>JAGDQO010001042.1:0-1384237 GCA_018342035.1 Solanum appendiculatum | reverse complement strand
TGGATTGTAATAAATAAAATTACTTTCTACAAGAATTCTCCTTCATGTTCTATTACATATATAATTCGTTTCTAATTTGTATTTTGTATATTAAAACAAGATCAAAGTCGCCATAACTGTTTATACTTAAAATGTATGTTTAAATTTGTACTTGTATACTTGGATTAAAATAACTTAAGTGAGTAAATTATTTATGCTCAGATTCAGGGAAAGAAAGTTCAGTTAAATAGGTTATTGTGTGTCAATTTTCAGGCAACTTTCTAGGGGCAATTTTGTATCAATTTCATATTTGTCAGTATTTGTGTAGCATCGTGCATCTTTGCGGTGACTACTTTCTCATATATGATTTGAGTAGTTCTAGCAATTACTTTCTCATATATGATTTGTGTAGCACCGTACACTTTTCGGTGATTACTTTTTCATATATGATTTACGTAGCACTGTGCATCTTTCCAGAGACTACTTTCTCATATCTGATTTATATAGTACTGTGAAATTTTTCACTGCACTATTTTTTGACAGTCTAAATTTTTCAGCAATGGTTCTCTCTGTTTCACATTCACCTTAATCGAAAGATATACTCACATATTTGGATTGAATTATAGTGATAATTTCTCTTCCATAGCTAAAATAGCATACGTCCGTCTTTTACTATTTATAATTATTGTTTTCCATTGACATCTTTATCCGCTGAATATTAAAAAATATTTTCTCCATAATGATTTTGAGGAAGAAATCTATATAGAGTAACCATCTGATTTTGTTGCTCGGGAGAGGCTATTAGCCTAGAATTCTAAAATTTGCTGAGACCGTCACGAAGAGGTAATTTAGCAAGAAGAAACTGGACTGATCACTGCCTCCTGTTGCTGCTTTGACTTTTCATCAATATTTTAAGGATAAATTACTTTATTAGACATACATCACTACCATATATACTAATTTTACCTCTATTTTTAAACAATTACATATATTATCACTTTTAATATTTTATACCATATATTATTGAAGATACAATCAATATCCATATCCCTTAAAATTAGGATTGATTAATTATTTTTACATTTAAACTTCAAAATTAGTGTTTTAATTAAAAACAAATATCTTTCTCTCAAAAGTATGAGTTAGGTAAAACTCAAGCTCTAACTCTTCCTCTTCCCTTGATCAGTCGAAATTTACTAAGAAGAAACACTCCATTAAAATGGATGTTCAACAGTTTGTCAATACACATCAAATTCTTAGCCTTTGATTTTCTCATTCTCAAACTAATCCCCCACGAATCCACCATTTATCGCAAGGGGAGACACCTCTTGTGCGCAAAGACAATGTGTATCGTTGTAAGCAGAGATTTCAAGCCTAATAGATTTATCAAATTCGACATTTACGATAGTACCGGTTGTATACCTTGTATACTATGGATCAACTAAGAAACTTCACGTCACTTTTCCCGTCGAATCTAGGCACAGTGAGCAACACTGATGAATCAAAAGGTGAAGCAAATACTACCGCGATAAGATGCCCTGACCAGCCACGAGCGTAATCGAAAAGTTTCAATAAGCGGAGTTTTACGCATGTATTTGACACATTATTGATGTATCTGATACATTATTGAGATACGATTATATGTATGTAGCTTTTATCACTGTATCTTATTACGTGTGTATGTATCTAATGAATATATTGGAGATTTATGTATTATTGAAAATTTACGCATGTATTTACACAATTTGTTCTTTCATGCATCTGAGTCTTGTCATATGTATATGGTCTTCTATCATGTATCTTAATATTATCATATATATTTGTTATGTTATTACAATATATCTAACTATTTTCGTATTTATCTGAGATACATGTTTTTGGATATAACGTATGAATTTGATACTTGATATATCAAATTATACATATAAAAGATACATGAAATAATATTAGCTCATATAAATAGATACGTGAAATTAATATTAGATCATATAAATAGATACATGAAATTAATACTAGATACTTCTATGATACATATGAATGTACTTGTATGATACTCATATATCTCTCTCTCTATATATATATATATATATATATATATATATATATATATATAATAGGAGAGGTGATAGTGCCTACGTGTCAGCACCACAAATTTTGTAGATATATTAAAAAATAAATAATAATTTAAAAACAAAACATTTAAAATAAACATAAATTTAAAACAGTTTTTAAAAGTGATCCTTCGTGGGAAATTGGGCAGTTTCTTTAGGATTCTTTTTTTGTTTTGTTTTTGCACTTTTGTAGATGGAAGATCGTCATTTATTTTATTTAATTTCTAATTCTTACTTTTAAAATATCATTTAATTTAATAATATTAATTCAATTATTTAATTTTTAATTTTTACTATATAATATCAATTAATTAAATATCATCGTATTTGTAAATTTTAATTGTGACAGTTTTCTAAACAGAGTACTGATTTTTTATTTGATTTAATTTTAGAATTAAAAAAAAAGAGGCTCCACGTTAGTCCGTGGAGAATTTTAAGGAACAATTTTAATTAGTGGAGAATTTTAAGGAATAATTTCAAATTTAAATTAATATAAAATATAAAAACAAAAATAAAAATTACAAACATAACTTTCCTAATAATAATAATAATCTATATATATAAGGAACAATTTTAAATTTAAATTAATATAAAACCTAAAAATAAAAATAAAAATTACAAACAGAACTTTCCTAATAACAATAATAATAATAATAATAACAACAACAACAACAATAATAATCATATAATCATATTATTATTATTAATAATAATAATATTATGATTTTAAAAAATCAAATATTTGTAATTATGTTAAATTCGAAATTAAAATATTAAATTTATTTATTAATGAATTACTTATAATTAACATGATATAACTATTTTATAATTTTAAAAATTTATATAAGATATTAATTAAAAATTTTAATTATCTGAAAAATAAAAATAAACAATGCAAAAAGTTATATAATAATAATAATAATATACAAAAATTATATTCTTTTTAATTTTAAATTTTAAATTTTAATTGATCTTAATCTTTATCTAATTGATGTTTTTGAACTTCAAATTGGTGAAAACTTCTCATGAAGGATTTATTAACTTCTCATAATGAATGACTTCTTACTGCTTTACAATTATCCTATAAATAAACTATCCCAGTAAGTCTTCTAAACCAACCCCACCCATTTCTTCTACAAAAAGCTACTGAAATTACTATACACTGTTGTAATCATTCAGAAGTTTTATCATAATTTGAATATTTAATTATTTTAGAAGGGCAATAGTCTTCCCATGCATGATGATGGAAACAATTCATCAAGGAGAAATACAGATAGGAGCAGGAGGTACTAGAAAGATATGTATTTAGTCACTCAAGATTTGAATTTAAATGATTTCCATGATTTCCTTAGTGCCAAGGTATTAAAATGTCAATGATTCTTTTTGGTATGTATATAGTTACTCCCTTTAGTTCTGCATGTTTCTTTTTTGTTTTCTCTATGAATGGTATTTTTTGATATATAGTTCAGTTTGTATATTTTATTATTCATTTTTTAGAATTGCAATAGTGTTCGAGATTTTGCAAATTATATTGGATGAAGTTTTACATATTTTACCAACTTTATAAACTATGGAATGAAGCATCACATATATGTTTTTGAATAGTTTCACATTATTAAAAACTTATTAAAGTTATTAATAATTAAGGAGTTGATTGTTAATGTTGATGGATCCATAGTTTATAAAACAACTTTATCGATTGAGCTACAACAAGAACACAAGTTTAGATGTGGAAGAGAGCCTAAGCAAGACGAAGCATAAGAGGATCACAATTCTTTGTAAGTGTCTTGCTTCTTATTACAAAATTTTAGAGTTATTGAATTCAAATTAAAGACAACATTTAAAGGTCATAGATTATTATTATAAAAAATATTCTTTAAAGGATCATAATACTTTTTAATCTTTAACAAAAAAAAAAGAATAAATAGATAAATTCATAAAAGGAACAAAAAAATATTAATTACTAATAAATATGTGGCTGAAATAATTGCTACATGCACAATGGATAAAGATACTTTTGTTCAAAGGATAAGGATACTTTTTAATCTTAAATAAAATAAAAAAGAATAAGAAGATAAATTAAGAAAAGGAACAAAAAATATTAACTAATTATAAATATATGACTGGAATAACTGCTTCATGATTTTTTTAAAAACAGAGTTTATATTGAATTAACAAAATTAGTATTAACTACTAACAAATATGTGACTGAAATAACGGCTACATGTACAATGGATAAAGATACTTTTGTTCAAAGGATGAGGATACTTTTTAATCTTAAATAAAATAAAAAAGAATAAGAAGATAAATCAAGAAAAGGAACAAAAAATTATTAAGTAATTATGAATATGTGACTGGAATAACTGCTTCATGATTTTTTTAAAACAGAGTTTATATTGAATTAACAAAATTAATTTCAAATTTGAAAAAAATAAAAGCAATCTTTATTTTTTCTACTTCAAGAAAATATGTGGGGGTTGTTTTTAGGATATTTAACTATTTAAAAGAATAAAAATATGAAAAAAATTAGATTTCAAGATTAAAAAAAAAACTAGATTCAACTAATATTATATAGTAAAAGAGATTATAAAAAAGAAAATTTAGTCAAAGAGCAAATTATTTAAAAATTCATATAATAATATAACAATAAAAAACAATATATAATAATAATATAATAATAATATATAAAAACAAAATATAAGTAAGCATTGCACTTTAGAATTATAAAAGAATAAGATATTCAAATTTAAGACAATGAAAATCATACTATATAACTAATGTCATAAGGTTTTAATTTTAATAAATAAAATATATTAAAAGTTACTGAACAATGAATGAACAAAAAATATACATTAAAAAAAAATTCAAACTGAAATATTTTCATTTAATTTCAAAAGCATTGAAAACTTTATATCATCATTGGAGTTTGAAAATTATTTTAAATTTATAAAATAATAAGTAATAGGAGAGGCAAGTTACATGCCATTTCAAAAATAATACTACGAAAAATATGATTAATAAAATATAAATTTTAATCTAACTTTAAATAGAAAAAAACAATAAAATGACAATTGCATCTTTTTTTTTGTTAAAATGGAAAGAAAAAAAATGTTAGTGAAGGGTATTTAAATACTTCAACTTTTAATCTTTATTTATATTTATATAATAAATGAGGTAAAGCCATTGCCATTTTAAAACCAATTCTCTAAAAATACAATTAAAAAACCAAAAATTTCAATGTAACCATTCCAAAAAAAGAATCAAATTTAAAAAATGATAAGTAATAGGATAGGCAAAGTTACATGACATTTTAAAATAATACTCTAAAAATATATTTTAAAAAATCCTACTAAAAGGTTTTTAACTGCTCATATTTTCTCTTCAATTTTTTATTTTAAAAATTTACTTATTCAAAAATATTTATATTAGGATAATAAACTTCAACCTATAACGGTAGTATATAGATAAAGCCAAATAATTAGGGAACAATCATTTTGAAAAGTGTAAAAAAGATTTTTCTTCATTCTTGTTTATAATATTTAATGATTTTAAATTTGTTATTTTTTGTAGGATGGTTGGTGTGTGAATTCATTGAATTTTTTTTTTTAGATACTGTTAAAGTTATTATTGAAGATGTTATTAAATTGTATACCAATGCACTGTAATAATAATGAGTCAAATATAAATACAAGAGAGATGACTTTGATTTTTGAAAAGTAATAAATTATTAAAATTGAATAAGTTTTTTATGTACTTCAACTAAACAAATTTATTCTACGAACAAAAATTCTTATCTACACATATTTAAAATTTCTTTTTCTATTCGAACAAAAACCTCTTAAATTATTTTATTTGAAGTGTTTGTTGCTTATGATTTGCAATCTATCAATGCAAAACTTATTTAGTAAATAAACGGTGTTGTCTTTAAGAAAAAAACAAATTGATTATACTAAAAAAAGTGACAGGACAATTTAACTACAAATCATTTTTAAATAGTTATAGGATTATGTTCCTTATATATCCTTATCCGTTCAATGTGTTATTCAAAGTTGATTTTAAAATAAATTTATTAAAATATCATTCACTTGTAAGAATTATATAATACTAAAATATCATATATAACTATACCATTACTTTAATGAATCATATAATTGATATATGACTTTCACAAAAATTAAAGACAAAATTAAAAAACTTGAATAACATGTCTACAATATGATATTCAAGTGATTAAAATTTCTTAGTTTTATGGTTAGTATTATTATAATCATAGAATTTTTCTTAGTTATTTTAATTTAACCTAACGATTAATTTTTTTTATATATCTTTGGTATTCTAACAAGAGGATAATATGGATAGGGTGAGAGTATTTATGCTTTTAAAATTTTTAATAAATAAATAAATTAAATAATGCTAAAAATTATTATTGTCAAATCTAGACAATGAACTAAGTTTATATATTGATTTATTTACATAAATATTCTATTATAACATATCAAGGTGTTAAATGTTAACATCCTCTCAAATAAGTTTCATAATACTATTCTATAATAAGTTAAAATTTGAAATTGTGAATAAATCAATATTAGTATTTATATTTATAAACTAACCGCACAACGCGCGGGTACGTATACTAGTATTGATAATAGATACATCAAATTAAGATAAATTAAATTTTCAGAATTAATTATCCATGTATTTTGAAAATCATCAACTACTCCTCTAATTAAGGAAATTAGTTACAACCAATTAATTTAAATAAATAAAATATGTATCTCGATTTTAGAATTCGGTAGATACATGTATCTCGCGGATTCAGATCCTAAGCACGAAATATGGTAGAGGAAGTAATATTTAAAAGGGAAAATTTCATAAATAGCTTAGATGTGAAACATAATAGGCCTTCTTAGCTAGAGTTTGCCTATTTACATAACGTAGCTATATTTTTAATAGCTAAATCAAATTTCGTTTGTATAATTCGATTGTTTTTAAATAATTATACAAATTGGTTATTAATATAGATCCATTAATTGAGTAGATTTTTTGTTATGAGAATGGAAAACAGCCCCTTAATGGATGCTTATTAAATCTAATTAGAATTCTTACCAAATAAGACTTCTTCTTCTTGAGGAAAGACACAATCCTCATTGGATTGAGTTCATGATATCAATATTTCTTCAGAATTATTTACAAAAATCCATTGATTTCTTTGTTGCTTATACAACTAAAGATAAACACAACAATCAATTTATTACGTCATTTCTAAATTTCTGAATTTATGTATGTATTACGTAAATTTGATTGTATTTGTATATTTATGTATGCGTTAAAAAGAGTATATATGAATTAGTGGATTGAATTATATTTATGATTCATATTTCTACAATTATATTCACTGAAATTTTGATAACTTCATGAATATGATATGATAATGGTCACTATGTAAATCCATAGGTGATTCTGTTATACAATCGTATATGTATTAAGTGCATACAAAATACAAATAAAGTTTGTAATTGATTTAGATCAGTTTGTATATGTATAAAAACAAATTGTATATAAACAATATTTGTATAAAAATACGTTGTATATAGTAATACAACTAATTTGTATGTCCTAATTGTATTTGTATTTTAAAGGAAATCAAATTGTATATGTTGTTGAATAATTGTATATTAAATAATTTGTATATTAAAATGTAATTTTTTTAATGAAAAACAGTTAAATGTCCATATACCAAAAACAACTGAAATTAGTTATACATATACAACGTTGAAGAACTGTGAAGAAATTGAGGAGATCGAAAAATTTATACAAATACAAAAAATTATAAACTGATGAAAGTTTTTTTTAAAAAAAGGATGAAACCTGAAATTGAATTTGAACGATAGTTAATTTCAACTTTTCAAAATTTAAATTTGATTTGTTTGAGAGATTTGTGGGGATTGATTTAGATTTAGATTTAGATTTAAATTTGAAATTGTTTGATTTAGATTTAATTAAGGAGATAATTATGTGGAAGTGGAAGAAAAAGGTTGTGTGTAAGTTTGTATAAAAGGAAAATTGGGATTCTCAAGTTCTATACAAAAAACGTGGGACCCAGCATAGCTATTTTATTAAACATTAACCCTTTTATATAATTAATTAGAACTATAGTCATATATCATAATTAAGTAGTAAATGTTAGCTTAGTTATATAATTATCCCTATTTAAAACTATCGGGAATCTTAGTAATTATGACCTAAACTAGTGGGATTTATGTAATTTGCCCATATTTTAACCACGCTATACTCATTTTTTCCTCTTTTTGTTTTCTTACTAATTGTCATTAAAATTGGAATTAATAAAGATCTAGGGTGAGTGTAGTCTGTAGACCCTTTTTTTTGTTGTTGCAATTTGCAAAGGTATTTATTTATTTAATACTAACAAACTAGGTAGGCCATTACATAGATATTGTTAGCACCTTCTGCCACAAGATGTTCAATCATAGTAACATCTAAATTAACTAGTGATGGATGGTTAGGGTTCGTACCTTCACCATTTGAGGTAATACTACTAGCTATTAAATATAAGTTAAAAATACTTGGGTTATCAAGTTTTGCTAGATTAATACAGTCCAACCTATTAGCTTTCCTAGTAATTATAATACTACGAAATTTTTTATGCTTAGACTCTAACTATTTTTTCCGTGTGTATAGGTTTGTACCGGATGATTCATAAGGATGCATAGGCGATAAGGTCAAATCTTTAGTGTGGAAATAGTTTTGGAGATGAATTAAGTTCATAGGAATCCTCTAGCACAAAATTGAGTTGAAAGGTTCCTTACCTTTTGAGTTTCGGTACAAAATTTTACTTAGGTCAACTTCAAACAATCATATCTCTTAGGGGTCGTTTGGTAGCTGGATAGATTTATGCATGTATTAGTAATGTCAGTATTAAAGCATGTTTGACATTGCAGTTGGAAGGCTAAAAATATTATTATTTTTTTAGAAAAAAACATTTTTTTTTGAAAAATTAAGTGTTTGGCAAACCCTTAAAAGTACTTTTAAAAAGAAGCAGAAGCAATTTTTTCTACTGTTGGGAAGAAGCTAAATGCAGAAGCAGAAAATTATTTTTTTTAAGACTAAAATATAACTTACATATATACATATTTACCAATATATCTCTTATTAATTAATTAACAAATGTCATAAGTTTGGTTAAGTTTCATTCAAGAATTTTATGTTTTATTTTTATATGATAAACTTTTTATTTTATTTTATTTTATGTTTATATATTATTATTTATATTTTATATATTATTTTATGTATTATTAGAAATATGTAACAACAATATTTTTGTAGAATTGAAAAAAAGAAAAAGTAATTATATCTTTTGTATGTAGTGATTTAATTTGTGGAATGATTTTTAAATTTATTTTGCTTGATATTTTTAATTATATTTAAATCATCACGTTAATATTTTATTTATTTATTTATAAATTTATCTATGTATAATATTGATTAAAATTTTGAATATGTACATTTTAGTTTAATTAAAGTTCTGTATTAGATATTTAAAATAGTTTCTCTCTATGAAATAATCTTAATATTAAAAGCACATTGATACTTGCCCTTTTTCGTAATTTGACTCTCAAAAACATTTTTTTTAAAAAAATTAGTCAAACACAAATTGCTTATCAAAAACACTTTTCATATGAATTTGCCAAACACAAATTGTTTTTTTTTAAAAGCACTTTTCAAAAAACTATTTTAAAAAGACACCTCTAAAAATAAGCAGTTTTTAGCTGCAATGCCAAACAGGCTCTTAATTATACATGTATTAGTTATGCAGAGTTTAGTTATACATGTATTAGTTATGCAGGGTTTAGTTATGCAAGGTTTAGTTATACATGTAGTAGTTATATAGTTATTAGTTATGCAGGGTTTAGTTATACGTGTATTAGTTATGTAGGTATTAGTAATGCATGGTTTAGTTATGTAGAGATTACAATATATTAGTGAGCTAATTTTTATTTCTTAATTCCAAAAAATAATTAGTGAACTAATATTTATTATTACCATTAAAATAATCAACTATATAAATAACACATCAAAATTAAATAAATACCAATAGCTAAAAATAATAAAGTAAATAACAAATAAGTAAAAGTAATTAAGTAATTTGTATTCAATATGATTAAACAATTTAGAAATAGGTACTTTAAATTAAAATAAATAAATAAAATAACTAAAAAATTAAAATGTGTATTGGTAGTGTGTTGTAGAGAAACTATGCAAAGAAATTAATTAGAATTAATAGTCACGGCCTTACCTCCAAAGAAAACAATTAACAAGAATTTAAGCAAAGAAACTAGAAGTAATTAAGCAATTAAGTAGACAAAAAATCCAAAGCAAAAAAACTCATAGTGTTTTTTTTACATGTATTAATTATTTGATTTGTTGTAAATTAATATATATTTAAAAGTAGGGAAAAGGGTCAAAAATACCCCTCAACTTTGTGTTTATTGGTTGACTAAGCCCCCGCCGTTAAAATTAAGTTATTCTTACCCTTGTCGTTACTAATTTCATCATTTATGCCCATATGTTGACATAAATCCCCAAATCGACTTAAATTAACCCGAATCTTAAAAAATAACCCGGTCCCCATTTAAAACCCATGCCCGGATTGCTGGTTATCCATTCTTCCTATCCAAGTTTCTCATCCTCACTTCCAATTTCTGATAAGCCCATTTTTTCACTAGAACCTTTAAAGGGGAACGGTTTTTTCCCGAAAAATCTTCTCAAAGATGGCATCGCTTAAGATTCAGCCTAGAACCCATTCATTCATGTAAACAAACCCAATCCGGTTTCTGATTTGAACTTGAACTCTTCTCTCTCAATTTCTAAGCAGATTAACAATTTTTTGGTTTATAAATTCATCATCTCCTTTAAAGGGGAACAACTTTTTGTCCCGAAAAATTTGCTCAAAGATGGCATCGCTAAAGATTTACCCTAGAACCCATTCATTGATTCATGTAAAACAAACTGAATCCGATTTCTGATTTGAACTTGAACTCTTGTCTCTCAGTTTCTAAGCAAATTGGGAAAAGGTTTCTTCTCATCATGGTGTTTTCGCTTCTCTGTCCTTATCAAATTCAGGCGGCGGAGTTTGAGGAGGAGGATTTATCAAAGAGGATAAGAAAACGGAAGGTGTATTGTCCGAAAATATTGACGAATGGATGAAGGAATCAGTGGTGGATATTGTGAAGAACTTGAAACAAGTGTCGTTGCTGGTTCAGATATACGATGAGGATGAAAAAGGAGAAGTGAAGATCAAGACGGAGAGAGCGGTGGAGGAAGATTGGCCGATGATGAAAAGTGAATCGGAGAAGAGATGATGGGCTTATCTTTGTTGGAGAAATTAGAAGTGAGGATGAGAAACTTGTAGAGGAAGAAGGGATAACCAGCAATCGGGGCATGGGTTTTAAATGGGGATCGGGTCGTTTTTTCATATTCGGGTTAATTTAAGTCAATTTGGGGATTTCCATCAACACAGGGGCACAAATGATGAAATTAGTAACGGCAGGGGTAAGAATAACTTAATTTTAACGGCGGGGGCTTAGTCAACCAATAAAACAAAGTTGAGGGGTATTTTTGACCCTTTTCCCTTAAAAGTAAATTGATAGAGGCAAATATGTAATTTACTATTTTAATACAAGTATAACTAATACACACATAACTTATTTCACCTTCTATCCCGCATAAATTATACATAGAATCCCTCATAAGTTATACAAGTATTAATTATTTAGGATTACAAAAAACGCAACCAATAACACCGTATGAATAATTTTTATACAACATTTGAAAAGCTACCAACTAAACATTGTATAAAATTAATACATAAATAACTTTTATACAATGTTTGGAAACTTACCAACCAAATGTTGTATAAAATTAATACATGAATAACTCTGATCCTATTTACAAACCAAACATGATATAAAAATAATACATGAATAACAAAGTTATTCATGAATAGAGTTATGCAAATATTAGTAATGTGGGTATTAGTTATGTGAGTATTAGTTATACATGTATTAGTTATGCAAAGTTTAGTTATACATGTATTAGTTATGCAGGATTTAGTTATGCAAGGTTTAGTTATACATGTATTAGTAATGTGGGTATTAGTTATGTGGGTATTAGTTATACATGTATTAGTAATGCAAAGTTTAGTTATACATGTATTAGTTATGCAGGATTTAGTTATGCAAGGTTTAGTTATACATGTATTAGATATGTAGGTATTAGTTATAAAGGGTTTAGTTATACATGTATTAGTTAGGTAGGTATTAGTTATGCAGGGTTTAGTTATCTAGAGATTACAATATATCAGTGAGCTAATTTTTATTTATTAATTCCAAAAAATAATTAGTGAGCTAATATTTATTATAACCATTAAAATAACCAACTATATAAATAACACATTAAAATTAAATAAATACCAATAGCTAAAAACAATAAAGTAAATAAAAAATAACTATAAGTAATTAAGTAATTTGTATTCAATATGATTGTTTGTATACAATATGATTAAACAATTTAGCAATAGGTAGTTTAAATTAAAATAATTAAAAAATAACTAAAAAATTAAAATGTGTATTGGTAGTGCGTTGTAGAGAAACTATGCAAAGAAATTAATTAGAATTAATTGTCATAGCCTTAACACCAAAGAAAACAATTAACAAGAATTTAAGCAAAGAAATTTGAAGTAATTAAACAATTAAGAAGATAAAAAATTCAAAGCAAAAACACTCGTAATGCTTTTTTTTTTTTACATGTATTAATTATTTGATTTGTTGTAAATTAATATATATTTAAAAGTAAATTGATAGGGGAAAATATGTAATTTACTATTTTAATACATGTATAACTAATACACACATAACTTATTCTACCTTCTATCCCGCAAATTTTTTACATAGATTCCCTCATAAGTTATACAAGTATTAATTATGTAGGATTACAAAAAACGTAACCAAACACCGTATAAAATTAATACATGAATAATTTTTATACAACATTTAAAAAGCTACCAACCAAACATAGTATAAAATTAATACATGAATAACTTTTATACAATGTTTGGAAACTTACCAACCAAACGTTGTATAACATTAATACAAAAATAACTTTGATCCTATTTGCAAACCAAACATGGTATATAAATAATACATGAATAACTTTGTTATTCATGTATTAAAGGTAGCTGGATAGAATTATGCAGGTATTAGTAATGTGAGTATTAGTTATGCAGAGTTTAGTTATACATGTATAAGTTATGCAGGGTTTAGTTATGCAATGTTTAGTTATATATGTATTAGTTAGGTAGGTATTTGTTATGCATGGTTTAGTTATACATGCATTAGTTATGTAGGTATTAGTTACGCATGGTTTAGTTATGTAGAGATTACAATATATTAGTGAGCTAATTTTTATTTCTTAATTCCAAAAAATGATTAGTGAGCTAATATTTATTATAACCATTAAAATAACCAACTATATAAATAACACATTAAAATTAAATAAATACCAATAGCTTAAAATAATAAAGTAAATAACAAATAAGTAAAAGTAATTAAGTAATTTGTATTCAATATGATTAAACAATTTAGAAATAGGTAGTTTAAACTAAAATAAATAAAAAATAACTAAAAAAATAAAATGTGTATTGGTAGTGCGTTGTCGAGAAACTATGCAAAGAAATTAATTAGAATTAATAGTCACGGCCTTATCACCAAAGAAAACAATTAACAAGAATTTAAGCAAAGAAACTAGAAGTAATTAAGCAATTAAGTAGACAAAAAATACAAAGCAAAAAAACTCATAGTGTTTTTTTTGACATGTATTGATTATTTTATTTGTTGTAAATTAATATATATTTAAAAGTAAATTGATAGGGCCAAATATGTAATTTACTATTTTAATACATGTATAACTAATACACACATAACTTATTCCACCTTCTATCTTGTATAAATTATACATAGATTCCCTCATAAGTTATACAAGTATTAATTATGTAGGATTACAAAAAACGCAACCAAACACCGTATAAAGTTAATACATGAATAATTTTTATACAACATTTGAAAAGCTACCAACCAAACATTGTATAAAACTAATACATGAATACCTTTTATACAATGTTTGGAAACTTACCAACCAAACGTTGTATTAAATTAATACATGAAAAACTTTGATTCTATTTACAAACAAAACATGGTATAAAAATAATACATGAATAACAAAATTATTCATGTATTAGAGATAGCTTTAACCAGCTACCAAATGACCCCTTAGAATATGAAGTTTTATGTGTCCTATTACCTAGCAAATATGAAGCTAAAATGACTATCAATATCTCAGAAAGCAAAAAAAACCTTCCTATACTGAAATATAGTCAAAACTTTTCACAGATACTCCCCACTTTACTTGTATTCCTGTTACTCAATAATGAAGACATCAGAGTTAGTATTCTTTTTTTTATATCATAATTTTATATAACAAAGAAAAAGTATTCTTTTCTTAAACTCAGTATAAATTAAAACGGAACAAACAAATTAAAATACAGTGAAAGTATATAACTTATTAATGGAAAGTGGAACCCCCAAAAAAATGAGGGGCTTTAGCTTCACCCAAAAGCCATCCATTGGTTCTAAATCTTAATTTATCATATTGTAATGAGAAAAGACATAAAAATCCCCCTGAACTTGGCAGCACAATTTACTTTAACACTTAAACTACATGGACGTTTAAACACCCCTCTTAATAACTTTCGAGTGAATTAAGTACCTCCTAAGAGGTGACGTGGCAGGGAGAGTGAGTCCACTCTCCTAAAAGCGAGTGAAAAAATAAAAATGAAAAAACTGAATTATAAAATTGTACACATGGCATTTTTTTATTGGCTTGTATATAACTAATATTAATTTTTTTAAAAAAAATTAACTTTTTAAAATATGTGAAATTTCTAATTTTGAGGTAAAAGAAATTTGTGGGTCCCACTTTAAAAAAAAAAATTAATCTTTTTTTCTCTCTTTATTTTGTTATCTTCCCCAAATATTTTTTTCTCCATTGAAGCACTCTTATACCTTTCTTCTTCCATATTAGTCATTTCTTTCTTAATCTTTATCCCCCATCTCTGCACCCTACTTCCATTCCACCAACCCTTTAGCACCAACATCATATTTTTGACGTTGATTTCATAAATATAAACTTTCTTGTTGTTTTATGACCCATTTTGATTTCTATTAGTTGTGATGGATAAAATGTGGGTCTATCAACTTTCATTTTTCACTGGAATTGTTGAAAAAAAATTGCTTTCCAAAAAATTCATTCTCCAAATGGCAGATTTGTGAGATTGGGGTGGGGAGGGAGAGAGTTCGAAGTGTTGGATTCGAAAGTGATTAGGGCGTCATGCGGAAGCTTAAAATTGCAAATCATATGACGATAAATTAGACGACATATTAAAAGATATAATATTATTATATGATATGACCAATCGGCCTACATAATTAAAAACTAATAAAAACATATAAACTGTAGAGAGAAAATCTCCCCATAAACTAAACTCTTAAACATCTACATTGTGCATGCTATTGTGTTATTGATATGAGAAGAGGGATATTCAATTTATAGGAGACCAGACTTTTTCTCTAAGAAAAGAATAACCAAATATGGAAGAGAAATATATTTTCATTTCATAAAAAGTTCAAGTATTTATGGTAATACTTTGACTTTTCTTTAAGGAAAAAATAAACTTCAAATAAGATAAGAAAATCAGGGCAAAACCCTAACAAATCTCCCCTTTTGACTGGATTTTCTTGACAAAACTTGATTCGCCTTCTTCAATGCATGATAATCTTGTTATTCACAAAATCTTCATTACTGCTGCTTGTCATGGTTAAAAATAAAGTTTAAAATATATGGGTTAAAAATAGTTTTAAAATATTTTATTTTAATTTTCAAAGATGCAGCAACAGGAATGTTGAAAATATGATTTAAATCTCATCTCCACATGTAACTAGACAAAAATCTTCTTTATCAACAAATTAGTTGCAAATTGATTTGAAACCGCCTTGAACCTATCTTCAACCTCGATGAACCTGGGTCATTGAACCATTAGCTCTGATACCACTAGATCGTTGGACCATGTGCTCTGATACCACTTGTTGGGTTTGAAAGTGATTAGGGCGTCATGCGGAAGCTTACAATTGCAAATCATATGACGATAAATTAGACGATACATTAAATGACATAATATTATTATATGATATGACCAATCAGCCTACATAATTAAAAATTAATAAAAACATATAAACTGTAGAGAGAAAATCTCCCCATAAACTAAACTCTTAAACGTCTACATTGTGGATGCTATTGTGTTATTGATATGAGAAGAGGGGTATTCAATTTATAGGATTCCAGACTTTTTCTCTAAGAAAAGAATAACCAAATATGGAAGAGAAATATATTTTCCTTTCAGAAAAAGTTCAAGTATTTATGGTAATACTTTGACTTTTCTTTAAGGAAAAAATAAACTTCAAATAAGTTAAGAAAATCAGGGCAAAACCCTAACACGAAGAAGAAAAAGTTAGTGTGTTGTTTTTTTTTCAAAAAATGGTGAATCGTAAAAAAAAAAACAACCATTAGAGGTTGAAAATGAACGGAAATTTTTTCCATCGAAGACCGAAAATGGTGAAAATAAACGAAGAAGAAAGATAGGAAAGGGTGTAGAAGAGGAGAAATTTAAGAAGTGGGGCCACTTGTTAAAAATATTTAAATTAATGAAAATGGGGTCAACATTTTAAATTTTGATTTTAGAAAATAATTTTTTTAGTTAATTAATTAATTTGCATAAAAGAGAAGGTATTTAAGAAGTGGGGTCCACTTGTTAAAAATATTTAAAATTAATGAAAATGGTTCGTATTTTAAATTTTGATTTAAGAAAAGAGAAATGCATTTTTAAAATTAATTAATTGATTATGTAATGAATTTTAAAAAATGTTTAAGGAAAAAGGTGAATAAACAAAAAAAAATAAAAATTTAATGATGTGGTGCTTACATGGCTGTGATGTGACGGGTGAGAGCGGTATTATACTCTCAGGGTGGTATTTAATTCACTCGAAAGTTATTAAGGGAGGTGTTTAAACGATCGAATAGTTCAAATGCTAAAGTAAGTTGTGCTGCCAAGTTGAGGGTTTTTTTTTTATGTCTTTTCTCTATTGTAATTAATTATAAGTTGACAGCAAGGCATGACATCGTTTACCAATAAGTTGCTCACCAAGTCTATTGGTTTCCACTCACCTAACACTAACAAGTCTTTTAGATCAGTATCTTATATCATGAGTACAAATCAAGCTTCCATTTATGAGCCATAACAAATTTCATTCAATATCCTCTTCAAGCAACAAAACATGGAGCCAGTAAACAAGAAAACTGAGTTGATTTTCATCCCTGTTCCTGGTATGAGCCACCTAGTACCCACACTGGAGATGGCAAAGCTTCTAATAGCTAGAAATGAACATCTCCTCATTACAGTACTCATAATGAAGCTTCCTTTTGACAACAAGCTCATGAGTTCCTACATCGAATCAATCTCCACAAACCCAAACTACAACTCTCAAATGAAGTTCATTCAACTCCCTCAGGATGACTCCATCTCACAGTTATTCACAAACAAAGATATCATCACATTCTTATCCAGTCATAAGCCTCAAGTCAGAAATTCTGTGACTGAAATCCTGAATTCAGGATCGACTCGTCTTGCAGGCTTTGTTATTGACATGATGTGCACAGCAATGATAGATGTGGCCAACGAATTTGGACTCCCGTCTTATGTTTTCTACTCGTCTGGAGCTGCCATGCTTGGTCTTCAGCTTCATTTGCATAGTCTCAGGGATGATTTTAACCAAGATGTGACAGATTACATGGATGACTCTGAAGCAGAGCTTTCTATCACAACATATGTCAATCCATTTCCAGCTAAATGTTTGCCATCTATAGCTTTTGACAAGGATGGTGGTTCCACAATGTACCTTGATCTTTCTAAAAGGCTTCGAGAAGCTAAAGCTATTTTCGTAAACAGTTCCTTGGAATTGGAATCTCATGCTGTCAAAGCCCTCTCCCTTGATGAAAAAATCCCACTTGTATACCCAGTCGGACCCTTGCTAAACCTTGACAATGATCACGGTAACAATCAAGATTTGTCTCAACATCAAATTATAATCAACTGGTTGGATGATCTACCTGCTTCATCAGTAGTGTACCTCTGCTTCGGAAGCTTAGGAAGTTTCAGTGAGGAGCAAATTAAAGAAATTGCATATGCTCTGGAGAAGAGTGGATGTCGATTCTTGTGGTCCCTAAAGAAGCCTTTGGCTAAAGACACATTTTTTCCAGCTGCTTATGAGAATCCAGAAGATGTTTTGCCAGAGGGGTTCTTGCAAAGGACGGAATTGACTGGAAAAGTGATAGGATGGGCACCCCAGGTGGCTATCTTGAGTCATAATGCTGTAGGAGGCTTTGTGACACACTGTGGGTGGAATTCAACTTTAGAAAGTATTTGGTTCGGAGTACCACTGGCAACTTGGCCAATATATGCAGAGCAGCAAGCGAATGCATTTGAATTGGTAAAGGATTTAGGGATAGCAGTGGAGATTAAGATGGATTATAGGAAGGATCTTAGAGGGACCGAATCGAATGTTATAGTAAAAGCGGAGGAGATAGAGAAAGCAATAAAGCAGCTGATGGAGCCTGAAAATGAAATAAGGTTGAAAGTGAAGGACATGAAGGAGAAGAGCAGATTGACGCTCAAAGAAGGTGGATCTTCCTACAACTCTGTTGGACATTTTATCGAACAGGTGATGGACAAAACTAAGCATCACTAATAGAGACATGACCATTGGATAACAATAAATTTTCTCTTTTTAGTAATGTCATTTTTAGTGTATTTATTGTATGAGATATTGTGCTAAAGTTGAACTGAAAGAATGAAGTAAAAAGGCAATTCTAAAGGGAAAATGCACTTCTTAGTGTTCCATTTTGTTTTAAAAAAAAAAGAAGGTAAAGAAGAGGAACTACTATTACTAGTGCTGTTGGACACATTTGTATAGTAATTGAACAGAAATGTGGCGATTGCTGATTATTCAGTTATTGCCCATAACCTGTTCGATAAAACGCCCAACAGAGTTGTAAGAAGAGCCACCTTCCTTTTGGGCCAATCTGCTCTTCTCCTTCATGTCTTCCACTTTCAACCTTATTCCATTTTCAGGATCCATCAAATGTCTAATTGCTTTCTCTATCTCCTCCGCTTTTATAACATCTGTGTTGCTCCCCTTTATCTTAATATCTACTGCCATACACAAATCCTTCACCAATTGAAATGCATTTGCTTGCTGCTCCGAATACATTGGCCAAGTTGCCATTGGCACTCCAAACCAAATACTCTCCAAAATTGAATTCCAACCACAGTGCGACACAAATCCACCCACGGCAGGATGAGATAAAATTACTGCTTGGGGTGCCCATCCTATCACCATTCCAATCCCTTTTGTCTTTTGCAAGAACCCCCCCGGCAAGACATCTTCCAGTTTCTCGTACTCACTTGGATACCATGAGTCTTTTGGTGGCGGTTTCCTTAGAGACCACAAGAATCGACACTCGCTATCCTTTAGAGCCTGTGCAATTTCCTTCACTTGCTCCTCGTTGAAACTTCCCGAGCTTCCAAAGCAGAGGAACACTACAGAGGATGAATTTTGCCCATCTAACCATTTGATAATTTCTTCGTGAGACGACTCTTCCTTATCACTAACGCCACTGTTGAGGTTCAACAATGGTCCTATTGGATAAACGGGTGGGACTTTCTCATCCAGAGAGAGAGATCTCATACCATGTTCTTCCAACTCCTGGAATGTATTCACCAAGATTCCTTTGGTTTCTCGATACCTTTTGGAAATATCAAGGAACAGTGTGGAACCACCTTCCTTGTCCAGGAATATAAACGGCAAACATTTCGCCGGAAATGGATTTAAATACGAAGGTACATAGAGTTCCGATTCAGGTTCATCGTTGTAATTGGTAACATCCGTGTTAAAATCATCCCTTAAACTCTGCATATGAAAGTGAAGACCAAGCATGGCTGCACTAGTCGTGTAGAAAACATAAGTTGGAACACCAAATTCATTGGCCACATCTATCATTGTGGTACACATCATGTCTACCACAAAACCAGTTAGTGTGGCTGTTTTTGATTGCAGAATTTGAGTCACAACATGTCTGACCTGAGGTTTATGGCCTTCAATAAAGCCAGAAAAGAAGGTATTGTTATTGAGGAGTTGCAAAACGGATTCGTCACGAGGGAGATTTATGAATTTCAATCTTGATGAGGTGCAATTAGCATTTGAGGAAAGTGATCGGATGTAAGGACTGAGGTTCGAGTCGAGGTTCATTTTCATGACAAGGACAGTGATGGAAAGGTGTTCCTCTCTAGCTATAAGGAGTTTTGCCATCTCCACTGCAGGTACCAGATGACCTATTCCAGGAGATGGTATGATGACCAACTCTGCATTCTTGATTTCACTCATTGCTACTTTCTATTTCCTTTCCCCTATAGTGTGTGATGTTTTTGGCTTTGAAGAGAAAGATGGCTTTGCTAATTGCTATCACTCTTGTGTGGTGGGCATATGCCCAGCTAGTTATATATGTGTTGGGAGCTAAGGCATGACATCTTCATTTAACGTTCTTGCTCACCAAGTCTATTGGTCTTAATTATAAGGCATGACTTCATTTACCATTTTATTCTTGCTCCCCAAGTCTATTTGTCTTCACTCCACCTAACAAGTCTTCCATGTGCCCACAAGTCTTTTAGATCTGCATCTTATAAAATGGGATGTTTTATTTAAATAAGTTATTATTTAGATCAATTCATTAATACATTTTTTTATGTTTTATAAAATTAGAATAAACGTGTTTCTTACTAACGTTTTAGGTTATATTTTATTTTTAAAATATTCAATGGCAAAAAGATAAAAATATGTCAGAGTAAACAAATATAAAATGTTAGTATCAATAACATTTTATAATTCGTTACTCTGAGACACGTCGTACAACTAAAATGGTACTCATAGTAACGTAATGGTTCTTTAGAATTCTAGTGATTTTTACACACACACATATATATTATTATTATTATTATTATTATTTTTCTGTCAAAATTATTAAGTCCAATCTGCCCCGTAAATGTCATTTAATTTGATCTCAATTGATATTTGTGTCCTCTAATTTTAGGTGTGCACAAGTAGATACTTAAATTATTCAAAAGTTAAATAAGTAGACACATGTGACTTATATGACATAATATACATAGGATGTTAGGTAAGACATAAAACTCTCACGTAAAATATGTATCTACTTTTTCAATTTTTAAATAATTTAAATAATACACATTCAAAATTGGAGTCCTTTTAAGTTTTTTAAGTGGAAGATCTGAAACCATTTTGGACTCGTGCTGATCTATAATGGGAATGAGGTCATGCCGTTATTCATTTAAAAAAATGTTGTGTATAAGCATTGCAAGGCAAAAACGAGTTAACTGCACAAATTCCCTTTTCGAGGTAGCCATTTAATATATATTTGTTATAAATTCATTAAACTAAGTGGATTGTCCTTTGAGTTTATTCATGAATTAATGAAATTCATGTATGTATATTTTCAAGGTGATATGATTCATTGTGGATAACTATGTACCTACTTGTTTGGGCATTTATCATGACGTCCTTTGGGGTGATATCTCCACACTATAAATAGAGGTATCATTCACCATTGTAAGAAACACTAGAATAAGAAGAAAAGTTCTCTCCTTCCTCTACATTTCTTGTCTTCTTCTCTTTATATTTATATTGTTCTGAGCTTGATTTTACAACACGTTATCAGCACGAATATGCTCTAAAAGCTGTAGTACTTCGCAAAAGAGTTGTAGCTGAAACACTTGTGAGCAAGAACATATTTTGTGTTTTCTTTTCTTGTTACACATTTATATTTTCAAAAGTTCCTCTTATACTAATAATTTATTTTAGTATATATATGTTATATGAAGAGGTAGAACATGTTGGTTTGTTTTACTCTAACAATTTTATACATTAGTTTATGATTATACTAACAATTCTTCGTTTCAGAAAAGAATTGAAAAACAAAGAGATAAATTTTCATGTAGATTTTCTAAGTGTTAATTTTGAGGAAATTTTTAATATTTATAATCATTAGAGGTGAGAAAACTCTCAAAGTCTTATTTGACTAAATTTACTTCTATAACTCTTGATTTTTTTTAAAGGCTCATGGGTGAGTTCTATTGGTTTTGACTTATATGATATTGATTGAAGGGTAAGATGATGGATTCAAGTCCTATCGCACCAAAAGGGCAAGACATCAGGTTAAAGTTTGGATGCACATAATGTAAAAATATTTGAGAGTAAGACGATAGATTCAAGTTCTATCGCACCAAGAGGGTAAGACATCAATATGAGTCATATAAATGGTTATGGTCAACTCATGAAGAGATTGTGACTTGTAATAAGTATCGTGAATGTTTGTCATTCTTAAAAGTGAATGTGTAAAAATATGAAGAAAAATACATGATTAAGAACATATTCATGTATGGTTGAAAATATGTCACAACTCATCTCTACGGGAGGTTTGAGAGAAATAAATAAATTTTATTTGATAGGAATGGTTGATGGTCGTGTACGTTTATACGTCATAATATATTATGATATATTTATTGTGAACTATCGAAAGGCAAAAGAAAAAAGTATTCTGGCCTATAAAGGTTGTGACCATGACCAAATTAATATTATTGTGTGGCAATACAAATTTGTCATTGATTGTGTACCTATGGTACGATAAATGTAAAGAAAGAAACATGCCTTGCTTGTAATAATTTTGACCATGAAAATAATAATTTAATTTCCTCCTTGAAGGAGATGTTCACCATACGGATGGTATCATGAAATATGTGATAGTGCACAAAATTAATTATAAGCTC
Source organism: Solanum appendiculatum (assembly GCA_018342035.1). NCBI lineage: Eukaryota > Viridiplantae > Streptophyta > Magnoliopsida > Solanales > Solanaceae > Solanum > Solanum appendiculatum. The sequence continues at coordinate 1,361,065 of JAGDQO010001042.1, read as the reverse complement.
TAAAGAGCTATTGTGGTACTATTGGAGGAATAATATTGGGATTGTAGTATGTCTCAAAAAAAACTTTCTAACGAAGGAATTGAAAAGAAAAATGATTATATTGAGATAATAAATGAGAAGATTTAATACCTTCATATTACTACAATCGAAGCGGGATATAAATATTTATGTAAAAGGCTACCCGCCATTTCTTCTTGTTTGTTGTATACAAATATGAACTTGATGATGGAATCATATGCAAAAGTAGACTAGAAGTTTATTGGAATAAAGATCAGTTGGCATGATCGGTTGGCCATTCCGATTATATTATGATGCAAAAAATAATTGAGAATTCACATGGTTATATATTGAAGAAATAAAATACTCTTCAAGAATTCTCTTGTATTGCTTGTTCTCATGATAAAATTATCATTGTACCAGCTAAGGTTGGAATTGTATTCCCTGAAATTATTTGGAACATATACAAATGTGAATATGGGCCCATTCACCTGCCATGTGGACCGTTTACTATTATGATTTAATAGATGCATCTATGGTCACATGTGCGTTTGTTATCAACATGCAATTTTATTTTTGTAAGATTATTTGCTCGAATTGTTAAATTATGAGCATAGTTTCAAATTAGAAAATTATGTTGATAATGCTGGTTGGTTTAGCAGAAATTGTATGCCTCCAATTATAGCTAAACCATTGGTTACGAGAACAAATCTCCCGAAAGAAATTTTGGTATGGGATGAATTTATTTAACATATAGCAACACTTGTACGCATCTAGCCAACAAAAGTCCCCTGTCAAAATTGGTTCAGGGTCAGGAACCAAATAATTTTCAACTAAAACTTTCACTGTATGGTTATGATTTAATTGCTCCACCACACGGATAAAGATGAATCCCCAAATGAAGTTGGGATGAATGTTAGAGTTTCTAACATTAGGGGGAGAGATGATTGACAGCTGAAAATTATGTGAGAGATGAATTATGAATTATCTAGATCCTCGTTAAAAGAAAATATAAATGTGAACTTGAAGTTCAAGGGATAATTCATTTGCATAATGTTGCAAATCAATTGCCAGATGAGTTTACAGACCTTATGTTATAGTTCAGCTGTAAATGCTCCAATGAGAAGTCATTGAAGGACAGAGTCTATTATATGCTTGAAACGTGATAAACCGATCGATTTCAAAAATAAAACTCCTTGAGGAAGGAGATGAGCAAATGATCAAGATGGTCATGATAGTGAGGCAAGTGCTTTAAAGTATCACAACGACATAACACTTCATAAAACCTTAACAAAGGTTCAGGTACCTGAAATAATGAAAAATGAAGAGATCTCAATAAGTTATGTCATATCGGAATCGATATCAAATAACCATCGACGGTATCTTTGATATGAAGTAGAGCTCAATGATATAGATCGTGCCGAAGATCTTGAATTCGAATCTGTCATATAGTGTGGACAGATAAATGATTGGCCTAATAAAATGCATAATTCAAGTATATTTTGTTTCACTTCGAAAAGTGACGTTTTGGACTGATAGTCCATAAATCAAGGTATAATGTCAGTAGAGTACAAATAAATTATTATGTGATAGTATAACCATAAATATCAAGTACAGCTTGCCTTGGGGCATAAAGGTTTTTCGCAAAAGTCCTGACATTATTGGAGATGTTTTCTCCTATGGTGGATGCAATGAGATTTGTTTTGATCTGGCGATATATGAAAACTTGAATGCATATAATGAATAATTGTCATGTCTAGCTAGACAATGAAGGTTATACGAAAATCCTTAAAGCAATCAAGGTGCCTAAAACATATAAAAGTTTGAAAGAAACTTTTTCAATAAAGCTTTAAGAATCCTCATATGGATTGAGATAATCAAGGAAGAGAGGGTACAAAAAAATGACTATATTTTGTCCTTGCATTTTTACAAAAAAGGTCAGGATCTAAATTTGTTATAATAGTTGTGTATGTTGATGACTTGAACATTAACACTCTTAAAGAGCTTTCAGAAGCTATTGAGTGTTTGAAAAGGAAATCTGAAATGAAAAGATCCTAGTAAGACAAAATTTTGTCTTGGCCTATAGATTGAGAATTTCACAAATGAAATATTTATCCATCAATCAACATACACAGAAAAGTTTTGATGCGATTTTATATGGATAAATCACATTCATTGAGTACTCCAATGATTATGAGATTGCTTGACATAAATAAAGATCCATTTCGATCTCAAAAGAAGGACGAAGAGCTTCTTAGTGATGAAACTCCATATATCAGTCAATTGGGACACTAATGAACCTTGCTATATATGATCAAATATTTTGCAGTAAGTTTATTGACAAGATTTCGCTCCTCCCCAACGAGAAGACGTTGAAATGACATCAAGGACATATATGAAGTTATCCTACAAGACAATCAACTGCAAATGAAGTGTCCACAAGATGATTGTTGCTATGAATAAGTTGAATGAGCAATTTACTTGCAATAACAAGGTCACGAATAAAGTGGTTTCAAGAATGTATTCGGCTAAGCTCAAAATCATATCCATGAAACCAGAAAATGATATGTCAGGATGAGTTCAACGATGCAACATCTTCGTGAATGTGATTTGATCACAAAGACACTGTCAATATCAATATGGACAAGCAGATTTATAAGATTTGATGACATCATAACAAGAAATTAAGTGATGTTTTAATCAGGGGGAGTATATACGCATTGCACTCTTTTTTCCTTGACCGAGATTTTGTCCCACAGGGTTTTCCTAGTAAGGTTTTTAATGAGGCAACAAATAATGCGTATTAAAAGACATGTGTACTCTTTTTCCTTCACTAGAATTTTTTCCCACAGGATTTTTCCTAGTAAGGTTTTAACGAGACACATTATCTATGGACATCCAAGGGGGAGTGTTATAAATCTATTGAACTAAGTGGATTGTCCTTTGAGTTTATTCATGAATTAATGAAATTCATGTATGTATATTTCCAAGGTGATATGATCCATTGTGGATAACTATGTACCTACTTGTTTGGGCATTTATCATGACGACCTTTGGGGTGATATCTCAACACTATAAATAGAGGTATTATTCACCATTGTAAGAAACACTGGAATAAGAAGAAAAGTTCTCTCCTTCATCTACATTTCTTATCTTCTTCTCTTTATATTTATATTGTTCTGAGCTTGATTTTACAACAATATTTTCTTTTTAATTATTTTTGTTAGTTTACTCGTTTGACTAGAGCCGTTAAAATGGGCTTAGCCCATAGGGCCGACCCAACCCAATCCGTTATTGGGGTAAGGTTGGAATAAAATATTTCAAGCTCATTTAGAACTAGGGCTTATAAGCCCGGTCCATATAAGCCCTTGGCCCTCGAGACTTGACCAGGGCCGGGCTAGGGTCGGCCCATGGGCCAATACTATTTATTTAAGGGTAACTTACGTAAATCTCACTAGTTTAGGAGTTAATTACTTATATGCACTCTATGTTATAATATTACGAATCTTACCAGATTTTGGTGCGCCCAGATACATGTATCTTGGGATACATGAGCTCAAAATTAGTTGTTGTTTGTTCTAGATATACTCTATCAAAGTGGATTCACATGCATCTAAGATACGTAGACAAAAATCTCGCTCGCCTCTCTTTCATCTCTCTAGTAACTCTTCTATCTCGCTCACGTATCTGATATCCCAAATACATACTAAACGCACCATATACATGTACCTGATGTGATTCACATGTATCTTGGATACAACAAATTTCACTCGCCTCCCTTCTGTTCTCGCTCGTCTCTCTTCCTATTCTAATGTATCTGGTAGCAAAAAACATGTATCTAGGTGTATCTGACTTGAAATCTGGTATGAAATTGTTAATTTGTGAGATAAAATGCAATTATTTCAAACTATAAAGGGAATTAGAAAATATGGTTGGAATGTTTGTGTATTTAAGTAGTTTTTCCTTTATTTAGTTTGAATTAAAATAACTAAAGTTTTAAGGCGTAATTGTATTTTAATTTACAAGTCTATTTTTTCAAATTTCCTCTATTTATTTATTCGTCAAAAAAGATTGTTTTTTTTCATTTAACATTTTTTGCTAGGATTACTTAAACAACATCATTGTTTGCCATATTCAATTAAAAAAACTTCTCATTTTCTTGATATCATAGAATTTTAAATTTGAAAAGAAAAAAAAAATAACGAAGGGCTAGCCCGCCCCAATCCGCGGCCCTTCTAGGGTTGGGTTGGGTTGACCATTTCCAGGCCCTTCCATATGAAGGGCCGGCCCGTCCTAGCCCATCAAATTCCTTGGCCCACGAGGCTTGGGCCAGATGGGGCTGGGCCGGCCCTTTTTGACAACTCTAGTTTTGACGATAATTTAGATGCGTGTGATTGAGATTCAAAATTTATGTTTGATTTTAGTTATACACAAGGCAGTTTAATGGAATATGTGGTTTAAAGCTAAACATTAAAAACTGTTTAAATATATTTCATCCCATTTTATTTTTTATTTTATAAAAAGATATTCTTTGAATCTTGTAATCTTAAATATGTAATGTTATTTCTATATGAAAATGTCATTTAAGGATAAAATGGAAAGTAGAATTACATTTTCTTTAAAAAGAATAGAAATATGCAAATAAGCTAAATTAAAATAGAGAGAGCATTTGGTAAGACTCATATATATCTTTGCCTAATAAGAGAATCCGACAAAAAAATTTTTTATAAAAATTGTAAAATATTTTTATTTGGTTGAATTCTTTTTAAAAAAATAGGTATTGAAAATTAAAATTGTGCAAGTATATACAGATATTGAAATCATGTTTGAACATGAAGTTTATTTAAAAAATATTTAAAATTTGTGAGCAAATTATAGGTATACCAAAGAGATATTTATCCAAGCTTCTATTTGATATCTATACGATTTCATTCTTGAACTCCTCTATGTCTTTCCCCGTTCGATTACAAAGTCTTTTCAAATACTTGCAATAACGAACAAGCTTCTTAGCTGAAATATGGCCAGTAAACACAACTGTCAAATACTAAATTCATCTTCAGAAATTATTTTTGTTAGAGAATAAAAATTTTAAGATGCACCTTTAATGAGATTGAGGTTCAAATGTAAAGTTTGTTATCATTCACTCTGGCAACTGGCATACATGAACACTTAATACATACCAAGAGAAATAAATGGCGTGATCATTACTTATGTATCATCTTCTACATAAATTTAATAGGGTTATGATAATCTCATAAAGATATCTACAACCTAAAATAAACCTAAATGTACAAGTGTATTTCTTTATCAAAGAATTCCAATGAGGTTGTTTATTCCTTTTAATCAAATTTAGTATATATGTAAATATAGGAAGTCTTCTTTACACTAAATATAGAAAGTCTTTTTCACACTGTAAATATAGGAAGTCTCTTTATACTGAAATATGATATGCCCGGATGGAAAACACTTAAAATTTTGCCATCCAAAGACGGCAGGTGGGTTTAATGCCACTGATATTGCAACATGGAATCGAGCTTCCATATGCAAACTATTGTGGAACCTCTGTAGGAAGGAGGATAGACTCTGGATACAGTGAATACACTGCTACTACAATAAGCAAGGATCTATCTGGAATATGTCAATTAACCACGCATCATGGATGATCAAAAAGATACTTGGAAGAGGTGGGAATTATTGCACAACAACGGAACAGCTATCTATCAATAAACTATATTCACAATTTAGAGGTGATTTCCCAAATGTTGCCTGGAGGAAGCTAACGTGCAATATCACAATTTCCTTCACTTGCTCCTCGTTGAAACTTCCCGAGCTTCCAATTCCTGGAATGTGTTCACCAAGATTCCTCTGGTTTCTCTATACCTTTTGGAAATATCAAGGAACATAGTGGAACCACCTTCCTTGTTCAAGAATATCAACGGCAAACATTTCGCCGGAAATGGATTTAAATACGAAGGTACATAGAGTATTGATTCAGGGTCATCGTTGTACTTGGTAGCATCCGTGTTAAAATCATCCCTTAGGCTGTGCATATGAAAGTGAAGGCCAAGCATGACTGCACTAGTCATGTAGAAAATCTTGTTTACTTTCTTAAACTTCCATCAAGTCAAAACAGAATGGAATGTGGGACCCCCACAAAAAATGAGGGGCTAAAGGCTTGACCCAAAAGCCACCCTGCTAATCTATTGGTCTTAATTTATCATATTGTAATTAATTACTATAAGTTGGCAGCCAAGGCATGACATCATTTACCATTAATTCTTGCTCCCCATTTTATTGGTCTTCACTCACCTAACACTAACAAGTCTTTCATGTGCCCAAAAGTCTTTTAGATGTGCATCTCATCTTATAAAATGAGTACAAATCAAGCTTCAATCATTCAATATCTTCTTCAAGCAACAACCATGGAGCCAGTAAACAAGAAAACAGAGTTAGTTTTCATTCCTGTTCCTGGTATGGGTCACCTAGTACCCACACTAGAGATGGCAAAGGTTCTAATAGCTAGAGATGAACATCTCGTCATTACAGTCCTCGTAATCAAGCTGCCTTCTGACAACAAGCTCAGCTCCTATATCGAATCAGTCTCGACAAACCCAAACTACAACTCTCAAATGAAGTTCATTGAACTCCCTCAAGATGAGTCCATCTTACTGTCAATCACAAACACAACTTTCATCACATTTTTATCCAGTCATAAGCCTCAACTTAGAAATTCTCTGATTGAAATCCTGAATTCCGGATCGAATCGTCTTGCAGGCTTTGTTATTGACATGATGTGCACAGCAATGATAGACGTGGCCAATGAATTTGGACTCCCGACTTATGTTTTCTACACGTCTAGTGCTGCTATGCTTGGTCTTCAGCTTCATTTGCAGACTCTCAGGGATGATTTTAACCAAGATGTGACAGAATATAAGGATGATTCTGAAGCAGAGCTTTCGGTGACAACGTATTCCAACCCCTTTCCAGCTAAATGTTTGCCATCTATAGCATTTGACAAGGATGGTGGTTCCACAATGTACCTTGATCTTTCTAAAAGGCTTCGAGAAGCTAAAGCTATTCTTGTTAACACTTTCTCCGAATTCGAATCTCATGCTGTCAAATCCCTCTCCCTTGACGAGAAAATCCCACTGGTATACCCCGTCGGACCATTGCTAAACCTTGACAACGATCACGGTAACAATCAAGATTCGTCTCAAAATCAAAGTATAATCAGCTGGTTGGATGATCAACCTGCTTCATCAGTAGTGTACCTCTGCTTCGGAAGCTTAGGAAGTTTCAGTGAGGAGCAAATAAAGGAAATTGCATATGCTTTAGAGAACAGTGGCTGTCGATTCTTGTGGTCACTAAAGAAGCCTTTGGCTAAAGATACATTTTTTCCAGCTCCTTATGAAAATCCAGAAGATGTTTTGCCAGAGGGGTTCTTGCAAAGGACGGAAGCGATTGGAAAGGTGATAGGATGGGCACCACAGGTGGCTATCTTGAGTCATGATGCTGTAGGAGGCTTTGTGTCACACTGTGGGTGGAATTCGACTTTAGAGAGCATTTGGTTCGGAGTACCACTGGCAACTTGGCCAATATATTCGGAGCAGCAAGCAAATGCATTTGAATTGGTGAAGGATTTAGAGATAGCAGTGGAGATTAAGATGGATTATAGGAAGGATCTCAGAGGGACCGAATCGAACGTTATAGTTAAAGCGGAGGACATAGAGAAAGCAATAAAGCATCTGATGGATCCTGAAAATGAAATAAGATTGAAAGTGAAGGACATGAAGGAGAAGAGCAGATTGACGCTCAAAGAAGGTGGATCTTCCTACAACTCTGTTGGACATTTTATCGAACAGGTGATGGACATCACTAATTGAGAAACTCTCTTAAATTATAATATAACTATTGGAAAACTACAATTTTTCTTGTATAATTTAATTGGGTCTTCGAGACCACTGCATTCTCATTTTAGTAATGTAATTCTCGTGTGAATTTTTAGTGGAAGTATACTGTATTAAAAAGCATCTACGTGAGGCAAGGCGTTTAAGCAATAGATCTTACAATAGTCGATATGAGACACATGTCTCATACCTTGCAATGAACTGTAACGAACCATCACGGTCCACGCTTCACATCTATCGTCCTCGATGGCTCCACACTCACCATCCATGATACAGTGGACACGAAGGCTGGTGGGTGATTCTAATATCATTTATACAAAATAATGAGAACCACACCCAAAAACTTGCTATTGAAATAAGAGGCGAAATATAAACCCCACATTAGTACATTGCAATATTGATGTGGAACTCAAGTTCCAGGCCTCACAATGGACCATGACACGAAAAACTTCACACATCAAGTTTTATTTATTTAATGAATAAAATAATTAAATCATGTTACCATATACTCTCTCTATTTTATTTTTTTTGGCTTGTATAAGGGTCAAACTAATTAATATTTGGTCAGAGTCAGACATAGAATTTTTAATATTTTTGAAATAAAATTTATACATTTAAAAACTATATAAAAAGTATGATAAGCCACAATAGTTAACCATTCAAATATTTACAAAGTATTTGAAAAATTATGATCAACGAAAATATCTTTTACTGCCCATCACAGATTGCAAGGCATGAACTGCCAATACTAACTTCAAAGCATTAAGCACACAAAATATGCAACAACAACAAATATCAACATAGAAAACTTTTGTACCCTTTGATCATAATGTATTTAAAAGTTTTGTTCCGAGTATCGCAGATTCGCAGTACTAAATTTTCCCAATAATATATCAACATAGAAAACTTTTGTACCCTTTGATCATAATGCATTTAAAAGTTTTGTTCTGAGTATCTTAGATTCGCAGTACTAAATTTTCCCAATAATATATCCAGTGGAAAACCTGTCATTTCTGAAGATCTTTTCGCGGAAAATCATCAGGAAATGTTGCTGATGAAATCCTCAATTAGAAGTCGTAAAGAGGTATAGGACGATCCACCTTCCTCCATGGCGATTATGCTCTTCTCTCGCATTTCCTTCACTCTTTTCCTCACTTCATTCTCTTCACCATTCGCCATAAGCTTCTGTATGGCGCCTTCAATTTCCTCAGCACTAACTATGTCAATTGGATTTGTCCCCTCGAAGTCCTTGACATAGTCCATCCGAATCTCCACTGCCAATCCCAATTCTTTAACCAACAAAAACGCATTCATCTGCTGTTCAGCATACAAGGGCCAAGCAGCAATAGGCACCCCACTACACACACTTTCCATTGTCGAATTCCATCCACAGTGTGACACGAATACCCCCACCGCAGGATGTGAAAGTACAGTCACTTGTGGTGCCCATCCTACCACTTTTCCAATTCCTTTCGTCCTCTCCAAGAACCCTTCTGGCAGCACTTCCTCCGAATTGTCATAATTGCTTGGCATCTCGTTTTTCCCCTTTGGTGGAGGCCTTCGTAAGGACCACAAGAACCGGTGCCCACTGCGCTCTAACGCGATTGCTATCTCCTTTACCTGCTCTGGTTCAAAACTTCCCATTGTTCCAAAGCACAAGAACACTACAGATGAGTTTGGTTGCTCATCCAACCACTTTACGATACTTCCTATTTCCTGTTTTTTTTCATTATCATCTGAATTGACTACAGTATGAATTGGATAAATCGGAGGAGCAATTTTAGCATCAGACAATGACTGAAGAGCAAAAGGTTCAAGCTCCGCAAACGTATTGATAACAATACCTTTCGTCTCTTTGAAACGACGAATCCCATCAAAGTACAAAGTCGAGGTTGGTGTGATTGCTTTAGCTGGCCTAGGTAAAACTTTAGCAGGATACGGATTTTTAAATCCAAGAATCGACAATTCCTGATCAGACTCGGAATAATCAAACTTGAGCGTATTCCTCAGAGCTTCAAAATGAAAGGATAATGCAAGAAAAGCAGCAGCAGAAGTAAAGAAAATGTAACTAGGAACACAAAATTCATTAGCCACATCAATCATGGAAATGCAGAACATGTCAAGAACAAAGCCAGCAAGTCGTGTAGAGCCAAATTGGGAAGAGCTGGAAGTATTACTACTAATGTTGTTAGTAACAAATTCACTTACCTTGTGTTTATGACCATCGATGAAATCGTATAAGAATCTGTCCTTGTTAGACAAAAGTTCAACAGCTAATTTCGGGTCTATTGAAACATCAATAAAGCGCAAGTGAGACAGAGGAGAGAGTGATTGGAGGTAAGGTTGAACACCAAAATCGGCGGGATGTTTCATGATGAGAAGGGAAATGCAGAGACGTTCATTTGTAGCAAGAACGAGTTTGGCGAATTGGACAGCGGAGGCTACGTGACCCAATCCAGGGGATGGAATGAAAACCAGCTCTGCTTTGGTCTCCATAGCTTTGTATTTGGGAAAGTTAAAGCATGAATTTTAGTATTTGAATTAGAAGTGGTAAGGAATAAAAAGGAAAGAGGTGGGTTAAGGTTGTTCACATATAAATTTGTATACATAGGATAAGTGTAGAAACATCCACTAAAGTTTATTCTAAGTACACATACCTCCCTATGGTTTTTTAAGTTGTGAAAACATTCCTTCAACTTTTGAACTATTGGGTTAGCTAGAACATAACTATTTCTAGTCTGGATGTTCCTCTTCGAGTTCTTGGATTTGAAAAAAGTATTATTTGGGGAAGAGATTTAATGGAACACGAATTAGATGAAGTGTTGAAGATGAAAACAACGTTAAGGTTTAGTCTGATCCATGAATTGCTAATTCAAATGGTTTTATATCTCTCCAAGGACAAATACCAGTCAATTCAGAATTGAGGGTTAATGCTCTTATAGTCTTATTGATCAACAAAATCATATATGAAATATTCATGACTTTCATAATTATTTTGGTCCTAAATATATAAATTCTATTTTGTCCATCCCATTATCTATTACATGAACCTTAGATAAAATTGTGTGACATTATATCAAATCACTTACTTTGATTATCATCTTGACAAATATGAACATCTTAATATAGTGTCACCACCCAAAAACCGAGGTCATGATGGCACACATCTCAAAACCATCCTGATGTGTAAGCCGGACAATAAAACACATACAAGACTCCCAAAGAGGAAGTCAGAACACAACTGAAAATAAGAGAATCACAACAACGAATTTCCCTAAACCTGGTGTCATAAGTGTAAATAACATCTAAAACAATCCCTGAATATAAGTACATTATAAGTCTCTGAATAATAGTAAAGACTGAAATGGAAGATGGACTTAATGGCGATCCGGAGCACAGGATCTCAGCACTACTCCGAAATGAGCGTGCTCGCTATATAATCAACTTCCACGAGGAGTACCCTGACTAGAATCTGCATCAAAAGGGATATAGAAGTAGGGGTGAGTACAATTCACATGTACTCAGTAGGTTTGACCGACTGAGTATAAGGAATTAATCAAACTTATGAAATAAACAAAGGAACGCTTCAACCTGCATACAAAAAAGTCTCACTCCAGCATCGTGCCGCCATTTTATATAGAACGACGTGAGTAAAGTAAACATATAAGTCATAGTAATATCAAAGATCATCAGATAAGAGACAAACACAAAGATCGATGCAATGCAATAAGATGATGCGGTGGTACGGTGGAATCAAGGCTGTCGCACAACCTGCTGTATACGCCCTGTCGAGCTAAGGCTTCCAGACAAGGACCCATGGGGGACTCGCAATCCATATATCAAATCACAATCTCAAAATCTCATCAACTTGTCACCTAGCTCGTGGTTAAGGATATAAAAAGTGTCTCATTTTATTTCTCAAAAAGAATCTCCACATTTCTCAACTTTCCAAGAAATGATATGATGAATGAGGATGAATGCATCACAACACATATGCCATGGAGGCAATAATCAACTCAACATGTAATGAAAGGTTCAAATGTCACGCCCTGAGCCAACTCCCTGGACGTGGCCGGTACTTGAGAACCATTGTTGATCCCCAAGCGAACCTTTGGCCTGGCTTACTACTTAGTGGAAGACTTGACTTGAGCATATAGGGCTCTTATCATGACATAGATAACTCATAAAACTTAACTCAACTTGCAAAGTCAATTACTGTATGAAAATACTTAAATAAACTTACTATAAACATTAGTCAAAACTCAAATGTAAAGAAAGTATGACATAGTCTGTGAGACCCATCAATTCTAGACCTGTCTATGAAGCCTCTAAATAACTAAGACGGATGTCGGGACAGACCCCACGACATCTCAACAAAACTTAAATGAAAAGATATAGATGAATCCTCCGGGAGTGCTAGGAGGCTCACCAAAACTACTAATTGGGAAGTGCAAATGATCCTCAACTTGCAAAGTCAATTACTGTTTGAAAAAAGATTGTTATGACCAAAATACCCCTACGGACCTCTTTTAGGTCTAAAACTCAACTTTTAGACTAAATACCCAAAACAAATTATAAGTTCTCGGGGCTCTAACCAACCACCCTAATAGACCAAACTCGACGTTCCGGACGCAACGGAACAGATAGAATCACCATTTGACGCTCGGATCTCAGAATGTTGACCAAAGTCAACTATCTCCTTAAAAACTCCACCTAAGGTTTCAAAATAACGAAAATCCCTCCCGATCGCATCGGGAACCATACCAACCACTTTCGGAACACAAACAAAGCATGAAACCGCTAAGGGGAAAGGCCAAAATGATCATTTCACACAAAAAGATAATTTCACAAGAATTGAGACATTACATGTAGTGATGCGATTATTAATAGACCTCAAACCAATTGTCACACTTTTTCAAAACCTTTTTGAAATTTTTGTGGTCACTTGTCACGTCCCAAATTACTCCTAGGCATGATTGAAATCCAACACATACCATCGGCCACGCGAACCCAATATCTTAACCATTAATTTTTCATACTTAATAAATTAAATATGAATTCAAATAATATGATAATTAATTATGAATAATTAAAATATCAAAGTATCAATTTAATAAAATTACAAAAGTTTAATGGTCAGACATGCAAACCCTAAGAAAGAATAATTATGATATAAAATAAATAGAGCTGGATAAAAAACCTCCACAAACAATGTGGGGCTCACCACAGTAATAGAATCTACGCAAACAGGCTCATCAACTATTAGTTTTGTTTTCAATAACAGTATCTGCATGGATATGCAGATAAGGAATGAGTTATATTAGATCAGTTCTGGTTCAACTGTATCATGGATACAATTTAGATTGTTGCCATTAAATGTGCAATTCCTAACTGACTCAGTAATTAACGCAACAATGTGGCCAATTAGATCAATTTACAAAATTTATGTTATTGGTTTGATGTAGAATTATAAACAAGATACTAGTAACAGTCTATTCACAAAAAATTTCAAAAACAAGATCTGATAATTTTTATTATTGACTTTGTTTTCTTTTTGTTTATTGGGGTTGTGGATTTAAGTATCAAAGTTAGTCTATTGTTGTGGTGTATCAACTATGTCAACTATTCAAGTTCAAAAAGGACATTTCGAGATATGGAACACATAGAACAATTACATAGATTATATAATTGATGGTACCTTGATACCTTTTCGATATATGATGTATCATGTTACCTTACTGATAGGTGATGTATCATGATACATTTTCAATACATTACATAATTATACCTTTCCGGCACATAATGTATCATTATATCTTTTTGATACACAATGTATTATGATATAGTGGATACGTTAAAGAAATGACATAACTATTTGATACTTTTATGTTTGGACGACTTCCCTTCGACAACCGTCTTGCCCTTGGAAGAATAAATATGCAGATACACTTATCGTTAATTAAAATTTTGACTAATCACAAAAGAGTGAATTTAAGAAAATCTCTAATTTGAATTTGAAGAAATTAAAAGTAAATCATGCTAAATTGATAGAGTCACGGCATGTGAAAGAAATATGAATAATATAGTTGAGAAGGAAAAAAAATCAAATATAATTTCTAATTATACGTAAATTAGAAGATAGATTGAGCATAACCATATAAATTTCCTATAATATTTTAAAATAGAATTTTAAGAAGTAAATATAAGATTTATATTTGCCTAGTTACATAGATTTTCCTTTCATAAAATACCCCAAATAGTCCGTAATGAGATCTCATGAGTTAAAGTTCGAATGTCTCAAGTCATTAAAAAAATCATAAGGTCGTACTTAAGCTTACGTTTAACTGCATTATTCATATCCATAATCCAATTGAAAGTTGTATATACACTAGTGGTAGAATAGGACATTTTTTCTTTTTACCTCAAATATATATACTTATTAAAAATAAAAACGATTTTCTTGGTCCGCCGGCCATGACTAAAGATTTTATCTTTATCCATCGTTACACAATGTCACACATCTATGATTTCAATAATAAATCTACAAGAAAACTTAGGTAAGGTATAAATCTACTATGAAAATGTAGGGTAAATGATGAAATATAATGATTAAATACTACTCTCTCCGTGTCATTTTATGTGACACCCTTTCATTTTTAGTTTGTCCCAAAAAAGAATGTCACATTATAATTAGAAACAATTTAACTTTAAAATTCTCACTTTACCCTTAATGAAATAAGTTTCAACCACACAAATATCTAAGGATTGTTTTAGACATGTTTCAAAAGTCTTTTTTTTTTCTTAAACACCATCCCAAGTCAAATGGTGCAACATAAAATGGCACGGAGGGAGTAATAAATAAAGACAAAATGAGAAGAGCATATTAAAGTAACGACGTGATCACACCAAATCAGTCTGTTACATAAAATGAGTCTTTTCATTGTTACCTAAAGATAGATTTAAATGATACGATACAATAGAATTTAAGTAACAATCAAAACAAACATTATATTTAAACTAACAATACAATACAACGGTAACAACCATCCAAACAATCCAAACAAGGTGTAATGTGGAACAAAATGATCAAGAAATGTTACTAACGACATCCTCAATTAGAAGCCCAAGAGATTCATAAGATGAACCACCCTCCTTCATAGCTGCATTGCATTTCTCTTTCATCTCGTTCGCCCTTCTCCTTATTTCACTCTCGTCACCATTAGCCATCAGCTGTCGTATGCCACTTTCAATTTCTTTCGCACCCACAATTTCGACATTCTCATCATTCCCATGAAAATCCTTGAAATAGTCCATTCGAATCTCCACTCCCACTCCCAATTCTTTAACCAACTCAAACGCGTTCATCTGTTGTTCAGCGTGCAGGGGCCAAGTAGCTATTGGTACCCCGAAATACAAGCTTTCGAGTACAGAATTCCATCCACAATGCGATACAAATCCACCCACTGCTCGATGAGATAGTACCGCCACTTGAGGTGCCCATCCTATCACTTTCCCAACCCCATTTGTCCTTTCGATAAACCCTTCTGGTAGAACTTCTTGAACATTCTCGTAATTACTCGGCAACACGAATTGCCCCTTTGGTGGAGGTCTTCGTAACGACCATAAGAATCTATGACCACTACATTCAAGTGCAATTGCTATTTCTTTGATCTGTTCGATTTCAAAGCTTCCCATACTTCCAAAGCACAAAAACACTACAGAGGACTCTGGCTGATCATCCAACCATTTGATAATGCTTTCTGTTTCGGATTCACTGTTTCGACCATGACCTCCTTCCTCAAAACTCACCACTGGACCAACTGGATAAATTCGCGGAACTGAAAGAAACTGAAGAGCAAAAGGCTCTAGATCGGCAAAGGTGTTCACCATAATACCCTTCATCTCTTTGAAACGAGTAATCAAATCGAAGAACATGGTCGTCATGACCCCTTGATCTGTTACCAAGCTAGGCAAGAATTTCGCAGGATACGGGTTTTTAAAACCCGGGATTATTAATTCTTCATTGGAATGTTTGTACTTAGAGGTATCGATACGATGCTCCTTTTTCAGGGACTCGAAATGAAAACAGAGGGCAAGGAAAGCAGCACTTGAGGTAAGAAAAATGTAACTAGGAACACAAAATTCATTGGCTACGTCTATCATAGGGGTGCAGAACATATCAAGAACGAAGCCTGCGAGATGAGAATTAGATCTAGAAAAGCTGGAGTTATTCAAAAAATCTTTTACTTTTGGTTTATGACTTTGAATGAAGTTCATGAAGAAGGTCTCCTTATTTGACATGAATCCAGCAATAGTTTTTTCGTCAACGGTGATGTGAACGAACTGTAATCGGGGTATAGATGAGAGTGATTCGACGTAGGATTGAGTACCGAAATCCATTGGAAGCTTCATAATGAGGATAGAGATGCAGAGCCTCTCATCTCTGTTGAGAATGAGTTTTGCAATTTCAACGGCGGCAATGAGATGACCGGCTGCCGGCGAAGGAATGAAAACAAGCTCTGCTTTCGTCGTCATTGCATGAGATTGGATTTGTTTGTACAAATTTGTTATAACTACTACTCCTTGTATATGAGTTGTAAGATGTTTTGTAATTGCATTTTTAAAAGCTTATTATTTACTTTGGTCTTGGTCAAGGCCGTATAATATTATATATATATATATATAGTTAATGGGGATTATTTTAACTCAAAACTTGTAACTTGTCCAACAAGTTCATAATGAATCCCATTAATTAAAGTTTTTTTGACTAGTCTACTCGAATGGTCCAAACGTCATGGCAGCTCCAAGCAATTTTTAAGCTTAAATCATTAAAAATTCAATAAGGTCGCACAAAAATTTGAGAATTTTCAACTAAAAAATAACTTCTTATATCCAAACACGACTCTAATTTTCAAATACTACTTAAAAATTCAAATGACCACTTTATCTTGCGTGTAGTTATATTATTCATATACCAACATGGGTTCATGTATTAACTAAATGGACAATCCACGCATTCAATGGATTTATAACACAAAATAATTAATGAGCTCTTGAAAAAGATTTTTTTAGAACTTCTAAATTATTTACGCTTCCAAAAAAATTAATTGTAGGGGTAAAATGGAAAAATTCTACTCCCTCTGTCCTAATTACTTGTCCACTTTTGAATTGACACACCTATTAAGAAAACAGTGATTGACATAGTGAATTTGCCATTTTATCCCTATTAATTATGAAGTAGATGAATTAAAAATTTAAGATTTTCAAAAAGTTCTACCTTTTTCAAAATTAATTAGTGAGAAAATGGTCAAAACCCTCCCTAACCTATAGCCGAATTTCCAACTACACACCTATACTTTACGGTGATCCTATTACCCCCTTGAACTTTTTTAAAATGAAATTAATCTCACCCTATATGCTGAGGTGGCAAAGAAAGTGTATTCACTTTCTCAAAGAGAGTGAGAGACGGTTTTTTTTTAATAAAACTTTAACTTTGCAAGTAATTTCTCCTTTTTATATTAAGTTTTTGAATTATTTTTTTAAAATTATGTTATCTTTTACTTCTATTTATCTATTCTTTGTCTTCTTTCTTTTTCTCTTCAACACTTCGCCGAATTTAAGTCACCGGAAAATGCCATGAACTTATTCCACTATTCAGCTATCACTAATCCTATCTCTTTCCTCTTTGTTTTTCCAGAAGAAATCGACTCCCCTTCTTTTAAACATAAACTTCATTTTTTCATTCTCACACCACCAATTTTGCTACTACCATGTCGCCATTTTCAACTACTTTTTCCAGATCTGAGCAAGAAATATTTAAAAGTGAGACAGATATATTGGTTTCGTTCTAAAACACTAAAAAACACCTTTCGTAGACAGTGAACATGGCAACGAGATAAAAATAGCAAAAACAATTTTCAATACTTCAAATCACAAATTCACTTTGAATTTTGCTATCATCTCCAACTCCAATATGCCACCCACTTTTCGAAAATAGTTGACCATATGAACTTATCAAATATGCCGTCTTCTAATTCTCCGGTTGGCAGCCTCAAATTCGATTCTACAACATTATCAAGTTGAATGAAACTTCACTAAAATTATGAAAAATAAAATAAAATAAAAAATATAAAAAGAATAGAAAGAAGAAGAAAGTTAATGTGCTTTTGGGTTTCATATCAATGGAGAAAAAGTTATTGTTAAAGAAAAGGAAAATAAAAGTCAAAAGAGGATTAAAAGCAAAAGAGAAAAAGAGAAAGGAAAATATAAAATAAAGATAAAGAATAATAATTTTTTTATTAAAAAAATATTATAATATTATGTGGCAGGCGAGTGTATATCACTGCTTAACTTAAATCTAGGTATGACTTTTTAAGGGGGTATATATTTCACTTTTAAAATGTTCAGGGGGGTGATAGGATACCTGTGAAGTTGGAGTGTGTAGTTGAGATTTCGGGTATAGATTGGGGGGGTTTTAGACCATTTTCTCTTAATTAATTGAGGGTATAATAGGTAAAAAAATTGTCCTTTCTTGATTTGTTCAAATGGACAAGTAAAAAAGAAAAATTGGACAAGTAATTAGTAGAGGTGGGCGTTCGGTATTCGGTTCGGAATTCACAAATTTTGGATTCGATAATTCGATAATTCGTAGTTAAAAGTAGATACCAAATACCAATTTTTAAAATTTTGATTCAGTAATTCGGTAATCGATAAATTAAATTTCGGTTTGGTACGGTATTCGGTAATACCGTATTGAAGTTGTAGCCGATTGTATTACAAAGTTAATACTATTTCTTCAATTATTTTTATTTTTTATTTAGAGGCACAATATAATAGAAGATCAACAAGTAAGAAGACATCAAGAAAAACAAATTGATACAACTAAAAGACATATGTATTTGGATTTTGGATTGTTTATGTTTATTTTTTAACTTTCTCTTTGGACTTGTACTAATGAGTAGTGACATGTTGATATATGACCTTCATTAAGTAAATAATTCGGTATTCAGGAACGACCGAATACCGAATGGTACTAATGTCTCATACCAAACCCAAACCCGAATACCATAATTCTAAAATTCTACTCCCGATTACCATACCGAATATTGAATTATCGAATCCCAAATTACCAAATATTTCGGTAATTCGGTTTTCGGTATTTTATGCCCAGCCCTAGTAATTAGGGACAGAGGGGTAATTGATTTTATCTTAATTTGGTAAGTGCACAAGTAATTTGGGACATGTATTTTTAGTAAGATAGTCAACTAATATAGAGTAAAGGGAATATCAATGCACATGACATTTATCTTCCAAAACGTAAATGCAATTGGACAATGACTTTTAGAGAGACTAAAACATTAATTACTCTATCTGTGCAATGATAGTTGTCCACTATTGACTTGGTACAGAGATTAAGAAACAATAAATAATATGGATAATATGACTATGTTATCCTTTGAATATATTAAATTTAATGTTTTGAAAAATGTATTAGATACTCCCTCCGTCCCATACTAACTGATCACTTTCTATTTTACACGGTACTTAAGAAATCTTAAATAAGATGATCAATTTGATAAATTTACCATTTATTCATATTGATGGATATCAAGATAATTTATGATGACATAGAGCATACAAAAGACATTATTGGAACTTATGCACATTTATGATATTAATTATATGGGTAAAATTGGAAAATTTTAATTAATTTTATCTTGATTTAGTAAGTGATCAAGTAATTTGGGACAAGTATTTTTAGAAAGGTGATAAGTTAATATGGGACAGAGGGAATACTCCCTCCGTCCACTTTTAATTGTCATGGTTTCCTTTTTAGAGTCAAACAATAAGAACTTTGACAAATATTTTACGATGTATTTTTTCATCATATTGATATGCAAAAAATTGCAACTTATAGAACTTTTCGTATAGTTTTTGAATATCTAAATTTTTTTATTTAAAATATCAAATTAATGTAATCTAATTTAACTTTAAAAATTAGTCAAATTGACTTTTAAAAAGCATAATATAACAATTAAAAGTGAACGGAGAGAGTAGTATCAATGAATTTATTGGATCTATCCATTTCATCATGAAATTATTCAATGATTTATTGAAAATAAGTGGTCTTAAATTTTTTACCATTCTTTGTCCCATTGGCAAACCTTCAACATAAAGTCAAAGTTGTGTACACACTAGTGGTAGAATAGGACATTTAATTTTTCTTCTTACCTCAAATATATACTTAAAAACGATTTTCTTGTTCCGCTAGCCATGACTAAAGAAGCCATGAGTTGAAAATTTAACTATTTAGAGTAGGACATGACTAAAGAAGCCACTAATGCCTAGAGCCATACACCGGATCTTTAATTCCTCTCTATTTTGCCATTTTAACATGTAACATATGGAATTACTCGAGAGTTCTATATTCCTCTTCTTTTTTAAGCTTCTAGAAAGTAGATAGACTTATGTTGGGTTTAGCAGAGTTTTAATGATTGATGAAAAATTATGAAATAGGTAATCACAACTGGTTTATGAGAAACTATTTCAACACAACTACGACATATAAAACACAACGGAATAATCGGGTGCTGAATATTTTGGAATTAATGTTTAACTACAATTGTAATCATGAAGAGAAGAGTTTAATTAAGAAACACGTTAAGCGACTCATGTCACTCGTAGACAAATCTAAGGATTAATATTGGGTCGTGTGCAATATCATTAGCATCAGAGCAGGTTATCTTGTGGTAGTGTAATACATAAGTTGGAAATCATTATTTAGTTATTGATCACATAGTCTCTTAACCAATGATCAAGAAATGTTACTAATGACATCCTCAATTAGAAGCCCAAGAGATTCATAAGATGAACCACCCTCCTTCATAGCTGCATTGCATTTCTCTTTCATCTCGTTCGCCCTTCTCCTTATTTCACTCTCGTCACCATTAGCCATCAGCTGTCGTATGCCACTTTCAATTTCTTTCGCACCCACAATTTCGACATTCTCATCATTCCCATGAAAATCCTTGAAATAGTCCATTCGAATCTCCACTCCCACTCCCAATTCTTTAACCAACTCAAACGCGTTCATATGTTGTTCAGCGTGCAGGGGCCAAGTAGCTATTGGTACCCCGAAATACAAGCTTTCGAGTACAGAATTCCATCCACAATGCGATACAAATCCACCCACTGCTCGATGAGATAGTACCGCCACTTGAGGTGCCCATCCTATCACTTTCCCAACCCCATTTGTCCTTTCGATAAACCCTTCTGGTAGAACTTCTTGAACATTCTCGTAATTACTCGGCAACACGAATTGCCCCTTTGGTGGAGGTCTTCGTAACGACCATAAGAATCTATGACCACTACATTCAAGTGCAATTGCTATATCTTTGATCTGTTCGATTTCAAAGCTTCCCATACTTCCAAAGCACAAAAACACTACAGAGGACTCTGGCTGATCATCCAACCATTTGATAATGCTTTCTGTTTCGGATTCACTGTTTCGACCATGACCTCCTTCCTCAAAATTCACCACTGGACCAACTGGATAAATTCGCGGAACTGAAAGAAACTGAAGAGCAAAAGGCTCTAGATCGGCAAAGGTGTTCACCATAATACCCTTCATCTCTTTGAAACGAGTAATCAAATCGACGAACATGGTCGTCATGACCCCTTGATCTGTTACCAAGCTAGGCAAGAATTTCGCAGGATACGGGTTTTTAAAACCCGGGATTATTAATTCTTCATTGGAATGTTTGTACTTAGAGGTATCGATACGATGCTCCTTTTTCAGGGACTCGAAATGAAAACAGAGGGCAAGGAAAGCAGCACTTGAGGTAAGAAAAATGTAACTAGGAACACAAAATTCATTGGCTACGTCTATCATAGGGATGCAGAACATATCAAGAACGAAGCCTGCGAGATGAGAATTAGATCTAGAAAAGCTGGAGTTATTCAAAAAATCTTTTACTTTTGGTTTATGACTTTGAATGAAGTTCATGAAGAAGGTCTCCCTATTTGACATGAATCCAGCAATAGTTTTTTCGTCAACGGTGATGTGAACGAACTGTAATCGGGGTATAGATGAGAGTGATTCGACGTAGGATTGAGTACCGAAATCCATTGGAAGCTTCATAATGAGGATAGAGATGCAGAGCCTCTCATCTCTGTTGAGAATGAGTTTTGCAATTTCAACGGCGGCAATGAGGTGACCGGCTGCCGGCGAAGGAATGAAAACAAGCTCTGCTTTCGTCGTCATTGTATGAGATTGGATTTGAGTGGTTTCCGGTGAACAGAGTAGAACAAGTTTACAAATTTGTGACTCCCTACTTCTCCTTATATATAACTTTATGGGGTCGTTTGGTACAAAGATTAAAAACGTAGGGATTAGTAATACATGAATTAGTAGTGGGGATCGTTTGGTACAAAGATTAATAACGCAGAGATTAGTAATGCAGGGATTAGTAGTGGGGTCGTTTGGTACAAAGATTAATAACGCAGAGATTAATAATACATGAATTAGTAGTGCAAGATTTATTTTTATCAAGTGTTTGATTCATTGTTTCTCACCTCATTTTGTGTTTAGAATAAAACTCTATAAAAAGCTTATTTCCAAATATACCCTTGGATTATTATGTAATTGGTCATGGTAGATAATTGCCAGATAATATATTTTTTTTATAGCCTTCTAATTAGCTATGAGAAGAACCATTTTATTGTCATGTTTGCTTTCACTTGAATTATTTGAGGATAAATAATTGTCATCTTAATAAATTGATCACTCACAAAATGTCAATTTTCAATTTAAAAAAGATAAGTAATCTATTTTTAAAATCGAAAAGATGGTAAACAATAGTAAAATTGAATAAACCATCTACATTTACACATAAAAATTGCAAGTTGTAGTTTTAATATTTATGCAATTTTATAAATTGTTCAAAATACAAATAATTAGAAAACCACACAAATATACATATATCAACAAATAATACATTCAATTAAGATCACAAACGTCATATGGTGATATATTTGCCTTTTTAATTAACAAATGTAAACAACTCACATTTCAAATATTGTATTAATTTGTATTGAATTTATTTAGTAAGAAACAACTCTCTCTAAATAATTTGTAAGCTAA
This sequence comes from Solanum appendiculatum, assembly GCA_018342035.1. Classification (NCBI taxonomy): domain Eukaryota; kingdom Viridiplantae; phylum Streptophyta; class Magnoliopsida; order Solanales; family Solanaceae; genus Solanum; species Solanum appendiculatum. Next base: position 1,338,019 of record JAGDQO010001042.1, on the reverse strand, counting down.
TTTATTTAAATAAATTTATTAGTACAAATATAAAACATAAAATTAAAAAATAATTAAAATGATTTGAGAGATATTTTTGTCTTTACATAGACTTATCCCATGGTATTATATCCCATGTACATCCTATAATACCATATAGGGTGTATAACTAATTCATGGATTAGTTATACATAGGCCCCAAATCCTACCAAATATAATACTAAATAATACCATACATAATACATGGACTATTTCTCCTAATACTACCTACCAAACGACCCCTAACGATTGGAAGACATTTTGTCATTTGCATTTTAAAAAGCTTATTACGGAAGATAATATTTCAAATAGTCATTCAACTCTGAATTAACAAATGAATGGTCACAAAACTTTTGCTCTGTTCGGAAAGTCACTCGGTTATGGATTTTTTCATAGAAATAATGGTACTCATTCAAGTATAATAATATTCAATGTTGCGAAAAATGATTATAGTTAATAAAAATAAATAAATTAGAAAGTCAGTGATAAATTGCCTGTAGATTTTCTAAGCAAGTAAAAATGGTTATTTATTTTTTTATATGTTGATTTCATTTTAAAATAAGTGGTGTTTTAGCTTGGACACATCCTTTAAGTAAATAACTTTTATTACGTAGAAAGTAAAACATATTTTTTACTAACTTATATTTAATAAATATCTGAGATGAATAAGTTGGTTACTGGTTAGAGTTATACAGGTATTAGTTATGTAGGGTTTAGTTATGTAGGTATTGATTATGCAGGGTTTAGTTATGTAGGTATTAGTTATGCAGATATTAGTTATGCAGAGTTTAGTTATGCAGAGTTTAGCTATGTTGGGTTTAGTTATGCGGGTATTCGTTATGTAGATATTATTTAGTTATGTAGAGATTATATTACATGAACTATTAACTATTAAATATTGAATTTGTTATAAATTAATATATATTATTTACAAATAAATGAGTAAGCAAATAGTATAAATTCTCCCTCTTTTTGAATAAAAAATAAAGAAAAAACAATAATGGGTGCAACATGTTTCTAACCCAATCTTATGTTAAATTCCTTGCTAATTATTCGTTTTTGTTTACAAGAAGTTCGAAAGGTAAAGGGTGTCTTTGGTAGGAGTGAAAATGTTTTTCATGAATTTTTTTCTAAAAAATGTGTTTTAGGAAAATAAGTGTTTTTTTACTTATTTTCTAGTGTTGGATAGTAATCAAAAAAGATTATTTCAAGAAAAATATAATCTAAATTCTTTTAATCAAATGCTATTAGAGAAATTATTTTAGTTTTTACAAATACTAAAAAGTAACCCTAGAGTAGTTTATCAATTTTAATTATCAAAAGTATTAACGTTCAAAAACCATCACGGTCCATTTGGATATTGTGAACAACATAGGTGATTCTTCTGTAGTTTTAGCGTGAGAAAGAATGTAATGAGGAATTTGTACCTCATATTCAGTTGATATTGCTAGTTGTGAGAGCAAATAATGAATTGCAAAGTGTTCTTGTACCAAATGACTAATAATACATGTTAATTAAATATGTGAAATATATTTAATAATATATAACGCTAATATATGATTAGTATATGCGCCATCAAAATGTATACAATCCAATTTGTAATATTAATAAAATATATAAAAATATATACAATCCAATTTGTAATATTAATAAATATTTACATTTGAATTTCAAATGAAAACAAAAAAAAAGTTGTTCGTGTATAAAAAAATAAGAAAAGAAAAGTTAGGAAAACAAGTATGGTTAGGTAAAGTTTTCAATAAAAAAGATTTTTAAAAAAAATTAAAAGGGGTAAATGTGTAATTTACTATTTTAATATATGTATAGCTAATATCCACATAACTTATTCCACCTTCTACCCCGCATAACTTATACATAAATTCCCTCATAAGTTATGTTGGTATTAATTATGTAGGACTACAAAAAACACAACCAAACACCATATAAAATTAATATATGAATAACTTTTATACAACATTTAGAATCCTACCAACCAAACATGATATAAATTGTGTTGACTTTTCTACCTAATACAAAACTTCTACTAAACATAGTAAAACTAATACAACTTTTTATACATGAATAAAGTGTATCTTATATAGTAACCAAACGGCCCCTTAGTAACTCTTTAGTAGTTATGCAAATTTGTTTTATTTAAATAAAAATAAAATTAAAAGACATCATTAATATTTTTTTTGCTTCACCAAACAATGCAATACAGCTCAGCAAGAAAAATCAACAATTTGCAAAAATATTCAAGATGTTGATTGAGAGTTGTATGCCTATTGCTTAACTCACTCTTATTAATTAAAATTAAAGTTCTTGACTAGTCTACTTGAATGGCCCAAACGTACTCATGGCCACTCCAAACAATTTTCAAGCATAAATCATTAAAAATTCATAAGGTCGCACAAAAATTCAAAAATTTTCAAAAGTTATTTTAACAATTTTCACTTCAAATTACTTACAAAAATTTTAAAACAATTTTAATATTTTTCATATTCAAACACAATAAAAAGTTTGAGACACGTAAGCGGTAAGACTCTAAAATTAACTATAGACTAATAAAAATGGGCTTGAAAATATTACATTGAATTCAATCACCTTGTTAGGTAGAGAGTTGATTGGAGCTGATTTCATCATTTATGCATTATTGTGTGGTGAGCTGTTTTGCATATTTCATGTGTATAATAATATTTAGAACTTCTCTGGTATGTATATAAAGTGAAATGAAGTGTTGATTTGTAAGATATGATTTATGTTTATTAAATCATTTTTTTACTATATTTTTGCTTATTCTTTCATTATCTATAGTAAGCCCCTTTGAACCTTTTTAGCTTTATTTCTTTGATTAGCCGCTCAATAAGTAGGCGTTTGGCCATGCGATATCATATTATGTTATGGAATCGTGAGATGAAATTAGCGTTTGGACATGCGATTTCATCTTGATTCCATCTCATGAGATGAAATTCCATATTCTCCAAAAATCAAGATTTGGGAATTCCATTTCATGATTTGGAATTTTTTAAATACAAAAATTGACCCGCAAGTTTTATTTTGTTAAAACAACCCCACATTTATATCTACTAACCATTTATTTCATATGTGAATAAAATTTATAATCACATCTACTTTTTAAAATTTATTATTCTCACCAACATAAAATTTATTTTTACTTTAAATTTGGTGAATATAAATGATAAAGTAGGAATTGATTTGGTGAATATAAATAAGAACGTAGGGAGTAATACTTTTTTGGTTTTTCATAATAAAAAACTTCTCTTTCGGCTACATATGAAAATGTTTAAAGCAATTTAATATGAAAAAAAATAAAATTGGTGATGTATGTTTGATAATCACTACTTCAAATATGTTTGATTTTAGCACGAAATTAATGCAATGAAAATGTGTAATTGCACACAAGTGAAACAAGGCATGAACCATTATGATATTGACACACAAGTGAAAATTGTCATAGCTTGTGTAGTGTTACATAATTATTTGTGAGAATACCAAAGGAGCGGTGAAATATTTATGGTCTAGAGCATGAAAATATAGTGTGGATGATATTGACCAACAAATGGCTCAAAATAACAATGTTGGTTCGTCTTCTTGATCATATGATCGAGAAATGCAAGTTCAACGTTAAGAGATTGTCCGTACTATGTGGGCTTAAGAGGAGAACATATAGCTTTGTAATAATTTATTCTGCGATTTTATAATTTTTTTGTTTATTTGGTAAGATTGATTAAACAATTGAGACTATTTTAATAGTTTTACAACTTATGAGATTCCTATGTTTATAAGAAAATATACAACACAAAAATATCATATCTCATGTCAAATTAAAACTTCAACTTCATCTCATAATTTTATATTATGATATCATATCATGATTCCATATCGCTGTTTGATATTTCCCCTTTATTGATTAACCTTGCATCAATTTGATCCCAAAGTGCCTTGTGTAATTTAAAGTTAAAAGAACTCAGAGTAAAGGAAAGGGGAAAAGGTGAAATAATGGGAATTGATGTGCATAGAAAATAAGTAGAGTTGATTGGTGCCCAAGTATCAAGGGAGGTTCAAGCACATTAATGACCATAAACGAAAATTGAAAGATGCATAATTGTTATAAAAAAAAGTTAATCGATTTCTTTTAATATATTTTTTTCAATTAATAATATACTCAATCAATTTATTTTTTACTCTAGATGTGCCAAACTTTTTCTAATAATTTTCTTCTTTTATATGAAAAAAAAACCTTTTTTTTTATAAATAGTACTTACTCATATTTATGTTTTTTTTTTTTTTTTTCAAAAGTGAGTTATGTTTCAAAAAAAAATATAAGATGAAATCTTTGTCTCCATGATAAGAACTATGATGGACAGTTGATTTTCCCTGTCTACTAATTGCTTTGCCACCTCCACAGTGAATACAAGGTGAGAACGAAGTAAATTACAGACTACATAGAATGTGCATTAATTTTTTTTTATTTTAAGTGCAACAGTATTGTATTTGATTATTAGACTAAAGCATTTTTCATTGTCTAAATTTATTTGACGCTTTTGTCGAGTACAATACCTTATGTGACATATTTCAGATCCGATACTTGAGAATTCATTTGTTAGTATGAAAATATATCATGGGGGTGTTATGAAATGTATTAATGACAAACATTATATATGTGGCAGCACTGAGTATATTGTTTACATCAATATAAATCGGAGCGGCTCAAATACTTTGGCGGTCTAAAGCTAAAAATGGAATGGAGATCTTTAGCTTTTGAATAATAATACATTATTTTAAATATATATATATATATATATTTTTCTAGTTTTTTTAATATGCATAGTTATTAATATATTTCATAAATAATCATTTTGAGATGTAAAATTGTTTCTTTGTTTTATATGATAAAAATTACTTTTTCTATAAATTGTATTCTCAGTATCAATTTGTTTATCTGATTTTAAATTGACACTAAGTTTGAAGTAAAATATTCATTTCGTTTCAATTTGTTTGTCTGATTTTGATTTGAGTTTAATAAGAAAGTAAAAGAAAAATGAATATGACAGTATTAAACTAAAGGACTAAACGAACACTAATTTTTTTTATATATATTTTAAAAAATACATGTAATATTTCATTATTACTAAAAAAAAATGAGGCCCCCGAATTCAAAGATCTACTGCAGGTGCCTTATTTTGTAACACATAGAGCCCCCCTAAATATGGACACGTTGAATCTTCATGAATTTAAAAAAATGACAAAGATTTGTGGATTAAATAACCTGTTGGCATAAGTGTGGAAAGTCTAATAAAAGATATATGGAGATTGATATCTACAGATTTTGAAGCCTATGCCATTAGCAAAAATATCCAAACAATTTACTTTGAGCATTTGGAATAGTATTTTAAAATTGACAATAGAGATACACCAAGTCAAGCAACCATTAAAAATAATGACAAAGAACAACTTACTCATGAAAATTCCTTTGATGACAATTTTAATGACTTGGAGGCTGATTTATCTAATGACAAGTTAGTGAATAGCTATGAAAAGGCAGAACCAAAGTATTATGGGTGAATTAGAGTTTCTTGGTGTTGAAATAAAGAGAAAGATAGCTATAGCCATTTTGCTTTGTGTATTTATACTAACCGTACATTTTCTTTTACTACTTCTCTCTTTTTAGCCTGCTTCTTATATTTTATTTTATGTGTTTGTATCCATTATATATATATTTTTTCTTTTTTTATCTCTCTCTGCCTTTATTTTTGTATATTTTTTTACGTATTTATATCAATTGTATATTTATTTTTTCTCTGTCTCCCTCTCTCTCAATACCTTTTTCTTTTCTTTTTTGGGCTGATTTCAAAGATATACAATAAAGTAATTTGTTTATTATAAAATATAACAATATTTTTTTTACATTAAAAATAGTCATAAATCATAAAAGGTATACATTGACTATACTACGTAGCTTGTCAAAAGTCATAAAAACTATACCTCACTATATAACATAGCTTGTCAAAAGTCATAGAAAGTATACATTGGTCATACAATATAGCTTACCTATACATGAACTATATACCGACTATACACAACACTAAAAATACATGAAGTATATACTGATTATACAATTTTGATCAACTCAAAATCACCTCTAAACAGTCCCAAATTTTAATATGAGATTTTCTCAATGGTTAGAGTCTTTTGATATATAATTTACTCAAAATGATTTACGTTTTTTATACGTCAAATTTTTTTATTTTTTTTAAAAAAGAGAAGGCGACGAAGAAGAAAAAGAAGAAAAGGGAAGAAAAAGGCCAAAAAAGTCATTAATGGCAAAATTAAAAGGAAGCACAAGAAGGGTATGTCCCATATCCAATTCAACCACATTTTTTTTTTGTTGTTGAAAAAAAGATGATTGATGGCCCTCTCATATAATTTCCCCCTCTTTTTTTTTCTGTATATTATACTTTGTGTTTTTTATAAATTTTATATTTACTCGATCTTTTCCTTTTCCTCTCTGCCTCTATAGTTATTTTTCTTGTATTTATTTTTGTGTATTCGTATTAATTATATATTTGCTTTCTTCCTCGTCCTCTCCCTCTCTCATTACTTTTCTCCTTTTTAAACCCTTTTTTCTTGTATTTTATTTTATGTGTTTGTATATTTGCTCTATTTCTCTCTCTCTCTCCCTCACCTTCTCTCACTGTTTTATTTTGGCCTTTATCATTTTATTTTATTTTTGTGTGTTTTTATCAATTGTATATTTTCTCTCTCATTTACTCTCCCTCCCCCCGCCCGCGCTCTCTCTTTCTATATATATTAGACACAAGTGTCTGTGCTAGCACGGGTCCAATATCTGTTATTTTTTTATCACTTTATGTGACATAGATAAAATTTAGAGAGTCAATTAAATTTTAATATGATTTAAAAATATTTTAAGTTGTTAATTATTGTAATTTATAATATTTTTTACATAATTTTTAAATAATATATGTTACTTCCCTTGTCCAAATATATGTAGCACAAATAGAATTTCAAGAGTCAATATGTTGTTAATTATTGAGATTTACAATACTTTTTACATAGTTTTCAAATTAAATAATACATGTTACTTCTTTTGTCCCATTTTATGTGACACTGATAGATTAATTTTATGAATCAATCGAATTTTTTATAAGCAATTGAATTTTTATTATTTTTTTAAAAATATTTAAAGTTATCAATTATCATGATTTATAGTATTTTTTACATAATTTTTAAATATATAAAAAATTAAAAAATAAGACAAACAAATTAAAACGGAGAAAAAAAGTAAACAAATGTATATGTAAGTGTGGAACTGAAGCAGACATGTCGACCGCCACCTGTGTGATTATCCACACTTATATATAAGTAGTATATATTTTTCTTGTAATTTTTTTTGTGTGTTTTTATCAATTGTATATTTTATCTCTATAAACTTCTTTTTTTTGTATTTTGTTTGGTGTGTTTGTATCAATTGTATATTTTCTCTCCCTATTTCTCTATGTCTTTTATTCTGTATTTTGTTTTTTTTTTGTGTGTGTTTGTATATATTAATTATATTTTTTTCTCTCCTTCTCTTTCTCTCGCCGCCTCTCTTTTTTTAGTCATTTTCCATATATTTTAGAGTTTTTGGCTAAAAATATCCTTTAACTATACCCCAAACTTAAACTACATCCTTAAATTATCCTTCTTAACAAAAAATATCCTCCAAGTAATTAAAACATAACAACTTTCATCCCTCAATTAAAATTTGTTAAAAAATTAACGAATTCCACACAAAAACATATGCAATTCATACTATTCTCATAAAAAAAAATTCTATAATTTTAATACATGTTGGAAAAATCTTCCAAAAAAAATAAAATAAAATTTTGAGACCTTTGTTTGCTGTTAAAAAAATAATGTTAGGACGGTGTGAGTCTACGAGGAGACATGATCTTCTCTTCTCCTTTACTAATTGAATGGAGTTGGAGTTTAATTTCACACCATCTTCACCTTGTAAAGTCAAATTGATAGTTGAGGTGATCAAGATTCAGCTGATTTTAATCTCTAGTACTCAAGTTTCGTTTTTCATTATTATAAGTAAAAGTCTCCGATCGACACCACTTTTTACAGATTTAATGAGAAGAAAATATTTCAACTGATAATTCTTTGATATCAAATCAAATGAAAAGTAAATAAAAATAAAATTGCTAATTAAAAGGAAGACAATGCAAAATGTTGTTGCTAAAAAAATTTCACAATATTAGTTTAGATGTACGTAGAATGAACAAAATTGATTTATTGGGGTGATTTAGGGAGTTTTGTTGAGAATAGTGTGAACCGTACATGTTTTTGTGAAAAAATTGTTAATTTTTGACAAATTTTAACAGAAGGATGAAAATTGTCAAATTTTAGATAATTGAGGGATGTTCTCTGTTAAGAAAAATAATTTAATGATGTAGTTTAAGTTGGAGGTATAGTTTAAGGATGTTTTTGGCCAAAAACTCATATATTTTACTTTGTTTTTTTGTATCGATTATATATTGGGAAAATTACTAAAGTACACTCCTTTAAGTATATTATTTTCCATTAGTACCTATATCTTTTAAAAATAACTAAAATCCCTTATTTTAATAATGTATCCGTATTAATGTATTAATGTATCCGTGCTTGTATTAATGTATCCACGCTTTCATTAATGTATCCAGATTGGGTTAATTTTTATTTTAATAATGTATCTGTATTAATGTATCCGTGCTTGTATTAATGTATCCGCGCTTTCATTAATGTATCCGGATTGAGTTAATTTTTATTTTAATAATATATCCGTATTAATGTATTAATGTATCCGTGCTTGTATTAATGTATCCGGATTGAATTAATTTTAAGGGATTATTATAATTAGAAAAAAAGTTGGGATAGATAGTAATTTCATCTTTACACTATGTGATTTATGTAACTTACCCTTATATATTTGCTCTCTTTTTTCCTACCTTTTTCTCTCTATATACATTTTTCTTTATATTTGTGTACAAGTGATACAAGAGCAAATGAATACAAGTAATAAAGAGCTTTGAATACAAATTATACGAGAACAAATGAATACAAGTGATACAAGAGCGAATGAATACAACTCATACAAGAACGAATGATACAAGCGATACAAAATTTTTGAATACAAGTGATGCAAGAGAGATTGAATACAAATAATACAAGAGATAATGAATACAAATCATACAAGAACGAATGAGTACAAGTGAAACAAGAGCGAATGAATACAAATCATATAAGAACGAATGATACAAGTGATACAAAAGTTTTGAATACAAGCTATACAAGAGAGACTGAATACAACTAATACAACAACGAATGAATACATGTGATATATATAATAGTGAGAGAGGTGAAAATATAGAATACAACCTAAATGCACGCATGAATACAACAAAAACATTCACATGATGCCTCAAAAAATATATAAATACATAGAGAGGTGAAAATACAAAATATAAAAAGAAAGAGAAGTGAAAATATAAATATAAAGAGGAAGAGAGGTGAAAATACAAAATACAAAGAGAGAGGTAAAATATAAAATATAAAGAGGGAGAGAGATGAAATAACAAAATCCAAAATACAAAGAGAGATGTAAAAATATAAAATATAAAGAGGGAGAGAGATGAAATAAAAAATTACAAATACAAAGAGAGAGAAATATGTGAAAATAGAAAATACAAAGAGGAAGAGAGGTGAAAATAGAAAATACAAAGAGGAGGAGAGAGAGATATGAAAATACAAAGACGGAGGGAGAGGGGGGGGGGAGGAGAGAGAGATATGAAAATACAAAGACGGAGGGAGAGAGGGGGGGGGGGAGAAGAGAAAGAGAGACATTGAGGCGAGAGAGATTTTCTTTTTGATTAGCATCTTAAACAGTAACAATGAATTGTAAATATCCAAACTGTAACTATAGATCTCTAATTATGCCTAAATGATAGTCATTTTTAAAAGTTTCTCTTAAAAAAATAAATTCTATTTTATTTTCTTATTTTGGGTATCTATTTCGGCTCCCATAGTAGCTATCTTGTCCTATAAAAGTGACTCACATGTACCCTACTGTTATACAAATGACCCATATATATTCTTTTCGTTTCACGGAAGAAATTTTTTTATTTGATTCTTACGCAAAGCTAAGGGGTATATTTGATTCTTCTCACAATTATTTTTTTCACCTTCTTTAATTCAACGAATAATTTGAATTTATTAGCTTGATGATCAATTTTTTTCACTCATTTTCTAATAAAATTTATTATATATGTCTCAATTTTTTTAATTTTACAAATATAAAAAATAAAATACAATATAATCATAAAATGATTAATCTTAAAAACTTTCTTACACGTGGATGGCAATGATTTGATGAAGTTAGATAGTATAGAGAAGAGAATCTAATTGTTTTCCGTGATTTCAAGCTATCATATTACATTTTGTTGCAGAAGATTCACTGGAAGCTTAATGCGAGGGATCCGACATAATTATGCTGATCTTGTTTATCATGTCATTAGCTTGGTGGGGTAGAATTTTTATTTCACCCAATAAAAAAAGACATATAATAAATAATTTTAAAAAAATAAAATAAAGTAGATTTGTTAATTTGAAGGATATAAGTGAGCCAAAAAAATAAGTGAAAAGGTGTTTTTAATAAAATAGATGGACGAAGAGTATTTTTAGACCTTTTCATATGATTCAAAGTTATTTTTTATCTTCTTCCATTTTGTTTGTCTAATAGGAAAATCAGAGTTGGAATTAGGGATGGACACTATTTGAGGGAGAAGAAGGGGAATGATCTGATTTGCAATGGTGGAAACAGAGTTATAATATATAAACAAATGAGGCTTTCTCATGTGCAAAGAAAAATGAGGAACTTTCGTAAATAACCACTATAATAAATTTAATTATGCTCCATAACTATAGTTTGCATATTTATGGGTTGTAGCTACAGTTTAAGCTGCCTCGTTTGTATAATTCGTAGGTGAGTTTGTATTATTCGCGGGTACGTTTGTATAATTCAACTATTTTTATATAAACTCGACATAAAGAATTTATACAAATACAAACATCTGAACTTTAAACAGTTATACAAATTATATTATACAAAATGACATTATAAAAAAGTTATACAAAAAGTCCTTCTTCTTTGCTGCTCTCGGCGCATGATAGCGTGAGCTGCGAACGTGAGCCAACTGTAGAAATGGCAAGAGGAAGGAAGAAAAGGAAGTGCCTCAGCTGATGGTAATGTCGGGAGGGATGGAGGATACAGATCTGGGAAACACAATAAGAAAGGAAAATACAATGGGGAAGGAACCAATGGAACAGTGGCCACCCCCTCCCTTTGAAGAGGATGACCACTAATACTACTGAAGTAGCACCAATGGAAGCGAATGGGGAAAGTGAATGTTAACTAGGAGAAAGCCAAGGAAGTGCCATATAAACTCAGATTGTAGAGCCGACGAAAAAATGGGTAAATTTTTTCAACTCAAACAGACTACCAGCTAAAGGGATGAGTCTGAGCTATATCAATCCTGTCATGAAGAATGGGGAAAAGGTTATTGAATTGATAAAGGAAGAGATTGATAAAGCAACAGAGGAATGGAAACAAGCCCTCATTCTCTATGTTGTTGGGGAATCGCCTACTATAGCTGCAGTGGAAAGGTACATCGCTTTGCAAGTAAATGCTGTAAGTAAACCTGAGGTGTACTACCATAATGATGGGTATTGTTTAGTTCGGTTTGCTAATATGGATGATAGAAATGAAGTGCTTTACTCAGGACCACATTTACTAAATAATCGACCCATTATTGTGAAGATTTGTAGCCCTGAATTTGAATTCAATAAGGAAGTATTACAGACAGTGCCGATTTGGGTGAAATCTCCAATTTTCCTTTGAATTGCTAGAGTATGGATTCCTTGAGCCGAATTAGTAGTGGATTAGGGGAACCATTGTATGCTAATGAATGCACTACTAAGGTGGATCGAATATCATTTGTTTGCTGTTAAAAAAATAATGTTAGGACGGTGTGTCTACGAGGAGACATGATCTTCTCTTCTCCTTTACTAATTGAATGGAGTTGGAGTTTAATTTCACACCATCTTCACCTTGTAAAGTCAAATTGATAGTTGAGGTGATCAAGATTCAGCTGATTTTGATCTCTAGTACTCAAGTTTCGTTTTTCATTATTATAAGTAAAAGTCTCCGATCGACACCACTTTTACAGATTTAATGAGAAGAAAATATTTCAACTGATAATTCTTTGATATCAAATCAAATGAAAAGTAAATAAAAATAAAATTGCTAATTAAAAGGAAGACAATGCAAAATGTTGTTGCTAAAAAAAATTCACAATATTAGTTTAGATGTACGTAGAATGAACAAAATTGATTTATTGGGGTGATTTAGGGAGTTTTGTTGAGAATAGTGTGAACCGTACATGTTTTTGTGAATTTTTTTTTAATTTTTGACAAATTTTAACAGAAGGATGAAAATTGTCAAATTTTAGATAATTGAGGGATGTTCTCTGTTAAGAAAAATAATTTAATGATGTAGTTTAAGTTGGAGGTATAGTTTAAGGATGTTTTTGGCCAAAAACTCATATATTTTACTTTCTTTGTTTGTATCGATTATAGAGATGGATGTAGCCAAGGAATTGCCTAGGAATCTGAAAGTTGAAGATCCTAATGGTAGGGTATTTGAGCAAGTAGTGCAATATGAATGGGTGCCAGAGTATTGTGCTAAATGCATGCAGGCGGGACATAAATGCCATGGGAAAGAAGAGATGAGACCTCCAACACAAGTAAGAAAAACAACTAAATGGCAACCTAAAGTGGATGCTAGTAAAGTAGGGGAGGTAAAGGAGCCTAAGGAGCAAGTAACCGTACCTCAAGATGGGACTTGGAAGCAAACACCAACAAAGGCAGAAGGTAGAAATGCCAATAACCAACAAAATATGCAGGTGCTGGTGAAGAATGGGTTTGATATTTTGCATACTTATGAGCAGGGCAGTACAAGTCTGGAGGATAGGCAGCATATGCACAAGGAGGATAAGGGGGATGGAATGAGCACAAGTGCATATGCAGCTAGTCACTTGGAACATTAGAGGGTTGATTAAACCTCATAAACAGAAGGAATTAAGGCTGTTTATGAGGGAGAATAATGTTACTATTATAGCAATATTAGAGCATAAAATAAAGGAAAAGGCGGTCAATAAAGTAATCCAGAAAGTTGCTCCTGGGTGGAGATGTGAGGAGAACTATGCTTATACTACTAAGGGTAGAATATGGGTATTATGGGATCCTAAGTATGTGGACTATGTAGTGGGAAGTAAGTCTGCTCAATATATACAAACTAAAATGAAGATCAAAAGAAGTGGAATGGAATTTATGTTTGTTGCAATATATAGGCTACATACAATACAAGATAGGATGGTAATGTGGGAGGATTTGAGGGGACTAATTGATAATTGTCAAGGGCCATTGTTGTGCATGGCAGACTATAATGCCATTTTGCAAGCTGAAGACAGACCACAAGGAAGTTCAGTACAAGACATAGAAGTCAAAGATTTTAATAACTTCCTGATAGACACTGGTATGCATGAGTTAAAAACAGTTGGGGGCACATACACTTGGTCCAATGGTCACACATGTAGTAGGATAGATAGGGCTTTAGTGAATGCTGAATGGATGCTACATATGCCTATTATGGAGGTTAATATACTCAAGCCAGGGGTGTCTGATCACTCTCCTCTGAAGATAGTACTGGACAAGGTGTGCAAAAATAATTATAAAACTTTCAAGTTTTTTAACTGTATTGCAGATCATCCAAAGTTTCTACAATTACTACAACAGGCTTGGCTAGAAGGAGATAAAGGGGGCATGAAAAAAGTCTGGTGGAAACTTAAAAAGGTCATTAGAGCCATCAAAGTGTTGAATAATAATGAATTTAAGGGAGTGAGGGACAGAATTCAGACTATTAGAACTCAGCTATATCAAATACAACATGACATATTAGATCATAATCAGGTGCAAGATAACAAAGACCAAGCAAAGGAATTGAAACAACAACAGGAGAAATGGAGGATGATTGAGGAGAGTGCTATGAGGCAGAAGTCCAGGGTGCAGTGGTTGAACTTAGGGGATGCAAACACTAGTTATTTCTTTGCTCAAATGAAGAACATACTGGCATAGAATACTATAACTAGTCTTACAACTACTACATGTATAACTGTACATACTCAGGAAGCAATTGAAAAGGAGGCTATTGCATTTTATCAAGAACTGCTTGGTCAGGCTACTCCTAGTCTGCCAAGTGTGGACAGGCAAATAATGAAACAAGGTGGAAAACTTAATAGAGAACAACAATTAAGATTAGCAGCTCCAGTTACAAGAGAAGAAGTGAATTCAGCTTTGCAGGGGATAAATGATCTAAAAGCTCCAGGGACAGATGGACTCAATGCTGTTTTTTTCAAGAAAGCATGGCCAGTGGTGGGAGAGGAGGTAACAAAGGTAGTCCTAGAATTTTTTAATACAGGGAAAATCTACCAGGCAATCAACTGCACTAATGTAACACTCATTCCTAAGGTGCAGAATCCAACCAAGATCAGTGAATATAGACCTATATCATGCTGCTCAACAATTTATAAAATCATAGCTAAAATTATAACAGCAAGGTTAAAGCCTGTCATGGAGACAACAGTAGAGCCAAACCAATCAGCATTTGTATCAGGGAGGGCTTTGAATGATAATGTGATACTTAGTCATGAACTGGTTAAAGGGTATGGTAGGCAAGGGATTTCCGGGAGATGTATGGTGAAGGTGGATATGAAGAAAGCTTATGATTCCTTGGAGTGGACATTTTTGGAACAGATACTAGGTGAGCTGCAAATACCAACTAAAGTCCTACAGTGGATTATGCAATGTGTCACAACAGTCACTTACTCTATCCAGATAAATGGGCATAGCACAACACCCTTTAAGTCAAAGAGGGGAATAAGACAAGGAGTTCCTATGTCTCCTTACCTATTTGTGATAGCCATGGATTACTTGACAAGAATTTTAAAGACCTTGCAGACAAATCCTGAATTTCAATACCATCCTAGATGCAAAAGGCAGAGAATAGTACAATTAAGCTTTGCTCATGATCTGTTGATGTTCTGTAGAGGTGATCTAAAATTAGTAAAATGTTTAAGTAAGTGTTTTCTGATGTTCTCTAAGGCTTCAGGTCTGGTTGCAAATGTAGACAAGAGCAGTGTGTATTTTAGAGGAGTCAAACAACAGCACCAAGAGGAGATACTGCAAGAGTTACAATATGTGAAAGAGGAGTTGCCATTTAGGTACCTTGGAGTGCCTTTAAGTACTAAGAGAATATCCATAGTCCAATGCAAACCTTTACTAGACAAGATGCTCAGTAGAATCACAAGTTAAGCAACAAAGTTTTTGTCTTATGCAGGTAGACCCCAACTTATCAAAAGTGTTTTGTATGCAATTCAAATGTTTTGGTCTCAGATTTTTGCTCTTCCAAAGAAAATTATTCAAGAAGTGGAGACTATATGCAGAAGGTTTTTGTGGACAGGGAGCACTGAGATCTCAAGAAAAGCTCTAGTTGCATGGGACAAGCTATGTTGGCCCAAAGCAAGTGCAGGGTTAAATTTTTTGGATATATATACATGGAACAAAGTAGCAATTGGAAAGTTGTTGTGGAACTTGTGCCAGAAAAAAGATAAATTATGGGTTGTTTGGATACATAGTTACTATGGACAAAAAGGTGTGTGGAACATACGAGCTCAACAAGCTTTTTGGGTGGTTCAGAGGATATTGAAGGCAGCAAAACACTTACAAGAGGCAGGGGTCAATGAGGCAGATATAAGTAATATGGCACAGTACAACATAAGTAAAGTGTATTTGCAAATGAGAGGTACAAAGGAGAAGGTAGGGTGGAGATCACTAGTATGGAAAAATGTTGGTGCTCCTAAGTGGATATTCATCTTGTATCTAGCAGTAAAAAAAAGACTTGCAACGAAAGATAGGTTGGCAAAATGGGGAGTAATACAGGCTTTAACCTGTCCTCTATGCCAACAAAAAAATGAAGATCGTGATCACATCTTCTTCCAGTGTGCATATGCAACAGAGGTGTGGAGGAGTTTACTACATTGGCAAGGAATAAGAAGGAATGTAATGAACTGGACTGACGAGATACAATGGGCAGTACAATACATGAAAGGAAGAAGCAACAGGACTTTTGTGTACAGATTGACAATGGCAAATGCAGTATATCACATATGGTTGGAGCGCAATGCCAGGATATTTAAACAGCAACAATAGCCAGCATGTTCCTTGATCAGACGTATAATCCAGGAGAGCCATGAGAGAGGAAGTAGATATCCTAGAGTAGCTACTAGATTACGAAATTTGAATGCCTATCCATAGGAAATAGCTAGTGTTTTATGAGATATTGGTATAGCAAGGATGGAGCTTATGTCCATACCGGCTAATTTCTTTGTTTGTAACGCTTACTTGGTAAATAAGATATTTACTTACCAAAAAAAAAAGTTATACAAATTGTATTATACAAATTTTGAATTATACAAATATGCGAATTATACAAAACTAAAAAGCTGAGCCGCGTAATTATAGCTAAAAGTAGGCCGCGAATTGTAATTAAGGCAAACTGTAGCTATGTTAACTAATTAACTAGTATATATTTGCTTATTCGCGTAATTTTTCCAAGAAAAATCTCGTTAAAAATTAGATGAATGTTTGAAAAAGTACTAAAAGTGTACCAATTCTTAAAACATGGAGGAGTATTAGTGCTTCATATTAAAAAATAAAGACTACTTTAATTCTTAATTAAAGATAAAAGGACAATTTTAATCCTTTTCTCGTTTAATCATTAACTAAAAATCATAAGATCGGGAATCAAACAGTAACCCAATAAAAAAAATATGCAAAATCGTTAATCAAATAATCTAATACTGATGCATTAATAATATTTTTTATTTAATTTATCAGTTAAATCGATTTATGCAAACTACTAAATATAAGGATGAATGAAATTTCTTCGATTAGAGGTTCAAATTTGATTTTCCTATGAGCAAAAACTTTTTTTTTTTACAAAGAATCTTCTTCTTAGGGAATCGTTTGGTGTGAGGTATAAAGCATAAGGTCTAATAATCTGTATCTTATTCTTCGTTTGGTTAGAGGTATTAGGTAGTTTTGAGATTATTTATCCCACCATTTATAGTTTAGTAATGGAATAAATTATCCCATATACTAGAAGAAACAACTTATCCCGAGATAATTAATCTCATGATAACTTGTTCCCGACTAAACGAGCCCTTGAGGTGTTACACAGCACATATTTACATTAATCATACTTGAGACAATGGATTCTGAATACCCCATAATATTTATTAAAAAAAAGAGAGAGAGAGAGAGAAGCAACTAAAGCTATCAACAAAATTGTGATGAAGTGGTACATATTTCTTTATTTTTAATTAAAAATCTCAATTTTGAATCTTTTTGAATACAAAATCACTTTTGCTAGGAAATATTTTACCCTCTAATATGAGATTTTTTTGATGCAGATCCAAATTTAATTACACTGTAATGTAAATATTGAATACCGAGAGAATTAAAAAAAAAAGCTCTGATCTACAATGTCAGGATATTAAGGGCATCTCCATTCTTAATAATCTATTTTACTATCTAAATATAGAGTTTTTTATTTTTTCAGATAATCAATTCCAACCAAATTTTCTATTTTAATCTTTAAAAAAGAATCTTCTTCTCTCTCCTCAATATTATATTATTATTTCTATTTAATTCTTATTTTCTTATTTCATAATATAAATCCTTTACTTTCTTTTTCCCAAATAACCACTTTAAATAATTTTCATGCGATATAAAATTTTATCTTTTCAAATTTTTTATTTATTATAAAATTATATTTTATTCTAAATTTCGATATAACATAAATTGCAAGAAAATATTATATAACATACAAATTAATGAACAAATTCAAATAAAAGTGAAATACAATTACATAAACACTCAACTTTCAAAATTGTTACGTTACTCCCATAAATGCTCTAGTAATGCATTACGATGTTCAAAATGAGCATTTTTAGTACTGACAGTCCTGCAATAATTGCAAAATGTGATTGCAAAACTCCGAATGAATGTTCAAAAATTAATAATAAAATCAAATTATAGTACCGACGAAAATTAGAAAAAAATTGAAATATTATTAATTCGGAATGAAAGTAGTATATATTAAATAATATATATTTTAAAATATTAAATTACATTTAAAAAGAATTAGGAATATTAGATATTTAATTAATGGCATTATATGTGAAATAATATGTTAATTAGAAAATAATAATAAAATATTGAAAAAGTTAAATAGAGAGTGTAAATAGTAGTTCTCCAAATTTGGAGAACTACTATTCAACTCTCTAAAAATGAAGAATAGAGTCTAAAATAAAAGTGAAAACTACATAAATGGGCCATAAAATCTAAAATGATTACATATTCATACTCAAATTCAAAGTAATTCAAGAAATATTCATTCTCTCATAAATAATTACAGTCCTTACCCCCATTCATTAAGGTTGATAATTTTCGCGTAACTAATACTAAATCAGTATCATATACTGTATTGGTATCATTAAGGCTGATAATTTCGCTTAATTGATACTAAATCAGTATCATATACTGTATTGGTATCATTAAGGCTGATAATTTCGATACCATTATAGTATCAATTAAGCAAAATTATCAGCCTTAATGATACCATTACAGTATATATAAACTAATTTAGTATCAATTAAGCAAAATTATCAGCCTTAATGATACCAATACAGTATATGATACCGTTTTAGTATTAGTAAAGCGAAATTATCAGCCTTAATGATATCAATACAATATATGATACCAATTTAGTACCAGTTAAGCGAAATTATCAGCCTTAATGATACCAATACAGTATATGATACCAATTTAGTATCAGTTAAGCGAAATTAGTTGAGGGGTATATAGTGTAATTATTTAGTAGGGGTATGAATATAAAGGGGTATATGCTTGTAATTATTTTTTTTTATGGAGTATTTGCTTAGTTTTCCCAAAATAAAAATGAGTAGGAGTGTCCATTCTCTATTTTACTCTCCAAATATAGAGAATAAAGAGTAAAATAAAGGCGGGTTAGAGATGATCTAAATTAGGATTAGATGTTGGATATTATGAATTTTTTATCCAAAGAGGGACCATGTTTCTTCATGACATCTGTAATTACGTCTATGTTATCAAAAGAAGAAAAGTATATAAAAAATGACAAAACAATACATTTCTTGGTGAAGCAGACACTCCTTCATTTTCTAATCATCCAGTTATCCAAGTGGGATTAATGCATACTTTGTTTTCCAAGTTCAAATACAAGTCTCCATTCAAGCAAAAACCTCATAGATTGAATTTACCCTGTAGTTCTTATTTTTAATAATTAAGTTGTCAATATCTGATTTATGTGATGTATTTTATCTGGTTCTTGCTATTTATTTCGGCTCCAATAGTAATTATCAATGATCCAGATATATTCTTTTCGTTTAACATAAGTAAAAAATAATAATTTAAATATAATAAAAAAAATTAAACTTAAATTTTACCACGTGGATGGCAATGATTGGATGGAGTGAGATAGTGTGGTGACCCACAAAAGGATTATGATATCTATACATTGAACATGACAATGATGTAGAGTTGGTCCCATTACATATTAAAGTTGTGGAGCTAAAGTCTCCACAGCTGGAATAACAAGTTTAAACCACTTGTTTCGAGTGGCGGAGATTTCTCTGACCTTTGCCTATTATAGAGTTATGGGGTTGTTCAATTATTATTCTCTGTCTTTTTCTTTATTTATAACGTAAATTCAACCTAATACTACGACCCAAAAATGGTTAACATTAAAATGAAATGTGGATGAGACTGTTTTTTTTTAATTAGAAATTTTAAGTTTAAGCTCTGAATATGAAGAAAATACTTGGTAAGGAGTATTTTCCTCTGAATGAGATGTTATGCAGTGTGAATCTTAAATAATCAGGCTCTAAAGCGATTATCAAATACCGTGTGGAAAAACAAAACAAAAAAACATTGTTGGCAAATGGTACTATTGAATTTCCCTTTTACTCCCTTTGCTTACTACCGCCGAATTCTTTGAAATGTCATCTCCATATTCTCCACCCACCCTTAGGGGTGGGTATAAATATCGAAAACCGAAAAATCGAACCGAATCAAATTAATTCGATTTTTCGGTGTTGGTTTTTCAGTTTTTTGGTTCGGTATTTGGTGTAAGGGTAAGAAAAATTCGGTGCACCGAAAAACTGAAATTTTATTAACTAAATTTAAAATAATATTTTAAATTTATTAATTATATACTTGGTAACTTGTGTTTGTGAGTTGTGACTCCTATTATTTTTTATTTGAATGAAGTTGAATATTAAGGCATTTTTAACTTTGTATTGTTTTAACTTTTAAGTTTCAATTGATGAATTTTTGGTTTAAATTGTTGGCTGCTATTACAAAGAGTGTTTGTTGGAAACAAAAAATCGGAAAGAGAAAAAAAAACTTCTTTAGTTCTTTGTTGGAAACTTTAACTATTACATATGTTGATTGATTATTTCGAGTTTTCAACTTTTATCTTTAGTTAAACGTTTTGATAAGTTAATTTTCATTTTATTTTTTGTTTGCTTGCATCGAAAAACCGTTTTAAAAACATCGAATTCGAACCGAAGTTTAAAAAACCAAACCGAACCAAAATATTTTGGTTTGGTATTTGGTGCACACTTTTTCAAAATCGAACACCGAAACACCGAACCGAAATTTTATAAAACCGAACCGAAGAACCGAATGTCCACCCCTACCCACCCTCCTCTTCCATCTTTTTACTTCTCTTGTCCTTTTCTTAGGACTCCCAAACCTTCTAGTTTACTCATTTTTTAAAAACAATTATACAAAAAAACATTATTTTTTAATTTTAATATAACATAATCATAGACTTATTCAGGATTTCGAGATGAGGTGTGCACTATTGTAAAAATGTGGATTTAAGATGTAAATTTGATCGGATATATCTATACATATATAAGATTCAGATTTCTAACCTCACTTGGAGAGGTACACCCAATCATCGTCACATAATATGATACTCCGAGTATGGGTTCACACATCTATATTTCAATATTTTTTTAAAAATATAACACTATTATATATAATCTCGGGAGGGAAGTATGGGTTTACGTGAAATATTAAAATTAGAGAATCGTTAAATTAGGAAAGATTGTATTAAAAAAAAAGATTTAAAATGAATACAAGATAAACAAATCGAAAAGAGGAAATATAAGTTTGTAATTTTCTTATGTCAATATGATTCAAAAGTAGATTTAAAACTATGAGTTTAAAATTTAGATAATTTGAATATAAGGAAGTAAAAAGTGTGACATAAATTTAGTTGAATAAAGTAGTATAAATCGAATATTTTAGCTTTGACTCCTAAAATAGTAGC
This sequence comes from Solanum appendiculatum, assembly GCA_018342035.1. NCBI lineage: Eukaryota > Viridiplantae > Streptophyta > Magnoliopsida > Solanales > Solanaceae > Solanum > Solanum appendiculatum. The sequence goes on along the minus strand of JAGDQO010001042.1, from coordinate 1,316,382 downwards.
AGTATAATTCTTTTTACGGAAACAAAAGGAATATTTCAAACATAGATAGGATTAGTTAATCATTTTAGAACTTTCACCTTTCGTACGTCCAGTCATTTCCACTTCTTAAATATTTTGCATATTCAATCAACTTGCATTATTAAAATTTAAAGGTGGATTCTTATTTTCAAGATCGTATTCTTTCTATATCTCTTGAAAATATAATATCTATATGTGTTTGTCGGAAAAATTATGTGTCTGCCGTAACAATTAAATTTGTGAAATGGGTGTCAAGTGAAATTACGATCAATTAAATTCTTTTTCTTTTTTGACTTAGTCGATAAAACAAGAATAATTTAAAAAGGGAAAAAGGCTAAGAATACCCCTGACCTATTGGAAAAGTTTAAAAATACCTTCCTTCTGTCTTTTGGTCTAAAAATACCCTTCATCTTTGTTTTTGGTTCAAAGATACCCTTCCTTCCACCTTTTGGCCTAAAAGTACCCTCAATCCAAATTTAATTCTTTTGCCAATTAGTTAATTCTTTTGGTATTTGTTTTAAAAGAAATTTTTTAATTTATTTAAATTCTTAAAATTAGCCCATTCCGAAATACTTAAAATATTTAAGTCTAACCTAAAATAAAATAAAGAATAAAATTTTTATTATTAAAATAACACAATAAAATTCAAATTCTTATTCTTAAAATAACACAATAAAATTCTTAATCTTCATTTTTATATAATAATTTTTTTTATTGTACGTTTCATACACTATTATTTTATATTTTAATTGATGTAATGATTTTTAATTTATTCGGATTGCTATTTTTTAATTATAGTCAAATCATCATATTAAAATTTAATTATATTAATATTTAAGATTTTATTTGATTTACTTTTCAATTAAAAAAATTACAGTCATTCTTGTGGAATTGATCTTTTGGTAGAAGCTAACTTACTCTAAAGAAATTTTGAAATATGGGTCTTTAACCCTTAAAAATTTGTATCCTTTCTCAAAATTGACATTTTGAACTTTTCCATTTTTTGAAATAGATAATAACCTGAGGAAAAAGAAAGTTAAAAGCAGCTAATTTGAACAAATATTTTCAATTTTACTTCTTGTTGAAAGCCGTTTCGTACAGCTTAAAAAGGTATGAAATGATAATTGAAAAATCTATTAGCAAATGTTATTTATTAAGAAGTAAATCAAAGAAAACGTTAAATATTGATATAATTAAATTTTAATATGATGATTTGAATATAATTAAAAAACTAATCCAAATAAATTAAAAAATCATTCCACAAATTAAAACATAAAATAATAGTGTGTAAACATAAAATAAAATAAAGAATATATTGTGTAAAAATGAAGAATGAGGATTTTATTGTGTTATTTTAAGATTTTTTTTGAAAGAATTTTATTATGCTATTATAATAATTAGAATAATAGTTTTTGAGAATTTTATTCTTCATTTTTACACAATAAAATCTTTATTTTATTTTACGTTAGACTTAAATATTTTAAGTATTTCGGAATGGGCTAATATTAAGAATTTAAATAAATAAATAAAATTTCATTTAAAACAAATACTAAAAGAATTAACTAATTGACAAACGAATTAAATTTGGGTTGAGGGTACTTTTAGGCCAAAAGGTAAAATGAGGGGTATCTTTGAACCAAAAACAAAGGTAGAGGGTATTTTTAGATCAAAAGATGAAAGGAGAGTATTTTTTAACCTTTTCCAATAGGTTAGGGGTATTTTTGACCCTTTTCCCATTTAAAAATATTGATTATACTAAGAACAAGAATATGAAATCAAAATAATAATGAGTAAGAATAAGAGCAAGAAATAGCAAGTTGAAACTTTTGAAAAAACAATAAGAACGAGAGCAAGTGAAGATGAGATGCCTTATGTTGTTGATCATGTATTCCTAAGATACTTAGAACAAAAACTTTGGAGAACTTGGGAAGAAGTAATAAAGTTTAAAGAGTATTTTCGAAATTAGAAAATTAAAATTAGTAGAGAAAATATAATCAGAAACAGATTAAAAATAATATACAAAATATTTTTCTCAAAGAAGAAAATCGAGCCCACTGAATGCACAGTGTCCCCTTAAGGAAATTATTCCCCTCAAGTACCCGAGGTTAATGGAATATATCCTCCCAGGGTAGAACGATCTTACTCACCGGTGTATCGGTATCTAAAATCACGGTGTCAGCGAACCACTCAACGACAGTAAAGTACACTTAGAATACTAGATTTAGTAGTAGAAGAAGAAGTCTAGAAATTCATTATTTTATTGTTAAAAAATAAGAGGAAATCCTATATTTATAGACAACAAATGGTAGTGTAAACAGATGTTTATTGTGTCTTATCAGAAATGTCACAATATGAAAAGCTACAACCCTTCGGAAAGGTCACAACCTTCCATAAAAGTTACAACTTTTCATAAAAGTCACAACTTTTCATAAAAGTCACAGCTCTTCATAAAAGTCGTAACTTTTCATTAAAGTCATAACTTTTCATTAAAGTCGCAACTCTTCATTTTCCATTCACACCTTTTAAAACCGAACAACTTCTTTCTCGTGCAAGGGTAAAGGGTAGAAAAGTTGTGAATGCTAGAATAAAAATGCTACTCTACACCTAAAAAAGCTATTATCAACAATACTTTGAGTACTCTCATGTGCCTGAGATTTGACTCTGGACCCAAGGCCAATTGATGTCGGGTCGAAGACCATTGAAAGCTCCCTTTGTCTAGGATTTTGTCTTTGATTTTTTTTATCATATCTTAAGTTTTATTTTTTCCTTAAAGAAAGTTAAAATATTATCATAAATACTTGATTTTTTTCTAAAAGGAAAATATAATTTTCTTTCATATTTGATTTATTCTTTTTTTTTTAGAGAAAAAATTTGGAACTCTATAAATTGAAGACCCATATTCTCATATCAATAACACAATAACCCTCACAATGTAGTAGAATTTTGTTCATGAGGAGATTTTCTCCAAACATATTTATACTATTTTCAATATTAGTTTTTATAATATGTAGGCCGTTTGGTTAAACCATATTAATAATATATTTTTATTTGTCATCTGATTTATCAATCATATGATTTGCAATTGTAAGCTTCCGCATAAGACTCTAATTATTTTCGAACCCAACAACTTCTACATGTTGAAACACATCAATCTACCTACCAAACCCGGTTTTTATCCCATACAACATGCATCACACATTGTTGCATACGTATTCATTTTTTACTATGACGAAATTAAGATAATTTTAGTTTTACTATAGGTAATTTGATAATGCTCTCATTTACTTGATGCACTTGATCCAAGACACAAGTCAAGATCGAACAAAGAAGTGACAAAAAGATTCCAAGCTAAAAAGAAAAAACTGTTGGATATAGTTGTTGTTAATCGAGGGGTAGAATGGACAATGACATAAATATCGAAAACTACAAGACTATGATAGGTTTTATTTAGTAAAGATATAAAAGTTACTAGTTGTTATCCAAAAAGGCAGAGCAGATACAATACAACTTTTAGAATATACAATAGAAATAAAGGGGATGAAAGATCCACGTCAAGATAGACCAACTTTTCTCTATATATCTTATTAACAAGACCCCTAGTTTTATTATATCCACATAAAACCTCCCCCTCTATGCACTAAAATCTCACATGGCCACTCCTCTCAAGAATACCAATAGACTTTCTCTTGCAATGGAAAGAACTGGCCAATGGTACTATCTCTTAATCTTTTTCCCTTCATGTATTTAAATATATCTGTTTTGTGTTAACAATATAGTCCATTCTACAGGGTATTTTCACAAGAAATTCCAACTGATGTTATTGTTGAAGTAGGTGAAGCAAACTTTAATCTTCACAAGGTATGTACAATTTACAAATTCAAGATCTAGCTACCTAGTACCACTACACCAAAAATGAATTTTAGCAGTAATTAATTAACAACAATAGCTTAATTATCGCGGCAATTAACATATATGTTTCTAAAGCTTATAGCGTGATTGAATCGAATGACAATTAACTAATGTCAGTAAAGGTTTTAGTACTTTTTGTTAATGTATATGTTTATTGCCGCTAAAAGCTGCTTTTGTTGTAGTGTAAGTATATGTATAGTTTTGAGAGGAAATCCACAATTGTTAGCTGATGGATATATATAATTGTTTTTGTGATGTCAGTTCATGCTAGTAGCAAAGAGCAATTACATAAGGAAACTTATACTTGATACTAAAGAAAGTGATGTAAGTCGTATAAACTTGTCCGATATTCCTGGAGGGCCAGAGATGTTTGAAAAGGCAGCTAAGTTCTGCTACGGAGTTAACTTTGAAATCACAGTACATAACGTTGCTGCTCTTCGTTGTGCTGCTGAATATCTTCAAATGACTGATAAATACTGTGACAACAATCTTGCAAGCCGGACTGAAGATTTCCTTGCTCAAGTTGCCTTGACTAGCCTTTCTGGTGCACTTGTCGTGTTAAAGTCATGTGAAAATCTTCTTCCCCTAGCACACGATCTCAATATCGTTCAAAGATGTGTTGACATCGCCAGTGCTAAGGTACTTACACATATTCTATTCTTGTGTGATTTGGTCACTCAACTTAATTATAATTATATCTTTGTTATCCTTGTAGGCGTGTGTTGAAGCGAATTTTCCTAGCAGATCACCACCAAATTGGTGGACAGAAGAGTTAAGTATCTTAGATGTAGCTTTTTTTGAGAGAATCATTGTTGCAATGAAAGCTCGTGGAGCAAAAGCGTTAACAATAGCAAGTGCTATAATCACATATACAGAGAGATCTCTTCGTGATCTTGTACGTGACCACTCAGGAAACAACACGAGATTAATGGAACCAGAGGATTCAGACATGAGAATGCATCAACGGGAACTTCTGGAGTCTATTGTGACTCTGTTACCTGCGGAGAAAGCAGCTTTCCCAATCAATTTCTTGTGTTGTCTCCTGCGTACAGCTATTTTCTTAAGAACAGCCACTAGTTGCAAGAATGAATTGGAGAAAAGGATATCAGCAATACTAGAACATGTGACAGTCGATGATCTGTTAGTGTTGTCTTTTACTTATGATGGAGAAAGACTATTCGATCTTGAGAGCATTAGGAGAATCATTTCTGGATTTATGGAGAAAGAGAAGAGTGTAGCAGTGTTTAAAGGTGGTGATTTTGGAGAAGTTTGTACCACGGCGATGCAGAGAGTTGCAAAGACTGTCGATGCATATCTTGGTGAAATCGCTACTTTTGGGGATCTCAGTATATCTAAATTCAATGGAATTGCTATTTTGGTTCCTAAAGGCGCGAGAAAAGCTGATGATGATCTTTACAGAGCCGTAGATATCTACTTGAAGGTGAGATCCTTAACTTGTTAACGTCTTGTAGAAGTCTTTGCTAAGGATTTTCAAGTTAGTAGTAGTCTGGTAGTTGAGACTTCGCCTCCTTGTATTCAGTAAAGCCAAGTTCAACTATTATATTGATTACGCCAAACATATCAATTAATCAACATATTTTGTGCTAAAATTGCAGGCACATCCACATTTGGATGAAATTGAAAGAGAGAAAGTGTGCAGTGTGATGGATCCTCTAAAACTATCACATGAAGCTAGAGTCCATGCTTCTCAGAACAAACGTTTGCCCGTGCAAATAGTCCTTCATGCTCTCTACTTCGATCAACTCAAGATAAGGAGCGGGGCAGCTGATGATACCAATAATAACATGCCGGAAGCCATGGCAACAAGGAACCAATTACAAGCCGACGTTTCCCTTGTGAAGGAAAACGAAGTTCTAAGAACAGAGTTGCTAAAGATGAAGATGTACATAGCAGATATACAGAAAACAACATCTTCTACTCAAGGAACATCAGCTAGTCGTAGTCATAAAGGGAGTTTGAAGAAGACAACTTTCTTCTCTTCTGTCTCAAAAACATTAGGCAAATTCAATCCCTTTAAACATGGATCAAAGGACACTTCGAATATTGTTGATGATGCTGCTCTAGATCTTACTAAGCCTAGGAGGAGAAGATTTTCCATTTCTTAATAAGTTGTTTTCATGATTTGGTTTTTAATTTTAGTTTATGTTGTGTGAGAAAACTTTGATTGATTTTGTAATGTAAAGGATTGATTCTGTTGTTTGATTATATTGTTATGTTAATATATTCATGTATCAAACATGATTTCATCTTTTTATTGCCTTCCTATACTTATTAGTTTTGTTGATACAGTAAGTTTGTCTTTTCAACAATCTTTTCTTCAAATTGGTCCACTACTTTTATTGCCAATCAAGAATTTGTGGTTTCTATCATGTTATAAAGACAGGAGGGGACAATTCTTATGGATATTATTAGACTTGGACTATGACTTAAATTAACCCAAGGCAAAAAACTTATTATACAAATATATAGGCTTAATAACCACTATATAGCAGTAGTTTTAATTTTTATCTACATAGCAATAATTTTTTTTCTTTTCAGAAATAGCAAATAGATATAAAAAAAATTAAAAAAAAACGTAAAAAAAAATAATTAATCCCACTATTTTCTTCCACAATTATTCCAATTTAGTTATATGTTCTCTCTCATAAACTAAAGGTTTTAAACCAAAAAAAACCTCTTACCTCCATATTCTGAAAGTTTCATCAATAATGGATACCAACAATGTATCGATTCTACTACAATACAACGGACGATGGGACAAATCAGGTAATTTTAATAATTATATTTTGGTGTTTTTATGTTCTGTGCTCATTAACGTATAATCTATCAACATGGTATATGTTATTTTGTTACTGGAAATTGTTGTTTATTTCATAAAATTTGATTTTAAATAAAGTTAAATAATAACATCCGGATTTGAAATTAAATTGGGTGCATAATTTGGTGTACTCTATATTGCATATTATCCTATTATTAATCGATAAATTCGTGATTTTTTGTGGCATCTGTTTTGGTGTAATTGTGAAGGTTGTAAACGTTGTAATTATGAATAGTCACAGGTTAGATAATATGGTGAAATTGATAGTGTAGTTATTGTGAATTGTATTAGACTGTCGATTTGTGATTTATTACTAGTTATATTTTGATTGATGTATTAACCACATATTCCGTGAATATTTATTAATAATTGAGTAGGTTTGATTAGATTATTTCAGTAAGTTTTTGATGGTGTATTCGTGGTAATTTTTAGTACATGTATTGAAGTAATTGTTGTTTTAGAAGGACTTATTCTTATACCATAAAGTAAATTGGACGATATGTTATTGATATTGAATAATGGTGTAGTTTTTTGGTGCATGTTATGAAAAAATTTGTTAGTTGTTTGATCGTTTGTAACTACCATATTTGAGATTTAATTAATACCGACATTGTTATATTTTTTGGTATATGTTGCTGTTGTATTGAGTATAAAATTGGTACAAGTATTGAAGAAATTGATACTGTATATTAACTTGTTATTTTGTAAACCATTGATATTGGGTAGTTAGGTATTACAAGTAGGTTTTTAATGAACACCAACACTCTACATTTTTTTAATTGTATAATTTAATTTCATAGTTGGTGCAATGCTTGGTACATATAGTGAAATTATTTTGATAGTTTTCAGATCTTTGTAAAATACCATATTTGAGATGTAATTAATACAAACATTATTTAATCATCTATAATTAATACCAACAGTGCTAGATAAGTTTTGGTACACGAATTGACTTAATTGATGGTGTATATTAACTTGTTAAATTTTTGGTATATATTTGGTACCTATTTGATGTTAAATTTTGGTACATCTTTTGAAATAATTGTTGATATTTTAAGCTAAACATTAACCAATGTATGTAACTGTCGACAAAATACTTCTGTATTTGACCAAACACCCAAAAAAATTCAACTGCAATGTTTTGTGTAAACAAAAAAAAGGCTAAAAACAAATAGACATCAGTGTTAGCCCTGATATTCTTTTTTGGGCAAGTCTTCTTGTTATGCCCCGGTGTACCACATTTATTACATGTGACTTTACTCCTTTTGTAGTTTCCTTCGTTGAATCCCTTTTTACGGTCGCTGCTTGGTGGTTTGCCTGGTTGTTTTCTTGTAATTGGTGGTAACATTCTCTCTTCCAAAATATGCGATGGAATATCCCATGTGCTTTCATAAGGCAATGGTTCAATTGGGATTGCATGAGTATCTTGATAATTCTTATTACTGTAATATGCTGAACAGTAATCTTCACGATGCTTTTGTCTGTATCTGATAGCTGCAATTCCATGACTACATGGAATCTCCCACAACTACACATACAAGTATTCAAACATACCGTAAACCTTTTTGCACCATCTACAACAGTATGAAGAAATTCAGTTGATGCGTGCACCTTCATTCGAAAATGTACCAAATTAATAATAATAAATACTAAACATACCTTAATAGATAAAGAACTGTGAATACTTACAATCATACGATGCGACATATTTTTATATCAAATATATACCAAAAATTTAACAAGTTAATATACACCATCAATTAAGTCAATTCATGTACCAAAACTTATCTAGCACTGTTGGTATTATTTAATAAATATAAGTAAATGGTACATAAAGACAAAATATTTTAGATATGTAATATTCATAAGTGATTTATTTTGCTGAAATTATGTATTATCTTTTGTGATTGCATGTTAGTTTTATACATTGTTGTTTTCTTGGTGTTAATGTATACCAACCTCAGCAAATATTCATCGAAAGAAAAAGAAAAAGAGGAAAGTTGAGATGAGGAACAAGATTTTATAATGGAAAAATGGATGGTGAAGGTATGACCAAAAAAAAGTTGAAGGAGGAAGTTGAAAGAAATGAAAATTCGGAAGGGAGAGATATTGATAATTCCTAGAATCTATGCATAGGAAATATAAAAAGCAGATTGTTGGTAAAATAGAAATATTTACTTTTACATAGATGGTTTCAAAAAGGACTAAAAATAAATTATACTATTAAAAGGCACAATTATGATAAAATAAAAAGGGGATAATAACGTATAGTAAGAGATATACAAATATGATATATCATAATTATCATCTCCATTAATTTAGGCACAAATTTCAAAAAGTGGAGAGAAGAAAATAAAAAATAAATAATTAACTTATATATGAAAATTAAGAAAACTTATTAAAAGGCACAATTATGGTAAAAACGGGGATAAGAACGTGTAGTAGGAGAGATAAAAAACTGATATACCATAATTATCATCTCCATTAATTTAGCACAAAATCCTAAAAAGTGGAGAGAAGAAAATAAAAAATAAATAATTAACTTATAGACGAAAATTAAGAAAACTGCTATATATGTAATTTAAAAACTTTGATTGTAATTAAAACAAATTATGTGAGTATATCGTTAATTAAGGACTTAAGTCGTATATTCATGTAATTTTCACTTGCAAAAATAGTTTGTTTGCCCATATCTTTTGGTATAAATTGTAAAATGAAAATCTTGAACTTCTAAATTATAGTTCTCTAAAAGAATTTTGAGTGTCTTGTGAATCTGATAATTGATAAATAAAAAAAAAAGAATATTTGTTCATCAAAACAATCTCCTTAAATAAGAAAAATTACCTTCCTAATGAAAATAGGGAAGACAAGTTACATGTTCTAAGTTTGTTGTCTTCTCCCCACCCACCAATCCACCCATGGCGGATCTAGAATTTGAAAACTCTGGGTGGCACACTATTTTGGATAGTAACATATGAAATATTTTGCGTAAGTGGTGGCATTATTCACGGAGGAAACGTATAATTGTTATTTATCAGCATGATTTTATATAAGATATACTCCTGTCTACTTGGTGTAGTTAAAATTTTAGAAATTATACGACTTTCTTGATTTTTCATGTGTATTAGCCCATGAAACTGGTGCCTTGGAGCACCTAAAATTCATTTTTTTAAAATTTTATGAGGACCTCCGTAATGAGTTGAGGGAGCATTACGTATACTCACACTATTTTTAAGGCATACTTTCGCATTTACGATCCAACTATTAGAAATTAAGCGACTTTCTTGTTTTTTCGTGTGTATTAACCCATGGATGTGGCGCCTCTGAGCACCCAATATTTTTTCTAAAAAAACTTTATAAGGACCTCCGTAATGAGTAGGGGAGCATTATGTATACTCACACCATTTTAAGGCATATTTTCACATTTATGAGCAAATTTTGAGAAATTACGTGATTTTCTTGATTTTTCGTGTGCATTAACTCATGTAATTAACGCCTTGGAGCACCTTTTTTTTTTTTTTGAAAAACCTTTATGAGGACATCCGTAATGAGTTGAGGGAGTATTACGTATACTCACACCATTTTAAAGGCATTTTTTTGCATTTACGAGTCAACTTAGGAATTACGTGACTTTCATGGTTTTTTGTGTGCATTATTAGCCTATGGATCTGGCGCCTTGGAGCACCTAATTTTTTTTTCTTCAAAAATACCTTTATGAGGACCTCCTTAATGAGTTGGGGGAGCTTTACGTATACTCATACCATTTTTAAGGCATATTATTACATTTACGAGCCAACTTTTAGCAATTATGTGACTTTCTTGGTGTTTCTTGAGTATTAACCCATGTATCTGCCATCCTGGAGAACCCAAAAGTTTTTTCTGAAAAAACTTTATGAGGACCTCCGTAATGAGTTGGGGGAGCATTACATATACTCACACCATTTCTTAAGGAATATTTTCACATTTACGAGCCTACTTTTAGGAATCACGTGACTTTCTTAGTTTTTCGTGTGTATTATTAGGCCATGAATTTGGCGCGTTAGCGCACCCAAAAAAAATTTCTGAAAAAACTTTATGAGGACCTCCATAATGCGTTGGGAGAGCATTACGTATACTCACACCATTTTTAAGACATATTTTTGCATTTACAAGCAAAATTTTAGAAATTACGCGACTTTCTTGATTTTTCGTGTGTATTAGCCCATGGATCTGGCGCCTTGGAGCACCCAAAAAGTTTTTTTTTTAAATAAACTTTATGAGGACCTCTGTAATGAGTTGGGGGAGCATTATGTATCTTACACCATTTTTATGGCATATTTTCACATTTACGAGCCAACTTTTCATAATTACACGATTTTTTTTATTTTTCGTGTGTATTAGCCCATGGATCTCGCGCCTTGGAGCACCAAAAAATTTTTCTGAAAAAACTTTATGAGAACCTCGGTAATGGTAACTCTTCAGTCTTGTAGAAATAATCAGATCTATATCATTATCATGTATCAATTCATGTTAACTCATCATGTGTAATTATGTGCCACATTTAACATAAATTAAATCGATAGAAAGGATTATTTTCATACTAAGTCACATTTTAATTCGGAAGAACAACTTAAAAACCATCTTAATGATCACAAAAATCATAACCGCATTGTAATGAGTATTTCTTGCTAGGCCGTTTCCAATGAACTTACCAAATTACCGATCAATTGGAGTTTATAAAAAATCTTTATTTCCAAAGCTATGACCAAATTCAAATTCAAGTGATTTAAACATCTTTATGAATTAAAACAATATGACCTACATTCTTAACACGTATCAATTTATATTAAATCACCATGTGTAATCATGTTCCAAATTTAACATAAACATAACTGACATAAATAATACTCTTATCATATTCAAATCAAATTTTAATCCGACAAACTACATAAAACCCATCTAAACGATTTTCGATGAAACCATCAAATTTCAAGTCAATCAGAGATCATAAAATTCATGACCACCTAAACTATGACCAAATTTGAAAACTAATCGTTTTAGGCATAATTAAAGATTAAAATAACTTGATTCAGATTTTCATTCTCTTTTTATAATTATCTTATAAGCATAAGACATACATTGTGTCCTTTCTTTGGCTAAGACACACAACACCTTCTAATATCAAATTGTCCCCTTGATTAATACATCTGAGAATTCAAGATATTACGTTTCTACCTTTCAGATAGATGAAAAACTTTTAATATCTCTTCTCATAAATAATTAAGTGTTACTAGTATCTAAAGGTAATCTCCTTTCAAGTAAATAAATCTATACTAGTATACATTTATGAGGACAATTTATACATGATACATTAACATATTTCAATACTCAAATAAATAAATCACGTCGGTGAATCCTATTTATTAATCATAATTCTCAATTCATGTATTAACACAATTTCCATGTATAAAACTTTAAGAATTTTTTAATGATTCCAAATAAATAGACCAATTTAGCAACACTATTTATTAATCATAAATTCTTAATGTATACAATATTAAGAAAATAATATCCATATGATTCAAAACTTTGTTACTTCTAGAAAAGAACTAAGCTCGCGTTAGAAATTGTTTTTATTTTATGTCAAGACATAGAACCAGGCAGTAGGCAATTAGAGGAATATCTATTAAATTAATAAATTGAAGGCAATCCAATTACCAGCAAATTCCTTAAGCACGAGGTAATAGATTTGAATAAGCCATTCACTTTGCCAAAGTCAACAACATCCTTTGTGATTAAAGAATAAAAAAAATTCAAATCACAAAGAAAAGAACAAGTATTCCCACAGTAATTATTGCTCGCGGCCGCTTTTAATTTGTTACTGGAAACACAAAGTGAGCTTTTTTTATATAAAAAAAGAAGCAAATTCTTCCTAGCATAATCACCCTTTATTATTAAAAAATCTCACATGAGCACTTTAATAACCAATAATGGATAAACTATCTTATTAGACATACATTACTATCATATATACTAATCTTATCTTTACTTTCAAATAATTACATATATTACCACTTTTAATATTTTATATCATATATTTGAAGATATAATTAGATACCCACATCCCTTAAAATTAGAATTGATTAATTATCTTTTCATTTAAATTTCACAATTGACATTTTAATAAGAATCCTTTTAAATAACAATCAAATATTTTTCTCTCTCATCAACTTTCCCCATTCTCCAACCTTATAATATCTCTCCCTCCACTAATTAACGAGTAGCTAACCATTTTACTTCTAACAATCGACTATAGTTCATATATTTTATTAGTTCATATATTTTATTGCAAAGAGGATGGCTTTAATGGCAATTTATGTTATGTTCTAGTTGTATGTTTGTATTTTTTTTCCTGCCAAATTATAGTCATGGTTTCTCCTTAACAATTTCATTCTCAAGTTGACTCAAATTTCATCTCTGACACTTGAGGGCCTTCTTCAAATCTTCTTTAGTCTGAGGGACGAAAAAGCGAAATATTCAGTGAATCTGACGGAGATTCATCGGATCTAAGCACAACGAGCAACATATGATACAACAGATACTCTACAGTCGTATGCGCAACGAGCAACATATGATACAATAGATACTCTACATCTATGAGAAAAAATTTCAGATGCTAAAAAAAGGAAGAAGTTTGAAATTTTCTATCGTTTTTTGGATTAATGATAGGGCAGATACTCTACAATCGTGATTTGTTCCTATATTCATGTGTTTCAATTACATTCCATATTTAGATTCACATAATTAGATGTATATGCTTACTATGTATTCGAGATACATGTTTTTGGATATAACGTATGAAATTTAGATACACATAATTAGATGTATATGCTTCTTCTTTTTGTATATTCCATAATATTTAGATACACATAATTAGATGTATATGTTTACTATGTATTCGAGATACATGTTTTTGGATATAAGTATGAAATTGATACTTGATACATCAAATTAATAATAGATACATCAGATTAATACTAGATACATATAAAAGATACATGAAATTAATATTAGATCATATAAATAGATACATGAAATTAAATCTAGAAACATATAACAAATACACAAAATTAATACTAGATATTTCTATGATACATATGAATGTACTTGTATGACACTCATGTATCTAAGTGTTTAGTTTGTTGGATACATCATATATTGATATTAGATACATCAAATTAATGAATTTATTATTTTAAGAGTAATAAAATGAAATTAATCAAATTACATTACCAAGATATACATGTTTTTGTCTTTTATTAATAATATTAATGAATTTATTATTTCAAAGAATAATTGATAATTTTGCCAGATGAACTCTGAACTGGTCGAATTTTGCAAAACAGAAATTGATAATTTACTTCAAAAAGGGCTAATAAAGCCTTCTAAATTCCCTAGGTCTTGTACAACTTTCTATGTTAACAACGCTGCTGAAAAAGAAAGAGGTGTTCCCAGATTGGTGATAAATTATAAGCCTCTAAATAAATATTTGAAATGGATCAGATATCCTATTCCCAATAAAAGGGATTTATTATCCAGGTTATATGATGCTAACATATTTTCAAAATTTGATTTAAAGTCAGGATATTGGCAAATTGAGATTGCTAAAGAACATTCTTACAGAACTGCTTTCAATGTCCCCTTTGGGCAATATGAATGGAATGTGATGCCATTTGGATTGAAGAATGCCCCATATGAATTTCAAAAAATTATGAATGATATTTTCAATCCTTATATGGATTTCATCATCGTTTATATTGATGATATTTTAGTTTATTCTAAAACTTTTGAAATACATATTAAGCATTTAGACATCTTTAAAAAACTTGTGATTCAAAACGGTTTAGTTATATCCAAACCAAAAATGAGTTTATTTTAAACTGAGGTAAAATTTTTGGGTCATCTCATCAGTCAAAGCAAGATAACACCTATTCAAAGATCTATTGAATTTGCTTCAAAATTTCCCGATATTATTACTGATAGAACGCAATTACAGAGGTTTTTGGGAAGCTTAAATTATATCTCCCCTTTTTATAAAAAATTGTCGCGAGATTTGGCTCCTCTATATGATCGGTTGAAAAAGGGTTACAAAGAACCTTGGTCTGACAGTCATACTACTTTAGTAAAAAGTGTTAAACAAAGAGTAAATTATGTACCTTGTCTTACTCTTGCCAACCCATCTTGGGAAAAGATCATTGAGACAGATGTGTCTAATATCAATTATAGAGGAATTCTAAAACAAATTAATCCTCATGATAATACTGAATATTTGATTAGATTTCATTCTGGGAAATGGACCGAAGCTCAGAAAAAATATGCCACTGTGGCGCATGAAATGCTTACAATCATCAAGTGTGTCTTGAAATTCCAAGATGATTTATACAATAAAAAATTCTTGATAAAAACTGATGCTCAATCAGTAAAATTTATGTTTAATAAAGATTTTAATCATGATGCGTCTAAATTGATTTTTGCCAGGTGACAAGCACAGTTAGCCCCGTTTGATTTTGAAATTCTTTATTAGAAAGGAAGTGAAAACTCCTTACCTGATTTCTTATCCAGAGAATACATTCAAATATGACTTTCTTTACTAGATGGCTAGGAGAAGAGGTTTTGGTGACAATTCTTAAAATTCTTCCTTTTAATCAAAGATATTGTTACTGAGATACTTGATGAAATCATTTATCAATATATGATAGAAGGACATCCTTCCTACGAGTCAGAGATATCTGATGATGAAAGAGATTTAACAATTTATGAAGACTTATCAGAATAAAAATTGTTATATGTGCAGGATGGAATCCTCAAATTATAGGGGAAAAGGAAGAGGAAGAGGGGGAAGATCATCCCAAAATCAGAGATCATATTCTCAAGCATCCTCATATGGACCTTCGTCATATAGCTCCCCAGTTATACAAATGGGAAAGAGAAGTCTGGTTAATGAAAAAATTACTCAGACAACCTCATCTATACATCTGGAAGATATTCCGGAAGATAACCCGTTATATGCCTAGTTACAGGCATATTTGGAAAAGCAGAAGCAAAGTGATACATTTGCAACAGTGGCCAGAGAGGAAAATGATGATATCAAATCCTACGAAAAGGCAACAAAACGAGAAATGATATTTCTTGTTGAAAACTCTGAAATTCAGAGAAAAGAAGAACCTTGGAAGATATTCCAGAGGTATTTGATTAATGGATTATATTATCCGGGTGAGTCATACAAACCCGTTCATATTATGAAACAATTCTAAAGGAAACAGGAAGTGCAGATTTCCAACACTTTTCAGGATATAACTCGGACGAAAACATTTATAACTTTTCAAAAATAATTATCAAACATGTTATATCCATTGAAGAATGGGGAATATCCGCCATGAAGGAAAGGCAAATAACCCTTAATAAGACTAGGATGAATTTCAACTATTGGGATTATATTAAAGCATTTGATAAAGCGTTATATTATAATAATGACAAACAAAAGCATACTGGGTTTATCAAGATTTGTTCAAGGATATTTGAACGAGCAATCCCAAATTGATTTTTGGTATGGTGGTCAAAGCATGGACCAACGGTAAAAATTTTGCCGGAACCATTCTTAAAATTATATAAAGAATGGGCGAAGATTTATCTCAAATTAAATGAGTTATACTGTGCAGATCATATCTGTTACTTGAAAAAAATTGATCAAATCTATTTTTTTTATTGAGTTCTCTATTCCTTGGATCCACAAATGGGCTCCAGAATTAGATTATACAGAAGAACAAATTCCTTATTTATACATGATATTTTACAATAATTTCTAGGATAAACTGATGAAAATTGATCCCAAGACTAAAAATTTATTTGGTCAAGAACTGTTGGACAACATTGCTGTAAAAATTCAAGAATACACAGACCTCCCCAGTAAGGAGCTGATAGACGACACGTCTGTCAGGCACATTGCCAGAAAAATCTCTATTCAAGAAGGAGATAAAGACGAGATGATTAACAGATATTTAGAGGAAGTGAAAAGAAATTTGCTTTCCTCCATAAATCAGTATGAAAAATCAGACGCTTCAATGAATAGTGAAACAAGTAATGATGATATTCCACTAGATGCTCAGCAAGTGGAATCAGATCAAATGACAGAAGATGTTTTGATTAAAGCAGAAGCATTGATAAAAAGTCTGAGAGAAAAAGACAAATAAGGAGACAGCCAAGGGCCTACCCACAAGTAGAAAAACTGTGTTCACAGTAGAAATACTGTAGAGGGACCCAAATAAGGGACCAAACTATGTACAAAAGATTTCTTTTTCTTTTATAAATAGGATAATTTATCTTAAGTAGAAGCAAGCTTTTTTAAGTTCAGTATTATTTTCTCTCTCTTGTAATCTCTCTCTTGTATAAACACTCTGAAAATATATAAAATCTTCAACTTTGAAGGCAGCTGTTGGAGATCATCCTTTTAGGTAATCTTTTTACTTTATTTTTATTTTATCTTCCAAAGTTCGGACGATGTCCGGCTAAGTAATTTCATATCTATGTTGAATATTTAACCTCTTGCATATGTTAATTATGAAGATATTCTAGACTCAATCTAGGTATGAAAGAGTTTTTAGTTCCGGTTGTTTTGACTTGATTTCGAGATGGTGGTATAGTCAGATAAGATCTTATTCTTATTGGCTCCGTCTAGCAAAGCCGGGGGAGTAAGTCCCGATAAATGGAGAAAAAAAGGCAATTTATTTCCGGTCAGAAACTGCTAGATACATGGGCTCAACTTGAATATGTATTCCGATCTTGACAGATCCCTTGCTCGGGTAAAAGGGGATTTGACCCCAGTTTCGTACAGTCATTAAACTAGATGGAAACTCTCTTATACTTCGGTTGTATGTCCCATGTACGGGTACTTCAAATTGCTAGATCTATGTTGTCATGGCGGATTACCATCCGATGATAAGATCCTGTAAAATGGTATCAGAGCCTAGGGATTTCATAGTAAATATGTGATTAAAGAAGTGAAAATATTTGGCATAGATATGAACAACTTCTGACTTCTGTTTATGGAACAGGGAGATACGAGTACTAAAAGTACTAGATTACGGGAGGTAGATATACCTCAGAATTTAAATTTGTTAAACAAATGGACAATTCCTAAAGTCTCAATAAAGACTGTTTATGATTATGGTTGGTTTAATAAATTGTCTTCTAAACAATTGATAAAAACAACTGAGCAGTCTATTGCTTTAAATTCTTCTGAACAAACTATTCGTTTGTTAAGTGAGCATGATATTAACCTTTATAAAAATCAGTTTATTGTATGCATATTGGCATGGTTCAGATTGCTTTCAAACTTCTCACTCTAAAGGGGTTACCTGAAACTTTTATGGCAGCTTTGCGTGATGCAATAAATTATAATTTCAGACAATCTTTGATAGGTTCGATAGAATCTACTGTGGCTTATGGACCAGTTTATTTTAATACTCAACCGAATTTGCAATTATCTCTTTCGGATGTTAATATTCTTGATGCCTTGACATTAAATGTGAAAACGCATTGTTATAATTATGCGTCAGGCGCAGAATTGATATGCTTATCTTATAGAATTTATTATCGTCTTCTTTCAATTTTGAATCCGAAGTGCAAATTATACGACACTTCGCAGCAAACGGTGTTGATGGAAACCAACTTTGCGAAATCAAATATAACTACAAGAAGGACTATATTGTGGGATGAAATTGATTTTCCTTCGAGTTGGACTTTGAATTCGGTTATTGCCCCGGATCAATTAACGAATGAAATCAGTAATACTGAATGTTCTCATATATCTCAGAATCCTGATGGAAGGATTACTGTACAGTTTGATAACAGTTCAATTGGAAGATTTGATGATCAATCGTCAATCTTTTCTAGACACTCGTTCTCAGATCGGAGAATGCGTCCTGTTATGAACCATATTTCTCCAATCGAACCAGTTCATAACTTGGCTAGAAATCATGCAGCTTCACTCCATACCCTCTCTACAGAAAGACCAGTAGAAAAGGCAAAAGCTACTGAGGTAATCAAGGTTGACCCTCGAACTAATATTGTGTAGGTGGTTAATACGCAGGGTGAAATTCTTGCTGCTTCACAAATAGGTGATATACCTACAAATTCTGAGATGTGATTCGATCCGGATAATATTTAAATGTTTGCACACCAAATTGATTTTAGTCCTGGATCTCAGGCAAGAAATTATATTCAGAAAGAATTGTGTTTCTGTATACTCCTTGATTTCCGTCTTATATTAAGAGATTTGATTAATTTAAATTTCCAGAATTAATTGTCCATGTATTTTGAAAATCCTCAATTACTCTTCTAATTAAGGAAATTAGTTACAATTAATTAATTTAAACACATAAAATATGTATCTCAATTTTAAAATTCGACAGATACATGTATCTCATGGATTCAAATTCATGTATCCTAAGCACAAAATATGGTAGAGAAAGTAATATTTGAAACTATCGGGAATCTTAGTAATTAGGACTTAAACGAGTGGAATTTATGTAATTTGCCCTTTAATAATTAACAAGCCACAAGGTTATAGATTATCCAAGAAGCCAAAATTATTGCCTCCACCAAAATATATAGCAGGGAACTAATTTAGTTTTGGAGTAGGCGAAATGGTCATAGAAGATCCGACGGCCAACCGATTTTTCTTTTCATGAAACATATACAATTGTACGTATATATATATATATATCAATTTAGATTATCTATTTAGATGTAAGCATGACTCTTGATGCCAATTGTTGGAAAACTATATGCACAGCGGAAGTATACCATTAATCATACTACTTACATTAATAAAAGATAACCAATATGTTTATGCTAGAACACATATAATCATGCTAGAATACATAAACTAGCTGAAATTTAATTCGATAAATATCTCTTGAAAAGCGTGAGCAGATACCTGCACAGCAGTTCCACGGTCTTCTATAGTGATCCCAAGTTCACATCTAAACTCTCAATATTTGGGTGGACAAGTATCAATAGAAATCTTATTCACTTTCTAGGTTAGGAGAATCCCTATTTATAGAGATTTCCTCCAATTCCAAAAGAAGAAGAAAACTCAATTTTCTTATTCTTCCTTTTCCCATAGAAATAGAATTCTGAATTCTAGTTAAATATGGGTACTGTAGGGACCAATGAATTAATTTCTGAGGCTTGCTATTATGAAAATAATTCCAAATAATTAATTTGATTTATTCTTACCGTAATAAATTACAAATCATTTCACTAGAAATTCGTAATTGCACTACTCTATTTATATTTCAAAATTTCCCATTAAACACTTATGTAATCCCCATTTTAAAATTACGCATACTAATTAATAAATTAAATTACTGACGAATTTAATACAATGATTAATTTCCTTTATAGCACTGCTTAACTTATTTCATGTGCCGGAGTCATAAATCCACTTGCAAGGTTTGACACGATGAAAACTTATAAGCTTCTCAAAAAGGCATATCATCAATCTCTATATCGAGACATGGATTCCATCAACTGACTTATTATTTCACCAATATATATTATTATCATCCAATCTATCAGACATATTGACTCATCTCTGAATCTCACCTTATAATAAATCAAAACGATAATTAATATATACAGATCATAATAGTTATATCAAGATTAAGAATATAAGTACATTTAACAGTTTAGAGAATATGCTTTTGTCAGTCAGTGTAAAACAACTTTCTCTATTCGGTCCCGTTCAATACATACAAAATGCATTAGCACAAGAAGTTGGAACTATACTATTCCATAATCAAGATAAATTATATATAATCTTGTGCTACAATCGTACCGATGGCATGTTCAATTTTCATCCTAGATTGTGAACAAAAAACTTTATAGTTATAAGAACCGATGATTTAATTCTCTGTGTATAAGCTAAAACTCTATACACTAAATCATCTACTATATAAGTAAATAAACATCATAAACGAATACATAATCTATTAAAACTGAATAAATAATTATTCTATAATAAATATTATATCTAAACATATAGTTAATAGTATATATCCCAACAAGGGAGGGAGGGTGAGGTAAGATTTTTTTTTAAAAACTTTTATAAAAGAATGTGATGGAGTAGGTAAAGAAAATGTTTTGAATTTTATTTTTAAAATCAATATTTTATTTTGAGATAGTGATACTTTAATCTTTACTTTTTAATTAATACTAATAGTTTATTTAATTTTCATCAAGGTGGACTTAAAAGTTCTTTAAAAATAAAAGGGAAACTGTGAGGTGTGCTTCTCAAACTAATGAGTGATAATTTAACTATGAAACGCACACCTCCAATAACTTAAGTATGAAACTTAAAAAATAAGATAGTTTAAGTGTTTTTTTGACACTCTACTTTTTATTTTTATTTATAGAAATGCCATGTGTGGGGTATGTTCTTTATCGTATCATTTTAACTGTACATTGGTTTATAAAGTTTTGCCATTTTAATTGGGGCAACCCACATGACTCGTGCGCGTTAGTCTATAGGAAAGCAAAACATAAGAGTCTGTTTGGATTGATTTAAAGCTTTTAAATCAAAAATTAAAGTCAAACTTAAATAACTTTTAAATAAAAAAAAAAAGTAGGGATACCTACTTTTAATTTTTGACTTATTTTAAGTCATTTTTGACTTTGTAAAACACCTTCTAACTTATTTAAATTATTTTTTATTTATTTTAAATAATTCTTTATATTTGCCAAACACTTCGAAAAGTAAAAAACTGACTTAAAAGTAGTTTTAACCAACTTTTAAGACAATCCAAACACCCTCTAACACAGCATTCGCGGAATCCAATAATAATATATCTACGACAACAATAGCAGAAAGAGAAATCAGCTGTTGAATTGAAAAACAATTTCGTTACCGACAGCTTATATGGAGAAATTAGCAGAACTGATTCTCATCCCTTCTCCGGCAATGGGCCATGTAGCTCAGATGTTGGAGTTAGCCAAGCTTTTTATCACTCGAAATCATCAACTCTCAATCACTGTCCTCATTATGAAACTCCCTGATTACATCGACGCTGTTAGTGGCCCTTTTGTTGACTCTGTAGTTGATTCATCATCCTCTGAACGCCTTCGATTCTTTGAATTACCAGCTGTTGATCCAACCCCAGAATGGAGCTCTAAAACTCGAGGACACTTTGTTAACAGATTAGTACAAACTCAAAAATCTCAAATCAGGGAATTCTTGATAAGTCAACGCGGTGGTGTTAAACTTGCTGGATTTGTTGTAGACATGTTATGCACTCCACTAATGGATGTAGCTGAAGAGTTTGGGATCCCGAGCTATGTGTTTTTCACTTCCCCAGCTGCTTTTCTTGGATTGATGCTTCATTTTCAGTTTCTTGAAGATGAGTGTATGCAAGATGTTTCCATTTTCAAAAACTCTAATGGTACTACTCTGTTATCATTTCCTAGTTACGCACACCCTGTTCCTCCGAGCATATTGCCAATGGTTCTAGTCGATAGAGACACATGGTTAGGGAGATTTCTCGATTTTGCTCGTGGGTATAGAAAAGCCAAAGGAATCATCATCAACACTTTCGCTGAACTAGAAATCTACGCCTTGGATGCTTACGATAACAACAACATATCAAGATCTGAACAAGGTCCCCTGCCACCCATCTATCCAGTTGGTCCAATTTTAAACCAGTCAAAATCGCGATCAGAGTCAGAGGAGGCAGAGATAACAGATTGGCTGGACGAACAGCCACCGAATTCGGTGGTGCTCCTCTGTTTTGGGAGTCAGGGGAGCTTACCAACGGATCAAGTGAAAGAGATCGCTATAGCTCTAGACAACATTGGCTGCCGGTTCTTATGGTCTTTACGTCGTCCACCACAGAGCAACAACGCTCAATTCCCCGGAGAATACACTAGTTATTCGGAAATCTTGCCTGAAGGATTCCTAAACAGGACAATGAAAAATGGGAAAGTAGTGGGATGGGTCCCACAATTGAAAGTGTTGTCCCACAAAGCAATTGGGGGATTTGTATCACACTGTGGATGGAATTCGATCCTCGAAAGCTTATGGTATGGGGTGCCTATAGCGACATGGCCATTGCACTCAGAACAACAGGTAAACGCGTTTCAATTAGTGAAAGAAATAGGAGTAGCAGTTGAGATCACTTTGGATTACTGTGAGAGGAATAAAGATCAGCCAATAATAACCTCAAAAGCCATCGAAAAAGGGATATGTAAATTGATGGAAACTAACTCCGGAGTAAAACATGAAGCAAAGGAGATGAAAGAGAAGAGCAGGTCCAGCGTAATGGAAGGTGGATCGTCATACTTGTCCCTTGGAAAACTTATGGATGAACTACTGAAGAATGCAGCTTTGTAACTATTGAGGTATCATAATTGTACTAAATTATTTCCTACCCAATACACTGTTGTTTGTTAATCAGATCTTGTTATGCTTTATTTTTCTAATAAAAGTTGTGGGTTGTGGGAATATTTGAAAGATGAAGATTATCATATTAAATTCGAAGTGCCAGACGATTGTTAGAGTGCATTATTATAAAAAATAATGCATACATTTATTTTGTGTAATAGTAATATCGATATATTTTAAATCCAACATCTGAGCAATATGGTCCATTGCCGGTGAAGGGAAAATAAATATGAATTAATTAATTAAATTGATTAATTCAATCATTTAATTTTCTAATGTTGATCAAATTCATACTTTGGCATCTCCAATATGAATTGTATAATTTTCATGTAATATAAAATTATATTTTATTCAAAATTTCTAAAAGAACAACTACGAATAATTGAAAAAAGAAATCAACAAGCACAACTGCAATCACAATCACAACAATTCTCTGAATTCATAAGCTCATTTTTTCGAATATTGTTAAATCTCGAAACGATCTACCGGGTTACTAAATTATTATTGTGATTTTTAAAATTATTATGTTATGTATTGTATCGTTATCTTGTATTTAAATTATTATGTTATGTATTGTATTTTTAAATTAAGATTTTCATCTGATCGTTTAAATTTTGTGCATTCTTCATAGTGAAAATTAATAATAATATCAAATTATATCACTTTAAGTGACGGAAATTAAAAAAAATATTTTAAATATTATTAATTCGAGATAAAAGTAGTATATATTAAATAATATATTTTTAAAAATGTTTTATTACATTTAAAAATAATTACGAATATTAGAGATTTAATTAATAGTCTTATATGAAAAATAATATGTTAATTACAAAATAATAGAATAATATTAAAATAATCAAAAAGTGAAATAGAGAGGATGAATAGTAGTTCTCCAAATTTGGAAAACTACTATTCACCTCTCTATAAATAAAGAATAGAGGGCTTTTTAGAATGTGGTAGGGAATTCAATTTTCTATTTTACTCTTCAAATATAAAGAGCAGAGAGTAAAATAGAGAAGAGTCGGAGATGATCTTGAGGCTAATAGTCAATAGGGTATATTATTTATCGGGTTTCGTGTATGCTGACGTATTTTGTGCTTCCCAATTAGACTATGCGCACGAGTCATGTGCGCGCGTTGTCCCCAATTAGAATGCATAACAATGTAAACTAGTCTACTTTCTATAAAATGGCATTAAGGAGTTAAAATGATACGACAAAGAACCCATCCCTCACCTGACACTTCTATAAATAAATAATAATAAAAGGGAAAAAGTTTAAATATGTGATCGCATTTTGACAAAACGCATATATATTTTATTCATTAAAAAATTGGCTTATCTATGTCATTTTCATTTGAGAAAATGCTTATTCATATAATTATTTATTAACTGAAATCGTATAGATGAGCCACACTTTTAACGGATGATATAGATGCACCTTTTCTCAAAGTTACATCATATATTTGAGCTTTTTCCCTTTTAAAAAATGATTTAATTAATGACGTGGCCAAATCATAATTGACCATGCGTAAGAAAGGATTTTGCGAAATTGGAACTGTTTTCAGTTAACAAATAATAGCATGGATGAATATTTTCTCAAGCAAGAATGGCATGGATGAGCTAAACTTTTAATGGATGATATAAGTGAGCCTTTTCTCATAATAAAATGACTAAAATGAGTTATAAAGTCTTCTTGTTTTATGGCGAAAGAAAATCAGAAAATTTAAATAAGAAAAAAGAAAAGTGTTGTTACATTTTATCTGATCACAATTTTTTTTAAAATTTAGATTAAAATGTCTAAATTTAAAAACTACTCGAATTGGGTTAGGTTGCTTGGGCCAACATCAAATAAGGGAAAAACTTTCATTATTTTTTAGCAATTTCTTGGTGTCTACCTAACATCGCAAATTAAACATGAGTAACAATTACATAATGTATCACAAAATGAATGAGACACCTTTAGATGTAGTGTACATAGCACATATAGTAAATATACAGGGATATGATAAAATATATTTTGGTTTTTTGCTTATTTAGTTCCCTTAATTAGAACTCGTGATATTTGTATTTGTACATATTACATAATGAAATAATGCATAAGTTATTGGCCTATTTACATAGATAATATATTATATGTCTTTATTTACGAATTATAGCACATTTTTTATTTTTACATAGATTAGCCTTATTTTTCTTATAATAAATAGTAAAATACATATCTCTTTTTTTCTCTCTTCTTCTCTCTCTTTTTTTTTTTTTTGGTTTCTGTCCATTTTTCTCTTCTTCTTTTTTTCTTCTTTCTCTCTCTTTCTCTTTCACCCTCTTTTTTTTAAAAAAATAATTTATTTCAATTATTTTAATTCAAGACTTGATTTTGAATTGGTATAATTACAAATAATTTTTAAAAATAATTGAGACTTAAATTTATTTATTTTGAAGATACTAAAATATGAAGATTTTTTTTATGTCATTACTAAAAGAAATAAATATAAATTACAATTATAATACATTATAAATTCAATATATAATACATATTATAGGTATGTTTCAATGCACGTGGTGAATATATAACTAAAACATTTTTAATACAATAACATATTTTAGTACCTTTAATAAGAGAAAAAATAAAAATAATTATAATACGTTTTGAATTCAATATATTATACATATTATAAGCATGTTTCAATGCACGTGGTGAATATATAATTAAAACATTTTAAATACAAATGTATTATAAGTATTATGTATGAATTTCAAATATTTCGGTACAATTTAAATTAATTTTACGTTGTTAAAAATGTATTATTTTTGTTTGAATAACAACAATCGAATTTATAACAATATATAATATCAAATTCGAATTGTATTATAACTATCGTTTATATTTATACAATTTTAATACAACTTTAATACATATATTTCAAAGTTTCACCTCTTCTTTTTCGGTAAATCACTACCACCAGACCATCGATTGTTTATATTTAATACAGTTTTGATACAACTTTAGTACAATTTTTCAAAACTTCATCTAATATATAACTATAACATTTTAATACAAATATACTATAAGTATTATATGTGAATTTTAAAATGGTATTAAATCAGGTTTGTATTAAAAAGGTTTATGCATTAGAACTTAAGTCTTATGGATATGTTGTATTAAAAAGGTATTAAATCAGCTTTGCGTTAAAAAAGTTTGTGCGTAGAATTTTGGTTAAGGCACAAGATGAATGAAAAATGTATTATGGATATTTTGTATTAAAAAGGTATTAAATCAACTATGTATTTAAAAAAATGTTTGTGCATTAGAACTTAGGTGTTATGTATACTTTGTATTAAAAAGGTATTAAATCAACTATGCGTTTGAAAAATGTTTGTGCATTAGAACTTAGGTCTTATGGATATTTTGTATTAAAAAGGTATTAAATCAGCTATGTGTTTAAAAAAGGTTTGTGCGTTAGAACTTAGGTGTTATGTATATTTTGTATTAAAAATGTATTAAATCAGTTGTGTTTAAAAAAATGTTTGTGCATTAGAAATTAGGTCTTATAGATATTTTGTATTAAAATGGTATTAAATCAGCTACGTGTTAAAAAGGGTTGTGCATTAGAACTTAGGTGTTATATATACTTTGTATTAAACAGGTATTAAATCAGCTATGTGTTTAAAAAAGGTTTGTGCGTTAGAACTTAGGTGTTATGTATACTTTGTATTAAAAATGTATTAAATCAGTTATGTGTTTAAAAAAATGTTTGTGCATTAGAACTTAGGTGTTATGTATACTTTGTATTAAAAATGTATTAAATCAACTATATGTTAAAAGGGTATTAAATCAACTATGTGTTAAAAAATGTTTGTGCATTAGAACTTAGGTGTTATGTACACTTTGTATCAAAAAGTATTGAATCAACTATGTGCTAAAAAAACGTTTGTGCATTAGAACTTAGGTCCTATAGATATTTTGTATAAAAAAAGTATTAAATCAGCTGTGCGTTTAAAAAGGTTTGTGGGTAGAATTTTTTGTTAAGGCACCAGATGAATGAAAAATGTATTATAGATAATTTTGTATCAAAAAGATATTAAATCAAGTATGTATTTAAAAAGTTTTTGCACTAGAACTTAGGTGTTATGTATACTTTGTATTAAAAATGTATTAAATCAGCTATGTGTCGGAGGAAGTTGGAAAAAATGGGTACTTACCGAAACAGTAACTATCGAATTTATAGTAATGTATAATATCGAATTCGAATTGTATTATAACTATCGTTTATATTTATACAATTTTAATACATATTTTCAGAGCTTCACCTCTTCTTTTTCGTAATCACCACCACCAGACCACCGATTGTTTATATTTAATACAGTTTTGATACAACTTTAATACAATTTTTCAGAACTTCACCTAATATACAATTTTAATATAACTTTAAAAGGTTTGTGCGTTAGAACTTAGGTCTTATAGTTATTTTGTATTAAAAATGTATTAAATCAGCTGTGTGTTTAAAAAGGTTTATGGGTAAAATTTTTTGTTAAGGCACAAGATGAATGAAAAAGTATTATAGATAATTTTGTATCAAAAAGGTATTAAATCAAGTATGTATTTAAAAAGTTTGTGCATTAGAACTTAGGTGTTATGTATACTTTATATTAAAAAGGTATTAAATTAGCTATGTATTTAAAAAAATGTTTGTGCATTAGAACTTAGGTCTTATGGATATTTTGTATTAAAATGGTATTAAATCAACTACGTGTTAAAAAGGGTTGTGCATTAGAACGTAGGTGTTATATATACTTTGTATTAAAAAGGTATTAAATCAGCTATGTGCTTAAAAAAAATGTTTGTTCATTAGAATTTAGGTGTTATGTATACTTTGTATTAAAAAGATATTAAATCAATTGTGTGTTAAAATGATATTAAATCAGCTATGTGTTAAAAAATATTTGTGCATTAGAACTTAGGTACTATGTATACTTTGTATCAAAAAAGTATTAAATCAACTATGTGTTAAAAGGGTATTAAATCAGCTATGTGTTAGAAAGAGAAACAGAGGGAAGTTCCATGAATCAATGTCTTCACGAAGCTTTGCTCTGTTTCATTTGCCTTTTGCTTTGTTTGTTGTGAGTTTTGTTTCATTGATTCATCTTTTATTCGAAATAATTAGATTAGTCAGTCACTCACATCTATTAGACTCTTTTTATTGTTACGATCGGATCTAGAAAAGGGACAGGACCCAGAAAGAAAAAGGTGCAAAGCTGTTTCCCTTTTTAAGCGGAAAGGGAAGCAAAATATGTAAATGCCACGACAGGAATGGAGAAAGATTGGTAGAAGAAGAAATAAAGAGATAAAAAGAGAGCAATGACATTTTAGCGGTTAAAGAAGGTAATTATGCCATGGACAGTAATAAAAAAAAAGTTGCCTAAAAATGGGTAATAATTAACTTTAAAAAATCCTTTTATGTAAAAATTCCTAAGTTATTCTCCAACATTCTCTTTTTTTTGTTGATAATTTATGCATGCATTGTTCCCACACATGTAGTCCCATACACAAGAAAGAAAACTCAAGATTTTAAAAGCGAAAAATATGAACAGGACAAAATATTGGGTAACAGATTAGTTATATAACAATAATATGAATTGCTATGTAGTATGATATCTGCACTCAGTAATGGTTTAAAGACACATTACTACTAGAGTTGATTAAAATGCATTAGGAAATACTACACAATCAAGTGTTAAGCATTCAAAGTAGAGATCGATTTATTGAGAAACTTTAAAAAATGACTATAGTTTGAGCTTAGTTAATTAGAGATCTATAGCTATAGTTTGCTAGTTTAATTACAATTCGTAGCTACATGTTAGAAGAAGGAGAGAGGCAAGTGATATTGGGAAAATGATGAGAGAGACGAGCAAAATCTATGAGAGAGAAGGGAGAGATACAATTAATTTGTATATCTGATCGATAATTGTATCACGCATAAATTGTTTTGTATCAAAATCTAGCTACTAGAAGGAGGAGATAGGCGAGAGAGATAAAATTAATTTGTATATCTGATCGATAATTGTATCACGAATACAATTGATATGTATCAATGCAAATCAATTGTATCATAGACTATTGTATTCCATTCGTTAATACAAATCAATTGTATTAAGTATATTAACGAATACAATGGGGAGGTTATTAGGCTATATTACCCTAGCTTCTTTCTTGAGAGAACTTAGAACGTGCGAATGTGATTTGTTTGATGGTTGAGCGTGAATGGGGAGGTTATTAGGCTATATTACCCTAGCTTTTTTCTTGAGAGAACTTAGAACGTGCGAATGTGATTTGTTTGATGGTTGAGCGTGAATGGGGAGGTTATTAGGCTATAAGTTAGGTTTAGGGAAGTTAATTGAGGGTAAAAGGTCAATAATACCCTTCTGGGAACGTAAGAACACCATAAAAATTGAAAAAAAAAAGAGACCTTTTAATGAGTCTTGTTGGCCAAATCGGCGACCTGGAGGTCCCATCGCTGACCTATTCAGTAAACCGCCGAATGGGAGCTTCAGATCGCCTAAAATTACAGTTTCTGGAGGTTTTCGGGTCCATTTGGTGAGCTCAATCGGCGATGCGCCGAACCCATTCGGCAAGTCGCTGAATTGCACAGTCCAGACATGCTTCATTAAAATAATTATAACTTTCTACTTCGAACTCGGATTGATGCACGCTTGGTGGCATTGGAAAGAGGACTCAAAGACATTTAATTTGATAGGTTTTGGGCCACCTAATTCTTTATATTCTAGGAGATATGATTGTTTGAAGTTGACCCTTGCATAAACTAATGCGAAAACTTAATCGGTAGAAAGGTTTTGAACTCAACTTAGTGCTAGAGGTCTCTTATGACCCTAAACAACTCCCAATACACTTCCCACTCATAGTAATGAACCTTAACACATAAGCATAAGTAGGAAACCACTCGACTCAAGCTTAGATACTTACAACGAAAGATTCGAATACTAAAAGGGAAAGTTGTGGAGTGTTACAATATCTCCCCCTTGGGATCATTCATCCTCGAATGATGGATGAACTGATCATGAAAGGGAAATGAGTTACTATCACTATCTCTCTTGACTTCTGAACTTGCCTACTAGCATAGGCAGAAGTGATTCATACTAAGAGTTTTGAAACTAGACTCGAGCACACTTAGCACGAACCTCACATAAGATTTCAAGATTACAGGCATGACATGAAACAAGGGTATTCGGACACGAAGTAAGAATATGACTACTATGCCTCAATTGATATAGTTGGTAGCTTTTAAGCTTAGCAACACTTCTCAACCATACTCTTCTTTCTGATTACTACACTTCATTAGTTGCAACTCATATCTCCCACTAGAGTATAATACTACTCTTACAAACATCTAAGTCAAATCACTTGCTCTTATTTTGTTCAAGCCTAATCTCTAAATCACAAGGTGCTACACATGAGATGTTTATACTAATCTAAACTACAAATTCAGTTTTTATACCTCTATAGGAAATCTCATCCCAAGAATACTTCTCCTTATAATTGCATTCAAACAACCTTGAGCCCATATCAAGAAACACATAATGCATCATGCATTTATCCATATGTTAACAACACCACATTCAAGCCTAGTACTATGACCACTCCACGAACTCCTACTAACCAATCCTTCTAAGAATTTCTCATTCTCTCATCATCTCTACCAACTGAAATTTCACGCATTACTACCAGAAACCGACTAATTGCTCTCATTTAACTATTACTCATAGTAAAACCTCATCCCCTTCTTCCTCCACATTTATGACTGTTGCTTCCAATTGCACACGCAAGTGTACATGGTCGCAGAAGTAATAAGTGGCTCTTTAAGAACCAGATTATCGAACCCACAGAGACTTGTCAATTAACTATTTACTAAATTATACTAGTCTAATTATTTATTTAAGAGTGTCAAAAGAAATAAAAGAATGCAAAAATTAAATACTTAAGATTAACTTACAGTGATTGGGACAATTCCAGGGCTGCAACATGCATAGGGTTTCATGTATCGCATCTCATGTAATGAATTAACTAAGGTTATCAAATTACTGATTTACAGGGTTGATTTTATGATCATGATCTCTCGACCTCTAATCGCCTACTCCAACTAGCTGTCTAACTACATCGTTGAGCGGGGATAGGCAGTCCTAATTGGCGAGCATTTATATTTCATCCTGTTTCATAACCAAGCAAGGTGTTCGTCCGGGCGTCACTCCTGAACACGAATCTAAACAAAGTTAGAACAAGCTCTTTGCATTCTTTGGTCTATCTACCTCTTTATCTCTCGAATCCAAGAATAGACAATAGATTTATTTCTATGGAGATCAAGCATGGAATACTAAAACAAGAATACAAAAGTAATTTAAACGATAACCAACATTAATTCAAAACAATCGATGTTCAACAATTACCCATGGCCGCAGCCCCAGAACAAGGGTCTTTAGCTACTAATACCTAAGAAAAAGAAGAAGAAAAGAACCCTAAAAAGTATTGACAATTTTTCCTTACAAAGTGTCTTCCTTAAAAAGTATTCTCCTCCAATAATTATTTCTATGGACTATTTATAGATGTAGAAAACCCTGAATAAAATAACTGAGTCCAAAACAAATTAGGAACCCAAAACCAAAAAGGAATTGGATTCCTACGTCTCTGCCCAACCGCCTCTCAAAATAGGGGTCCTTCAAATGTTGCCACGTGGCAGCTTTATGCTTCAATTCAATTTCTCCTCTTGAATATGCTCTTTGTCGTATATATATTATATATATTATTATATTCAATTTAATCCATTAAGCTGCCTGCTTGATTTTCCTTCTTCAATCTTTCATAATTAATTCATTTTAGCTCCAAACTTCTTCAACTTTGTACCAATTTAATCCTACAAATAAAATACATTATTTAGCATAATCCATAAAATTTCTGCTAAAAAAAGACAAATATAAATAATAAATATGAGGCAATTAATGATAAGAAAATATATTTTTGGCCTCAGATCAACACCACACACTTAAACTTTTGTTCGTCCTCGAGCAAACATTAAAACTCATCTCAAAAATCATACTAGGAAGCCATCACTTTGGTTGATACAAACAATTAGGCCATATTGAAGTTTGAAAACATCAAGTACAATTCCCGCTCATTATGCAAGACATCCAAATAAACAACAAACCTCTAACCTCCTAACCTCAAGGAAAGACTCTGAACTCATCAAATTTAAGCTTGCTCACCCACTCTCATCAAAGAAAGTTAATAACATCACCTATCTATCATGAAACAAGTGCCCTCACAAGAAGAAATAGTCCAAACACTCAATTCAAAAGATTGAATATAAATTAAGGACTTCACATTAAAGATCAAATCTCACACTCACAAAGAAAATTCACATGTATGCTCAAAGAACCATATGCTTGCCCATTATGTACATCTCCACTAATTAAGCATGCTTGAGTAGAATCAAATAGGACCTTAACGGGTTATAATGTAGGCTAAGGGACATGTAGGAAAATTATATAATAGTGACTCACACTTCCCTAAGCACTTTGTATTTTTAGACTTCATCATTCATTATTT
Organism: Solanum appendiculatum; assembly: GCA_018342035.1. Classification (NCBI taxonomy): domain Eukaryota; kingdom Viridiplantae; phylum Streptophyta; class Magnoliopsida; order Solanales; family Solanaceae; genus Solanum; species Solanum appendiculatum. The sequence continues at coordinate 1,283,526 of JAGDQO010001042.1, read as the reverse complement.
TCTTCTCTTTATTTTCAGTCCTCTCTTCAACAATTATTTCACAAATAATTCTCATCATCTCAATAATGCTTCAATCATTTTTTTTTCTTTCACAATAATATTTTTTTTTTTCAAAGAATTTTTTTTTCTCCCTTTTTTTTTTCTTTTTCATGTCACATTCTTTCGAAAAGAGCTTTTTTCAGCACTTTGTAGCCATCATTGATTTCTTTTTCATTCAACCATCCCTTTTCTTTTTTCAAATATAACAATTATAATCAGTCTATGCTACAGTGCTCAAGGAAGCAAGGTGCAAAAACTAGGGATTCAACAAAATAGTAAAGGGCAAAATATGGCTACCAAGAAAAGGTTACAGGCTCAAAAGGGCTAACTAGTGATGTAATATCTGAAAATGCTAAAATTTACAAGACAAATCAAAGAAAGCCTATTATCATCTCCTAAACTGAGCAACACTTTTTATTTCGCTTCAATAACATGCAGGGCAAGTTCTAGACTAAGATGCAAAATATGGAATAAGCAAATTCTCACAACACATGGCACAAGTATCAATCAAGATGGATCAATTCCACTTCTAAGAGAGACAGGGTCATAACAAACTACAAAATAAAATAAGTTATTTACAAAGTCACAACCATGAACCTCGGTGTCAAAGAGTCTGCAATTTCAATAGCAATCAAGCATTCACAAGAAAGTATTATTCAAAATTAAGCCTAAATAGCAAGTATCACACAACTCAAAAGGGTCTTTTCTTTTCTCTAAAAAAAAATAAAATAAAAAATAAAAAAATTTACTCCCTATCGGGTCAAAGGGACTATCCTCAGGAAAAGTACCGAAAACAAAAGCCGAGGAACCCACCTAAAAATACAAAAAGACTCGATAAAACAGTAAAAACTAGGAATTCATTCCTCCACCCCACACTTAAAAAGATGCTATGTCCCCAAAGCATCAAATAAAATTTAAAACATGGGTTAAGAAAACTTCCTGAGGCCTCTAGGCCTAGCTAGTAGCATGTTCTCTTAATTTTCATCAAAGGTCGTACGCACCCCACACTTAAGCTCAAACGTGCTCCTTAGCTCCAAATGTTTGGGTACTCAGACTTCCCCTAATCTGCAAAAAATAAGACCAAAAGAAAAAAAAATGACACTATATAAAAATAATAATAAGAAGCTACACTACCAATTGGGTTGCCTCCCAATAAGCGCCTATTTTAACGTCGCGGCACGACCTAATTAAGTTCACCACTTTTCTTTCCACTTTGAACTTATAAATTGTACCCCTAACTTTGCATCAATTTTTCTGCTCCTCTCTAGGGGCGGTGGTATAAAGATAAAAGAACCAAGTAATAAATGTCGCATCTTGCACTTCTTGGCCCATAGGTGAGGAATGTCGTTTTGTCTATGTGGATTAGAAAACTTTAGGATGTCGGGGCCTTGTTCCTCATCTATAGTCAAGTGTTTTGAATGAGATCCAAGATGCCTCAACTCCAAAGCAACATTATTTACAACATTCTCACTTTTGTACTCTTTCTCAACATCGGCATTAAGGAATACAGTATAGTTGAATGATTGGAATTCCTCTTTTTGCTCCACTAGTTGGTCATCATCCACAAAAATTGGTGATTGGGCATCAGACGCCTCAATCTTTTTGTTCAAGTGAGCCTCTAGGTCATGAATATCTGAGCCAAATTGATCTATTTCTTGTGTGAGCTCAACCCTTTCTTCTATCAGTTGGGTTGTCGTGTATGTCAGATCATCACAGATAAACTCTTGACACTTTAGAAGTTGAATTTGTCCTTGTATCCAATATTGGCTCACTATCTTTGCTTCTTCACGATTTTCTCTTTGTTGGAATTCAATATCTTCATCTATTTTATCTAAGACTGCAATTTGCAATCTAGTATCGTCAAGCGTAGCTTGCATTTCTCTGATTTTTGATTGCTCTTCCACGCATTCCAACATTTGTTCTGAGATTTTTAAATTAACTTTGTCCAGCATGTCCGCACATTCCATAAATGAATTCACATTGTAAACTTCTTGTTTTGCATTATCCATTGTATCACCCCTGTCAACATCACAAATAACAGAAGAATCATAATAGGGGTTTGGGTGAGGGGAGTAAGAGTTAGGACAACCATTCCAATGACCAAATTGACCACCACATATATGACATATAGGACAATCGATATCCAAGTGGGGTCCATTACAATAATTACAAGGATACTTATAAGAATACTCCTCACCCAACCATGGTTTATCCCAATAAGCCATATCAATAAGAGTACCAAATTATTCAAAAGGAAAAAAAATTATTGTTCAGAAAAAAAAAGCTAATTAATAAAACAAAAAAAGAAAAATTTAAATAAATAAAAATAAAAAGTATAACCTAGAAGAATATTTAATTTCTAAGTCCCCGGCAACGGCGCCAAAAACTTGTTGCTTCCAATTGCACACGCAAGTGTACGTGGTCGCAGAAGTAATAAGTGGCTCTTTAAGAACCGGAATATCGAACCCACAGGGACTTGTCAATTAACTATTTACTAAATTATACTAGTCTAATTATTTATTTAAGAGTATTAAAAGAAATAAAAGAATGCAAGAATTAATTACTAAGATTAACTTACAGTGATTGGGACAATTCCAGGGCTGCAACATGCATAGGGTTTCATGTATCGCATCTCATGTAATAAATTAACTAAGGTTATCAAATTACTGATTTACAAGGTTGATTTTATGATCATGATCTCTCGACCTCTAATCGCCTACTCCAACTAGCTGTCTAACTACATCGTTGAGCGGGGATAGGCAGTCCTAATTGGCGAGCATTTATATTTCATCCTGTTTCGTAACCAAGCGAGGTGTTCGTCCGGCCGTCACTCCTGAACACGAATCTAAACAAAGTTAGAACAAGCTCTTTGCATTCTTTGGTCTATCTACCTCTTTATCTCTCGAATCCAAGAATAGACAATAGATTTATTTCTATGGAGATCAAGCATGGAATACTAAAACAAGAATACAAAAGTAATTTAAACGATAACCAACATTAATTCAAAACAATCGATGTTCAACAATTACCCATGGCCGCAGCCCCAGAACAAAGGTCTTTAGCTACTAATACCTAAGAAAAAGAAGAAGAAAAGAACCCTAAAAAGTATTGACAATTTTTCCTTACAAAGTGTCTTCCTTAAAAAGTATTTTCTTTCCCCGCTTTTTCTCCAATAATTATTTCTATGGACTATTTATAGATGTAGAAAACCCTAAATAAAATAACTGAGTCCAAAACAAATTAGGAACCCAAAACCAAAACGGAATTGGATTCCTACGTCTCTGCCCAACCGCCTCTCAAAATAGGGGTCCTTCAAATGTTGCCACGTGGCAGCTTTATGCTTCAATTCAATTTCTCCTCTTGAATATGCTCTTTGTCGTATATATATTATATATATTATTATATTCAATTTAATCCATTAAGCTGCCTGCTTGATTTTCCTTCTTCAATCTTTTATAATTAATTCATTTTAGCTCCAAACTTCTTCAACTTTGTACCAATTTAATCCTACAAATAAAATACACTATTTAGCATAATCCATAAAATTTCTGCTCAAAAAAGACAAATATAAATAATAAATATGAGGCAATTAATGATAAGAAAATATATTTTTGGCCTCAGATCAATGAGCTTAGATGGAATAAGCACATCACCACTATCACAATAAGAAACATCAACCTTCTCCTTCTATCACTGCTCAACTACTACCATCGGCATCGCTATCAAAACTGAAAAGGATCACTGAAAAAACATTAGGGTGATCATAAGTACGATTCATTCGAGAAAACTGATATAAGAATATGTATGACATAACATTATGTTGCTAGTCATTGAGAGTAAATCATGAATTCGCGAGACTGAGCATACTATGAGACATGAGTGCTTATCTGAATAGGTTCATATTATGAGGCTGATATCCATAAATTTATGGAGTAAGATTGAGATCAATGGGCTAAAGTCTTTGCCCCTCATTATGGAAACTGAGCATAGATGTGAATCTTTCTGAAGTGTATGAGCATAGGCCATGAACACAATTATGATATTAGAAACATCAACAAGATGTTGTAACAACTGAACTTTGAGGAATACACTAGAGTATGAATGGACTAATATATCACCATAACTCTCTCTAACACGTCACTATCTAATTCTCAACACTTGACTTGGTTTCCCATCTTATTATCTCCCCCTTAGGTTTGAAGCCGACACTTTAAAGCTATGGATCTATTCTATCATCTCTAAACTGGTCTACATTCAATTTACTCTAATATTCAGGAAAGGCTTATCTCATGGCTACTGAACTCTCTAAGTACAAGTACTAGGGTTCCTTCTAAGATCTCTTTCTCAGATGCTTCTCTTAACCTCTTCTCAATGGTTTATAAAGACGCTTAGTCTAACTCTTAATAGTCTGACTTCTTCTTCTTAGATTTCTAATATCGTACCTCTAAGCTCATAGCTACCTAACTGGGGAAACTTGATCTATATTTAAGAGGTTAATCATTGGCTAGGCTATATGAAATCTCTTCTACCAAACTCTTAAGGATAATACATAATTCTTACATCGACCTACTCCAATTAATAACTCAAATATACTATCTAGGCACACATAGAAAATCATAACATTATTAGAACCTTATTTGACTACATATGATCTCGGGTACACCTCTTAATGCTCTTGTTAATCTAATGACTTAGGCACATTTTATTACTCTCATTTAAAAGTCAGCATCCCACACTTATACCACTCATATTCATTGAAAATTAACACCTTAATTCCTCACCTACTCTATATCAAATCTATCAGATCAAATCCAAAACTAACATCGTCACCCTCATATTGCCATCCTTTTTGTCACGACACTCATCTCAAATTCAAGCTTAGTGTCTAGTACCAAACACATATATCAATATAATTGCTCACATACTATATTACCTTACAACTACATACCAAGTATCAGTATCGCATCACGAATACTCGGCTCTTCTATTCAACACTTATACTTGGTCGATACTAATGGATTAACACCTCATCATAAACTTCTCTCTAGTCAAAGTATACCCTAACTCATCCATACTAGTAACTCTTACTCTACCTTCTATCATAAAATCTACAACAACTCATCACTTCTTAGTCCACCTATAAGAAAAAACTCCTCATTAATAACTCATTGGTGCATGACTGCAACAACGTACTTTATCTCATTACTATCTCCCTTTCTTAGATTACTATACCTCTGGATACATTCTTTTAACTCTGGGCACTTCTACTTCAGAACGCCTAAAATAACAGTTTCGGGAGGTTTTTGGGTCCATTCGGCGATGCGCTCAACCCATTTGGCGAGTCGCCGAATTGACCCTCATCTCGCCGAATTGCCCAGTCCAAACATGCTTCAGTAAAATAGCCATAACTTTCTACGCTGAACTCGGATTGATGCAAACTTGGTGGTGTTGGAAAGAGGACTCAAAGACCTTTAATTGGATAGGTTATGGGCCACCTAGTTCTTTATATTCTAGGAGATATGATTGTTTGAAGTTGACCCTTGCATGAACTAATGCGAAAACTTAACCGGTAGAAAGGTTTTGAACTCAACTTAGTGCTAGAGGTCTCTTATGACCCTAAACAACTCTCAATACACTTCCCACTCATAGTAATGAACCTTAACACATAAGTGCAAGTAGGACACCACTCGATTCAAGCTTAGATACTTACAACAACAGATTTGAATTCTAAAAGGGAAAGTGTTGGGGTGTTACAGTTTGAACCTCACTATCAACAAAAAATTAAGTTTATCTTTTTTTTTAAAAATGAAATTTAGAAACTCCAAGCTCCTATTTCTGGCTCTGCTTCTGAGTCTGAAATGACATAAATGAGTAATTGTATTAAATTTTCTCCTACCCAATACACTGTTGTTTGTTAATCAAATCTTGTTATGTTCCCTTTTATTTTTCTAATAAAAGTTGTGGGTGGTGGGAATATTTGAAAGATGAAGATTCTCATATTAAATTCGAAGTGCCAGACGTTTGTTAGAGTGCATTATTAGACATTTATTTTGTGTAATATTAACATCTTGTTTGATATATTTTAACTCCAACATCTGAGCAACATGGCCCATTGCCGAAGAAGGGATCAGTTCTGCTAGTTTCTCCATATGACGAAATTGTTTTTCAATTCAACAGCTAATTTCTCTTATTCGCTCATGTTTTTGTAAGATATATTCCCTATTTTTTTACTTGTCAAATTTTGACTTGACATACTATTAAGAAAATAATGATTGATATAGTAAATTTATCATTTTGCCCCTATTAATTAATAGAGGTTTAAATATATTTACTCACAATATTTTTCAAAGACATTAATTCAATATTAATAAATTAAGGAAATAACAGAAAAAAAAATTATACTTATTATTTGTCAAAATGACAAGTAAAAAGAAAAATCAAATTAAAAAATAATATTTGAAAGGTAAATAGAGACAAAATGAATTTTATTATCGGGTTTTGTGGATGCTGTCGTATTTTTTGCTTCCCAATTAGACTAAGAGCACGAGTCATTTGCGCGCGTTGCCCCCAATTAGAATCGCAAAACAATGTAAACTAGTGTACTATCTATAAAATGGCATTTAAGGAGTTAAAAATTACTCTCTCCGTCCAATAATAGTTGTCCATTATATTGTATAATAATATTTGTCTAATTTAGAAAATCAAGAGATAATTTACCTTTTGTGTTTATTTTACCTTTGCTATTAAATACTATTGATCATCTAAAATATTACTCAAAAGATTAAATTTCATAAAGTCAAAGGATAATATAGTAATATTACCCCTATTATTTATTGTTTCTTAAGGGGTGTGCTAAGTCAATAGTAGACAACTATTATTTGACAGAGAGAGTAAATGATACGACAAAGAACCCATCCCTCACATGACACTTCTATAAATAAATAATAATAAAAGAGAAAAAACTTAAATATGCTATCAAATTTTGAGAAAAGACTTATGTATATCATTCATTAAAAGTTTAACTCATTTATGGCATTTTAATTTGAGAAAAGATTCATTTATGCTATTATTTGTTAACTGAAATGATATAGATGAGTCAAACTTTTAACGGATGGCATAAATGAGCCTTTTCTCAAAGTTCGATTGCATATTTGAACTTTTTTTTATAAAAAAATGATTTAATTAATCACGTAGCCGAATCGCAATTGACTATGCATAAAAAATGGTTTTGTGAAATCGAAACTGTTTTCAGTTAACAAATAATAGCATAAATGAGTATTTTCTCAAACGGAAATGACACGAATAAGCCAAACTTTTAATGGATGGTATACGTGAGCCTTTTCTCAAAGCTCAATTGCATATTTGAGCCTTTTATCATAATAAAATAATAAAATGTAATAACCATTTTTTTTAATGAAGAGTTAATTAGTAATTTAACCAATATTAATTATTATTATTATGAGTAGTAAAAAGAAGTGGGCCAAACCTATATTTTTTCTGATATGTCTCGCTTTAGTTACAGAGAAATATAGTATTAGGGCAAATTTTTGAGGAAAAGAAGCGACCTCATTGAGGATTTCATAGGTGGTGTGTGTGTGTATATATATATATAATTGATATCGCTAATCAATATTTTTGATAGATTAAGGCCATTGGAGACTGTTTAGTTGGTGTTCTATCCATTTCAAGGTTGGGGAACTTACTCCCAAGTTGAGCATAACAGGGACAAAAGTTGTTTCCGTGGAAGTGGAAGAGTTTATTAGCACATGTGATTTTTTCCTTTTCTTTTTAAAAATAATCTGTCACGACCCAAAATCGGGTGTGATGGCACTTGTCCTATTCCACCAGGACAAGTCAGCCTAAACCCAACAAATCGAAACAAAAGCGGAAATAAGCAATATAAGCGGAAGACTTCAAACTTAAATAATCCTTCTCAAGACTGGTTGTCACATGTACAAGCCACTAATACAGATTTGAAATGAAATTACAAGTCTCAATGTCTTTGTATCTCAAATAGAACAAGACATAAAGTAAAAAGGTCAAGAGAGATCGCCAACATCGAACAACAACCTCTCAAGTTTCCTTAAAAGCCTCGGAATAAGAGGAAGAGAGAACTAGATCATGGTCCGGGCTCGAAACCTACACAAGTGTATAAGCAAGGGTGAGTATCAAACAACATGGTACTCAGCAAATCGACTAATAACACAAAGGCAAATCTAATAAAATCACAAACTCCTGACTTCCAACCGAACCTCCGATAACTACAACCTGCACAGAAAATCAGTCCAGCCTAAAAGATTCCAATTCACAGTTCAAATAACACATAGGTCAACAACAGCTCAACAACATCACCGAAATAAATCACGTCAGTATCAAGTATATCAATTCCAGAGTCACAAGGTATAAACACAACTCCACAATCACAGTTCAGAATCATAAGTCATATCTCACAAGTAATCACAAAGTCAATCACAAGAATCATGTTCAACACACAATAATATGCATGAATGTTTATGCACATGCAATGTTCATGCATGCATCACAATCGCCGGCAGAAACCTTGGCATCACAACATCGCCGACAGAAACCTCGGCATCACAATATCGCCGGCAGAAACCTCGGCATCACAATGTCGTCGGCAGAAACCTCGGCTTCAAAATATCAAGAGTAGGACAATGCAATGCTATGCAATGACAAGTAGAATGATACATGTCTGTCCTACGATACACATCCGCTGATTCTCAGACCGGAACCCTGGGGGCCACACATGGACCATGTATCTGCCGAAACCATTTCCCATCGGCATAATCATCACTTGCCGGAACCATTTTCCATTGGCATAATCATCAAAATGTCTCATCATAGTGTTTCCAGAACCAATGCACACAAGCATGTTCACACAAATAATGAGAAGAATGATAGTGCTCCCAATCACAACGCAATTCATATCAATGCAAATCACGTCACACTATCAACAATATATCAACATAATCAAATACATCATTTATATCAAGATCAATTGCCTAGTCTCCATTTCACTACTCCTTTCATCACAAGTAGTATTAATTACTAAGCAAGAACTTCAAGTCTAGTCCCATAAACCACAATGAGCAAAAGACATATTCATCAATCCCACAATCATGTCAAGACTATAATAGCATTTCATCAATTACACTTCAATACCAATATCACAGCCTATCACACTTTGGCCTAACACTTTAGCACACATAGCCATTTTTATTGAACCCGCCGATTAGATTAGATTGCTTCATTCAAGAATTCAACCCATACCTCAATCCCATTACTCCCCAACACAATCAAGAAGGAGAAATTCGGAATATTACAAGATTCACAAAGTTTTAGAAGTTCACTTGCCTTAATCGAAATTGCAATCCATCAACAACCGAAACTTTTCCCTTCCGAAAGCAATCCAAAGCAACACAATCTATTCAAATTATGAATTACAATCAAATTTCAGAACTAACAACACCAAGAACATGAAATTCGGGCAAAAGGGTCAAAATGGCTCAAAAGTCCGATTTCGAAAACGGGGTTTAAATCAAGAAATTTTTACATGAAAATGATCCTCAAGGCATTAGGAATTCATTGGTGAAAACCAATCCAAAAACGGAGCTCAAATCAGATCACAATCACCATTTTACCAAAACTTTAAAATTCTTGAAAAACCCCAAATTTCCTTCTTTAAAAACCTCAAATTCAAGTTAAAATCTAGTTATAATGGGTAATGAAGATTGAGGGTAAAAATTACTTACCCAATTGATTCCCATGAAAAATCTCTTTTCAAATCGCCTTCCCGAGCTCCAAAATGTCAAAAATGTCAAAAATGGGCAATTTTCCGATTAAACACTGTTTCAGGTCCAAAATGCTCTCCGCGAACGCGCCCCTTTACTCTCCGCGAACGCAGAGGCCAAATTCAGGCACCACACATCAGCAAAATCAGCAATGCACTAAGTCTCTGAATGGACCCTCGGAGTTCGTTCGGAACCCCGTGAACACAAACCATATATGCTTCCGTACTAAATTCGACATTCCGGACTCAATGGAACCTTCAGAATTCAAATTCAAGGTATCCTTGACCCGGAACCCGGTAAAGCACAACAAAACTAATTTAAGCCTCAACAACTCAAATCAAGCTCGGGACCTCTAAAAATTTAACCAAGGCCACCTCTAGGCCTAAAATCATCCCCTGAATCCAACGGAGTTGTCGGAATCAAGTTCCAAGCATCCGATCTCCGAATGTTGACCAAAGTCAACCCTTATAATCAAAATTTCACAATTTTACAACTCAAAGCCTCAAATCCACGATACAGTCCCAAAGCTGACTCTGTCAACTCTCATAGGCCAAATTCCACATTTCAGAACTGATAGAATTGATGGAATTCCCATTCGAGACCCGAAACTCCGAATGACTCCAAAAATCACATTTGACAACTTAAGCCTTTAGAATTCAAAACTTTCCAAAAATCATAACTTAACAAGAATTTCACAAAACTAACTTCGGATATCAGCCAAACATGATTCGGGACAACTCTCGGGAGGGGTAAAACGATCATTTTGCAAAAATTACTAAAAATGACCTTCAAGGTCATTACATAATCTTACAAGTTACAATTATTTGAAATTCATTGATTCAACTAATCCAATTTGTACCCACTAATACCCCCATTAATGAGGTAACTCTCTTTACAATATTTGTTTTAGTCATAGAGTTCGAATTCAAAAACTTTTGATTAAGAGTATAGAAATCCAACACAAACCTTCGCGATTAGTTTAAAATGGCTCTGAATGCCTGTGGGTTAGTTAGAAATGGCAGTGGACATAATATAATTTTAAAAAAATAAACATTCAAACACTAGGTGGTGATGAACAACAATATGAAGAGACAAATTAAAGCTTTAATTTTCCTTAACCTATACTATTTAATTAAAATCCGTACAACATGTATCGAAAATGAATTACACGGTACTAATAATTTTCTAAATAAGGAAAATGTTTATTTTGATATAATAAATAAAGGTACAATAATTACGATGTACATGCATAAAAAGGACATTGTTTAACATGTTCATAGAAATAGCAAAAAAAATTTTAAAAACGATGCTTGAGTGTTTTTAGTGAGGAGGAAATTATAGTGAAAGTGTTTATATTCGATTTAATTAATCTATAAAATTCTATTTTGTATTCATATACATGAACTTTTAAAATTTCTTCTATTTCTACTAAAAAAATATATTTAAAACTTAACATTTTATATAATGACGCCCGAAGCACGGATATGTTCACTAATTAATTATAATAGTTGATAGTACGGGTGATTGTGTTGAGGATGATAGTTATTATTGGCGAGTGGGGATGGGTGGCACGTAGTTGATAAAGGTGGACAACAGTCACAGGTAGAGCTAGGTGGGGGTTCGTGGGTTCGGACGAATTCACTAGTTTTTTCGTAAATCATGTATTTGTATTAGAAAATAAAAAAAAAATATATGTATATTAACTAGTGAATCCCCAACAAAATTGATTGACATCTCAGTAGTAACGAAGGACGGTGAAAATGCTTTTCACACTAGTGTTGTGGGTTCGAATTAGAACCCCTAAACTCCTAATCCTGGCTCCGCCTCTGGCAACAATAACGGTAGTTGATAATGGTGGACAGTAATAGTGGTAACTGATAATGGGGGATGATGACGATAATAATGAATGAATGGAGATGGTGAAATATCATTTTTATAAAAGTCTTTAAATAGAGATCTTAATGATGTTAAAACTTTATTACCTTAACTTACAAAATTTAGATCCATTAAGTGGCTTAAACATAAAAAGTGCACTTAATAATTAAGATTCAGATAAAAAAACAAACTAACTTAATAATTGAGATTTAAATAATTAAGAGTAAGCAAATAAGATCTTAGTCTTTATTTATAAAAGAATAATTATTTAACTAAAGGTAGTATGATTGTATTACCCAATCATCCTTCTGCATTATTCCCATTCACCACTATTTGATTATTTTGACCGCAACTATGACGACAAAATAACCATTATGTAATCAAATATTTGATATGACTGGCCAATATGTGCATCCTACTTTATTGCAAACAAGACTTTGCAAGTAAATATTTAGGTTGGGACAGAAAAATTATAGATTTAACATCCATGTCATTAAAAGATTGACATTTATGCGCACATGAAGGAATAGAGGTTTAGAGAGAACTTAGCAACTCACCAACAACAGCATATTCCGTGTGGTTTATGAAATGAAATTTGAAGAGGGTAAAACCTAGGCAGATTTTATTCCTACTATAAAGGTGAATAGGTTGTTTCCTATTAGATTTTGAGGGTCAAAATTCGCGAATCATGTGTACCGATCCAATCCAACCCGACTAGTTTATTCTCTGAAAAGAAGATAAGAAAAAGAAGTTTCTCTTTGATTCAAAATTTGGGGAACAATTACTCTTAACTGTTAATCAAAGCACAACCTTTAAGAAGAGTGTGCTTCTTGCTCAGAAAGAACAAGTGACGAAAATCATAGGAAATAGAACAAAAACGAAAAAGAGAAAATTCTTCCCATAATATCAATACAAGTGCATTTAGTTTGTGAAAGACATTACCTTAGTTTCCTAGTGAATCAAAGAGGACTTCGGAGCAATTGGTTTTTTTTAGCAAAATCAACAACTTCCGCTGCAAATAAAAGATACACAATCCATAGATTTTGCTACGATTATCTTTCATTTCCAATAGATGCTCGACATTCATAGCAACTCAGACATTCATACCAAAATTATGATTGCTAAAATAGCAGAAAACAATTAAAACCTTCAATTGGACGAATGGTTCTTTAACTCTTTGATCAAACTCTCCAGAAAACAGTAAGATGATCCTCCTTCTAACAAGGCCTTCCTGCTTTTGTCTTTCAGTTCTTCCATTTTCTTTCTGATACCATTCTTCTCCTCTGTACTATCCAATATCAGTCTTCTTATGGCACTCTCTATCTCCTCTGCTGTGACCAAAACCGGATTCTCGCTCCGATACTCCATCTTTATATCCACAGCCATCTCCAAATCAACCACCAACTCGAAAGCATTCACTTGTTGCTCTGCATACATAGGCCATGTTGCTATCGGAACTCCAAACCACAAACTTTCCAGTATCGAATTCCAACCACAGTGCGTTATGAATCCTCCAATCGACCTATGAGATAGCACCGCCACTTGAGGTACCCATCCAACAACTTTCCCTCTCTGCATAGTTCGTGTCAAGAAACCATCTGGCAACACTTGCTCCGGACATACAACATCGTCCGAAGCACCTATTTCACCCTTGACCTGCGGCTGCCGTAATGACCACAAAAAACGGCAGCCGCTATGGTCAAGGGCTACTGCAATTTCCTTCAATTGTTCCTCGTTAAAGGAACCGTAGCTCCCGAAACAGAGAAACAATACAGAGGAATCTTGTTGCTCATCTAACCAGCTATTAATACTCTCATCAGGTTCTTGATTCAAGTTGATTATAGGCCCAATTGGGTATAAAACCGGAACCCCATTATCATTATCAAGGGATTGGACTGGATGAAGTTCGAGCTCAACAAAAGTGTTAATTATAATCCCTTTTGCTTGTCGTAACATTCGAGCAGTAGACAGAGGATGGTGCAAACGGCCCATTTTATCCAACATAGCATTTGGCAAAACCTTAGCAGGAAGAGGATGAATGTAAGTCGGAACAGGAAGTAACATCTCCGAGTTTTTAAAATCGGAGATGTCACGATTATGTTCATCTTTAAGTGTCTGTGCATAAAACATGAGTCCAAGAAAAGCAGCACTAGAAGTGAAGAACACATAGCTTGGTAAACCAAGCTCTGTTGCTACTTGTATCATTTTGTCACTAAACATGTCAACAATCACACCAGCAAGTCGATTAGTGTTACTTGTTGTCATGAAGTTGTGGATTATTGCATCTCTTACTAGCTGCTTCGAATTATTGAAGGTTTCAACAAGAAGAGCTTCTTGATTTGAATGATTGTTAATTTGAGTTTGATCAGGAGAAGAAAGGTGCAAGAATTGTAGGCGTCGGGTTGACTGCGATTGATTTGTATAGGTATGAACACGAGTTTCAATTGGAAGATCGATGATGAAGAAAGTAATTGAAAGCCAATTGGCTCGGCTGATGAGTAATTTGCCAATTTCAACAGCAGCAACGAGGTGACCCATTCCTGGCCCTGGAATGAAAACCAGCTGCTTAGTGCTCTCCATGTTTCTTATTGATCGATCTAGCACAACACTGATAATTTTGGTTGGCGTTTGATCATGAATTTTTTTTTCGCTTTTATTTTGGAGTTCAGTTGCCAAAATAGTTTGATAAAAAAAATAACAAAAATTAACTTAGTAGTTGAGATTTAAAAATTTTAAAATGTTGAATAACAATAAAAATATGTTTTCATTTCAAATGACTTATAAAAAGTAAAATGAAATAACTCCAATTTTTATATTAATATACCGAAACATAGCTCCATAAAGGACGAAATCAGAAAATAGAAAAAGGCCAAAAGGTGGTGTTGTCATTCAATTACGACCTCCATCTGGTGTCGTGGATCAATTGACAGCCAAGTGTACTCAACGAAAGCAGATAACCGCAAAATGGCAAGTATCTTTATTGGTGAATAGATTTTCAGTCATATTTTAATTTCGACCTTTCACGTGAGATGTTTAAAGTCATATAACTAAAAGACATTTTATTACATTTGACATAACTTTAGTTTAGGATCATAAGATTAAAAAGTATTTTTTATTTTCTTAAATTCTATTGCAAATTAAATTAAGTCATTCATTTTTAAACGAAGTGAATATATAAAATAATTTTAATTATAAATCTATATATAATATAAAGCTAGATGTAGGAGAAGTGATGTGGCATGCTTCTAAAGCCAAGAATGACATTTATCTTTTTTCTCAAATTTTTGACATTTTTCTTAAATTTTTCTGTTCATATAATATATTAAAAAATCTAAAATTATTTCTTAATTACATTCTCATAATTATCCTATCTCTTTTTCAGTTTAGAAACTCAAAAAGTCATTATCATTAATTTAGTGAGTAGTGAGCATTGTCAATTTGTTTGCTTTTTACTCTATTTTTCACATAAGAATTTATTGTCTTTCTTCCAAATACTTAAAAAGAAGAAAATGTTGTCATAATTGAATTGGAAGTAATGGAACGGTTTTTTCTTCCTTTCAACAGAAAGCTTAACGTTGCCAAAATTGGCATAATGAGGCAGTTAAATTTTTGAAATTAATATTGATAATAAAAGCAGCAAATTAAAGGAGCAATACCAACGTATTTTCTCATCATATACACACATGACACAACACATGAGGCAACAACAAGAGCCAATCCAATAGGGATAAAAAGGTCTTCTTTTAAAGCAAGTTTTGACATCGAAAAAATTAAATCTTTGAATATTGTAAATGTTGTGAGAAAATAAAGCTTGTAAAGAAGAATACACAAAATGGTGAAATGTAAATTACATTCAAACTTGGAGAAACTATCAAAATAAGACTTGCTCACCAATTCTAAGAACATACATCGAGAGAAGAGATGAGCATAGAAGGTTTATTTCTTCTTCCCTTTCTTTCACTTTGAGAAATTATGAATTTATATGATTTGTTTTACATGTAGTAGTCTCAAAGATAAATAATATGTTCTTTTTATTCCCGAATTATTTAGGTTTGATATCTATATATTAATATAATCATGATTTTAAAAGAGGTGATATAACATATTTCTTAAGTACGATTTATTTTTATATTTCCCCAATTTTATTCAGTCTACCTATTTTTCAAATTTACTTAATACTTCATAATAATGAAATGATTGTGATAATTTCATTATATCATAATGTCAATAACGTGGATTTTTGGTTACTATAATGGGAAAATGCATAAGTACCCCCCTCAACTATACGCGAAATCTCAGCGACACACCTTAACTATACATGAGTCCTATTACCCCCCTGAATTATTTTAAAGTGTAGTAAACGCACCCTTCTATGCTGAGGTGACATAGAGAGTGTGTTCACTCTCTTAGAGGCATGTGAGATACGGAAAAGAGGTATTAAAATCTAATTAATATGGACACGTGTTCATTTTTAATTGAACATTTTTATAATTAATAAGTAAAGATAATTAGTTAACATTAAAACTTAAATTGATATTTTATAATTATATTTCTTTTTTACTTTATGAAATAGAGTCAGTTTTATCATTTTTTTCACAACATATTTAAATTGTCGGAGAATTCTTTTTAGTGTTTTTCATTAATTTGTATAGTATCGAGAGATTTTATTATTTTTTTTTCATTTTTTTACTCAAATACATAACTTGAAATTCACTAATGAGGAAAAAAAATGCATATTAGGAATTTAATTTAGGCAACATATAAAGAGCACAATTTAAATTAGAGTTTTTTTTTTAAAAAAATAATAAATAAATAATTTAATTACCCTCCCCCTCCTCAATTATCCACGTCATACCCCTACTCTACCCCTACCCCCAACCCCCAGCCCCACCGCACCCTCGCCCTCTGCTTCAGTTCTTCAATGACATCCCACCCCTACCAAAAATCCAACTCTAATCCCCCTGCCCCCAGCCCCGTCCTTCTCTTCCCTTCTCACTTCAATCTACCTTTCTTAACCTAAATTCAATCAGAAAAAAATGACCTCAATTTTGAATTCTTCTCGGATTAAATTTCAAAATTTAGGTAGTTTCTTTAATGACGATTTTGGGTGTTTGAGGTTTGGAGTTATATTTTATGGTGGATTTAAATGTGAGTGATAAAATATATGATGTGTGTTTTGATGTTTCGTTGTAGAAAAATAAAATTGATAGTAGATATTGGATCCGGTGGTAGTGAAGGGATAGATTTGGTGATGGGTTATAATTTTCATAGTGATTGCTATGAGTTTTAATGGTCAAAATAAGTGGGTTTAGTGGTTGGAGTGGTGTTGATAATGAAGAAGGAATCAAATGACATGAATTTTTATATTTTTTTTAGATCTGACCGTTTATTGATTTGGCATTGACATAATTATGACTTGGGGGCGAGTGTAAAACACCTCCCATCATGTGAGTGGCTATATAGGTTTTAGGTTGTGTTAAGGGTGTGTTTATTACACTTTAAAATAATTCAGGAGGGTAATAGGACTCATGTATAGTTAAGGTGTGTCGCTGAGATTTCGCGTATAGTTGAGGAGGGTACTTGTGCATTTTCCCTTACTATAATCTCTGGAGGAATCAATTTACTTTGCTCTCTCATCTTTATATAAAAAAAAATTACATTATCATCCACCTATTAACAAAATATTACTAAAGGCATACATTAAAATTTGGAGTTCTTTTTTTAGTTCACATTATAAAAATACATATCAAATTGTTTTCTTTGTATCACTTTTTTTTAGCATTTTTTTCACTTGATGTACTACTGTTCCCAATATCATAAGTTAGCCTTTTAACTTTTCTTCATTTTCTTGAATTCTTATTTTATATTGTTGTGTATTTTGTCTTCATTGATTAAAGTCTTTGATTCATACTTCATGAATTGTTTGGTGTATGAGTTAATGTGTTCAGGCTAACTTTCTCATCTTATCTTTTATATGTATTTTCCTAGGGTTTTGTGGAGTTGTTGATCATGTAGTATGAAACTAATCATCACATCATTTGCCTCATCTTTTACTATATATGATTATAGTTTTTTAATCAAGAATTATTTACCTTTTTCGTTCATTAAATTTCTTGGAGACCAAATGTTCTAAGTAGCAATTTACAAAATATTTTTAAATATTTGTAAGTTATCATTTACTTCGGGTGTCTATACTTGTAAGTTGTAACAACACATTGAATAAATTCTACTGTACTAGCACATAGATAATATCAAAGTCTAAATTTTCTCAAAGTCAGTAATTATGTTGTATATTACATCACATATTTTTGAGACTTTAATTCTATTATTTTCACTTCTTTGTTTTAACTTTAAAAATGTAGAATATTTGACTTTTTAATTTAGCTTTTGAAAATGAATTAGGCAAAATACAAATGGATTAATATTATAAACTTGCATTATAAATTGTGTTTTAAAAAAACATCATGAACTTTAGTCATCATAAAATATACTTCATAATTATCTTTAGTATTCGATTATAAAAAAAGAATTATAAAAGTACGAAGAGCTTTTTGTAACCGCTCAAAATGCGGGTGATTTCACTCTAGAGAAATAAAATAAAGTCAAGTTTTCTTAACAAATAAAGTAAGACATGATATGTTTAACACCACAAGGCAGGGCGTTTTGGTACATTCTACATATTTTTAATTTAACATCACAAAATTCAAAAGTTTTTTACTTTCATAAACTGTGTGTCAAGTCAAAATCAAACGAACGAATTGAAATAGAAAGAGTACGAATTATGATTGAACGGCTTAAAATTGAACTTTTTATGCTTAATAGATACATAAAAAGAAGAATGACACTTTATAGCCGCGCGAAACGCGAATATGTTCACTAGTATATTATATAATACTTTTTATCGAAGGAAGTTGGCTCCGCCCTGTAACGAGAGTAGGGGTGTCAAATGGGCGGGTTGGATTGAAATTGGAGATATTCAAATAAGTTGTAATAGAAATCGGGTTGGGTCCTGACCCGCCCAAGTTTACTTTGGGCTCAAATGGGTTGGGCTCAAAAGGGCTAAAAAGTGAGTTGGATCTTGACCCGCCCAATTTGATATGCTCAATCTCAATAATTTTAACATATTGATATTTAACTTTTATAACCATAATTTGAATTTCAATTCAAGATTTTTAAAAAAAAAATAGTTACAAATGAATAGATAAATCCTAAAAGATATAAAATAGATAATAGTTCATACCTTCAATATAGGAACATACATTACATCAATGCAAATAAAGAGTCTTAAAACGGGTTGAAATTGGAGATTGAATTGAGCTCAATTGAGGATTCTCTTAAAATGGTTTAAAACTTGAATGAGTTGAGATTGAACCCAACTCAAATTATCATGAGCACAACCCTTAAAATTCTGGACGGCTTGGGTAACCACCTATGTTTGGGTTCATTTTTGACACCTCTAAACCAGAGCAACAATCATAATTTCAGAACCAATAAAAAAAGATTTTGAAATTTATAGTATTAAACGTGTAATGATATTTGTGTGTTATAGTATTTTGTATTTATAATTTTAAATATACTATAATATCATGACTACCAAAAATTTCTCGTTAAGAATAAATTAAAAAAATTAAGTTAATTATTCTAAAATATAAAAAAATATCTCTTCTAGAGATTAATTAGAAAATAAAATCATACAAATTATTACAATAGTTGTACAAACAACCATGTTAAGTTATCGTTTAGCCATAAATTTTCATTTTTTGGAAAATAAGATTTTGGTGAAGTTTTGTTTGACAATAGTTTTTGAAAATATATTTCACTTTCCTAAAAAAAACAACATGAAACATGATTTATACTTATATGTTCTAAAATCATCAAAAAATATGCATGGATTTGATACAAAATTTTCACTTTTATAATGAAATAGATAATACTCTATCCAAACATCATAACACCATATTTTAATAAACACTACTTAAATACAATTACCAACTACTACAATTTATCAAATTATAATTAGTTACGAAGATCCATCGGTACCAAAAATGAATAATAACAACAGTACTCTTTTCTATGAAGTTTCTGTAGGTATTGACGTATTGTTCATTCTCCTATCTTTCAGATTAGAGTTGTTGCCCAAAGGTAGTTGTTGTGGCTACAGAAATTTGGAGTTTGTTGTATAGTAGGCAGTAGAGATATTGCTTAGTTGTGGATTAAGTAGTTTAATTCTTAGATTGCATAAAATTGTAATTTAAATTGTGGCTCATGTTTAGTGGATGTGTTGGTGAAAGCCTACGTAGTAGATTGTGTTTTTTTTTTGTCTTTTTTGAGCAAGAAGATTTTCAAGTAATAATCGTGCGTCTTTTACTTTCAATTGTGTAGATTATTCTTCATAGTTCTGAGTCAAGGACCTAATTCCTTAACTCGTGATTGAACTCATACGAACAAACAACCTCAAATCCCTTTGAATTCTATAAAAATATTTTAGATTTAAGAAATCATAATGTTGCAGGGCACAGAGAGCCAGTAAGCTCCATCTTTTACTAGCAATCATAGTAGAATTGCTATATTACATAATTTAAACAAATGCACTCTTCAGCTGCACATCTGCTGATTACAGTGGAAATTCAAGTATTACAAATAAACAAGACAAATTTCTTGCCCCCAATTCCATGTAAAAGACTCAAAGAACTTCTATGGATATGTAGAAATTTGAATAAGACTGTTATCCGTCAAAGATTTGCAAAAATCAACATCACATATGGAATCTTTCTTCTTGTTCCTCTTCTTGAAATGCTTCGTGGCCGCTTTCAATACCTTAACCCACCCCTGCACACAATAACATACTCTTGCTTAACGGATACAAAATTTAATTGGTGAGGGTTCGATTTCTCATCTTGTAAAAAAAAAAGCAGAGAGCTGAGATTCATATTACCTTTCGTGGTGTTGGAGTAGTGGAGGTGAGTTTAGACGAAGATGGTAGACGAGTGAAATCAAGCGCCTTCTTCTTTGTCTTCTTCGATCTATGATGTTCTTTCATATTCTCTGTAACAGCATTACCCAACTTCCTCTTGATTTTTGCAGTAACTTTCTTGAAATTAGTACATCCTATGGAGACATCCTCGTACGACAGCTTTCTAGGCAGACCCAAGCTGAGCCTCCGGTTAGACGACGATGACAATGGTCGAGGTACTAGAGGAGACCAAATTGAACTCTGAGTATAATCGAAATCGAATGCTGAATTATCGGGAAATTTACAGAGCAGATCCTTGGACATGGAACATTGCAAATGTTCAATGACCATCACCATTGGATATCCATAATTGCTCATATTGGGTTTTCTGAAATTGCTCAGATGAAATGGAAAACAGAGGAGCAAATTTAAAAAGGACAGAAAGTAGCCGTTACAACACTCAAAGGGACAAGGAATGTCATGACTCCACGTGTCAAGACCATGTTCATTTTCATAATATCCGAAAGAAATTTATATTAACATTTTTTTTTTTCGAGATTCAAACTATGTAAATTTTGATTAATGTTTAAAGATATAAATGACATGAGAAAAATTGAAACTTATATTACTTTTTATATAGTTATTAGTTTATTTAAATTTAAAACTTAAAATTTAAAATATTAAGTTAATTTAGTTTAATTTAACTTCAAGTACTATTTTTCAATTTCAAAGATAGAGGAAGTACTATTTTTCAACTTCAAATATTGCTCAAATCATATCCAAACACCTACTTAATTTTGTAATACATGTATAACTATATTTTAGTCGTATGGTCCTTTTATATAAGTGACCTCAACGACATGTCACAAAAACCTTGATCGCTTTTTCAAAGCAGGTATACGTATTTTTTCTGAGTTTTGTAAAAAATTAAAGATATCAACCTCATAAAGTTAGTATAATTTTTTTTTTGCTTAAACCAACCTCATGGGGCGGCATGCATATTTGTTTACAAAAATATTTTAGTTATATCGACCTCGTGAGGTTGGTTTCTACTATGAATCAACTTTTTTAGTTTTATTATTTCCTAAATAGCAACCTTATGAGGTCGCAATATAATCATTCTTTTTGAGGAAAAACAACCTCACTTTTCTGCAAAAATTAATAAATAAAAATGTTATTTTAAAATTTTTTCTTTTTGTTTTTTTAAGCAAATTTATCACTAGACAGTGTCTAGCGGCTTTTTATTAAACATAAAAAGATATCAATAGGGATAAGTACAAGCAAGGGGGGCTAGGCCTTACCTTACCAATCCTAATGAAGTACCTAACTTCTACTACCTAACAAGCATGAAGAAAATAAGAGCTAGAGATAACTAAGTATTTTGTGATCACCACAGAGTTTGTAATACACTCCATGATGATATTACAAATGAGGATGCTTAAATAATGTAAAAATATGCCAATCAAGAAGAAGGTTGAGTTATCAGCCTCAAACTTTCTATTCCAAAAGCATGAATTAAAAAAGATTGATTGCCCATCAAAAGTAACTTGAAGTATTTTTCTCGTCTTCTTCTTCAAACCTATCCAACAACACTTGATAATTCATACCTTCTTTATGGATTTATTGGATCTTGTTGAACCTATTGATACTTTCAAATGGTTCTGCTTTGTCTGTCGCATCGGTAGGTGCCTTGGAACAAACTCCTCAGTCATTTTACCATCCCAACTATGTTGCCTTCCATGTGTCTTCTTTTTGCTTCTGTTGCTTCCACTTCTTTGTTGCCTATGTGATATATCCCCTTCCCTAGCCACTCTATCAAAGCATATGTCCAGTATATCGTCTTCCTCATCTTCATCAAGAGACTCCTCGCCCAAATCAATTGTATTTGACATTAAGGCCCTTGACTCATTCTTCTTTGTAATCACACATTTAGGCACAAATACGAGAGCTTGTGGGCTTAATTTGCTATTCAAAGCAAGTGGTGAAACCTGCTTTTCTTGGATCAAATCGTTGTCATTCTCTGTTAACCTTACTTGCTTTCCAGTAGCCCTCAATAAAGCATCAAAGCTATTCGAACATAATAGGTCTCTTGAGGCATTAGTAATATCTTGCGTCTTCTCACTGTCATGAAAATTCCCAGTCACACCCTTTTCACTACATGGAGAATTATTTCGACTAGTCGGGAAAAGGATCTTATTACTAGTTGAATTTTTGTGTGCAACTAACGTCCAGTTTTTAGTTGCATTCTCGTTTTCAACTTGCAAAACATGCTGCCCAGAATTTTCAGCATCTTCAACATCATATGTATCCATTAGCTTTTGTCCTGAATCCATTAGTTTTTGCCTTGAACCAACTCGCGACACATTAACCCCAACTCTTGGTGTTCCCCCTGCGTTTTTAGTTGCATTAGACATCAAATTCAGCCCAACTTCTTTTGATTGCACCTCATTAGTAGCAGCCGTTGGTTATTGCAATCATCCGTAGCATCCACACTTTTGTTGTTGTAATATCTCTACAGATTTAGGACTTAGAGCTAACTCTTGATCATTTGAAACCTCTAAAATACCTTTGTTTCCGGTAGTTGTTTGAACACCAATATAATCAACTAAAAAGTACTCACACAAGTCAAAAGTTATTGAATACTACTTCGAAGTTTATATACATTCACAAAACACTTAATAATTCTTACAAACCACCATAAAAAACATAATTAAGTTTATCGATCTATTACAACACTAAAGTTCAATTATGTGGTGATGTGTTTGCTATTTGATCCTCGTCATCCTTACTGTTGGACTCATCTACTAGACCTTGGTATTGACTTGAATAGGTCGAGATTGGGAGGTTGAGGAAGGGGAACTGCATCATCGAGACACTGAGGATCGAAGCCCCCCACCCCACCAAAGAAAGTAATGCATCTAATTGGGCCTTAGCCCCACATACTCCATGTAACCTTTGAAAAGTGTTGAACCCTCTCCAGAGTACTCTCTCCCAATCAGTGGCAAAGCTAGGATTTTTATTAAGGGATGTCAAAATATAAAGTAAAAAAGTATATGCTTCAACATGATGACCGAATTGTTCAAAAAGCTATCAGGGATGGAACAAACAACCTCAGGAGACAACTAAAAGTAACAAACTCTAATTGTTCAACAAAAATTCGAGATTCATCAACGGGAGCTTCTTCAACATGATCACCTAATTCAAAATCGGAATGCATCCCATAAGCATCATGAACTATGTAATGCATTCTGTAAAATGGTTCCACCGTCCTACTACTTTCACCAACGATAAAGTACTGAAATATATCAAACTATTATCAATGACTAGTTCACACTGTATACTCTTTCTTAAACCCCTTTTAATAGAAATGAAGCTTAACAATATCTGGTTTTTCGTAATTCCTATATTGACGTTCTCACTAGGACACATAATCAAATC
Source organism: Solanum appendiculatum (assembly GCA_018342035.1). Classification (NCBI taxonomy): domain Eukaryota; kingdom Viridiplantae; phylum Streptophyta; class Magnoliopsida; order Solanales; family Solanaceae; genus Solanum; species Solanum appendiculatum. Next base: position 1,259,409 of record JAGDQO010001042.1, on the reverse strand, counting down.
ATCAAGTTGAAAATTAGTACAATTTAAAAATCATGAAGCAAGTCTTTCATATACCCCAAGATAAGAATATGAAGATTCTAGTTCTTAATAGAAAAAGCCAATCAGTTTTGAGGCCTTAACTCCTAGGAATGGATAAATATATATACCCACACCTTAATAATACCTCTTATTTGATCCAGTAGCATACTGATGGGAAACAAGACTCTGCTACCACAAAGAGTAGTGAATGTAAAAATTCTAGGAATGAAGAATAGTTTCAACGAATCGTCCTAGAGAAATGAAAGAAGATCCACCCTCCATCAACGCCTTCCGGCAAATCTCTCCCATGTCTTTGACTTTTTTCCTTATGGGATTTTCACTGTCCATTATGCATGTTATAGCTTTCTCCATCTCCTCTGCCTTCACAATTTCGCGATGATCACTATCGAACATCCTGTAATTCAATGTCAGCTCCACAGCCATCTCAAGATCTATCACCAATTGAAACGCATTAATGTGTTGTTCTGCGTAAAGGGGCCATGTCACAATTGGAACTCCATGCCATAGACTCTCGATAGTTGAATTCCATCCACAATGAGATACGAATGCTCCAGTGGCTTTGTGAGCCAAGATATCGACTTGGGGTGCCCATCCACATACTATTCCTCTGTTTTTTGTACTCTCCAAGAACCCTTCCGGCAATATATCCTCTAATTTTGTAGTTTCAGCGTCCACAGGCAGACGTATTGACCACAAGAACCTAACCCCACTTCGTTCAAGTGCAATTGCCATCTCGATAAGCTGTGGTGGCTCAAAAATACCCGCGCTTCCGAAGCACAGAAAAACAACAGAGGAAGGTGGCTGCTGGTCTAGCCATTTCATGATTTCTTCATCTTCAGACTTTGAATTCCCTTGATCATTTTGTGCCTCGAGGTCAAGAAGAAATCCTACCGTGTAAACTGGAGGTAATTCAGGATCAGATGCTAAGCTATTGACAGCGTGACTTTCGAATTCCTCCACTGTATTGATAAGAATTCCTTTGGTTTCTTTGAACCTAACACCATGGTTGCGGAATGAGTCGTAACCTTCCTTGACGAATGCAAACGTAGGCAAGACTTTTGAGGGTACTGGATGAGCATAGACTGCGATATTTAAATCGCCATCAGATGGGTTAAATTCTCTCCCAACTTGGTCATGCCAAACAGAGAGGTAAAGCAAGAAACCGAGAAAAGCAGCACCAGAAGTGAAGAAAAGATAAGAAGGAATGTCAAGTTCATTTGCTACATCAATCATTGAAGTGCAAAACATATCAATGACTAGTCCAATGATTTTCGGGTTCGAATCAGTATCAGGCCATGACTTGTTGCTGATAATTGCATCTTTAACAAGGGGTCGATAATTTGCTATCAAAAGAGAGATGTACTTCTCAACAGACTTTGCTAGTTCTTCTGAAGATGGCGGTTCGATTTGTGCAAGTGTGATATATCTAATTCGACTTCCCTCAGAGGAGCTTCGCTCGATGTATGCATCTATTTTGGCATCCCATGGTGGTCTTATAATCAGAATTGTTACATATAGCCTTTCATCTCTATCAACCAACTTCTCTGCAAACTTGCATGTCGAAACAAGGTGACCGATGGATGGGATAGGCACAAATACCAGCTCAAATTTGCTCATCTTTGAATTACCTAATTAATGAGAAGATGAAAATGTTTGATGCTATAAGAATGGATGTGTGATGTTTTTGTATGGGTGGGTGGTTCTGCCTTTATCTTGGAGTGATGCTAATTGGACACCCATCGAGAAGGATAATATAAGATATTAATGTATCCGTTTTTGTTTGTGTGATTTTAACTTAATTGACACCAAATTTTAAAAAGTAATTTTTTTTTAAAATCAGATAAATAGAATACCAAAATGCTCTTTAATTTTGTCAGCTGAAGACTGCAGGCTGTCTGATAAATATATAGTGGAAAGGAAAGGGACGTTTCATCTTTTACTTGATTGTTGTGCCTGTATAATTTATCATTTGCCTTTTGACTTCGATTCACTCAATGTGATTACACTACTCACCACACAATATTAGGTGAAGGTTAAAAATGTCAATATGTAATATTTTGATTTTTCAAATAATGAAAATTATTCATAGATCATTTTAAGCAAGATTAGTTAGTGACTGGACAGAAGTTGGACACGCAGCTTAATTAGGGAGCTTGCAAAATCAGAACATACATTTTAGAAACACGAGCCTTTGTTCACTTTTATTTGCCCACTTTAAATTTTGCATGTCCTTTAAAAATAATAATTAATATAAATATTTTTCAAGAATATTCATATTAATTGATGTATAGTCTTAGATTTTAAGAAATAATTAATATTGAGAGTAAAACATGAAAAAGACAATCATCTTTTCTTAATATGTTAACAGTAGCAAGTAAAAGTATTTGAAATACTAAACAAGAAAAAGTGAACGGAAAGAGTACTTAGATTCAGTTTCTTATTGATTTGGAAAGTCAAAAGAAAATGTGTTGAATTCACTTACAAAAGGTCTAACTAGAGACGTGGTTGATAAATTCTCAAAGAGAATGAGATTATAGTCGAGAAGAAGTCATCATAATTATAACTCTACTTGACTGACTGGAGATCCTAAACTGTAGGTTCAAGGTATCAAACAAAGTTATGAATAACGGTTCAACATTATCGTGAAACTAAATCTATTCTTATGATAAGACAACGTTAAGGAATAAGGTAGAGTACTAAGGTTTTTTTTAAAATGATTTTTAAGTTTATCATGACATAATCAAATAATGTACATATGGGTTACACGTTTAGAAATTACATATGTGAGTGGGAGATGTAAGCCACCTCAAGCAGAATTAGTATAAGGTCAATTCTCTACGCGCTCATGAAATTAGGTGGCGTTCATAGTTGAAGTGAACAAAATAATGAGAACCAAGAACAACTAAGGATTAATTGTGTGACATATATTGTCGAGGTATACATTAAAGCTCAACGGTTCAAGGATATCAAATTAAACTATTGACCAAGTATACCCGATGTATGTTCACTATGGAGAATTCAAAGAAAAACCTACTTACCCAAACGCGATTAATCCTTATTTATATATCATATAGTTTTTTCATGCATATTTTCATAATATAGTCATTTTTCATTCATTTGGGGGATTTTTGGGTTTCTTTAAAATTTAATTCTTAAAATATGAGGTGTAATGTGAATTGGAAAATGGAGGGAAATAAAATGGAGGAATAATAAAATTTGAAGAATGTTCATTTCTCCCTCATTGGTAGGTAAAGAAGATAAGAACTTTTGTGCTAGTATATAGAAGCACTTCTTCTAGCTCTTCATGAGTTGAGAAGAGAATCTCCCCTCGCGTCATCATAATCGCTCGCTCGGCTCAACTCGAGTTTAGCGAATAATTTGATTGATAAATTTTTTGGACAATTTCTTTTTCATTTGTCACTTATTCATTTTCTTTTAGCTGAAATTAATTTGCTTGAAATTATTTAATTGAAATTTTGGAATTACTTTTATCAACAAAAACAATCACCTCCTTTCTCGAGCAGGTACCTTCGCACTTGTTAGTGATTGTAAAATTTTCAGAGGCTTCCATAATGACCCATCACGTCATCATGCCATATAGGCACCATGTGGCATAAAATTATCTATGTGGAAGACTTACATAAGAAGAAGGCTAGTTCATAGTGGAAGGTTCTAGAGATATGTGCAGAATTCTTTTGGAAAATCTTAGAATTTCATGGATTTACATGGAAGGTTTTTGAAATATTCTAGTTGTGTAGATTATTCTAGAAAGGTGACTTATTTGTAAAAATGTAGGAACTTATTTAAGAATTTTTATTTACATATTTGCCCTTAAGTGAATAGTATAAATAGGGGCATCCATTTGTAAAATCATCAACCAAATTCAATCAAAGTTCTCTATGACACAAATCTTCCTAGAAATTCTCTTGTGTTCTCTTTACCATTCTCTTAACGACTTCTAGTGTCTTAGGCTAACTTAGCATATCAATATCATGTGCAAGTGGTGCACGAACGTAAGAAAGTTATCAAGTGCCCCATGTGTTTTTAGTAGAAGACTATGGACGTGACTATGTGGTATCAGAACACGGTTGCAACTAAGGGAATGACAAACGACAGAGAAATTAATGATCCTAACACTAAAGACAATGTCACCAGGTTGTTGCTGGAAAGAAGGTCTATAACAAAAAGGGGAATGTCGTCAACAAGAACCAGGAAGTGTCGCTCGAGGGGTTGAGTCAAATGAAGGGCTTATATCCCCAAAAATCTTCTAACAGTAAGGCAAGCGAGAATGATGTAGAGGTCCTGCTTGAGGATGTCTCGCTCGGTAGAGAGTGGGCTACGAAGGCTAATCGAGGGATGGACACATTAGAGATATTTAGCCAATGCTTGGGGGAAGGTAGAAGGCATTTTAAGCATTCTTGAGGGACATACTCTTAAAGAGATCGAAAGCATCCGAAATGATTTGAATGGACGTACGTAGATTAAGATAGAGTTAAGGCATAGCATCGCCGCATTAGAGTGTCGACTCATGGAGACGTTGAGCACTATCGATTCCATGAAGGAAAAGATAGAGGCACTTGAAGGACAGGTCGACATTGGCTTGACAGAGACCGCCAAGAATGTTGTCTTGTTGAGGCAGGCTAAAATCGAGGTCCCAAATCACCATTGTTTAAAGGGGTTCTTGATGCACAAGAAGTAGAGAACTTTCTTTGGCACATGGAAAACTATTTCTAACATGAAAATGTAAGGGATGACGATGCCAATATCAACACCGTGGTGTTGTACTTTTCAGAGCCTTTCTTGTGATCGACTTATTGTACTCCCTTCGCATCATTGGAACAAATCTAGTAATCTCCCATTTCTTGACTTCCTTCAAGGTCACGTGTGGTCCATCCAAGATGATGTCCAACAAGCTATCCTCCGCCATTATGAAGTCATATATACGAGTTTTCCACTATCCATAGTACTATACATTGAAGTGAGAGGGTCTGGTGGTTGATTGACCTTCTTCTAAATTTGGTGGAGCAACCATCTAAACAGGATCCTCTCTAGGTGTTAACTGAAAAGAGAGTACTCGCTTTGACACCAATTATTGGCTTGTGTGAGTCCATCACGAGTCAAGAGACTGGGTCCCTTGACAAAATCAGTTAACGTAACAGAGATATTGAAGATAACAATGAAAGGTAAAGAACATATTATGTTTACGTGGAAACCCCCTTGATCAAGGTAAGAAAAAACTACAACCTGTCTTACAGGATTTCTCAAGGTTCCAATATCTTCAAGCAAAACTTAAATACAAACTCGAGTACTTACAATGGATTAAACTCTTGATCCTACACACCTTGTAACACCTCTATTACAAGACAGAAAGTAATAGCAATATTGCTCACTATGTCAACTAACTCTAGCTGATATAGACTTCAACAATACACCACGGCTAACTCTAGCCACACACTCAAATCTCAACAACGAGAGAAGAAATGATCTATTATCCTTTCTAACATTGGAGTAGATCATCATATCATCATATCATCATATATTGTTAAAAGTGGGAAGCTCCTAACTTCAAAGTTAGATTACCATTTTGCCCTTTACTTAAATGTTATTACTATTTTTTTTATGTACAAAATGTAAAAATATATTTTAATAACTAATTAGATAATCAATTTTAAAGTATTCAAATATGCTTTAAAGTATGTAATAAAGATGTCAAATAGATATTCAAGAATGAAAGAAGTTGCAGTAAGTTAATTACTAGGTAGAAGTCCAAGCATTTCAAAACAGCTTCTCTTATTTAATTTTAAGTTAAAGAATTTGAAGAGTTTCCATTGATAAAACTATATATACTCCAACTTCATCTACAAAAGATATAAGCAGTTTCTAAGTGGTCAGTCTGAATGCTTTCACTTGTTCTTTGATATAATGTTTGCATAGGGTAGAGAACGATTTTTGAGTTCCACTTAACTCTCTTATCTTCCCTTATGGATTTCATGCATTAGCCTCGCAAAAAAGTTTACTGTAGATTGGAATTTTCAAGATTTTTGGATTGTCTGATAATGAGATACTTGCTCAGTCGGAGGTCAAAATTCAGAAAGCATTGAATCTTTACATTAATGAGCTTGGTTCTGAACATACTTACTTGGTTTCTCAGCCTACAGTTTTGTTCTGTAGTCTGGAAAAAAGAGTGGTACCTCCAATGCAAGTCCTGAAAATTTTGGACGGAAAAAAAATTGTGAGGAGAAAGTTGGCTCTTTATACCGTTGTGAGCTTATCAGAGACAAAGTTCATAGAATATTTTGTGTTGTCCTACAAAGATCAAATACGTGATTTGTATGAATCACATAAGAAAAGTGCGGCTCCCTAGCCGTTTTTTGGTCAAATTTTTGAAGATTTATTTGTAATTATTATTTTATTAATCATTACATGCATGTTTTCATAGAATTTTAATAATTCTAACATATATAAAAATTCACATGGGGCTCATGTGCAATGCACGTGTCCAGAAACTAGTCTACATATAAGAGCACAAGACAATAAACTCAAAATATAACTAAATACACTGCAAAACCTGATTAGGTCCCTTGTTGAGTATAAGCAAAATTCCTCTTTGAAATGACTTTTGCTTTTGTGACTAATCTTGATTGCCAAAACTAGGTCTTGATCTTGTCAATGTGTTCTTTTTATCAGAGAGACAAAACCTAAGATCATGCCATTGGTCGAGGACGGCTGTCATTTCAACGCCTCTGATACAGTGCCCAACAAGCACAACAGAAACTGTAGCTTTATAGTTGCATACAGGTGACTTGTGTTGGGTATTATTTGCCCTGAGTTTCTTACCATAAATATGTTTTCCTTTTCCTAAAAGGAAAACATAAAGTCTCCATATTTGGCTAGTCTTTTTCTTGTAGGAAAAGGTTCAGGACTCTATAAATAGAGGTTTGTTCCTTCTAACTTAATTAGCATTCACAATGTAGTCCTAGGGGTTTTGAGAGTTTTGATTAGGGGGAGAATTTGTGGGACACAAGTGAAACGTATTCACTTGTGTGAACCTCCCAAGTGAATTGGTTGAGGTTGTTTCTCTCTATATTTTGTACACTCATATTTATATAGTGGATTGTTCATCTCCTTTGTGGACGTAGGTCGATTGACCGAACCACATTAAATCTTTGTGTCTTTTGGTGTATTTCTCATTTGTTTTCTTACTCATGGTCTTTCGAGGTTTGCTTTGCTAGCTTCCCCATGACGCCTGATTATTTTCGATCCTAACAAGTGGTATTAGAGCTAGGTTCAATGATGGTTCAGGTTCTATGGTTCAGTGATGGAGCCAGGTTAGAAAATAGGTGTTCATCTTGGCGGGTGTAGTCCTAGCTACAACCTTTTCGACAGTAATGAAGATTTTTGTTGGAGAAATTGTTTCAGAGAGGTTCTCTGTGTTGAGACATAGATTTTGCAGAGGACATTATAAAGAAGAGATGCAAGTTGTTGAAGATTATGTGAAGAAGATGGACAAATTTATTTTGTCAGAAATTCAGGTCAAGGGGGAGATTTGTTGGGTATTAATTGCCCTGATTTTCTTACCATAAATATGTTTTCCTTTTAGGAAAAAGTTTGGGATTGACTAATATTTTTCTTGTAGGAAAAGGTTTAGGACTCTATAAATAGAGGTTTGTTCCTTCTAACTCAATTAGCATTCACAATGTAGTCCTAGGGTCTTTGAGAGTCTTGGTTAGGGAGAGAATTTGTGGGACACAAGTGAAATGTTTTCACTTGTGTGAACTTCCCGAGTGAATTGGTTGAGGTTGTTTCTTTCTATATTTTGTACTCTCATATTTATATAGTGAATTGCCCATCTCCTTTGTAGATGTAGGTCAATTGATCGAACCATGTTAAATCTTTGTGTCTTATGGTATTTTCTCCTTTGTCTTCTTATTCATGGTCATTCGAGGCTTGCTTCGCTAGCTTCCCTATGACACTTAATTATGTCGGTCCTAACAACTTGTCCCGTAGGTTGAAAACTCTATGGACCAAGTCCCTCTGCGCTATATTTTGTTAAATTATCAAAACTCAAAATACAACCTTTTTTAACTGTAATTTACTTTAGTTTATGGCATATACACCAACTAATACAGTCACACCTTACAAACAACTCTTATTTGATTCAGTCACATACTGATATGAAACAAAACTATGCTACTTTCAGCGCCTCTGCTACAATGTCCACCAACCACTGCAGAAAGTGAGCTTTACAGCTACACGAAATTGACTTGCCGTGTAGGTCGAGAACTTTGTGGACTAGGTCCCTCTGGCTATAGGTTGTTAAAACATCAAAACTCAAAATACAACAATTTCTTAACTGTAATTTACTTTAATTTATGATACATATACACCAACAAATACACTCACACGGTCACACCTTAGAAACAACTCTTATTTGATTCAGTCGCACACTGATATGAAACAAAACTCCGCTACCATAAAGAGTACAGAATGTAAGAAATTTCTCATCTCAATTACAAGAACGAAGAATAGTTTCAACGAATCGTCCTAGAGAAATGAAAGAAGATCCACCTTCCATCAATGCATTCCTGGAAATCTCTCCCATGTCCTTGACTCTCTTCCTCAGGGGATTTTCGGTGTCCATTATGCATCTTATAGCTTTCTCCATCTCCTCTGCCTTCACAATTTCACGATGATCACTATGCTGCATCCTGTAATCCAATGTCAGCTCCACTGCCATCTCAAGATCTCTCACCAATTGAAACGCATTAATGTGTTGTTCTGCGTAAAGGGGCCATGTCACAATTGGTACTCCATGCCATAGACTCTCTACAGTCGAATTCCAACCACAATGAGATACAAATGCTCCAGTGGCTTTGTGAGCCAAGATATCGACTTGGGGTGCCCATCCACATACTATTCCTCTGTTTTTTGTCCTCTCCAAGAACCCTTCTGGCAATATCTCCTCTAATTTTGTAGTTTCAGCATCCACAGGCAGACGTACTGACCACAAGAACCTAACCCCACTTCGTTCAAGTCCAATTGCCATCTCGATAAGCTGTGGTGGCTCAAAACTACCCGCGCTTCCAAAGCAGAGAAAAAGAACAGAGGAAGGTGGCTGCTGGTGTAGCCATTTCATGATTTCTTCATCTTCAGACTTGGAATCCCCATTACCATCAAGAAGAAATCCTACTGTGTAAAGTGAAGGTAATTCAGGATCAGATACTAAGCTTTTGACAGCGTGAATTTCGAATTCCTCCACTGTGTTGATGAGAATTCCTTTGGTTTCTTTGAACCTGACACCATGGTTGCGGAATGAGTCGTAACCTTCCTTGACGAATGCAAACCTAGGCAAGACTTTTGAGGGTACTGGATGAGCATAGGCTGCTATGTTTAAATCGCCATCAGATGGATTAAATTCTCTACCAACTTGGTCATTCCAAACAGAGAGGTAAAACAGGAAACCAAGAAAAGCAGCACCAGAAGTGCAGAAAAGATAGGAAGGAAGTTCAAGTTCATTTGCTACATCAATCATTGAACTGCAAAACATATCAATGACAAGTCCAATAGTTTTGGGGTTCGAATCAGGCCATTTGTTGCTTACAATTGCTTCCTTGACGAGTGGTCGATAATTTGCTATCAAAAGAGAGATGTAGTTCTCAAAAGACTTGGCTAGTTCTTCTGAAGATGGCGGTTCGACTTGAGCAAGTGTGATATATCTAATTCGACTGCCCTCGGGAGCAGAGGCAGAGGCAGAGCTTCGCATGATGTAGGCATCTATGCTGGAATCCCATGGTGGTGGTGGTCTTATAATCAGAATTGTTACGCATAGCCTTTCTTCTTTACTAACCAACTTCTCTGCAAACTTGCATATAGAAACAAGGTGACCGATGGATGGGGTAGGCACAAATACCAGCTCTAATTTGCTCATTTTTGGAACAAGCTAAAATTAATCAGATGAAAATGTTTGATGCTATAAGAATGGATGTGTGATGTTTTTGTAGTGGTGGTTTAGTTGGAGCACACGTCATAAAATATTATATAATAAGATATTATATCACCCCTGGGTAGCCATTAGTTGGAGTCAACACTCATTAATTTTGTAATAACATAATACATAAATATGCTCTTTAACTTGGCTTCAGCTTGCATTTACGTCCTCCAACTTTGAGCGTGCACAAGTAGGCACTTAAACTTGTTTAAGATTGAACAAATAGACACATTCATCATACGTAGTGTCCTATATGACAATTTTGTGTCTTATATGGCGTCCTACATGTATTATGCCACAAGGTTGTGGGTAACTTAACCCATATCTAGGGTTGTGGAACCCTAAAAAGGAGAGTAACAATGAGATAATTGCATGAATAGAAATTCTAGATAGTAGTTTTTGGTGTATTGTTCGTTCTTTTGTTTTGTATGGATTTTAATGAAGGTCTGCATTAGAACATGCATTATTTTTTGTGCTTCCTTGGGAAAAAAGTTAAGATTAGGAAAAAGAACTAAGCACAGGAATTTGAGACTCGTGTTTTGTCTAAGGATTTGAGACCTGACAATGATTATCTCCTTGAAACCTAGGTAATTTTTTGTTAAAACAACATCCAAATACCGCGATGACTTAGGGTCAGTGGCGGAGCCACCTTGTAGCTAGAGGGTTCATCTCAACTTCCTTCGGTGGAAAATTATATTATTTATACATGGTTAAAATAATTTTTTAGGTATATATAGTAGATGTCGAACCCCCTTCGGCTACTTTGTGTGTCTATTTCTTCTGATTTTGAACCCCCTTATTAAAAATCCTAGCTCCGCCACTGCTTAGGGTGATATATCTAATTCTGACTCATGTCCATGTAGATAGAGCAGAAGAAGAGGCGGAACTTCGTTTATTGATGTAGAGGCATCTATTCTGGCATCCCATGGTGAGGGTGGGCTTATAATCTGAATTATTACACATAGTTAGTTTGCTCAAATACCATTTCTAATTTGTTCATCTTTGGAACAAGATAAAATAAATCAAAAAATGAAAATGTTTGATGATATGAAAATATATGTGTGATGTTTAAGAAGTGGTAGTTTAGTTGGAGCACGCGTTATAAGATATCAGTCTAAGATATGATTATGTTTGGTATATTTTCTATATTATATGTAAATGGCCAATCTCTTTCTTTCTCCATCGGCTTTGCTGGCTCAGAGTTAGTTTCACGTTAGAAATGTCTCTATGTAATATGTTGGATTACTTGTCAAAATATTAATTTCAAGATTATTAATATTTTGGTTATAACATTGAATTTGCCATCCCAAACTTTGTAGAATTTTTTAATTTTGATTAAAAGGTCATATGACATGAATTTATTAAAAGAAAGGCGAAATGATCTGGTGGACCCTTGTATTTGTATCAGTTTGTATTGTGGACCCTTTTACTCACTCCTTTGTCATCTGGACCCATGAACCCATCCAAACGCAACATTTTAAACACAGTTTTTCTTACACAACTGTGTGTGTATCACAAACGCTTGACACATAATTTTTAAAATAATTATAAAATGACATGTATGATTATAAGATGACAAGTGTATATATAACCCCTCCACGTCATCATTTCCTTTTATTATATTTGATTAATGTATTTGTACTTCTTTTTCCAAATTTTATTTGTCTCTGCCATATCTATCTCCATTCCCACAATTTCATTCCATTTCTCTCTCATCTTCCTTACATTTTTCCTTTCCCAACCTCTTTTACTCTTTCCATTGTAGAAAAAATGTCGGAATGATTTCTCGTTGTTCACAATCTCCCAGAACTCGGAGTTGATTTTGGGTTCTGTTGGGTTGGGATTTTGGTGGTGACTGGTGGCGTTGAGGAAGAGTGGGGATCTGTTGGGTAGTCTGGTTGTTCACAATCTCGCCGGAGTTTGGGGCTGGCGGCGTTGTGAAGATCGAGGTTTATTGGTGGAGTTGCTTTGGGTTTTTTTAATCTTTTGTGAAGGGTTTTACGTGATGAGCTTTGTTTTGCCCTGATTTTCTGATGCTTCAAGAAATTCTTGAAGAGATTGTTGTTTTTTAGTTTTTAATTTCAGATAGGAGGACTACTATTTGGAAATGAGCTAGTGGTAGGGATTTTCTTGCCTTTTTGAGCCTAAAGTTTTCATTTTTATTGATTTTAATGTTGTATGCAACCTGGATATATTATACTTGAAGAAATTCACCTCAATTTGCTTGAAGCCAAACCTCTCTGTTGGATGCCTAAGTATAGGTTTTTCAATTTATTTGTTGTTTACTCTGGATTTCATCTTCTATTTGTGTCTTTGTTTGATTTTGGGGTTTTAGTCTATTACATTGATTTTGTTAAAAAAAATTCAGAATTTTGCTTTGTTTTGTGCTTAACGTTAGTGTATGATGTTTTTGTAGTAGTGTATAAGCCTTCAATGGCGTGTTTCATGATTTCGATTGGATTATTGGATTCTAACAAAAATGAATTTTCATGGTGATGAAGAAGAATACAACAAGATCAACCAATATTGAAGAAAAAAATAATTGAAAATGCATGATAAAGAGAGCATTATAATGACGAGAAAAAATAGAGAAGAAATTTGAGGGGAGAAGATCGAAAAAGAAGCCAGAAAAACCTCAAATTTTGTCCAACAATGGTGTTAGATGCAAATGAGAAGATGATGGCTTTAAAAAGTCCTAATGTGACTTTTAGACCCTTTTCCAAGGGTCTCACGCTCCTAATAGGTGTGTATCACACGCTCTTTGATATTAGCTACCACATAGGATGCCAAGTCAAAAAATGTGTTTAAAATGTTGTGTTTGGATGGGTTCAGGGGTCTAGAGGACAAAGGAGTGAGTAGAAGGGTCCACAATATAAACCGATACAAGTACAAGGGTCTACCAGACCATTTCGCCTAAAAGAAACAAAGAAAACAACTACAAAATATAGCCAAAGAATAAGAAGGTACAGAAAAAGGGAAAGTTAGGCAAAGTGTCCATTTGGTCATTTGCTTTATGAGAAAATTGACCCAATTTTAAAAATTATCCAAATTGGCCGAATACACTTCTTCTTCCTTTCACTTTCATCATTAATGGCTCCTTCTTCCTTTTTCCTCCCCCTCCTTTTTCTTCTTCCTTTTCTCTTTGTTGCTTCTAGTCCTCCTTACTTCTTCCACAATCAATCAACCATTAAAGTTTCAAAGCCTGCTTGAGTTACAAATTTGACATAGCGCAAACATGAATCATTTTGAGCGAAGGGGATTTCATATCTAAAATTTGGAACTGTTTAGAGGTAATTTTAGTTGATCGAGATTGAATAATTATTGTATATTTCATGTATAGTCAGTGTATACTTTATGTATAGTTAAGCTATATTCAGTTTTTTGAGTGTATCATAATATATAGTCAGTGTATAGCTTATGTATAGGTAAGCTATATTGTATAGTTAATGTATACTTCCTATAACTTTTGGCAAGCTATATTGTATAGTCAATGTATACTTTCTATGACTTTTGGCTATTTTTTATGTAAGTAAAAATATAACTATATTTATTGTAAACTAATTATTTTATTGTATATATTTGAAATTATCTCAAGGAAAAAATGGGTTTGGTCCAATTCACTAAATCTAAGCCCAAAAATAAAAACACAAAAGAAAATTATCAAGTAGATGCCATAAAAATTCAATTGACAATGTAGTAGCCAAGAGAATCAAAAGAAAGAGAGTGATAATATCTATGACAGAAAGATTATACAGTTTATATAAGCAATATATATAAATTATTCACTTTATATACATGCTATAACTTGTATACGCCCTGCATTTAGGCATTATACACTGTATATACATAGTGTATATGAGTATTGAATTTTTATAAAAAGTGTATATGCATTAACATACAATGTAAATATATTTCATGTATATATATATATTAGATATATTTTATCAGTACCCATGGTAATCCTCCATATAAGTAGGGGTGTGCATCGATCGTTTCGGTTTAGTTTTACGTATTATCGGTTCGATTTATCGGTTTTCGATTTTTAAATACGCTAAACCAATAACCAAATCAATAAGATATTTTTATCGGTTTTTGACTTATTGGTTTTGGTCCTTAACGGTTCGGTTTTCGGTTTAACCAATAAGAAAATGCTTATAAAACAAATATATGACTTCTCTAATAAATTTGACGCGATAAGACAATAATGTAACTTTATAGATGCTCATAAAATAGAAACTATAATAACAAACATGAAAAGAGCTATACAAGTGTAACACAGAGAAATTGAGAGGAATATGGTTCTTACTTTAGGTTTTGACATTTTGTATAATGTGAAGCTATGAACTCAAAGTCACAATGAAGTGTGAATTGAAGGCTAAGGACAAAGACAGTAACTAGTAAGGTGTTAAGATTAATAATATTTAATATTTATGTATAGGTAAAAATAGTAAATTCCTAGTCTTAATGGGTTATCGGTTTACCCAATAGCCCAATATAAAAAACCAACAACAAACCGATAACCCGATAATTATTTTTTATAAAATCATTAAAAAACCATTAACCCAATAAACCAATAACACTTTTTTCGGTTCGATTTCTGCACACTCCTAATAATAAGTGTATGATCAATATATATTTAGTGTATAATATATACACTAATTACAGAATGTATAAATAAAGCAGCAAACCGACAAACTGATAAATTTGACCAAAATAATATCATTTTCGAGTAGTGGCCATTATTTTCCTCCATCTTTCATTTTCTATAAGAGGGAGATTACGATAAAAATAAGGAGAGAGGAGAGAGGGGACTGAAAGAGGGAGCAAAAGTAAAATATTATAGTTTGATTATAAGTTGTGGCCTATAATATATTTAGGGGAATATAGGCAAAAATTAGGTCGATTAAATTTCTGATCATATCATATCATATTGGAAAAATTATGCGAATTGGTAAATATTACTAGTGTATTATTTAATATATTTATAATTCATATAATTATGAATTGCGGCTACAGTTTAATGAAATTTGCTATGATGAATCACAGGTATTTGTATAAACCCTATTTGTATATATTTTTATATTTATATATGTATTAATAATTTGTTGTTATACTATACGTATCTATACGTATTTATGTATATACAAACTTTTATTTCTGGTGTTTGATTCTATATATTTTTAAATTTTTTGTTGTATATTTTTCAGTATATTATCACCCACAATACTTTATACGAATCAATTATATAATTTCAACACTTATATACAATTACTTATTTATTTATATTAATAGTTTGTATACAATACAAATAATTGTATATAATATGTTGCTTGTACAAATTCAATTTGTATAGTTTATTTAAAAAACAGTGAAAATTAGCATAGCAAATGAAACTATATAGCTATAAAGCATAATTAGACAAACTGTAGCTAAAAAGAATTATTATGCTTCATCTCTTAGTTATTTATGAAATTTCCTCATCATATTTCCCAAGAAAATTAATGTGGTAGGCCCAATAAATGGCCTAATCCAGTAAAACTAATCAAACAATAACATACAAAACAAAAGATAATTAATTCAGATAAATTGTAGCTAAAAAGAATTATTATGCTTCAGCGAGGCAGTGATAGATTTTGAAATTCATATTCTTCAACTAAGTTTATAAGAAGGGAATAGAAAGTCCCTTCAAGAATAAATAACTACATTCAAGACATTCAAATTTATTTCATTTACATGAAAACATATTATATATGAATAGATATTGTTGTGCCGTACAATGGACTGCACCATTTTTCATTTTTCGTGCAATTACAGATAATTGGATTTCTAGATATGCATTCAGTCGCTAAATTATTATTTAATTTTTTTCAAGAGAAAGAACAATTTATTTCTATATGATCTTTCCATAACTATATCACCTATTTATATAATATTGACTTATCCCAAGTAAATCTATTAAACAAGAGTTAGCATCTTGAGATAATGCAAACTTCTTCTACCAAATCTTAATTCACTTGAAAATTCACTTTTTCAAGCAAAACTAAGATATAATGGCATATGTTATAATATTTACAACCATCAACCAATCAAGAAAAATAAGAATAAAGCTGATATCTTAATTCTCGAAAATCATGGGACACACGAAAATCAGTGAACGTTACACCTTCATTGGGTTTACGATCTCCGAATAAAAAGAGAAGACAATTACAATTAATAATTAATTGTATACATAGGTTGACCATTACACTTGTCATAAGAATGTCCAGTGTAATTATGGATATAAAGTTAAACTTGAACTCGAGTTCATCTCTCTAGAAAATGAGGGATCAGATAAGTAACTACTGAAGTACTGAATGATGTGTGGGATATTGCAAGTAATAAGATCCTCATGTTAGTAGTGAATTCTTTTCTATACGTGATTGAATATTTACGAGGAGCTATTGCAAAACCTTAAATTATAGCTCTTAATGCTCGCAGTCGCACGAATTATTTGTTGATCATATGAATTATGTGTGTGTTATAAGTGTGGTACTAGTTTAAATCTAGTCCACCATATGCGAAGTGAGAGATGTTGACGGATCTAAGTGTATGGATGGGGTGCCACAGCACCCAGTGGCCTCGGTTAAAACTTCATATATTACACTTGCCACCTCGTGAACAATATGTCGAGTGGTGCAACTGGCAAATGGCATAATTCTGAATGTGAGCGTCGAGGGTTTCGAACCCCTTGACAATACTATTTTTTTATCCTTTGCTCAAGCGAAGGGCTTTCAACTCTTCCTCTTCTTTTAGTTTCTCGCCCCCCTCAATTAGTTCCTTTATTTACTATTCCTTACTTATTTATCTATTTTTAATTGATACGAGTGTTTGTGATATTTTATATTAATTATAGATCAATATTAAATTTTGAACGTCACATAAATATTAATAAAAATATGTTTAAATAGTATTTTCTTTTTTTTAGAAAAAGTTTTTAAAATGATGGATATTATTATGTTAAAGCTTTTGAATTTAATTTAAAGGTTCTTTCAATCTTTAACGTCACACTAAGTGGAGATAACTATATTGAAGCTATAATTTTTATTTTTTCTCAACTATATGGTATTAGATGATGTATACAAATTTGAATTTTTAAGGTGAAAAATCTCTTATTTTTTTCGTAAGGTCTCTTATTCCTAAAAAAAAATAATCAAAAAACAAACTATTTATGTGTATATCTTTAATATTAGAATATTTTTTTAAAAAAAACATTACTAAATATGTATATTTGATCAATTTATTTATAGAAATCGAAAAAACTAAATAACCCGAATCAATCATAATCTAAAATTAAAGGAACCCACCCATTTACCTATTTAGACAATATGGCACCCCTAGCCTTCGAATCGTGAATCCGTCTCTGGACTCATGAGTTGTCATGTGGACTGATTTAACCCGACCTGTTAAGAAGAGATAAAGTTGAAAAAGGTTAAAGGAGAAAACCACCACTAGTTTTTCAGTTTTTGTGGAAAGTTGACTCCTCTCGCGTAACTTCTCATGTTTCTTGATTCTATGTTCTATTTGAAGAGCAGAAAGGCCTTCTCTTTTAAAATAGGTTTTTGAAAGGACAATTTTTTTTTCTACTCTTATCTTCTCAAAAGAAAAACACATAAAAATTTAATTCGTGGAATCAAAGCTTTGTTTCATAGTAAATCAAAGTGAACTTGAGGCAAATCTTCTTTATAGTAAGATCAACGATTTTTTTCTTTGCATTAAGGTACATAATTTGTTGTTCTTGTTCTGTCTTTCAACCTATGATAACAAATGCGACATTCTTAAAATCGTATATATAATTCTTCCATGACATTGTAAAATAACGTACTAGAAATCAACCAAACAGTATCAATTGAGATGATTGAGACGGTCTTAAAAAATCGACGTCTAGTATAGTTATAAATAAATAGGAGTAATCAAAAAATTATTATGATATATATTTAGTAAAATAACCATCAAATCAAATCATTGACATTCATAGGCAATATAGTTAAACACGGTTTGTTGAATTATTTTTAGTAGTAGTAACAAGTTGTACTCAACAATTACTCCCCCCGTCCAACAATAGTTGTCCACTATACTATTTTGGGATATCCAGCAATATTTGTCCACTTTATGAAATCAATGGATAATTTTACACTTAGTTCTTAATTTAACCTTGTCATTAATTATAGTCACTTCTCTATTACATTTTTCAAGACATTGTATTTATTATATTCAAAGGGTAATATAGTAAAATTATCCTTCTTTTTACGGTTTTTTAAGAAGTGTGCAAAGTCAATCATGGACAACTATTGTTGGACAGATGGAGTAGTAAATATATGTTTGGTGTTTTTATTTCATTTGATGTGACCAATTGGACATCAAGAATTAAAGTAATCACATGTGAGTATATATCATCGATTAGTCATAATAGTGCCTGGGAATTTTATAGAGTACCCAATAGTAACTTCATCCCGTGATTGTACGAAATCCTAGAGATAGAATCATGCATGCACTTGTTTAATTAATGACTAATATTTTATACTATAGATAATGCAAAATATTGCAACTTGAGAAAAAAATATCAACATCTTCTTGGCTTATTCTTTCAGAAAAAATCAGATCCGTGACTCCACCCTTACATATTTTCAAGAAAAAATTTAATTGAATGATGAGTCATAATTTGAATTATTCTTTAACTTTTAAAGAAAATTAATTTTTTTTTTAAAATTAAGTTATATTACTCGAATTGTCTACAAAAATAAATGTTTATTGGAGCCTTTGAAAGTTATATATTTTTATGGGATTCGACACTAATATAATAATATTTTAGAGGAGGAGCACAACATATAGGTCTAGATCGATAAAATTTTGCTTTAAATCAATAAATTTACCATATTGAGTAGAAACCGTGATTTGAAGTATTAATTTCTTGCATTAAATTACTTCCTTTGTATCATTTTACTATTGACCCTTACATAAATTTTTAAAAATATATAGTTTTTGCTTCTTACTTATCTATTTTTGCAAATGAGAGATTTATTTTTTAATATTATCTTTATCGTTAACTTACTATATAAAGTGATAGTAAATAAATGTAGATTCTAAAAACATAAATATGAAAATAATTTAATAAAACAACTCTAATGAAATAAGATAATTATCAACGTGGATTGTGAGTAGTGATAGTACTGGTAGCTCCAGCCTTAATTAGAGGTCTTAAGTTTGAGCCTTAAGTATAGAAAAAATCTATTGGGAGCGTCACCTCATAAATAGACCCTGCAATACATGATCCAAATTTAATCAGAACTGTAATACAAAATGAAAAATATACTCAATTACATCTTGATTTTCTAAAATGAAAACTATTTTAGATATCTTTTTTAGTAGTAAAGATTACAAATAAAATGGTCCAGAGAGGGTAATTTCCAAAGTAAAAAAGGAAAGTCATGTTTGCCTAACATTTCCCTATAAAATGAATAAATTAGTACCTTCAAAAGGGGGGGGGGGGGGGGGCAAACACAGATAAAAGCCAAGAAAACTTTAAAAGTTGTCTAAAGGCTAGCTCTGAGGAATGTGATCTTTTAACTAAGACCATAATGTAAATCGAAATATTAGTCGTTTTAATAGATCAAAATTTATTTTAAAATATTTAATGTTCTCAAAATAGGTTATTTTTTTACTTTTATTTAAAACTTATCGTTCCAATTAACAGAGTACGTATTAATTAAGATAGTTAACTAGAGGATAAAAAGTTATTTAGACAAAATAATCTTAAGATTAAAATTGTTAAAGTATTTTCTTAAGCAGTATGCAAGAATTTTTAAAAAAAAAACATGTATAGGCATATGAGGAATTGTTTTTTCGTATAAACATATTGTGGTATCTTATATTCATTTTAACTAGAGTTAAACTTCAATATAGTAGTAGTATTTATCTGAAAATTTCATAGTTACTATAGTAAGATATTGTTATATATGTATAATGACATTGACGTTTAGATCTCATCTAGTTGTTATCAATAAAAGTATGCAAAAAAATAATTTAATAATTTTGTTTTAACCAATCAAAAAAAGTCTTCCCTCGTGAAGTTATGATCATAATTGATAATGGAAATATTTATGCATGACATTAATGATTATTATCATAAATATTTTAATATTTTATTTTTATACATAATATATTTCTTACAAAATAATTGTGTATGACTATTATAGAAGAGTAATTTGACCAAAAAAAATGTACCATCATAATAAATGTCATTATTATTATAGGTACAATATTAATATTATGTAAAAGTAAAATATAAATGAAAATTGATTCTGAAAAAAACCAGATTTAGTAAAATATTGTTAGAGAGAAGTATTGAAAACACTCCTCATGAACTTGGCGCAAATTATTGGTTTCATCCCCAAACTATTGACAGCCTTAAAAACACCCCTCTACTAGACTAACTAAACTTAGATACACCTCCGACTTGCCACATGACATAACAAGTGGTCTCAAACTCTTGTAGGAGCATGAGACTCTTAATAAACGTCCAAGAGAAGTGTTGAAAACAACCCTAAACTTGACGAGAATTTAGAGGTATATTTCACTTATGTTACAAGATTGGGAGTGTGTTTAAGTTCAGTTAGTCAAGTAAAAGAGTGTTTATAAAACTGTCAATAGTTCGAGGATGAAACTATTAATTCACGCCGAATTTAGAGATGTTTTCAACACTTTTCTCACTATTGACTAACTAATATAACGAGGTTTGACTATAGTTTAGACTTGTACCACATAAGAATATATATTTAAGAAAAAAACGCTCACCATTATTTATCTTTTAAATTCTCAAAGCTCGAATTCATAAAATCTAGTTAATATCAAAGTGATCTCATTCATTTCATCATATTCGACGATATGATAGTGATAATTACATTGATTGGAGCTACATAGGCCACTACTTTATTAAAAAGGATGAAGCCTTGGAATGTAGTGAATGTTGAGTCTCAAAAGCTCAATCACGGACTCAACAGCAAAGTAAGTGACAAAAATCTGTCCTCTTTTTCCCTTCTCCAATTCACATACTGTCACTTGGACAAATAATGTTGGAAAATTTTGGCCAAAAAGTTAGGTTTGTAGCCGTATGGGAATTTGATACACAAATTTTAATTTATCTATCAAGTATATCCAATTTGTCCCGCTCCCTGTTTCAATTTGTTTATCTTAATAGATTTTTTAGCCCGTTTAAAAAATAAATAAAAATTGACAACTCTTTAAATAGCATATTTAAGACCACAAAATTAAAGGATATTTTGATATACTTATCTTTAATGTAAGCAGAGGCGTATCTAGGATTTCGAGATGATAAGTGCACTATTACGAAAAGGTGAATCTAAGATATAAATTTGATCGGTTCGACATTTAGGTTCTTATCACTCAAAATCATTAAAATTATAGGTTCAAAATTAATTCTTATCTATTCAAACAACTTATATACATATATTTCGTGCCGAAGGTATTGAGACCGATTGAACCCATTGATTGTATGTTATATCATCCCGTACTACTAGTTTTAATATACACATTTGGTCTAATTATATATATATATAAAATTACAGTGCTAAAAAAATTAGAAATTTTCAATATGACAAACTTGAAAATTTTGAAAGACTAAAGCTATATATATGTAAAATGCGACCAATTATAATCACTTAGAGAGGTGTTACTCAATTTTAGAAAGAAAAATAAAACAAAATAAATATAAGATTCAAATTTCTAACCTCACTTAGAGAGGTGCACCCAATCATCATTGCATTATATGATACTTCGAGTGTGGGTTCACACATCTATATTTAAATATTTTTTAAAAATATAACACTACTATATATGATTTCGGGAGGGAAGTCTGGGTTCACGTGAACCCGGTGACCCCTCCGGCATACGCCCCTGAATGTAAAATTATAGATTCAGAAATCTTTTTTATTTTCTTAAATTTTTGGTGAAAATTAGACAAATAAATTGAAACGGAGAATATATATTAGTGGAGTATTACTACTTTTTTTTAAATTCCTATATAAGTCAATTATTGCATAACAAAAGATGTAGGCCTGTGTATCTTTGTATACATATGCCTCTCAAGAGCTACCTGATGAGTCTATATATCTTTGCTGATAGTGATTTAACAATTTATGTACGTACGTACTAAGACATGTTAGATAAGTACATAGAGAAGATTTTTGGAAAGGTAAAAACAACAATAAAGAAAAGTCATTTAAACACTTACTAACAAACACTTAATTAG
The DNA here is from genome assembly GCA_018342035.1 of Solanum appendiculatum. Classification (NCBI taxonomy): domain Eukaryota; kingdom Viridiplantae; phylum Streptophyta; class Magnoliopsida; order Solanales; family Solanaceae; genus Solanum; species Solanum appendiculatum. The sequence goes on along the minus strand of JAGDQO010001042.1, from coordinate 1,237,078 downwards.
TAATCGATTTTAATTATTCACTTAAACAAAACAGTTTGTACGTAAAATGTTTAAGAAGAAAAAGAAAAAAGGGAAACGCATCTAGACACTAGTGGCATAGTTGAATATATATATATATAATAAAATACGAATTCGAGTGTTGCGGTAATAACAAAAGTTGTCATCATATGATTAGGAGGTCACAAATCTGGCATTTCCCTAAACGCCACGTAAAACACTTTATTTTTGTGTACGTATGTTCAACAATCCATGAGTTTTCTGATCAGAAATTTCTCGTAACTTAAAGTCAAACTCAAAATCTTTAACTAGGGGAAGGGAGATCTCATCGAACAACCCTACTCTTGATGGATTCATAGACATCTTCTATCACATAATACTAAATAAAATCTTTAATTTTACATACCGAACCCAAGCATCTTGTCGGTAAAAATAATAAGAAAGGAATAGCAAAAAGGAAAACTAATAGACATTTTTTGGTTAGTATCTTTCTCTATAAGATTGGGTGTGTTAGAGAGCTAGTGCCATAGTGTACCATTCTCTTGGTAGCATTTGACAAGACTTTCCCTCTCTCCTTACCAATGGAGAAGTTTAATCTTGCTAGAGTCTTATTGTTGCTTCTTCAACTTGGAACTTTGTTCATTGCCCATGCATGTCCTTATTGTCCATATCCTCCTTCCACCCCAAAACACCCAAAATTACCTCCTAAGGTAAAACCACCTTCTACACAACCTCCACATGTAAAACCACCTTCTACCCCTAAACACCCTAAAGACCCTCCACATGTGAAACCACCTTCTACCCCTAAGCACCCTAAAGACCCTCCACATGTGAAACCACCTTCTACCCCTAAGCACCCTAAACAACCACCATATGTGAAACCACCTACTACCCCTAAATACCCTCCACATGTGAAACCACCTTCCACCCCTAAACACCCTAAACCATGCCCTCCTCCATCTCATCATGGCCCTAAGCCACCAATTGTAAAACCTCCACATGTCCCAAGACCTCCTATAGTGCATCCTCCTCCCATTGTCTCTCCACCTTCCACCCCTAAACCACCTATAACACCACCATTCACTCCAAAACCACCATCACCAACACCACCTATTGTTTATCCACCAATCACTCCAACACCACCTATTGTCCATCCACCAGTCACTCCAAAACCACCATCACCAACACCCCCTATTGTTTCACCCCCTATTGTTTATCCACCAATCACTCCAACACCACCTATTGTCCATCCACCAATCACTCCAACACCACCTATTGTCCATCCACCAGTCACTCCAAAACCACCATCACCTACACCACCTATTGTTTCACCCCCTATTGTTTATCCACCAATCACTCCAACACCACCTATTGTGTCACCTCCAATCATTCCAACACCACCTATTGTTTCTCCACCTTTTGTGCCCAATCCTCCGGTGGTAATACCACCACCCTACGTTCCAAGTCCTCCGGTTGTTACTCCACCTATAGTTCCAACACCCCCTACACCATGCCCACCGCCACCACCTGCACAACCAACTTGTCCCATTGATGCTCTCAAGCTAGGTGCTTGTGTGGACGTATTAGGAGGACTAATCCACATTGGAATCGGTGGAAGTGCTAAGCAAACATGTTGTCCACTTCTTCTAGGACTTGTAGACTTGGATGCAGCCATTTGTCTTTGCACAACCATTAGACTCAAACTCTTAAACATAAACATCATTCTTCCCATTGCCCTACAAGTTCTTATTGATGACTGTGGCAAGTATCCACCCAAAGACTTCAAGTGTCCTTCAACCTAAATCAAGGTTTCCACTTTTTCTCACTTTTAGTTATTACTCACCCGACTCAATTTATGTGGTACAGTTGGAATTTCAAGTATCATGCCAAATTTTTCTTTAATCGGAATTTCTTTAAATGTCTTTAAATATTTTAAGTTGTTCATTATTGTGATTTATATTACTTTTTACGTAATTTTCAAATATATAAATTTTATTTCAATAAACTTAAAGATTCTATATACGAATTCATAGTAAAAGTTTAAAATTTTGAACATCAAAAATTTCAACTTTGCCACATAAATTGGGACATAGAAATATATAAATTTTTTTCAAGATTTGGAAATTCGTATACAATAATCTTAGCCAGTAATATATATTAACATTATGTAATATGATGCAGGATATTAAACAGGACATTTGATTGATTCTACCGCATTTTCATAGTTTGAAGGCACATTAAATGTGTGAAAGTGCAATTTCCATTTTATCATGGCAATAAATTGAGGGAAAAAAAAGGAGGGATATTAATTAAGCTTTAATTTGACGTGTTTATTTAGTTTTTGATTAATTAATGTACTGAATGTTGTATTCTCATTATTGTTTTAGTGAAATACTAATGGTGTTTAATATAGTGGAGTATTGCTGGTTTGAATGTATGAAGTATGTATGAGCATGCATGAATGAGGAAAGCATCGTATATTAGTTATCACATTTCTCTTTTACACACTCTTTAGAAAATCATACATAAATTTCTCTCTTTTTTTTACTAATCTATCCTTAATTAATTTTTTCGATATGATTTACTTTTAGTTTTAAAGGCAAAAATTTTTTTAAAAATTATATCTTAACATAACCATAAAATTGACGCCTTAATAACATTTTCCTTGAGTAGACATGAGTACACGGCCCAGATCACGAAATACTCCACTGCAATGTAGGGTCCGCAATTCGAAGTGAATCAGTCCAACTTAAAAGTTTTCGGACCTAATTTTTTATATTATGTTATATTATATATTTTATGAAAAAATATTTAAATATTCTTAAGTTATTGAATTCGGTATAAAAATACTTTTCATTAATTTTTTTTGGCTTTAAATACTTCCGCCGTCAACAAATATTATTGAAAATTGACTACGAATAGATACATGTCAATTTAAATGGATATCAGATACACCATATATAACTCAAATACATATCAGTTACTTAATAGATACATAACAAATATATGACAAAAACATAATATATACATAACAGATATAACTTAGATACATGTTGAGATATATGATAGATTCATAGAAAAATCAACAGACAAATGAACATCTCACAACTAACTATGGCAGCCCAAATTAAGATACATGCTCAAAAGTCAAAAGAATGTTTGTGTGATACCCAATGAAAACCACTCTCTGCTCCATTTTACATTTGGTTTAAGATGAATAGAAGGAAGAGAGAGAATTAACTGTGGAAAGGGAGAATGAGGAGAGAGATTGGATTGATTTGATATGCCGTAAATATGAATTGTTTCAAGTGAATAAACTATTAAAAGATTTTGAAATATTGAGAGAAGCTCATATTTAAAGTTTGGGACTGTTTTAGAGGAGATTTAAGTTGGTAAAAAAAAAAAAACTCAAAAAAATGAACTATTGCAATGTATAAATAGTGTATATGAATATATACATCTATGATACATAATTATACATTATATATATACTATTTATAGAATATTAATATTTTATATATATATATATATATGCAGTCATTTTTATTGAGACAAAAAAACTCATACAGTTACGTAAGAAGCCCTTACAAAACTCAATCAAAATTATAGTGGCTCTCATCAACCTTATACTCCCAAAATCCAATCTTGTTCTAGGCCCAAGAACTATCTTCTCCAAAGTGATTGTTGAATAGCCTCAAGGGCCTAATGTTCTTGTCCACATCTGCTATTGGATTTGTTTGGAGTACAAAACTAAAGGGAAACATTCATAAATACAAGCTCTAAAAGATTAATTAATATTATATATACAACTTATTTCATTATTACACTTAGCACTACAAAATAACATGGAAAAATTAGACAAAATGTCTATTTAGTAAAAATTTCTTATTCAAAGGAGGTGAATGTGAGTGTCGTTGTATTGGGAAGATTTGCATGGTGGATGTAATTTGCTTTCTCTGTATACGTGAATTTGAACATAACTATAATTTGCTTGATAAATAAACTCTTGAATATTTAGTGGCATTGAAGAGATTCGAAACACAACTTTTAAAATTTTATCAGTCGTAAATATGACTTGTTTAGAGTGAATAATTTATTAAAAGAATTGAAATAACGAAAGAAGGTCATATCTAAAATTTGAGATTGTTTAGAGAAGTTCTAAGTTGATTGTAATTGAAAAATAAATTCAGCTTGTTGTGAAAGATGTAAAGCTGCAATGTATAAATATTATATAACAATGAATAAGAATGCATATATTTTTTATACATAGTTATACATCATATATACACGGTGTACATTATTTATCTAATATCGATACATTATATATACATGAGGCTATTTTAGTTGAAAACTACCAAATTTTCTCCAATTCTTATACAATCTTACCAAATGAGCAAACCATAGTTCATAAACAAGATATCAGAATATCCTTAGGCACCGCATTGATAAATCACATATAACTATATTTTTTATAAATAAATATTTGTGATTACAAAATAGTAATTACTAGTTATACTTTGATATAATCCTTTCACATGGTACAAACAATCTTTTCACACCGAGCATGAGCTCTTTTTTTGTTGTAAAATTTAAAATGATAGATCTTTTTTTTTACATAATATAAACTTATGGGTTAAATTTTATGTTTAAAATAATTTGAAATCATGATTTTAAATTGCATATCTAAATATTAATTTGAAATCATAACTTCAAATTAGGATGGAATTGCATTTCCAAACGCATGCTAAAAACTATGAAATAGGCAAATTCAGAGAGGTAACTAAGAATATTGATAGTTTAGGGAGTAGTTGAAAAAAAAAAAAATCAAGTTTAGAATAATCCTAGGTATTACTTCTTTCTTCTTTTCTATTTTTACGTTTGTGAACTTCCAATTATTAGTTTTTGTATTTCAAGTTAATCTTTACTTGATTATTTGTTGGGTTCCCTTCTTTATCTTTTTGTCTTTAACAATTGACAAGTCAATTTCTCAATCAGTGACCACAATAGTTTTTACATTAGATAAAAAAAAAAAAAATTACAAATATCACGTTGATTAATTTAGCTTTTTGGGAATATACTCCCCCTAAACATTAGATATTTCTTATTTTCTCATTCCTACATGTTATTTTTTTAAAAAAAATATTCAAATATTAAAAGAAAGAGATTGTAACTAAATTGCAAAAAGAGAAAAGTATTTAAATACTTATAAATAAAATAACATTTTACATAATTACGTATTTGCCAAAAAAAACCACTAAAAGAAAATACATGAAAAATTTATCATTCGTAACCGTGTATCAATCCATGACATATGTCTTTCATCCAAGTAAGAGCTCGGAAAAATGGAGAGGAGGAGAATTCAATACTTTTTTTTTCTTTTTTGTTTGATAATCGTGGTGTTTGGACCAGCTTTCTTGCACCTCAATTAATTTCACGACATACCTATTACCTCACACCAGCAACAAATATCAGGTTATTTTGTCCACCAAGGCTATGACAAATAAAAAGATCAATCACCAAATATTTAATTTTTGTCTCCATTAAATTTTGAATCTAAGACTTGAGCATTCTCAACCATTTAATGATTACTAGACCGCATTCTTGGTTGTGAAAAGTATCTTATATCTATCTAGCGGAGTACTTACGATTGGTTGAAAGACATATTGTAGCAGAGTGAGGATGGAAGTGTAACTCTCCTGAGTTGTATTCATTTTTGGCTGCATTGGTCAATCTGTTTCTGCCTTAGATATTGGGGTACTATACTTTTATATATAAGTGGTCCAACACTCCCACATGAGTAACCAACCACTGGCAGTGAAAAAAACTCACATACTAATTGGTTGGGTTTGGGATCTTAATAACATATCTTGATGACATGACCCTATTCAATTCAAGTGCTCCAACTGTCTACATTATGTTCCTACCTATGTAGTAGCTAACTTTTCCTAGTAGCTTTATTTTTCTTTGGTCTGATTATTCGATATTTAGAGGTGGAGTTACCTTTCTCCAAGGGGTAAAGAGGATTAATTGACATGTTCTTCGTTGAAAAATTATATTATTTGGATAGATAAAGTAAAAGTTATTGTTGACATATAATCGATTTTTTTTTTTTAACAATCATCATCTATAGTAATATTTTATTATAATGTATTCAAAAAAGTTTGAAACTGGTTTTTCGTTTTATATTATACTCCATTCATTTTTACTTATTTACTTTGGACTTTGCACGCCCTTTAAGAAATAATGATTAATATTACTAGTAGTTTATCATATATCCATATTAATTGATATATATAATCGTAGATCTTGAGAAATGACTTTAGATAATAAGTAATTAACGTTGAAGTTAAAATGAGAAAACAATAAGTCTTTTTTGATATGATAAAAATGAGATGTAAAAGTAAAAATCTATTTTTAGAATAGTGTAAAAGTATGAACCGCTGGAAGTATTATATATTTTATATAATAACGTTTCATTAGTAAGAAAGATATTCAAACAAATGACTTCTTCGTATGTGGTATTTTTTTATATGCATAATACATAAACATGCTTTTTAACTTGAAGTCAGCTGACATTTATACCCTCCACCTTTGGGTGTACACAAGTAAACACTTAAAATTAGTATAAAATTGAACAAGTAGACACACGCGTCCTACATGACAAATCTCACGCAATTTGACACGTAGGACGCGTACATCTCGCACGATAGTAGAATGTGTGAGTCTATTTGTTCAACTTCATGATAGTTTAAATATTACTTGTATAACTTAAAGTTAGAGAACATAAATGTCAATTGAGGGCAAATTAACTGAGTATGCTCATTTTTATATTTTGACTCCTTCAAGCAAAGATTCTCACTCGGCCACACTATATGAGTATTTTAAGTCTACTAGTGATCACTTGACTAAACTAGTTCCACTTAAAGAGTGTAAAGCAAAATTGAAAGAATCTCAACTAACCTATTACACCTTTTACTGTTGTTTACTAACGGATTATACCGTTGAGCCAGCCATAATAATATTGACACCTCTTTTCTTTCTCTTTCTAAAATTTACTGCCCCCACCTCAGTCACACCATTTTTAGGCCCCCCTCTCTCTCCTCTTGCCGGAGAAAAGTCACACTACATATGATTATTCAATCTGGGACCTCAAATTTCTTTTTCATTATCTCCATAGCGTGCACATGAGCACAAATAAAAGAGGAATCTGACAGCCCAGCCACCATATTCCTTGTAAAAAAACACCTTTTTGTATTTCTTACTTCTTTTCTATTTGACCTCGCCCTCATTTCGCATTTTCACATACCAAAAGGCGAAGAAGAAAACAAGAAAGAAAGTGGCAATGAGGATGTTTCTTTTGTTGTTACCTGTTGTCTTTCTCTTGAGTGCAGCAGAAACACAAGCAATCAGTGTTGTTGATTTATCTGCTCTGCGTGAAATTAAAAACAGTCTCACCGACATTAGTTCCTCTTCTCCAAATGCATTTTTTACCAGCTGGGATTTCACTGCTCCCGACCCGTGCTCGTCTTTTGCTGGAATTACTTGCTCTATGTTCATTCCTAAACGTGTTACTACTCTCACTCTCGGCACTGGTCTCTCTAATTCACTTGGCCTTGCCGGTACATTATCTCCGGCTATCTCTAACCTCTCCGAGCTAACTCAACTTGTTCTTTTCACTGGGATTGTAACCGGTCCCATCCCTTACCAAATCGGAACACTCAAAAAACTCAGCATCATCTCTCTCACGAATAATCGCCTTACTGGATCTATACCGACATCCATTTTCACTCTCCCGAATCTCCATACTCTCGATTTGAGTCACAATCAACTCACCGGAACAATCCCTGGTTCAATTTCCGAGTTATCTTCGCTGAAAGTAGTAGTTCTCCGATCCAACAAAATCTCCGGCGAGATCCCATCGTTACCGACGGAATTACTCCACTTGGATTTGAGTAACAATGAGCTATCGGGAATGTTGCCGAGGAAAATCAGAATGCCGTTAACGCTCCGTTATCTGTCAGTATCAGGAAATCGGTTGTGGGGACCACTGAGCGTCCTCGAATCACTCTCAGAGTTAGTGTACCTCGACTTAAGCATGAACCGTTTCAGTGGGACCATACCTTCATCCCTCTTCCGATCCACATTGTCATCAATGTACCTCCAACGAAACAATTTAACAGGAAGGGTCCCACAACCACAGCCATTCTCCCCCGCTGCCACCGTATACGGCCCTGGATCCACCGTAGATTTAAGTCACAACTCACTCACCGGCGAACTCACAACTACTCTCGCCGGAGTAGAAACTTTGTTCCTTAACAACAACCGGTTCACCGGAGCAGTACCGAAGGATTACGTGGAGAGTGTTTACAGTGGAAACACGAGAACTCTGTATTTGCAACATAATTACATTGCTGAGTTTCCGGTGAAGGAAGGATTACCATTGCCGGATTCAGTAGCATTGTGTTTGTCGTACAATTGCATGGTTCCACCCGTGCCGGTGGGGTTCATGGCTTGTCCGGCTAGCGCCGGCGAACAGATATCGAGACCAGTGAACCAGTGCTCTGCTTTTAATACTTCCATGGCATAAGTTAAAAAAGTTGAGTTTAAGAAAGTTCTATTTCTGTCAGCACAGCACATGATGATACATATAATACGTATACATATTTTGATTGTTCAGTGTTCTCATTTTATTTTTTTTAGTTCAAATTAGTATCTTGTTTTAGGATAAAGTTACTAGTTTGAACAATTGTAATCTTTTTTTGACTTGAGCATAATTTTGACAGTGTTTATGTATTAGTACACCATGATCCACCAACTTTTCGAAATTTCATAGAACTTTTTTTTACCAATTCTAACATATAAAAATGGGATAATACTTTGAAATTATGGTGAAATTGTCAGTTACACGTCTAAATTATGTCAGTTTTATTTGCTCATGAACTTTATTTTTATACATTTATTTTGTTTTAATGTAACTTTGATCTAGTTTCGTGTGTCACATCTTGCTCATATCTTCTATCAAAATATGCCTTCTCAAAGCTCAATTTCTCTGGCTGCAATTTTGGTTCAATTTTGATCCAATGACATAAACGGAATAATAAATTACAAGTTTTATATCCCAAATAAACGAAATATCAACTTATGGGGAAACGAGTGATGCATCTTCATAGATACAAAATTAGTGCAAAGAATACATTTAGTTATGCAATAATATCATCTTAATAAACAGAACAAGTTAAACATAGAAATCAGTACAATCTTAACAATAAGTGCAGAAAAATAATAGAAGCTCACATAAGTTAAATATACAACAGCTAATTTGAAATTCTTATATTGTATCCCTATGGCAATTAGTGATTTTTTAAATGACTATGAGAAATAGTGATATTTTGGGCCACAGGAAGAGACAATGTAACGTCTTAATAATCAGGGAAGTTAAAACTTTTTAATCTTTTTGTGTGTCAAACACTAAAAGTATAATTAAATTATTCTTTTTTGGTCATTGTTTGATTCTAGTTGGTTAAAGAATTGGATTGCTTGTGCATTTGAATGAAAAAGACTCCTAGTGTGGGCGTCCTACTCTCTGTTGATAGGAAATGGAGCAGCTGTTTTTCTTTTTTTAATATATATGCTTTCTAATCATAATGGATTCCACAAAGAAAGAATAATATTATAGCACAATCAAATCTTTTTACAATAGTTCTTTTTTTATCACTCGGTGTCTGATAGTAGAGCCTCATTTGAGGAAGCGAATAACCAAGGCTCAAACTCGAGACATATGATTAAGGGATGAATAGTCCAATTCACCGCATAATTCTTTAGTGGTATTCTTTAAAATTTTCTACCATTTGAAAAAATTACAAAAATTCCTACTTTATCCTATTCTTGGATATATCACTTTACGCGATGTATCGGGTCGTTCAGTGATGTATTCAAAATTAAGATGTGATGTATCGGGATGTTGATCGATGTATTCAAAATCGGGATGCGATATATCGGGACATTTTGGGATCTATCCGAATTCCACTAAATTTAAGGGATTTTTGCAATTTGAAAAAGAGTAGGAATAGAATGTAATTAGCTCTTAACATTATAGGATTTGGGTAAAATTCCTTTTTTTATAATAGTATTATTTGTTAAGATTTTTTTATTTTATTGTTATATCTAAATATTATTATAAAAAATATATAATCTAACATAATATGAAAAATTAATTTCAAGAATAATAAAATTATTATAGTGATTCCAAATATATGTAAATGCACTTGAATACAATATATCTAGAACAAATTACATGTATCTGGACGTATTTAGAGGCATCAAAATCTAGTAAGATACGTAATATTGCAAACTAGAATGTATCTAAGTAAATAACTCCTAAACTAGTGAGATTTATGTAATTTGAACGATGTCAGTTCAAATGAAACATTTGGCACTTGGTCTATCTACCACTTTCAACCACTACTTCTTTAAGGTTATTATAACTAAAAATTAAATAGTGAATTAAAAAATGGTCAACAGTACCAGGTTATTACAAGAATGTACCTAATTTTGGTCCCAAAAACTAATTATTATTACAATTTATTGAGGGGTCGCTATAATATCAGTGGGACTGGGTATTACAATGTATAGCTCTTTTAACACCACAGTCCACAACTGTTCTAATTATTGTTGAAAAATAATATCATAAAGAAGGAGGAAAGGAAATGATGAAACATAATGATCATTTATGTAAAGCACGCAGAGTTCATGTAGGGGCGTGCATCCGGTCAAATATTCATCATCATCTTACTCCCTCCGTTCATTTTTAGTTGTTATGATTTCCTTTTTAGAGTCAAATAATAAGAAATTTGACTAACATTTTATGATGTATTTTTTCATCATATTGATATGGAAAAAATTACAATTTATAGTATTTTTTGTATAGTTTTTGAAAACTAGTCAAATTAACTTTCGAAAAATACATCATGACAACTAAGAATAGACGGATAAACTTTTATCTCGTAGTCTTGAAGGGTTCCATTATTTCAGAGGGACCAAACCTTAAACCCCTAACTTATTAATCAAAATTTAAGCTTTTGCCAACAGTTAAAGGTGGCAAATTAAACCATGAAAGAGAAGATATCATTATTGTCAGAAAATTTTTATTTAAAAAATAAAAAAGATATCATTTAAATTATTTAATGACCTGTTTTTATAGTTCGCCCTGGAAGAAGTGTGGAGGCTTGCCTCTGAAATTTTGTGTGATAAAAAGATTCCATCGAAATTTAAAGATAAGTTCTATAGAGTGGTGGTTAGATCAACATTGTTATATGCAGTGGCGTAGCCACATAGTAGTAAAATGATACCCTTCGTCGGAAAAAAATACCGTATATACAAGTAAAATGATAAACGAAATGATTAAATAACATATTTTGGACGCCCTTAACACAGCAATCTATTATAGCCTAGTGATTTCAAATGCTTGGAATGAGGTAGTGCTCGTGTGTTCAAATCTCACTAGTGACAAATGTTTTTTCTACTTTCTATTTCTAGACACCCTTTGTGAAATTCCTGGCTCCGCCACTGGTTATATGAGGCAGAATGCATGTTGCGGAGATTATGTGTGGTCATACTAGGTGTGATAAGATTCGAAATTAGGATATATATTCAGCGGAGATTATGTCTAGTCATACTAGATGTGATAAGATTAGAAATGAGAATATATATTCAGAATGAAGTGGGAGTGACCTCCGTGGTGAACAAGATGAGGGAAGCGCAATTGAGATGGTTTATACATATGAAGAGAGATGTGTGAATCCATCAATGAGGAGGTGATTATCGAGGGCATTACCTTATACATGAGGATGTGTAGTTCTTGTTTTTGATATCCATCATTATTTATTATTATTTTCAATTCTATATCTTAGTATGTTGTTTATTGTGATTTGATTATTGCAATACTTTTTTGTGTTGTTGTTGCTCTCTCATGGCTGACTTTACACTGTTTCCTTATGACTTGCTATATTTTCTTCTTTGTATCTAGAATTGCTAAATTTGAGCCAAGAGTCTTTCGAAAACAACTTATTTACCTCCACGATAGTGGTACAATCTGCGTACATTCTATTCTCCCAAGACACCACTTGTAAAATTTCACTGAATATATTATTATTATTGCAATACAAAATCTTAAATATATATGTGGTGTGATTTTCCCTTCATGAAAATACAATCCACTGAAACTTAGGCCCATTTATTAACGCAGTCCATTTTAACCCATCAAAAAATTGAGTCGATATATACACCTAAATTGACCTACTAGAAATCTTGTCATAATATTTTCAAAAAAATCCCATTTTTTTACTTGATATGCCATACATAGTCAATTAGTTATAATAAAAAAAAAAAATTATGTACTAAAAAATTATAAAGAACAAAGTAATTAAAATTTTTAGTAAGAATTGAACAAGTTAAATTATGATCAACATTTTAGCTCATTTTGACAGCTAAAGTAACTTTTGAACGGATCAATCACCCGTCATTTTGCCCTATCAAATTCAGCCCAACTCGCTCATTTGACACCATGAGTCAATCCCTAATTTTATAGTCTGCAGAAATATCATTCTGCAACAAAATAAAACAGATAGAATACATGACAAGTTCATATGAGGTGTCAGCTTGGTGAAGGCATTTTGATGGTTGTCACAAATGATATTCTCTTTGGTGAAAGGAGTTCCCCAGTTTAGTCCTGAACCTAAGTGTGAAGTAAAACCTAAGTTTGGTTGCTGACTTGCTGCAGACCTTAACTCTGCAAAAAGCTCACCAAAAAGAATGAATTTTCACTCTGAAAAATGGTTAGATAACCTAGTTCTGAAACATAAATACCAATGGCAGATCACCAATGTTCCATCATCAAATTTTCTCTGAGCAAACTGATCAGAAACAGTTTAAATCAATGATAACAGGAACCAAGTAAAAGTGAATCATCAAAATGAGCTTTTGCAGATAGTAACTCAATTTATACAAACAAATGCTGAAGCCTTAACAGGTATTCTCTACTGTCTTTCAGGTTCACCACTTACAAACCTAGCATCGACATGTCAAGGAAAACTGATCATCAAGAAAGCTAATCAAGATGATGCAAAACATTTCCTAGGAAGAGTTCGGTTATTTCTTTACAACATTCAGAGCTCAAAAGCTGCTTTGTCTCAAACCTATATGAGCAAGGATAAGCCTGTGAAAGGCACACGTACTGTGCCCAAATCTTAGCCGCTACTTTGGTGATTAACAAGCATCTCAACATTTATTTATTTCAGAGTACAAAGGCAAGAAAAAAAACTCAAAACTGTGGAGATCTCTTGTTAGGTGAAAACAAAGTTCCTGGAACAATAATCTTCCCCAAGGGCCTAAACTCTAAATTTTTCCTGGTATTTTACCAGATAAAAAGGCTGCAGAAAACTGCTTCATCGCTATTGAGTCATTATACAACCAGAATGATCCTTTTTCAACACTTTCAGTGACCTGACCTGGAAACCAAGCACATGGCATGAGAAGCACCAATGGCTACCGAAAGCACGTTATGGTTCCCAAGTTCATCATCCTCCATAAGAAACTTGACTTCAATAGGAGATGACTGTTTCTCCGGCAATCCCGGAACACCCAGTTGACAATCTTTTGCATAGCCCCACATGTACAGTTTCCCACCATCTGTCACTAGCAAAATTAATCATTAGTGCATTACATCCTTTGTACAATAAGCTAAAGATCATACAACACAGGTCATGGCTTATTAACCAACAGGTCTCTAAAGCAGCGATGGGAAGTGAGAACAATTGGATGAGAACAATTTTCTTTTAAGTCCTTTATTCATAGCTTCGACTTAATGGATGATAATTTCTGCTCACTAATCCTTGTATTATGCATCTAACCAAACAGATTGTGACATGTTTTACCTGTTATAGCTGCCGATGATGAACCTCCACAAGATATATAGATGACTTTCTCATTGGCCAAAGCCTCAACTTGGATGGGAACTTTCTGGTTTTGAAGAGAAGAATTACCCAGTTGACCATGGCCTCCATGACCCCATGAAAGCACTTCTCCTTTATCTGAGAGTAAAGGATACTTATAATATAAGTATTTCAGATACATAGATCAGAGATGCATGTAACATAAAGTAGTTTCACTGTAAACTACCAGTCAAAGCTAGAGAATGATATCCCCCACTAGCTATCTGAATAACACGAACACCTTTAAGGCTTGGAACTGGTTGTGGTTTCCAACCACCTAATTTGTCACCTCTTCCGAGCTCATAGTTTGAATTGGCTGAGAAAAGAAAAAACCAGAAATGTTATTGATCGAAAGAAAGGTCACGTAATAGGCAATAAGATGTTCAAAGTACACCCAAGAAAGTAGAGAAAAAAGAACAAACTGGAAGGTCCAGTCCTATACCAGATAGTCAAACTCTATCTATTCTAGAACTTAGCACGAGACTTGATATTATCCTTACCTATATCAAAATAGAAGTACAAGACCCAATCCTTATTTATTTATAATGGGGAAATCCCTGGAGCCGTTTGAAACTCGGCAGATTATAGGTTCACCCCTCTACCCTTCTCCATTTAAATACCAGGCTTTTAACTATGGTAGGGTTGTGACGTACGCCTAGCCCACATATCACATGTTCACTATTACCACCAGATCAAAGCCCTGGGAGCACAAGACTTGATGCTTCATCAAGTTTGTTTCTAGGCCTTGTTCATTATTATGGGTCTGGTTTATTATTATGCTGGGGCCCCTAACTTGCTGGATTTAAGAGTGTGCAAGGAATTGGAGAGAATAACTTGTTATCTTATTCAATAGGTAAACATGTATAAATACAATAATATTAGAAGCTAACTAAGGAAAGAAATAAAGAGGAAACCCTAAAGATATGCTATCTATCTATATCTTTGTACAATATCAAGAAATAGATCTATATACATTTTGTAACACTCCCCTTCGAGCTGGAGCATGTATATTGATCATGCCCAGCTTGTTGCAAAGGTAATCAACTCGAGCTCCATGCAATGCCTTCGTGAACAAATCAGCTACTTGTTCTCCTATCTTCACGTAGCCTGTAGTTATCAACTTTTCCTGAATCTTCTCACGAATAAAATGACAATCAACCTCAATATGTTTCGTTCTTTCATGATATACCGGATTTGAAGCAATATGAAGTGCAACCTGATTATCACACCAAAGTTTTGATGAAGTAGAATGCTTCAATCCAATTTCAATTAAAAGATGATGTATCCACATGATTTCACATGTAGAATGTGCCATTGCTCTATACTCGGATTCTGCATTGGACCGAGATACAACGTTTTGTTTCTTACTTCTCCATGACACCAAGTTTCCACCAACAAAAACACAGTAACCAGTAGTAGATCTTCGGTCAATCTTGAATCCAGCCCAATCTGCATATGCGAAACACTTAATGTGAGAGTGTCCATGATTGCTATACAGTATGCCAAGTCCAGGGGCTCCTTTTAAATAACATAATATCTATTCTAAAGCTGCCCAATGTCTGACTGTGGGTGTGGACATGAACTGACTAACCACACTTACTGCAAAGGCGATATCTGGACGAGTCACAATGAGATAATTTAATTTCCCAACTAACTTTATGTATCGTTCTAGATCTCCAAATGGATAGTCATCATCTTTCATAATATGCACATTAGGAACCATTGAAGTACTGCAAGGTTTGGCAACCAACTTTTCAGTTTCTGCCAGTAGGTCAAGAATATACTTTCTCTGAGATAGAAAAATACCCTTCTTGCTTCTATATACTTCTATTCCCAAGAAGTATTTAAGTTGTCCCAAGTCTTTTGTATGAAACTTAGTATGTAAGAAAGACTTGAGAGAAGAGATACCTGCAAAATCACTTCCTGTAATGACAATGTCATCGACATTTACAAGGATAATAGTTCCAGCAGCAGATTGAATGATCACATTTGCTCTTTTTCAATCCAAACTTCTGAACTACCTCGCTAAATTTTCCAAACCAAGCCCGAGGACTCTGTTTCAAGCCATACAAGGACTTCTTCAAGTGACAAACCTTTCCATACTCCCCCTGAGCAACAAAGCCAGGTGGTTGCTCCATATAAACCTCTTCGTGGAGATCACCATGAAGGAATGCATTCTTAATATCCAACTGATGTAACGGCCAATTCTCAGAAGCAGCTATAGAAATGAACAAGCGGACAAAAGTGAGTTTGGCAACCGAAGAGATGGTGTCTGAATAATCCACCCCATAAGTCTGAGCATACCCTTTGGCCACAAGTCTGGCCTTAAGTCTAGCCACAGCCATCTGAATTAACTTTGACTGTGAATACCCATTTGTTTCCCACTGCTTTCTTTCCACGGGGTAAGTCTACCAGATCCCATGTGTGGTTTTCCTCTAAGGCATGTACTTCCTCCAGCATTGCTTCAGACCATCCAGGATGATTCAAAGCCTCCTTAACAGTTTTGGGTACAGATATAGAGTCTAGAGATACAATCAAAGATCTAGATGGGGGTGATAACTGATCGTAGGAAACAAAATTACCAATGGAATATATGGATTTGCAAGTGCGTGTACCTTTGCGAAGAGCAATAAATAGGAAGGTCAATATTTTTGGGAGGATCACTTGGAGGAGGATTTGATGACAAAGGAACCGGTGCAGAATAGGTATCATTAGTCTCCCGCCTCCTAGAGTAAACCTGAACAACCGGCGGTCTTGCTGGAGCTGATGGAACTGGCGCTGAAGGCACAATAGTAGATTGGTGCTCAATCGAAGAATCGAGCGATGTATGAGAAACATCATTTGATCGTTCCGATATGGCCCTGGTAACTTGGTACACTAACCACTCATCTTCCTCCTCCTGACTCGTAGAAATGGGAGGTGCATAGAAGAATGGCGTAGCCTCCGAAAAGGCTACATCAGTTGATACCAAATATTTTCCAAGATCAGTAGAGTAACAACGATATCCTTTCTGAAGGCGAGAATATCCCAAGAAAACACATTTCAAGGCCTTGGGATCCAACTTGGTAACTGATGATCGAATATCTCTAACATAACAAGTGCTTCCAAATACCTTAGGTTCCACCGGAAATAGGGACTTATTTAGAAAAAGAATGTTATAGGGTACATTACCTACAAGCACTGTAGATGGCATGCGATTAATCAGGAAACAAGCTATAGAGACTGCATCGGCCCAAAACTTTTTAGGAACCTTTGTTTGAAACGATAATGCCCGAGCTGTCTCAAGTAAATGCCTGGTTTTTCTTTCAGCAACTCCATTCTGAGAAGGCGTATCAACACAAAATGACTGCTGGAGAATCCCATGTTACCTCATATAAGACTGAAATGATTCTGACATGTATTCTTTAGCATTATCACTCCTTAGCATGCGCACAGTAGTATTAAATTGAGTCTTCACTTCAGCAGAAAAGGCACAAAAATGGGAAAACACTTCAGATCTATTCTTCATAAAGTAATCCACGTCATTCTAGAAAAATCATCCACAAAAGCAAAATATTTATGTCTAATTTTGGAAACAGCAGGACATGGTTCCCAAACATTAGAATGAACTAACTCAAAAGCTGACTCTACTCGCTTATTAACCCTTGGACTTAACGAGGTGCAGTGGTGTTTAGCAAATCGACATGATTCACAATCCAATGAAGAAATATTTTGAAACTCGGGACAAAGCTTTTTCAACAAAGGTAGTGAAGGATGTCCCAATCGACAATGTGCTTCAAATAGAGAAATAACACCTAAGCATGCAACAGACTGAGGTTCCCATTCATCAAGGATGTAGAGATCATCAGATACATGTCCTTTACCAATAACATGATTCGTTCCAATGTCACGAAACAAACAATAATTGGGAAAGAATGAGATATAACAATTAAGGTCTCTCGTAAGTTTACCAATAGAAATCAAATTAAAGGCCAATTTTGGGAGACTTAATACAGATGACAGGGTAATACATGAGGTTGGTTTAACAGTTCCAGATCCAACACTGGTACAAGTTGATCCATCACCTACAATAACTGGAGATGGTGCTTTCTGTGGCTGGAAGTTAGAAAAAATATTAGGGTTACCTGTCATGTGATTTGTTGCGCCTGAATCAATCATCCATTTATTTGAAGAGGTAATAAGGCATGCTTTCCCCGATTCGGTAAAGGTAATAATTGAAGTAGATTCCTTAAGTGATTTTTATGCCGAACGAATCTAGTAAAATCCTCTGCCGAAACCAAAAAAATTTTATCCAATGATGGCCAATGAGCAACATCAACCTTACTATTACCCTTATCTGAACTCTTCCATTTTTCTCCCTTATTATCATTCATTCTCACAATATCAAATCAAATTAACAGAGAAATCACCAAAACTCCCAACATAAAGGTTTTAACAAGAGAATAGTCAACGCCACAAAACGGCTCAACTCAAGTAGAGAAAACCAGAGAAAACCAAATAACCCAAAACAGAGTTCAGATGGTTGAAATACCCAACAGTTCACAGAGTAACAAGAAACCAAAATATGAATCTCCAAAGGCTCCGGGCAGAAAACCAATCAAGCAACAGAGAGGAAATTTGAACCAGAAGCAGCAGATTCAAAACAGACCAAACAGCAGCAGAGAAAGGAATTCGAACTAAAGTATCACCAAAAGAAAGATTGCAGAACCTGTATCTTGATGTTAAATTTTCAAAAAACGTGGTCCGATGATAAGAAAACCACCATAAATCAACTGGGAATCTTAAAGAAACGTCAAATTAGTAAGACAGACCACCAGTGGTGAAGTCACGTGAACCAGAAATATGGCAGCGGCTAATTCCGGCAACCACCAGTGGTGAGGCTCAAGAACCACCACTTCAAGTCTCACAATTCCGGTTATGCTCCGATACCATGTGCAAGGAATTGGAGAGAACAACTTGTTATCTTATTCAACAGGTAAACATGTATAAATACAATAATATTAGAAGCTAACTAAGAAAAGAAATAAAGAGGAAATCCTAAAGATATGCTATCTATCTATATCTTTGTACAATATCAAGAAATAGATCTATATACATTTTGTAACAAAGATCAACAGATGATCTGAAACAAATACATACATACATTTTATAAGTGGAAGGGTCAAACTAAAATGCTATTGGACAAATAACTTTAATCAAATAAAATTCGTTAACATTGTTGTACAAAATGAAAGATATATTCTTTTCTTTATAAAGGTAACATAACATATAAGAAATCCTGTTTACACCAAAAATATAATAGACTAAGGGAACTCATCCTAAGTTTGTGGGTTGGGTTGCTTGTGTCTTCAAAAAGTTTTCAAACTATCCACCATATGCAGGCTGGGATCAGCTGCCACCAATTCTCCTCCCCATTTCTTCTACCTATACCTTTCCAGTTGTTGAGTAACTCAAAGGTAGTTTTAGACATGACCCAACTGAGACCTAAAATACTAAAGAGCATGTGCCACAGATTTGCAGCTGTCTTGCAATGTATGAAACGGTGGCCATGTGTCTCCACATCTAATCCACATAGTAGACATCTTGAGTAAATCTGAAAACCACTTCTTTGTAGTCTTTCATGTGTTAGGCATGCTTTCCTAGCCACAAACAGGTAAAACAAGAGTTTTGGAGGGATCTTGATCTTCCAAAGCCACCGCATTGTAACGGAAATGTTGTTGTTTAAATTCCAGTAAACAGGAGGTACATTTTTCGAGAACTTTCTTTCCTACTTCCGTTTAATATATCACGCATGTTATGATAATAACACTTGGGGGATATAGCTATTTTAGTCCCTGTGTTATTGTATTATTTTTTAAAGGCCAATTCGGGTATTTAAATTTTCATTGCAATTGTACTCTATGAATTCTTCTTGTATTATTTTGGTGGATTAGTTGTCAGTAACTACACACAATAAGTTGAAAACCAAAACAAAATGCACACAACTGACTGCAAATTTGTTATTTTCTAAGCTTATATTTAATCAAATCGTACATGTTTTTAGAAAATAAAATCAGGGCGCAGTTCATGGCTGGGGTGGGTGGATTTTGCACCAATATTCGAAGTCTATTACCAGTTTTTTCCCAATTTTAAGCTTTATTTCGAGTCCAGCACTTCTTTTTCTCGGATTTCTCTTTTGATACCTCTTCATTAATGTGAAACCTGTTTCATTCATCAAAATAATTGTGCAATATCCTAGAATGATCACAAGTTATAATTTAGTTACGCTAATCTAATACTAACTTATGAGGATTGTGAAAATACAGAAGAGGGTGGATAAGTTGAGAACCGTAGCCCACAAGACACCTGTCACGCCCTTAGTCTTTTACTAAGCACACGTGCGGCACTTGACAACTTGCTCACGCTCTTGCACTACTTACTCACGATCTTGCTATGCCAAGTCAGCCTAAGATTCTAGGAATCGCTAAGAGAATGGAATAAAGAACACTAGAGGATTGCTTGGAAAATTGTATTGTAGAGAACTTAGTTGATTTTTGCTTGATGATTTTACAAATGGATGCCCCTCTATTTATACTACTAACTTAGGGGCTAAAGTGTAAATAATAATTGTTACATAAGTCCCTAGATATTTACAAAACAGTCCTCTCTCTAGAATTTTCTACAATGCTAGAAAATTCCAAGGGCTTTCTATGTAATTCTATAATATTCCATGGAAAATATCTATATTTCACTAGAATATTCCACTAAGGCTAGTCTTCTTTCCTATGTAAGCTTCCACATAGGCAACTTTATTTCCTATGTAAGCTTCCACATAGGCAACTTTATGCCACGTGGCGCCTATGTGACGTGATGATGTGGCGGGTCATCACACTCTCCCCCACCTGATGTTGCGACGACCACGACGCATTGCTTCTGCATAAACTCTTGAATCTTATCTTTGAATAGCCACAAGTCCTCATATCGTTCTCGAGTAACTTCTTCCGACGTTTTCTCCTTCCAATGAATGTGGAACACGACAATGACATTTTGTCTCTATCTCCATCAAAACTTGTATTAGCTTCCACGAATGTCAACCCTTCCTTCTTGAGCCCGTTCACAAGTTGCATAGCTGAAAGTTGTGCTTGATTTTGTTTATGTGGTATAGTTATTGTAGGCACCATGCAAGCTCCTCGTTCCATGACCCATAGACAATGGAGGTAGGGGTCGATCAAGGTATGACATTGTGTGAAGAACTCTTGCCCTAGAATAATATCAAAGATATCCATCTTTGTAATGGTAAAGTTTGTTGTACCTTTCCAGTAGCCCAATTTCACACTAACACCATTGGCAACACCATGAGCATTTTGAGGATCAGCATTCACGGTCTTGACGCGAGAGTTAGTTGGAGCATGCTTCAACTCTAGTCTCTTTGCTGCAGCCTCGATCATAACATTATGAGTTGCTCCAGTGTCAACCAATGCACGAGCGGGCTTATTGTCGATGATAAGGTCCACGTACTGATTTCTGTTCTCGTTAACTTGGCTAGCTAACTTTGTGATGGCTCCACATAGTCCAATCACTCCTAGTTGAGCTGTGACCGAACTCTCTCCTTGCGCTTAATCCTTCTGTTCACGCACCATATCGCTAAGACTCCTAAAGTCGGGACAATCCTTGAAGCTATGTGGCCCGCTGCATATGTAGCAACCTTTTCTCAGATTGTGCTTTCTTTTCCGTATAGCTCTGACGACCAATTGACTTCTTATTATCAAACTTGTGGATATCCAGAGTCTTGTGGTGTTGTGTTGACGTACTTCCTTGCTTTTACCACAATCTCCTCCACCCTTAGCAATGTCATCTTCTGACTTACTGCCTCTGTCTTTGTCATACTTCTCATTCCGGAAATCCATCAAAGACTCGGCTTCCACTATGGCTTGATCTATATCAATGACTCGTCGACATTGCAATTCCTGCTTAGCCCAATTCTACAACCCGTCCACCAAAGTGGAACAACAAGTCATCATTGGTGAGGTTGGGAATTTGAAGTGTAAGGGTCGTTAACTCTTTGATGTAGTCCCGAATGCTCCCTGTGTGCTTCAACTCCCTAAGTTTTCTTCTTGCCTCATACACGACATTATTTGGGAAGAACTGTCGCTTGAACTCAACCTTGAACTTATCCCATGTGCTGATAGTGCACAAACCTCTCTCAGCATCAGTCGATTTACGTCTCCACCATAGCATGGCAGTATCTGACAAGTCCAATACTGCAATATTGACCTGGCATCGTCATCTTTTACATTTTCATGTCGGAAATAATTCTCCAAATGCCAAAGAATGTTCTCTACTTCTTGTGCATCACGAACTCCTTTGAACACTGGTGGCTTGGGAGCCTCGATCTTTGCCTCCCTCGTCACGACAACATTTTTGGCGGTCTCAGTCACGCCAACATTGACCTGCTCTTCGAGTGCCTCTATCTTTGCCTTCATGGCATCGATAGTGCTCAAGGCCTCCATGAGCCTGCACTCTAAGGTAGCGATGGTCTACCTCGTCTCTATCTCAGTTTGCATACACCCATCCAAGTCACTTCGGATGTTTTCAATCTCTTCAAGAGTATGCCCCTCAAGAACGCCTAGAGTGCCTTCTACTTTCCCCAAGCGTTGGCCAAATATCTCGACGGCGTCCATCCTTGTATTAACCTTCGTGACCCACTCTCTACCGAGCGAGACGTCCTCGGGCAGGACCTCTACATCATGCTCACTCGTCTCAGTGGTAGAAGGTTCTTTGGATGTAAGCCCTTTATTTGGCTCAACCTCGAGCGGCACCTCCTAGTTCTTGTTGGCGCCATTCCTCTTTTTGGCATAGCCCTTCTTGCCGGCAGCATCCTGGGTGACGTTGGCTTGAGTGTTAGCAAAGTTGATTTCTCCTTCATTTGCCATTCCCTTAGTTGTAACCTTGCTATGATACCACATTATCACGCCCTTAGTCTTTTACTAAGCACACGTGCGGCACTTGACAACTTGCTCACGTTCTTGCACTACTTGCTCACGATCTTGCTATGCCAAGTCAGCCTAAGGTTCTAAGAATCGCTAAGAGAATGGAAGAAAGAACACAAGAGGATTGCTTGGAAGATTGTATTGTAGAGAACTTTGTTGATTTTTGCTTGATGATTTTACAAATGGATGCCCCTCTATTTATACAACTAACTTAGGGCTTAAAGTGTAAACAATAATAATAGTTACATAAGTCCCTAAATATTTACAAAATAGTCCTCTCTCTAGAATTTTCTACAATATTAGAAAATTCCAAGGGATTTCTATGTAATTCTATAATATTCCATGGAAAATATCTATATTTCTCTAGAATCTTCCACTAAGGCTAGTCTTCTTTCCTATGTAAGCTTCCACATAGGCAACTTTATTTCTTATGTAAGCTTCCACATAGGCAACTTTATGCCACGTGGTGCCTATGTGACGTGATGATGTGGCGGGTCGTCACACACCGCTGCAAATGCTTCCAATTTCACTGTACCTAGATTTTGTCCGTATCCAATTGTGAAGACCATCACAAGGATAACTAACTAGCGAACTTTAAAAGAAATTGGTCTTCAATTGAAGAATTATGTTCTTTGTATGGTGGATGATCCAAACTAGAACGGTAGAAACAAAGTTTTCTCTTCGGTTTTGTCTTGGAGAATTTTATCTTGAAAATACATAATTGCCCTTCGTAGAGTTATCAGTTCCTTATGTTATTTTGGATCCGTTAGTCACACACATTACTTAATTAAAGGTCAAATGTGCTTAGTAAGATATTATAGGGACTAAAATAGGAATAATACAATAACACAAGGACTAAAATAGCTATTTTCCATAACACTTATGTTGTTTAAATAGTTTGGGACCGATTGACACAGGATACATGTGTAATGTATGTGCCCACAAATTAGTATTTGTGTGTATACACACAAAAAAATATGTAATTGGAGTTAGGTTATTCATTAGCTAATTGGAAGTCGTATACATTCATCGACAAGAACAAACACTATTTAAAATGTGTACATGTTCAATAAATATGTCCTTCAGTTTAGAAATGACCCTCTAACAAACGTTGAGCGTCTCACAAAAGACATACACTGTCCATGCAACATTAGTTGACCCTTTTGCAACCTACCATTGAGGGAAAAGAAAGGAACAGATCCATGCAATTTGTTATCAGATGACTGTAACTCATAAACAGAATTGCATCAGCTTGGAAAGTGAAATTTCTAGGTTTGCTTGACGTGTGAAACATCAAGATGCTCGACTAATCCAGAAGGAACGGGTGAGTGTAATACTAGGATTACGCTCCACAACAAGGTATTTGGACTAAGACTAACTAGACCACTTAATTTGCAATAAAGAAATCAAGACAACATCCAAGCCATATTTTGCCTCCACTTGAAGTCATCATTACACTTCAGCACTCAAGTATGATAAAAGAAAAGCATGCGACCTTCCTTATAATTTTTTTGATAAGGATCAAACACAAATAATGGTGTCAACTGGAACAAACCACCCTTCCTTTCAACAAATTGACATCATCATAAGGGAAAAGCATCAAAAAGGAGATTGAATCTTACCTCCCCAATTCCAAAGCTCTCCCTCTTCTGAAAGTGCCAATGTGAAAAACCCACCACATGAAACAGCAGCTATACGTGTAGGAAGTGATTTTACTTTTAAAGGGATGCTAAGACCACCTGCTTCATTTGGGCCTCGACCTGGGCCAAGGCCCAATCGACCATCTCCTTCATCTCGGCCCCAAGTATAAAGTTCACCTATTGACATCAAGTAAAAATATAAACTCCAAGTTAAAAGGAAAAGAATCAGCACTAATTTCTACTTCACATCCAAATTTTATCGAGTAAAAGACAGGAAATAATTAGAACAGTAAGTACTTCACAACATACTCCCTCAATAAGCTGTAGACACACACATTCCCATGTTAAATACTATTAATCTTTATTGGAGCGTTTTGATGGTAGACATGACCAACAGCTATCAACTATTGGTTTGTTGGTAAGGTGAGAGCTTCAAGCCAGTTTCTAGTGCACCTCCCATTACACACCACCACACAAAAGGGAGGGAAATGCTTCAAGCACAAAACCTCTGACCTCCTTTCCAAAATGGGTTGTCGAATGACGAGAATCAAAGTACGAATTAAAAGCATCAAATTTTTTGTGTGAATCTGGATATTTTCTTCAAATTTTTAAAGTAAAACTTACATTTTCATTTAGTAAACTACATAAAACAAATTAATTTCAATTTTTACGCATTAATAAGAAAAGTTTGAAAATTATAATCAAAGGAAAAAGAATTATTGTCCAAATAGTGATAGTATCATACAAATGGAACAAAGTGTAGTGAAGAACCACCCATCCTCTACATTCATATCATGACAAAGTCCTCTTAAGAAAAACTTTATTTCTACCAGTAAAGCAATGAATTCAACAACCTAGGCATGCAATTAGGTGGGACACTCAAAAGCACAAATTATCAAACTAAAAATACCATTGGCTACTTTGCATCAAAAAGTATAAGATGTAAAGTTGGCAAAATGGTGAAAATTTACGGCTATCCGCTCCGCCTGACCCAACTCATTTAATCCGATCATTTCAAAAGTGGGTCAAATATGGATCAGCCCATACTATCCATCAAAAATTATGGATAACCCAGGGGTACTTGGCCACTCATTACACAACTCACAACTTGCATCTTTTACACCCTCTTTCCTATTTATTTACACACAAAGGGAAAAATAAAAGTAAACTAAGGGTATTATTTTATGTTTTTTAATGAGATAATCACATCATTCAAAACTGGGCAAGTAGTATATTCTTTTTCTTTTGATAAAGTGGGTAAGTAGTATATTTTATTTGTTAAGATCCAAATTTCTCATTCTAAGGTAAAGGCTTGCCCGTAAATATTTTTTGAATAACTTGATAGTATACAAAAAACCATTTACACTAACATTATATAAACTCATAAGGGTCAGTTGGTAGTTAGTTAGGAGCTAAGTTATTCATGCATTAAATACTGCATTAGTAATACTCCCCCTATACCAATTTATGTGGCATACTTTTCTTTTTAATCCAGTCCAGAAAAAAACTACACCTTTCTAATTGGAAAGTGTTAGAATAGAAATAGGTATACACAATCCTACTTAGAATAGGAATATTAATAGGAATAGGAATAATATTTAGCTTCCTACTTGGTAAAGGATTGTATTATAGTGTCTATAAATAGGATTTCTATGTAATAATGTAGACACATAACAATTCAATAATATTCTTCTCCTATATTACTCATATGGTATCAGAGTCTCTACGATCTTTGGTAGAGAATCAAAGAGCTTTCGCTGCTAGCGGGCGACTATTACCCATATATGTCGTCCGTCTGGCCAATGATTATGTTAGCAAAAGTTGGGTCACCATGTATCTTTCAGGTGACTATTTTCTCAAATTTAATATGTGTAGCACCGTGCCATTATACCGGTGACTACTTTCTTATATCTAATTTGTGTAGCACCGTGCCATCTTTCCTGTGACTACTTTTTCATATTTAATTTGAGTAGCATAGTGTCATCTTTTCGATGACTACTTTTTTCATATCTGATTTGCGTAGCATCGTTTTTTCGGTGACTACTTTCTTATTTGTGTAGGATTATGCCATCAATTCGACTCTGCCCACATAATTTCTCTTTTTCAGTAGGGCCGTGTCGTCAATCTGACTCTACCCATATAATTTCTATTTTCCAGTAGGGTTGTGCCATTATTCCGACCCTACCCATATAATTCTCTTTCTTAGTAGGGTCGTGCCATCATTTTGACCCTACTCATATAATTTTATCTCAGATTGTGACCACTTTCAACCATCAAATCTAATACTCCGATGCATTAGAATGTTCCGATTTTGAGCACTTTCTAGCAACCATGCATTGTGAAGAAGTCTATATGGATTTGTTGCTAGGGGGAGTTTACTAGCCTTGTATGCCGATTACATGTCACTCTATTGTCTGAAACTGTCTTTGCAAGCTTGGTTTAGGAAGTTCAACACTGTAATTTTATCATTCTGTGTTTTATCGGCATTATGCATCAAATTCAGTATTTCATGAGAAAACCAAGCACATTAGATTGACTAACATTATGCATCAAATTCAGTATTTCATGAGAAAATTAAGCATATTGAGATTGACTGTCAATTTTGTTACGTCGAATGATCAACTTGTAGATATCTCACCAAGCCTCTTATCGGTCCTCGTATTAATTACATTTGTAACAAGCTAGGTACATATGACTTGTCTGCACCAGCTTGAGGGGGAGTGTTAGAATAGAAATAGGTATATACAATCCTACTTAAAATAGGAATAGTAATAGGAAAAGGAATAGGAATAATATATGGTTTCCTACTTGGTAAAGGATTGTATTGTAGTGTCTATAAATGAGATTTCTATATAATAATAGACACACAACAATTCAATATCATTCTTCTCCTATATTTCTCACAGAAAGAATTAACTTGAAAAGTTCTCTTTTACCCTTAATGAAACGATTTTATAACCACACAAATGTTTAAGAATTGTTTTAGACCACACATTTCAAAAGTCTTCCTTGCTTTCTTAAACTGTGTCAAGTCAAATGGTGCCACAAAAAATTGGGACGGAGGGAGTACCATGTTTGGTAGCATTATTTTGCTATGTAGTATAAAATTCAATACACCTAATATATTGTTTGGTTTGCAACTTGGAAACCCGCATAACTAATATGTAAAAGTTATGAGGAAATGTATGCATTATTTTATACAGGATAAAAGATGGAATAACTAATCCCCGTATAAAATAATACATAGATTTTCTCATAACTAATTTTTGTATTACTAATGCTTGCGTAACTCTAACCAACTACCAAACAACCCCTTAAACCTATACGAGTAAGCCCTCCTTTTTATGTTTTCAATTGTATTGTTTATTGTGAATTTACTATAATCTGCGAGTACTTATTTCTTCTACACCAATGTTCCCCTTTTTTATGGATAAAACTAAGATTTAGTTTGCTGTATTTTTAATAAATTTATTTATTTCATTCTCCTAGTCAAATTTGGTTATAAGAAGTACCAACATATGAGATTTTGATTTATTTGAAAACATTAATTTTTCATAGGTAGTGAAAACCATTATTCTCCATGAAGAATCTCAATGAAAAGTACCTAAAAATAGAAACAAAAGCTAAGAACCATAAAGGAAAAAAAGAAGAGATGAAAAAAGAAACTCACGTATCATTTAAGAAGCAATGGATACTATGAAGAGAGAGAAGGAAAAAAAACTCACGTATTATTTTAGAAGTAATGGATAATATCAGCATCCATTTTTTTTATGAAGAATATGGATATACATATTATTCATTGGTTAACCCATTTTTTATCAGTATCAAACATGAGTGAGTCGGATATTTTATCCATTTTTGACCCGACACAACCGTTTACCACCCCTAGCTTAAGAAAAGCCTTCTACACAACTATCGTCTTCTCCTTCTATTCAAGGAAGACCTTTTCCGTTTCCAAATTATTACATTCACATCTCCCTTTATTTATTTTTTTTCATTTTTTTTGGGGGGGGTAGTTTTTGATGCTTGGGAAGGGAAACCAGGAAGCAAACAAAATTTACTTTCCTTGTTCCAAGGTAACAATAGACAAAGTGTTAGAAGAATATATCATGGATGAGCAATGTAAAGCATAATAACGGTAACTTCCTCAATGACAACTTTACTTCTCTTTCAGCTCTCTTCTACAGAAACCTTATGGGGTAATATCCATGAAACATAAATTTTTCCCCTTTTGTTTCAATTTCTATCTCTATTGGATAAAAGGGATACATACAGGTATAGCATAATGATTTAGTAAATACATCAAAAAATGGTAATTTAATGGCTAGCCTAATTTAATTCTCTCTTTTTGTTCTCTTCTTGGGAGGTAGGTGGCAGATATAGTAATACTGTTCCTCCTACTTTGAACAAAAGTCTGCAGAAAGAAAAAGAAAAGGATAAATATAAAATTGCCACATTAAGTTTTGAAACGCTCGCATGCACATTTTACGAGGTAGTCATCTAAGGTCCCCTTCAGACTTCTGGATACCTTCTTTGGTGGTATTCGACCACCGGAGACTCATTTACTCTTTTATGTTTTTCTTTGTCTAAGCCTTTTATCTATCATGGATAATCGTATCTACTTGAATTTTTTTCTTTTGAGGGGGGAGGGGGGTTCATTTGATAGTTCATTTCGGTTTTTGAATTTGTTGTACCGAACACCACGTTTGGTCCCCTAGTAGTCTGGCCTTGGGACATTTTTTTTCTTTCTCTGAAGTAAAAGAAAATTAAAGTAAAAAAGGCACTAACAATTTAACAAAAGTTCACAAACACAAATCCATGTCATTACACAACAATGACAATCTAACAAGTAACAACATGTGCATTCATGCTAAGTTGCTCGGACTCGGGTGCGGGTGTCCGATACGGGTGAGGATCTAGAGGTCGGATCCTTCATGATCTATTTTTTAAGATTCAGGGATATGGATCCATGTATGGATACGGGTGCGGGAATTCGCCTAAAAATAATTAAAATACCTAAAAATAGAATTATAAAACCTAAATTATGAGATATTATGTAGAGAATTTGAGGAGAATCTTGGATGGAGATTAAAAGAAAAGGAGTGACATAGATATTTCTATATAAAAGGTATTCCATTTTCTTCAATTTCATCTTAGCTTTTGTATTGATTACATAAATCATTAAAACTGTGCAGACTTTCCCCATCGATTTTGGTCAAAGTACCGAAAATTGGTTGACCGAATCGGACACGGATCCCACACCCATGTCATGTCGACACGGGTGCGGCACCAAAAGTGAAGAGTCCGAGTAACTTAGCATTCATGAGTTCTTCACTCATTACACTAACAAGTAACAATGCACTTCAATTATTCACCACATATCAACTACAAAACATTAATATTTTGATAATAACAAAACTCAAGTGCAATGGCCAAATCACACAAAATTTTCCACCAACAATAACAACAATGTAGTTTCTTCCATGAGACCACTGCCAAGAATAACAAAACTCTAGTACTTTACGTCCTTCTTCATTGTCTTGATCACTTGAACTTTTAAGATAAAACCAACCGTTAGAATACTACTTTTAAGATTAGAAAAAGGATATAATCAAATTAATATCTTACTAAACTCACCACTACTAAATACTTGAAAATTACAATCATGGATCAACAATACAAGAGTTTCTTTCAATATTTGTCATCTCTAAAAATAATTAAATCAAATATGCCATACAACACTAAGTATTTTATTTTTTGTGAAAATAAACAAAAAATACAAAGTCTTACCAAGTTTAATTTTCTCAAGAAACTCCAAATTTTCTTCAACACAAATAGGATTGGTCTCTTGTCTAAGCCAATCCCGGACACAAATAAGAGACATTGCACACATTTGGGAATCCATGAACTTCTAAATAGATCAAGAATACGACCACCGGTGCTAAATGCACATTCGACAAAGAAATAGTCAGTACATCTTGAGCCAACTGTGAAAGTATAGAAAACTTAGGAGAACTTGCCACCAAATTAAGATATCAAAATCCTCAAATTCAAGCTCTCGTTCTTCAACAAGGTATCTTTCCAACTCAGATTTAGTGCCTAAACTTTCAGAATCTTCCTTTTGTTTCTTTATGTAAAACTTAGTTCTCAAATTTTGAGAAAGACCACAAGTAGATGAATCAGATTGATTCTTAGAACCTTTTGAATACTTACATAGACCGCACACAATTTCTTCAAGTAAGTTTCTGTTTCTTTACTACCTTTCCCAAGTAATTCTTCAAGAGCAAAACTAATGTACACAAACTTATTACGAGGATCCAACACAGAAGCAATAAAAAGTATTTTGTTCATCTTTTCAAGAGTATCCCAATAAGTCTTTAACTTTTTTTTCATCCCCACAGCCACGTTACGCAAATCAACTATGCATCAAGCTCACATATATCCTCAAAATGAACATTACAAGTAACATACTATGAACCTGAAACTTTCAATGTGAGCTCATAAAAATTTTCAATAAACTTTGTGACATTCCTCACATCAACCCAATCATCATTTTGGATTTAACCTGCAATACTTCCATCTTCACAAACATCAATAGCAAGATAAGAATTATAGTTACCATCATAAAGATCAAACCTCTCAAAGGCCTTCTCAAACTTTTATGTCGTGTCCAACATCAAATAGGTGAAATTCCACCTAGTAGACACATCTAAAAATAAAATTTTATCACATTCTATCTTTTGCATTTCAAGAAGTTACTTGTCCTTGCAGAAGATGATCTAACATATTTCACCATTTGATAGAAGGACCAATTTCTTTCAAACCATCTTGCACAATTAGATTAAGTATGTGAGCCATACATCTCACGTGGAGATGCTTACCATTCCTCATATTAGTTTCCCACATATCTAACTTTTTAGACAATTTTGTAACTGCGACGTTATTGAAGAAGCATTATCAACGATAATAGTGAACACATTATCCAAGTTCCAATCAAGTAAACAATTACTAATAGACTGCCAAATGCTCACCTTTATGGCTAGTGATAGGACAAAAATTCAATATTCTTTTATGAAGCACTCAATCCCTATCAATAAAGTGAACAGTCAAACACTTTGCAGGCAAACACATACAACATACACATGGACCTCGGTGCAAAGAATCAATTATATGTGTTTGACTGCTCACTTTATTGATAGGGATTGGGTGCTTCATAAAAGAATATTGAATTTTTGTCCTATCACTAGTCATAAAGGTGAGCATTTGGCAGAGTCTATTAGTAATTGTTTGTTTGATTGGAACTTGGATAATGTCTTCACCTGTTACTGTTGATAATGCTTCTTCAAATAACATCACAGTAACAGAATTGTCAAAAAAGTTAGATATGTGAGGAACTAATATGATGAATGGTAAGCATCTCCACGTAAGATGTATGGCTCACATACATAATATAATTGTGCAAGATGGTTTGAAAGAAATTGGTCCCTCTATCAAATGGGTAAGACAAATGGTGAAATATGTTAGATCATCTTTTGCAAGGACAAAAAACTTCTTGAAATGCAAAAGATAGAATGTGATAAAATGTTATCTTTAGATGTGCCTACTAGGTGGAATTCCACCTATTTGATGTTGGACACGGCAGAAAAGTTTGAGAAGGCCTGTGACAGGTTTGATCTTTATGATGATAACTTTAATTTTAATCTTGCTACTGATGTTTGTGAAGAAGGAAGTATTGGATGTTCAATCCAAAATGATGATTGGGTTAATATGAGGAATGCCACAAAGTTACTTGAAAAATTTTATAAGCTCACATTGAAAGTTTCAGGTTCACGGTATGTTACTTGTCATGTTCAATTTGAGGATATATGTGAGTGTGATGCATATTTGAAAGCAAGTATGACAAGTGATAATGTTGATTTGCATAAAATGATTGTGTGGATGAAAGAAAAGTTCAAAGACTAATTGGGGTACTCTTGAAAAGATGAACAAAATGATTTTTATTGCTTCTGTGTTGGATCCTCGTATAAGTTTGTGTACGTTAGTTTTGCTCTTTGAAGAATTACTTGGGGAAGAAAAGAGAAAGATAGTAAATAAAGAAGCAGAAACTTACTTAAAGAAATTGTTTGTGGTCTATGTAAGTAAGTATTCAAAGGTTCTAAGAATCAATCATCTTCATCTGATTCATCTACTTGTGGTCTTTCTCAAAGTTTGAGAACTAAGTATTACATGAAGAAACAAAAGGAAGATTTTGAAAGTTTAGGCACAAAATCTGAGTTGGAAAGATACCTTGTTGAAGGCCAAGAGCCTGAATCTGAAAATTTTGATATCTTAATTTGGTGGAAAGTTAATTCTCCTAAGTTTCCTATACTTTCATAGTTGACTCTAGATGTATTGGCTATCCCTATGTCGAGTGTGGCATCGGGATGTGCATTTAGCACCGGTGGTTGCATTCTTGATCCATTTAGAAGTTCATTGGCTCCCAAATGGATGCAATGCCTTATTTGTGTCCAAGATTGGCTTAGACAAGAGACTAATCCTATTTGTGTTGAAGAAAATTTGGAGTTTCTAGAAAAAATTGAACTTGATATGACTTCGTATTTTTGTTTGTTTTCGCAAAAAATAAAATACTTATTGTGTTATATGACATATTTGATTTATTATTTTTAGAGATGGCAAATAAAGGAAAAAACTCTTGCATTGTTGATCTATGATTGCAATTTTCAAGTATTTAGTAGTGGTGAGTTCAATATGTTATTTATTTGATTATATCCTTTATTATCTTAAAAGTAGTATTCTAACTTTTGGTTTTATTTTAAAGGTCAAGTTCAAGTGATCAAGACAATGAAGAAGGGCATAAAGTACTAAGGTTTTGTTATTGTTGGCACTTGGGAGTGGTCTCGGGGAAGAAACTACATTGTTGTTCATTGTTGTTATTGTTATATTGTTATATTGTTATATTGTTATTGTTGGTGGAAAATTTGGTGTGACTTGGCTATTGCACTTGAGTTTTGTTATTGTCAAAATATTAATGTTTTGTAGTTGATATATGGTGAAAAATTGAAGTGCATCGTTACTTGTTAGTATAATGAGTGAAGAACTCATGAATGCACATATGGTGCATTGTTGTTACTTGTTAGATTGTCATTGTTGTATAATGACATGGTCATTTGTGTTTGGTGAAGTTTTGTTACTTGTTAAATTGTTAGTGCCTTTTTGGGTTTCATTTTTTTTTTACGTCAGAGAAAGAAAAAATAATGTCCCGAGGCCAGACTACTAGGGGACCAAACGTGAATGCATGCAGAAACATGAATGCATGCTTTAGTACCACAAAACTAAAGCACCAAAAAAAGTCCTCACTTAATATTTAATAATAGCTTTAACACTTTAGGACCACTTACCAGCTTATATTGTAATATTTTAAGCCATTGTTAGCCTTACTTTTAGCACATTAAGCTGAAAAATCAAACCAAAAAAAATCACAAAATATAAAATCTAAAAAAGCCCATTAAGCAAGCCCATAACAGAAAACACCGAATTTAATAAACTGAAACCGAACTGAACCGAAGTATTTCGGTTCGGTGTTCGGTACAACAAATTCAATAACCAAAAACCGAAAAAATCGAAATAAAAAAACCGAAACCGAACCAAACCGAATGCCCACCACTACTGGAAAGTAGAAAGGGTGACAAGTCTATTGAATGAACTGGAGGCTTTCCCTGGCTCTATTCTGCAACTTGATGCACTGAGATGTAGACACACAGTGGATGGCATATTCTCTGTGAACAGAGTTTATAAGAGTGAAAACAGTATGATGCAAGGTGAGTGTACAGAGATCTGGAAGAATATCTGGAAAAGTATGGCTCCCATCAAGATCAAATGCTTCACTTGGTTAGTAGTGAAGAGAGTCTGTCTTACTCATGAAGTGCGACAAAAAAAAGGAAGAGTAGTGGTGACTAGATGCTTTCTGTGCAATGAAACTGGGGAGTCAAATAACCATCTTTTTTTTGCATTGCAAGTTCACTGCACAACCATGGAACCTATTCTTTAGTCTCACAAAGACTGAATGGACGATGTCCAACAATGCCTGAGCATACTGTTGATTTAATGAGTTGCTGGATGAGAAGAGGGGGAAGCAAGAGCCAGAAAAAACAGTGGAGGATAATACCCTCATTTATATGGTGGACAGTGGGAAGAGAGAAATGGGAGATGTTTTGAAGACAAAATCAAGTCCATTCATGATGTGAAATGGAAATGCTTAGGCCTCATTTGTTTGTACTTAATGGAGGTTTGAATCTGAATGGTTCAGACATTAGCCTATTAAGTGCGTTTGTTTTTTTTACTTAAAAATTTCTTGATGGGTCTGATAATGTCTGAATGAATCAGATCTGTGACAGAGTTATTCTCATTCGGACGCTTTTATTCTCAGAAAAAAATTGCGTTCCATATTTTTTTCTTCAAAAAAAATTCAAGTCTCTCATTCTCCAACTTTATTAATTATTCAAATTATTTTCCTTAAACTTTTAATTTTTGTTGTTGCGGCTTGTTTATCAAGAATTGATAAAATTTCTTCTAAATTTTTTATTTGATTAAAGTGCAAAACAACTTCATAAATATGTGTTGTTGAAATCAAAAATAGATGACTACATTTTTTTCTAACAATTATTTTTATTATTATATTTTATATATGTAGTCCACATAGTTCCATTTTATTTTTATCAAACTTAAAATACTTATTCAAAATTTTAAAATCTTAATGTTTATCAAAGAATAACATTTTTTTCTAATATTTTGTTAATGTAATATTTAGCTACTATTTTTTGAATCATAATATTTATTGTGTTTACAGATTAATAAAATTTTTATATATATACTTATATTCAGATGTTTAATAACAAACTCATTCAGTGTTCTACATATAAGATCTTAATCATTCAGATGTGCATTCAGATTCAGACATCTTAATCTTAATGAAAACAAATGAGGCCTTAGTGTCTCTATTTTTTTGGTGTAAAGGAAACTGTATAGAGGAAGTAGATGAGCTGGTATACTTTTTGGTGTAGATTTTTAGGTGCTCTATAAAGCTTAGAGTCTAACCTTACTACCTTGTAATTTTTTGAGGTGACTAACATTCCTTAATGATGAGAAATACAATAGTACTAATTCTCAAAAAGATATATATAAATTCGGCCAACCATTGTGGCTATATTTTCTGCATCTTTTCATTCTCAGAAGCCATTTCAAGGAAGTTGACTGCAAGTTACTTTACTTGGTGATGTCCCCAGGGCTTTGGTTCAATGGTAAAGGTGGTACAGCGATGTGTGGTTACGTGTTTGAATATTGGCTGGTGAGCCAAGTCTAGTATTTAAGTAGAGGTGCGAACAGTATCCACCGAGTTTCTTGTTGGGAAGCCAATTTCAAGATTACTAGAAAAACCCTCTGTCCCATTTTATGTGACGGTGTTTGACTAGGCAGGAGTTTATGAATGAAAGACTTTTGAAACTTACGGTCTAAAACAAGTCATACACATTTGTGTGACTATAAATTATCTCATATTAATGGTAAAATGGGAAGTTTTAAATTAAATTGTTTCTAAATAAGATATCATTCTTTTTGGGACAAACTAAAAAGGGAAGTATGCCAAATAAAATGGGATAGGGGTATTACTCTATGATGGATGGATGATAAATATTCCAATTTACTACCACCACATTTGTTGGGCACGCTTTCCTTCTGAAAAGTCCAGTACAAAGCTTCATCTAGAAGAAATGTTTGCCAATTGAAGATTTTTCTACCTAGGAAAAGCAATAACTAGCATCTGGATAACTCCAGATTGATAGAGTAAGATGGAGTTCAAAATGAAAGAAGTGACTTTATCGTCAAATCAGTAATCCAATTATAACTACTAATGATGAATCAGCTAAATAGAAGTTAAATACTTAAATCAAACAATCCAAAAATTATAGCTATCGATCATAAAGAAAAGCACATACCCACATTTTCTCTAGCTGGTGAAGTGTGAAACCTGAAAGTGTTTGAATATCCTACCTGATTTTGTTATAGCAGCTGTATGTGTCCCACTGGTTGCAATATGGCATATTTCTGCATCCCAAGAACCTTCAACTAATCTAGGGACCAGCTCTCTATGATAAACTTTATGACCAAGAGCGCCAAAGCCACCATAACCCCTGAAAACTTCATTTTTTCCATAAAAGAATCAAGTTACAATGAACAAAACTGCTGATTCTGATTTCACCAAGTCATTCAAACTATTTTTGTGATAAGGTTAAAGATTATCATTGAATGGGCATCAGGAAGATGACAAGTTACAAAAGGTGTGACCAGTTAGCTCTAGTACAGAAGGGCAAAAAAACATTTCAGCGCTAGTACAAGTAGCCTAAGCTAAATCTAAGGAGGTAACAAAATCCAAAAACATGTCAAACTATTCACCATCAACAATTAAAATTTCATCTCTCTTTCACTGAAGGAATTAGAATATTTCTATGTCAAACTCTTCAATGGAAAATGCATGACTCCACTGTTGATTCGTCCTATAGCCTTATTTGCTAGCAGAAAGGCGATAATGTGTACAGTGCCATACCCAAAAGGAGTGATGATGTTTACAGAGCCTATCAAAAAAGGGGTGATGATGTCTATATACACAATGAAACTATGATAAAGAAAGTTTACAGTTTCGCTTGTGCAGCCATTATATGCATTCAAGCATCTCAGATTCACAACTATGATAATAAGCAATTGTTGCCAAAAATAGAGACTAAACATGGATTTTTTGGTTCAGCATCATAATTACCTCAATTTTTTCTATACATTCCTTTCTAGTAACAAAGTAAAACTAAGTGAAGGCCATACCATTTGGACAAAATAGGGATTTTTATTCATCCCCCCATATTACTTCAAACATTAGTACCTCCAAAAAATTTTAGAAAAACTAAATGCAAGTCATGCTACAAAGAGATTACTACACAAGAAAACCTTGTTAACCATAGGCATTACCACATTAGGCAGTTTTCCATGCACCAGGTCAAAACAACAATAAATAATCAGAAACCGAAATGCATTCATAAATCTTTCTTCTTTTTCTTCAGTTCGCAATTCACATATCTAAAGGTATGTCTTCACACTACAGGTCGAAACAAATTATCAGAAGTGCTTAACTACACAAATTCACATTCTTATCTTGTGCAACCATTGTGTTCATTCATCTTAAGTTCACAATAACAATAATAAGCGAGACTTGTCATGACAAAGAGATTGTAAACTGACAAGAGGAGGTTGCTCAGATGATAAGTACCTTCCACCTCCAACCCTAAAAGTTGTGGGTTCGAGTAGCAAAAAGGTGGGAGCTCCTAGAGAGGGGCAAGAAAAATAAGAGATTATAGACTGGATAGATATATGTTGGTTCAGCATAAAGATTATTCAAACTTTAATACTTCCACATAAATATTATATTTACCTGAGAAAACTAGGTAAAGGACACACTATCAAGACAAACTATACAGCTATGCAATGAAAATCTTATACTCTTTTCTGCTTACAACAGCTATACACACAAAGGAACAGTGATAAAGAAAGTTCACATTCTCTTCTGTGGCATTGTATGTGTCCATTCATCTAAAGTTTTTTTTTTTTTGAGGACAAAGGAAACCCGCAGCCGCTACCCTTTGGGTGCGCACAGGGTAAAACCCTGCTCCTATGCAATAGCTCGCAAACTACACAGGAGAGGTAACCCACACTAGGCAAGCCCGGTGCGACGAGCTCGACCCAGAAGGCAAACCCCTTGCTTTCGCTGGCACCATTCATCTAAAGTTCACAGTTCTAATAACAAGCAACAAGGGACTGTTACGAAAATAAGAGATTAGAAATGTATATTTTGGTTCAGCATCACTCCAACCTTTCTCTTCATTCCTTTCTAGTTACCAAGTGAAGACACCATATAACACTAAAAAGATATTCTTTCGGTCAAGTCCCAAATTATTTCAACCTTTAGTACCTCCACATTTCATGCTATTGCCGAGCAAAAGTAAGTGAAGACCATACAAAAAATTTACTGTCAAGGAAATCTTGTTAACCATACGCATTAAGATCTTTCAATTCTCCATGTAAAAACAACAATGAGCAAAAGAGAGAATAAATTAATTTTTCACTTTCTTTCATTTCTATCATAAGGAAAGGCAAACAATGCACAGTACAAGGTTGGAATAGGTACTGACCAACTGAAGACCTGCCCAAGAGAATTAAGAGCGACTGAATGAAGTCCACCAAGAGCAACACTTCGAACCAAGTCCAAATGAGTATACAAAGTATGAACAAAAACTGGGTTCTCATGGCCAAACCCAAGACGACTCCCATCACCTTTTCCCCAAATCCACAGATTACCATCAACCAATAAAAGCTGAATGGAAAAGCCCACAAGAAATTCCTATTTCAACGTCCACCTTCCCCTCATTAGATGAAGATGGCAGCAGCACAGGGGCAGAAGGAAGACAACCAGGAATAGGAGAAGATAATTGGAAAGTGGGAGACAAAGAAAACGAAGCAACAGGAGATGGGTATATACGAATTTTTCCAATACCGCACCACCCAATTGACCGGAGGTGCTGCGTCCCCAAGAATATAGCTGGACAGTGACTGATTGTTGTGAGTCAGTGGATGTAGATTCCCAAAGAAGAGGAACTTTGGACGAAGAAGAAGAAGAAAGGTGACACCACCACCAGCAAATGGGAAGAGCACGACAAGTGCGGTAATAGAATGCCATTAACGTCTGGCTCAACAGCGGAGCAGTGGCTGCTCAGCTTCTCTAATTTATGAGTGTTTTTTTTTTTTGATGAAGTAAGAGGTGTATTAATAACAAAGCATCCAGAGGATACAAGATTTACAAAAGTAGGCTTAGTCAGCTCTAGAAAGGGCAAAAGTAAAACTTATCATAATACAAGCTGACAAAATCCAAGAATTGTTCAGGGTTATACAAAGGAGTAAGGTTAACCCAGCTAAAAAGTAAGACTAAGCATCTTCCCTTGAAATTGGAGCTGTTAGTTGACACGCCTTTGAAACATCTTTGATATCTTTCTGTCCATAAGCCCCACGCAACAACAGCTGGAACCATAGACCATAATCTCCTGATGGACTTCTCAACATTCCAATTGCCCCAGCTGACAAAAACTTCTCTGAGACCATTAGGCATAACCCACTGTAGACCAAAAAGGGAGAAGAACATTGACCAGATGTCTATAGCAATAGGGCAGTGCAAAAATAGGTGGTTGACAGTTTCTAAACTGTTCAAGCACATATAGCATCTGTTGGCTGAGCTGAATCCTCTTCTGTTGAGATTGTCTAAAGTGAGACATGAATTGTTCAGAGCTATCCAGCAAAAAGCACAAATCTTAGGGGGCAATTTGACCTTTCATATTAGCTTCCACGACCACTGATCAATTAGAGTTTTACTGGAACTCAAAAGTTGGTAATTGGCTTTGACAGAGTATGAACCATCCATGCTGTTGCCCCATTTGAGTATGTCATTTTTCAGGGGGTTGACTGCAGTAGAATGCAATCTTCCCAGAAGTGCTGCAAGTTCTTCAAACTCCCAATCATTCAGGTTCCTTCTCAGTCTAGGGCACCAAGTATGCCCCTCCCAATTTTGTGAAACAGTGGAATCAGGATTTGGAGGCAATAGAGAATACCAAAGGGTAGAGCTCCTTCAATAGATTCTGGCCAAGCCAAGGGTCTTTCCAGAAGAGGATATGGTTCCCATTGCAAACATGTAGAGTTGTTTTAGAACTGAAGTCAGTCCACAATTTCCTGATTTCTTTCCATAATCCACAACCATGAAGTAATCTACCGGTGTTGGTAACCCAATGACTATCATGTCCATATTTAGCTTGAACCACTTCTTTCCAAAGTCCCATGCCCTCTTGATTATACCTCCAATGCCATTTCAAGAGCATGCTTTTGCTATGGAGTGCCAGGTCCTTCACTCCTAATCCACCAAGTGATTTTGGGATAGTAACCTGATCCCATTTCACCAAGTGAAGTTTGTGGGACTCGTTATTGCCCTCCCATAAGAATGAGCACCTAACGCTATCAAGCTTCTGTAATATTTCATCTGGTACAGGGAATAAGGTCACGAAATAGGTCGGAATGTTGTCTAACACACTATTAATCAA
The DNA here is from genome assembly GCA_018342035.1 of Solanum appendiculatum. Lineage (NCBI taxonomy): Eukaryota > Viridiplantae > Streptophyta > Magnoliopsida > Solanales > Solanaceae > Solanum > Solanum appendiculatum. Next base: position 1,196,306 of record JAGDQO010001042.1, on the reverse strand, counting down.
AGTAATTCTGCCTCCAGGAGAGAGATACTGTTGTTGCCAGGTGGCCAGCCTTTTCTCGAACTTTTCGACCACCCCATTCTATATCTCAACAGACCTGTAGCTAGCCCCCAATGGGAGTCCTAAGTAGGTAGTTGGGAAAGTCCCTATATTGCAACACATTATCTCCGCCATTTCTTCTAACCCATTAACCATATTCACCGGATAGATAACACTCTTAGGGGTCGTTTGGTGTGATGGATAAAAGGAATCAGTCCCGCGATAATTTTTAAGTGGTCTTTAATTTGTTGTTTAGTTGCAAAGGTTAGGATAACTTATCCCACGATTAGCAATTAGTCCTAGGATAAGTTATCCCTCCTTGGGGGTGGAATAGTAATCCCAAGATAACTTATCCTGGATAAAGTATGTGTAATAACAAAAATACCCCCTTAAACTCTCTTTTATACACCCACCACTTTTACATTCATGCATATTAACATAATTTTTAAAAACTACAATAACATTCACAACCTTAATTAATCATTATTTTTATGATAATATATTTTTCTATTAAAAAATTACATTTTATAAATACAATTTTTATTTGTGAATATATTATAAGTTGAATTTATTTGACCAGTTCTGCTGCCCACATCAAAACCCTGCAACCAATTAAGTTCTTTAGCCTTTTCAAGCATCCTGCTAAGTCCCTCCATTGCTAAGATAAAAGGGAAGGGGGACAAAGGGTCCCCTTGCCTTATTCCTCTCTTGGGAGAAAAGAATCCAACCGGGCTTCTGTTAACCAGAACAGAGTATTTAACAGTAGAAAAGGAGAACCTGATCCACCTATCTCCAAAACCCATCAGTCTCAAAATAGAGATCAAGTATTGCCAGTTGAGTTTGTCAAAAGCCTTTTTTATGTCTAGTTTGAAGAGGAGACCAGGGACACCATTTTTTATTCTCCAATCTAATACTTCATTAGCAATGAGAGAAGCATCAGTGATTTGTCTGCCTTTGATGAAAGCATTTTGATAACCTGAAACCAGCTTCCAGATTACCTTTTTGAGTCTTTCTGAGAGCACTTTAGCCACTATTTTGTACAAGCTGCCTATCAAGCTGATGGGTCTGAAGTCCTTTAGTTCAATTGCCCCTTTTCTTTTAGGGATAAGGGCTATGAATGAAGCATTAAAAGATTTCACCATATGGCAATTGTTGTGAAAGTGGCAGAAGGTGTTCAAAACATCATGTTTGATTGTGGCCCAACATTTCTGATAGAAGGCCATTGTAAATCCATCTGGTCCAGGACTCTTGTCAGGGGCACAAGAATTAATGGCATTAAGGATTTCATCTTCTTCAAAGGGGCATTCTAAAGCTTCTTTGTCCTCACTGTTGAGAAAATTCAAATTTTCAAAAGCAGCACTAGGCCTCCATTCTTCATTCTCAGAGTATAAGTCTTGGTAGAAGTCTAGGATCACCAGCTTGATATGATCCTTATCCTCAATAATGTCATCCTCCACTTGCAGTTTGTCAATACAGTTGTATCTCCTATGAGAATCGGCGATTCTCTGGAAGTACTTAGTATTTTTATCACCTTCTTTCAACCATAAACATCTGGAATTTTGCCTCCATGAGATTTCCTCTGCCCTTGCTAGCTGTTGTAATTCCAGTTTTAGTGTCAAAGATTTGTTAGTCTCTTCTTGAGTCAAAAGTCTACCTTCTGCAGCCTGCTCTAACATTTGGAGCTCCTCCAATACCTTATTCATCTTTGTTTTGACACTACCAAAAATTTCCTTGTTCCAAGTGACCAGGTCTTTTTTGAGCATTCTGAGCTTTTGGGAAAGCACATAATCTGTGAACCAGTCACTTCATACCCCTGCCACCAGTGCTTCACCAGGTCTTCAAACCCTTCATGTTGCAACCACATGTTCTCGAACTTAAAATAAGAAGGTTCAGAGGTCCAATCCCCACATTCTAATGCTAAAGGACAATTTGGGGAGAGCTTTTTGAGATATAGCCCCAAAGTGGTCAGTCCACTCAGAAGAGACAAGAAATCTATCAATTCTAGAGGCTTGCAAGAATTCAGCATTCCTGGTCCAAGTATAGAAAGCCCCTTGAAGAGAGAGGTCAATCAACTCCATATCTTGAATAAAGTCAGAGAAAACACTCATTGCCCTGGATCTTCTGATGCAATTATATCTTTCATTCTCAAATCTACAAACATTAAAGTCCCCACCTATCACCCAACCTTCATCCCATAAATCTCTAACATCAGCCAACTCCTCCCATAATTCAGTCCTTTCCCAATTGGAATGAGGACCATAAACTCCAGTGAAGCAAAATCTGAGATTTGAATGTGCCCCTTCAAGCATTGCAGAGATAGTATATTGTCCCTGTTGGGAATCGATGCAATTCCATTTTCTCTTGTCCCAGATAATAATAACTCCCCCTATAGTACCACAGGCCTTCAATTCAGCCCAACCAACCCATCTAGATCCCCAAATTTGCCTGATAATAGCCACTGGACAGCCATCTGTTTTGGTCTCTTGCAAGCACAAAATGTCTGGTTTCCATTTATGCATAAGGACCCTGATAGTACTCTAGTTTATGAGTGTTTCACCCACTGATGCAGCAATGTGAGCTTTCACCCCAACTCTTTCTACATATTTGAAACTTTGCACCTTCACTTTTTGTTTGCTACAACTATGTGATGATTACTTGTTATTTGGTTCTTGAACAAGTCAGAAAAAAGTAGATAATGAATTGATGAAAATTAACATGGCCGGATTTACCTTAGGCCAATGGGTGTCACGTAATATAGTTTTGTGAAAAAAATTATTAAATAGGTCTATCTAATTGGAGGACACATGCAAAATAATTTTAAGTATTCCAGGAGTGAAGCAGTGTCAAATCAATATACCAATCAAACATTTGCTTTTCATGAAAAGGAGGTCATCTAGACACATATTCCAATATGAATATCAATAGCATAATAAAGTAAGAATTAAGTGACGAGACATCAAACGTACTTAGAAGATGTGGCATCATCTTGTTGGTCTTGAATTTAATTGGAATGTCACAATCTGGCACTTGGCATGAGTTTTGGTCTCAAGATGAAATGAACCTTTGACATGAATTTAATAAAAATGAATTTATTTAATTGTGCAATCCAAATTATTCACCATCAACAATTAAAATTCAGCACTAGTACAAGTAGCCTAAGCTAAAGCTAAGGAGGTAACTGTGAGAAATATAAGAGAAGAATATTATTGAATTGTTGTAGAATTGTGTATCTACATTATTACATAGAAATCCTATTTATAGACACTACAATAGACACCTTTTCCAACTGGGACACTACAATATAATCCTTTTTTAAGTAGAATACTAAATACTATTCCTATTATTATTACTATTCCTATTCGTATTCTAAGTAGGATTGTGTATACCAATTACTATTCTAACACTCCCCCTCAAGCTAGTACATACAAATCATATGTATCTAGCTTGTTACAAATATAATTAATACGAGAATAGATGAGGAGCTTGGTGAGATATCTGCCCGTTGATCACTCGACTTTACAAAATTGACAGTCAATCTCAATGTGCTTAGTCTTCTCATGAGAATACTGAATTTGATGCATAATGTCAATCTGCCCGTTGATCACTCGACTTTACAAAATTGACAGTCAATCTCAATGTGCTTAGTCTTCTCATAAGAATACTGGATTTGATGCATAATGTCAATCAATCTCAATGTGCTTGGTCTTCTCATGAGATAGTAATCGACATACAAGGCTACTAAACTCCCCCTGAGCAACAAAATTAGGTGGTTGCTCCATATAGACTCCTTCACAATGCAGCGGTCGCCGAAAAGGGCTCAAAATCGAAACATGCTCATACGCCGAAGTATTAGATTTGATGGCTGAAAGTGATCATAATCTAAGAAATAAAATTATATGGGTAGGGTCGGAATGATGGCACGACCCAACTAGAAAATAGAAATTATACAGGAAAGATCGGATTGATGGCACGACCCTATTGAAAAAGAGAAATAACATGGGTAGGGTCGGAATGATGGCACGACCCTATTGAAAAAGAAAAATTGTATGGGTAGGGTCGGAATGATGGCACAACCCTACGCAAATCAGATTCGAGGAGTCACCGGAAAGACGAATGGAACTATGCAAATCAAATCTGAGGAGTCACCGAAAAGACACACAGTGCTCTGCAACTCAGATATGAGAAAGTAGTTCGAAAAAATTCACGGTACTACGCAAATTAAATATGACAAGTAGTCCGGAGAGATGCACGGTGCTACACAAATCAAATATGCAAGAAAATGGTAGTCACCGGAAGGATGGCAAGGTGCTACACAAATTAAATATGAAAAAGTAGTCACCGGAAAGATGGCACGGTGCTGCACAAATACCGACGGATATGGGGTTGACACAAAACAGCCCTAGAAAGTCACCGAAAATTGACGCACGGTGACCGACTGAGTTTTTTTCCCTTGAATATGGGGTTCATGCATATATCATTGGTCCTACTTCTGTTAACATAATCATTGGCCAGACGGGCGGCATATATGGGTAATAGCCACCCACCGACAACGGAAGCTCTTTGATTCTCTACCAAGATCGTAGAGGCTCTGATACCATGTGAGAAATATAAGAGAAGAATATTATTGAATTGTTGTAGAATTGTGTATCTACATTATTTCATAGAAATCCTATTTATAGACACTACAATAGACACCTTTTCCAACTAGGACACTACAATATAATCCTTTTCTAAGTAGAATACTAAATACTATTCCTATTATTATTACTATTCATATTCCTATTCTAAGTAGGATTGTATATACCTATTACTATTCTAACAGTAACAAAATCCAAAAACATGTCAAACTATTCACCATCAACAATTAAATTTCATCTCTTTTTCACTAAAGGAATTAGAATACTTCTATGTCAAACTCTTCAATGGAAAATGCATGACTCCACTGTTGATTCTTCCTATAGCCTTATTTGTTAGCAGAAAGGACGATAATGTGTACAGTGTCACACCGAAAAGGGGTGATGATGTTTACAGAGCTTATCAAAAGGGGGTGATGATGTCTATATACACAATGAAACTATGATAAAGAAAGTTTACAGTTTCGCTTGTGCAGCCATTATATGCGTTCAAGCATCTTAGATTCACAACTATGATAATAAGCAATTGTTGCAAAAAATATATACTAAACATGGATTTTTTGGTTCAGCACCATAATTACCTCCAACTTTTCTATACAACCCTTTCTATTGACAAAGTAAAACTAAGTGAAGGCCATACCATATGGACAAAATAGGAATTTTTTATTCAGCCCCCATACTACTTCAAACTTTAGTACCTCCAGAATTTTTAGCAAAACTAAATGCAGGTCATGCTACAAAGAGATTACTACACAAGAAAACCTTGTTAACCATAGGCATTACCGCATTAGGCATTTTTCCATGTTCCAGGTCAAAACAACAATAAATAATCGGAAACAGATATGCATATATAAAACAACAATGAGAAAACAGAGTAATACGTTAATTTTTCACTTTCTTCATTTCTATCATAAGGAAAGGCAAACAATGCACAGTACAAGGTTGGAATTGGTACTGACCAAGTGAAGACCTGTCCAAGAGAGTTAAGAGCGACTGAATGAAGCCCACCAAGAGCAACACTTCGAACCGAGTCCAAATGAGTATTCAATGTAGGAACAAAAACTGGGTCCTCGTGACCAAACCCAAGACGACCCCCATCACCTTTTCCCCAAATCCATAGATTCCCATCAACCAATAAAGCTGAATGGAAAAGCCCACAAGAAATTCCTATTTCAACGTCCACCTTTCCCACATTAGACGAAGATGGCAGCAGCACAGGAGCAGAAGGAAGACGACCAGGAATAGGAGAAGATAATCGGAAAGTGGGAGACAAAGAAAATGAAGCAACAGGAGATGGGTATATTCGAATTTCTTCAATACCGCCACCCAATTGACCGGAAGCACCACGTCCCCAAGAATATAGCTGGACAGTGACTGATTGTTGTGAGTCGGTGGATTTAGATTCCCAAAGAAGAGGAACTTTGGATGAAGACGAAGAAGAAGAAAGGTGACGCCGCCACCGGAAAATGGGAAGAGCACGACGAGTGCGGTAATAGAATGCCATCAACGTCTGGCTCGACGGCGGAGTAGTGGTTGCTCAACTTCTCTAGTTTATACTCGGTGTTCTCCCATTGATGGAGCACAAAGTGCACTTTCACCCCTACTCTTTCTACATATTTGAAACTTTGCACCCTCACTTTCTGTTTGCTACAACTCTTTGACCATTACTTATTATTTGGCTCTCAAACTAGTAATAAAAAAATTTATAATGAACTGATGAAAATTAACATGGCCGGATTTATCTTAGGCTAATGGTGTCACGTGATATCACTTTGTGAAAAAATTCATTAAATGTGTCTATCTAATTGGAAGGTAGAAGCAAAATAGTTTGATAGTCCAAATTTGGAGTCTGAAGTAGTATGAAATCAAAATATTTAATACGGAAAAGGGTCTAAAATATCTTTGAACTATTGGAATTGGTACATAAATACCCTCCATTAACCTATTGGCTCCATAATACCCTTAGTGTTAATCTTTATGGCCCTAAATACCCTTATTACTAACAGCCCTATTAGAAAAAATAATTAAAACTTTCACTTAATATGTGGCATCCTGTGATTCGTTGAAAAATTAATTAACCTAAACAACTCAAAATCCCAACCCAATCCGGATTCACCTATTTCTACCGCCCAACTATAAACCCTTTCTCATTAACATCTGGGTCAACTATTTCACTGTATATGTATAATCATGGAAACTTCTTACTGAACTTCGTGAGAGCAAGAGGAGCAATTACTACACGTTCCTTTAGCTGCATCGATTGTACCATCAATTGCCAGCATTAGATGCACAACAATCACACGAGAACCTTCGAGAAATTTATCAGGCAACTTGTTCAAGTATACAGAGGACTGAAGTGTTTCTTTGTTTCTGCTTACTCCTAGATGATATGTTTTAATGCTGGCAAAATTGATGATACATGCTTTGCTAGAGCCGGACCAGCTCTCAAGTGATAGACAACCAATCTCTTGAAGCTTCATACATAAGCAATCTATCAAGATCAACGATGACATTCTTGAAAATGGAGCAAAACTTCTGCTCATTTCGAAGAATCGAAACGCAGTGCTTAATCAGAGGATGTGGCAAAACAAATACCAATATTCTATCATCAAAGATCACTTTGTTTTCCAATGCCATTGAACAAATTATACTCTTCTTTCCAATAGGATTGTTATCGAGATTTGATTCATCCATAAAGAATTCCAACATTGAATCAGTTTATTCTATGAACAAAAAAATAAAAGGGAAAATGGAGTTTCTAGTTGGATCGGATATGGACTAATAGTGGATCTAGGTTTGGGTTGAGATTTAATTTGATTAGGTTAATTAATTTTTCAACGAATCACAGGATGCCTAATATTAAATGAAAGTTTTAATTATTTTTTCTAACAGGGTTGTTAGTAATAAGGGCATTATAGGGCCATAAAGATTAACACCAAGGGTATTATGGAGCCAATAGGTTAACGGAGGATATTTTTGCACCAATTCTAATAGTTCAAGGGTATTCTAGGCCATTTTCCGTATTTAATAAGTATTTGCTTTTTCTGAAAATGTCACCATGTCGCACCTTTCGATACAACTATTTTTAGCATAATAAAGTAAGAATTGAGTGACAAGACATTAAATGTACTTTGAAGATATGGCATCATTTTGTTGGTCTTGAATTTGACTGGAATATCGCATAACTTGATACTTAATATGAGGTTATGCTTCAAGATGAAATGAATCTTTGAATTGAATTTAATAAAAATGAACTTATTTAATTCTGCAACTCAAATTATTCGTTCAACCTAAATAAATATAATTTTAATTCAAATTTTATATGAATTTAATCAAATAAAATTTGAGTGTTTACAAAAGTATAGTTAATTTTAGGTTAAATTTATATTATTTTTTAAAAAAATAATTATATATACAAACAAACAAAGTATATATTTAATAACAAACTTAATATTTTGGAATATCCCACATTTCATCAAACTTAATGCTATTTTATCCCACATGAGAAATAAGATAAATTAATTTAAAGATTATAATTTAGAAATAACTTATTCCGCAAAACAAATGACTGCTTGTATTATTTTACATCAACACTATGTTTATACTACCAATGATTAAAAAAACGTGAATTTATAGGCGTACTAAATCATAGTTTCATCAAATAAATGTATTCATTTGAGAATTAGTAGAAGTTACAGAGACGGCTTTGCAAAATGGTACAAGTTGAGGTACTACTTCGAGTATTAAGCCTTTACTTTTCATTTTTGTTTTAAAAATTGTCGTAAAAATGTTCTCAAAATAGTCTAAGATGAACCCAATCAAATTGTTAAGCCCTCTTTCACTACTATATTTTTTCTACCCGAAAATCGGCCGTCGTTCTTCTTGGAGTCGCCAGAAGTTTTACTTGGATGAAGCATTACATTAGCGACCCTTTGGACTAGCTGAATTTCATGACTGATTCCCAGTTTCTGGAAATTTCGAGCTCGTAGAGAGTGACCTCATTAATGTAAGGAAGTCTCCGTTTCATCACTTTGTATTTGACTTTTAGCTTTTGATTATTTCCATTACAGTAAAAGGTAGTCTTGCAAAGATTGTTTAAGTGGGTTTACATCAATTGGGTCAAAGAAAGAGATATCTGAAACTCATTTGATTGATGGATTGCCATTTTATTGTTGTGTTCTCTTGGTCAGAGGCATATCTAGGATTTGTATAGAACATGGGTGCGACAATAAAACAAAAAAGAAGGAAAAAAAAAAGTTTTTAAGTGGGAATTGATGGCTAGTCCTTTAGCTAAATAACTCAGCATTCAACCAAGTGCATCATTTAGCCTTGTTGTAGGATGGGTTTATATTATTATACCAATGTTAGAACATAAAATACCTAGTTTTACGGAGAGACCATGGGTTCATGTGCCCCAATTTTAGTGCATAAATTCACCCCTAGTCTTGGTGCATGATAATGACAACTAGGTGCTTTATTATCTGATTTTTAAGTTTTGGATTCTCTCTTGTATGGAAAATGTGTTATCTGTTTTAAGCCCCTTAATGACATTGATGTACGTGAGCTGGGGTTTGCTCGAAATTTATGTTGAACAGTAGAGGCCGTAGGAATGAAATCAAAGGTCGTATACTGCAAAAATCAACAATTGCTTCTTCAAGATAAATTGAGGGCTTGAAGTAGCTCAATTCATGGAGCTCCTTTTTGCTATAACCCACCTTTTTATTCTTATCTGTTATTTTCTTTCTACTTTTTTTTTGTTTGTACTTTTCAGTCACTTCTTTTTCTCTTCTTCCATTATTTCAATTAAGGAGAAATGCTGTTTGTAGTACTTTGGACTGCAGTACTTTATTGGCATGCTTTTTCCTCTATTGTGCCCCTCGTTACAGGTTCTTAAGCCCAAAAGTTATTCCTTCACCTTGTTGAATTTCTTGTACTTACATGGGGTTAGCACTGTGAACTACATATACTAAAAGACCAGCATACATCTCTTGTTCTGATGTCACATTCCAAATCCTGAACTCTGCATCTGCATTCTATTTCATCCACCTGTATTTCATACTCTTAAGTCATTTACAAGGTAATTTTCTGTAGGGAGACGATTGATCAACCGCTAATACCTGGACTACCAGATGATTTGGCATTAAGATGTCTAGCAATGATATCACATGGATATCATGGGATTCTTGAAACAGTAAGTAGACGATGGAGGAAGCTATTCCATAGTGCAGAATATTCCAATTACAAAGCTAGAGAAGGATGGTCTGGGAACTGGTTGTTTGTTCTGACTGGAGGATCTGAGAATCAATGGGTTGCTTATGATCCTGAAGCTGATAGGTGGCACCCTCTGCCTAGGATACCCACGAGCCACCCTGACCAAGAGCACCTTGGTTTCTCATGTGCCTGTGTCTTGAATAAATTTCTTCTGATTGGCGGCACATATGGAGCACGTGATCAAGTAATTCCCCATCAAAGGGCCCTGACGACAAATGAAGTTTTCCAATTTGATCCTTTCAGAAAAGAGTGGAGAAATGTTGCAAGTATGAGAACACCACGTTCTCACTTCGCCTGCAGTGTTGTCTCTGGTAAGGTTTATGTAGCTGGAGGGCGCAACACATCATCGGGAGGAGGGCTTGCTCTTGCTGAAGTTTATAATCCACTGGCAGACAAGTATGTTTTTAGAAAATTATGGTATATTTTTTTGAGCAAGCGTTCCCTTATGCATTTTAAGTATAAAAGGAAATATGGCTTTTTGAATACAGGACTAACCTGACTTCATCAAAAAAAAATACAGGACTAACCTTAGATAAGGGTATTTCAGTAGTTTATCATGCTATTATTTGGACCACAAGTTATCCAATTGTTGTCGAGATTGTAAAATTATTTTAGGGACTAGGTATATGAAATATAGCAGAATATATGGAGTATAGGAATGCCATGTGAATATTTATCTGGATGTGTGCTGCTTCCGAGTAGAATAACTGTTTCTGTTGATAGAGCTGTTAAAATTCTATTCTTTTAGTCTTGAGCAGAGTACTGTGTCTTCAACCAAGGAATCTTAGATCTCAAAATGGAATTGCAAGCATACTGAAAATGATTTATCAACCAGACTATTTATCTTCTTTTTCTCTTGTTTCTGCATTTTTTAGTTTTTCGTTTCACCATATATCATTTTTTTGATTGTTAAAGGTAGTATACATTAGAATTAGCAACAAGTTAGTGCTGTGAAGTAATTACAACAGTGTTGCCATACGAAAGGTGTAGTGACCCAAAAAGAGTCAACCATGGCATCAATGTCATTTGCAATAGCCATGTTGCACCAATAATAGAGTAAAAGATATACATTTGTATTTAATACTAATTACAGATTCCGATTTGCTCTCAAAATTCCTACCATTAGGTCCATTCCTTTCTTTCCATATAATCCACCATGTATGTTCTAGGTTTTCCTTGACCCCCAAAATACTAAATAAGAAGCTCCAGATCTGAGACATGAATTGTCAGGGAAGAAATAGGTGATTCACATCTTCATAATGCTTCTGACATAGCACACACCTACTACAAATGTTAACTCCCTCTTTTTGAAGGTTTTCATGTGTAAGACACGCCCTTCTAGCAACTAACCAAGTAAAACAGTTGACTTTCATGGGAGCTTTATTCGATTGAATGAAGAGGTGACAGGGACATTGTGCCAGGTGATTGGAGCACTCTGAGAGATGTTGTGATTTTGGGTACTGTAGGTGTATAAAGATTAAGGAGGTTAAGCTATTCGTAGGATGAACATGGGAAGAATGGCCGGGGGTGACAAGATTCTGGTGGAGTTTTTGAAGAACACATGCAAGGCAAGGAAGGTCTGGAATGGCCACGGGGCTGTTTATATTATTTTAAGACTACAAAGTGCTTGAAGAGTGGTGGTGGAGTACAATGATCCTGTTGTACAAGAACAAGGGTGATATTCAAAACTACAACAATTATTGGAGTATCAAGTTGCTTAGCCACACTATGAAAGTTTTGGAAAGGGTGATGGAGATAAAGGTGAGGAGGATCGAGAACCAGATCAGATTCATATCGGATGATTGACTATAGAAAGTATTCATGTTGTGAGGAAATTGGGGGAGAGTAAATGGAGAGAAAGAGGGACTTGCATATGATATTCATTGACCTAGAAAATGTATATGATAAAGTCACAGGGGAGGTCTTATGAAGATGCCTCAAGGCTAGAGGTGTATCGATGGCATACATTAGGGCGACGAAGGACATTACGATAGAGCCAAGACCTGCGTAAGAACAATAGAAAATGACTCAGAGTTCTTCCCGGTCAAGATGGGATTGCACCAGGGATCAACTCTTAGCTTGTTTCTATTTGCCTTGGTCTTAGATGAATTGACTTGGAATATTCAAGGTGAGCTGTCATGATGTATGTTATTTGCAAATGACATAGTATTGATTGATTGATGAGATTCGTGACGGAGTTAACTCTAGGTTAAAGGTTTAGAGGCAAATCCTAGAGCCTAAAGGGTTCAGGTTGAACATGACTCAAACAGAATATTTAGGGATTATTCGGTAGGATGTATTAGAAAACCTATTACATGTATTAGCCGTGGTATTATTTTATCTTTTGTTTGGTAAGATTTTAAGCGTATGTTAGTTATACACCATATTCAATATTATAGGGTGTCTAACTAATACATAGCAAACCATGGTATTACCATTACATGTGATATTAATACATGGATAAGCATGGATAAAGATATAACTATTAATACACCAAACCAAACAACGAATAAGAAATAATCCTAGTATAACTAATCTAGCATTACTAATACACTCTATTCAGTACTATTCTTATACACTCTACCAAACGGCCGCTCAGAGTGCAAGTTCAATGATGCAACACATGAGACTGGCGTGCAAGGGAGGTTGGATACACAGGCTATCCCTAAGAGAGAAATTTATAAGTATCTTGGACTTTTAATTCAAGGTAATAGGGAGATCGATGATGATGTGGCACATCATATTGATGTGGGGTGGATGATATGGAGGCTCGCTTCGAAGTCTTGTGTGATGAAAAGGTACCACAAAAACTTAAAGGTAAGTTCTACAAAGTAGTGGTAAGACCGACCTCGTTGTACGGGGCAGAATGTTGGCCAGTCAAGAACTCCTATGTTCAGAAGATGCAAGTTGTGAAAATGAGGATGCTGAGATAGGTGTATGGATAAGACCTGAGGATATCCAGGACTGGGTGGAAGTGACATTCGTGGTGGACTAAATGAGGGAAGCGAGGCTGAGATGATTTGGGCTTGTGAAGAAAAGATGTGCATATGCCCTGATTAGGAGGTGTGAGTGGTTGGATATGGTGGGTAGAGGAGAGGTAGATGTAGGCCAAAAAAGTATTACGGAGAGGTGGTTAGACATGGCATGGTGCATCTTCAACTTACCGAAGACATTGTCAAGTTTGCGGAATGAATGCTCTTAAATAGAGAGTTCTTCCATTAAATAGAAAGAATTCTAATTTGCATACCTAAAAATATGCTATTCGTACTCCTAAATATTTGTTATTCCTAGCTGTAATTTCTTTGAAAATATGCTACATTAATCCCTGATATCTCCTACATATAGAAAGCATTGATACCATAATTACACTAATATTTAGAGCTATTACATAGATATGTACAACAATTAAAATCTGTTCAACATGCCAACATCCCCCCTCAAATTGATGTTGGTGGATCAAAAAGCATCAATTTGCTTGCGAGAAACTAATGACGTTGTGCCATAGATTTTGTAAACACAAGCTATTTGAAAATCACGGGATACATGTAAGAGAGTAATATCTCTTTTATTTACAACTTCTTTGATAGAATGACGTGCCACTTCAATGTGTTTGGTCCTTTCATGATAAATCAAATTGGTAGCAATTTGAGTGACACTTGTGTTGTCAGCATGGAGAGAAGTGGGTTTAGATTGAAAAAAATCAATTTCAGCAAGTAAACCATGACTAAGTTGCTTGGACTTGGGTGCGGGTGTCCGATACGGGTGCGGATCCAGAATTTCTCCCTCGAATTTGGTCAAAGTACCCAAAATCGGCTGACCATATCGGGTATAGATCCCACACCCATGTCGTGTCGACATGGGTGCGTCATCGAAAGTGAAGAGTCCGAGCAACTTAGAACCACGAAGCCAAACAATCTCAAACCAAACAATAGACATTGCTTGATATACAGATTATGTTGAAGATTTTGAAACACGTCTTGCTTCTTGCTCTTCCAAGATATCAAGGAGTCTCCAATTTGGCTTACGGCCTCAGTGAAGGCTCCAAAATTGTTGGTGTAAGTGACACAATTGAAGGGGAGCCCTGCATTGTACACCTACACCCACCGTGAAAAAACTGTAATTGCACTATCCCTCAAAATATCCTTGGCAACACCATGGTAACTTCTTTTATTGCTTTTCCCTGCCCCCATCTCCTAGCTTCCGTGGTAAGTAACAATCTAAGGGACCTTCCATATCAGTTGATCCACAACTTGAAGAGATTGTTGCATCCGTTCCCCGTTTTTGTGAATATGCAGGAAGCGACAAATTAATAACTTCACCTTCTTCCACTTCATCATCAAGATCTGTCACAATTAATTGATGTGAAATTTGATGTTTTTAGCTCCGTTTGCTCATCATAATATTTTACTAATGTCCACGCTTCGCGCGATTTCAGTACCTTGTTAAATTTGCAAAATATTTTTAAAAAAATATTGAGTTGCTATAAATGTTCTTTTTACTGTTCAAAACAAATATATAAGATTTTTAGCATTAATTTTTAATTTTAATACCTTCTGTAGTTTTGAACTGACTAAAAGCTTTTGGTCTTCTTAAGATGCTTTTTGTATCATTGAAACTACTTTGTTTATTCTTGTAAAGATTGTAGGAAGAATTTCTTTTAAAATGTTGGAGCTCTTTATGTGTATAAATATGTAATGTTTCTTTTGTGTTTTTAAAATATATATATAACCAATTGTTTCTTTAAAAAATTGTTTTACTTCAAATTTCTCATTTTATTCTTAATGACATTATCTTAGATCAACGGAAAATTCATCTCATTTTTAAGATCACAAATTTTGAAAATATATCAACTTGAGGGAGTGCATTTTTATATATTTTGATTAAGAAATGGAGATATTGTACATAACAACTTTAGAAAATGAAGTTCTTTGACATATATAATTGTGTTCTATGTCAGCTTTGAGGATCAATCAAATTAGGGAACTACTGCTTCGAGAAATATTACAAGCTTACAAAGGGTAGAAGAATAATTCATATGATTTGTTTCTTATAGTAGAAACTGATACTGGCAGAAGTAAAATTATAAAGAACTTCACCAAAAAAAAAAAGAGAAGTAAAATTATAAAGAAGATTTTAAAAATATCTTGCAAAGGAAGTGGAATTCATCTCTACATAATATTCTTCTACGTGACTTAGCTTCAATTTGCATTCTCGTTCTCTAAGTGTCATCGAACATTTTTGGATGAGCTGGATGTTGGAAACCACCAAACCATCTACTACCTAAAGATGCTTGGAAATGCCATATCATGAGCATTCCCTTGGCGAATTCCAGCTATGCTAAGCCATCTATAGTTGGTACTTAAATTGTAAATTCTCCATTGAATTCTTCAAAAGTGAACATTGTATAGTTTGGTCAAGTTCAAATGCAAATGGTTGCTCTTCGAAAATATGTTTGTGACGCTTAGGAGGCTAGGCCCTCAAAAGTACGAAAGAAGTTGTTTGATATATATTCAATTTCCAAGTGATAAGTAATGGAGTGATTAGTGAGAGTAATTAAATACTCATAATCTAATGGGAAGGTAAATATTCAATTAAATGGCAATTAGTTGCACAAAATGAAAGAAAGGGCTGCGTAGCTTCTTCTATATGTTATGTTTGCCAGAAAAAAGAAACAAAAAAAAGTCAAATTAAGCGAGTTGAACGAGGTGACTTTTGAGCTTTTTTAATATGACACATAAATTACGAAAAATTAGAGAAAATGCCGAAAGAGGGGGCAAAATACCAATGATGGTCTAAAGAGAGGTGCCACATCACCTACTCAATGCCTAATTTTACTATATATATAGATTTCTTCTAATTGCTAGACTTTTCGAATTCTTTTTCCTCTGTAAATAAGGAATTTGAGAAGTTGGAACAGTAATAGCTATTTAATTTTTGAGCCATTTATTGTTGTTACAATAAAATACATAAAAAGATATGATAAAAACAAAATGAAAGGAAGGAAAATGCCAAAAAGTAGAAAAAAGATAATTGTGTTTCTAGGCTACAGAGAGTTGCCACATATATATGTAAATATATATATTTCTTTTGTCACAAACTTGAGGCATTTTGTATGGTTGCGATGTTGCTATCGCCACCAATAAGATGTTTGTGTCGAAAAATTCCTCCTTCAAAATGTCTTGTTACAAAACACACATATAACTGCAGTCCTATTGGGCTCACTAGCCCTTTGCCCATATTTCCAAGCCTGGTCAAACACTTCTATTTATAGTTGAGATTTTTTTTTAAAATTAGCTAGTAACATATTTTAATCATGGTTAAGAAAAAAAATTCAGCAGCATATAGAAGAAGAAAGAAGTGTTAAAGTAGAAAACAGAGATGAACGGATGAAGAAAATAAAGGAAAGAAGAGAGTTGAAGAAAAAGAACCTGAGCGGGCGATTGAAGCACATATGGAGGTTTTGAATGTCGATGGAGAAGCGGAAGAAAAAGAAGAACAAGAAGAAAGAAATCACCTGAAGTTGATGCCCTTCACAGAGCTGAAAACCCTAGCTCAGTTATGAATGTCGCGAAATATGCAGGTTTTGAATGTCGTGTTTTTTTCTCGTAAAAATCAACCATTTTAAAACATAAAAAAAAGGCGAGCAGAGAGTGCTTCTGCTCACGCTGTGCTTTTGGGGTTAAAGCACCCATGTCTGCTCACCTCTCTCGCTTCATGCCATTGAAGCGCAGGTCCTTCGCATCGATTTGCTTCACCGCTTAAAGAGGTGAAGCACCCACTTTTTCTAATCACTGGTGTTTCCATCTTCATTCCTTAAAACAAATAATGGAAACCCCCACCCCACCCACCCATGCACTCGATCAAAATTGTCATTATATCAACCACCACTATTCAACTATCCTCCTATAAAGATTTGTTGGTCATTTGGGCCTCCTTGGACAAAGTTTTCAAAATCATCCTAGCATTTAGTTTAAGTTTTCTCATTTATATGCATCCATAGTAAAATTGTGTCCTACATCCAAATTGGTCCTAACAAAATACTCTTACCTGGCTATCATCGAATCTCTTTACTTAGCAAATTTATCCTTATGTCTTGGTTTCAGAATGATTTTAGTTCCTATTTAATCCCTCTCATGTCGATCCCGTCAGGCATTTTCCCTATCCATGTAGTTTCTTACCTACGGTCCAACCACCTATTTGAATTTTAAGCCTCTTGGACTAGCATCTACCCTTCGTAACACCACTTTAGGGTGCCTATACAACAACACACCAGTGTTATCAAAAGCAAAAAAGCTCTAAGGTCCGTTAGGGGAGAAACAAATACAAATATATATGTTTAGTCCTAGACTAATAAGTATAGGCATGAATGACGAATATAAGAACAAAGAAATTGAAACAAAATACGATAAAATGAAATATCAATTGCTTAGTGTCTCCCCTTCAGAAGAGGCTCATTGGCAAAGAGAAGTATGTCTTAGAACATTGATGACGACACTAAAGTGTACATTAAGCGAGGCAAAGCGCTCAACACGTTTTAAGCCTCACTTCCGGGTTTAAGCGTGCCTTTGATAATACTACAACATACCCAATGTAATCCCCCAAATGGTGTTTGGGGAGGGTAGAGTGTACGTAGATCTTACTCCTACCTCTTGGAGGTAGAGAGGTTGTTTCCGAAAGACCCTCAACTCAAGTGCAACAAATCAAAGTATTTACGAAAAGAATGTGATAGTGAAGAAAACATGTCACTTAATTAGGAAAGCAACACATCATTCAGTGAAAAGAAACAGTAACAACAACGAAATGATGCGGTAATTGAAAAGGAAATACATGTATAAGACTAATAATACAACAAACACGGTGCTCCCAGGCTCTCACCAAGCCTAAACCGCCAAAAAGCAAGTCAAAGCTCAACTACCTACTACCCTTCTATCCTAATCCGCAACCTCCACCAGTTTGGGGTGCCTGTTTGATGGATCAATTTCTTACATCTGTTAATAGGGTGGAAATCATTGTCTATGCTCCCTCCTTAGAAATGATGTGATGGAACCAATTGCTCATTAATCATCACCTTCGTGTAATTCACTAAACAATTTCATAGATTAGGATTTGTCGATGGTTGCAATTTCCTGATTAGTTGCCAGTTCTGAGAATTTATATTTCCAGTCAAAATGAATCTACATTGTTCCATTACATTTCCTTGTCAAATTATTTTCTATGGGGGTATCCATGTAACTTATATTTTTGTTCATGGAAAGTTAATTTTGCAACTTTTCAAGGTCAACATCAACAACAACATTCCTAGTGGAATCCCACAAGTGGGGTCTGGGGAGGATAGAATGTACGCAAATCATACCCCTACCTCATGGAGGTTAGGAGACTGTTTCCGGAGGACCCTCGGCTCGATTATAACATATCAGAATAATGAAAAGGAAAACGACAGTGGAGAAACAAAGCAACCACAAAATAATGCGATAACCAAAACACAATAAACAACCGATGATGATGGAATCAAAAACAAAACACTATAAGAAAACAGCTAAACCCCTCAAAAATCAAGACCACACTCCATACCTACTAGCCTTCTACCCTAATACGCGACCTCCACTCCCTCCTAGGTCATACGTTATATGTTCCATTTTATGTGACACTATTTCCTTATGAATCTATCAAAAAAAGAAGGGAAAAGACATCAAGTTG
The DNA here is from genome assembly GCA_018342035.1 of Solanum appendiculatum. NCBI lineage: Eukaryota > Viridiplantae > Streptophyta > Magnoliopsida > Solanales > Solanaceae > Solanum > Solanum appendiculatum. Next base: position 1,177,668 of record JAGDQO010001042.1, on the reverse strand, counting down.
CACCCTAAACTTGTCCGAAAAAGTCACTCACACACTCATACTTTACAGGTGATCTATCACCCCTCTTATCTTTATTTAAAGTGTAATTATTACCACCCAAAATGCTGATGTGGCAGGTGCGTGTGAATCACCCTGTACCATGGGACTGGCTTTGTATGTTCCAGGGTGAAAATAATACCCCTTCAAATAAGGATTGGGTGTGGGTGTGTTGTGTGTGTGTGAGGGGGGGAGGGGGTGTGATAAGTCACCCGTAAAGTACGAGTGTGTTAGTGACTTTTCCGGACAACTTTAGGGTGCAAACTGTCTTTCTATAGTTGGAAACAATTTACCTTTAAACGTCTCAATTTATCTTTATTCTTTAATGACATCTTTTAATAGCCATGGAAATCTCATGGCATGTTGAAGAACACAAGTTCCAAAAGTCTGTCTTAAATCTCTCAAACGCCGTCATATAAATTGAAATGCACACACTATTTTTAAGAGAAAACAGTACTTCCATTAAGCTTTTAAGCAGCAATAAACTTTAAAAGAAAAGCTTTTAAGAGGCATATACAACGTATACAATATTTATGAAATGAAAAACACTTGCCAATTTAAAAGTAAAATAAGAAGAAAAGGTTAATGGAAGTATAAGGGTGATGGAAACATGGACTCAAAAATGCGTAAATGCTAGATCAATGGAACGTTTATAAGTAGTCTATGTCAACTTTATCAAAAAGAAAAGAAAAAAGGTACTCCAGTGGAAATAAATTATTGATGCTTTGACTACATTTGCCATTGGGGTCATAGTTCTTTAGAAACCTATGTGTCTTGTTAATTTATCTTGGAAACGATTCCTTTTTGCTTCTAACTTCTATTCCGTTTCTCTCTTTGAAGCAAAAGGATGGTCTGATATTTCATTTCATAGTATTCTAAGAGAGCAGAATGTTTATATTTTATCCTATACTGTGTTTCTTAATATTTTAAAATTTTGCAGGTGGGAAGATCTTCCACCTCTGCCAAGTCCCCAGATGGATTGCATAGGCCTACCATACGATGGTAAATTTCATGTTCTAACGGACCTTGTTGGGCTGCTAGAGCGGGAGACATCTGCTGTTTTTGATCCATCTGATGAAACATGGCTAAGTGTAAATGATACTTGGCCATTTTCAAGGGCTATGCATTTGGGAATTCAGGTGCTTGATGGTGGTCATATATGCACAGTTGTAGATTGGGGTGGGAGCTCCATTGAAACTAGGGATGTGGATAACAGGGAGTGGCATCATAGAGGTTTGATACCTCCTGTGATTCTACCTGACCATCCCCGGCCTCTAGAGGTCTTTGATTATGGATTTGTTGCACTGAGAAATGAAATATATGTTTTGGGAGGAAGAGTGCTGCGATGGGAGGAATCTGGGACCGGGAAGTTTAACATTGTGAAGTTGAGCACAGTTAGAGCGTGCAACCCACTGAGTTTACCTTTAAGGTGGAGGGAGATCAGACCAATGTGTGAGCCTGCATTTGGCTCCATACTAGGTTGTGCATCCTTGGAAACAAGATCTTTGTGATTTAAGGTTCTGTTTCCTATGTGCTGATGCTGTGTGGTAAAAATGATCACATTGCAACCTTGCTCTAATAATAGGCTAAGAAAGGTATCACCAATGGAGATTATCATTCGTGCAATTAAATTATGACTGGTATGAGTGAAGTGGATCTAGAACGTTGAGGAAAAGCTGCTGGCCTTGAGTCGAATTCTGCAACAATTGATAGGCGTGACAAAGTTCCAGGAAGATTGTGGTAGATTATTCGAACAGCACATTATGGAATCACTAAAATGTCTATTAATGCTGTAATTTCCATTCCAGTGGTTCTTTTTCCTGTATCCTGAGGAACGTCTCTCCCAAATTCAATATACTGAGTTTCTTCTGTTGTTTTGAATTACTTATGGTACTTAATGTGCTTGTCTTTAATACTTCATCAACCTCAACGTGCATATTGTTTTTATTCACATTTGAGACAGCAGTAGCAGTTCTGCCTGTTGGGTAGGGATGGCAATGGGTCAGAGTGGATGCGGAGCAGGGTAGGTTTTACGCTATGCGGAGTGGGTTTTAGGCTCAGCGGGAGATCGATGGGTTGAAATCATTTTTTTCTAAACTAGTGTGGGGCGGGTTGATAGATGAACAAGTCTTTCATAAACTAAATCAGTGATTTAATCCCTCCAGCTTGCCTGCTTTGTTTTCTCTAAATATTTAAATATGGGATGTGAGCGTTTATTAGTAGTAACAGTAGCTTAAAGAGGTTAACTAAATGGTCAATGTTTAATTTTGTCAATCTTAAGGTTTACATTTGTGCATAAGCATGTATGAACATGTGTGGCTTAAAAGTTTTTAGCAATTAACAGATAAAGAGAGTGACTTTATCTTGTTAACCTTGGCTTAAGAGAAGTCTGAAGTTCTTTTGTCTATATGTAAGTACGGATTAGTATATGGTCAATTTACAAATATTTAAATAGTAAAGTTAATCAAAAGACAAAAAAATATTTATGTGGGGATGAGGATGAGCGGGTTTATGCAGGACAGTGCGGAGCTGGTTGAGATTATAGAAAAACACAATGTGGTGCGGGACGGGTTAAGCTCAACCCACTCCGCTCCGCCCCATTGCCATCCCTACTCTTGATTCTGTTGAATTGTATCGAATCCATTTTCTATTTTAAAGCGAACACTTATAAAACTAGAAAGCTTTTTCTTTTTACTTTAATTTAAGTTTCACTCATTAGATTCAGTAATATATTAATTCACATAATATCTTGAATGATTGAGAAGAAGAAAAAGTTATCACACAATCGGAATACAACAGGTGTGTCCATGAAAACGGGAGGGTATTACCCCCGGAATGGACCATGCCTGACCTTGTTCGGACAGTGATTGTTAAGAAATGCACAATGCAATAGTTAAAGAATGGATGTTACAAGATTAGAAGATTTTACCAGGATTTAGGTCAAGGTGAAGTACACATTCAAGATAAATATACTTTGCAAATGAAATGAAGTTCATGCTTTCACAGTTTTCAACGAGTAATGGTACAACTACTCTTCCATTTCAAAACAAATGGTGTTTTTAGCTTGGCCACACCCTTTAAAAGATGTAGGTCTTTCTTTAGTACTTAGTAATACTCCTTTCGTTTATTTTTATCTATCTATTATACTAAAAATACATTTACTTTTACTTGGCATTTTTAGCATATCAAGAATAAAATTGAAAGAATCACCAATGTTTTCTTGATAATGTAAAACACCACTTATTTTGAAATAAAATGAAAAAGTAAAACAACACATTTGAAATGGAAGGGTATCAACTTAGCAGAACCAGCTAATACACACCATAAGAAAATGAGGGAAAATATATCCTTTCTTGCATTTTTCAAGTCTCTACAATCCACATGCGACTATGGCATCACAACACGCTAGAATAACTTCCATCTACACTTGATAACAATTTGCCTTTATTATCTACCAAACCGTTGAATCCTCCTACGCCTTAATTCTTCCAAAGATAGATCATGTATCTCACTTGTTGGACCAGGGGATGATGGTGCATCACCGGTACGAGCTGTGCCACACATTTCGCAAACGTTCAGCCTACCTGAATTATCAAATGTACATGCATCGCATCTCCACGTGAGCAGCGTATCTCGTGCAATCCTCCCACCAGCAGTTCCTCTTCCAGTAATTCTTAGTTGGATTCGAAATAAGCTCTTCACTAATCTTAAAGGCCAGCTCAGTGCATAGCTAAAACCTCTCATAAACTGTCTAACTGGATTCAGACCTGAATATGATGATTTTAATCGCAAATACAGAAGGCCAGCTAGTATTCCCCCAAGGTGGCCAAGGAATGAGACACCAGGGACAAACATCTGTACGAGAATAAGTTCTGCCCAGGCAGCAAAACGTGTAGGAACCATAAGTCCATGTACAGATGTATAGTCATCTGATTGTGCATTGACGATAACTTTCATGGCGAAGAGGACACCAGAAAAACCCACAGAGTATTCATTATAGTAGGGTCTCTCGTAATCAAAGAACAGCAGAAGTGATTTTGCAAGCATCAGTGTGACACCTTGGGACATAGCAACTAAGGTTGCAACCATTGATGCAAACTCTGCACTACCCATTGATGTCTCCAACTGAATACCCTTCCACAAAAGTGAAAGCATATTGTACACCAGGTGAGATTCATTTATGTGGAAGAACGGTGACAGGAAGAATCGCTTGAGGTCCGTGTACTGCACCATCAAAAGCAAATGTGAACCCAACATTATAGTTTGAAATTCGACCTCCCAAAACTATAGATCACAGTTTAAGCTCTAGAAAATAGATTAATATGGCACATATAGATTACTAGGGTCGAATCATAGAAGCAATATGTACTCAAAGGGCACCAGCAATATGGAAATGTGATAAATCAACTAACTAAGCAGGTTAGTAAGAGAGTAACCGTAATTGATTTCTCTGAATTGGCTGCAACCTATGTTGCTCAGACTCTCCAAATATGTTGCCGCATCCATGCCAAATTCTCCAAAATGCACTACTTTTGGAGTATCCAACACGCACCCATCGACATTTTTGAAGAGTCCAAGCAACATAGATTGCAACTTTATGAACAAACTCATGAGTCAACTCTGGACACAAAACTGAGATATCCATCCAATGAATATTATAGCCAACAACTTCACATAGAGGCAACACCTTTGATCTCTTATCATTTGTACCCTCCATAACTCTATCTAGAGTTTTACAGCCAGAGGGCAGAAACCTGCAATTTCTTTTTATCTTCAAAGAGGGAATTGGTGTTTTAGGTCATGATAGAAGCCATATAAGTTCATCAACATTTAAGAAAACCTTTACACATGCTAAGCTTATTTTACAAAAAAGAAAACAAATTTATTTTATATATGAAATAGCAGTTCTTCTCTGCTGTGATCAAACAACATCGTGGTTGTCATCTAGTTAAAATTTTCAGACACAGGGGTGTGTTTGGTTTCCAATTTTCCTATGTATGGTTGGTCAAAATATTTAGAAAACATTCTCTCGAAAAACAATTCCTTAATGGAAGTAGGGAAAACAAGTTGCAGAAGTGACATTTCAAGTTTATTGTCTTCTTCCACCCACCCAATCCCTGCAACCCCCACCCCCGATCGCCCACTCCCCATCCCATTCCACCTCAGAGTGTTTTGCTATATGACATATAAATGCTCTTTGAATAATATTTTCTTGCTTACATACCAAACACTATAAAATAAGTAAGAAAGAGACTTGTTTTCCATGAAATAATTTACTAAGCAAAACATTTTCCTTTGTACCAAACACACCCATAATATTAGTATCAATTACCCAAACCAAAACCTAACTAGCATCAAGAAAAACAACAAAAAAACAAAGATCAGTCACATATGGTGTCCAGCAAGAAACAAAATCATCACTGAAAATCAAAGTGGCAAAAAGGGTTGATTACCTTCACGATAATGTGAGGATTAAACCAAACTTGATCGATTGTGGGGAGGAATGGATGAATAAATTTGGGCCTCAAGTAAATAATGGTATTAGCAGCGAGAAGTGCAGCAGTAATTGGGGGTTTTCTGTCTAATCTTGAATACTCAATCACTGTATGCAACCCTAGCAGAGGAATCATACCACGAGATACTGATCCCCACTCTCCTCTTCCTCTCTCCATACCTAATTCAGAATTTGGATGATTGATGATTCTACTGCAAAGGCGAATCCTCTGAAATCAATCTTTGTGCTAATCAAGTTTATGAAGCATTCCAGATGCTTCTGCTACTTGTGAAGACCAAACTCTAGCTGCCCAAAAATAATTTTGCTATTTTAAAAAAGAAAGTAACTTTGAGAAAATGGTAGGCGTATTATTACAAAAACTTACGAAATCAGACTAGTTTAGGAGGTAATTACTTACGTACACGTTAATTTGTAATATTACGAGTTTTATCATATTTGTCAAAATTAGATGTAGTTTGTTCTAAATACACTATATTCAAATTGATTTGCATGTATCTGAAATACATAGACAAATCTCGCTCGTCTCCTTTTCATCTCGCTCGACACTCTTCTATCTCATTTGTGTATCTAGTATCTTAAATACATGTAAATCACACCAGATACATGTATCTGGTGTGATAGTATGATTCACATGCATAGATAAATCATGCTCCTCTCACTTCCTATTTCATTGTATCTATTCTGTAAAGTGAAAATCTGCACCAAAAATTTAGGAAGAAAGAAAAAACTTTAGATAAGCAAAAAAAACAATGCGGCTTTCTCTAAACGACAGTCCAAACTAAAATTTGGTAGAAAATACTTTGAAAAGAGCTCAAAAATCAGTGAAAAGGATGGACTTTAACTCATGCCAGTCGAATTAATTGGAAATGATTCGAGTGTTTTTAGGGCTGGGTTGTTCGCCCATTAAAGCAGTACGTGAGCTGGGTTCAGAACGTTGTGAGTCAGTATATATGCCGCAAATTCTAATTTCTTAAAATATTGCTGCATCTGGAAAATGCCTAGAATGAAGCAGATTCCTTCTACTAACAAAGAAGCAAGATTGCTATCTTAAATCTTGGACAATGGATTTGATGAAAATTACACCAAAAGCCAGGACTGTTAGAAAAATAATAGTAGGAAATATGATTGAAGAAGAAAATGGCTTTGAGGCGTGTAAATATTTTTTTTAAATAGATATTGTCCATATACATATTGGGGTAAATACAAACAATTCTCTTCAAGGATACAACAAAGCCCTTGGTTTATACATGCAGATTTTTTTTAGGCTACTTCTAGAGAGTCTTTATATTTATAGCACTTAAGAGATACTCTTCATAAAAGTTATGTTATTTCATGAACAAATATGTCATTTCATAAGAGTCATGTCCTTTCATGAATAAATGTGTTTTTTCATGAGTCATGTCTTTCATGAACATATAACTTTTCATAAATGTCATGTTCTTTCATAAACATATGACTTTTCATAACACATAACAATCATGTTCTTTCACGAAAATGTGTCTGTTCAATTTAAGACCTCTATATATTACAAAATATCCAACAATCCCCCACTAGTTTGTAATATTTCTCATAATATCATGCATACCAAAGAGTATCTTGTAATAGATTTGAACTTTCCGTTAGTGCAAGCACTTTAAAGTTCTAACGAAGTAATTGGTATCTTAAAAGATTTGAACCACAACTTCATGTGTCAAAATCGAAAATATCACACACATAATATTATTTGTAGCTTAGAAACCCCAGTATTTGCTTTAGCACGTTTATGGCCATGTGCTCATCCTGATTTCATGAATATTTACACGACAAATCCTTTAGATCTTGCTTGAAGCGGCACCACTTCAATATACATATAGGTGAAATTAGTTACTATGTTCCTGTTACTGTAGACATTTACTAATTTCATTAAGAATTAATTCAATCTCCGTGTAACAGTTTGCACTATGGAGTTTGTCACTATGCCCCTGTTATTTCAAGCATTTAACAACTCCTCCACTTCACACATAACAATATGCAATACACTTGAATCAAGGCTCTAAAAAAGAAAACTCGTGTTTTAGCAACACAAAGCAACTTGTTATTACCCGTTGAACTTGTATTGTTTGAGTGTATACTAACTCAAAGTTGGGTTCCCATCACTTGTGTTTAGTTTAAGGATTTCAGCCTTATATTCATTCACACTTTTATTATACTGCATCTTTTGCAACTAAATTTTATAAGATAAGTCATAAACAAATCTTTCACATAGGCATATCACATATTGATCATTATCTCAATGGCTTAGAATGGTTGCATCAGTTGTGGCCACAACATTTCACAATCATATATTTTTTCCAATCATTACATTTCTTTTCAAGCATTTATATGCTAAATATATTCTTAGTCCACTATGGAATTCAAGCCTATTTTGATGCAAAATTTATGATATCTTCATACATGTTACAAAATCCAACTTATATGAATTTTATCATTATCATTAGATGAATCACTATTTATAGACCAATGCACCAATTCATCTATGTATGAATAGTCATGTCTATACAAAATGTGTCTTACAACCGATACTTCTTTTCATGAAAAGTCACAACATTTCAAGTGACATTACTTCAAGAAATTACATAATATTTTTTACGAAGGCTTATAGCCTAATCATCACATTAGCAGTCTAAACAACTAATCATCACTAAAATTATCAAGTTATAAACACTACCTACCATGTCAAATACATCTAAGATATATCTTGTGGGTGTTGAAGAAACAATTTATATCTTAAAATTCTTCAAATATTATTGATTATTAATCATAATTCAATCACCCCCACACTTTAAATGTTTCAAATGTCCCGTTTATAACTTGTCTAGACATCTAATTAACATTAGTAAATCATCTTATTGTCAAATTTATAGTGTCCCACTACTATAACACATGAACATTTAATAAGAAGACAAAATCTTCAACCTTTAATGAACACAAAATAATCTAATAAAAAGTAATCATTTCTCTTCATTTCAATTATTCTAGTAACTTTCAAGTATAGATATTATCCATCAAAATAAAGGAGTTTATATATCATCTCACAACTTGAAAATACAATTCACATGATCTTTATGCAACACTATTATGCCATTTCTCAAAAATTTCAAAGGATAAAACTTCATAAATAAATAATAAGAGAAGTTAAGAAAGCAGAACCCGATATATGTCATTTCCTTCGTGATCCATTGTTGGCTCACTTTTTCCATATGACTTGCTGCCTTAGAATCATATTTTAAATGAGCCGAATATTTTTTCTTACAACCCCACTACCTCAAGAATTGAAGGATCTTGTCTCGTTTATCTTCTTCAATCCCAATATCTCTTTAAAATTGTTAGAAAAATAATAGTAGGAAATATGATTGAAGAAGAAAATGGCTTTGAGGCGTGTAAACACTTTCTTTAAAGAGATATTGTCCATATACATATTGGGGTAAATACAAACAATTCTCCTCAAGGATACAACAAAGCCCTTGGTTTATACATGCAGATTTTTTAGGCTACTTCTAGAGAGTCTTTATATTTATAAAACTTAAGAGATGACTCTTCACAAGAGTCATGTTCTTTCATGAATAGTTGTGTCTTTTCATAAGAGTCATGTTCTTTCATGAACATATGACTTTTCATAAAGGTCATGTTCTTTCATAAACATATGACTTTTCATAACAGTCACGTTCTTTCACGAACAACTATGTCTGTTCAATTTAAGACCTCTATATATTACAAAATATCCAACAAGGACATGACTTCTATCTGTGCACTTGGTTACATATAACTAGTCAAAATCAAAGATGCACAAGTTAATCTCAGATTGACAAGATTCAAACACATCAACTAATCCAGTAAAATTTCTTTTCATGATTGTAAGTCCACTAGCTCTACTTTCCTTTTCACTGTTTCAGCAATACAGATATAGCTAATGGAAGGAGCATTAACACACCATCGAAAGCGTGCTCTTTGCTATAACCAGGCCTGGTCATTCAACACCTTAGAATTCTTAATAAATCCCCATACACCTCTTCATTCTGCTTAACTAAGACCACTAAAGATCAGGTGCCTACTTGAGCTACAGACACGTTTCATCGAAATATTTTGACAGAAGCAAATACTGGTATCAACAATGTACACCAAATAATGAATACTATAAAACAATAGCACCCTCCAAATTGGTTTCCCCTGAAGAAAATTTTTACCCAGCTTTACAAGGATGTGGTAGAGTTATGCTTGACGGCACAGAGCTAAGAAGCTGAAAGAAATTTAACAGATGATAGAAGACTTGCCAGGAAACTAGACACTTGCAACCATTGAGTGTGCAAAAAGAGGAAGGCAAGGCCCTTCAGGTTTTGTCATTCATGAATAGTACAACTAACAAACAATGTCCAAGATAAAGAGAACACAACCCTGAACCAAAATTGAAACTATAAAGTAACTAAACATCAGATCTTTCTCATGGGGAAAGACATCGATACATGTGTAGAAGTGCTATCAATATCAATAATTACTAAATGAAAACCTGCTTCTCATCAACTACTGAAAGCCATCTTGTGCAGGTCCACACAGCACAGCCTTGAGAACTAGACCTGAGCTGTGCCTTCAGTGAACTTAGGATCCTCACATCTGTACCTTCCATCAGGCCCAATTCCGAAGCCCCTAGGATCAGCAAATACATTCTCTAGCAGCTGGTTACGAGCTGGAACAGGGCTTGCATCTGCAAACTCAACAGACTCTTCAACCAATTCATCAATCTTCTTATCGATGGCCTTTAACTCTGCTTCGTTGACCAGGTTGTTCTCAAACATATACTTCTTCAAGGCAATGATAGGATCTCTTGTGGCATAGTGATTCTTTTCAGCTACCAAAACGAACAAATTAAGGTCAAAGAAATGATGTAATTGACTCCAAATATGTGGACCACATATAAGGGTAAATGTGCAACAAAATAAGATAACAGAGTTTAAAAGGCTCATTCTCTTATGGTACTTGGATATATCTTACAGCACTTCTACAATGGAGTTTTGGGGCTTTGAGCTCCTTTCTGGTGTTTTTGTCCCCTTTGTTTGGGAGGTATCAGTGTACATATAGTGGTGTCCCCGAGATACTTCATGTTATATGCCTAAGTGTAAATGGAAGCTATAAATAATCAAATCAAAGTGCTCCTCATTCCACACACTTACCAAGGTTATATTTACACAGTTGCTCGCACATAAATCACTATCTCAAAAGCTTCCACACAATAAGCCAATTTGAGGGTTCTCGTACAGAATGGCTATCCACTTTTTCGCCATGTCATAGTACATACATATTACTAAAAAGAAGTGGTTGGCTAAATTACTAAAAAATTGTTTGGTTAGTCATAGCATGCACTACAAAAAAGGCAGAGGTAAATCAAAAGCATTTAATGAGTCCTCAGATAAGCTGCCTAAAGTTAATTTCACCGTCTGATAGTTCTCTATTAAGTACTAAAGGTTTACCCTTCAAAACCTTAGAAAACACGGGCTACAATCATTGTCGGGTACCACAGATGCCAAAGCAGCAGTATCAAAGAAACTTCAAGAAGTGGATTGAGAATAATACCACAAGTAAACTGGAATAATTTAAGATAATTGAGCAAGGGAACAGAAGGGAAATGGAACACTCACCAGGGTCACGAAGCTCATCTGGATCAGCCAAAGAGTGTCCTCTGAACCGGTAGGTCTCACATTCAACCAAAGTGGGACCTTCCCCTCTCCTAGCTCTGCCAACAGCCTCTTTTGCTACCTCCCTCACCTTCAACACATCCATTCCATCAACATGAACCCCAGGCATCCCAAAGGCAGGACCTTTCTTCCAAATTTCAGGATCAGAAGTAGATCTCAAGTGGGACATCCCAATTGCCCACAGATTATTCTCAACAACAAAGATAATGGGCAATTTCCACAACGCAGCCATGTTCAAACACTCATAGAATTGGCCATTGTTGCAAGTTCCATCACCAAAGAAGGCCAGAGTGACATGATCACAATCAGCCTCCTTCAAGACCTCCCTTCTGTACTTGCTAGTGAATGCAGCACCTGTAGCCACTGGGATTCCCTCACCAATAAAGGCGAAACCACCAAGAACGTTGTGCTCTTTGGAAAACATGTGCATCGATCCACCCTGGCCTCTACAACAGCCCGTGGTCTTCCCAAATAGCTCACTCATCACTTGACGAGCTGGGACACCTTTGCTCAATGCATGGACATGATCACGGTAAGTGCTAACTACAGAGTCTTCCTTCTTCAAGAGCTTGATGAAACCAGTTGAGACAGCTTCTTGGCCGTTGTACAAATGCACAAAGCCAAACATTTTGCCCCTGTAATACATTTGGGCGCACATGTCCTCAAAAGCCCTTCCCAATACCATGTCCTCGTACAGTACCAATCCTTCCTCCTTAGTAATCAACTAAATGAAACAAGACACAGATAATTGAGTAAAAATCACAGAAGCCCAAATCTTTTCAAACAACTATATGCTACAAGAGAAATTATAAGAAGATTAAGCATTAAATTGCCACAATAACTACTCTGGGTCAAAAGTTGCATGACACAAATAAAATCTGAGTTTGCAAATGCAAAAATTATCAAAATTGGGATGGAACAAAGACACAACTATTTAACAAAATTACAAACAAGCCGAACCATGCAAACAACTACAATGTCATACGACAGATTCAAAAAATAAGCACTGAATCAACACAAAGAACACTCAAAAGACTTAACGACCCAAAAAAGGACGAATCTTTAGCAAATAACAGAATTTTTATAGGAGAAATCTAAACCAACAAGCACAAAATCGCCATAAAAAAGGCATTAATAAGATAAAGAGCTACTAAATCAACAGATTGAGCATGACCCAAATGAAACCCGAGCTTGCAAAGCCAAAATCAACAAAGACAAGGGAAAAAATCAAGAAAATGCAGATACCAGATTGGAGCTAGAAGATTTAGACTTTGATTTCTTTTCCTTGACAATATCAGAAACAGCGACAACGGCATTATTGGATCGGCGTTGAGATTGAGAAGGATAAAAAGTCTTCTTGAGGGAAAGCTTATGAGAGGATGATCCAAGAAAAGAGGAGCTACCCTTTAGAGATTGACCCAAAAGGGGCTTTTCAGCAGATCTAGTAGAGTTAAGAGGCAAAGGTTGCAAAACTTTTGTTGCAGAAAAAGACATCGCCATGGATGAATTACAGAAAATCAAGAAATGGGTTGCTGTCAAATGCGAGTAGCAAGATGAATGTGGAGAATGATTATAGAATTGAAGGACATAAAAAGGAAAGAAAGAGGCGGAGGAAACGAGAAACCAAAAGTGTAGAAATAACCGTCAGGAGCGTTGGCTGCTCTGTACTGGGCTTTCTTGTCTTCTCATCCTAAAATTTGCCTTCTATTTTGTGGGTATAGTTGGTTTGACAAAATAAATAAATAAATATATATATATTTAAAAACTATATAGTAAATAATTATACTGAAAATTTATTTGTTTTATGTGATATAATAATTATAAGCTTTATGTCTTTCTTGGCCTTTTGGCTTAAGATCTATTGACTATTTGTTCTTATCACTTATCAGCTATATAGCTTTCACTTTTGTTGGGCATGGCTTCTGAGTTTTTTCCCAGAAATTTTCCTTTTCAAAAGGTTAAATTTTTTTTTTACCAAAACAGATGAAAGGTTTAGTTATTAGTGTAGGTACCTCTATGAATTTGAATAATAATCTCTAATATTTTTAGTTGAGAAATGGGGAATTTGATATGTGTAGTTTTGATGATTGACAATGTATTTAAGTTTATTAATTATTTTTGTTATCTTGTGTTTGCTTTTATAGATAAATCAAGTTTTACTATGATAAAGAATGCACGGTGTAGCTGACAGTGTATGAAATGACACACAAGACCGAATTAAAGAAGGAAAAGAAATCAAAGTGAATCAGAATCCTAATAAAATTAAGCAAAGTCAAAACAACACAAGAACAAGTCTAATCGTTATTTAATAGTGTTTCTATCTACAATTTGAATCATTAAGTTGTAAATTGTCTTTACTAAACGTAGCAGAGTCAATTGTGATTGTTAGGAGTTTGTAACAAGACAAAATTAACGTCTTCATAGAATTCATCAGTTAGAGTAAACTAATGTATTGAGACAAAGAAACTTCAGAATCCTCATAGTTCATTAGTTAGCTAACTTACATGTTTGGTTATTAGAAGTAGGTGATGGAGGAGTTATTGTTCATAGTACTGTAGAATCTTTTTTCATGACAAAGACAAAGTAACAATAGTATGAGGATCCAAAGTTCATAAAGCTAAGGGAAGGAATTCCGCAACAAAAACAATCTTTATTTGAGCTTGCGGAGGAAGGAGTGTTCCGACATCAAGGTTGTCTATTTGTACCTGATATGGGGGAGCTTTTGGAAAAGATTCAAATAGAAGCCCATTATTCTCGTTATCCAACTCATTTAGGAGGGACAAAAATGTATCGTGACCTCTGATAGATTTATTGATTGAATAACATGAAAAAGAATATTGCTGAGTTGGTAGCTTAGCGTCCAAATTGCCAAGTGGTGAAAGTCGAACACCTGAGACCTGGAGGTCTAACTCAGAACATGAAAATCTCGACGTGAAAATAGAAGATAATCAATATGAATTTTATTGCAGGGTTTCCTCGTATAGCGAAAATGTGATTCTATTTGGATGATTATGGACAAGTTGACAAAGTTTGCTCATTTCCGGCCAATCAGAACGACATTTATGATCAAAGATTATTCTAAGCTTTACATCCATGAGGTTGTTCTCCTTCGTGGTGTATCAATCTCTATTATTTTATTTAGATAGAGGGGCTTAATTTACGACAAATTTCTGAAAATCCTTTCAGAAGGGCTTAACTATTCAAGTGAACCTTAGTATAACTTTTCATCTCCAAACTAATAGACAAACCAACCGCGCTATTCATACATTTAAAGATATGCTATGTGCCTGTGTATAGGACTTCGTAAGGAGTTGAGATGACCGTTTACTTATTATCGAATTTTCTTATAATAACAACTTTCATGCAAGTATTCACATGACTCCTTATGGAGCATTTTATAAGAAAAAAATATAGGCATATTGAGATATTTTAGTGGTGATTCGTTGGCATCAATGGAGAAAAAAGTTTATGGTGGTTCAAGTGATGGATGGAGATGTTAATAAAAAAAAATATGACTTAAAATTGTGAATGATGAAAACTTCGAGAAGAATGATGATTTTTAGTTATTTAGGAAAATAATCATACTGGTGAGGATGGAATGTTTGTGGTGGTGTCTCTAATATAAAAAAATGGAGAGAGATGGTTAAGGGAAAATGAGGAAGAAGTGAGTGAAAAAGAAGATTTTTTTTAGAGAAAATGGTCAAATGCCCCCTCAACCTATAGTCGAATTCTCAACTATATACTTATATTTCACGGGAGTCCTATTACCCCCTTGGACTATTTTAAAGCGAAATATATACCACCCTAAAACTAGAGAACCACATGCTTCACATGTGGTGTGCACACGCGCTACAACTGTCAAATATCATATATATCAACAAAAAAAGAGAGTAAATGTTGTTCTTCTTCATTGCAAACATCATCTTTACTCTTCACTTCTCCATAGTGTTGAGACAAGTTTTAAATTCTTTTCACTGTAAACTCCCCTAAACCTTTATCTCCCTCCACCCAATTTCTCCCTAGTCACCCACCCCCACCTTCACCTTCCATAACCCACAAATCAGATCTCAACTCTAGATCCATATCAACACTTATCATCTCTTTTTTGGGTAAAAGAAATCAACAATATTTATCAGCACAACCACAACAATTTTATCAACCATTTAGACCATTCCCTTCACTTCTCCCATTCAAATTCTGCAATCTTGGCACTGATTTCAAGTTCGGAGTTCTCGCTAATCATCTTGGACTTGAGTACGACTACTCCCTTTTTGATTCTTTCTTTAAATAGTGAAGGATTTACGCCTTTTAAACTTGAGGAAATCATCTGGGGGTTGAGCATAATCGACTGGTGATTGCTACTCAAGTTCGTAAAGTTCTTATTGGGTGTAGTTTGAATTCTTCATCGAACAATAATAGAGATTAGAGATAAGATCTGAAGGTTGATGAATTTTATCAGAGTAAAGACATTAATGATGATTTAATTTTATTCACTATATGAGTAATAGTTTTAATGCTTATTTGGTGATTCGATGGTAATTTGCCGTGTTAAGAATTGTGAGTAAATAGTGACACAAATTACGAGAAAGTATTAAAAGATGGGTGAAGAGATGGGCTGCTATGGTAGTGGTGGTTCAACAATGGTGATGAAGGAAATATACAGGTCAGGGTGATTTTATTGAGTGATGAGAGAGAGAGGGGGGAAAGAAAAGAAAAAAGAAACCAAAAAAATAAAGAAAATTAAATAAAAGACAAAAGTAAAAAAATTATATTTTAAAAAAAGTCAAAATATTTTTAAAATATCTTTTTATCAGTTTTTTCAACTTTCACATGCCTTCAAGAGAGTAAGCACACTCTCTGTGCCAAGTCAGCACTTAAGGGTGCAATTATACCGCTTTATAATAGTCCAAGGGGACAATAAGATTCTCGTAAAATATAAGTGTGTAGTTGAAAATTCGGTTATAGGTTGAAGGGGTATTTGACCATTTTTTTTTATAATAAAAAAAGAAGTAATAAGTGATTGTCATTTAAAATCTGATGCGGATGATGATGTGTTATTTTCATTGTGCGTTTGAAGTTCAATCAAAGCCAAATACATCTAAAATGATGAGTTTCATTAAAGATTAAGAGTTCAATTGACAAAGGGTAAAATAGAAGGATTAAGAATATAAAGTCATACAAGTAGAAAGATCCATCAGATCATTTCACCTAAAAATATTACTAAAGTTATGCTTCACGCAACAACATTTATGAATAAATTAAAGTTTTTACAAATTTTCAATTGATAAAAATCTCATATGATCATAATTGTGCTAATCTTTCAATTTGAACATGTTAAAAATAGATGAAGTTTATAAATGAAGGGAGGAAGTTTGATTTACACCTCTTGTATAAATTTACTTTTATTGTTATATCATTTTTAGAAAATATTTCATTTTTATATGTAAGAAATCTTTAAAATATATTTTTATTTTATTTTATTTTATTTATAAGTGTTCATAAGAGATTATTTTCTCTCTTTACAACTATTACATGGAGATTTTAATTTGTAACAAAGTTAGGTTTAAAAAACGGGTCACAAATGAACCAATATGTTACAAACGGGTTTGGTCCGGTTAGGTTCATTTCATTGTTAAGACGCCTCATATGGAGTCAAAACGGTCGATTCCCGTCTTCCTCAGTCTCCACTCTCCCTCATCGCAGTTGATGAATCTGCTTGGTGGATTTTCTCACTCCGAATTGAAACTTTCCCCTTGAATTTCCGATTCATCTACCGTGAAGATCTGGAGGCTCCAGTCATGTTGCGTCCTCACTTGGCTCGCTCTTTCTCTTTACTGTTCCTCTTCATTTTGGTAAACATATCCTTGTAACCTTTTAGTGAATTGAATGTTTGGATGAGATGTTTTTTGATTTTTTGATTATGGGTTTTTGTTCTAAAGTTGAAATCACCTAATGTTTTTGTTTTTTACCTCCTACTGATTTGAACCTAAGACCTCATGGTTCACCTCCCACTTCATTGAACAGTAGGTCATGCCCACACCCTTGGGTGCCTTTGAGAGGGTGAATAGTAAATTGATATTCTAATGTCACACTTCATCCTTTAGTCTTTAGGTTACAAGTGAATATAATGATTTCCCATTCAGACTATTATATTCTTCCTTTTTGAGATTAGGGGTTTGATTTTATGGAACCATATGTGGGATTATGAGCTTATTGGTTCCAGGAGCATTCATTTTGTGTTAATTTGAGACACTAGTATTGCATTTCTGTGGACCTTAGTTTGTCTAAATTGTGAACGTCTTTATTGTATAATGATTATTCTTCTTTGTTTCTTTGTTTTTCTCGCCATGTAGCCTAGTCACTCTGTCACAGTATATTTATGTAAGACCTTACTCGTGGTACGGATGGTTGTAGGAGGAGAATATTGACAAGATTAAAAAATTGGCACTTTCTTGGGAATCGTAGAAATAGCTTTTGATTAAATTATTTCCTTTATTTTTCTTTTTTGTGTATCATTACTCTGGGAAGTATTTTCAGACTTCTGTGTTAGTTCGTGTCAACTCTGAACTAATGATTTTCTCAAAGCCTTTTACTCCCACTTGCAATGCCAAGAGAAACTATAGAAAGGGTACTCATTATTGCAATAATATTTGGCAGTTGCTGAGTCATAGTTCACTTGGTTCTACGGGTGGAAATCGTAAAGCAGGGAAGTCATCGGTATTTTCTTTGTTTAACCTTAAAGATAGGAGCAAATTCTGGAGTGAGTCTGTTATCCATGGTGGTGGTAAGTTCTTGAAATACATGTTTTTTTGTATACTTGGTTGTAAAGATGACTTTTACTTGCTGCACTTCCATTAAGGTTATGCTGTATGGGTACAGATTTTGATGATCTGGAAGCATCTAAACCAGAAAAAATTAGTGTTCTCAATTACACCCAGGCAGGTACTTGTGTTTCTCCAAAATTTTTACTTTCTTTTATTTTTTGACAAGGATTACTTTTCACTTTCTTTTATATTTTCCTTTGGTGTGTATTATACTCCCTTTTCAATTTTCTATATCAGTGCTTCATAAGATTAATCTTTTTTAACTTTAGTACCCGAGACAATGGAACAACCTTTTTTCATGCATTACCTTCTATTTATCTATTGATGCTTCTAGTGTTCTAGAAGATGTAACTAGTTTGTACATCACATTATAAAACTTGTTTAATGGATAGAATTAGGGACTCCCATCGCGGGGATTTGCCCATTAACTACCCTTTTCTTTGTAATGACGGTGGTGTCTAGATCAACTTGTGCGCACCTCGACCACTCCATCTAGTATCCATGAACTATCCCTTTTTAGAAAGTCAAATAAAAATTTGCATTCTAGTTGATGATATATGTTTCTCTATATCTTCGTAGGATCTTTCTGCTTTTCATTCATCTCATGTATTCCTCTTTTCACATGTTCATTATGCAACTTTGAATGAAAATGCAGTAGGAGATTTTAAAAGAATTGTGTCTCCATTATACCTTAAAGCTCAAATATTTGGCGGAAGGGGAGGGCTCTGGATGTTGAAATCTGAGGAGTGTCAAGCTCCACAACGCCTCAATCCCAAGCTAGTTTGAGTCGTCTATATGATTTATCACGGGTCGTGTCGCTCCATTTTAGCTCATCATATCAATATTATACTAAATAAAAATAAAAATAAAAATTGAAATGCTAGATGGTCTCTATATTCGTACGAGCATATAAATATCCGACATGACTAAAAGACTTCTAGAAACATAGGACCTAAAGTAAATGTACTAATGTGACTAAAACGTATTTTGAATTGTTTGGTATCACCTATATATATATATATATATATATCCTTTACTTCCATTGTACCCTATTTTTTGTTGGGTTATGGATTCCAAGAGATTGTAAGTCTTTCAAGATAACTTCCTTCCATGCGATTTTAGATCTATCTGGTTTCTAATTAACACCTTTACTTACCATGTTTTCACACTTGCTGATGGATGCATTTGTAGTTTGATGGGTGACATGATTATTTGTTTGCGATGCCTCGTAATGTGTGAGCTTGTTTTTTAGGGGACCAAGATAGTGGAAATACTCTCCTTGGGGATGATGCTTGAATCCATTACCTTAGCTTGCCCCCTAATGATATGTGGAAGAATATGATCATTCTACTTGAAACCCTAAGGGGTTGTTTTTTGGTTTAGAGTTTAGACACAAGTAATTCAGGAATTGTTGTATATATATTAATAATGCATGGATGATTTTTTATTCGCCGTTTGTTTCATCGTATTAAAAATTAGATATACAATGTATGATTTGAACTTGTGTTTGATTTAAAACTGTACAAGGGCTTGTCATAGGTTTTGAGGATACCCTCAAGGGGTAGTTTTGCCATTTTGAATGTTTTATCCATGTATAACTAATCGTAATGTTGCTTATACCACATTGGTACATGGGTTCTATTGAGAGACTCCTTCTCTCTAAAAGCAAGAAAAATCAACTACGAGGAGATGTTGTCTTCCACACCTTTGACTCTGGATAGGGGTTGCAGAAGGCTAAAGGGTGATCTTGAAGCAAGGGTTAGGTTATCTCGGAGAGAAAAACTTTCCTTGCTCTGTGTTTAGTGGGAAGATCCGAAAGGGGGATTTTGCTAGACTCGATAGCTTCTTGGGTTGCGAAGGTTTGGGCTGTGAAGTTATGGATTAAGGTAACTTCCATGGGAGAGTCTGTGTCCTGGGTAGGTTTCTTAGCGAGCAAGAGGCCTGTTGTGTTTTTCGAGAAGGTGGGAGGTGGATGGACAACAATTTCCATAGGTGGACTGAGGATATAGTGTTGGAGTTGAAAAGAAGAAGAGAAGAGTCTAAAGTAGTGGTTGTCATGTTCACTTCTACGAACGGTTGTTCAAGGAGGAAGTGTAGTGGTGGCCAACTTTAGGAGTGGTGGTGGTGGATTTCAATCAAATTGGAGGGGGTAATAGTGTTTGGTTAGAGAGGGCTACTGAGGAGGAGGTGCATGTGGCGGTAGAGTGTTGTGCGGGTGACAAGGCTCCAAGTCTAGATGGCTTCACGTTGGCTTTTTTTTAGCATTGTTGGAGCACGGTAAAAGCTAATGTCTTGAGCATATTGATGAGTTTCTAGCGGGATGAATTTGAAAAAGCTTAAATGCTTCTTTCATTGTTACTATTCCTAAGGTGGGGCCACTAGCGTCAGGAACTACAAACCTATTAGTCTAGTGGGAAGCATTTATAAGATCTTTTCTAAGGTGCTTTCTAGTAGTCTTAAGAGAGTATTGGATGAGATAGTGTCCTCTTCGCAAAATGCTTTTTGATCTCAATAAAGACAGATCTGGATGCAACTTTGGTTGCTATTGAAGTGGTAGATTCGAGGAAGAAACAGGGTGAGCCAGGTGTCTTGTGCAAGTTGGATCTCGATAAAGCTTATGGCCATGTTAAATGAAATTTCCTCGACTTTATTTTGCTGAAGATGGGCTTGGGGAGAAATGGAGGAAGTGGATCAATTTTTGTATCTCTTCTATGAGATATTTGATATTGGTGAATGGAAATCCTTGCGGTTTCTTTGGTAGTTTGAGGGATTTGAGGCAGGGAGATCGTCTATCACCCATGCCTTTTATCTCGGTGATGGAGGCTTTGAGTAGGATGATGGACATGGATGTGTTAGGCGATCTTATCAAGGGTTTCGAGGTTGTGGTTGGTGTGGAGAGACCTTATCATTTTCCCAATCTTTTATTTGTGGATGATATTTGTGTTATGTGTTTTGCATACGGGATTCAGTTGGACTACCATGGACAAGTGCTGACTTGGTTCTAGGTGGTATTAGGGCTCAAAATTAATCTCCGAAAATGCGAGATCTTTCCCGTTGGTGCAATAGACAACATTGATGTGCTCACTCAACTTTTACACTGCTGGTAGGGGTTATCCCTACAAATCTTGGATTACTTCTAGGTGCATCAAACAATGATCTCAACGTTTGGAATCCATTTATCTAGAGGGTAGAAAAGATGCTAGCAGGGTGGTAGAAGAGATATTTGTCCAAAGGAGGAAAATAAATGCTTATCAAGAGCACTTTATCCAGCATTCCTACTTATTGGATGTCCTTGTCCAATGCACCTATCGTTATCATAGGAAAGTTGGAAAGGTTGCAAAAAAAATTTCTTTGGGATGCGGAGAATGGGGCTAAGAAGTTTCACTTAGTTCGTTGGGAGACAGTGACAACGCCAAAATGATGAGGAGGGCTTAGGGTTAAAGACTTGAAGGTTTTCAACAAGCCACTTTTGAGCAAGTGGTTGTGGAGATTTGGGGTGGTGAGAGAAGCTTTAGGGAGAGGTGATAGCAGATAAATATGGAGTATTGGAATGGGGAATTGGGGGGTGGGGGTGGCGGAGAACAAATGTGGTTACTATGTTTTTTGGGTGTGGTGTGGAGGAATATTTTGAAGGGGTGGAAAACCTTTAACGAGAACATTGCTTTTAAGTTATGGGTTGGGAATCGAGTTGGTTTTTGGGGGCAAAAGTGGTGTGGTGCTAAAAGATGATCTCCCGGTGTTGTATAAGGCCTCTGGCCAAAAGGAAATGTTTGTCCAGCAAGTTAGGGGGACACAAGGGGATGCATGATTTTGGGATTTGAGGTTTAGGAGGAATTTCCAGAATTGGGAGGTGAACGAGCTTTAGAGATTGCTAGCTTTAATTCACAAGCAATGTGAGCCCATCAATAGACCTGATGCTTTGAGTTGGAAGTTGAGAAATAACAAAGTGTTCTCTGTCAAGTCTATCTATGAGAAACTTTTGGTTAGGGTGAATGTTAGTTTCTCTTATGATTTGGTCTGGATACCTAAAGTGTCGAGGAAGGTGTGCTTCTTCACGTGGTTGGCGACTAAGGGTGATATTGATGATGGAGAATCTTAGGAAAAGAAAGGTTGTTTGCATGAGATGATGTTTCCTATGCAAGGAGGCAGGCGAGGACGTGGATCATATTATGTTACATTACAAACTAGCCACGTGGTTATGGTGGGATATGTTGGTTTGGTGTTTCTTGGGTTATACCAAAATCCAAGTAGGAGTTGATATTCAGCTGAAAGAGTGGAGCTAGGAGAAGAAGGCGAAAGACTTGGAATGTTACTCTTCTTGCTTTTTTGTGGGTCATTTGGAAGGAGAGTCGTAGAAGAGCTTATGAAGGGGTGAAGATGAGCTTTGCTCAGTTGAGAAGTAGTCCCTGATCCCTTATTTTGTTTTGGTGCACCCTTGAAGTTCCTGTTTGTATAGAGGTTTGGGTGTCTTTTGGGGTGAGCCATATATTGTAGGTCTCTCCTTTTTTGGTATACCTCTTGTATACGGCCATAATAACCTTGTTATTATCAATGAAATCTTTTACTTGATAAAAAAATAATAATACAGGAACTATCGTATAGGCTATACATATATTAATCATACTGGAATTGAAAAATTGTTACCAAACATTGGATAAACAATGCATATACCATGAATATTCTGTCCAATACATCTAATGAAATGTGGCCAAAGACAATAGGTGGAGTGGCTCAATGCTTTTATAAGCCCATTTGGATTCTTTTGCGCTACCCATTTGAGATAACTGTGAGTCAAATAAAACTCGAATGAGCCATCATATTAGTGTATATTCCTAAAAGCCTTAAAGAACTATATGTTTGATGTGCTCTTGAATG
Source organism: Solanum appendiculatum (assembly GCA_018342035.1). NCBI lineage: Eukaryota > Viridiplantae > Streptophyta > Magnoliopsida > Solanales > Solanaceae > Solanum > Solanum appendiculatum. The sequence continues at coordinate 1,154,692 of JAGDQO010001042.1, read as the reverse complement.
TACTATTAATGCGTTCTAAGATGGAATAGAGGGGGAGTATATCTTTTAATAAGTGGAGTAAAATAAAATATTGTTCTCTTGTATTGCAGGTAATATAGCAAATTATTTGAAGCTTCTGGAAGTTGATTCCATGTACCTTCCAGTACCTGTGAATTTCATTTTTGTTGGATTTGAAGGGAAGGGTAATCAAGGTATGTATTATTCCTTTACTTTACCTTCTATAAAAAGGTATCTAATTGTCCCTTCACAATTGAAGATGACTGTTCTCTTTGTTTTATATTCCTACATTGTAAATATTGACTATATTATTCTTTACTACTGTGATGTGGTTTCTGCTCAGAATTTAAGCTACAGCCACTGGAACTAGAGCGCTGGTTTACAAAGATTGATCACATCCTTGAACATACAAGGATTCCTCAAGTGGGAGAAGTTTTGACACCATTTTACAAAACTAGCATTGACAGAGAACAGCGTCACCATCTGCCTCTAATCAGCCACATAAACTATAAGTACTTTTTGTTTCCCTTCCCCTAACAGCCATACAATCTGCATGAGTAAAATAGTTAATGCACTATAGACTGATCTGATAATGTATTCAAATCTTTGTGCAGTTTCTCTGTACATGCCATTCAAATGGGTGAAAAGGTCACATCCATCTTTGAGCGTGCCATTGATGTCTTTGGCCGCAAGGATGATATGTCTGATAACAGGTACTTGAAATCCTCTCTAATATTAGAGAATTTATGTTTTTGTCTGTGTAACTTTCTGCGACTCAATTATTATTTCTTAGCTGTGTTTCTTCGGTTCCTCTATATAATTGTGTGTTTTTTAGGGATGATGGAACTGTTCTATGGCAAGTTGATGTGGATATGATGGATGTTCTCTATACCAGCCTCGTGGAGTATTTACAGCTGGAAGATGCCTATAACATCTTCGTTTTAAATCCCAAGCGCAATGGAAAAAGAGTCAAATATGGATACAGGTTTTTCTAGTGAAATTGAACTTTTTATACTACTTTTACATGTGTGTTGCACTAATGCTCTGAGAATCAGAAATAAAGGTGCAAATTGCCTCCTCTTTGCTCACTACAGCAGAGAGACAACAGAGGATCAGGGAAATCTGAAGAGATTTCTGCAATCTAAACCTGTATAGTCTTCCCAATAGCAAATATGGATGCAAAGTAGTTAATAAGGCTTCAGTTATTAAATTATACAAAGATGATTTAAAGTCCATATTTTATTATCGGAAGCAGCCTCTCTACTTTCCTGACTCCACTTGTGAGATAACACTGGGTACGATGTTGTTGTATTTAACTATCAGAAGAATGTGTTGGAACTTAGTAAAGGAGGACAAGTCTATTAATTTTTTTAAGTTGTAGCAACAAGGGTAAAATGATCAAGCATTGATTACTACAGTAACACCATGCACACATGCATGGATGTGCACAGGGGCGGACCTAGAGTAGGTGAACCCCCTCGGCAAAAAATTACGTTTTATATTTAAGGTATTTTAAAAAAAAATTATGTCTATATATTGATTTTGAACCTCCTAAATATAAGATTTGAGGTTTTTCGAACCCCCCCTGAATTGAATTGAAATCCTGGATCTGCCACTGGATGTGCAATATACATATTTGCTAGATGATTTGTGCATGTAGATTAGGTTTGACAATTGAATTAATATCGTATAATGGTCAACATTGTGCTCTTGTGTAAGTTTATCTTTCTTGACCTAGAGCTTAAGTTTTTGAGGTGTGGAACAATCTGCTCTTGCATGCCAAGTATTGCCATGCTGAAGCCTTGTGTTACCTGATGCTCTATTTATTAGGGTTGACAACTCTTCTTTTGCTGTGTAAGGTGCATGGTTGACCTATTTACTTCTATAATTTTAAATATTGAGTCATCAAAGCTGTTGTCAGTGCTGAATCACTTAGTGTTACACTTCTTAGATGTAAGTAAACCTATACTAAGTTGCCATACTCACTTGTTCAGAAAATATCTACTTGATTTAATTGATTGCATTGGAGTTAAAGTATGCACAAATTTCATTTTGTTCAAGTTTTTTGTAGTGTAAAAGGTTGCCCTTTGTCATGGTTTCATGTGAAATTTTCTATTTATGGAAGATAGACTGTATTTTGACGTAGTTAAACCTAAAAATTATCACTCAATCGAAAAAAGCAAGTTGAAGTGGAAATTTTCTTTTGTAGAACTTAAACAAATAGTTATCCCCAGTACTCCCTCCCTTTCAATTTGTTTGTCTTGTTTGACTTGACACGGAGTTTAAGAAAGTAAAGAAGACTTTTGAATTTTGTGGTCTTAAATTAAAGATAGGTAGAATGTACCAAAATGTCCTTTAATCTCATGGTCTAAAACATGCCATGTGGAAAGTTGAAATTAAAGAGTTGCCAAAAAAGGGAAGAGGCATTCTTTTTGAAACGGACAAAAAAGGAAAGTAGAACACACAAATTGAAATGGAGGGAGTAATAGATAAGATCCCATAAAAGGTAAAATAAAAAAATAAAAGAAAATTACTTATATTTAGTAGCTCACATATACATACAGATACATTCTCCCTTTGCTCCAAAAATTATGACTTGTTTCTATCATAGAAACTAAGAATAAGATGTTTAAACAGATTGTATTGAGTTAGATAAGTGTTTTAAGAGAACCTTTCAAAGAAAAAGATAAATGTTTTAAGAAATGTGAATAACAGGAGTAGTTAATGAGTAATATGCAGTAAGCAAAACTATTGTATTCTAACTTTGTGTTTTTGGTGTTATCAGATTTACTCTAAGGACACTGTCTCTATCATTGATGTTTTAGACTCATTATGGGGATAGGACAGTGCCTTTAGAGTTCATTATGTAAATATGGTTTTTAGTACAACCCATGTACTGATTTACAGAAATAGAAACAGTTACCAATCTCAAAAAAACAAAAAATGAGTAGATTAGACTTTTTTTTTTGATGAAGTAGTATGTTTCATTAAAAAGCATCAAGGAGATGCAAAGTTACAAGGGGCATAGTTACAAGTAACAGAATGACAAAAAGGAGTATTTAGCTCAGTTCAGCCCCCATACAAAGCGTTAATCTAAACCTAGGGTGCTAACAAAGTCTAGAAAATGTCCAGCACTAAGAACTGGGGTCAACTTTGACCAATAAAAAAGGTCAAGCAAAATATTTAGCTTTAAGAGAGTGATTTGGAGTTGAAATGCCATCAAAACGTCTCTTGTTCCTTTCTGTCCACAATAACCAAAAGATAGTAGCAGGAATCATCAACCAGATTTTCTTGATGGCCTTATCAACTTTCCATAACCTCCAACTCAAATGTGCCTGTCTCATGTTCATTGGCATAACCCAACTCAGGTCAAAAAGGGTGCAAAACATGTTCCAAACATCAGTAGTTACTGGACAGTGCAAAAACAAGTGATTAACAGATTTCAGATCCTTGTTTCCATAGGTAACATCTGTTAACCAGCTGAATTCCTTTCCTGTTAAGGTTGCCTAGTTTTAGACAGGCTTCATGTAAGGCAATCCAGTAGATGAGACTTTTGAAGGTGCAGTGGAGTTTTTTTAAGACTTTGGAGGAGTTTCAGGGGTCATCAGAAGCAGAGGACAAATTGTATTGGAATCCAAGCAAAGATGGGACTTTCACAGTCAAGCCTGCCCATTTAGCAATCAGCAACCATGCTTATCAGATTATTGATTGGCCATGGTTGGTTCTGTGTTTCACCTGGTTGGTAGCTAGAAAGACAGTGTCGAGTCAAGAAAGGTTGAGAAGAAGAGGATTCCAGTTATGTTCCAGATGTTTTTTCTGTGAGTCTTGACACAGAAACTAATAGCCATTTGTTTCTTGATTGTTCGTCTACTTATCAATTGTGGCAGCTCTTTCTTAATTTTGTGGGAATCAAATGATTTTTGCCTGCAAACACTGTGGATCTTCTTAAAAGCTGGAACAATTTGGGAGGTATAGTTAGACAGAAGAAATGGTGGAGATTGGTTCCTGTTTGCATATGGTGGACAGTTTGGATAGAGAGGAACTCCAGAGTTTTGAAGATATGGGCAGTCATATGCAGGAGATTAAGTTGAAATGTGTACTTTTGTTCCACTTTTGGAGTAAAGAGTGCTTTTTTAGAGGAGGAGGTTTCTTTAATAGATTTGATAGGGCAACTGTAATTGTTTCTAGGCTTTTGTTTGGTAGCTCTGCCCTAATGCTTTCAATACCAATATTTCCAATTTAAAAAAAATTAGACTTTTGAGTTAAACAATCTCCTTTAAAGAAACCCCTTGCCAGTGGTTTGGGCTTAGGACTTCCATGTTGGAGGTCTCAAGTTCGAAACCCCTTGCCAACGAAAGCAAGGGGTATGCCTTATGGGTCGAGCTCGTCTCACCGGGCTTGCTTAGTGCGGGTTACCTCTCTTGTGTGGTTTGCGAGCTATTGCATAGGAACGGAGTTTTTACCCTGTGCGCTTGAGTTTCCCTTGTCATAAAAAAAAAACTCCTTTAAAGAAACAAATAACTACGAAGTTTAAACATTATGCTTGAACTTATGGAGAGAGAAATGTTTCCATCAAGAAAGAGGTCACTTTCTTTTGGATGGGCAAAAGGAAAGGTAGGTCGAGCTATGATTTGGAACTGACGGAGTCTTTCTGAAGGCTTAGTCAGATTTGAAACTTAAGTACTAGTGCAAGTAAAATGTATAAAATCTGGCTTTGTGCAAAGCTTTGATGTAATAGTACATTGCAGGCCCATGTGAGTTCTCTATCGTATGTGCGTATAAGGTTTTGGAAATCTAAAACTGGCTTCTATGTGTCTTAAGCCATTTTTGTTTTAATCAATCTTACATTACTTAGAAACTCGTTTCTCTACCATCTCGTCTACTTTTTTTTTTTTTTTTTTGAGAAAGGTAACATTTACTTCTATATATCCACAGGTATACTACATCAAAATGTAGTCCCCCTCCAAAAAGTTATACTTACATCAGTCCTAAGATCTTCTAGTTACAGCCAGTCAATAGCATTAGAAACATCTTCAGAATTTCCTATCACTACTTGCTTACCCCAAAAATAGTAAAGACCTAGGCAGTTTATCTTTATCTTCCGAATATTGTTGTTCTTTCCTTCAAAACATCTTTGATTCCTTTCCTTCCAAATTGTCCACCAAATGCATGCTGGGACAATCCTCCATCTCTCCTCCTTTTTTCCTGCTTTTCCATCACTATTCCAGCATTTTAGAACTTCTGTGATTCTCCCTGGTTTTGTCCACTTGATCTTCCTCTTGTGGATGAACATCTGCCATAATTGATCTGTCCATTTGCAGTGTAAAAAGAGATGGTTGACTGTCTCCACCTGTTCTTCGCATAGATAGCATCTAGAGAAAAGGTTGTGTTTCCTCTTGTTCAAGTTTTCATGTGTCAAGACTTCTTCCTTTGCCAAAAGCCATGTGAAATAATTCACCTTGTATGGAATTTTTGTTCTCCATATCATCCTCCAGGGCCATCCTGCTTGCTGCACTTCAATAGGCCTCGGTTCTCGATATGCAGATCTTACAGTGAACTCTCCCTTTCTCTCCCCTTTCTCTCCCCTTTCCATATCAGTCTATCTTCCTCTTCTGTTAGATTAGTAGCCATAGCCATTGTGTCATGAAATCTTGCTATGGATGTCATTTCCCAGTCATTTAAATTTCTTCTCAGATGTAGGTTTTCCACCCTTGTCCTGTCCATAAGTTTGCCACTGATGCTTCTTGTGCTTGACTTGGACTATGTAGCTCAGGGAATGCTTGTTTGAGTGTCTCCTGTAAGCACCAGATGTCTTCCAGAAGGCTACTTTTTCTCCATTACCAACCTTACAGTTTGTTCCACTGATTGATCTCCATACACGACAATCATAAGGGCTGGTCACCACCTCTGTCATCCACTTGTCCTCCATGCCATATTTTGCTGTTATTACTTCCTTCCATAGAGATACTTCTGGTGAGGCAAATTTCCACAACCATTTCATCATCAAGCTCTTATTCTGCGTACTCAAATCTCTGATGTTGAGTCCACCCCTTCTCTTGCTATCTAGCAACTCCTCCCATTTGACCAAATGATACTTCTTCTTATCTTCACTGCCTTTCCATAGAAAGCTCCTCCTAATTGCATCTAACTCGTCTACTTGCTTATTAAGAATTGTGTAAAATGCTTTGTAAACCTGGAGATGGACTAAGATCCGTTAAGTTTAACACATGTGGTTCTTAGTCCTTGCGGTACTTCCCTGGTAACTGGAATTTTACTTGGTCAAGTCATCCTATTAGCAGCATATATGCTTTACTATGTGCTTTTGCATCAACTGGCTTTCAATTTTCTGCTTAGGCCCTTTTTATGGGAATTACATGCAAATGAGTACAATGAAGAGTAAAAGAGAGAAAAGGTTGTCCTCAAGCTGATTTAGAAAATAAGAAAACACAGCACTCCAATGTGTAGAATGTATTCTTGCAGAGATATTCTGTGCATTTTCTGCATCCGGATTATTTCTAATCACATAATATCTTTCCTTATTCGCATGTCTCTTTATTTCTATTTTCTGATTCATCTGTATATTTCTATTTTCTGATTCATCTGTATCTTCTTTTCCTTAAATCATGTAGGCAAGGGTTATCCGAAAGCGAAATTAACTTTCTTAGGGAGGTAAAATTGTAATTTCAATACCCCTTAATATTAATTGGACATGGATCATCAGCTTCATGTTTTTTGATCTTATACTTCATTGAGTGATTCTTGATTTGTCAAGATCTATTTTTGGGTAATGTTTTACACTGGTTGGATGCTTCTTACAGAATAAGGAGGTACAATCGAAAATTCTTCACTCAGGAAGAACATCAGAAAGTATTCTTGGTAGGTAAATGTGTGTTCAGATTTTCTTAACTGTAGCATGATTTGTATTTGTATGTCCTCTGAGAAGCATTAACTAAGACTGATGCTTATTTGTACAAAAACTGTGACAGCTCTCGAAAAGATGACAAGACCATTGTATGCCAAGCATCCGATGGCAAAGTTTTCATGGACTGTCACAGAAGATACAGATACAGTAAGTTATCTCTCCTCTTGGCTCCCTTAATATCATTTGGGACCTTAAATTTCAAGTATGTCATTGGAGATGGAATTTATAGAGACCCAATGTGGATTTACTGGTTGTGTATGTGCCTATATTACTTGTCGCGCACAAATATGATGCTCTTCAGTATCTAGTTAAGGAGAAAGTCAAATTCTTGTTAGAAATAGATGAGCAAGGAATCAAAATATGAAATGTCTTGCCGATGCAATTTATTGTGTAATTTATTATAGGGGCTTGCTTTGAATATTTTATTCTAGAGTACATGCCCAATGCTCTAGAGTTATAAATGAAGCAGATACAGCTTTTACTGGATGTAAAGATGTTGTTCAGGTAGACTGAATGATACCAACTGTCTGATCAGGGAAATTTTTTATTCGTTATAGTTCATTGAACTATATCAGTGCCTGGGAATAACCTGCAGGTGTCATATCTTATTCTCCTTTACATATTGTCTGGTGCAATCAGTATCATCATATAATGTGGGCTGCTTGTTTTTGTTGTCAAGCAACATAAGTTTTCTTAGTTGTTAAAAATTCAATGTGCTAGCAACAAACTTGCAGCTATGGATCAATAGCTCCCCTTTTTCCCCCTGTATTTCATGAATTAGTGAAGCTGAGTGTGTCTTCTTTTTCTTTTCTTCTTTTTTTGATACTGGTAATTTTTTGTATTCCTCAGCATTAAGGGCTATGCTGGCCACCTCCAAAAACTATTACAAGAAAGGAAAAAGCTAAAGAAATACTTACAAAGAACCTATGAAATCCACTAATTGTATCTCCTCTTCTATATCCTATTCTTTACACCAAAAGCCTATAGTAGTAATTACTTTCCATTTGATCTTCTGTATTGTACACTTTTTCTTTTTCCTTTTTGATAAGGTTGAAGTGAGTATGTCGAAACTTGAAAGAGCATCACTGTGACAAATGCTCATTCTTGGTATTATAAGCTCTAGTACAGTAGGTTTGTCAAAAGATTCAGTCAATATACTCGTTTCTCTTAGTTTTCCATATCATCCATGTTTTAATTTTGTACTATTCTTTTAACTTTATTGATCTTTCAATGTGCTTCTTTCTGGTGATCAAAATCATTTCTTAGTCAGTTAAATGGGCCACATAATTGCCCTAGAGATTCATAGTAAAACTGTGGTTCTCGGTCTCCCATTGTTCTGATGTGTGTTTGTTCTGCACTGTTTACTTTCTTTAACAAAACCAGGCAGAATGGTATACTAGATGCATAGATGTATTAAACAATGTTGAGAAGGTATCTCAAGGAAAGGACATGGCTGAAGTTGTGCAGAACAAGGTTATGCAGGTTTTACTTTACACCACTTTATTCTCTCCCCTTTCCCCCTGGATATGTCCCGCTAATTGATCATTATTGAAGAGAAGTATGGCTAATACTGCACTAACTATTTCTTTGAACATTACATCTTGGACTATCTGAATCCTCTATTTGACTCAAGTTATTATGATACTCTGTTCCTTTCAAGTTTCTGAATGGGAGAAATGGAGAATTGAAGCTTCGTTTTGAGAGAGAGTTAAAGGCTGGGCAATTTAGCGGTTTTCATGCTGAATGTCTCACTGATACTTGGATTGGAAACCACAGGTTAAGTCTTACTTACTTACCCACACTCAGTGTCTTTCATATTTGTGATTTTTGTTTCATTTCGTATCAGGTGGGCTTTTATTGATTTGACTGCGGGCCCTTTTTCATGGGGACCTGCTGTGGGTGGAGAAGGTGTGCGCACAGAACTAAGTTTACCAAACGTGGAGAAAACCATCGGTGCAGTTGCAGGTACTGAAGCGGTAGACACATGTTTTCGTTCATCGCTGATACTTCGTAGATAGATCTATACACTTTAGATTGTATTTATGAAGTTGACAGGGTTGTTTTAGACGAAATTGTTTTTTCTCCCTGTTGTGTACATTGTACATAATGGTCTTGGTTGATGTATGTGTTTTTGTTATTCTGCTCTTTGATGCCTTCTCTTAGTTCATCAAGGCAATATGACGGCCCAAATAGAGCGGCATGGATATGTAAAATTCATATAGGTGGCCCTAAGTAGTTTGGGATTGAAGTGTGGTAATAGTAGTTGTTATTGTACTTGATTTTTCAATGAGTAACAGAGTCCTAACTCCTAATAATCAGAAAAGTCAATAAGGATTGACGAGAATATAGCTAGATAGATGTGGTTGTCACTTAACCATTCAGCGCTGTATATTGACTTTAACGCAGTGCGTGCTATGATCTTTCCTTTTTCTTCGCCAATCCTATTTTGTGGACTATCTAATTGAATAGTCATGAAGTTTCGTGAGAGGTAACCTCACACTCAGACTAGATGTTATAGAAGTCTACCCGACGTCTCCTACAGTGGGAATCAATGGGATGTCTCTTTGTTGTTCTTGCTAATTAAGATTGTTGATAATTAGCAAAGAGAATCAAATTGATTCGTTAGGGTTTACACTACCCAAATCGCACGCAATATCCTGATGATTTTGCAGCAAGTGAACAATATGAAACAATATCAGCGCCAAATGTTGTTCTTGTATAATGCTTTAGCCTTAGAGCCCGTCTGGATTGGCTTAAAAAAAGTAGCTTTTAAGTCCAAATAATAAAAAGTCAAACTTAAATGACTTCTAAGTCAAAAAATAAAAAGTTGGGGGAGACTTACTTTTGGTTTTTAACTTTTTAAAAGTCATTTTAAACTTAGTTTAAGTTATTTTTAACCTTGCCAAACACTTCCAAAAGCTAAAAATGACTTACAAGTAGGTTTGACCAACTTTTAAGCCAATCCAAACAGGCTCTTAGTCCGAACTAGCAATAGACTTTGCAGACCAAAGAGATTAAGTAATTTCAGATCAAGCTAGTTCAAGAGGAGATTACATAGTTGTACATTTTAATCCATGTGGCATGTCAAGTTCTTCTATATCAGTACTGTTTTGAGTAAGTGGTCATTATACCTTTTGATCCACGAACTGCAATTGCAGTGAAGTTGCCCCCAGAAGCAGAATTCTTAATGTCGTACAACTTCGCAGTGGTAGTTGTAGGTGTTGAAAGGTAGAGAGGGTGGAGAAAATGGGTTTCTCGACTATTTGTTTGTTAGTCATTTTACCCTTTTTTTTAATCAAATAACTAAACAAAGAATAGAAGTAAACCAACTCAAGCAAAATAGGGAATACAAAATCAACTTCAAAATTTTGTGAGAGACAAAATAGAGAAGTAACGAAGATATGAAGAATAAATGAGAAATACTGAGTTCCCAATGATGTTGAGGGGATGGAATGAAACTGAAGGTCTTGACGACTAGTAGAGGTCAAAGAAGTTACCTGCAGGCTTCTAGGAAAATAAGTTTTCGAAGAAGGGGTGCATATGATACATTAGGCAATTCTTACATTGGAAGGAGAGAATGTTGAAGTGCTATATAAGATAGAACACAAGTTCACATGCTTTTGGGCTCAATGATGGCATAGCCTAAGAGACAAATCTGTGGGGTCTGTCAGGCCAAAACGTACAATACATGTCATGGGATTGGGTTGTGATGCTAGGCCACTTGAGAAGTAGTTGTTGAGATTACCGAGGAGAAAAATACGTTATGGATTAGCCTTATAGTGGAAAAACATGGGAGATCAAATTACAGATGATTCTTGGGTGTGGTAATGAACTTGTGTGGTGTTAGCATGTTGGAAAGGAATAATGAAGGTAAGACAAATTCGTTATGGTGTGGGCGAGCAGTGAGCTCATGAGGAATGATAATGAGATATATCGAATGTTAGTTTCAAAAGGATCATTTATAAGTGGGAGGAAAGTTGGGACTAATTATAAAGAAAATACAATTTTAGAGCAGGAGAGGGGTGAGAATGGAGGGAACTCGCTTCTAGAATGTTATTGCATTCTTGACATGGTTTGCCTTTGAAAAACAGTTTTGACGCAGACATTTCATGTAAAAGAAGTAGAATAACGGTGAGTTTATGTTGTATGTGCAAAGAGGATGGAGAAGATGCAGCGTATCTACCAGTACACTGCAGGGTTGAAGTACAGCTATGGGAGCTAGCTAATCTTTTAGTTGTTTATCATCAGTTGGGTGTTAGCGCAGATTGTGCTGGGCATAATTGCAAGCTGGAAGTTACAAAAGATTGGGAGAGAGGACATAGGCTAGGGAGGCAGTACTTGTTTGCCTTTTCTGGACAAGATAGAATGAGTTAGCAGATTGCTTCATAGCATACATCATGATATGAAAAATATCAGAAAATAGTTTTAGTAGTATTTAATACTTTTGGTGTAATTGTAAAGAGATAGTTCTTTTTCCTATTGATTACTGGCCTGATTTGATAGATGGGTTAAATATGACATGTAACCTCACGTTGTATACTTTGTCCATTTCCTCTGTGTTAAAAAAGTGAGTATATGATCTATCAAAAACAAAGAAAATCAGTTTCAACGGTATAAGTTCTAACTGTTCAGCAGGCTTCTTTGAAGCAATCCATTCAGTTTCACAGAAAAGGTCTCACTCCATTTTAGTTAATGAAATATGAGTCTTCATTCTCAGAAAATAGGAGTCTTCCCCTTCTCAATTTCTGTTTAAAATCTTTTCAAGTTAACTCTATCTCAAAAAAACAGTCGTTTATGCATTCTTATTTTGTGCTTCTTTGTTTGCTTTTAGAAATTTCAGAAGACGAAGCAGAAAATCTATTGCAAGAGGCTATTCAAGAGAAGTTTGCTGTGTTTGGTGATGTATGATATACAAAATAGTTAATTTTGTATGTACAGAATAGATACTTAAATAGTTAATTTTCCATTATCATGTCAGTGAGTTCTGCTTTTCAATATTGTTAGTTAATTAATTGGTCAAGAGATATCTTAGGAGTAACTATGGAGAGTAGAAGTTTTTTTGGGCAGAAAAGCCCTGGCAGGAATAGCTTAGCTAACAAAGGACATGGCCGTGTCTTCTCTCTAAGTTGCCTTCTGGGAAAGAAAAGTTGATTGGTTTTTCACATGAATAGTGATGAGGTAGATTGAAAAAAGGGGAAGGTTTTTGTTTGATCAGAAACCAGTTGGAATATTTCATAGATGGAACAAGGATGTGCTAGATCAAGATACATTGTGATGTATGAAAAGCAAGATTTAAGTAAACAAAAGTAGAAAGAGATGCGTCACAATCACTTGCTGTACATGGTCTTCATTTTACTTTTCTCTACTTAGAAAAGAGTTGTCTTAGGCATGACATTTCAACTTAGGAATAATATTATAGGTTCAACAGTCCATAGAATTGTTCGAGGATTAAGACAAGGCTATTACGAGTTCTCAGTCAAGTAGAATGGGCTGAATTTTTGGAGCCTTAGTTCTTGGAAATTCAAAATCTGATTGCTCTGCTTCTGCAAACAAAGAAAAAAACTGGTTACTGGTTCTCACTTGTCATCTAATTTTTTTCTTCTTGTTTTAAATACCAAATGTTTTATCTTCTACTCCTTTCTACTTTTGAAAACTAGAAACTTTTATGAACTCCCCTTTCTATTGTCCGCGTTTTCTTTTCTTTTTTTCCCTCTCTTTTCCTTCTGATTTGGGGGTGATTATGTTTTGTCATTGAATGTACGGGTGCTAAAGTCTGATATTGACTGTTCTGTTAAATAGGTCCAGAAAGATCATCAAGCCATCGATATTCTTTTAGCTGAAATAGATATATATGAACTATTTGCTTTCAATCATTGCAAGGGAAGGAAGGTCAAGCTTGCTCTTTGCGAAGGTAACCCTTGTCATTTGTTGTAGAATCCTGCATAATTTATATGAAAATTGTTGTTTTGCCGTTCAGTTTGCTTTCTGTTAAAGCCTGGTAACTATGTGACTATCTAGGTATCCGGTGTTGGTTTTGCCTTAGGTTTCCCTGTTCTTTTTGAAAAGTTTCAAACTGTTTTTCATAAGTTTATCTTTATTTTGAGGAAATTCACGAGTGTAAATCATCATACCAGAGCTTGACGAGAGAATGCAAGATTTGAAAAATGAGCTGCAATCTTTTGAGGGTGAGGGGTCTGATGAAAGCCATAGGAGAAAGGCTGTAGATGCACTGAAAAGGATGGAGAACTGGAACCTGTTTAGTGAATCTTTTGAGGTATCTTACTTTTGCTAAGTCATATTCAGTAACTTCTATGAGAAGGCTAAACTATTGATGCTGTTTTGATATTGTTCTTTTGTCCGAAAAAATTGCCATTGCTTATAGTTTCATTGTCTCTTTCACATGGGATGGTGATAAGACATGAGAATGATATTGTTCATCAGTGATTAAAACCGTGGTCATGCAGGATTTCAAAAATTATACAGTTGCTCGTGATACTTTCCTTGCACATTTGGGGGCAACCTTATGGGGGTCAATGAGACACATCATTTCTCCATCACTTGCTGATGGGGCATTCCACTACTATGAGAAAATATCTTTTCAGTTGTTCTTTATCACACAGGAGGTATGATGTTAATTTGAATTTAAACTAATGACATAGCTTTGTACTTACGTATTCTATGCGTTTGTGCAGAAATTTAGAAATATTAAGCAGTTACCTGTTGACCTCAAGACTATCAGGAATGGTCTTTCATCATTGGTGCTATCTTCCCAGGAAGTGATGTTCAGTCCACACATGTAAGCATTTGGTTCATTCTCTTATTCATTGGTCCTTCCAGATAAATATTGTTCTCTATATTTGTCTCAAGCTAAATGTAGGTTAGTTATATGTTGAGGTGTAAAGGTAAAAGTGTTAAATACAGATATTGTATTGAACGATTGTCCGCGTAAGTGTATATTTTATTTCCGCTTCATGGATTTAGCTTACTCTCGTCTTTAATTATGAGATTTTGTTATAAATATACTCTCTGGATATGTGCGCCTATTTATTTTAGTCTGTTCTGTTTCACAGGTTGCCGCTGTCAGAGGATCCTGCTTTAGCCATGGCGTTTTCAGTAGCCCGGAGAGCGGCAGCTGTTCCCCTGTTGCTTGTGAATGGAACGTACAGGAAAACTGTTCGTTCCTATCTGGATTCCTCCATTCTCCAGCATCAGTTGCAGAGATTGAATGATCATGGTTCTTTGAAAGGTGAGCTTTTGTGATCACAGGTTTATAATAGTGCTTGTTGAGGTAGAAAAAACACACTGCCAACTCTCCTTAAGTTCGACATCATTTGAGAGGGAAAGGAGAGACATCTAGGGTGATTAATTAGAAAATCAAAGTCTTTGTTCGACCCCCTGTAGATTTATATTCGGGGCAGGCTGGAGGATAATAAGTAAATCTTATATGGATATTAATTATCTTAGTAGTCGTTTGTTTTGTTTCAACTTGTACTTTAAGGGGTCGTTTGTTCTGAGGGATAAGGGATAATAATCCCAAGATAAAATGCAGGATTATTTTATTCTGTGTTTGGTTAGGGGTATTAGTTAGTCCCGAGATTATTTATTCCATCATTTGTACTATAATGATGGGATAAGTTATCCATATATATGATGGGATATCCAATCTCATGGGATAACTTTGTCTATCCAATCCCCCATGCCAAACTTCCCCCAAATATTCATTCTTAAAACCATGTAAGAACAATATGGTTATTCTTTGTCCGTTCTTATAGCCATTTGAAGTGAAATGAATACTAGATATGCTTGTCAATTACAAAGTTATTAGTATGTAAATGGAGTAGTCGCACCGAGTAAGTACAACCTGTGTTTTACCTTGATATGGAGTTTCTGAAGGTGAGTAAGGCCTCATTTTTATTTATTTTAGTTAAGACATCTGAATCTGAAAGTACACATCTGATTATTTAGATGTATCTTAAGATTTAAGACGTTTGAAACTAAATATACATCTTAATATTAAGATGTATTAAAATATGATTAAATAATTAAGACGGTTTATTTTCTCTACATCTGAATGCAAACAATCTTATCTCTGTTTAAAAAATAATAAATATAATATAAAATACTAATTTATCTAATACTATATCAACAAAATCTTTAAAAATATTACATGGTGGTTGGTAGTAGCAATGACTTATGGTGGTGTTGTTGGTTGATGGAGTGGGTACGTTGTAGCCTATAGGGGCGGATCCACAGTATACTAAGGGTGGCTAGGCGGACACCCTTCGTCGAAAAATTATACCATATACATGAGTAAACTGATACTTTAAATGGTTAAATGTTATACTTTGGACACCCTTGAAACAAAATGGGGTTCTATCCCAGTGATTCTAGGCGCTGAAAAGCCTATGTTCAGCGAGCAGCGCTTTTAAAAGAACTTCTAATTTTAATGATTACTTTTGTAGATAATACTTAATATATTTGTTAATTTTGAAATAATTCAAAACTAACATTACTTATTAAAATAATCCTTTATTAGAGACATACAACTTAAAAAAAAGCTCCATATAGAAATTTTAAAAACAACGCAAAACTCTTTTGATTCTACTCTCCATTTTTAATGTCTCATTGTTATTGTTGTTGTCACCAAAGGTTGGTGAAGCTTGAAGTGTAAAAGTGATTCATTTGAAGCTGAATTTTCTCTTCTTTTTTTTTCTTTGTCCATTCAATCCATACTAAATTAAATATGAACATTAAAACTAAATATTATGCAATTTGACTTTAAATTTTTTGATACATTTATTCATAAAATAAATTTATTTATTAATATATGTAGTTTGATTTTAAAATTTTCAGTGCACCCGTTCATAAAAAAAAATACTTATGCAATTCTTCGATACCCTTGGTGAAATTTTTAGTGGTGTGTCACGATCCACTTAGGCCATGACTTGTGCTCAGTGAGCCTAGTGTGATGGTCCGTCACTTCGACATCTCACTTAAGCAGAAAGTTGGAGAATAAGTGAGCTTGTCTAAGGGGAGAAGGAGGTAGAGTCTTCAAAAGGTTTATGGAAGACTTTAGAGCATCCTAGACACCTCCTTAGATATTTTCTTAGAAGACTGATTCTAGAGTAGGGACTTGTAAGTAATTTTTATTTGCACTTTAGCCCCTAGGTTGTAGTATAAATAGATGGGGCATTCATTTGCAAAGGCAACCAAGCAAGATCCAAGAGAAGTGTAAGCAATCTTCCATAAGCAATACAAAGTCTTCTTTACAAAATCTCTCTAAGTCTTTCTTTCTCATTCTCTTAGCGATCCAAGTCTTAAAGGGCTTACTTGAGCTTACAAGATCGTGAAAGAATCGTGAGTAAGTTGTCAAGTGCCGCACGGAGTGCTAGAACGAGTCTAAGTCCGTGACAATCGTGGTATCAGGGCAAAGGTTGGAACTAAGGGAATGGCCAACGAAGGAGACGCAAACGCCGCTAGCACCACGAACGTCCGATTGGATGGTGGAAAGAAGAACCGCAAGGGAAGGAAGCACCACAAGAGTAGCGAGGAAATGCTGCTCCACCCCACACCAAGCGAGGCACTAACATCTCACCCACCTTCGACCACTGAAGCAAGTGGCGATGAACGCGGTGAGGAACCCATTGACGTCACACCCGGAGTAGAGTGGATCGCAAGGGTAGACACGGCGAGGCAGGCTGTGGAGATCTTAGTCCAGCGCTTGAACAAGGTCGATGGCAAGTTTAAGACTCTCGAGGAGTTCACCCTTGAAGTGAACGACAACATCCGTAAAGATTTGGAAGCGCGTAAGCATGCGGAATATGAGATGAAGGAGGTCATCACTTCCTTGGAGTGTCAGCTCATGGAGGCGTTAAGCATGATCGAGACCTTGACGGCCGAGGTAAACGCACTCAAGGAGGGCGTGGAAGTTGGAGGATCATCGTCGCTTGAGCGAGATCGGGAGGCCAAGATTGAGGCTCCCAAGCAACCGATGTGTAAAGGCGTCCGCGATGCACAGGAGGTGGAGAGTTTCCTGTGGCATTTGGAAAATTATTTCAAGTGCAACAGGGTGAAGAGTGATGAGAGCAAGATCAACACTGTGGTGTTGTATCTCTTGGAGATGGCCATGCTATGGTGGAGGCGTAAAGAGTCGGAAATTGGGAAGGGACTTTGCACCATCAACACTTGGGAGCAGTTCTGAGTGGAGTTCAAGAAGGCGTTCTTCCCTAACAACGTCATCTATGAGGCCAAGTGCAAGTTTAGGGAGCTGAAGCAGACAGAAAGCATTCAGGCGTATGTGAAGGAGTTCACCACACTCATGCTTCAGATTCCCAACCTGACCGACGAAGACATGCTGTTCCACTTCATGGATGGGTTGCAAAATTGGGCCAAGACGGAGTTGGAGCGCCGACAAGTCAGGACCATAGATGAAGCCATCATGCAGGCCGAAGTTTTGACAGACTTCAGGCATGAGAAGCCTGACAGAGCCAGAGGAGAGGAGAGGAGATGAGAGGTAGTCATGACCAAGGTGGGGTAGCTTGTGGCAGAATCGAGGAGCAGCGGCCACATCCCAAGAATCATGATACTTATAAGTTCGATGGCAAGAAGTCTAAACGACATGGCGACACGGAGAGGAAGACAGAGCCTACAAAGAGAAACGGTTGCTACATATGTGGTGGGCCGCATGGCTATGCAAGGTGCCCTGAACTGAGGAGCTTGGTGCTATCCTGCGAGAACGGAAGGATAGAGATGCATATGAGCAAGGACAAGATACAGAGACGACGCAGTTGGGTGTGATAGGACTATGCGGAGCAATCATGAAGCAGCCAGGGAAGCCGAAAGGATGCGGCGCGCTGTATGTCGACATCACGAGCAATGGAAAACCTGCTCGTGCTATGGTTGACACGGGTGCGGAGGCAACATCATGACCAAAACGGCGGCAACAAGGTTGGGGCTGAGTTACAGTCCAAGTAACGCCCATCTCAGGACGGTCAATGCACCACCGACACCCGTGTGCGGAGTCGCACATGGAGTAAGCATCACGCTAGGCGACTGGCAAGGTAAGACCAACTTCACTGTCGTTTCTTTAAACCTCTTTGACATAATTCTTGGGCAAGAGTTCTTCCAGAAGTGTCACGTGGTGATCGATCCTCACCTCCAATGACTCTTGGTTATGGAGCAAGAAGGGTCATGTATGGTGCCCCTGGTTAGGGTACCAACGATGGGAGAACAAGTTTGATTAACAACCATGCAGCTCGTGAGAGGCCTTAAGAAGAAGGAGTCGATATTCGTAGCCACCAATGCGTGTGATGAAAAACAATTGTGCAAGAGGGACCTCGTCACCGTGTAGGCTTCGCAATAGGACAAGGTCGGGGTGTCCGAATACCTACACAAAGGAATTGATCGAGTCATTGGACTACTGGTTACGCATGAGAAAAGACAAGACTCGGTCACCCATGCAACAACAATGCGACGTGGTCGTCGCAGCATCAGGTGGAGGAAAGTGTCACGGTCCGCCACTTTGACATCTCACTTAAGCAGAAAATTGAAGAATAAGTGAGCTTGTCTAAGGGGAGAAGGAACTAGAGTCTTCAAGAGGTTTATGGAAGACTCTAGAGCATCCTAGACACCTCCTTAGATATTTTCTTAGAAGGCTTTGGAACCCTCTAGAATTGTAGATGATTCTAGAGTAGGGACTTGTAAGTAATTTTTATTTGCACTTTAGCCCCTAGGTTGTAGTATAAATAGATGGGGCATTCATTTGCAAAGGCAACCAAGCAAGATCCAAGAGAAGTGTAAGCAATCTTCCATAAGCAATACAAAGCCTTCTTTACAAAATCTCTCTAAGTCTTTCTTTCTCATTCTCTTAGCGATCCAAGTCTTAAAGGGCTTACAAGGTCATGAAAGAATCGTGAGTAAGTTGTCAAGTGCCGCACGGAGTGCTAGAACGAGTCTAAGTCCGTGACACTAGGCCTACCGAGCAAGTCAAGACCATTTTCATGCTAAGATTTTGGCCGAGTTTTCTCTGTACTGGGAGCAATCCATAAAGCCAAACTTGTCAGCTCTTAATAAACAACAACCCAACACCATACAATACCAACATATTTAGTCTTAGAGAATATCCAAATCGAAAGTTAGTGACTTTCACAAAACTTTAGATGTTTCAAGTCACATCTTTACTTACACAAGCCAAAACCAAATTTACAGGACCGACTCAAGGAGGAAGACTCTAGGAACTAAATAAACTAATATGCAACACTAATGTAAACAAAATGATGGCTCACGAACCAAGTACGAGCCTTACTGGATTCAGTGTCAGCTTTGTCTATCACTCTGTCAGAGTCGAAGGGTTACCTGCAGCTAAATTATCTATAAGGAGAGAGCAAGGAGCGGGGTCAGTCACACTGACATATTGAGGAATAAACTCAACCATAGCTATTTACCTGGAACAAGCATATATAAGAAATCATGCAGTTTATAAATCATCAATATAAGAAATCATGCAGTTTATTGGGAGGATCCTTAGGATCGAGTATACTTTCTGACACTACGGATATACCATAGCCGTCTGACTACCCTATCAGCTAGGTTCCCTTCTATAGGGTCTTTATACAACATTAGTTTTTCCTACAAGGTGTACCAGGTCTAACAATCCCGACGTTAGATAACTACGAAACTGACAAAGTTAACTTCCTGAAATAGTTTATTCATAATGCCACATATATTCATATTCTTCTTGTGTCAACTATGAATCCAACAATATATAATAACTCGGAAATAACATAAATTCAAGAGTAATCAGTATGTAACTCATGGTAAAAGTGATTTAGTACATTTTCAAATATTTGATCATATTCTCGCTTGTCCACGAGAAAAATCAATTTTTGGATAAATCATTTCACTACAAAATACAAATAAAAAACATGCTATAGTTGAAAATCAACTATGGAGGAGTTATCACTCACTGTACTTCCGCCGAAATAGCTCCAACCTTTCTTCCAATAATTATGTCGCAAAAATTTCAATAATCTAAATTCACGACATAATGTTTAGATGTTATTTATCCCAAAAACTTATGAACTCTAAATATTTCTAGACATAATGCCATCTCTTTAATAGACCAGCACCACCACCACCACTACTGTTTCAACCTAAATTTTCTAGCTTAAGAACATGATTTCGACAATCTTTATTAGCATGTTATGATGCTGAACTTCGAATTTACAAGAAAGTTATTATCCCCCAGTTTTTTTTTTTGAAAATGGTAATGTTGTATTATTCAGCATACCTTAATGCTGGTGACCTGGAAACAGAGGGGAACAAAAGAAGAGAAAAAAAAATACTTACAAGGATCCTAATAATTCTACAATCTGTTCTGTATCCTCTAAACCTTTCTCTTTACACCAAAAATAAAAGGTTACAATACAATCCCATTTAACCTTCTAAATGGAATTAGACCTATCTTCAAAGTTTCTACTATTTCTTTCTTTCCATACTGTCCACCAAATGCAATGTGGGATTATCCTCCACCATGCCTTTTTGCTCTTGCTCCCCCCTCTTCTTATCCAACAACTCAACAAGTCTGCAATATGCTCGGGCATAGTCCAGTTTGTCTTTGTGAGACTAAGGAAGATGGCCCAAATTTGTGTTGTAAAGTTGCAATGCAAGAATAGATGCTTGTTGGTCTCTGCTGCGTTCCCTCATAATGAACACCAGGATACTATAATCTTTCCTTTTCTCCTCAGCACTTCATGTGTCAGGCAAGCCCTCTAGCAACCAACCATGTAAAGCATTTTATCTTAGTTGGTGCTAAGGTTCTCCATAGCTTTCTCCACAAATTCTGCTTAGAGTAGCTTTGCCGGGGATTTTCCATTTTGTATGCCCTGCTAACAGTGAAAGCCCCATCTTCACTATGTTTCCATCTCAAAGAATCCGGGCCAGAGAATTTTTCTAATAGCTCTAGCAATTTGGCCACTCTCTCCACTTCTTCCCTGTCATTCAAAAACCTTCTGAAGATCAGATTCCACCCTTGTGCTGTCCAACATTCATTGATATTTGCATCTGGATTACTACATAGTAAGAACAGATCGGGAAAGGATTCTTTTAGAGGAATCTGTTTGTTTCACGCATCTGTCCAAAACTTAGTTCTCCTGCCATCTCCCACTTCAATGTACATATTAGCTTCAAGTTTTTGCCACAAGTTTCTGATAGTTCTCCAAAACCCCACCCCATAGGCATCAACACTAACATTACTGCACCAAGGATTGTACTCACCATACTTGGATCTGATGACATCCTTCCATAAGGCTTGCCCCTCTTCATTATATCTCCATAACCACTTCATCAAAAGGCTATTGTTTTGTTTCCTCAAATCTCCAATACCCATACCCCATTTATCTCTGCTTTTCAAGGTTATCTCCCATTTGACTAGGTTATAACCTTTAATTTCTTGGCATTATGCCAAAGGAATTCCCTCCTTAATTTGTCCAGCTTCTTCAAAACTTTGGGGGGGTATTGAAAATAGAGATATGACATAAGTAGGAAGGGAGTCTAGCACTGAATTGATGAGGGTGTGTCTGCCTCCCAGTGACAAATATTGAGCCTTCCATCTTGCTAATCTCCTTTTTGTTTTCTCCACAATGCCATACCAAATTTCTAAGCTCGTGTTCATTGTCCAAAGGCATACCTAAGTAAACTGTTGGCAATATTCTCCACTTTGCACCCCAAAATATCAGATTCAAAATGTTGGTCACCTCCTTGATTGGAAATAAATAGCTTTTCCCCCAATTCACTTTCAGACCCGAGGAATCTTCAAAAAACAGTAAGATTGTTTTTATGAATCTTATCTGGTCCTCTTGAGGTTCACAAAAAATGATAGTGTCATCTGCACATAGCAAATGACAAATTTCTTTAACTTGTCCACTGTTACCCTGTATCTGAAAACCTTTGATCCATCTGTTTTGTATTGCTATTTTCATCAAGCTATCAAAACCTTCCATTGCCAAGATAAATAGAAAGGGGGATAAGGGGTCACCTTGTCTAAGTTCCCTTTCTGAAGGGAAGAAGCCCACCGGTTCACCATTCCCCTGAATAGAAAAACAGACAGTGCTGATGCAAAAATGAATCCAACCCAACCACTTTTCTCCAAAGCCCATTTGTCTGAGAGTGTTCAGCAAGAACTTCCAATTTACATGATCATATGCCTTTTCAATGTCCAATTTGCACATTACACCAGGCTCAACACCTTTCAATCTTGAATCCACACATTCACTAGCTATAAGTGCAACATCCATTTTCTGTCTCCCTTTAATGAAGGCCATCTGATGCTTGTTGACCAACTTATCCACCATCTTTTTCAGTCTTTCAGCTAGTATCTTTGCTAACACTTTGTATATGCCTGTGATTTTACAGGTCTGAAGTCCTTCAATTCAGAAGCACCTACTTTCTTGGGGATGAGAGCCACAAAAGTTGCATTGAAACTTCTCTCAGTCCTCTGATTATTATAGAACTCCTGTATCATACCTTTGATGTCTTCTTTCATTACTTCCCAGAATATAAGTAAAAGGACATGGGAAAACCATTGGGCCCGGGAGCTTTCTCCATCGCACAAAGTTTAATGCATTCTAGAATCTCCTCCTCCTCAATTTGTTTCAGTAACTCTTCCTTTTCATCCTCCTTAATACAAGTATTCCCCTGCAATTGTAATTCTGGCCTCCAAATTTCTGTCTCCTTGTACAAATTTTCGTAGAAACTCTTGATGGCCGCCTTGATATCAGTAGGATCAGTGACATTACTTCCCTCCACCTTCAAGGATTCTATGGTGTTGTATCTTTTGCGAGATGTAGCTATTCTATGAAAAAACTTGGTGTTCTTATCCCCCTGCTCCAACCATTGTATTCTGGATCTTTGTCTCCACCTTATCTCTTCCTTTTTGACAACTTCTTCAAAAGACATTGCCAAATTTGTTTTTTGCATTAATTCATCATCTGTAAGTAGTCTTTGCTCCTGAAGGATCTCCCATTTGGACAATTTGTCAAGGATTTCTTCCTTTTGTTGTTTCCAGTTGCTCCTATTATTCTTGCTCCATTCCTTCAATTTCCTTTTTAGGAGTTTCAACTTTTCAGCTAAGACAAACCCTGTTGTTCCAGTAATTTCAGGTTGTTTTCCCAAAGTTGGAACTCTTAAAAGAAAATTTCAGATTTTATTTAATCCTAAAAAATCCCAGTTATTACTACTTCTCCCAACCAGAGGATGAATTCATGGTGAATATGTATATGTCAATAACATGTAAAAGCAATCTAAAAAAAAGAACTTGTTAAAGTCAAGAATGGAGAAGAGTGATTGGGTGTCCTCAATACTAATTGTCTCTGCAATCTTCCTCATTTCCCCCGTCCTCTCTTCTGTATTTCTCCTTTCCTCTTTTTTTTTTTTTTTTCCTTCTTCTGAAAATCACTGCTGTTGGACAGCTTGGTTTGAAACCAGCAGCGCTGCTTTTTTTTTTTTTTTTTGATGAAGTAAGGATATTTCATTAGAAAGCATCAAGAAGATGCAAAGCAAAAAATTACAGGGGTCTGCTTCTGTACAAGAATTTACTAAATAATTAAAGAGCAGACATAGTCCAAAAAAAGTTCAACAGTGGTTACAATGGCCTGGTTGAACCAGCTATATAAGAAGGCCAAACAGTTTTATTTGTTGACTGTCTCTCCTTTTTTTCCAAAGCCGCGGCCTTTTCTCTCTCTTGATTACTATTTAAAATTATTAAGGAGGTGGGTTTTTAACTTAGGACTTAAGTTGTTTAATGGCTTGGGTTAGGTTTTTAATTGGTTAGTTATTTTAAATGGGCCAAGCCCAATTCTTTAAGTCATTATATGGTGATGGTGATTGACAATAGTAGTTAATGGTGGGGGCGGCTGATAATTGTGGTGGAGCATTGTTGTAGCTAATGGTTGTGGAGAAGACAAATAGTGGTGGTTGATGGTGGTGATTGTCTATAGTGATTGGTGGTTGTTGTGATAATAGTGGTGGGTGGTGATCATTGTAAATGGTGGCTAGTGGTGGTGTCAGTTAATTTTGATGATTGGTGGCAGTGGTAGTTGATAAAGGTGGGCAATCACAATGGTTAACAATGAAAATGGATGAAGTAGTGGAGAAATGCCATCTTTATAGAATTACTTGAAGCATAGCATATTAATGATATTAATATTTTATTATAGATCTCAACTATTCAAATATATTCAGATCCATTAAGTGGTTGTAGAAGAAAAAATAGAAATGCACTTAATAATTAAGATTCAAATCTAAAAAACACACACACATAATGGCTGACTTAGATCTAAAGGATTAAGATTTGATCAGACCTTCAGTAGCTGCAAACAAATGAGGCTTAAGGCCAATTATATAATCTTGTTATTTGTTTTATGTGATGGTTCAAGAGCCTTTAAATGCTCATTCATGTCTGCCATCTTCTCCCTCTTTTTTTTTTGGTTTTTAAGCTGGTTAGGCCTTGTGTTTTGCAAATTATAGTGCTTTGATTTCCTTCATATTGCAGGTTCACATGCACATAGCAGATCTACCCTTGAAGTGCCTATCTTTTGGTTTATTCACAGTGATCCCTTGTTAGTTGACAAGCATTATCAAGCCAAAGCGCTTTCTGATATGGTCATTGTGGTGCAGTCAGAAGAACCATCCTGGGAGAGTCATTTGCAGTGTAATGGGCGGTCTCTCCTGTGGGATTTGAGGTTATTATTTTAATGCATTTAAGATGAGTTTGGATTATATATTGCAACTTATTACAGACATTTTCTTTCTCATTCATTTACCTTTAGAATTTGTAAAAACTTTTACTTTTAGATGCTTTAGGCTTATATTTTGCTAGTTTTATTTAAAGAAAATAAGCTAGTGGGCTTCTAGAGATGTTCTGTAGTTCCTCACTTGAAACTAAGCACATATTATGGGCTGAAAATGATAAGGAAATTTGTTGGAGGAAAGATCTGAGTGGCGATGGCCTAGCAATGGTTTAAGCATGCAAAATGGGAAGGTGAAAGTGATAATTTTGAAGAAAAGAGGAAAAAAATAATAATAGCTCTAGAGCACTCCTTGAGCCCTTAGGCATTACATGAGAAGGTAGAATTGCATTGATTCATGATAAAGCACTCTTGTTTAAGAAAATTAAGCATAACTATGATTTTATTCTTGTTTCTCTGATCCATTCTACTTCATAAAGGATTTCACATACTGATTAGGGATTAACTCTATTATGTACGGTCTTTAGGCCGAGCAAACACAAATGACTATGACTAAACTTCACAAAGGTATAAAAGCTGCTATGTCCAATGAGTTCTTCTGATTGAACTTTAGGGTAATGGGAGAGAAGGCAATTGACAGATAACTGGTAAGTAAAGCTATAGACTGGGTTCTCACTATAAGCCAGTACCCGCTCAATGCGGGTATATTTTTTTATTTTGAAATTGGAAAGTAGAAAATAAAGGACTTCAAAATAAGACTCCGGCGATGTTTTAAAAATAAACAATTTTAGGGCTACACAATTTATTTTTTTTTGGGGGGGGGGGCGGGCAGGGGGGTTTGAATTGTCCCAGGAGTTCCGTGAGTAACTTTATGATAACTCTTTTACCTTTAGTAGTCTTGTGCAATGCTGAAGCATTACTGAAGCATGTCAAGACTGAAGCATTACTCATGACACTCGTATTACTATAAATTAGCTCATCTTTGATCTCAATAGATCAATTGCACCTAACTGCTTGGGTCGGCTATATATATCCTCTCTATCCATTCCTCTTCATTCAGGTCAATTTCATTCCAATGTATGTAAATAAATTTCTTTTAAGGCAAAGCAGGTGTTCTCTAAGACTACATTTCCTGACTCTCACACTTATCTTGACACTAACATACAGTCTTTAGTTAGACATAAAAGGCTCGTGGCAAATACTAGACCTAATATAGGCGTACAACAAAAATAAAGTCTTAATACCCAATGGTATCGCATGTATGGACCTTTGCTTTCCTTGTATTGTGTTCTTAGTTAATTCCGGGTTGATTTAGAGATACTATTGATCTTTTGAATTTTGAGACAACTTCCCTCCATGTGATTTCAGGTTTGTTGTTCTTTCTTTAGCTTACCTAAATTCTCATCTCAAAAGAACTCTCTATTGAGTTGGATTTGATGGTTTTCTAAGATATTTTGGAAATGGACTATGCTGATCTGGCATTTGCTTTCTCATCTGTTATACAGGAAGCCTATTAAAGCTGCTTTGGCTGCTGTGTCAGAGCATCTAGCAGGAATGCTTCCCCTTCATCTTGTTTATAGTCAAGCCCATGAAACTGCAATTGAGGTATTGGAAGACACGAATGTGAATCTTACAATGATCTCACTCTGACTATAGAGATTTGTAACTTCTTTATGTTAGGTGTCTATAGACTTGTAACCTGAAAGTTTCTAATTTCTTGCATGTAATTAACTTCTTCCGAGGGCTTGCTAACTTCTTGAGTGTCTCATGCACTTCTCCTCTGCACTTTTTTTTCTTCTCGCTCGACTAATTATTTCTTTTGGTAGTGAGGCAGGATAAGCTCTCCAAAAACAAGAACACTATTCAAGAGAGTTTTTTCTCTCTCTTGCCTCCTTGGAACCCAAATTTTAAGATCTAAGAAGTTTGTCACACTTTTATGATACTAATTATTTTAGTAATTTGTTTCATTCTTGTGAGAGATCAATAGATTTTAGTGAATGCTTTCTTCTGCTTGTAATTCTGTTGAAGCTTATATGTGACTTTCATTAATTTAATATTTCTGTTTTATTTCCTGGTACCTCTTTTAAAGAATGTATGAATAAAAATGCAATAAAGATAATAAGAGAGTACTTCACACTCTTGTATGTGTTACATATGCTTTACTTGATGCTTTTCCTTGAGACAGAAGTGATAATATGTGTCTGGTTTAAAATGTTACATTGAGATAAAAGCTGGTAATTTAAGTCTGGTTTCTCCAAGTCACCTCTGTTCGTCTCATTACACTTTAAACAGGACTGGATTTGGTCAGTTGGATGCAATCCTCTATCCATCACTTCCCGAGGCTGGCATATTTCCAAATTCCATTCAGACACTGTTGCTCGAAGCTATGTATTGACAGCACTTGAAGAGTCCGTTCAATTGGTCAATTCGGCTATTCATCGCCTTGTTATGGAGCGGACATGTATCCTTTATGAATGTTCTACTTTCATAACTACAAGTAAAAGATTGTTTTGATTGCACAATTTGTCACTTTTGTGAGTTGTCTCATTGAATATATTCCACGAGAAGGTTTTGCAAATTGTCTTCAGCTGAGTGCATAAAAGATTTATTTCTCTGTTTGAATGGTGTCTGTCATTGCGAATACTTCTTTGGTCTTAGCCGTCTCATGACATGGGAACTTAATATTTGAATATGGTAATGTCTGTCTAAAATTCAGGTTGGTCAATAGGTCCTTTGGGGTTAATAGATTTTAGCACTTCTTTTTCGTTGGTTTGGACAGTGGACCACTAGTTTCAAACTTTCTTCATTAGTTGCTGATGTTTTTTCATATAAGTTTGGTAATTGGCTTTTTATCAGATTTTCTCTGTGGATCCTTAATCTGTAACAGCAGAACAGACTTTTAAGCTCTTTAAAACCCATGAACGTGAGTTGGTGAACAAATACAACTATGTTGTTAGCTTGTGGAGAAGAGTAAGTTCTTTACAGTTTTCACCAATCCTTAATAAGTACTGTGTACACAAATATTTTTGCCAAACACTTGTTGCACCATCTTTTTTCCAGATAAATACACTTGGTGCATTATCATTTTAAGCTTGGTAGAATGATTTGTTTCTTATTTCAATCCAATTGATCTGCATTTTCTGCATAAGTTAGAATGATGTTTGCAAGAAATAGTTTGATATGTGTTGGCTTTTGTTGTCTTAAATTCAGCCTGTTTATGAAACATTTTCCTGACCAATTTATTCCATGTTATGGGTCCCTCGCAGATTTCAACTGTCAGTGGGGAACTGCGTTATCTAGATGCCTTGAGACTTCTCTATACGTTAGAGGATGCATCAAAAGGGTTAGCATCTGACATTTGTTATGTGGCTGATATTGTGACAATCATCACTAGACACCCTTATTGTTGGTGTTGCACTTTTACATGTGCAACCAATTTGAGATAATAGATTACTGTGTTTCACTACATTTGGAAGTACTAAGCAGCTTCCATTTGGCATCCAAAAGTTATTCACTTTTCACCTAACATATGTGTTTTATAAATTTGTTTGCTAAAAGTCTCCTCTTCTGCAGGTTTGAAAATTATGTTGATACAACTCTAACCAGTCTCCATCCAATACATTGCACCCGTCAAAGGGAAGTTAAGGTCGAGTTTGACATGACTACAATACCTGCTTTCCTAGTTGTTTTCTTCGTTCTTTGGTTTGTGCTAAAGCCTAGAAGAGCCAAGCCTAAGATCAACTGAGAGTTTCATGGTTGGCGTGCCTTGAAAAATGTGAGTTACTTAGTTTCCTCAAGTATGATTTCCCCTGCTGGGAAAATCTGTTGAGCCAAAAGAGCTGTCTTACACAACACTGGACTAGAGAGCATAGGCAAGATAGGAAGAATAGCTAGGTCAAAATCATATGGTGTTGTACTGTCTTTGCTTGTAAATTTTCACCTCGGTATTATTACAGGTGAGATTTTGCTCTTGATCATCAAGTCTTATTTATCTTTTTAGTAGCCAATAACCATTGTAATTGTGCTCAATGCATGCCTTAATATTGTGTACATCTCAACAAATGATATCATTGATTACAATTTACAATTGCAATGGGAACTTTACTCCCTTTAGATGATAGCCAAGGCTGCCTGATGCAGTCCATGTTGGCTCCTATGAAGAGCCCTTATTATAACTGGAGGAAAATACTCACCCATTCTTTTCTTTTGGGTAAAATTGATTAGTTAATGCAGCTTAACAAGTATACACTTTTTCCTATATCCTATTCCATAATTTCTTAAAATGTTATCTGCCTACCTCTCTCTTGAACGTTTATTGTTCCCATTTGATAATCTGATTTCAGCCATAGCTAATCTAGAATTTTTCAGTTTCCAGTGATAAAGAGAAATAAGGTTCAAAGTTATTTAGTCTACGATAAGTAACGGTAGCTTTCCTTGGACGGAGATTTGTTTTCCCAATTAATAGTATGACCAGATTTAGCTTATATATAATCAAAATGTAAGATCTTACATGATTAACAAAATTTGATTTATTAAGTTGAAATTACCTTAAAACTCAAGTTCTAACATGAATGCAGTACTAACATGCCTTAGAGAGCTGCGTCTTCAATAGATTGCTCTCCAATGTGGAAAGCACATTAACATAACATAGTAATTGGTATACAGTTTCCTACAGAGAGACATGATCAACAAGTTCACGTCCCTTGGTCTCAACTGGAAAGAGCAGAACACTAATTGCTGATGAAATTACAGCCACTTCAAAAAAAATGATTGCAGCCATCTGGTGGCAACCTCTAACCAATTGCACTGCAACTATAGGAGAGACCATGCCTGCAATTCTCCCCACAGCACTTGCAACTCCACAACCAGTTGATCTCACTGAGGTTGGATAAATCTGCAGAAAATAGATCAAAATGACAAAACTTAAGCCTCCTGATATAAAATCTCCTAGCTGTATTTTTGTCTGAAGGGAGTTTGTTCCAATCTACTTTGTTTAGCTAAAACGCCAAAATTAGACGTTTAACATCTTTATACTGACACTCCAAACAAGGCTATGGCAGGAATAACTTGATCCTCTCACCCTATTAAAGGTACCTCAGCCACCAAAGAAGAACAGGTAGAACAGGCCAAGAGAATCTCAAAACTAAAAGCGCTTGGAAATTGGACTAATCTCATGTATTCCTCATTACAAACCTGAAAACTCAATGTATTTACCTGAAGAGGATCCACTATGATATTGATAGTTCATATATAAAAAGGCAAATGGTTCTTAAATTGTGACAAGATTGCTAAAACTGATCACTTTAGTAACCATGTTCAGAGGCATAAAGATTCATGCAGTCAACAGTTTAAGATGCCCAATAATGAAAATAAATGTTGTTAGCCACTTCAAACAAATAAAACACAGTTTCAGAGGAGAAAGAACTCTTACAAAGTCAAACTTCTAATATGTGAAAGGTAGAAGTTCAAAATTCTCTGTTCAATTGAACACATGAAAGACAAGGAATATCTATCAAGTTTCGACTGGTAGGGACCAAAATAAGTTGACATGTCAAGACATTGAACAAGTCAGAACGATGAAGCTAAGAAAGAGAGAAGAAATAAGTGATTCAAGAAGGTAAAGAGTGACACTCACCTCTGGACAATAAACACTAGCGAGGGTGAAGGTCCCTATGAACCAGATACGAGCTCCAAATAGCAATGCTGTTGTTAATG
This sequence comes from Solanum appendiculatum, assembly GCA_018342035.1. Classification (NCBI taxonomy): domain Eukaryota; kingdom Viridiplantae; phylum Streptophyta; class Magnoliopsida; order Solanales; family Solanaceae; genus Solanum; species Solanum appendiculatum. The sequence goes on along the minus strand of JAGDQO010001042.1, from coordinate 1,124,314 downwards.
CCTCATTCTGAGGTACAACAAGCGGAAAAAGGAATAGGGACCCCAAGATATACATCAGTGCCATTGAATATTTCCGACCAACTTTATCCACCGCTACAGCTGAAATAAGAAGCCCAGGAAGCTCTGAAAGACAAAGAATAACTTAGATATACAAATTGTAATTAAGTCAAATGGGAGCTGAGATGAAATAACTTAATCGCAATTTGACACAAGAAAATGAAAGTAAAAGTACCAGCAAGGCTAGTGATGAACACGTTTGTATAGAGGCTCGTATCATTTTTCACATGCAAAGCAACTGAGAAACATCTATTTTCCCCAGCGCTAAACTGTGATGTCAGCAATATAATGCCATAATAGGCAAATGCAGTTCCAAAATAAACCACCCACATGAGGAGGGTAATCCGTAGTAATTGTGGGGATAAAAGCATCAGGGATGAAGACAATCCTGTCTTAAAATTGAAGATTTTGTTTGCTCTCGGCCCAAGCAATTCCTCTTCCTCATCCAGCTCTGTCACTTGATCAGAAACAAGCATCCCAGGGGGAAGGTTTTTCTGATTGACAACAGCTATTTTCCTCAAAATATCATGGGCATCACTTATTCTACCTTCGGCACATAGATATCTAGGAGACTCTACTGTAAAAATGTTCAAGAGAAGTGCTGCAAATGATGGTATAGACGATAAAGCCAATAACCACCTCCAACCTAGTCTTGGCATGATAATCTGCAAGAAATACCAAGCAAGTTGCAATAAGTTTTTCCAAAATTTACAAATATGGTTAGATACAGACTCTTCTTTGTTTTCATTTTTCTCATTAATTACTAACTGTTTGGGAGCTCTACAAACTGTCAACGATAAAAAACTACTGAAAATGATATCCGATGAAGTGATAATAATCAAGTAAGACAATTCTTAGTTATAACCTAATCATTCTTTACTGAAAACTACAGAACCACAAAATGTGTGGGAGCAAGTGACCAAGCACAGCTTATCTGGTTCATCACCTTCTATGCACTTATAGTCGTCTATGTTCTAGTTCAGCTCCTCGAATTCTAGGGCAGTCAGAACAATTTAGGAGAATTGTTCTAAGTTTTCTGGGTGAAACTTTTCTCAACCCCCCTTGTGGTTTCATTGAATTAAGTTCTGTTTGGGATTTGAGACCTCTCCTTTTTTTTTTTTGGAGGGGTATAGACGATGAAGCCAATAACCGCGCTTCATTGGTGATAAATAAGTGTTTAGTCCTATTGAGACATCTACAAGTTGATTGCCAAGATTCTCACAGAAAGATTGAAGAAAGTGATGCACAAGCTAGTAGATACTCAACAAATGGCCTTCCTGAGAGGAAGACAAATAACTGATGCAGTCTTAATTGCCAATGAGTGTCTAGACTCGAGAGTGAAGGAAAAGTCCCCAGGAGTCATGTGCAAACTGGACATAGAGAAAGCATATGATCATGTCAGTTGGAGCTTCTTACTTGAAATCATGCAGAGGATGGGCTTTGGATTGAAATGGATCAGATGGATAAAGTTTTGTATAAGCACTGTTAAATTCTCAATACTGATAAATGAATCTCCTAAAGGCTTCTTTCCATCAGAGGATAAGACCAGGTGATCCTCTCTCACCTTTTCTATTCATTCTAGTGATGGAAGGCCTAAACAATATGTTAAAGACTGCTCACACTAAAGGATGGATAAGGGGTTTTAATGTAGCAAATGAGGGGAACCAAAGATTGGAAGTCACACATCTCCAATATGCAGATGACACTCTTATCTTCTGTGATGCAGAAGAAAGCCAACTTAAGATCCTGAGAGTGATACTCATTCTTTTTGAAGCAACTTCAGGTCTCCATATCAACTGGGGAAAGTCTTATTTTCCCAATTAATGAGGTGAACAGAATGCAACATCTGACCGAGATCTTGGGAGGAGAAATAGGTCAACTGCCAACAGTATATTTGAGGATGCCTTTGGGAGCCAAAAGCAAATCTAATGAAATTTGGAATGGGGTGGTGGAGAGATGTGAAAGAAGACTATCTAGATGGAAAGCACAATATTTGTCTAGAGGTGGAAGATTGACCCTGATCAACTCAGTCTTAGATGCTTTGCCAACATATTTGATGTCAGTTTTTCCTCTCCCACCTAAGGTGGAGGAAATAATTGATGCATTAAGGAGGAATTTTTTGTGGAACGGAGAAAAAGAATACAAAGGATTTCATTTGGTCAAATGGAAGACTGTAATTCTTTCAAAGAAACAAGGTGGGTTAGGCATTAAAAACTTGAAGAAACAGAACAAAAGCCTCATGATGAAGTGGTTGTGGAGATTTCCTAAAGAGGAGCAGGCCCTTTGGGTTAGAGTGATTCAGGCCAAATATGAGAAGATAGACCACTAGAAAACTAATGAAGTGACTTCTGCCTATGGTATTAGCCTATGGAGATCAATCAGAAATTTGTAGCATAGTTTCTTTTAGAGAACTAGATTCAATGTAAACAATGGAAGGAAGATTTTGTTTTGGGATGATAACTGGTTAGGAAATGGCAGCCTCAAGCAGCTCTTTCCAGACATCTATCTGTTGAATCAACAACAATAGGCCACTGTGCAAGAACTTTGGTCCATCTATGGATGGACTTAACATACAAAAGGATGATACAAGACTGGGAGGTGGATAGACTAGCTGGATTTTATGGCACCCTAGACCATTTTGGAGGATTGAAGGAGGGAGAAGACACTCTTAGGTGGATTCATCACAGCAAAGGTATTTTCACAGTTAGCTCTGCCTACAAGAACCTGAATCAAATGGGGACTCAATTCAGATTTTTGCCTTGGAAGCTTATTTGGAAAATCAAAATTCCATATAAGGTGGCAGTCTTTACTTGGTTGGTAGTAAAAGAAGCAGCACTAACACAGGAGAATCTAATGAAGAGGGGAATACATATGTGTCCTAGATGTTGTTTTTGTGAGCAACAGGCAGAGACAATCAACCATCTGTTTCTTCACTGCAAGGTGGTTAGACAACTTTGGCACTTATTTACCAACTTCAGGGGCACAAGTTGGACCATGCCACAGAGGGCAAGTCAGGCTATAGAAAGCTGGAACAATGAAGGTAGTGTCAGTACAGACCAAAGCAGATGGAGAATTGTCCCAGCAGTGATTTGGTGGACCATATGGAAGGAGAGAAATATGAGATGCTATGAGAGCATTAGTAGTCCTTTACATAGGATTAAAATGAATTGCATTATCACTTTTTGCTATTGGTGCAGTTCTGAGTATGTAGATGATCCTATAGCAATTATAGATATCCTAGGTTCTTTGTAAGATGAAGTAGGATCTAGTTTAGTTTTGTATGAGTATTCTCAATGTATGTAGCTCCATGATGTAAATTTGGGATCCCAGCCTTTAGTGCTGAAGATTAATACACAAAACTGTTACCTTTGTCAAAAAAAAAAGGTCCTATTGAGACAACAGAACAATTTAACTAGAAGTTTTTAGAGTAGAACTGGAAATACAGATAAAAGTAGAACTGTTATTAGGAAATACTTCAAATAAATCAAAGATGAAAGAAGTGAAATGCATATACCTTGTATATATAAATGTGTGTGTATCTCATTTGTTTAAGCAAACCCTTCAAAAGAATGCAAACAGACATGGACAAGTTATTGTTTTATATGGACCGTCTTTGCAAGTAAGATTTCCATTCAGAAGATGCGTACCTTGGTTCCAAAATCTCTTAAATCTTACTTGACCCATGGATATTAGTGGCAAAGTGTCAATGAGGCACCACAAAGGCGTAGTGTCAATTATTCATATTTAAAAGAAGATGAAAATTAACAGTGGACAGAAAGCAGACTTTTTGTGACTCAACATCGTTCCTTTTTCCTCTGTTATTCTCTGTTTAGCTTCCATTGATTTCCGCAGAGTATTAGATGAGTCACACGATCATCCTATTCCAATTTCACTTATTAAAAAGAGAGAGTTTATTCTTTCCACTTTATACATTGGATAAGTGTAATATTCACTTTTTTTTTTTGAGAAGGTAATAGTCTTGTATTATATTCCAAAAAATCAAACCTGCCACAACTTGTTACAAGTTTACTAATTACAAATAGAGGAGAGTATCAGGAAGATCTTCAATCCTAAATAGCAAAAATTACAAGGTGCCTAAAGCGTTCATTATTGATTCTAGATCTTCCATATACTCCTCTTTACACCAAAAATGAAATAAAACCAAGCAATTCATCTTCATCTTCTGGATGTTGTTACTTTTATTCTGGAAGCATCTGAGGTTCCTTTCTTTCCACACAGACCACCAGATACAGGTGGGAATAATCTTCCATCTTTCTTTATGACCAGAAATGTAGGCAAGCTACTCCATATCTTCAGGGCCTGGACAATATTTCTTGGCATCACCCAAAGTAGACCCTTCAAATTGATGAAAATGCTCCACAAAATATTAGTGATCCTGCAGTGAAGAAAAAGGTGATTGACTGTTTCAGCCTCTTCTCCACACAAGAAACACCTAGGACTCAATTGGATACCCCTTTTCATGAGGTTTTCTTGAGTCAAAACAGCCTGCTTTGCTAGTAGCCAAGTGAAATAGGACACTTTAAGAGGTATTTTAATTTTCCAGATAAGTTTCCATGGCCAGCCAGTAACCTAATATGTGAAAGGGTCGAACTTTTTGTAAGCTTCCTTCACACTAAAATTTCCTTTGCAGGTATAATTCCATATCAATCCATCTTGGGAGGTAGAGGTTCCTTTGAATTGCTCAAGGATTCCAAAGAACTCTACTAGTCTTTGGATCTCCCAATCATTTAGAGGCCTTCTAAAACTCAGATTCCATCCCTGATTTGACCAAACTTCTGCCACAGTGTCCTTTTGTTGTTGGTTCAGAATGTAGATAACTGGGAAGAGGGTTTTTAAGGAGACTTGTTCTAACCAACTGTCCTCCCAGAAAGAGACCTTCATGCCATTTCCTATTCTAATGCTGCAATTTTCTCTTAGTTTTGGCCAAAGGTTTCTGATGGCCCTCCAGAGGCTAGTTCCATATGTACTAGTGACCATTTTGGTAGACCATCGATCCTCCATTTCATACTTCTGCTTGATAAGTTCTTTCCATAGTGCTTGTTCACTGGATGCCAGTCTCCATAGCCATTTCATCATAAGGCTTTGGTTCTGATTCTTCAAATTCCTTACCCCAAGACCTCCTTTTTGTTTGCTCCCAATCAATTCATCCCACTTAACCAAGTGGAATTTCTTAGTGTCACTATTTCCTTCCCATAGAAAATTCCTTCTGATTGCATCAAGTCTGTCAACGACCCCATCTGGGATAGGAAAAATAGACATCATGTAAGTAGGCATGGAATCGAGAACACTATTGATGAGAGTGAGTCTCCCGCCAAGAGAGAGATATTGACTCTTCCGGTTCACCAATCTTCTTTCACACTTCTCAACCACCTCATTCCAGATTCCTAAGGACTTGCTTTTTGCTCCTAATGGCATGCCCAAATATACAATCGGCAATTCACCAGTCCTCCCCCCAAGTGTACCAGCCAGAGAGGTTAGATTGGTGACCTCATTGACGGGGTATAGGAAGCTTTTTTCCCAGTTTATATGCAGTCCTGATGTGGTTTCAAATAGCACAAATATAACTCTGAGGATCATCAGTTGGTTTCAGTTGGCATCACAAAAGACCAGTGTATCATCGGCATATTGTAAGTGTGTGATCTCCATGTCAAAACCCACCCTATTTGATACTCTGAAACCCCTTAACCACTGTTTCTCTTGGGCAATTTTCAACATATCATTGAGTCCCTCCATAGCTATAATGAATAAGAAAGGAGACAGGGGGTCTCCCTGTCTTAAGCCTCTCTGTGAGGAGAAGAAGCCTATAGGAGAGCCATTGATGAGAACAGAATATTTTACAGTACTGATACAAAACTTTATCCATCTCATCCCTGTCATATGCTTTCTGAATGTCCAGCTTGCATAAAATGCCTGGCACCTTGCTTCTAATCCTAAAATCCACACATTCATTAGCCATCAAAATGGCATCCATGATCTGTCTTCCTTTAATGAAAGCAAGTTGTTGTGTGTCCACTAGCTTGCACATAACCTTGTTAAGCCTCTCAGTTAGCACCTTGGAGATTATCTTATACACACTACCAATTAAGCTAATGGGTCTAAAATCTGTGAGTTTCTTTGCACCCATCTTTTTGGGAATTAAAGCCACATAGGTGGAGTTGAAGCTTTTCTCAAAGAAACATCTCTCATGGAAATTTTTTACTGCAGCAATGATTTCCTCCCCAATTACCTCCCAACAGTGGACATAGAAGGCCATGGTGTAACCATCAGGACCAGGAGCTTTGTCTCCAGCACAAAGCTTTACACACTCCCAGATCTCTTGGTTCTCAAATTTCCCCTGTAGCATTCTATTGTCTTCTTCAGAAATTATGTGCCCTTCTCTGCACCCACCAGAAGGTCTCCATGGCTCAGTTTCAGAATATAGTTTCTGGTAGAAGTCTATGATTTCTTTCTTTATTGACTCAGGATCTTTGATTGCTTCTCCATCCACATTTAATTCGACTACATTATTGTATCTCCGGTGAGAGTTAGCATTTTTGTGAAAGAACTTTGTGTTCCTATCCCCCTGCTTCAACCAATTTACCCTAGATCTCTGTCGCCAAGATATCTCCTCAAACTTTGCTAAATTTTCAAACTCTATAAGGAGATCAGCCTTCAGTTGAATCTCATCTTCATTAAGAGCTCTTTGATCTTGGACTTCTTCTAATTCTACAATTTGATTGAGGACACTCTGTTTCTAAGAGGCTAAGTTTCCTTGGGATGTTTTACTCCATTCCCTCAATTTATCCTTAAGAGCTTTCAGTTTGAAAGCTAGGATAAAGTCTGGCCTCCCTTCACATACTATAGAGTTCCACCATTCCTTCACTCTATCCAGGAAACCCTCTGTCTGTAGCCACCAATTTTCAAATTTGAAATAGGACCTCATAGGTTTCCAATTCCCACTTTGAAGCATTATGGGATTATGGTCCGAGATAACCTTGTGTAGTACTGTTTGTTTGATGTTTCTGAATACTTCATCCCATTCATCAGACAGAAGAAATCTATCTAATCTGGATGCTGTGTCATGCATATCCCCTTTCCTCCAAGTATACTTACCCCCTATTAGGTGGGGATCCAATAGTCCCATGTCCTCAATAAAGTCAGATAGATCTGTCATTGATCTAGATATCCTGGAGCAATTCTTTTTCTCCGATGGGAATCTAGCTGTGTTGAAATCTCCGCAAACCACCCACGGACCATCAAATAAACCTCTGGCTGAGCCTACTTCCCCCCAGACTTCCTCTCTTTCTTCCCTATTATTTGGAGCATAAATGCCTGTGAGAAACCAAATTAAATCTTGGTTTATCCCAGTGAACTTACATGTAATGGAGTAAGCTCCTATGCTGCTTACTTCCCCTGACCACTCTCTCTTCCCACATAATTAATATACCACCTCTGGTTCCACTGGCTTCCAGTTGGCAATATTTAACCCATCTGTTGGCCCATAAGTCTTTCACAAAGCTCCCAATCTCTCCCTCAATTTTCGTCTCTTGAAAGCAATAAATATCAGCTTTCCAACTATGAATTAAGTTCCTGATTATACACCTTTTGTTCGCCTGGTTCAAACCCCTCACATTCCATGATATGATGTTGACTATCATTGATCACTTGAGATGGTGTATCCCCCCTTACTTCTTGTTCCATTGCTTCTGAAGATGCTGCCACATTCCAAGCTCTTCAGTTCTTTTGACCCTTTGACTGCTGGAGTCGATTTAGCAATTTCCTTCCCCTTATCACTGTTGATCTGCCTCATACTGTCGATCTTCATAAATAGCATTGTTGCTTCCTCTTGCATCCCTTAATGTCAACACCAAAATCTATGGCGAACTTAAGTATATTCTGATGAATCCAGATTGGCATGTCAAACTCTGGATCATCTTCTTCCTCCAGATTCTTTTGATTTAAAGGAACTGCTTCTTCTATCGAAATCAAACTGGAGTTATTTTCTTCGAGCCTTTGTGGAGTACAGTCTTGCATGCAAATATTATCCAGAGTTGTAGAGTTTCCAGGGGTTCCTGGGGTCTTATCTATCATCTGTCTCCATTCTCTCTCCTCATGACTCTTCTCTTCCATATTCGTCCTTGGCATCTGCTCTGTTTCTAGTTCCTCTGGACAATTTTGAGCGGTTGTGGTGGAGGAGATATTGTTTGCTTCAAGTTCTACCGTAAACGGGTCAATTAGAAAAGATGGGCCATTTTCTTTTGTTTGTTCCTTTAAAATACTTTGGGCCAGCAGATCTGGCAATTTTGAAATTGCTGGGTCATAGGACTACCCCACGTGACCTGACACCTCTGTAAAACCTAAAAGGTTTTCATTCACCTTTGGACCGGTCCTTTCAGTAGACTGCTGGTCCTTCAAAAGCACTCCTCTGCCTTCATCGGAGATAATTCTCGCTGGCGCCTCTACCCAGATCTGTACCTTGAAGGTCAACCCTTCGTGTACCAGTTCTACAAAGCTCGGAACATCGTCTCCATCTCCTCTTATCTTCAATCTCGCCCATTTAAGATGATTTCACAGCTCAGTTTCTTCCTCAGTTTGAACCCAACCACCACAGAAGTTTCCAATCACACGAAAAACTTTTTAGGACCAAAGTTGGAGGGGTATGCCCACTACCCTAATCCATACTTGGTTCAGCCTTTCACATGTGGCGGTTGAGGTCGGCGACCACCATTTCAGAGTAAATTTCTGAGATTTCCAGAACCATTCCCCACTGATAGTATGGTCTGCAGCGGTCTTATTTGGGAATTCAAAGAGAAATCTGTTGTGACCCAGCTAGTATATGTTGATGCCGTGATAGTGTTTCCATGAGCTCGCAACCCACCGACAAACCTCCAACATAGTGACATCGGGGGTCTCTTCCGGGAGACTTCCGACCAAACTTTTTTCTAGAAGTTCGTTCTGACTCCTTGTTGTGGCCTCAGAGATAATAATCGAGTTCCCTTTTTGTTGAATCTTTGCAGCATTTATTTCTCTTGTTGTCCATTTATTATTTCTGACAGAATCAGAATATAATAAACCCTCCTCTGTTTTCCTGTGAACCACCTTAGTTATCTTTTGGGCCTTTGCATTTATGAATCTGGTTATTTTGGTTGATATGTCCATCCAACCTGAATTTAAAGACCACTCTGGAATAAAGATGACGGCTCTCCTCTTCCCCTGTGTTTTTATGATACTAATATACCTTCCATCTTTATTGAAATTCTTTGAGCAGAAAAATTCGGTGGAGTGATCCCATATCTTCCATCTACGGACAGAGTTCCCTTGGCCCTTCGAAGCTTCCCTAAGGGCATAAACAAGCCACTCCATTGTCTTCTGGCTGACAGTCATTCTTGTCATCATCTTTCGCCCTCTCTCTACCCAGTAGTACCAGGTTTCTGCTTTGGAGACTACCCTTGTGATGTCGTAGGATTTGAAACCCACCGCGAAGTAGATGGTATCATCTGCCATGGTGGTTGTTCTCAAAGAAGATAGAGAGAAAGAAAGGATTTGGAGGAAAGGAGGTGGGAAGGGATTCCGGCAATAGAAGATCGCCGGAGAGGGAGCTTCTAGGGGCCAGAAGGGACCTCTAAAAGTTTGTCTTGGTAACCAAGCCTGGGAGCATTTTTTAGTGCATTTTTATGCACAAATTGGATCTTATTCACGTATAAACGTTTTCCTACATGCATTTGAGAGTCGTTACAGAGACATTTCTTAATCTAAAGACATTGTCTATACATGAAGGGATCTGCCACATACAGATGATAGGCTTCTAGTCATTGTGGAAGTCTGTACGTATATATAGCGGAAAGTAACAAGATGGATCCTAAGACCTGCTATTCCATCCTAATTGAAGCTCATCTGAGCACAAGTTCAGCTCGTATCTATTACATCTTGTCTTCTTTTGCAGCAAAGTATATTTTCACTATTTGTTCTTCATTCGTTTGAAGGTAAAATCTTGCTCCTCCTCTCCATGAATGACATTATTTTTAATGGCAATAACTCCTTCATGTTGTCTGCCTTATTTGCAAACTACAATCACAATTTTCTATGGAAGACTTGGGGCCCCTTGATTTTTATCCCTTGGCCTGCAGTTCATCATGACAAGGATGGCCTTTTTCTTAGTCAGCAAAAATATGCTACTTCCATACTTCAACGCACAAATATGCTAGTTGCTCGGGCTCATCCCACTCCTCTAAAAAGCATGAGCTTCATGGCTTGGGTGGTAATCCAGTTGATCCCTACGACTATCACAGCGTTGTTGGTGCACTTCAGTACCTCACATTAACTCTACCAGAAATCTCCGATGCAGTGAACTTGTTTTGTCATTCACGCAGCTTCTTACTGAGGTTCATTGGGCTGGGATCAAACGTGTGCTTCGCTAGATTGTTGGAACTTCACACCTAAGCCTGCGCATTTCTGCTCAATCCTCTCTTAACTTGGCCGGCTTCTCTGATGCAGATTGGGCTGGTTGTCCCATCACTAGGCACTCTACTACTGGCATTTGTGTTTTCTCTGGTCATCAAAAAAGCAACACACTGTTGTCAAGTCAAGCACCAAAGCTGAATATCGCTCGTTGGTCTCTTTAGCTGCCGACCTAACTTGGATCAGTTACTTATTGTGAGACATTGACATTTCCCTGCCTCAACCTCCCATGTTGTTCACAGACAACATTAGTGCCTCGCATTTATCAACTAATCCAGTGTTGCACTCTCGTATGAAGCATGTCGAGCTTGATTATCATTTTATCTACGAGAAAGTTATCTGGGGAGCTATGGTGACAAAGTTTGTTCCGTTGCAACAGCACATTGCCAACATTTTTTCACCAAACCACTGCCCAAACATCAGTTTCAGCTACTTCGAGCCAAGCTGGGTGTTGCTGTTCATCTCACCACCAGTTTGAGAGGGGATGTAAGACAACCAGGTTAATTAGCAATTCTCTAGTCTAAATCTAACAATTAACCTGTACATGTAAGAGAGCTGGAAGGATTGTTACATATACAATCCTTGTAGAACACAATTATCAAGCAGCCAAAAGGACTCCTCTGTATGTAAATATCTCTGCGTATATAGTCCAACACAGTAGCATGTAGTAGACAAGAATTAGATATAGAAAAACACAAGTTACAGTGTCTTCTAATTCTTATTTTATTCACAAATCATATCTTGTTACAATCCCGATAAGAGGAGAACGATTTCACAATAGATAGGCGGTACATTAGAACAGCAAAGGATATACCAGTTTCTACTTTTTTTTATAAGGTAAATACACAAGCAAAGGATGTACCATAGCCAATAAAGCCTCAAGTATTGTTCCAATTGTCCAAAAAGTTGAATAGATAACCATCCACATGCCCCTATTTTGAGAAGGCACGAATTCTAGAAACCAAGATCCATATACAGGCACACCACCCAGACCAGTTCCAACCAGCATACGAAGAATGAGCAGTGATATATAGTTTGGAGAAAAGGAACTCAGAAATGCAAATACGGTTGTCACTATTGCCACAATCAGAAGACTCTTCCTGGTGATGGAAAATGAAAGTGAATAATCATCCATGACAACTTAAACCAAACAACAATTAAGCAATCTACAGTCACTACTCACCCAATTTGAAAAAAAAGAAAAAGACAAACATAAACTTTTTCAGTAAATACTATAAAAGGGAAAATAAGCTTGCCTTCTTCCATAGTTATCAGCAATAATGCCCCAAAAGTAAGCTCCAACAAGCATGCCAGCAAACACAACAGTAGTAATAAGAGTTTCTTGTGTAGAAGAAAGCCCCCATTGAGACTTAACAGCTGGTCCAATAAAAGAAAGAATCATAACTTCAACAGCATCCACCATTGATCCAAGACCCGCATAACCCAATATCAAATATTGAAATTTGCCAAAACCCAGAGCTGTAAGAGCTTCATCCAGTGTGTACACCACATGTTCATCTTCCTCCACTTGCTGCTGTTGCGGTGCCATCTCCAGCCCGTCAATCTCGGGTATGAATCGATCGATGAATTGAACCAAATTAAAGGGTAAAATATAGGTTTTCTTCATAAATTTAGGATCTTTCCTCAATGTGAGCACAAATAAACAGAGTTAACTAATTTCTCACCTCCTTTATCACGTTACTCTTCTCTTCCTCACGTCTCCTTCTGTTCAATCTTCTTTCATGAAGTCAAATCAGAAGGAGAAATCTGATCGACCAGGTGTGGCAACCTGGACAACAAATTGTGGCTGACAAAGACTTTTCATTGGTTCAAAGTTTTGGCCCCTTTGTCCGTGAAAATAGTATGAGGAAAACATGGGCGGCTCAACATAATTGGAGGCCTAAAGCCAAATTTCAATTGAGACCTAAAAATTTTCATACGTATTTATTTAAAATTCATTTTTCTAAATTTTTTATAGGTAAATAATTACTTTATTTTTTTCGAATACCTTTTTTTTTAAAATGATTAGTTTTAGGTATGATTTTTTCAATTTAACGTTGAAAAACATTGTTTTACTAAAGCAATCATTATAGAAATAGTTAACACAATTTTATAAGTAATAGGTTGATAAACTTTAAATAAAGATAAGAGTTAGAACCATAGAATCTGATTACAAGAAGTTGATAACTTAATATACCTTATTTTAATATGTTTGTTGTAATAATTGAAAATGTAAGAAACAATGAAAAAAGAATTTGCGATTCACTTTGTTCAACACTTTTCGACAAATGATTCATATTTTTGACAGAGTGTTACTCTAACCTATCAAAGATTTAAGGAAAAAGAGTGCAAAATGAGTTTTAAAAAATAAGTAATGTGAATGTTCGCAAAGAAATGTAAAAAGACAGAACAACGTTTTCTTGATTTCTTCTATTTGAATGGGGTTAAGAAGAATAAAATTATATATATATATATATATATATATATATATATATATATATATACTTTTTATGAGCCGCCCCTGGAGGAAAAATAAAAAGTGTTCATAGTATAGTGAGGTAGAAAAAATAAAGGCATTAGGTATAAGCATCCTTAAACTATCATCGAAATTTCAGGAAATACTTGAACTTAACTAAGGTCTTATTATTTCCTAATCTATTTTAATTTTTTGTAATTTTGTACACTTATTTTGCTTATGTGGCACATTCAATCAAATAACCTGAAGGAATTGTATAAAACGCGCATTCGGTTTCACTTTTATAGAGCTTTTTCACTTTCTAAAACAACTTTTATTTTTTCAAAAAGAAGCTTTCTACTTTCTTAAAATCACTTAATTTTTAACTTTACTAAAAGAGAGTGTTAATACGTTACTGTTCTTCATATTCAATTTTCAGAAATTCAAACGTGTAGATTGAAAATCGATTTAATATTTAGTATGTCAGATTTTGATACTTAATGTTCGATATTATTCAAGATTTATCTTAATCATAGTCAATCAAAAAATCGTGGTCAAGTTTAAAGGCTATTTTAGAATAATCTTCAAAATAAAAGACGAAAGATTAGTTTTTCTTAAATTTATTTTGTTTCTTTGTTAGTATTATACTTAGATTTTATTAGAATTTATATTATGATTTTAAATATAGATTTCCATTTTTGCTTGAAATGGAACTTCATGCTTATTTTGTTAGGACTTATGTTATGGTATTAAATATAGATTCGAACTTCGTATGAGCTGTAACTCATATTCATATTGTCACATATGGTCATGATTTTTTGCTAATTTGTTGATTAGCTGCTTTGAGAAAGCAGAGTCTCTTTATTGTTTAAATTTGTTATTCAGTCGTGCATGTGTGGATTAGGTGGTGTTATGGCTATATGCAGGGGCGGACCTAGGAGGGTGCCAGGGGGTTCACCCGAACTCTCTCGGTGAAAAATTACACTTTATATATAGGGTAAAATTTCTATTATATATGTACATATATAATCTTTGAACCTCCTCAAATAGAAATGATAGATAACCTAGAGGTATTGGGCCTCGCTAGTGACCCTTGTGATCCAGGTTCAATTTTGGTGGGCGCATGCTACAGCTACTTTTTTAATTATTTTAAAAAAAAACACTAAAATAGAGAATTTTAATAGGGATTCCCAAATTCCAAAATCACATTCTTTATTTTCCGAACCCTCTGAGTGAAAATTCTAGATCCGCCAATGGCTATATGAGATCTCTTTTTAAAATAAAAGATAAGAAGACAAAGATGAGTTAGGTGTTGTGTCTATGTAGGGTTACAAAAATAACCTAATCCTAAGAAGACAAAGATGGATTGGTTGTTGTGTCAATGTATGGTCTGTATGTGTGGGCTATAAATGTGTATGTGTGAGGTTATAGTTAGATTAAAACAACTCAATATTATGGACTTTAACTTATGGAAAAATTACTAAAGTACACACCTTTAAGTATATTATTCTCCATTTGTCCCTATATCTTTTAAAAATAATTAAAATACCTTATTTTAATAATGTATCCGTATTAATGTATTAATGTATCCGTGCTTGTATTAATGTATACGCGCTTTCATTAATGTATCTGGATTTGGTTAATTTTTATTTTAATAATGTATCTGTATTAATGTATCCTTGCTTGTATTAATGTATCCGCGCTTTCATTAATGTATCCGGATTGAGTTAATTTTTATTTTAATAAAGTATCCGTATTAATGTATCCATGCTTGTATTAGTGTATCTGCGCTTTCATTAATGTATCCGGAATGGGTTAATTTTAAGGGATTATTGTAATTAGAAAAAAAGTATGGATAGATAGTAATTCCATCTTTACACTATGTGATTTATGTAACTTACCCTTAACTTATTTGAACTATTTGGAAATGAATTTTTTATATTCTATTAGTGATTGGATATTCTATGAGTATGCTTACAAAAGCACTGCCAATCCCTTTGAACAAGATTCCTGCAATCTTGGACCAGTTGTGCTTGAGGGTGATTAGAGGAAATCAAATGAATCACAGCATGCAAACAATATTCAAAATCTGTTTCAAGACCTCATTGGCATCGGAAGATTCATTCGAGATGCAGGTCCTGTCGGAGCCTTGGCCGGTGCCCTTAAATCCTCCATGAGGAATAGGATCTTGATAAATGAAAATAGAGATTGCATTTCTCTCTTAGGTTATAGATGTGCATGTGTGTGCTGCTTTAATCAATTTGTATTTACTTGTACCTAATTATTGACATAAATTTTTATATTCTGTTAGTAGTGACTGAATTTCTATTTGGGATTATAGATCTGTATGTGTGTGCTTCTTTAGTCAATTGTATTCCATTAATGACTTCTACTTAATTATTGTTAATGTTTATGCATATAGCTATAAGTGAATTTACATTAATTACTTTGAAGTTGTGTCATAGAGGGGCCTTATTGTATGAAGGTGAAGAAACAAGATATGTGGGTGTATTAGTGAGTGAATATTAATGTGAATACAATATCATATTTTGAGATTACAAATTATATTAAAGTACTAGGGTATAGCCCAAATTGCAAATTTGGTATCCGACCATCTAATAGTTGCATCTTAAGAGATATTGACAATGATGATATTCTCTTAGCAATGTGTAATTATTTACAAAATGGGGCTATTTTGAATGTACATATCACATGCCAGAGGAGGAATTTAGTGCAACTTTTAATAAAGTAAAATAATTGTGTGGCTATTTACGATTTTTCAAAATGTGAAAAAATTTAGATTGATAATCACTAAGTATGCAATTTATAGAAGGGTTCATATTGAAAAGTATGTGATTGAGCCAGCTAAAGTAAGGGTAAGGTGTTGCAAGGAAAATTGCAAATGGTTATAGTATACCAGTCTTAAAACTACAACTAATGACTTTGTTATTAGAACTTGCATTCCAATAAATCTATATTAGGGGTGTACAAAATCGAATCGAAAACCGAACTAAACCACAAATCGAAAAAGAAATCCAATTAATGGTTTGGTTTGACTTGGTTTGGTATTGAAAAAATACCCGACTATACTTGGGTTGGTTTGGTTTTAACTAAAAAATGTCAACCCGAGACCAAAACCAACCCGACATTATATATATAATTTTTAAAATTTATTTTATGCATAAAAGTATTTACTTTGATGTAATTTCTAAATATTACTTATACGTTTTCATAATTTTTATCTTTTAACATATTTTAAAAAGTTTTTTGGGACTTCGAATTTTGAACGGTCCAATAAAGGTTATAGCCCATAGATATTAGTAACTCTAATAAAGCTCAATTCAAATCAAATCAAATCAATACTAATTCTAACAAAATAAATTAATTCAACACTAAGAATGACAATAATGTTGAATATTTGTTCTTTAGTTTTACATTGCTTTAGACATTTAAAATACATAACCTAATTTTAATTTTTCTTTAATATTTAATCATGTAATTAATACTTATTAGACTTATTTTACCATGATTTAGTACTTTTAATTATGATCATTTTCATTATGACTTATCAATTTGCAATATTTATTTTATACGATTTCATTATTATTTTTTATTGAATATTTTAGTGTCATTACTCATCTCATATTTTGTGTTATTTTCTTAAGAAACACTTTAGATAGCCGTATTTTGGTTGGACCAAAAAAATATTTGGAGAACAAGTTAATTATATATTTGTATGAATACTTTACCGGAAAAATCCAAAAACTCGAAAAAATTCGAGGTTTATTAATTTGGTTTGATTTAAAAATTTGACACAAATGGTTTGGTTTGGTATTTGAAAAATTCGAACCAACCCAGAAAAACCCGAAAAAAACTCGAGTTTTATTAGTTTGGTTTGATTTATAAATTAAAAAATTTGACACAAATGGTTTGGTTTGATATTTGAAAAACCCGAACTAACCCAGTCATGTGCACTCCTAATCTATATGAGAGGGCCTCTAAAAATTACTTGTGCAACTCTAAATTCCTTGCTAGTATTTTTAAAGATAAAGTAATTGAAGAATCAAATATCAAAATGTTCAAGTTGCAAGAGTTAATTAGGAAGAAGTATAATGTGCATATTAACAAGACAACAACTTAAAAGAGCAAGATCTAAAATTTTGAATGAAATTATGGATAATCATATTAAGGAGTTTGAGAGAACTCTTAATTATAAGAATGAGATGTTAAAAGTCTAATTTTGGGAGTACTTGCCTATTAGATATATAAATATTTAAATTGCAAATAAAGTACCGTCTTTTAATTTTATACCGAGTAAAAAAATACTATTACTAAACATAAAACATAATATTACTTATACATAATTTAAAATATAAATAACGTACCTTCTAATCATCTACCAAACAGAACTTTACTACATAGAGAAATGTTACAATAGTCCTGTAAGTGAAAGAAGACTAAAACCGACAAAATGAATGTGTGAACAAAAATAATGGAACAAACTATCATATTGCTCCCTCATAATTCCTACTAAATTGGAAGACAAAATTATAAGAGAAAAAAAAAAGAACATGAGAATTAAGCATATTTACTTATATATCTTTTCAGCATCTTACTTATACAATTGCCAAAAAAAGAATTATGTACTAGACGACATATGCTTAAACTGTCGGTAACGTTTTATAAAGCACATGAGTTGTCAATCACTCAAAAGGAACCCAAATTTGTAGGGTTCAATTGAATTCTATAGTCAATACTGTCAAGTAATATTTTATCCTTAAATTGTGTAACTCAGATTAAAATAATAATATCAAAATTGGGTGAAAAATCTCAAAAGAGAAATAAAAAGGATAAAATGCATGTATGAATTAGAATAGTGGAACAAATAACCATTGTATGGTTCCCTCATTCCTACTAAACTAGAAGTCAAAATGCATACATCATAAGAACAAAAGGAGAAAATGAGAACCACGCAAAATTACTTGTATATCTTTCTAATATGTTAACTTGAATAGTTACCAAAAAGAGAACAACTAGACGATTTACATTTCAACTGTCAGTAACGTTTTATAGAATGCGTGAATTGTTGATCACTCACAAGGATTCCAATGGTTCAATCAGCCGTGACTAGATTTTATAGAAGCGTTACTATTAAAAATATTTTATCCTTAAGTCGTAACTCAAAGCAACTTTTTAACCTTAGTTATTACCTGCCCAATATTTTAGTGAAATAATTCCTTGTATATTACTAAAAAATATGTTACGTAATACTAATTCTGATTTTTTTAAAAAAGTATTATTTCTGTTTATTGGTTTAAATAATGGATTATTTGGGTCATTGGTCAACACTTTCATGTATTTTTCCTAAAAATCACAATTGTTTACCAATTTTGAAAGAATGAAAACGAAATTACGTCAAGGTTTTAATTTATATGATTTTGAATCTGCTAATGGCCTTCCAAGACAGTCATTTTCGAGTGCAGTTTTAGTTAATTAGTTTAGTCAATGAAGTGGCGTGAACAATATGTACAAGGAACCTTGACAACTAGTCAACAACTACTCTTATGAAAGTTGATTAGGTACCCATGTGCTGCTTATCGATCGATTCAGTCAAATTTTATGTATTATCGATTTTTAATTTATGAACATACTAAATCGATAATCAAATCAATAAGCTATTTATTATCAGTTTTCAATTAATTAAATTTTTTTTAACGGTCTGATTTTCGGTTTAACCGATAAGAAAATGCTTATATAATCAGATATACATGACGTTCATAAAATATAAATCGTAAGTAACAAGAATACAAGTGCAATAAAAATTTCTACATTGATCATTTTTCTAAAAGACAGAATTGTTCGAATTCCTTCTAAAGACTCATGCAATAAATTGAGAAAACAACATTAATTATCTGTCGTTATCACAATCAAATCTAAAATTGAGAAGAGAGAAGTTGTCACAATAAAAAGGCAGAGAGGCTAATTTGTGTTGTGTTCGACCAAAGTAATACTAAAATTTAGGAAATAGGATTGATAAAGTGTTAAAGTCACTCTTATATAGTTAGGAGTAAAATTGTAATTTTATTATAATCTTATTGGGCTATCTGTTTAACCATTAACCAAAATCATAAAATCGAAAATCGAACTGATAATTTTATCAGTTACCCATCCATACTGAAAATGATGTTGTTGATCCTGTATTCCTAAGATACTTAGAACAAAAATTTTGAAAAACTTGATAAGAAACAACAAAGTTTAAAGAGTATTTTCAAAACTAGAAAATTAAAATTTGTAGAGAAAATTGAATCAGAAACAGATTAGAAACAATATACAAAATATTTTTCTCAAAGAAGAAAATCGAGCCCACTGAATGCGCAGTGTCCCCTTAAGGAAATTATTCCCCTCAAGTACCCGAGGTTAGTGGAATATATCCTCCCCGGATAGAATGATCTTACTCACCGGTGTATAGGTACCTAAAACCACGGTGTCAGTGAACCACTTAACGGAAGTAAAGTACACTTAGAATACTAGATTTAGTAGTAGAAGAAGAAGTCTTAGAAAATTTCGTTCTTTCATTATTGAAAAATAAGAGGAAATCCTCTATTTATTGACAACCAAGGATAGTGTGAACATATGTTTATTGTGCCTCATTAGAAAGGTCACAACCCTATGAAAAGCTACAACCCTTCGAAAATGTCACAACCTTTCATAAAAGTCACAACTCTTCATAGAAGTCGCAACTTTTCATTAAAGTCACAACCCTTCGTAAAAGTCGCAACTCTTCATTTTCCATTCACACCTTTTAAAACCCAACAATCCCCCGCATGAATGGGGAATGACTCTAAGACAAAGAAACGGAAAAGTGTGTATACTTTACAAGCAAGAATTAATTGCATCTGGATAAGTAGGTTTCCCTTTGAACTTTCCGTAGTAAACATATTTCGGATATACTCGGTCAATCGGTAGATGAGATATCCTTGAAACCGTCGAGCTTTGGTGTATACCTAGACAACCATATGTCACACAATCAACCCTTTATCGTTTATGGTTCTTACGGTTGTGTTTGTTTCAGTCATGAACACCTCCTGGTTTCATGAGTGTATAGAGAATAGGCTTTTGACAATGATTCTCTTTGAAGCGGCTTCCACTTCACACTCATATAGGTGATTTCTAACACGTGTTATCGCGTAGATACACTATTTGGTCAAATCTGCCAAACTTAGCAAATCATTAAAAACTTTAAGCTTTATTTACTCGTTAACAAGCCTTGATGTTTTATCCTTGTTCCTGAGCATTGTCTTCATCATGAGAATGGATTGAGTTAGTTGACAATGCCGAACCATCAGTCACAACTTTTTTTTCTCCTAGAACCTAGCTCTTGGGATCTCGAGTCTGCTAGGTAGAATTACCGCCATGATGACTTGTCCTAAGCCGTAAATTCATTCCCTTAGATGATCTTTCAACTACCTCTCAAACTAGGCCTTTTGTTAGTGGAGCTCACACATTATCTCTTGCATTTACATAGTCAATTGTAATAATTCCACTAGAGAGTAGTTTTCTAACGGTATTATGTCTCCGTCGTATATGACGAGATTTTCCGTTATACATCATGCTCCATGCCCTACCTATTGCATCTTGACTATCAAAGTGTATGCATACTAATGCCAAAGGTTTGAGCCAAAAAAGAATATCTTTCAAGAAATTCCGGAGCCATTCAACTTATTCACCGGCTTTATTTAGAGCGACAAGCTCAAAGATCATTGTAGAGCGAGCGATACATGTCTGCTTGGAAGATTTCCAAGAGACTGCTTCTCCACCAAGAGTAAATACATATCCACTCATGGATTTTACTTTATTTGACCCGGTGATCTAATTTGCATCACTATATCCTTTCAATACTGCTGGATATTTGTTATAATGCAAGGCATAGTTTTAAGTATGTTTCAAATACCCCAAAACTCTTCTCATTGCCATCTAATGAGTTTGATTGGGATTACTCGTGAACCGGCTCAGTTTACTAATAGCACATGCTATAGCTGATCGCGTACACCTCTTGATATACATCATACATCCCAATACTCTATCATAATCCAATTGTGAGTCACTTTCACCTTCATTCTTTTGAAGTACAAAGCTCACATTTACTGATGTCTTGACAATATTGAAATTCAAATATTTGAACTTCTCGAGTACCTTTTCAATGTAATGAAACTTTGACAATGCTAAACATTACGGAGTTCTAAGGATTCTTATATCTAAGATCACATTAGTAACCCCAAGAACTTTCATATCAAAATTTCTTTCTAGCATATGTTTAGTAGCATTTATGTCATAAGTGTCTCTACTGATGATAAACATGTCATCATCATACAAGCAAACAATGACCTTGTGATTTGGAGTGTCTTTAATGTAAACACATTTATCACTTCCATCATTCTTAAATCCATTTGCCAACATAATTTTGTCAAATTTCACATGTCATTGTTTGGGTGCTTGTTTTAGTCCATAAAGTGACTTAACAAGTTCGCACACTTTCTTTCCTTTACCAGGAACCACAAAACCCTCAGATTGTTCCATGTAAATTTCTTCCTCCAACTCTCCATTTAAGAAGGTTGTCTTAATATCCGTTTTATGGATTTTCAAGATCATGCATGACCGCTAGTGCTATTAACACCCTAATAGATGTTATCCTTGTTACTTGAGAGTATGTATCAAGGTAATCGAGACCTTACTTTTGTCTGTATCATTTGACTACAAGTATAACCTTATATTTGTCAATAGTCCCATCGACTTTCATTTTCCTTCTGAAGATTCACTTTGAACCCAAAGGTTTATTTCATGGAGGAAGATCAATCAACTTCCAATATTATTGCTCAAGATTGAATCAATCTCACTCTTGACGCCCTCTTTCCAAAAGGATGAGTCTACAGAAGACATAGGAAATGTTACAAAATCAAATCCGAAGGAAGTAGATGTCCTTTGACATTTACTACGCCTCTGAATCTCTTTATTAAGTACATTCTCCTTTGGTTCTTCCCAAGGTCTTTGAGACCCTTCACTAGACTACTCAAGTTTAATTTTATAGTCCACTGTATTAGGTCCTAATTTGATTCTTTTAGGGATAGGAACTTGGACTTATGCTAGACACCCCCACACTTTGAAATATTTCAAGTTGGATTTCCTTCCTTTCCATTTCTCATATGGAATAGATTGTGTCCTGAAGAAACAAAACTTTTTGTTGCTTTCTTTCTAAAAAGACAAAACTTTTGTTGTTCTTTTTTGTTGTAAAGATAGCTTCTCCACACAAGTTTTGTGGTAAACCTGAACTTATAAGTAATGCATCCATCATTTCCTTCAAAGTTCAGTTTTTCTTTTCATTCTGCAATTCCATTAGATTGAGGTGAGTAGAGCAATAGTTTGATGGATAATTCCACTTTTCAAACATATTTCTGTAGAAGGAGATTTATACTCTCCATTCCTATCACTTCTTATCTTTTTCCCAACTGATTTTTAACTTCAAGTTTATATTGCTTAGACGATTCTATTGCTTCATCCTTACCATTCAGCAAATAGACATAACCGTATCTAATGCAATTGTCAATAAAAGTTATGAGATACTTTTTTCCACCATGAGATGATGTTGACTTCATATCACAAATGTCAGTGTAAATTAACTCTAAGGGATTAAAATTCCTTTCAACAGATTTATAAGAATGCTTAGCATACTTAGATTCAACACAAACTTGACATTTCTATTTATTGCACTCAAAGTTAGACAAAACTTATAAGTTGATCGTTTTTTCTTTACAAGGTTTTGTAATTGACATGTCCCAAGTGATCATGTCACAAACTCAAGCAAGTAAGATCAACTAGAAATATTGAGTTTGAAGAGACCCTCCGTGAGGTAATTTTTTCTCACAAATATTTTGTTCTTACTTATTACAATTTTGTCAGATACAAACATTGTTTAGAGTCAGCATCTTGCTAGATGTCCTTTTCAGAAGGATCTTTCCATAACCTTCAATTTGGTTGTTATAGAATTTACCCATCAACATAGTCTCATCGGGTCCAACAAGAGCATATGAACCAAATGCTTATTTTACAACATATGACAAATGACTATTCATCAATATTCATGTCTATACAAATAGTTGTATTTTAATAGACAAATCTTTTCATGAAAAATCACAACATTTTAAGTGACACTCTTTCATAAAAAAAAATACAATTATTTTGAACAAGATACATATAATTTGGTAGTTTCATACTAGTCATACCATATACTAGTAAAAGAGAAACTCAACAACCACAATATCAAATATACTCCAAGAATTTTGTGGGTCTAACATAATACAAAAGTATCATTGAATTTCATATCTTGTGCTCCAAACTTATATTAAACACTAAGTCTAATTTTAATTTTATCATAAGCAAAGAACCCCCACATTTTAAGTATGAACTCAAAATATTTTTCAAGTATTTGAAAATAATTTTTTCACATATTTTTTCCTTACTATCAAAATGTCATTGGTAGCATGAAACCTCTTTTGGAAATATTATTCTACAAAAGAATTATAGTGCTTCAATTCCCTTTGACAATCTTTACACAAAATCAAAGTTCATTCCATTCAGGCATCTATTGCAGGCACAAATCACAAACTTTAAGTCATTGGTCTTTTTTTTTTTGCTATCACAATTAGACATACCACATAGTATTTAGAATACTAACAATAACGACAACACTTTTGTACAAGTTGTTTCTATTAAAAATGAAGTTTTATATTTTTCAAATCGTCAACTTAATGAACTTTGAATGTGAATGAAGTTTTATATTTTTCAAATCGTCAACCGAATGAACTTTGAATGTGAATGAAGTTTTTATGACTTCAAATCAGTTTCAAATTCAAACGGAGTAGAAAACCAAAAGTACAACACTGACTTATTAGGTGAAGTTTTCAAATCAATTGCACACTCTAATTTATCCAGAGTAGAAACTACAAAAGTTTTTAGTCTACAACAATCAGACACAATCAAATTTCACAAGGAGTACAAAACTACAAAAAAAATAATTTCTCCAAACAGAATAAACATATTCTTAGATTATCACATAGATATACTTTTCTTTTCAAATAGCCTTCCAACTAAACATTTTGACATAATATCTTATCATACTATCTCATTCTGCAAACTAATGAATTTTAAAGGCAACACTTTCTGCCAAGGAAAATTCATTCAAAAAATATATGATTTGCAGATTTTTTTTTTCAAAGACACACATGATAAATATCAAAAGAATTAACTTTTAGAAACTATTTTCCTCCTTAGATAAATAATAAGGTTACCTGGTGTAATCTTTAACCGAAATACCACAAATTCTTCTGGTACATTCCCACTTTGACCTTGCTAAACAAGGCACCGAATTCTGGAGAAGTAGTGCATTGATCTTCTACTTCCATGATCTATTTCCCTCAATCAGTAGAATACAAGAAATAACAACAGTATAATAATTTCCTTAAGATTGTTGTTGATCTTATATTCCTAAGCTACTTAGAACAAAATTTTTGAAGAACTTGGTAAGAAACAACAAAGTTTAAAGAGTATTTTCAAAACTAGAAAATTAAAACTTGTAGAGAAAATTGAATCAGAAACAGATTAGAAACAATAGACAAAATATTTTTCTCAAAGAAAAAAATCGAGCCCACTGAATGCACTGTGTCCCCTTAAGGAAATTATTCCCCTCAAGTACCCGAGGTTAATGGAATATATCCTCCCAGGATAGAACGATCTTACTCACCGGTGTTTCGGTACCTAAAACCACGGTGTCAGTGAACCACTCAACGGAAGTAAAGTACACTCAGAATACTAGATTTTGTAGTAGAAGAACAAGTCTTAGAAAAATTCGTTCTTTCATTGTTGAAAAATTAGAGGAAATCCTCTATTTATAGACAACCAAGGATAATGTGAACAGATGTTTATTGTGCCTTATTAGAAAGGTCACAACCCTATGAAAAGCTACAACCCTTCGGAAAGGTCACAACCTTTCATAAAAGTCACAACTCATCATAAAAGTTGCAACTTTTCATTAAAATCGCAACTCTTCATAAAAGTCGCAACTCTTCATTTTCCATTCACACCTTTTAAAACCCAACAAATGATACCAACCTATTTTCATTTGTTTTCCTCTCCAAAGTGTAGAGAATACTTCAATACAAGTAAAATGAAATAAGTCTAAACATTTAGACAACAAGAGTATCATTTAGTTCCCTACTCTTTGTCTCTACTGAGATGAGGAGAACACTGGCTGCTGATAAAACCATAACTGCTTCAAAACATATGATTGCAGCCATCTGATGGCACCCTCTAACCAATGGCACCGCAACGATAGGAGAAAGCATGACCCCTATTCTTCCCATAGAAGTTGCAACTCCAATACCGGTTGACCTTACAGACGTTGGATAAATCTGCATACAAGACGTTAAAATGACAAACTCAAGTCTCTAAAGAGTTTGAGCAGTGTTTGCTTCAAGTGAGCCAATGGCGCATAAAATTTAGCTTAACTTTAGCAGTTAACTATTAAAGATGCATCTCGGAAGGTAACTCTGCACTAAAACTAGAAAATCACAATGAGATAGTTGTCAACATATGCTAACAACTAACAAGAAGATAGTTGCGTCCTAGTTTGCTAACATTTCCACTCTTCTTGAGAGTGAGGTGGTTCCTAATACACATCACTCTACATGTTCGAGGCCTACATAGAACGACGGGAAAGCTTTAAACTTCTTCAAATAAATGAAACATGATTTTGAAGTCAACTTTCTCTTATATATGCATCGAGTTTGACTGGATGGAAACAAGATTGAGTATTCATGTATAGAAATTGCATTATTAAAAGGAATGATAGTTACCTCTCGACAATAGACACCCACGATGACTAAGCTTCCAGAAATGAAAGTACGAGCACCAAATAACAAGGCAGTAGTCAAAGCAGGCAGTTGAGGTGCAAGAAGCGGTAAAAGGAAAAGGAAGTTTAAAGTACACATAAGTGCCATACTGAATTTCTGACCAACTTTCTCCACCATTATAGCAGCTAAAAGAGCTGCAGGGATCTCTGAGAGACCAAAATAGGATAACATAGATTTTACAAGTTGTAACTTTTTGATTAGTTGACACAAATATGACAGAAGTAAAGGAAAGTTGTTTTACCTGCAAGACTATTGATGAGCACATTTATATAAAGGCTCTGATCATCGTTCGAGTGCAAAGCAATTGATGAGTGCTGACATTGTTTACTGTTGCTTCCAATTGCACACGCAAGTGTACGTGGTCGCAAAAGTAATAAGTGGCTCTTTAAGAACCAGAATATCGAACCCACAGAGACTTGTCAATTAACTATTTACTAAATAATACTAGTCTAATTATTTATTTAAGAGTGTCAAAAGAAATAAAAGAATGCAAAAATTAAATACTAAGATTAACTTACAGTGATTGGGACAATTCCAGGGCTGCAACATGCATAGGGTTTCATGTATCGCATCTCATGTAATGAATTAACTAAGATTATCAAATTACTGATTTACAGGGTTGATTTTATGATCATGATCTCTCGACCTCTAATCGCCTACTCCAACTAATTGTCTAACTACATCGTTGAGTGGGGATAGGCAATCCTAATTGGCGAGCATTTATATTTCATCCTGTTTCGTAACCAAGCGAGGTGTTCGTCCGGGCGTCACTCCTGAACACGAATCTAAACAAAGTTAGAACAAGCTCTTTGCATTCTTTGGTCTATCTACCTCTTTATCTCTCGAGTCCAAGAATAGACAATATATTTATTCTATGGTGATCAAGCATGAAATACTAAAACAAAAATACAAAAGTAATTTAAATGATAACCAACATTAATTCAAAACAATCGATGTTCAATAATTACCCAAGGCCGCAGCCCCAGAACAAGGGTCTTTAGCTACGAATACCTAAGAAAAAGAAGAAGAAAAGAACCCTAAAAAGTATTGACAATTTTTCCTTACAAAGTGTCTTCCTTAAAAAGTGTTCCCCATAATAATTATTTCTATGGACTATTTATAGCTGTAGGAAACCCTGAATAAAATAATTGAGTCCAAAACAAATTAAGAACCCAAAACCGAAACGGAATTGGATTCCAACGTGAACAGTGCACCGCCTCAAATTATATTGTGGATGTCTTCAAATCTTGACACGTGGCATAATGCCTCTTTCAATTAACATTCGGCACTTTCATATATGTATAATATATATATATATATTATAATATTAACTTTAATCCATTAAGCTGTCTGCTTGATTTTCCTTCTAGAATCTTCTATTTTTAATTCGTTTTAGCTCCAAACTTCTTCATCTTCCCACCAATTTAATCCTACAAATAAAATACACTATTTAGCACAATCCATAAAATCCATGCTCAAAAAGGACAAATATAAATACTAAATTTGAGACAAATAATGATAAGAAAATATATTTTTGGCCTTACATCATTTACCACTGAACAGCGAGGTCAGCAATATAATGCCTAAATATGAGAAGCAATTTCCAATATAAGCCACCCATATGAGGAGGGTATTTCTACATAATGCGGGGGATAAAAGCACCAGTAAGGATGAGTAGACTGATTTAACACTTGAGATTTTGTTTTTTCCTGGAGAAAGCAATTCCTCAGTCAGTTGAGAAGAGACAAGCTTTCCAGGGGGAAGTTGTGTCTTATTCAGCACAGCTATTTTCTTCAAAATATCACAGGCGTCGTTTGTTCTACCCATAGCACACAGATATCTAGGAGATTCTACTGTGAATACAAATAACAGAAGTGCTGCAAATGATGGTATGGATGATAAAGCCAGTAACCACCTCCAACCCAATCTTGGCATAATCATCTGCAACATTAACAATGAGAATGCCATAAGTTTTTCAATGTTCCGTGATCTTGATAGTGGCACACGACCTCAGTGAAATTCTTAATTTAATCGTATTTTTCTTTGTAAGCACATTCATGTATGAGTATGTATAGATTAGCAGCAAATTACAAAATAATTCATACTTTTGAAAAGAATTGTATACATAAATTATACGAAGCAACTTACTTCCAAGGCACATTGAGTTCAAAAATGCCTTTACAGAACGAAAAAGGGATAGTAAATTGTGCTGGCTAAGATATGGCATGGAGAATTGCTAGAGTTTAGTTGCTTGGACTGCTTCTGTTTTTTCAATGTGGAAACAGAAGATTATCACAGTATACAGTCGGGAGCATTTGGACGCGTGATTAAATGGAAGATCAATAACATCAAGAAAAGCATATTGAAAAACAAAAAGAGTTGCATTAGTAAAGGGAAGACGATGATTAGACTCCGAGTGCTGGTAATACGAGTACTGCACATATGGTTGCACTAGAGACCAAATAAGGAAAAGAAAAGGATATATGTAATGTACCAGTGCTAATAAAGCCTCAAGTATTTTTCCAATTGTCCAAAAACTTGTACAGGTAATCATCCACATGCCCCTATTTTGTGAAGGCATAAATTCAAGAAACCAAGATCCATAAACAGGTCCACCACCAACTCCAAATCCAACCATCATACGCACAACAAGCAACGAATTATAATTTGGAGAAAAGGTACTGAGAGCTGCACATACTGCAGTCACTATTTCTATACTTAGAAGACTCTTCATGTTAACAGAAAATGAAACTAGATCAAAATTGAATCCCAGATTAAGATAAAAACTTGTACATTTTGAACAAATTCTTGCCTTCTTCCGTATGTGTCTGCGATGAAGCCCCAACAAATAGCTCCGATAAGCATGCCAGCAAAAACGACAGTAGTCATAAGTCTTTCTTGAGTAGGAGAAAGTGCCCGTTGGGACCTTAGAGCAGATCCTATAAAAGATAGAATCATAGTCTCGGCTGCTTCGGCAATAAAACCAAGACCTGCATAACACATGGTCATATACTGAAATTTACCAATTCCAACTGCTGTGAGTGCTTCATCCAATGTGTAGACAAGACCATCCTCCTCCTCTTGCTCTGGTGCTATGTCCATCCCAAAAAAACTAGAGTGCGAGTGAGTGAAAGAAAAAAAAGGAACACAGCTCTTTTATTATGAATGATAAAAGATACAAGATTTTGTGAATACGGACATGCCAAAATTCTGTATATCTCTTTTAAAAGATGAAAGATTTTATTGATATGGACATAATAAAAGATAAATGCAAGATTTTGTGGATATAGACAGACATACCAAAAGTATGAATTCATACCTGCAAGATTTTGTGAATCCAGAAGGGTATTTTTGATATATCTGTTGGTGCTCTCATGAATGAATACATAAAATACAAAAATCTGAATACAAGCTGTATGTATAAATGAAGACAAGATATATAAAATTGAACAAGTAGACACACGCGTCCTACGTGGCATGATACATGTAGGACGCCACATAAGACACAAAAGTTCCATGTAGGACGCCACGTAAGACGAATGTGTCTATTTGTTCAATCTTATACAAGTTTAAGTGTCTACTTGTGCACACCCAAAGTTGGGGGGCGTAGATGTCAAGTGAAGCCAAGTTGAAGGGCATTTTTATGTTGTATTTCTCTGCTCTTCAAAACAGCCATAGAATACAGAACTACAAGAACTTCTAATTCGTAGCTACTGTTCAATTGGTACCAGCCCTTATCACTTGCATTCATTCGCTCTAATGGCCGTATCAATGCATATACAATCTTGATGGGATTCAGTCATGATAGGTTGTGTGTGTTCACTTAATTTCGTTGTATCAATACATACAATCAAGATAGACTGTATTCTCTCTCAAGTTATGTGAAAAAAGAATTAGGCTTGTCTAAACATGAAACATAGTTGCTGGCTCTTTTGGTTGCTATTGAAAAGTGGACAATAACTCCTCAGTACAGACCACGTCAGTTTGGGAAAAATGAACTCATGTTCTAATTCACATGAACGTGACTACTTTGTCATCGATCAGATTGCCGAAGTAGCAGAATCAACATGTTTAGTAGCTGACAACATGTATTGATAGACTCTCCAAACAAAGCCTCTGTTGTCGCATACCCCTCAGCCAACAGAAGAAATTGGCGAAGAGGCCAAGATATACTTTATGAAAAGATGTCACAAAAAAGAGGCCTTTGCCTCATAATTTTCTTTTCCTCTTCATACTGATTAAGAACAAGAAAACACAAAGGATTCACATGAACTAGATGCATTACAATATAATTTGTTTAAGAGTACACACACTTCAACATCGATACCAATGCTAAAATTAACCACTTTAGAACTCCATTGTCATTTGTTAAATTAGAAGAAGAGAGCTGCAGTCCTAATTCTCTCACATTTCCACTCTTTTTTTTTCCAATTCAGTACGTGAGCCTGGCTTCAGAGTGAGGTGGTTCCAAATATATACTACTCTAATTGCATGATGATGGTGGTTACCTCTCGACAATAGACACCCACAATGAGTAATCTTCCCGAGATGAAAGCACGAGCACCAAATAGTTGAGGTGCAAGAAGTGGTAAAAGGAATAGGAAGTATAGAGCATACATAAATGCGAAAGTGCATTTCCGATCAACTTTCTCCACCATAATAGCTGATAAAATAACCACAGGGATCTCTGAGAAACCAAATAGGTAATGTAGATTTTACAACTTGTTATCGGATAACGCTAGGTTAAAGACAATCATTTAATAATTAGTTAAGACGAACATGACAAAAGTAAAGGAAATTTGTTTTACCTGCAAGACTATTGATGATCCATTAGTATAAAGGCTCTGACCATCCTTCGAGCATGAAGCAATTGACAAATGTTGAAATTGTCCACAGCTAAACAGAGAGATCAGCAATATAATGCCGTAATATGAGAAATTATTTCCAATATAACAACAAACAACAGTTACTGTTTTGTGTGCATTGTACGGGGTTAATGATTGTAAAGATATGGCACCTGGGCCTAACCCAACCCCAAAAGCTAGCTCATGAGGGGAGGTTTGTCCAAGTCCTTATAAGGAAACCAAATTCCCATCCCTCTACCGATGTGGAACTTCTTAACAATGATATCATCATCACTCTATCAAGATCACACAGTCCTAAAGGTTAGAACGAAGAAAAATGCTTGCAGCACAAAGAATCAGTAGTAAAAACTGCTAAGTGTTCTGTTCCTCCAACTGTTTCTGTTTTCCAATGTGGGAATATAAGATTATCACATACATGCAGATGTACTATTTAGAGGCACGATATAATAGAAGAAAAACAAGTAAGAAGACATCTAGAAAAACTATTTCTTCTTTTGGTACATTAGAAAACTAAAGTTTTTCTTAATATGGTTCATAAGCTAGCTACATAGCTTAAGTCTGCTAAGAGAATAAACTCCATATTCTTAAATCTACTGCATGTTTATGCCTTCGTTCACCAGAAAATCCGCACATTTGTTTGCCTCCCTCCAGATATGTTTGATAACTTCAAATGCTACTAATCCAAACACTGCAGGTAGCACCACCAGTTATTCTAGATAGCAAGGCTAAAAATTTGATTGCACTAGTGACCAAATAAGCAAAAGAAAAGGATGTAATGTACTATTTGATTCGGTTGTTAATCTTACACGAAAATAAAATATTCATTCAAATCAAAAGGGAGAAAGAAATAACGATTCATTTTTTAAAAAATAATCATGAAATTACCGTATAAAATAGTAACATGACATACGTCTAATACAAGAATCTCCAAAAATCATGAAATAAATTAGACCTTTGATCGAACCATAGTGCATTGGTGAAAATCACATCATGGGAACTAAAAGTAGTTAGAACCTTTCCATATTCAGGAATTTAACCAAACCAAATAAAAATTTGTTTATTTGATCGATTTAGTTCGATTTTTCAATTTGAACTGATTTTAAATTTAAATCGTGAACACCCCTACCTATGGGTGCTTCAATAGACATCTTCTTAAGCTGATTTCATTTACTATTGTTGCAATATCTTAAAAACTAATACTAATACGCTATAGTAAAAATAGAAAAAAGAAAGAAGCAAAAGATTTTCTACATTGTAACTGGAATTGAAAAAATAAATTTGCAATTTGAATATTAGAATGAGTCGATTAATTTTATGAGTATTGAGAAGACAAGAATTGGATCTCTTTGTATGTATATTGATTAAAAGAGGAAAACTAATTTGGTCCATGAGATTTAATAAGTAACACAAGTTGTTTGGTGTATGTATGATAAATTAAATTAAATTAAATTAAATTACGACTGAAAACAAAATGAACAAAAATGACTTGAAAATTATTTTCTGTGTGCATCACGATCGCGTGGAGTTATTTTCCTAGTCATCGCAATCGCGTGAAGCCTAGTTGTGATCGTGATGGTCAATATAAGTGGTTGACCATTTTACTCATCGCAATTGCGCGGCTTGGGGTCGCGATCGCGATCGCGGTGAGCAGTTTTGACCTGGGCAGAATGTTTTCTCAAAATTGGAATTTCTTTCCATTTCTTCCATTTTTGAATCCTAGAAGCTCGGTAGAGGCGATTTTGAAAGAGTTTTTCAAGAATCTTCGATCGGGTAATATATTTTAGCTCCCCATCTTTATTACTCATTAATTATTTCAAGATTTTGCCATCTAATTGATAGTTTTGGGTTCAAACTTTATGAAATTCTCAAGAACTTGAGTTTCAAGGAAAATGGTGGTTTAAGAATGATTTCAACTCCGTTTTTAAGATGGTTTCCACCGATGACTTTTAAATTCTTTGGGTAACACAATTTTGTACAAATTTTCAGGTTTAACCTTCACTTTCGGAAATGGGTATTTGGGCCAATTTGGCCCCATTTTCCAAAATATTTTATATGTATGTTGTTAGTTCCGAATTCTTATTTGGATAGCTTGTGTCGATTTGGAGGCCCAACGGAAAGGGAAAGCTCAAGTATCAGAGTGATTGTTTGATTTCTTGAGGCAAATGGACTTCTTAACCTTTGTTAAGTATATAGAATCTTGTATTTCCTTACTATATGCGTTGGGGAGTAATGAAAATTGGTGAATGGTTTGATATTATGGTCACATGTCCATATTGAATGATTCTAATGATTAAAAGGGGATATAAAAAGGCAATTTGATAACATATTGATGTGTGATGTGTTGTGAATATATTGAGTGGTTATGTTAACTCATCATTGGTGATGTATCATGATTGTGTTGATATGGATTGTGTACTGATATGGCAATCATCATATTCTCATAATTGTGTGAACATAACTATTTGTATTGGTTCTGAAACAACGTGATGAGATCTACTGTATGATTATGCTGAAGAGAAATGGTTCTGGCGATGCCGATGGAAAATGGTTCCGGCGATGCCGATGGGAAATGGTTCCAGCGGATTCATGGACCTTGTGTAACCCCCCATGGGTTTCAGCCTGATATTCAACGCATGTGTATCGTAGGATAGACATGCATCACTATATTTGACATTGCATTTCATTGCATCGAACATCATCATCATTTGTGAATCTTATGATTGCTCGCGATGGAATTTGTGTTTGATGATTGTTGACTTCTATAATGGTGTCCTGCGTATGATAAAAGTGTTACTATACGTGTTATGTGCTATATGAAGGTGAATTGTTAGGTTGGGCTGATTCTGTGTAGGTTGTAGTTGTGGAGGTTCAGTTGGAGTGTTGGGAGTACCTATATTCTATATTGCTTTACCTTGAGTTAGTGGTTTGCTTGCTGAGTACTGTGTTGTTTGGTACTCACTCCCTTGCTTCTACACTTGTGTAGGTTACGAGCCTGAATTTTCATGATTACTCCTTCTTCCCTTCTACTTCCGAGGCTTATTGTGAAGAGTTGTGAGGTAGTTGTTTGTCATCTCGGCGGACAACTATTACTCCTTTATTATGATCATGTTCTATTCTAGAAACAATGACATTGCGACTTATATTTCTTTCAAATCTATTGTAATACATTAGAGGTTTGTACACATGACAACCAAATTTTGTAGGTTATATTTAAGTTTTGTTATGTTATCCGCGTTATTGAATTTTATTAGTCTTTTATTCTGTTTTACTTCCACATTTATCCTTATTGTTGGGTTTTAGACTAACTTGTCTTGGTTGAATGAGAGTAGTGCCATCATGCCCATTTTTGAATTGTGACACATTTTCCAGCTAATTATTTGTATTAACCCTTTTTATTTTCTAACCACGAGAAGTGGATACTCTACCCCAAAAATAAAAAGTAAAGTAAAGCAAGATGATAGGGAGGAGATTGCTCATGGGCTAGAGCAAATAGGGTTGATTTCATTTGAGTTGTGAGGCTTTTAAAAGGGGAGAAACTCAAACTTGAAAAGGCATTACCACAGGGGTATGGTAGTTGAAGATTGGGCTCCACAAGCAAAAATATTAGGAAATCCTAATATCGATGGATTTGTAAGTCATTATGGATGAAATTTTGTCATAAAAACATTAAAATTGATGTGTCAACAATTTCTATGCCAATGCATCTTGATCAACCATGCTAGGCTTGTGGAAGAAGTAGGTATTGGATTGGAAGTTGTTTAGGGACAAAGATGGACAAGAAATTGGTGAAATTATCAATAAGGTTGTTTTGGACAAAGAGGGAGAATCTCAAGGGAAAAAGCAAAGAAAGGCGAGTAAGACAATTAGAGATCATTTCAGCTGGATAAGAAATAAATTATTTATGTATTAATTTGTATATAATTTATACGACGTTTGGTAGGTAAATAGGAAATAAGTTATTTGTGTATAAAATTAGAAACCTGCATAACTAATAGTAATATGTATACGTTATGAATGAATCCATCTAATATTTTATGCAAGATAGAAGGTGGAATAACTAATACATATATAACTAATCACTGATATAACTAATACATGCATAAAATAATACATAAATTTATTTATAATTAATCCCTGCATTATTAATACATGTATAGTTCTAACTGGCTACCAAACGACCCATTAGAGTCAAAGATGATGAAGAAATTGATGTAATAGGTAATCTATCTATTTTTAAAAATTGTAAATGTCACATTTAAAAAAAAATATCTATAAATATCCTTTGGATAATTTGAGTGTAAAAAATTATTTGTACGAATAATTTATATAACTTGCACTCAAATTTTGAATTAATTAGTATTCCAAAATGGATTTGTCTTTACCAAAGTCTGCTATCGATGGAACGTTGATATTAAATTAGTTAGTATTCAAATTTTGCCTCTTGTAGTTAACTTCTTGAAAGTTTTATTGTTTCCCAATTAGTAAGTATTTCTTTTCTCCTAATTTGTAAATTATTGGTTATTCTTTTCAGAAGTTATTGGCTTATTATATATTAGTCCCTTTATTTCAATTTATTTGTTTTACATTTGTTTTTAATTCGGTAAATTTCTATATATATATATATATATATATATATATATATATATATATATATATATATATATATATATATATATATAAAATATCATAATTAATAACATTACAAATGGACCTGAGCAAGAAGAAAGTTATTACTAATATTTGATACATCTTACTAAATAATTTGTGTTCATTTTATATATATTATGAGTTTGAAAGATAAATGTTTTAAGAAAATATTTTTTTTTAATTAAAGACGTGAAAAAAATTTATTTTTTGTTAAAACTTTTATCTTTATTTTAAATTTAGTAAAAATAACTTGGTTTATAAGTATAGAAATTTTATAGTACATATATTTAATTTTAAAATATAAGGGGCGTCTTTGAAACTAAATTATATTGTGTTTGATTTATTTAGTTAGTTTTTGTTCAACATAATACTATCCTTATGTTCTAGTAGATTATGTAGGTATATATATTCAAAATTTCCTATTAGGAATACTTATTATTTCTAACCAGTCATGTATATAATTAAATAAACATAAAAAATGTCAACACCATATAAACTACTAGAGTTGTGCGATTCTCTAGTGAACGTATGTGGTACGCTCATTATATGTCTTTAAAATGAAATTACTCTATAAATTAAAATTACTTAAATGATATCTATAAATAAGTCATCTAAAATTATAAAATTTATGATCTTTATAAGATAAATGAAGATGACCCGATGATGATGCCAAACTCACACTTTGAAAATATCATATAAGTCTTATATAAATATGTGAGAATCTCTATTTGTCTTTCATTTCATATCAAAAGTGAAGTACTCAAGTCCAACTATTATATTAATTACATCAAATATATCATTTAGCCTCATATATGAGTAACAAAGACTTCCCTGCGGTGACATTGAAGAAAAAAGAGGTGGTAGCACCAATTTTACCTATGTACAAGCATTGGTTGCCCATGTCAAACCTAGATTTGCTCTTACCACCTCTAGATTTTGAAGTTTTCTTCTGCTACAAGATGAACACCGACAACGATCATTTCGAAAAAATCAAGAAAGCTCTAGCTGAGGCTCTAGTTTCTTTCTATGCATTGGCCGGAGAAGTGGTGTACAACAGCCTTGGAGAACCGGAGCTTCTATGCAATAATCGGGGAGTCGATTTTTTCCATGTTTATGCTGATGTAGAGCTTAAGGATCTTGATCTTTATCATCCCGATCTCTCTATTCATGGGAAAATGATCCCTATCAAGAAACATGGCGTGTTTTCTGTTCAGGTACGTAATTATGTTGAAATTTAAAATTCATAATTTACATGTCATTTTTCACTTTTCGAGAGCTATATATATATATATATATTAAATCATGAACATACTTAATGAAATTTCTTATTTCACTACTGAATCAGATGACGGAGTTGAAATGTGGAGGGCTAGTGGTGGGATGCACATTTGATCACGGAGTGGCTGATGTTCATTCAGCTAACATGTTTTTAGTAGCATGGTCACATATTGCACAAGCCCAAAATCTAAACACACTTCATGATGTTCCATATTTTCAAAATCCCTGCTGAATCCTCGACGTCCGCCTCAATTCGATCCGTTTATCGATAGCATGTACGTCTTCTCATCATCGTCACCTCCATCACCTCCCAAAGAACTTGACGATGTCCTAACGAGTCGCATTTACTACATAGCGGCTCATAAAATCAACCTTCTTCAATCTCAGGTGTTAAATTCTACACGAGAATCTCTTATTTAAAAGTTTAAAAATATTAGACAAAATATATATTAATAGTATTACTTAACTATAATGTGTATCCACATGTTCCATCATACAATGCAAGTCAAACACGTTGAATATATTTAATTGTCTAATCATCTCGTTCAAAAGCTTACACTATTAGAAAAACCACATTTTAAATTATTTAATTCTATAACTAATTAATGTCTTATGAAGGATAAAATAAGAAATTTAAAATAATTTTAGAATTCTTTTTATGTTAAATGGTGTATACTTAATTATGTTATGTCCTTAATGTACAGATTTCACAAGCCAAATAGAACAATTCATACTAAAATTGCGTGATTATTTCATATAAAAGTTTAACTGCTAAAAGATAGTTATATATTCTTAATTACACTTAATTACTAGGCGATAGTGTCGTAGTGGTCAACTAAACACCTTTCGTCAAAAAATTATCTTGTACATATAGAAAATTATACCAAGTATATACATCACAAATTATTTTTTTTACATAAATATTAATTCTTGAACATTCTTAATGAAATTTCTGATTTCGCCACTTTCAGGCGACTTATAATGGAAGTAAACGATCAAAACTGGAGTGTTTTAGCGCCTTTCTATGGAAAACTATAGCAGAGGGAGGTAAGGACGATTGTAAAAACTGCAAACTGGGAATCGTAGTCGATGGACGACAAAGGCTGATCAGGAACGATATGCAAAACTATTTCAGGAACGTTCTTTCAGTTCCGTATATAGAATCAAGTGTTGCACAGCTGAAAGAAAATCCATTGGGAAAAGTTGCAGATTTGGTTCATGCCTGCTTGGAGAATGTTGGTAAGGAAGATCACTTCTTGTCGCTAATAGATTGGGTGGAATTACAAAGGCCAAGAAAAGCGATAGTAAAAGTTTATTGTAAAGATGAAGCAGCCATTGTTGTCTCCTCTGGTCTTCGATTTCCATTCTCACAGGCAAGTTGTACTTACTATTCCCTCCGTTTTAATTTGCTTGTCTGATTTTGACTTGGTACAAAGTTTTAAAAAGTAAAAATGACTTTTGAATCTTATGGTCTTAAATTACGCATATGTCAAATAGTGGCGCATTCAAAACTGTGAATTTTGATTTCTTCAATCACTAAATCAACTTCCAATCTTATGTTCAGGGAATTCACAATCTATGTACATACTCTAAACTTATGTTCAGGGATTCACAATCTAAATATATATATATATATATATATATATACATAAGAAATTTTTAAAAAATACCTTGTATATCACAACAGATCCGCCCTTGATGTTAAATGTACCAAAATACTCTTTAATTTTGTGGTTATAAATATGTCATTATGAAAGTTAGAATTGAAGAGTTGCCAAAAAAGAATAGAGACATTCTTTTCGGAACAGACTAAAAAAAAGTAAGACAAATAAATTGAACAGCGAAAATAATTGACTTTAGGTTATTGTATTGTTATTTATTTGTGTAGGTAAATGATGTGAGGCCAAAAATATATATGCTTATCATTATTTGCCTCAAATTTAGTATTTATATTAGTCCTTTTTTATTATGGATTTTATGGATTGTGATAAATAGTGTATTTTATTTGAATGATTAAATTGGTGGGAAGATGAAGAAGTTTGGAGCTAAAACGAATTAAAAATAGAAGAATCTAGAAGGAAAATCAAGCAGACAGCTTAATGGATTAAATTGAATATAATAATATATAATATAAAAAAGAGAAGTTGAATTGAATTGCAAATATGCAAGGTTCCACGTGTCAATCAGCAGCATCAAGCATGAAGACGGTTGGGCAGTGTTCACGCGGACGTAGGAATCCAATTCTGTTTTGGTTTTGGGTTCCTAATTTGTTTTGGACTCAGTTATTTTATTCAGGGTTTTCTACATCTATAAATAGTCCATAGAAATAATTATTGGAAAACACTTTTTAAGGAAGACACTTTGTAAGGAAAAATTGTGAATACTTTTTAGGGTTCTTTTCTTCTTCTTTTTCTTAGGTATTAGTAGCTAAAGACTCTTGTTCTGGGGCTGCGACCATGGGTAATTGTTGAACATCGATTGTTTTGAATTAATGTTGGTTATCGTTTAAATTACTTTTGTATTCCTGTTTTAGTATTTCATGCTTGATCACCATAGAAATAAATCTATTGTCTATTCTTGGACTCGAGAGATAAAGAGGTAGATAGACCAAAGAATGCAAAGAGCTTGTTCTAACTTTGTTTAGATTCGTGCTCAGGAGTGACGCCCGGACGAACACCTCGCTTGGTTACGCAACAGGATGAAATATAAATGCTCGCCAATTAGGACTGTCTATTCCCTCTCAACGATGTAGTTAGACAGCTAGTTGGAGTAGGCGATTAGAGGTCGAGAGATCATGATCATAAAATCAACCCTGTAAATCAGTAATTTGATAACCTTAGTTAATTCATTACATGAGATGCGATACATGAAACCCTATGCATGTTGCAGCCCTGGGAATTGTCCCAATCACTGTAAGTTAATCTTAGTATTTAATTTTTGCATTCTTTTATTTCTTTTGACACTCTTAAATAATAATTAGACTAGTATAATTTAGTAAATAGTTAATTGACAAGTCTCTGTGGGTTCGATATTCCGGTTCTTAAAGAGCTACTTATTACTTTTGCGACCACGTACACTTGCGTGTGCAATGGGAAGCAACAGTAAACTTTGGGTGGGGGAGTCCAAGTTTTGGGTCATACCAATTCCCATGGGGAGGCCAAACAGGATATGTGATGCCAATGCCAAATCCAAACAAGAATGGTGACTGGATTGTGTATATGCACCTTCAAAAAAAGCACTTGGATTTTGTGGAGACTCAAGCCTTTCATATCTTCAATCCCTTAACTCCTACTTATTTGGACCTTAATACTATTTGATTAGCTGTGATATGAACAAGTATCTACTTAATTTTATGTATTATCCACTTGTGGTTAAAGAAATATTAAGTCAATAAAGTAAAATGTTGGAAGTTTTAATAAATACTACATTTCTTCTCAAGTATATATATTTTTGAATGTGTGTTGTATGTGTATCTCAAGTTAATCAGTATAAATATTTTAAGATGATATAATTATTATTAAAATATGTATACGATATGTTAAATAAAAATTAACGTTGGTGACATAACTTAGTTTAAATATGTTAATCAGTATAAATATTATAAGATGATAAAACTTAGTTTTGATTTTGTTGGTGACATCCAATTTAATTTTGGCATATCATTAACTCAGACAAATCGCAAATTCCACACATCAGAACAAGGACCATTTAAAGAAGGAACCATCAATGGTTGACAATTGGTAAATTCACAGATCACAATTATTCAAAAAAATTAAATAAAGTGGAGCATAACAAAGAGGATTTAACAAAGTACACAATAGCTGAAGAAATTTCAGTTTGATTTAGATACCATTACACCTAGTGAAAGTATCTGATCAAGGCATATGAATTTTGTTTAAGTCTAATAGTAAAGTTTTTGCCCTACATCTGACACGTGATATTTTTCACTTTTTTGAGAGTCGACATGACGAACATTTGAAGCTAAATTTGATTAGCTCATTTCAATATTTTAAAATTTAAAATTATATGATTAGTGTTATTTATAAGTTATAACTTCTCTCATCATGTCAATATGACGAGAATCACAATATTAAGTGTCGTTCAAAATTTACATAGTCTAAAATCCGAAAAATGAAAGGCCTCACATGAATCAATTGGAAGAAATGAAGTAATTACGTACTCCATAGTAACTAGCTTTTCTAAGAAAGGATCACATTGTACATGGGACGCAGAAATAATGAACCTCATGCATCTGTAAAAGTATAATGTACTCAAAATTAAGTTATGTATCTCTTTCACCATAGTGAATATAAGTCTTTATAAATATGTGACAATCTCTATTCGTTGTCATTTCATATCTAAAGCTAAGTCACTAGACTTGCTATACCTTTTATAAACTCCCTCTTATTTTCTCCTTCTCCATCCTCCTGTAAAGCTATCAAGTTCAACTATTATATTGATTACGTCAAATATATCTTTCAATGCTCAAATCACTATTAAATAGGATGACAGAATAGAGTTAAGTCTCACTACTAGCTTTTAGTCTTACTAAAACAAAACACATACAACAAAGACTTTCCCGTGGTGACAATGAAGAAGAAAGAGGTGGTAACATCAATTCTATTGATGTACGAGTACTGAAATTGCCCATGTCAAACCTTGATTTGCTCTTACCACCTCTAGATTTTGGAGCTTTTCTTCTGCTACAAATGGTATCAGAGCCCAGGCTTTCATAGGTATCACATGTACAAGCCAAGTCTAAGTAGAGTCTCGAGGATCAGTTTCGGAGACGTCTGTACTTATCTTCGAGAGTCTATAAAGACTGTTAGGAAAACTTCTTTCATTTCATTCTCTCTTATCGTGCGTGGTTCTATCGCTTGTGCTGAGTGTCGCGTACTGTTTTTGGCAGATGCCGAGGACCAGAGCTTCAGTTTAGAGCGATGGAGGGGAGGCAATCCCCGAGGCAGCAGTTGAGGCCCCTGTCAGAGGTCGGGGTAGAGCTCGAGTTGGGGGTTGTACTCGTGGAGCAGCACGTGGTAGAGGTCGCGCTCGAGGAGCGCCACCTGCTAGAGGCCGTGGTCGAGAGGCTTCTCCAGAGCCACAAGTTGAGGTTGGTCAGGATCAGGCCCCTCCAGGTTTCTCAACACCGTTCTTTCAGGAGACCTTATTGAGGATGTTGGGAGTTATGGAGAGTTTTACTCCGGGTGCTTTAGGCACGCCTCAGGGTTCACAGACCAGAGCAGGGGCACAGACCCCAGAGCAGCAGCAGGTTCCCGTTGTTCAGGTTCCGGTGGGTCAGCCGCCTTTGGTTCCAGTGCCGGTTATTGGTGCACAGGAGGATTCAGATATGGTTTTGACGGTAGAGGACCAGAAGTGTTATGAGATGAAGTGCCACTTTGGATGTTAGTTCAAACATGAAGTGCCCATCATTCATGGCACACACTTTGACTTCTATTGCCAATTTCCACGAATTACAAGCCTATCTTCTTACATCATTCAAACTGGGGGTTTCGCTAGCTTGGCACTAAAATTTTCCTACGACGCACCTATTCAAGAGATCA
This sequence comes from Solanum appendiculatum, assembly GCA_018342035.1. Classification (NCBI taxonomy): domain Eukaryota; kingdom Viridiplantae; phylum Streptophyta; class Magnoliopsida; order Solanales; family Solanaceae; genus Solanum; species Solanum appendiculatum. The sequence continues at coordinate 1,082,031 of JAGDQO010001042.1, read as the reverse complement.
TTTTCTGGTTTGTGATTCACTACCTGTGATTCTTACTTTGTTCGATGTACTCTATATTTCGGCCTTCTCTGTTGCCTCCATCATCCATCTGTCTCGGAAGAGGGCTTCTTTGTAAGACTTGTGAAGCTTTTTTCTGTCCTTGACTGTTGTCCCCTATGTTTTGACTGGCTCATAAATGAACCCAGCAATCTTGTGAGCTATATTCCCGCAGCCTCCTTTGGGTGTGGACTCCGGAGCTATTATGACAGACTTGTTTTGACCTTGTAATGCTATGAAGCTGATGTATCTCCCACTTTCATTGTATTTAAGAGTGCAATAAAACTCTGCAAAATGGTCCTTCATGTTCCACCTCTTAACTGTCCTTCCGTGTACCTTTGAAGCTTCAATAAATATTGCAACTAACCATTTCAGGACTTTAATGCTAACTTTCACTGTTCTCATCATGTTTCGGCTGCGCTCCACCCATTCAAACCATTTTCCAACCTCATCTTTGCATCTCGTAATGTCATAGGACTTGAACCCTACATTGTAAAAGATTATATCCTCCCCTATTGGGTGTGTTCCGGCAGCCTTGCCAGATCCACCCATCTGAAACCTAGAGTTTGAATAATTTAAACTGAAAGCTGGCAGACCTCGATTAATGTGCTTGGGAGCATTTTGTTCAACAATGACTTGTTCTATCATGGGGTTTACTTTTTTGAGAACTAGTTGAGCATTGTGTTCTAGATATTTGAGATTTTTAAATTTCGTGGTAATTTTTAGATGCCCATATGGATTTTCTTTCAATTTTTTCTACTTTGAATATTTTAGATGACTTAAGAATTGGGTATTTGAGTTTTTGACTTTTCTGGTATTTCTTGGATACCCATATGACTTTTTCTTTTAAAAAAATTTCAATATTTTAGGTGATTTAAGAGCTGATGATGTTGTTGATATTGGTATTGTTCTGTTGCGGGGTTTACTTTATCTAAAAATTTGTCAAATCTCGTCAAGTGTTGTTTTGTTTTCCGACGGATTTAAGCTTGGTGATGTCTCTTGTAGTATTAACATTATTCTTGTATGTTCTTGCTTTTAATATCTATCATCGTCTGTTGTCTTTTATTTTTTGGTTATTTCTTATTAGTTATCATGTTTTCTTCATTGTCATTTTTTTTCGTACCTGTCTTAATTTAATTTGTTGTACTTAAGTCGAGGGTCCTTTGGGAACAACCTCTCTACCTCAGGGGTAAGATTTGCATACAATATTCTACTTTCTCAAAACCCTACTTGTGGAATTTTGTTAGATATGTTGTTGTTGTTGGTATTGTATGAAAATAAGTGACATAGGTAATACTACTAGGTGTAAGATAGGGTATGAGGATTTGTTTCGTTGATAATTTGTGTATTTAAAGTTGAAAAAAATGTTTTAAGTATTTAAAACAGAGTTTGTATATTTATAAAGGATATGCAATCAATTTTTGATTGAAAACCTATAATTTAGACTTGAAAATAGGTTGAACAAAAGTCTCCCATAGGATTTAGTTTATTCTCTTTAAATGTGATTGTTAAAAAGATTGTACAGCAACTAGGTTTCTCTTATCAGGCAAGTATTAGCTTATGATGATTTAAGATTCAGTAAATCTAAATGCTACCAATTATCTGTCAAACTCTACGTTAGTTGATATTATGTGTACTCCGAATATTTTATTTGTGTTAGACTGAGATCACTTAACAAAGGAATTAAACAATCTATATTTGCTACTTACGTAGGTATCGTAAGAATAAATGAAAAATGAAAGGAATATGAAGTGTTCCCCTCTGAGCTTGATTTTCGAAAAGTTTAACCCCCTTACTTGTAAGTCTTGATAGGCAAGGCGGAAAGGAGCCTTCTCTGGTAAGGTTCACGCAGAAAGTTAGGACCATTATGAATATACGTGCCATCTAGGCAAGGCGGAAAGGAGCCTTCTACTACTTCGCATTCAGTAGGATGTGGGTGGATCGGCATGTAACCATCTTCAGCACCTGATAAAATTTTATTGAAGTAAAATAAAACACAGCCATAAATGGACATGTAGTATAAATACACATACTCCTCTATTATCACTAATCAGAATCTTAAATTCAAGAAGAAAAGGAAAACAAAAGAAGATACAACACAAAATCAAACAGTTCCTTATCACAACTTTCTCCCCTTTTTTCTATCTGAATAAAGAAATTATGCCTCGTAGATACACATGCCAGACTTTGGAATCACTTCAGTTTAGCCTTCCCAAATCCTTACTCTTGCCCTTGACTGCCTACAGTTTCTCTTTCCATATCAATCTGTAGTCATGGGTTGACTGATGCAGCATCTGAAACGGGCCTTTCTGACCTTCGTCAAGATCTCTGTTTCTGCAGCCTCAAGCATTCTGACCACCTGAGAGAAAGGTGGTCTATTGTCAGGGTTACCATCCCAGCAGCAAGTCATGATTTCAGCTAGGACAGGCAAACAATCACTGGGGATGGTTGGACGGACGCCTTTGTTGACAACTGCAAAAGCTGCCTGCACAGCAGTCATGTTCTGGAAGGGAAGCATCCCTGTTAGGAGCTCCCACAGAACAATGCCAAAACTATAAACATCAACTTTTTGTGTGTATGGTCGGTGCTGGATCATCTCCCTGCAAAACACAGTAAAAAATGCACTCAAGTAGCCCACAACAGCACGCACATGCTAAACCACAACTAGGAGCATTATCTTTCTCTTTCGCAACAGGAATAATGAAGGCATATTGCAAGAAGAAACAAAAACATGCAATTCAGAAAGTATTGCAAAGATGTGAATACACTGCAAAAAAAAATTACGAAGATGTGAATAGATGGTTTTTCAGGGGAAATGGGACGGGTTGTTTCTTTTCAAAATAACCTAAAACTCAAATTTTGAATATAGTATAATTGGATGTGATTTCCAAGAGTGGCTACACATGCCAAGATACGAGCCTTATTCGACATGAAGATTGCAACTTGGCAAGTTCTCATCCATTTTCCTCAACTCATGCATGCTACTCATCTACACACCTAAGTTGCTCGGACTCGGGTGCGGATGTCCGATACGGGTGCGGATCTAGAGGTCGGATCCTTCATGATCTAATTTTAAGATTCGGGATATAGATCCATGTATGGATACGGGTGCGGGGATTCGCCTAAAAATAATTAAAATATCTAAAAATAGAGTTATAAAACCTAAATTATGAGATATTATGTGGAGAACTTGAGGAGAATCCTAGAAGGAGATTAAAGGAAAAGGAGTGACATAGAAATTTCTATATAAAAGGTATTCCATTTTCTTCAATTTCACCTTAGTTTTTGTATTGATTACAGGAATCATTAAAACTGTCCAAACTTTCGCTATCGATTTTGGTCAAAGTACCCAAAATCCGTTGACCAAATCGGACACGGATCCCACACCAACACCCACACCCATGTCGTGTCGACACGGGTGTGGCACCAAAAGTGAAGAGTCCGAGCAACTTAGCTACACACTACTCAGTCCTCGCACGGGAAATGATTGCATTGAAAAATCTTGTGCCATCACAGAAAAGTGGTCCATCTCAACTTGCAACAGCACACTTATACATCACCAGAGACACTATATATATCCATTCCTATCACAAGCATTTTGACACATCATCTTCAACTAAATGTTGGAAAATATTGTCCAATTGGGAATGAAAACCTTCATCTGTCGTATTTCTTTGACAAATGCAAGCTTAATCACAGGCATTTGGTCAGTCTCTTATCTTCTTCGGCTAAATGTCGGAAAAAGGTTGTCCAATTGCAAATGAAAAACTTCATTTCCCATATTTCTCTAACAAATGCACGCTTAATCTCCAATCCCCTTAGTTTTAAATAAATGTAATTTCATCCCACAAGACAAGTTTCATCTCTTATATTGTGTAGAAAGCTAGACCATGGAAACTTAAAACACAATTGTATCCTAGAGATATATCCATAGATACTCTTCTTTAAACTTAATTATGTTATGAATCTCCAGACAATGGAAAAGGATATAACTCTATCTTTCAATCTCTTTTCATCCTGGATTGCTCATCTAACTCGAGGTGCACATCCTAACTGCCGCATCAAGCCCGAGAAAGAAAATAATAAGCTAACATAGGAATATTTTTTTAATTTTTTTTAAAAAAAATGTGAAGGCTAACATGAATGATATTTTAAAAGGTCTAAACCATGATAAGTTCATATGTCTTCTGGTCTGTTAAAATGTAGCAACATGTTAGTGAAGTTTCCAATTGAAAAGGCACCTACGTAGTAGTGACACCAAAAACAATCAATCAAACAACTAGCTTAACCTCGAACAACGTTGGCTCGGCTATATGGATTGCCAACCACTATGCTCTATTCAGGCCCAAATTGAAGTGAACATTTTGTTTCTGTCATTAAAACTTAACCATAGTTATCAAACAGGGGCGTTAGTAACTTTACTTGTTCTTTATGTTCTAATTTCATGATAATAAAGTTCATCTGACAACTGCTAAAGCTGCCCAGTACGCAAAATGCATTAATTGACACATGACACAACAGCGTACCCATACATACAGAAGTGTAATTTCTTGGTAGACAAAGTTAGAATATTCTCATGTATGTGTATCTGTACCTTCCATATTCTTGAGTTTTTTCATGTGAATGTACACACGTGCTATATCAGCCTATCTAAATCCTTTATAAGATTTGATGCATATTGTTGAGAATATCATTAACTAATAAAAGTGTATTCTCTCTAACAGCTTAAGCTTTTAGATGAAATGGTCACACACTTCAACATGGTATCAGAGCAGACAGAGGTTGGGATCGAATCTCACTGCCACCCAACTTAAAAAAAAAAAAGAATTTTCATGTGCTTGGCCCATGAAAAAGAATCAGGCCCGCACATGAGGGGGCGTGTTGAGAACATCATTAACTAATAAAAGTGTGTTCTCTCTAACATATGAGATGGTACCACACATGGTCCCACACTTCAACAGAGACCAAGGTTTAGACAAAAACACTAGGTGATGTCTTCCTATCTACATCTGCCTAAGCCTTTGCAGACCAAATTATTTAGTACCTGTGTTAGCAAGAGGTAGCAGGTACCTGGTGAATTTTTGGGTGCACGCTAGCTGGCCCGGTCACCCCGTTATAAAAAGAAACCCTAATTTTGGAGCTAATTCTGTCAAATTTTAAATTAAGAATAAGAGATGATACACCAAAAAAAAAAAGTTGAGCCACTTAAGCTGAAGGGCCTACAACTAGCAAACAGAAATGGTTAACATTTCTCAGTTTGATTACTGTTACATGGAATGAGCACCATGAAAAATTTATTATCTGATAGATCGGCCAGATGAAATAAAAACCAAAGAATGGTATAGGAGGGAACAGAACATGAGATAAAAATATATGGTGAAGCCAAAAAATATATAATTAACTTTAACCCTTTGAAAGTTTAAAACAAAGGTGACAGATGAGCTTTTGTATACTGTTCTAACTAGAACACTCCATAAAAGCACATGAGTGTGAACTATGGTTCATCTCTACACATCTTGAAAACAAATTCCATACGCAGACTGAGTTAAGCACACTAAAACCCACATAAAAGGAGTCTTTTTTACATTTCTAGCAAGAGGCACAAATAACAAAGTTTAAGGGTTGAACTTTTTGAACATTACCAGTTTCAAAAAAAAAAGGTTGAACTTTTTGGAGGTAGCCAGCATTATGCTGAGAAATACAACATTACCAGTTTTTAAAAAAATAAGTTTAAGGGTTGACAGGAAGAAAACAACTTCTCTCTCTTAGCAATACCAGGCATACAATAGGAACATTGGACACAAACAATCTGATTCTTTCAAAAGGTTATACAGTTCTTAAACCTATAAAAAAAAATTCCCCGGGGTTAGCTCAATTGGCAAAGGATGAGGGATTTGTGTCTTAGGTCACAAGTATGAGCCCTTCACTAAGAGAATTAAGACCAATATTTAAGAGGGGGAAGGTAGAGCAGAGTGGTGGGTCCATGAGCCCATCATCACCGAGTTTCAAAAGCTCCGGTTGGCCCAAAGGATTGGTGATGATAGGCTATAAACACGGGTTTTTAGTTATTCTTTGCCTACTATGTACTACATTTTAATTGAGTTTGAGCTAATATATGATTAATTTATACTCATAACATGTATTTTGTTGTGTAGGGCATATTCCCGAGCTACAGAACGAGTTTGGAGCTAAAACTAGTAATTTGAGACTTTGAAGTCTAAGTAGAAGTCCAAGAAAATGATTCAGGTTCAAGTCGGGATTCAATGAGTGAAAGCACTAGCGAAAACACGTGAAAATTGACTAACAAGCAATTTTTGGCCATGCGCGCCATGCTGCACGCACTTGCCTTCCTGCCGAATTTGGGTGTCAACCCGCCGAGAAACAAAGGTCCTGGAAATTTTCCTTCAATCTAAATGCCCCGCCCCGCCCTAGGCCAAAATTCGAGAGATTTTTCAGCTTTTTATGTTCCGGGTTATTTTCATCCAGAACTTTTGGGACATGTTATAAATACTTGGACAACACGTTTTTGAGAGGAATTTTGACCTAGCAAGCATTGGAGGAGCGGAGAAGAATTGAAGCGCTCAAATTTGTTACTTTCCATCACTATTTGATTCAATAAGGAAATTCGAATCAATCAGCAGTTGTAATGTTTTCTAGTTCTTATTCTTTGATGTTCTTTTATTCTATTATGGATTAGTTCTCTTATTGGGTTTTCACAGACATGGTGTATTGATTGACGTTTTTAGATCTGATTCTTGTTTAATATCTTGAACTCTTGGATAGTAGTTTAATTGATTGTTGAGCTATTCTTGATGCTTTAATCGGAAGAGGAAGTGTTCTGTGATTATTTTTATATAAACCTGATTTAGCTCAAGTTGAATGTTTCTATTGATAATCGAAAGAGGCTCTTGAATAATTTATCTTGAGTTATAAGTTGACGATACTCGTGAGAAATCATCCAAAGATCTATTTCTATCCATAGTTTTTGCACATTCTTGGGGATTACATTAGTTTAAACTTGTGGAATCAGAGTTAATTGCTAAAATCTTGCATTTGTATTATGTATTACCCTACATCTCATACTGATATTAACCATTGCTTTCGTTATCAATTGTCTTTAATTACGTTTGTAGTCGATAATCGTGGTTTATAACCACGACAAACTCAAGTTTTGATCCCCTGAATAATAGTTAGCAAGCTTTGTTGATTGTTGATTCATCACGATCTTACTATACTACTTTTGAGTAGCGAAACTTTTGAAAATCATGTTGTGTTTTGCACTCGTCAATTGACTCCAGAAAACTTAAGAGGAGGGTAGAGGGGTGGGCCCATTATTCCCAAGTTTCAAAAGCTCTGCTGCCCAAAGGTTTGAGGGTAAAGGGCAGGTCGGGTCCATCATCCCCGGAGTTTGGAGAGCTCCAGTTGGTTCAAGACATATTTCTCAATCATCAGGAAAAAAAAAAAATTAAATCCATCACTTTTTCACTTTAAATCTATCTTTAGGCAATGAAGGTGTAGTTATATTAGATCATTATATAGATGCTATAGTGCAAAGAAAATGTTCAGTCAAATATCATATTGGAACATAAGCATATCTTACTGATAATATTTCTCTATTTTCTTTGATAAGTTAAAGGCAATTGTATAGCAAACACAAGTATGCAAAACATTTGAATGAATTCTATGAAATGAAGGAAACTAAAACCACTAAAGAATCTATGGAACAGCCGAAATAGCTCTGTGTTAAGGTTAATATTTAACATTTTGAAAAGAAAAAAAAACTCAATATTATGGTTTTGCCAAAAGGCCAGGTTAGAATAAGACAATCACATTTTTTTTTGAGAAAGGTAACAGTAAATAAGACAATCACATTTAATGAGGCTGCTAAAGGGTTAGAGGCTTACGGAGCCATCCAACGGTATGTTCCAGTTTCTGGTGTCATTCCTTCTGTCTGCACCTCAATACGAGCAACCCCAAAGTCTGCAATCTTGATTGATTTATCAGCAGAAATTAGTAGGTTGTCAGATTTCAGGTCACGATGTATCAGATTCAGGCCATGCACATATTCCATACCCCTTGCCACATCCAAGGCCTGCTTCACTGCTAACTTCAAGGGCACAGATCGATTTTGTCGCCTAGTGAGAAACTGACGAACTGATCCTCCTTTAGCATATTCAGTGACAATACACCACACCATGGGTTTACGGCATGCACCAATAAACCGAACAATATTTGGATGTCTCAACCTCGCCAACATCATAACTTCCTGCTGAAACTGTTGCTCCATCAAGTGAGCCCTCTCAAGATCATTATCTGGCCTCTCTAGAAGCTTGATAGCAACATCCTCACCATTGTAAGTTCCTTTGTAGAGTTTCCCAAAAGCCCCTTGAGCAAAAGCTGGCCCCATGTTGAGCTTCCTCAAATCAATTGTCCACTCATCATAATTCTCAAGCCCATTGGTAGGAAATCGAGGATCCATCAAAGCTTTAGCTAGGGCATCGTCACTCAACCCATGAGAGGCTTTGCCCTTATTTACACTAGCTGCAACCGAATAGTTATTGTGAACACGCTTGAGACCCTGATGGTTTAAAATACGAGTGTGCGAATCATTTGATCCAACACTGCTGTTATCCATCGACATTGCAACTGAACCTCCACCATTGCTCATCTGCAAGCTCCCATAACTATCGATTGACATGTGTGATCCCTCACCAAGCTTATGATAAAAATTTTGCGAGAGCCCATAATGATCAGGGTTTTCATTTAAGTCTATAAGTCCCGCAAACTTTGGAGCCTCCAACATTTTCCCGTCAAAGTAATTGTAGCAAAAAAACTATAGGTTCTTTTGCATGAGGATTTGTAAGTCAAACTTTTAACAGTCTACAACCCTGTAAAAATCATGAAATATGAGAAGCTCGTTTGTTGAAAATTCTTCTCTCCAACTTCATGCATCAAAACACAATAAATAAATAAATAGGAGAAAATAACAAAACAAAGATTAATTTCAAAATGAACACAAAGAAGCAAAAGTTGTTGAAAAAGTGTCTCTTGAGTTTTCACTCCGGTAAGATTTCAGTTCATTTAATTCCTTCAAATTAGCTAAATGACTCGTAATTAATGAGTATAAGCTTTCATAAAGCAGTAAGGATAGAAATGGCAAAAAGCTCGCTTTGTAAAGCCAGAACTATTTGGACAAATGTTTTGCTGTTTAGAGGACCATTATTTTGCTGTTTGGAGCTAAAGTGAATTTCTTGAGAAATGACAGAGTAAAAACTTTGTTGAATTACATGCAGAAAAATCTTGAGAAGCCTGAAACATCTGAAACAACATATATATATATCAACTAAAAATTAATTAAAAAACAAGTAAATTCGTTGAGAAGAGAAAAAGGAAAAAAAATATATATACAGACCCACCCAATTATAAGAAGTTCCATCTCCCCTTTAACATTTATCTCCCCCACCAGTTGAGGTTTTAATCGTAATTAGAACAAAAACGCGTTTTCGATTTGTAGCTCAGGCTTGAAAGAAAACAAGTCAGATACATGAAGGAAGCACAAACAGGCAAAAACATAACTAAAGAATTCAGCGACAAAACCAAAAAACCAGCTGAAAATTCACAGAAAACCCCAAAAAATCAACAAATTAGATGATCCAGTAGTAAAATTACCCGGATCGAGTAGACTTGACTTTGAGATATGGTATGGTACAAATTCTCAAAACAAGCCGATCGACCGAAAAGCTGTAAAATGGAAGTCTGAGCAGCAGCAGCGGTGGAGAAACGACGTCGTATAAAGAGAGGTAAAAGCAGAGAGGAGAGGAGAAGAGAAAGAGGGAGTAAATGAATGGAAATGTGTTTGTTCAGTCAGTCTTGTTTATTTGGTCTCTGGTTTTGTTTTAGTTTTCCAGGCCAATCTTGTCTCCTTGCATACCCACTTGCTGGGGTCTACCTTCATTTGGCCTCTAATATCTTGTTTGCTTCATGACATAAATGGATAATAATTTTTAGATATTTTATGAAATTATTTTATTTAATGTATTTGATGATATATATTAATATTATTTTTTACTAATTTAATATATGATATATATTTGTATGTAGAGTTTTTTTTTATACTTAATCATGATTAATTAATATATATTTCACTTCATAAAATCACTTAATATATAAGATAATATAGTGTGGTGTAAACACTCAATACAACTAAATATTTACTATTAATCATTGTTATACATGCACTTGAGTTGAGTTGAGGTTTTTTTTTAAAACAATTTCTCTATCTCCATGTGGTAATTATAAGGTCTGCATTCATTCAATCTTCTCCAGACTCCACTTTATAGAATTTCATTGAATTATGTCTGTATTCATTCAATCATTTCCAGACTTCACTTTATAGAATTTCATTGAATATGTTATTATTATAGTAATTATTCTCATAATTCAACTTTTTTTTAGAAAAAACATTCATATTTTTATTATGACATAATATGACGCCATAAAAATGATTATTAATAATAGCATAATGAGAGCTAAAAGGATGAAAGAATTGAAGTTATGCCAGATATATTTTCACAATTATAATTTATATGTATATTAAAGTAAAAAAGTATATGATAAAATTCAAGTCAAATGTGCATTTTCCTTTTTTGAAAAATTTGAGCAAACTCTAATTGACCCAGTCAAAGAAAACAAATATAATAATTTAGACATTCTTTCTTAGTACATTTATTATTACATAATATATAAGTTTGACTTGAACTTTACTTTTGTCCTAACAATATATCAATTTGAAACTAACAAACACAACTTGATAAATCACGTTGTTAATAGATTTAGTTCAAAATATATTTTAGTTTTCTTGGCATACTATAGCATTTTAAATATTACCTTCACATATCGATATCATATATACGAATACGATTGTATGTTTTAAAATAGCAATTTAATTAATCATTATACTAGTGCATTGAAAAGTTAAAAACACAAAATAAAGTATACATAATGACTGCATAAAAAATTAGTGAACTGAAATTTCAGTAAAAAATCATTTGATATTAGTTGAAAAGCTTGTAAATGTGAAGTATATTGAATATAATATTAGACATTATTAAAGTATTTGGTTAGCATCAATAGGGGTACATATTACGAAATTAAGGTGTAATTTTTTGGATATTTATTATTATTTTAATACATAAACGATATGTTTAATAAAGCAAAAGAAAATAATGCAAATTTGGAAATATTTATTTAAAAGATAAAGTTATATTGAATTCTCTAATATTTCTTAAAAAGCAATGAGTTAAAAATAATTGAATATTTCAATATAGATAAAACAAAGTGAAGTAATTCCTTGATTATTCATGACCTAGAAATTCAAAGCAAAATACTTTGACTAAATATTTGACTATATTGCAACTTAAAATAATATTATTGTGAACATGTCGGTGATATCTACTTTCTAAAAAGTCTTACAAGTTGTAGATATATGAGAAAGCTTTAAAATTATATATTTTATTTCATTTTCTCAAGAAATATATTGTCGTGTTTAATTGTCATTATAGGTCAACTCAATTAATAAGTTCATAATTCTGAACCATTAGACTTAATGAATTACAAGTTTGGGCCATAATGATTTAATTACGAGTGTTAAACTTGTACATAAATGAAAAATAAACCATTGGTGTTGTAAAATTTTATATAAATAGAAATATATTTTTGAAATTTAGAGCGCACACATGCCATGAGCTATGAGCCAATTTAATTTTGTATCATATTTTTTGAATTATCTTTGCATTTAATTGTCATATATATAATTGTACGAGAAGTGAGAATTTAATTACAATAGCTTAATTTCACAAAAGTTGTAATCGACTATTAAATCATCAATACTCACATTTAATTTAAATTAATTTTAGCCAAATATTTTACAATATAAAAATTTCTAAAAGTTATACAGATATTTTGGTGGTATAAGATTTCAAATAAGATTATAATATATTCCTAGCAAAATAATATAACGGACCATTAGATTCCTCAATTTCTTCAAAAGTTGACTTGCAAACATAATAAGAGAATTACAAGTTGAATCCGTGTCTTCTAAGTATTGTAGAATCTCGATTGAGTCTGTTTCAATATCTAATGATAGGAGATTATGTGCGAGGGCAATATTTAGGCCGTTGAGGTATGCCTCAAATTCAGTCATGATATGGTTATGGCAGTAAATTTGCTTGTAGAAGCCTATCATCCAGACTCCACTAGTGTTTCTAATGATATCCCCAATTCCACCTTTTCCTTTAATTTATATTTCGAAAAAGAATCATTCGTGTTTAATTTATAGTGTCCAGGAGGAGGGGGTAGCCATTTAATCTGTATAGTAATATATGTAGTAGCATCAATATTACTAAGCGAGTGTGTGTAAGTGATTTATTCAATGGTTCTTGCTATAAATCAGTCCAAGCCCAACGTCAATATATGTAGGGATGCCACATACACAAGCAATTATTGGGCTGAGAAATAGAACTAGAAGACCTTCACAAGGGTTGTTTTAGAATCCAGACCCAATTAGCAACTAGTTTAAAAAGGACACATAGTTAGAAATAATAGTTTATGCGTATTATAATCATGCTTAGGCAAAGTCTGTATCTCTCATCCTGCTTTCTTTACGTCTAGTTCCTCGTCTCCTTCTTCATTCGATCCTAGTTCTTACTTTCAATATTTCTATATTTCCATTTGGGCTTTTGCCTTTTGAGTTGTTGCATTTACTTTGTGGAATTGTAATTGAACTTTAGGCCTATTAATATAATTGAGAAATTGGTTAGAGTCATCACTGGATTTGAGTTCATTACATTGGCGCTTTCATCGATCGTACTCCAATGGCTACGGTGTTGCTAGATCGATTTAGTGGTGATAATCCAGAAGGGTGGATTTTTTTAGTGGAACAGTATTTTACCTACCTTGGCTTCTCCCAGAAGGACTGGCTATCTCTTCCTTCCTTTTACTTTGATGGTGAAGCTCTTACTTGGTTCGATGAATTGTTTCGCAACAAAGAATTTTATGATTGGAATCATTTCAAGGTGAAATTGCATTTGTGATTTCGACAATGGAGTTTCACAAGTTCAACAAAGAGTGTGGCTTGTTTTGACTCCAGTAGCATAGCACCTATAGCTCCGCCGGAAGTTCTTCATGATGCAATTGAATCTGATTTAGCCAATGGAAAACAAGAGGAGGCTGCAGAATTGAAAAATGCTTCTGATTTGGATGGTGAAAACTTACGACCTGTAGATAATTCTAAGGTTTTTCCAGAGATTTTTGACGCTTCTATCGGTAATTTTTTGCACCCCACTAATTTTACTTCCTCTAATGTGTTAATTGGTTGCAATTGTGATGGGGATACACCCCTGGAAATTAAAATTGATGAAGAGGACTATTCAAGAAACTTTGCTTGTAAGGTGTTTGCTGAAATATCCCATAGAGAAATTAAAATGGACTTCAAACATTCAATACCAAACGCCACCCATGTGTTCGAGGAAAAGTCTCATAACTGTTACTCTAAGGTACTCGCTAATTAATCCGGTATGGATGATGACAACTCAGAAAAAGACAAGTTGCTAGCTAAAAATTCCGTACAGAATATATACGAGTTGCCTAGTCAAAATGTCGAAGTATTTTCACTGGGACAATATTCTGAGGCGAGGGATATTGGATTGCAAAATTTTGATTATGTGGACAAATGGTTCAATACAGGCCAGAAATTGATCATTGCTTTAGAATATGAGTATGGTATTTTAATAAAAGAACTTCATTCTAATGATGGTAAGGTGAGAATTTCCAAATTTATTGTGTCACCAAAGTTTGCATATGAGGTTTTGGATCAGGAAGTGGGTAACCATGTGATGGATGTGAGAAAACAAAACAAATGGACAACGCTGAGCTCTCCTACTTATTTTGTGTGCAATATTCTCACGAAGACTCTAAAAAGGCTTTCGCCAACCAACTACTCTTGTTGAAACGTCAGTCTGCAAGCTTATTATCATTTCTCAATAGGTTTTGTTGTTCATCACACTTTTTTGAATCTTCCTTTTGATCTTGGTATACTGGATACTCCTGTACTCTATGGTGCTGACAAGACAATGGTTATAACTAGTCATTTTTTTCTACTTATATTTTTATAGTTATATCGTATGGTGAGCAAGTTTGTGACCTTGGGCTGAATCATGTAAGCACCGCAGCATCTCCGTTTGAAAATTTTAGTAGTGCCTCGAAGGTTCTCTTAGCATCCAATCCAGTTATTTTAGTGAGACATATGTGGATAAAGCAGAAGAATTCACTACTTGAAGACATTGGACCTAATAGTGTTGATATTATTAAACTTAAGAATGTCAGGCAATGGTATGGTCATAAGCTTATCCCTTTAAAGAATTTTACACCATTGTCGGTGATGTCGGTAGTAAGATCAATTTGGACCATCCTATTTAGTGAAAGGTATCACGGCACAAGATACTATGGAGGAGACAAGTACACTGACAAGATAGTAAGACTATTTCAAGAACATGCTTTGGATGTTTTTAAATTTGATCATGCCATATAGGGAACTCAATGTTCAATTATTAACTAGATCCCCTGCAAGCTTTCAAGTGCCTATTGCTCTACTGGAGCCACATGAGAAATGTGCAGATTTTTTTCGATCAAAGCTAATTGTTGCTAGTGCAAGTACTTATGCCAGCCTATATGATTATGCATGTCTCCGCAAGATATGTACCAGACAATTAGAAGTTGTTTTCTTGGAAGACATGGCACATATCAATGGCAGGGTTGCTACTAAGGTTATATATTCTCCTTTTAAGTATGCAGTTTTGTTACATGTGCTATACAATTTATGGGTGCTCAAGTTTATGTTTTAGTTATGTTGGACAAAAGCTTCTTTACCTTTAAGGATTTTAATAATGAGCAGCTCATGTTTGTTGATGATCCAATGTGGGTTGTTGTTGTGAAAATTATGTTGGATCTCATGCTATTCTTTGGCACCATGGCACAATTTGGCTTGGCTACAATTGGTGGGGATTAAACTATCAAAACTATTCTTGACTTGAACCTTGAGGACAAGATTCTTATTGAGGACGGGAGTGTTGTTATGAATCAGTACAAGCCCAACGTCAATACCTATAAGGATGCCACACAAGCAGCTATTGGGCTGAGAAATAGAACCAGAGAAGTCCTTCACAAAGTTTGATTTGGGATCCAGGCCCAATTAACAAATAGTTTAAAAGGACGTAGTTAGAAAGAATAGTTTAAGCGTATTATGATCAAGGTTGATTTGTGATCCAAGCCCAATTGACAAGTAGTTTAAAAGGACACGTAGTTAGAAAGAATAGTTTATGTGTATTATGATCATGATTAGGCAAAGTTTGTATCTCTCATCCTGCTTTCTTTATGTCTAGTTCCTCGTCTCCTTCTTCATTCGATCATAGTTCTTTCTTTCAATATTTCTATATTTCCGTTTGGGCTTTTACCTTTTGAGTTGTTGCATTTACTTTGTGGAATTGTAATTGAACTTTAGCCTTATTAATATAATTAAAAAGCTGGTTAGAGTCATCATTGGATTTGAGTTCATTATAGTTCTATTTCTTACCATGTAACGTATTAGTTTTACTACGTTGCATCTGATGAAAATAAATAACTACTTTTTTAGTGGATTTTATGCTTCTAATCCAAAAGTAAATAAAAGGCCTATTTACATAGATAATGTATTATATATCCTTATTTACGAGTTATAGCTTATCTTTTATTATTACACAAATTAACCTTATTTTTCTTACCAGAAATTAGGAGTGGGCATTCGGTTCTCCGGTTCGGTTTTCTTAAATTTCAGTTTGGTGTTTCGGTGTTCGGTTTTGAAAAAGTGTGCACCAAATACCAAACCAAAATATTTCGATTCGGTTCGATTTTTTAAACTTTGGTTCGATTTAATTCGGTGTTTTTAAAACGATTTTTCGGTGCAAGCAAATAAAAAATAAAATGAAAATTAAATTATCAAAACGTTTAACTAAAGATAAAGTTGAAAACTCGAAATAATCAATTAACATATTTAATAGTTAAAGTTTCCAACAAAGAACTAAAGAAGTTTTTTTTTTCTCTTTCCGATTTTTTGTTTCAACAAACACTCTTTGTTATAGCAGCCAACAATTTAAACCAAGAATTCAACACTTGAAACTTAAAAGTTAAAACAATACAAAGTTAAAAATGCCTTAATATTCAACTTCATTCAAATAAAAAACAATAGGAGTCACAACTCATAAATACAAGTTACCAAGTATATAATTAATAAATTTAAAATATTATTTTAAATTTAGTTAATAAAATTTTGGTTTTTTGGTGCATCGAATTTTTCTTACCCTTACACCAAATACGGAACCTAAAAATCGAAATTCTGAAAAAAAAAACACCTAAATCGAACCGAAAAACCGAATTAGTTTGGTTCGATTCGGTTTTTTGGTTTTCGGTATTTATGTCCACCCCTACCAGAAATAACTAAATACATATATAGTAGTCTCACACTCTATTTTTATTACCAGAAATAATTAAATATATATTTAATAGTCTCTCTCTTCTCTTTTTTTTACACGTGTTTCTCTTCTATTTTCTTATCTCTTTTTTTTTCTTCTGTCTGCCTCTCTTTCTCTTTTTCTTCCCTCTCTTTCTCTCTCTTTCTCTTTCACCCTTTTTTTTAAAAAAAAAAATCAATTATTTTAATTTAAGAGAAAAAAGATAAAAATAATTATAATACATTTTGAATTCAATATAATACATATTATAGGTATGTTTCAATGCATATGGTGAATATATAACTAAAATATTTTTAATACAAATATATTATAAGTATTATATATGAATTTCAAACATTTCGGTACTATTTAAATGTGTTTACATTGTTAGAAATGTATTATATTTGTTCTGGGATAATAACTATCAAATTTATAGTAATGTATAATATCGAATTCGAATTGTATTATTACCACCAGACCACCGATTGTTTATATTTAATACAGTTTTAATACAATTTTTCAGAACTTCACCTAATATACAATTTTAATACAACTTTAAAAAGGTTTGTGCATTAGAACTTAGGTCTTATAGATATTTTGTATTGAAAAGGTATTAAATCAGTTGTATGTTTAAAAAGGTTTGTGGGTAGAATTTATTGTTAAGGCACAAGATGAATGAAAAATGTATTATAGGTAATTTTGTATCAAAAAGGTATTAAACCAAGTATGTATTTAAAAAGTTTGTGCATTCGAACTTAGGTGTTATGTATACTTTGTATTAAAAATGTATTAAATCAGCTATGTGTTTTAAAAAATGTTTGCGCATTAGAACTTAGGTTTTATGGATATTTTGTATTAAAATGGTATTAAATTAGCTATGTGTTTAAAAAAATGTTTGTACATTAGAACTTAGGTCTTATGGATATTTTGTATTATGGCAAAAGATGAATGAAAAATGTATTATAAATAATTTTGTATCAAAAAGGTATTAAATCAATTATGTATTTAAAAAGTTTGTGCATTAGAACTTAGGTGTTATGTATACTTTGTATTTAAAATGTATTAAATCAGCTATGTGCTTAAAAAAATGTTTGTACATTAGAACTTAGGTCTTATGTATATTTTATATTAAAATGGTATTAAATCAGTTACGTGTAAAAAAGGGTTGTGCATTAGAACTTAGATGTTATATATACTTTGTATTGAAAAGGTATTAAATCAACTATGTGTTTAAAAAAGTTTGTGCGTTAGAACTTAGGTGTTATGTATACTTTATATTAAAAAGGTATTAAATCAACTATGTGTTTAAAAAAAATGTTTGTGCATTGGAACTTATGTTTTATGTATACTTTGTATTAAAAAGGTATTAAATCAACTATGTGTTAAAAAATGTTTGTGCATTAGAACTTAGGTGTTATGTATACTTTGTATTAAAAAAATATTAAATCAACTTTGTGTTAAAAGGTATTAAATCAGCTATGTGTTAAAAAATAACATTATATAAAATGTTTGTGCATGTTACAACTTCCAAGTCAGTAAAACAAGGCATCCTTAAACTTGCAGATAAACAATTTCTGAGAGTATAAGATTGAGCTAATACTCCATACATTGCAGGCAGAACCATAAATATGAAAGGTCATAAAGTAATTCTACACAAGTAGCATCACAAGGCTACCTTGCAATTAATACAATAAATCAACCAACTATGAACCATTCTTCAAACCTAAAACTAGTTAGGGGGTTGGGTTCTATATCTGTTCTGCATTATTTAAGTAGATTTCATTCCAAACCCTTGCCCATTCAACACTATACTGGAGTGGTGGTGTAACACATGCTGAAGAGAGCTCAACCAGCCACATTCATTATAATAAAGATCCATTATAACTTAACTATTTTCTAATTAATTGTGATTTGTCTAAATGTTTAAGCACTATTTGCTTTGTCATTAATTCGATCGAAATTAACAAACCCCTCGCCGGAAAAATTAGCAGTCCTAGCCGACAAATTTAGCAGCTCCTTGCCGGAAAATTAAGCAAACGACCCTTTTCGGGATAATTAAGTAGCCCCTTGCCGGAAATTGAAGCAGCTTCTTGCCGGAAATTTAAGCAAGTGACCGGTTGCCGGAAAATTTTCAAGAACCCCACCCAACCAAATTAGATTGGGTGGGTGGGTGGTGGAGGATGGAGAAGGAAATGGAAGTCATCGGTGGTGGTGAACGGAGAGGCATTTGTAGGCAGAAAATTTATATCAAATAAGTAGGCAAAATATAAATATAAAAAATAAAGAGATGAGGAGAGAGTAATAATATTTTAGCTATTAAAAAAGGTAATTATGCAATGGACAGTAATAAAATAAAAAAATACCCTAAAAAGGGTAATAATTAACTTAAAAGAATCCTGTGAAAATTCCTAAATAAAATGAAGATAGTGAGGAAAAAATGACTATTTCGTTTGTGATTGTTAAAAGTCAGAAATCTAACTATTTGGTCGTGATAGTTGTGTCTTTTGGTTTTATTTTTTTATTGTGACTTTTGATTTTGTTATTTTGTTTATTTAAATTACTTACACAATTTAGGGGTCGTTTGGTAACTAATAAGAGTTATACAATTATTAGTAATGTAGGAATTAGTCATAAGATAATTTATATATTATTTTATGCACATATTAGTTATGCAATTAGGATTAATTATTTCACTTTTTATGATGCATAAAATAATACATAAATTCTCTGATCATAACTTATATACATATATTTGTTATGCAGATTTCTAAATTGTAAACCAAACACCTTATTAATTTTATACATGAATAATTTACCGCTTAACTAGCTAACCAAATATGATTTTACTTATGCAGAATTTAATACTTGTACAACCCACCTTCAAACCATCTACCAAACAATAAGAGGTTAAAAGACAAAACTCTAGGATAATAAATAAATCAATACATATATCGATATGTCACATCACCGGACCTATGTCCTTGGTTTATATAGAATATATATATATAGAAGAAGACTGCCTTAATTAACCAAGAGATAAAATCAACCTACATATAGCCACAACTTAATTTCGATTTGATATCAATCATCAATTTCGATATGCTCTCTCTAACAATCTAAGTTTTTACGTCTTGTTGTGAGGATAGAGCCTGATCGGGAGTCCATTTGCCGGAATTGGCATCGGATTAACGACGATCTTCTCATCGTGGATAATTTTCTTCAAGCTGAACCTCTTAACAAAATGGTGCATGAAAACAAGTATTTCTAAACGACCATACTCTTTTCCAGGGCACATTCTTGGTCCACCCCCAAATGGTACAAATGTGTATGGAGCAGGTCCATTTCCTTCAAAGGCTTTGGAAATACTTCTGGATTTCTGTGTGTAGAATTTGCACTCCAGTATATCTGCAATCAATTTCAATGCACAAACAAGAGTTAGGGTGAATATGGGATGATCTAGGAAAATAAATGAGTTTTCTACCTATTTTATTGTGTTCGATAGTAGGTAAGCAAAGAATGTTATTCTAAAAACATCTGTATATAATTTAAACAAATATTATGGGAGGTGGGCGTAGAGAGGTAGGTGTGTGGTATGGTGAGGGCTATGGAAGGCGGGGTAGTTGAGGTGTGTTGGAGAACCGGAGGACATAATCAATGTAAAATGTCATTCATAATGGCCGAGCCAAAATTTTTACAAAGAGGTTCAAAATATGAACAGTGTAATTTTATATCAAAGGATGTTCAGATTAAACCCTCGGCCATTGTCACTAGTAGAGCTTGTTTACCCTACTTTTATTTTCCTCATTTTAAAAAAATTATTTTCCTAGAGAAAATAATTTTCAGAATATTTGACCAATTGAACATGTGAAAATTGAAAAACATTTTCTAATTTGTATCTAACAACCACGTAGTTTCTCTCTTTTTTCTTCTCATATCCATTTTTCTCCCCGGGATTTGGTGATATTATTTATTTATCACGAGAAAATTACAGATATATACTGTTCGATACTAGTTTATCAATATGATCAAAATAATCAAAATAACACAACATATATAGTATTGTTCTTTATTTTTTATACCTTCCATCCTTTTGTAATGGAGAAACCGTTGAAGGTGAAGTCTGCAAGGGCTTCCCTAAAAGCACCTTGAAGGGGTGGAGCAAGTGTTAGAACTTCACATGCCACATTCCATGAATATCTCATCTTTTTAATGTCTTCCCAATTCAATAATTCTCCTGGACCTTTTGATTTTGCAATCTCCATTTGCTCTGTTATCATCAAATAGAAAGAAGTGTTGGATAATTGATTTGGGTCGTGGGTCACCCATGTGAACTGATCGACCCATTTAGATTTAGATAAGATAGGAGAAGGTTTTATGCCGTTATGAAACAACATAGTAGCTCTTCTGCCTATAAATCTATCTTTCAACAGAGAAAGAGGAGCGAAAAAGAAATAAAAATTCTCACAACGCAAAAATAAAAACACAAAGGCATCTAGTTTGTGGAAAAAAAAAATGTTTTGCTTCCTAGAGATACGAAAGTAGATTTTAAGTTGATTCTTTTGATAGTAAGATCAACAAATTCTGCTGTAATTATAAGGTACACAATCATTGCTCTTGCTCCTTTAATTATATTACAAGAAAAGCATTAATATCTGTTGAAAATAAATTCCCCCAAATATGAGTAGTCAAAAAAGATAATTGCATTTTGAAGAAGAAAGAAAATCAATAAAGTTAGATAAGGCAAGAAGAAAAAACTAATTAAATAACAAAAATGCATGGGAACAATTGTGTTTGCCTAAGACTTGGTAGCACAAAAATGAATATTAGTTGTTATTTTTATCAATTATTAAACTCATAATTTATTTATTTTTAAGTTATATACCGTATCGATCTACTATTAGAAAAGTTTTTATATTAATAGAGTGTAGTTTAACTTCTTACTTACCATTTCTATCATATTACTTATTAATACTTATCAAATAGATTTACATCATATGTAATTTAATTGAGTAAATATTTTTTTACGGTTACCTTTGTAAACTCCGTCATAAATGTCAGGAAGCTCAGCAAGGTATTTGACAATAAAAGCACAAGCAGAACTAGCAGTGTCTTGGCCACCAATCAACAATCCTAATATCTTATCAGCAATATCCAACTCATGCATAAACTTTCCATTTTCATCACGTGTCACTAACATGTGTGACAATATATCTTAACTTCTTGATGCTTTTCCCTCGGTCAAATCAATTTTTCTTTGCTTTATGATTCCCACAAGCTCTTTTCTAATAAAATTTGAGGCCTTAATTGCACGATTAAATGGTGTGCCAGGCAAATTTATAGGTATAAAAATCAATCCAGAAGCTAAAACATCAAAGGGGTCAGCAAGTTTAGCAACATGGTTAGGATCTTCCACACTCACAAATAATCTACAAGCTAACCAAAAAGTATAACGTTTCACTGGAGGGAAAACAAAAACTTCTTCTTGATTTTCCCATGATTGAAAATGTCTTTGCGCGATATGATCCGTGATTCCAATGTAACGTTGCAATGCTTCGGGCTTGAGAAAATTGGGAAGCATTTTCCTCATTTTTATTGCTTCTTCTTTTGAAGAAGTTTGTGTTGAAGATGGGAAGACTTTGTCCACCGAACTTGGCCACCATGCTTGGACTAGTTTATTTTCATTCGAAAACAAGAACTTATTGCCAGAGGCACCACAAAAGACAACCCTTTTTCTCCTAAAAGATGAGTCTTGAAAACATTGGAAGAGTACGTGGAAATTCTATCGAAGATGAATTTTTCAGGATGATCTTTCCAACCAGTAGAGAGAAACTCGAGGCTTTCAGCTATCACCGGCCATCCGGACTTGCCCAGAGGAAGTGGGAAAGACAAGATGGATTTTTTCTTATTGTTGAAGAGAAAGAGGAAGGAGAGGGAGACTAAAAGGACAAAGAGGCAAACAAGAGAGACATAGAACAATTCCATGTCTAACTAATTAATTTTGTGTGTTCGTTTAGAGAAAAATGCTCTTGGTGTGACTTTGCATGAAGTGAGGATTTTTGGGTTGAAGTTAAATCGCATATATATATATATATACTAGTTTCACGGCACGTGCGTTGCACGTGTGTATCATATCATATAGTATACGGTGTTGTAAAATAGAATTAATATTACTAAATTAAAATGTTTTAGTAAATAATTATAACTAAAAGAACATAGGACAATTGTTTTTAAATGATTAATACATATTTTGATAGAGTTACTTGTTTTTTGAGATCAAAATTACTAGATATCATTAAAACATTTCAAAATACATTCAAAGTTTAAATATGGGGAGAAAGTGACATTTCCTTAGTAGTATTGGTTTTTACTTCACTCATGTTATAGTTTCTAGATTACATAATATGGAATTATTGTGGATATGTGATTTTTTTATTGCTATTATCATGTTATAGTTAATCAGTATACACAATTTGCTAATTAATTGATTATATTTTTTCACGTAGTTAAAATTCTTTTTTAGTTTATTGTCAAGTGTGGTTGTATATATATTATTAATATGGTGTTGAAGATAAAACTCAATACAACCGAGTAATTATCAAAAGATAATTGTTCTTTTAATATAGTAAAACCTTGTTAATGTCTATTGGAAAATTTCATGATTGCCATAGTGAGCTGTTGTTATATATTTATATTGATATTTGACATTTTGATCTCATTTAGCTATTAATAATACACAACATGATCGTTTATTGATTTTGTGTAATAAAAATAAAAAATGTATTATTAAACAAATTTAACCAATAAAATAGGAAAAAATATCAATATAAAAAAGGTCACCAATAGCCTTTCCTCTTGAGGTTATGACCATAAATGATGGACGCCATTTAAGTACAATTTTTCTAGTGAGGTAATATTACAAAAAGTGTACTTCTATAGTGAATGTCGACACTGTTATAAGTAGAATGTTATATAGACAAAAAATATAACATGAAAAATAGTTCTAAAGAAAATTAGGACGGTGCAGTGAAATGTTGTTCATATATTAACACAAATATATTAATATATGAACAACATCACCTATGGTGATAATATTTCATTTCTTAAAGTTTCTATCTTATCTTTGTGAAATCGTACACTTCTCCTTTTTTCTGCCGCATACATATTATATAGTTGTTGTCTAATGAAAGTATCTAGTATCTTATAGAAGTTGTATCGTGATATAAAACATTAAACTTTTTCAATAAAAGAAATAATAGATGAATAATATTTAAAGTATTATTTATAGAATCTTTAATTTGATTTACGATCATTTTATGATCAATTACTATTTTTTTAATCTATTTTTATATAGCTAGCAAGGAGTGTATCTTGTGACATAACATTTTATCAGATTAAAATGAACACAAAATAACAGGAAATTCATACTTCAAAAAATTTCATACTCAATATTATAAATTTTTAAAAAAGACAAAGTATATGGAACAATTCATAGCCAATGAAGAAGGAAGACGAAAATATACGTTAATGCTATATTTACTCTAGTGTTCCATTTGATTGAAATCCCTTGCCACCAACACTTTACTTTCTCCGTTCATTTTTACTTGCTATAATTCGACTTGACATATCTATTAAAAAATAATTATTATCATGGTTATAGTATCATATTATCCCTATAATTGATGTTTTGTATTACATAAAAGTGAAAATCTATTTTAAAAATATTGGACTTAACATCAAAACTAATAATTAATGGACTACGTTGATGCCCGTTGTTTTAGCAAAATTAGGAAGAAACTCCTTCGTTAGAAGTAAAAAAATAAAAAATAGAAAAACAGAGAAGAAATATCTTACCCCAATCATGTGTCTTTTTCGTATTTGTTTATTATTATTGTCTTTCCCACACCCTGATCTATTAATTTTATTAGAAAAAATAATCCACAATGTGTGTATTCATCACTATTCACTCGTTACAGAAACATTAATTATTTAATTCTCTCTCGAATAAAAACACAAAAGAAATTAATTAAAGAAACAAAATAAGAAAAAGAAATGAAAATCCATGTGCACTATATATAGAACTTTTATGTGTGAAGAAAAGTTCACAGTTAATTGCACATTTCTCTGTTCTCTTCTTCTTTTCTTTAATAAAAAGTCAATACCTAAACTTTAATAATAAGAACTTTAGCATATCAATGAACGTTGCACGTGTATCTCAAGCTAATAACAATAATTTTCTAAAATGATATAAATTATATTGAAGAATATATGTGATGAAACTTGTACGAGAAAAATACGAGTGCGAATTGATGAATAATTTGCTACAATTTGTTCACCGACTCTTCCTGGTGTGGTACCTCAATTCTTATTCAACTGTTACAAATCACACTTGAGATTTTTTAAGAAGAAAAAGAGTAGAAAAATAAATAAATTGTAGTGTAAAAATAAGAGGAAACCCACCTATTTATAGCAAACAAATGGTAGTATAAATAGGTGCTAATTGTGTCTTTTTAGAAAAGTCACAACCCTTTGAAAGAGTCACAACTGATCGGAAAAGTCACAACCTTTTGGAAAAGTCACAACCCTTTGAAAAAATCATAACTCATCAGAAAAGTCACAACCCTTTGGAAAAGTCACAACCCTTCGAAAAAGTCACAACTCATCGAAGAAGTCACAACTCTTCGGAAAAATAACCTTTCGAAAAAGTCACAATCCTTCGGAAAAGTCACAACCCTTCAATGTGAGAAGTTGTCTACTTTTAATATAATACAATTAAATAAATAAACTAAATTAAGTGTTTTTAGTTGGGTTATTATAGTAATTTAACATTCAAGTTTGAAAGTTTATGCTTTTAAGGTAGTACAGATATAGATAGATAGATGTAGATATATATACTTTGTGACATATTATGTGAAACTATAGCAAGAGATATTCTATAATTTGTCTCATCTTTGTTTTTGAATTATTCCTCTTATCTTAGATTTATTTTATACTTGAGGGCTGGTTAGAAGATTTAGTGTTTTATGCCAAGTCTTACATAATACTCATTTTTGTTCTTCTTTAGCTGTCATACATATTGTGTTTTTCGAGAGACATTTTGACTAATTTTCAAAGTTAAATTAGATTACATTCATTCGATATTTCAAAATAAAATTTTAGATATTCAAAAATTATACGGAAAGTACGATAAATTGCAACTTTTTTCATATCAATATGATAAAAAAAAATATCTTAAAATGTTAGTCAAAATTAATATCATTTGACTTTCAAAAAGGAAACTATGACAACTTAAAAGGAACTAGGGAATATTATTATTGAAATTACATGAGTATGAAAATTTATCAAGTCGATCCCATTATTCGTTCGTGATTACACTTGTCACAAAGTAAAAAAATATATGAGTCGCATCAGGCAAGCATCGATATTATCAACTTTGATGCTTTATAAATCGACCTTGGGATAAAGTTAAAATAACTGTTTCTAAACAATAAAATCATAGGGTAAAGGTGGCATTTAGACTATATATTGTAGTTTTTAAAAAATATTATACCATGATTTTTATTTGACACAGATTTAATGAAAATAAAAAAACTTTTGAATTTTATAGTCTTAAATTAAAGAGATGTCGAATGTCCTAAAATGTTCTTCAATTTTATGGTTTTATATATGTCACATGAAAAGAGTTGTTGTTCCTTTTATTCCTAAAAAAAACAATCAAAACAACATGATACAAACTATCCAACCGAAGTAAAAGTATGATAATTAAATACATAATAGAAACATTAAACAATAAATAGATACATAATATGTTTTAACTTTTTATCGAATAATAACTTTATTTTTCTCTTTTTTTTCTTAATATTGAATTATATATTTTTATGTTTATAAATAAATAAATTATTCACTTTCAGATGTTATTCAAATTTAGAGCTTTTAATCTTGATGAAACAAATGAAACTTCAATGAGGAGAGAAGAATTAGCCTTAAAATTGCCAATAAGTCTAAAATATAGGAGAAGGTAATCGGAAGATGAGCTCGAACTGCTCTCATAAATACAATAAAAATGGTAGATACATTAGTTTTATGACTATCCAGGTCAAAACGAATCAGTTATTATTACACTATTATACCGGAATTTCTTTCAGAGCAGATCAGAGGATGGACAAATATTGTATACAAAATTACAAAATTTATTTATGAATCAAAAAAAGTATATGGACATCCTTCATCGAAAGGATTTAATAGTAACGGAGGGACAACCAAGACAATAATGAAAGCATTGATATAGGTATGTATTGTTGCCAAATTTCAAAACCCAGAAAAAGAAACACCAATATTGAATGAAGTTAGAAGATGAGCTTATAGTATTTGAAGGACAGTTTTGGGAATCAATGTCTTTGCTATGAACAACGTCCATTTTCTCTTGAAACTTTCTTCAAAGAAAGTGTCAAAATATGTGCTAACGAGTGTGTGGATCTGGAGGTGAAGTTGATGCTTAATTGATGGAGACCAACGATGGGTTGCAGGCGACTGAAATTAAAAAGGAATAGGCGTGCATTACTACTGGATAAAACCTATATTTAGACAAATTAATAATAACAAAAAAAAAATAATCCGAACACTCTTCTATCTAAAAATGGTGCTCGATGAAAGGATTCAGATTCCACACTATACTGTGGACTGGGGAGAGAGTGTTTTTATGGAGGAAGCATACTAAAAGGAGAATTGAAAGGCCTTCAAAAAAGAGCGAGGGGTGATGGGCAACCTTCAGGGGCGGACCCACATGGTACCGGACGGGTGCTCGAGCACCCATTAACCTCGTATCGAACTATATATTTTATATAGATATTAAGAAGTGACGTATAAAATTTAAGACCGAGCACCCAAATAACAAATTGCTTGGTTGGCGCAGTGGTTAAACCGGATGTTTAATGTCATTAAGTTGCTTCGGTTCCTGGGTTCGACTCTCTTCATACCCATTAATTTTAGTTTAAAATTCAACTCTCCTCTTTCTACTTATTTATATCAATTTGATTTTTTATTTTATTTTGTTTTTCTCCCTATGCTGATTGTTCTTTTTTTCCTTTCACAAACTGCCCTTTTGCTAACTTTTTCTAAACAAAATTTTATTTAAAAAAACTTTTTCCTTCTTCCTTCATTTGAAATAATTTTTTTGTAGTTTTTTTAATTGATTTTTTCTCTGTCATATTTGAAAGGGAAATTTTACACAAATCCCATAGAGTTAAAAAATAATTATATACTATCCCTACTCTCTTCCAAATTACAAAAATTTCTTAAATTTGGTGGAATTCGAATACATCTCAAAACGTCCCGATACATAGCGTAAAATGATGTATCCGAGAATAGGAGAGAGTAGGAATTTTTGTAATTTTTTCAAATGCTAGAAAATTTTAGAGAATATGGTAAAATAAGTTGTGTGTTTAATTTCATTTAAAATAACTATGATTTTCTTTCTAAAGACAAGTGTTAAATTTGTACACTAATATTTTGTGATTGGTAGCTAAAAGAGCACCCACAACCTTAAAGTCCTGGATCCGCCATTGGCAACCTTAGTCTATATGTTGCTCTTGAGCCACCAAGTACCAATCTCGCAATAATATTGGCGCAAAAGGATCGGTCCTTCACTTGCTGATCGTTCGCGGGTCGAACTCTCTCTCTTGCCACGCCTTTCACTCACTCGCTTGAGAAGGACAAACAACTATTATACCTG
The DNA here is from genome assembly GCA_018342035.1 of Solanum appendiculatum. Lineage (NCBI taxonomy): Eukaryota > Viridiplantae > Streptophyta > Magnoliopsida > Solanales > Solanaceae > Solanum > Solanum appendiculatum. The sequence goes on along the minus strand of JAGDQO010001042.1, from coordinate 1,053,726 downwards.
ATTAGCTAACCAAGAAAGAACAAAAGGCTCGAGTTTACAGATCCATACATATCCAATAAAACACACATAACATGTAAAAATGAAGAACAATATAGAAAATTTTCTTCTTGTATTTCAGAATGAGTAAAGCTATACAATTAGGTTGTATTTATACAAGTAAGATGGCATCTAATTGTAAACCCTAAAAGAATATTCACAAGATCAAATGGAAAAGGAAAAAATATCAAAAGAATATTTACATGACAAAATAAGAAAAGGAAAAAGAATATTCTCCATATCTCCTATGAATGTGCAGAATATATGAAAATCCAACACCCTCCCTCAAGTTGGAGGGGAGAAAGAAATGCCCAACTTGCCTAAAAGCTGATGATGCACGGGTCTAGTCAAGGACTTGGTAAATATGTCAGCCAGTTGTGAAGAAGATCTCACATAAGATAAAGAAATTAAATCGACGAGATATTGTTGACGGACGAAGTGACAATCAATTTCGACGTATTTTGTCCGTTCATGGAAGACTGGATTTTTTACGATGTGAATCGCAGCAACACTGTCAGAGTGGAGAGGTACTGGACAGGAGATCGGAACTAAAAGATCATTGAATAGGCGAACCAACCATGCAAGCTCGGCTACAACCCTCCTCATAGATTTATACTCAGCTTCAGCAGAACTGAGAGAAATTGATGTTTGTTTCTTAGATTTCCACGAAATAGGAGAAGACCCGAGGGAAATATAAAATCCACTCACTGATCTTCGTGAATCTGGACAAGTACCCCAGTCTGAGTCATAAAAGTCAATCAATTTGAAAAAAGCAGATACAAACATAAACAGACCAAGACCAGGATCTTTAAGCAAATAACGAAGAACCCGCTGAGCAATTGCAAGATGAAGTTCACGAGGATCTTGCATATATTGAGTCAGATGCTGCACTGTAAAGGATGAATCAATCCTTGTATGTGTGAGATACTTTAGCTTACCTAACAAACGCCTGTATAAAGTAGGATCTTTTATGGGAATTCCTTGATTTGCTAGTAACTTGACATTAGGATCCAAAGGTGAAGAAACAGGAGATAAATGTAGAGAATCAAACTCCTATAGCAAGTCCAATGTGAATTTCCTTTGGGAAATAATCATACCAATAGGTTCTCTCACTACCTCCATCCCAAGAAAATAGTGCAACTGGCCAAGATCTTTAATTTTGAATTATTTGTCCAGAAAGAGTTTTAAAGCATGCAATTCAGCTTCATTGTTTCCTGTCAACAATATGTCATCCACATATACAGCCACAATAGAAATAGAATTGGCAGATTTCTTAGAAAATAGAGAATAATCATTCATAGAATGACTAAAACCTTTAAAATTGAGAGCAGAAGTGAGTTTAGCATATCATTATCTGGATGCTTGCTTAAGTCCGCAAATGGATTTTCTAAGCAAGCAGACATGGTTAGGAGAAAGAGGTGTAAGACCAGGAGGAAATTTCATGTAAACCTCTTCATTTAAGTCGCCATGTAGAAAAACATTGTTCACATCTAATTGAAAAACACCCCATCCATTCTTCAGTGCAATAGCCAAAATACACCTGATGGTAGTCATCTTGACTACAGGAGAAAAAGTTTCATTATAATCAATACCTTCTCTCTGCACATCACCTCTACTGAATAATCTAGCTTTTAGTCTTTCAATACTTCCATCAGAGTGCTGCTTTACTTTATAAACCTATTTAGATGGCAGAGCCTTCTTACAGGGGGCAGCACAACAACATCCCATGCGTTGTTAAGTTTTAGAGCTGCAAGTTCTTTATCCATGGCTTCCTGCCAACCTGAATGGTGGGCTGCCTAAATATAGCTAACAGGTTCCTGTATACTAGTAATGGAATTGAGCATGACTTGATTGTTAGAAGATAAATCACTAAAAGATAAAGACTCAGGAGTAACAGGACTTAGAAAACAAAAAGAAGTCACAGCAGTAAGGTGAAGAGCATTGCAAGTATAGTTTTCTAAGTAATCAGGTTTCTTATGATTTCTGGAAGATTTTTTGAGTATAGTTTGAACAACGGGTAAGGGAGAAGAAGGTATGGGGGACATATTAGGAGAGGAAATAATATGTGAAGTAACATTGGAAGGAGACGAAGATTTAGAAGGACTAGTAGATATAGGGACAATATCAAAATCAGAATTTGAATTTGATGTGGAAAAAGGAGATTCTAAGGGATAATCAGAAGAAATGGTAGTAGTAGAAGGAAATAAAGTAGAAGGTAAACCAGATTGTGCAAAGAAAGGAAAATACTCTTCATGGAAAATAACATTCCTGGAAACTGAAATTTTCTTAGTTTGTAGATCCAACATTTTGTAGCCTTTTTTTCCATATGGATATCCTATAAATACACAAGGTGAAGATTTAGGATCAAATTTAGTTCTACGTAAAGGAAGAGTAGAGATAAAGCACAAGCAACCAAAACACTTCAGATGAGAATAAGATGGTTTAACTTTGAACAGAACCTCAAAAGGAGTTTTTGAATTCAAAACACTGGAAGGAAATCTATTTATAAGATAAGTAGTTGTTAACAAGCATTCCCCCCAAAAACTAATAGGAAGGTGAGATTGATATAAAAGAGCTCTTGATGTTTCCAATAAATGCTTGTGTTTTCTCTCCACTACTCCATTTTGTTGTGGAGTGTGGACACAAGTAGTTTGATGAATAATTCCTTTGGAAAAAAAAATTAGATTGAATTTTTCCACAACCTAATTCAAAGGCATTGTCAGTTCTGATAATTTTTACTTTGGAATTGAATTGTCTTTCTACCATAAAAATAAAAGATTGAAGGACAGAGAAGGCATTTGATTTAGTGCCAAGTAAATGAGTCCAAGTAGCTCTACTAAAATCATCAACAATTGTAAGAAAATATCTATATCCATCATGTGTAGTAGATTTATAAGGACCCCAAGTATCCACATGAATTAAGTCAAAAGCAGTCTTAGTACAAGTATCACTAGAAGGAAAAGATAATTTTGATTGCCTTGCCATAGGACAAATAAGACAAGGAGAAGATAACTTTGAACAAGATTTAGAGACATGAAAAACTTTCTTCATATTATTCATTGGCATATGGCCTAACCTATAATGCCATAGCTTTTCTTTTACATTGGAATCAAAGAAACTAGAACAAGAAGTAAACGCATTATTTAAAGAACTTGAAAACGATATACTATGAAGACTGGAACTACGTAGGCTCTTTGTAGAAACTGTTGGCTGACTTGACTTGAAGATATATAGACCTCCTTGTTATTTACCAAGCACCAGAGGGCTCTTCATTGAAGGGCCCTGTAACATGAAACAAGTGTTAGGGGTAAAAAGAACATATTTGTGAAATTGTGTACATAATTTGTGAATAGAGATAAGATTGAATCTGAAAGAAGGAATATAGAGAACATTTTGTAGAACTAGATTGGATAAAAGAGAAACAGATCCTGAATGAGTAACTTTTACTTTATGAGAATCAAGTAGAGTTACCATGATAGGTTTAGGTAAAGGGTTGGAATTAGTAAAAAAACTTCTATCAAAAGTCATATGCTCAGATGCTCCACTATCTAATATCCAAGAATAATTGTCAACTTTAAACATGTAAGCATAAGAATTAAAGAACTTGGTCATACCTGCACAAGTGAGATTTGCAGATGCATTATTAGATCCTTCATTCTTTTGATTCAGTTTCTGCAAAAGTTACAAAAGTTGTGCCACATTTTCTTGACTGAGAGAATTCACATTTGAATCATTTTCCATTCCTTGATGGGTACCTTTTCCTGTACTAAAGACATTGCTGTCAATAGTACCCTTTTGATACTTCTTAGATTTAATGAACTTGAAATCAGAAGGAAAACCATGAAGTTTATAGCAATGGTCAATGGCATGTCCTATCTTCTTACAATAGTTGCACACCAGAGAAGTTTTCTTAATGGGATTTCCTTGTTGAGTTTTGTAATCATTGAACCTCCTTTCTCCTGCATTACCAACAAGAAAGGATGTTGATTCTCCTGGATAAACATGAGTAGCATGAATTTCCCTTTGTTTTTCATCTTGAATAACAAGAGAATAAGCATGGCCAATAGTGGGAAGAGAATAAAATATTGCTCCTAACACCTATGAAAGTGTCATTTAGACCCATAAGAAACTGAAGCAACCTTTCATCTCGACGAGCTTTTATACTCTTTTCTTTTGCTCCACACAGACACTCACAAACACAAGCAGAAAAGGTGTTTAGTGCATCTAACTCATAAAGTCTCTTTATTTTTGTGAAATATACGGAAATACTAGAATTTCTTGAACTACATCATTTAAATCTTTTTGAAGTTGGAAACAATTTGGCACCATTAGCCTAACCAAATCTATCTTCCAAGTCAGACCATAAGACTTTGGCACTTTAGGTATACAAGACAGACTCAACAATTTCTTTCGAGAGAGAATTGAGTAACCAGGACAAGATCATGTCATTACATCTTGACCAAGCCTTTTGAAGAGTTATATCAGTAGGAACAGCTAGGGATCCATCAATGAATCCTAGCTTGTTCTTCGCTGAAAGAGCTATAATAACAGCCCTTCTCCAGCCACCATAACTTCTACCGTAAAAAACAGTGGAGACAAGGTTCATGCCGGGATAATCAGAAGGGTGAATGTAGAAAGCATGTGATGAATCCACTGCATTAATTGCAAGAACTCTATCACTCTTTTCTGTGATTTGAGTATTGGATGATTCAACTTTAACCATTTTAAAAAATAGAGAAAAAAATGAGAGCGGAAAGATAAAAAAATAAAATTAACACTGCTCTAAAACCATGTAAAAATGAAGAACAATATAGAAAATTTTCTTCTTGTATTTCTGAATGAGTAAAGCTATACAATTAGGTTGTATTTATATAAGTAAGATGTCATCTAATTGTAAACCCTAAAAGAATATTCACAAGATCAAATGGAAAAGGAAAAAATATCAAAAGAATATTTACATGACAAAATTAGAAAAGGAAAAAGAATATCCTCCATATCTCTTATGTATGTACAGAATATATGAAAATCCAACAACCCTAGAGATTAAGGATGCTTATAAATACCCTTCTATTAATATACATGAACATAACTAAGTTCCAAAGAGAAGTTACTTGAATTTTTGTACATGAACTATAATTAGTCTAAAATAGACTCCAACCATTTTTGTACATGATAATTTTATTCATGGAATAAAAGAGACTCCAACCATATTTGTATACAAGAAGTCAAGTAGCAAAAGGAAATAAAATACCGAGAATGTCTAAATATATATTTTACCATACTTAATATATTTAAATATATACTTTATCCATATTTAGAATATCTATACAATATTTACCAAATTTTAACATCTCTTCTCAAACTTAAGATGGTTTAGAAGAAATCAGATTGAGTTTGACCACCAGAACTTGGAAACGTCTAGGAAGATGAGGCTTGGTGAAAACATCAGCTAGTTGATCTAAAGACCCAATAGATGCTAATCGAATGGCACCAAGATCAATGTGTTGACGAGTAAAATGACAATCAATCTCAATATACTTTGTACGCTCATAAATACATCATTATGAGCAATCTGAATGGCACTACGATTATCACAATAAAGAGTAGTGGCAGAAGATTGAGGAATACTCATGTAAGCCAATAACCAACGAAGCCACAATATCTCAACAGTAGTATCGACAAGTGCGCGATATTCTGATTCGGTACTTGATCGGGATGCTAAGGTTTGTTTCTTGCTTCTCCATGATAAAAGAGAATCTCCTAGAAAAGTACAATAACTAGTAGTAGTACGTCTATCAACGGGATCACGTCCCCAATCAACATCAGCATATGCTTTTAATTCAAGAGAAGAATCAGCTGAAAAGTGAAGTCCATGGAACATAGTGCTTTTGACATAACGAAGAATTTGCAGAACAACAACATAATGAGTAGAGCGAGGCACAACCATGAATTGACTAACTATATGAACAACATAAGCAATATCTGGACGAGTAACTGTCAGATAGATAAGACTACCTACAAGTGTCCGATAAAGAGTGGTATTAGGCAATAAAGTGTCATTGGTAGGAGAAAACCGCACATTAGGCTCAAGAGGTGTGCTCTAAATTTTATTATCGCTAATACCTGCTTTTGATAACAAATCAGAAGCATACTTAACTTGAGATAAAGAAATCCCATTATCAAACGTGAGAACTTCGATGTTGTAACACCTCGGATTCGAAAAAGAAGAAAAATATTTTTTTTAGGTTTCAGGCTGTATCTACAGCTCCCACCTACGGTTGATAGAAGGACCTACGAACCGTAGATGGAAGCCATAGATGGTGGAGAAGTTATTTTCAGGAATTAAGTTTCAGTATCCTTTCTATGACTCAACATGACGGTCCGTCGTTGCTTCTACGGACCGTAGATAGGTTTCGTAGGTCACCCCAGACTTGGTGAAATTTTGAGGGTCTAAGTTGAGATTTACAGTTGGTATGTACGGTCCGTAAATGAACCAACGGATCGTACATGGGTTCCGTCAATTGAAGTTCCAATTAATCAGTCTTTGAACCCGACCTACGGTTGGCCAGGACGGTCCGTAGTTGGACCTACGGACCGTAGGTCAGAGCCCGACAATTATTTTAAAGGACTTTTTGGTCTTTTCCCTAATTGATCTATTCCTAATCTAAGTCGGTTAAGCCCTAGTCCTAGACTCTATATAAGTCCTCTAAGCCTAATTTTACTCATTCTAATCACTCCCATATTCCCTCCATAGTTTTCCCCAAATATTTCTCTCTCTAGAAGCTTAAAGAAGAAGAAGAAAATCTAGGGTTCAAGCCAAGCCTCCTAATCCTCCATTGATTTCAAGTTTTTGGCATCAAGGTATGATGGTTTTCACCTATGGAGTCCTTTCCTCCACAGGGTTCCTAAATTCTCCAATTTTATAAAGTTAGATTCTTCAATTGAAATTAGGGTTTTCTTCTATCTCATAGGTTCTTTCCGATTATGATCTAATTGATTTATTTAAGTCTTTTTATGCATGTTTTGAAGTGGAATTCCCATGAACCCATGCATGATCCATGATTTTAACTATGAACCCATGATGAAGCTTATGAACTATGATCCATGAATTTATGAAGATATGCATGCTTTTTATGAAATTGATGTAAATGAATTTGAGGATGCTTCATGAATATATTTTAGGAAAATTATGCATGTTTTATGAAAGTAATGTTTATGACTCAAGTAAGCTTATAGATGAAGGTTTCTATATGTCCTATGAAGCTTGGCCACATGACATGAATGACATCTAGATTTGCCATCAATGCTTTTCGGGCTATTTTTCAAAATTAGGTCTTGATTAGTATGGTAGCCGGTTATGCCATCAATGATCATAGATCACGTTTTTAAAACTATTTCCATTAGTAGTATGACACTTCTAGTATGAAGTTTTAATGACTATGGGCCTTATAAAACTATTATGAAAAGATCATGGATGGTGAAAGGTTTTCTCATGCATGGTCTAAGGAGCTAACCTAATGATAAGACAAGTTAAGAACTATGATTAATCCGTGAGAATTATGCTTAGCACCGAGAGGATATTGAGATGGAAGTTCTCCCGTAGTAAAGGCCGGGTTTCTAGTAGCAATCTCCTTATCCCATACCTATGTGCCCCCATAGGATGATTCTCTTGAATAGACATTAGCTAGTGGATCCACTTTATCAAATGATGGTGTGTGTACGGATTCTACCTTGCAAGTAGATTCCTCTTCTTTCGGTATGAGGGATATACCGGATTCCATGTTATAGCTCCCATGGTCTATGTCGGTGAAGGCTCACTTCCCACAATAATGAACTAAGGTTTCTTCTAGAAGTATCACACAAGTGTTTTAAAGATGTTAAGCTTGCATTGCATTGACCATGATTATGATTTGTGTTTTCTAACCCTTTTATCTTATGATTTAAGTTTGGTCATTGTATGTCATACAAAGTCCTTTCGAGCATGATTTCATAACTCTTATGCATTGCTACCATACTTGGTATATTCTTGTACTAACACATACTCTTGCCTACATTTTCTCCTAAGTGTAGGATCCGACTCATCTCCATCCTCCCGTGGCTAGATCGTTGTGATAGAGACCTTGAAGACTTGGTGAGTCCTTATACATTTGAGGACAATGCCATGTTTATGCTTTCATGTCATTTTAGTTTAAGACTTGTACAGGTTACGTCCCAACTTTCGTTTCATTTATGACATAGATGGCTTTGACACAATGTTTAGATTTTCGCTACTTTGATATATATATTGTCTTTGAATTTCTTACTTACTATTATCTTGTATGATGCATGCTAAGTGGCTTATATGGGGCCTTTCAGGGTCTTATACGCCATGTCACGTCTAGGGGCTACTTTAGATCGTGACAGATGCCCAAGAAATAGTTGAGAGACCCCAAATTAATCTTTCATCTCAAAATTAGTACTAAAAATTTCTTTAACCTCTGAAATACCATCATCACTAGTAATAATCATATCATCCGCATAAAGAATCAAAAGAACCATACCTTGTGTTCTTACAAAAAGAGCAGTATCATGTGAGCTAGAAGAGAATCCCAATTTGCTCAATGTTGAACTAAACTTTGCATACCAAGCTTGTGGAGCTTGATTCAAACCATATAATGCACGACGAAGGCGTCATACTTTATTTGGAGGACAATTGTATCCTGGCGAAGGTTTCATATAAACCTCTTACTTCAAATCTCCATTAGGAAAATCATTTTTAACATCCATTTGAGAAAGTCCCCACCATTTAGCTGCTGCAATAGAAAGAAGGGCATGGACAGAGGTAAAACGAGCTACTGAGCGAAGGTTTCCTCATAATCAATTCAATACTCTTGGGTGAATCCTCGAGCAACTAATCGATCCTTGTATCTTTCAACAGAGCCATCAGATCATGTCTTGATCTTGTAGATCCATTTGCAATCAACAAGAGTTTTATCAAAAGGAGGGTCAACTAAGTCCCAAATATGAGTTTTTTCTAAGGCCTACAACTCTTATTTCATAGCTTTCTACCAACAAGGATCACTGGATGCCTCTTTTTATGTACCAGACTCATGTAAATTAAACATCGTACAATAACATTGATAATCACGAAGATAACCAAGAAGATTTTTTTTTCTTTTTCTTGACTTGTAGATGAAGTGTTATCAGGAAGAAGAGAAGATGAGGGTGCCTCGGGATCAACATTCATATCAAGTGTGGAACTATCAATTGGAGATGATCATGAGAATTGGATGTTGCATTATTTTCATGAACTGGACCATCAGATGGGCCTGTATCAAAGGAAATGGTTGAACCGTGGGGTGTAATGTCTGACTCACTAGATGAACCTGCATTAAGATCACTTTGAAAAAGCTCAACAGAAGGATTAGAAAAGAATGACACTTCGTTTGATGGAATAGACTCAAACTTTGACAATGAGGAAAATTTAATATGTTCCCAAACAACAACATGCTGAGAAATACGAATACGATTTGATACAGGATGCCAACAACGGTAATCTTTATGTTCTATACCATATCCCAGAAAGAAAGAAACTCGAGCACGAGGTTCTAATTTTGTGTATTCATGTGGTTGAAGAAGAACAAAACAAGCAGAACGAAACACTTAAAGTAATGTGTAGTCAGAAGCTACCTTGTAAAGACGTTCATAAGGAGACATGTTTCCAAGAACAGAATATGAGAGTCTATTGATAGTAAACACTGCAGTAAGGCTGCTTTATCCCAAAAGCGCTCAGGGCAAGATGAATAAATAATCATGGCCCGAATAGAATCAAAGATATGCCTATGTTTACGTTCTGCTCATCCATTTTGTTGGGAGGTACCAGGACAAGAGAATTCATAAAGTGTACCATTTACAGACAAGAAATTCAAAAGTTTAGAATCACGATATTCCATTGGATTTTCATGTCGAAAAACTTTGATAATTTTACCAAATTGAGTTCTAACCATATTGGCAAAATTAATATAGATTTGAGGTAATTCTGAACGATTTTTCATAAGATATATCCATGTGAATCGGAAAAAATCATCGATAAAAAATGACAAAGTATCGTGATCCAATCATGCTTAGTACGGGAAAGGTCCCCAAACATCAGAATGGATTAAATCAAAAGGAGACTTTGAAATAGAAGGATTATTATTAAAAGGTAAAGCAAGTTGTTTGGTCTGTTTACATGCAATACAATCCAAACTTTTCTCATTAACATGACCTAACAACCCACTAGAAACTAAAGGACGAAGTTTACTCAAAGAACAATGACAAAAATGTTGATGCCATAATGACAAAGGAACACTAGAAGAAACAACACATAATCGAGACATAGGAGATAATTGGGGAATATGAAGACTAGTGAGTTCAAACATACTCCCAACTTTACGGCCTTTCCCAATGATTTGTCCTGTCTGAGGGTCCTGCACTTGACAACCACTAGAAGAAAAATTTACATCATATCCCAAATCACATAATTGTCCATCAGAGATAAGATTAAAATTTAAACTTGGAATAAGAAAAGTATCAGGCAAAGAGAGATGTGATGAAGAAATAGATCCTTTATGACTAACATTCATATTAGATCCATCAATAGTATGAATGGATGATGGGCTAGAAATAGTAGTCAGGTCAGAGAAAATCTTGGAATAATACGTCATGTGACTACAACATGCCGAATCAAAGTACCGAGATGAATTACCTGAAGGAGTAACTAGAGTTGCAGAGTTGTTACCAGTTGGAGAAAGGAGTTGACTAAGGAGAGATTGAAGGTCCATGATATTCACTCAACAAATTGACGTCAACAAACAAACAAAAAAAAAGACAGAAGTGACCCAACAAAGTGATGAAACAGTAATTGCTATCAACAAAATATCACGAGAAAAATAGAATAGTGAATATGAATTTCAAAAATTCGAGGAGGCTCTTGATACCATGTTACAAAACGAGACAGAGAAACACAAGAAAATCTGGAGAATTGATAATTCTATTCATCGTGAAATAAAAGAGACTACAACCATATTTGTATACAAGAAGTTAAGAAGCAAAAGGAAATAAAATACCTAGAAAGGAAATAAAATACCTGGAATGTCTAAATATATATTTTACCATACTTAATATATTTAAATATATACTCTACCCATATTTAGAATATATATACAATATTTACCAAATTTTAACATTGTTAATCAGAATTTTACACATACAGACTCAAGAGACACCATAAATTTGGATTATATTGTTCACAGTCATGCAGGATAAGGAATTTCCATATATGTGCTTCCATGATTACGTTACTAAAATTGCGGATAAGGAATTTCTATATATGTGCTTCCATGATTATGTTACTAAAATTGCAAAAAAACTTCAACTGCCCCTTGATTCATTTTGAGCCTTATTACGTCACTTTTGCACTTCCTCAAAATGTTCTTGCGTAAGAATCGACGGTTTTGAAAATTTTCTATATTTACAGCGAGTTGCCCCGCGATAGCGGCCCAATTCCGCTACAGCGGCCCAATTCCGCTACAGCGTTGTCATTATAGTGGAAATATCCTCTATATAGGGAATTAATTCACCTGCAGTAGCGTCGTGTCACCCGCTGTAGTGGTGTGCAGGGGACAGAAACTCAAAAATCCTTCCAAAATTGTCCGTTTCACAACATACCTTTAAACCTTGACATTTGATCTGTATCTTGTCTCGTAGCATGAATTTTAATTGTGCGTACGAAGTTTTTGAATTAATTATTTTCTATATTTACATAGGAATCCAATTCCTTTTGGTTTTGGATTCCTAGACTCAATTATTTTATTCAGGGTTTTCTACATCTATAAATAGTCCATAGAAATAATTATTTAGGGGAGCTATTTTTTGGTGATCAAGAGCAAGGAATTATAATTCATCTTTGGGTTTAATTCTCTATTTCTTCTTTAGGTTTGAATTTTATGAAACTTATTATTTTTGAGTTTATGAATATTATGTGTGGCTAAACGCCCTTGTTCTGAGGCTGTAGCTACGGGTTATTGTTGAACATCGAATTGCTTTGAATTGATTATTGGTTATCGTATACATTACTTTTACATTCTTGTTTTAGTATTTCATGCTAGGCCACCATAAAAATAAATCTATTGTCTATTCTTGGACTCGAGAGATGAAGAGGTAAATAGACCAGAGAATGTAAAGAGCTTGTTCTAACCTCAATTAGATTCGTGTTTAGGAGTGACGCCCGGACGAACACCTAGCTTGGTTACGAAACAGGATGAAATATAAATGCTCACCAATTAGGACTGCCTATCCCCGCTCAATGATGTAGTTAGACAGCTAGTTGGAGTAGGCGATTAGAGGTCGAGAGATCATGATCATAATATTAACCCTGTAAATCAGTAATGTGATAACTAAAATTGATTATTTGCATGAGATGTGATACATGAAACCCAAAGCATGCTGCAGCCCTGGAATTGTCCCTTAATTGATTAAAACACCGAAATTATAGTTATCCTTGTCAGTTAGTTTATTATTTAAATTGTTCTTAGTAATAGTAGTAATCAAAATCATATCATTAATACGTTATTTAAATTATAGATTTAATTGAATTGATATACATTGATCATAAGTCCCTTGGGTACGACAACCCGGTTCTTAAAGAGCCATTTATTACTTCTGCGACCACGTACACTTGCGTGTGCATTTGGGAGCAACAACATTCCAAATCAACTTATTTACGCCAAGTTCAATATCGGGAGTTCTACTCACCCGAATTCAGTTCCAGAAAGTCCTACAAACTCCTTAACGTCTTAGCAACAAGGAAAACAAATTCTACTTAGACGTTTCACCCAATTTTTTCCCTTGATTGACCCAGACCTCATCTTGCTGAGATTTTATTTGAGTGCATGTAGCCTAGCCTGAAATTTTCAGCTCTTCAAATCGAAAGTTTTCTCACTCACTTTCTTTTGCGAATAGCTCACCCATAAATGGTCAATTCTTCAAATTGAAAGTTTTCTCACTCACAAATATTTGTGTGGCTAGAAATCATTTTATTAAAGGTAAAATGATCATTTTAAAATTAAATGGTTACTAACTATAAAAATGTGTCATTCTTTTTTAAACTGACTAAAAAGAAAAGTAAGTGATATAAATTGAGACAAATGAAGTAATAAATAAAGATAGAATCCGAAAAAAATAATAATAAGGTAGCTATGCAATCACACTAAATTGATTATTACTCAAAATGACACTTTTCATTATTACCTGACAATAAATTTAACAATCCAATATAATAAAATTTAAATAACAATCCAAACAAACATTTTAACTAACAATACAATAGGTAACAACCATCCAAACAAGCTGTAAAATTTCCCACAAATTATATTTATTTTCATCATCTCATTTTCCAACTTCCATTTGGTATGATATAAATTATATGTAATTAAAAGAAATCTCTTATATTTTTAAGTGTATCACCTAAATTCAATCGAGGTAGCAACTATATCATCAACACTACTCTTATCTTTAGTTTTAATTGCAATTCTCCCTTCCCATTTCGTTTTATATTAGAAGTTAATTAGTTCCCGATTGGTCGAATTTTAAGAAATCATTAGAGAGACAGAAAAATTGAAGTGATAAATCCTAAGGTTACATATCACACATAAATGTTAGGCCATGAAATCAAAACAAAAAAATCACTTTATTTGAAAATTTTAAGATTGAAGTTGAAGTCCGATTGTGTTTGGCTATAGTTTTTAAGTTAATATTTAGGATTTATATATATATTTTTAAAAAATATAAAATATTATTTGAACATGAAATATAATTTAAACGCAATTATCTTATAAAAATAAAAAAATTAATTGAAAAATGAAATAAAAAAAAAAGTGAAAACAAGTTTTTTGATATTTTCCAAATATTTGCCTTACTATGTAAGTTTTTTTCTATATAAAATTCTAAAAAAAAAAGGTTCTTAAACTATGACCAAAATAAACCGACCCATCTTTGTTGGAAATAGATAATTTACAATGCAAGGCTCGAGTATTTCAATCCCCAAATGAGAAAATAACCAATAAGAATACATTGTTCATTCTGAGTTTTACTAGAAGCAGAAAAAGTGGGAACTCTTTTTCTGTAGCCTAATAAACCTCAATGTAATTTGGATTGTAACCCCATTAGGTGGTCAGATCATTCTTGCTCTAGCAGTAATGTAGCCGCCTCTGTTTGTATTGATGCGTAATATTACGATATATCCTCTGTAGAGAATAGAGGAAGAAAAGTATAATCGAGGAACCTTCTGCTAGCCCAAGATTGTTAACTAAGATCGGAAGATTCAATTAAGGATATAATCGAGGAACCTTCTGCTAGCCCAAGATTGTTAACTAAGATCGGAAGATTCAATTAAGGAAGTGAAAGCTCGAAAGGGGAACTTGTTTATGGAAGAAGACTCTTGAATTGTCTTTGTTTTTGGTTGTTCTTGGGTTGATTACAAATGACAATGCCAATCCCTATTTATACTTGTGTAGGGATGCTTCTAGAATATATTCTAGATACATATACCAGAAAAATCTAGATGACCTTATCTTCTTACTATCTAACAAGAATCTAGACTATTCTATAATTTACTACAAATATCATCTCTAGAATATCTACAAGAAAATTCTAGTAACTTTATTTTCTACTCTAGAAATTTCTGTAAGATACTTATCATAAATACTACACTAGATTATTCTAGAAACTAATCTATGATATTCCAAAAAATCATCTTTAACTTTTTCACATCCTCTTTAAACCAAAAAAAAAACCCAATGAAGTTTAATGCGAAGTTTTGACCACATTAGTCTTGTATACCCTGTGTTTATCCCATGAAATCTTGACATGTAAAACAATAGTTTGGTTCAAAAGTAATTAAATTTTGAAACTACAAACTTGTAAATACTTTGCATACCTTGTTAACTAAGTCAATCACGTTTCAGGTGTTACATGTTTGTTGTCTCCTATTTCAATGCATTTACGTATATATTTTGTATTCATCCCTTATGAACTTTCAATTGATTAATCTTTATCACATAACACCTAGAGTAACTTATAAATTGGTTCATGCTCTAAGAGTTTAAAAGTAAAGTAATTCAAGTATTCAGTATTCAGAGAATGGAAGGTTGTGGCTTATGGAATTGCCAGTTCCAGACTTACATAATATGCAAAACTGGTTGTCCTTTCTTTACAAATTCTTTGGGATCTTACAATTTCTGTTGTAATCACCTTGGATTTCAATCTTAATTTTGAGAGTAGACATCTAAACTTGTATAAAGTTGAACAAGTAGACACACACATTCTATGTGACATAATACATGTAGGACGCTACATAGGATACCGTGTAGGATGTGAATTGTCATATAAGACGCCAAGTAGGACATGTGTGTCTATCTATACAAGTTTATGTATCTACTTGTGCATACCCAAAATTGAAGGACAAAAATGCTAGATAAGACCAAATTAAAGGATACGTTTATGTATTATGTCAATAGAATTATAGAGCATCATCTTTTTCTATCAAACATAGCTTAACTTTACCAAAAAAATTGTTATTCAAGGGTAAAGAGTGATAGTAAAATTAAATGTTTTCATAAAGAGAAAGCCTTGCTTCTTTTTAGGGACAAACTAAAAAAAACAAAAACTTATCTACGTTCAATGTTTATACCGAAATAAAAAATATATAAGACATGTTTTTGATATACACATGTATCACTTAACTATGATTACATGATTTTTTTTTTCTATCAACTTAAGTTGTGGTAGTATGGTTGAAATCTTTTTACCCTAAACTAATGGTTCTAGAATTGAAAAAAATTCGTTGGGAGCACAAATTCTAATTTAGTCAAATTTTAATATGGATATTATACACCACTTGGAAAGCAAAAAAAGAAAACTATTTTGCACTTGCATTTTTTACTACTAAAACTAAATATTTGATTTGATATAAGAAAAATGGCGGAGATAAATATTTGAGGGCTGTTCGAGCATAAATGAAATCATGCGATAGAGTTGAAATTTTATTTGGACATGAAATTCTGATTTTTAAGTTGTATATTTTGCTCATAAATATAAATAATTCATAAGTTATGAAAACTATCAAAATTACTCCAATTCTTTATACAATCTTTTCAAATAAGTAAAAGTTTATACAAAGTATAATACTATTCCAAAAACTATACAATATTTATTGATCGAACTTTAGTTCAATAAAAATGTAAAATTGAGCATAAGTTGTAGTGTACTACTCTCTAATATAATCCTCCAACATAGTATGTACAATCTCCATATGTTGATCATGCATTTCCTGATATAAATAGTTTAAATGTTAATACGAGTAATAATATGAACCATAAATTTGATTTGTAAGAATAATGGCTATATCCAATATAAATAGTTTAAAAGTTGTTAAGAGTAATAATATGATAATATCAACTATAAATTTTGTTTACATATGAAATAAGTGATAAATATATATATATTTTATTTACAAAATATAAACTCCCGGGTCACTTTTAATATTTGAAATACGTGAAATAATAATATGAAATTTTCAAATCAAGTTTTTAAAAATTTTAATTTTTTTTCAAAAAGTCATAAGATAAAATTGCATATCCAAATGCAAAATAATAAAAAAATTATTGGCATTTTGTATTAACACTTTACCAATGAACATAATTTGGTACACACATTAAAAAAACATAGTACATAAATAAGCTTTTTAACTTAGCTTTAACTGGCATCTATTCTCAATTTTGAGTATGTTCAAGTAAACACTAAACTTGTATAAAATTGAACAAGTAGACACACATTATACATGTAGGATGCCACATAAGACGCCACGTAGATTGAATGTGTCTAGTTATTTAATTTTATACAAATTTAAATGTTTACTTAAAGTTAAAGGAAGATAAATGCCAACTGAAGCTAAGTTGGAACATATTTATGTATTATGCCTTAAATGAGATAGGGGGTTAATATTTTTGCGTGTCCAATTATGTAAAAAGGTGCAATTGTAGAATAAAGGTATATTCAATTAATTTATGGCCCACCACCCCCACCGCAAGATCCTTGTTTACTTGTCAGTTGTCACTCTTCTTCCCCACCCCGGCCAAGCCGACCTGGGTATCTGCAGTGTATATACACATTTTTTTTTTGCAAGTTTTTGTATGCACTGAACGCAAAATATTTCAATAATTATTGATGGATTTCACAACCTGTCTGTCGTTCCCATCATCTATTGCGCCTAATGGAAACTGTAGTAGCAGCAACAATTGTATTAGTAGTTTCAATTACCGATCATGTTACAATAATATCAGCAGTAAGGCCAATTTGTTGAAGCAGCAATCTTACGTCTTCAACAAATACCAGTTGCGTAATTTCAAGATTCAACTTGTTCCTCGAATTGAAGCTCAGGTGAAGCAAATTCCATCATCTTTTCTTGTGTTGGGTTAAACCCTTTTTTTTCTTTTAGATATAATATATTAATATACCGGGTTCAGCTGATGTTTATGCCTTTCAGCTTTGAGTGTGCATGAGTAGACACTCGCCTTAGCATCATAGCTTCTAGAGAAGTTTGTCAATGACGGTTAAATTCCTTATCACGGTGTTGTTATTGATAGTAACCTGTAGAAAATTTATGGGTTAGGGAGGTAGAATGGATTGAATTAAAAGAGCAAACACGAGGAGAGTTTGATATGGCTAACTTAAAGATGTTTGGGAGGTAAAGATTTTACAATGATACATCCTGTCTGTCGCTCACTCTAGACTACGTGTGTATGCCTGTGTCGGGTGGGGGGTGGGGGGGAATGTAGGACTTAAGATACCCTCTGTTAATAATTTTTGAAAAGGAAAAAAATGTTTTTTTGTTTTGTTTTTGGGTTAAGAAGCATGCCATCAAGCAATTCTGTTATTTTTTTCCCAATTATCTCCAGGATTTCAGTTTGTTTCTTCCACAGTTGAAAGCTGAGCAACTAGAAAGATCAGAAGGTGGTTGTGAATCTGATGGTCTTCGGTGGCCTTCCCCAAATGATGAAATTCCATTTTGGAAAGGAGAGTTTCCATCTTGGGACCTCAGGTCGGATGCTTCTGCTGGAGTGGAGCAGGATTCTGATCTTTTGCACATTGTTCATGTGACAGCTGAAATGGCACCTATAGCAAAAGTCGGGGGTCTAGGTGACGTTGTAACAGGACTTGGACGTGCCTGTTTAAATCGTGGCCATAAAGTTGATGTTATGATTCCTTTCTATGAATGTATTCCAAAGCATTGCATCAATGAGCTAGCTTTGGTCAAAACTTACAACTCATATCATGATGGTAGCTGGGTTGCCTGTAATGCATATCGAGGAGAAGTTTCGGGAGTCCCAGTGATACTTATTGAACCATCCAACCACTTCTTCAAGGGAACAAACATATATGGAGGGTCATACAATGAATTAGATGCATACTTGTTTTTCAGCCGTGCTTGTCTTGAATGGATGCAGGTATTACAGCCCATGAGTTATAAATTGCTTCATGGTAGATGTATAGAAAGATTAAAATTGAACTTACTCCAATTTGACAATTCTACTAAGACATTTTGGGTTAATGCCTTTAATCCCATGACTCATTGAGCTATATCTGATTGCACACTAGTTATGTACACTTGTGCACATCTTGGGACAAGTCTGGAAATTTTTTATGTGATGATGGCATATCAATATGGTTTGCTGCCTATCAAATGTAGTCCTAAGTTTATTTGATTAGTTGCAACCTCAATTCAGTAGGTTCTTGATGTCTGAATGTTTCAAGCCTGCTCCTGTGTTTTGAGTTGATGTCTTCCTGTAGCTTTCATCAAACAAGACTGTTACTGATTTTTCTGGTCAACATCCTGGTACAGGTAACAGGAATACAACCAGATATCATTCATGTACATGAATGGCAGACAGGTGCTTTACCTCTGTTCTACTGGGACATGTACCATTTTCTCTCACTCCAGGTATGGTCTAGGGGATTATGTTTTTCATTCCCTTAATTAATCTCTGCAGATCTGTATCTATCTGTTTGTTTTTAGCATTGACATTTCATGCAGAAACCGAGAATTGTATTGACTATTCACAACATGGAGCATTATGGAGAATGCAGGTACACTTTTACGCTATAAATGAAGGAAGAAATATGGGTTCATTTTCTAAATTTTTTTTGCTCTGTATGTATCTAACCTCTTCAATGATGGTGTAGTTTAGTCCTAGGAGACCATTTACACCATAAATTAATCCCCTAAAACATTTAACTAGATGCAGCAATAAAGAAACTGCAGAAACAACAAAGAAGACCATATCTAGGATGGTCTTTGTCCTCCTTGTGATTTTTCAAATCTCAGTTTGCAGTTGTCTGAATTAGTGTCTATTCTGTATTCTCTTTTAGTATGGATGAAATATGTTAATTGTTGATTATACCTCAGGGAATAACTTTGGAAGGTATCCAATATAAAGAAACGTGAGTTAATAATACCCAGATCACCTTGAAATGTAAAACAATGTGTTGACATTAGGGGAATATTCTGTGTTCTAGAATTCCCATTGTCAATGGGTGATGATATGTAAGCATTTTGAATAACCTTTATTCATACTGCAATCGTACCAAGGGAAAATTTTATAATATGGAATTTTCCAATTGGCTTCTTCTATGCTTTTATTGGTTTTCAACAAGGCATGTCTTCAGTATTGATATTGTAATGGAATACAATACTGTACTGATATGTTCATTTGCTGAAAAAAAGTGTTACTTTACTGTTGTCCCAGCTTCTCAGGGGGATAGTGCATATCCAGAAAGGCTCAGTTGGTCAGTAGTAGAAGTTAATTCAAGAGTGAGGGAACATTTGCAACTTGAGAGTCATAGTTGCAATCTAGAGATGGAAATGGGTCATGGTGGGTCGGGAAAGAGTGGGTTAAGCTATTCCCTATGTTGATTGATACTGATAGCTTAACTATAGGTGTAGAATGTTGTTGTATTGAATGTAATTGATTATGTGATATTGTCTTTCCTTGTTTAGTCTGAGGACTCATTGTATAAGTATCCATTCTCATGGGTTGTATATTCATCAAGAGATGCAAAGAACTTTTTCGTCTTCTTGAAATCTTTATGGTGTTAAGAGCTATTGCTGCCTCTTTGAGGTGAGCTATCTCCCTTGCAGCACTAGGGTTCCATGTTTATCAAAGAGGTCGGGTTTTCTCTCTCTTGGTTGGCTGTTCGCAACACAATCTCCTTTCAGTTAGTTCCTTTTGGATATTTTTTCCTCCATTGGGGTCGCTGGAACATTCTGAGCCTATCTCTGCCAGTTTTTGATTTTTTCCGATCACTGAAATTAGGATTCCGGTGTGGCAGCTAGCTTTCCGGCAACTTTTCCCGATTTTTTTCCCAGATTTCGGGTTGCAGGCCTTTTCCGACCCTTCCCATCCAAGTTCCGGCAGATTCTATCTGGGTAGAGTTTTTCTGAGATCAGGAAGATTATATCTCCGGAAGGCTATTTCTGTATTTCCGAGTATCCGTATTCAATTTTTGACACTAAGGATTATTACTTGTTCAAACTACGGGTGATACAAAAATAGATAATAATTCTATGTCTCAAATTAGTGTTGTAGAATTGGATGGTGCGGGTACATATTATGCCTGATCAACATCTTGCTTGCTTTTTATCAATTTCTATTGATTTGACTATAGCTAGAGTCTGTCACAACGAGTGTTTTCTTTTCTCCAGTGATCTACCCAATCAATTTGATAAAAAGCGAGCAAGATCTTGATCAAGCAAGATATGTACCTCTACCTTCCAATTCTACAACACTATTCTACAACACTAATTTGAGACAGAAAATTATTTTCCAGTTTTTGTATCACCCATAGTTTGAACAAGTAATAATCCTTGGTGTCAAAATAGGGATATTCAGAAATAACCTTCCAGAAATAGAATCTGCCTGATCTCGCTGGAAAATTCTGCCTTGTCGTAATCTGCTAGAACTTGAATGAGAAGGGTTGGAATAACCTGCAACCCGAGATCTGATATAAATTTGCGTGAAAAGTCGTTGAATGCTGTATATTTGGCCAGAAAGTTCGCTTCCACGGCAGAACCCTAATTCTGGTGTTCGGGGAAAAAATAAAACTGGTAGGGATGTACTTGGAACAAGCTTGTGACCCTAGATCTGAAAAAAATTCGGAAAAATTTGCGGTAAAGCTGAAGATCTAGCTGGAAAGCTAATTCCAGTGGTCGAAAAAATCAAACCTAGTAGGAATAGGCTTGGAATGTTCGAACAACCCCAATGGGGAAAAAAGTTTCAAAAAGAATTGACCGGAAGGAGTTTGTGTTGCGGATAACCACCAAGAGAGAGAAAATTCGACCTCTTTGATAGTAAAATGGAACCCTAGCGCTGCGAGGAAGATAACTCACCTAAAAAAAAGGGCAACAATGTGGCTCTGATGCCATGAAGATTCAAGAAGAAGAAAAAGTTTCTTTGTATTTTTTGATAAATTTATATCCCATGAGAATGAATACTTATACAATAAATCCTACAACTAAATAAGGAAAGAAAATACTACATAATTAATACTATATCAATTTCTTATGGGTGCACCAAGAGAAAATAAAGGATCGGAGGCTACTTCTAACTTAGAAAAACCGACTCTACCCCTTCAAAAACTCTCTTATTTCTCTCACCACACAACCCACATTAACGCTATCGGAACCATGTTCCATGCTCTATGTTTCTCATGTTTCTCCTGCTCTTCCAACTGAACTTCAATTCTTTAACAGTTTTTGGTATAGTCCAAGAAGTACCTAACCAAGTAAACATATCCCACTATAACCTCATGGAAAGACCACTATGAAGGAAGATGATCCATGTCCTCTCCTGCCTCCTTACACATATAACAACAGCTGACGAGGACAACCTTCAGCTTTCTAAGATTTTCCGCCGTCAAGATCACCCCTCTAGTAGCTAGCCAAGTGAAAACACACACTTTATTCGGCACCTAGTCCTTAGGTACCCAATTTGCATTACTAGGGAAAACTACATCTTTACTAATCAATGTTTTCTCATAAAAAAGACTTAACGTGGAACATACTATTCTCCCCCCCCCCCCCCCCAAGAAAGCCTCGGGAATATCAACCCTTATATCTTTCTTATCGCCCCCAAATCGTAGAAGTCCCTCTTAAATCTCAAGTCCCAAAAAAATTCTCTCCACCTTGTGCCCCCCTAATTTGTTGTATTATCAATTTCCTTTGTCAAGATATTCTGAGTAATCTAGAAAAATCGTCTTTCAATAAAATATTCCCATACCACTTATGTCCCCAAAATTTAACCCTCCTCTCATCTCCTACCTTGAATGAGATATTTGCTCCAAAATCATCCCATACCTTCATAATATTCTTCCACAAATCACACCCAAGAGGCATAGTCACATCTCTAGTTCTCCACTCTCCTTCCAATGCCCCATATTTATTAACTATCACCCCTTCCAAAAAGCATTTACCTTCACCCCGAGTATCCACAACCATTTAGCAAGCAATGCTTTATTGAACACGTTTAAGTTTTAAATACCAACCCCTCCCCACTTTTTTGGAGATGTGATAGTCTCCTACCTAACCAAATGAAACTTCCTTGCACCATCCGCTGCATCTAAAGAAAATTTCTTTGGAACTTTTCCAACTTTTCTGTGAATGAAGCTGGAGCATGAAACACAAACAAGAAGTAGGTAGGAATACTCGATAAAGTGCTCTTGATAAGCTTCTACCACCCTATTAATCTCTTTTCGACCCTCTCAAGAATCGGATTTCACACCCTAAGATCCTTGTTCGAAGCACCTGGCGATAATCCAAGATAAGTAGTCGGAAGAGCCTCAACCCTGTAATTCAAAACTTGAGCTAGTGATCCAATGTCGTCCACCTCTAGACAGGTATAATTTCACACTTTCTTAAATTAACTTTGAGGCCTGACACCACCTGGAACACCAAGTAAGCACTTACCTAGATAATCCAATTAGGACGCATCTGCATCACAAAAATACAAGCTATCATCTGCAAACAAGTGAGAAACCGAGACTATGCCAACACCCCAACCACTGCAATAAAACCCTTTAAGAATCCTCCCATAATAACTCTAGCCATCATCCTACTCAGTGCTTCCATTACTAAAATGAATAACATCGGAGATAGAGAGCCTCCTAGTCTCAGACCCCTCGAACTCCCAAAGAAGTCTCACATATTGCTATTTACCAACATTGAATATCTCACCGAAGAGATGCAAAATCTTACCCAACTTCTTCATGTAACCTCAAATCCCAAATGTAAATGATGGAGTCAAGGAAGCTCCAATTCACATGATCATATGCCTTCTCAATATTTATCTTGCACAACAGGCCTTTATTATATTTCTCTTGACAGTCATTTGGATGCATTTTGATCAAGACTATCCAGGTAAGGGACTTGTTTACGAAGATTACTGAGATTAATTAGTATGGACATGTAGCTTAGGCTAGATCTCCCCTGCTAGACCACTCACATTTGAATACTATGTATTGATTGATTGGTGTAAACCTAATATATTAGGGAGGTAAGAAACTAAATATGGTCGTAAGATTAAGAACAAAAGCTAAGTTTTAATTATG
The DNA here is from genome assembly GCA_018342035.1 of Solanum appendiculatum. Classification (NCBI taxonomy): domain Eukaryota; kingdom Viridiplantae; phylum Streptophyta; class Magnoliopsida; order Solanales; family Solanaceae; genus Solanum; species Solanum appendiculatum. Next base: position 1,030,011 of record JAGDQO010001042.1, on the reverse strand, counting down.
GCCTAGGCATGTGAGCTTATGTGGTTGGAATAGTTATGTGGTTACTACAACAACAAGTCAACTACAACTACGCCTCAATCCCAAGTTCCATTAAGTTGAGAAGATTTAACTGAAAGGACCTCGCTGACCTCCAATTTTGTTTCCCTTTATTTTCTTCTTGTAAGTTCTAAATTGAGAAAATGACCTCCATCGACCAAGTAGAAGGTTGATTAGCGACCGTGGGTTAATAAACGACTAAGAAGGAGATTGTAAACTAAATTGCTCGGACTCAGGTGTGGGGTGTCTGATACGAGTGCGGATCTAGAGGTTGAATCTTTCATTATCTAAATTTTAAGATTTGGGGATATGGATCCATGTGTTGGGATTCGGCTAAAAATAATTCAAATATCTAAAAAAAAATATGTCTAAATTATGGTGGACTATTTGGAAGGAACAGAAAGCACGAATTTTTTAGAACAAGTTTGAATATGTAATTTTTATCAAGTACATATGCATGTCCTTAATATTTTTTTCGTGTAACATGGATATTGCAAATGATATAGAGGCCATGATAGACTTCTTGAGTTCATTAAACATATAACAGTGATGTTGACCTCTAAATATCTTTAAAGAACCTTATGATAGCTGGCTTTTTAATACAAATATCTTTTGACGATAAGCCTTTATGATTTCACCATAGCTTTTGATTTGATTTCAGAATTCATTGTATCTGTCGCATATCTCTCTAACCAATTTGTCGAAGTACCCCGAAATCGATTGACCATATCTGGTACGGATTCCACACCATACCCACATTGTGTTTACGGGAGCGTGACACCAAAAGTGAAGAGTCTGTGCAACTTAGATTGTAAATAACCTCCATCGACTAAGAAGGGGATTGATTAGCGATCATGGGTTGACAAACAACCAATCAAGAGGTTGATTATCGACAATAGGGTGATAATCCACCAAAGAAGTAATTGATACCAAAGAAGTAATTGATAATCACCCAAGAAGGAAGTTCAAGAAGGAGATTTAAGAGGATCTCCAACGACCAAGAAGGAGGTTGATTAGTACCATGGTTGATAAACAACCAAGAAGGAGGTTGATTATCAATAATAGAGAAAGAAAAAGGAAAAAACCCGACAATATTCTTTTTTATATTCTTTAATCTAATTTAAGGGTCATCCACCCAATAAAAAATCAACTTGAGGCCATTTACCTAATTGAAGACATAGAATAGGTCTTTTCATCAAAGCAACCAGTTTAGAATATTTTAACAGAATGTTGGGGTCGATTAAGAAGGAGCTAAAGCTAAAAAAAAAACATAACTGAAATTGATCTGTGAAGGTTTATATTTTATTTGTGGCACCTCTTTCCTAATCAAAGAACTGATTTGTGAAAGTGGAGTTGCGATACACACAACATATAATCTAGTATTCCATGAGGGGACCAAACACAATGAGATATATTATCACTTTATCAGGCAGAAAATTCAATTTGATACCTCTATGAGTTTTTTTGTTCAAACAATCAGTTGGCATACACATACACTTAAGTTCTCTGAGGATGAGATTGGATGTATGTGCCACAAGCCTGAAGCCTATAGTCTATATGTTCCAATTTTAGGGGCAGTGTTGTTGTATGATCAGATTGCACCATTCTAGGAGAATAATTCGTAATCTCAATTATATATTCATATTCTAACTACTTATCATAATGTACGTAGCCTACGTTCTATGGAAGGAGCTGTTCTTCCGTAGTGTTAATCAATCAATTGAAAATATTGTCTCTCCTCTATTCACTTACTCTTCAACTATTTTTCGCTCTCTCCATCCCTCCTACTTTGAATCAGTTGTTCTACAAAAGAATATGGGATGCATGCATGCAAGCAATGCACATAAACATATACTTTCTATTGTTTGCTCACTTTGGAATCTTTGGTTTGCTTGAATGGTGGTTTCTGTTGTCACATTTTGTAAGAATCGGTCTCTTTCTAACTGACACCCACTTCAGAATTTGGTTGGTTCTCTTGCATGGTAGTTTTTGTTGTCATATTCTTTTAAGAACTCTGTTTCTTTCTAACTGAAAAGCTCTTTTTTGTGTTTTTTTGTCGTGTTTTATGACTGTAACTGCAGCTGAACTCCAAGTACTATCTCATCAATTTGTTAATATAAGAGGCTAAAGAGATTCTTAGTTCTATCAAAAGCTGCTGGGATTTGATCTGTCAAATATACATACTCCTTCTCTAACCTTTTTTTGCTCTGCTGGATAACACTTTGAACCAAACTAAATAATTGACTTAGAATTCTTGTAGTTTCTTTTCCCTTTTCTTTCTTGATAATCCATGATTCAATCTGCTGCTAAGCTAAAACTAGAAGGATGTGAAGCTAATAGTTGGTATCAGCATCTGATGCACATAAGTCTTTTAGATTTACCAAATTCTTCTCATGAGCTGCCTCTGATTTCTTTGACAGACAAGAGCAACTCAGTAAGTTTGGTCTTGATGGATCTGCCTATGCAACTGAAGACAAGGTGTCCTCATTTATTTAAGATTTAGTTATCATAATTTGTGCAGTCTATGTTGTTTTTTCAGTTAAAGATATTATCAGGAATCCAATGCTTCTGTTGACAATGTGGCAGGCTGTAGATGATCGCACAGTTGGCCATAATCCAGAGAGGTTAAGTTTGTTGAAAGGTGGCATAGTATACAGCAATGCTGTAGTGTAAGTTAGCTAAATCTAGTGTCGCTACTTAATTTGCCTACAAGGTTTACTCTTACTTGGTGTGAAAATTATTTCCCCCTTTTTATTTCTCCCTACTCTAACTGTTTTCTGCATAAATTAAATTAATCAGTCCAATTGTTACATCTCCTCCCTTTTCCTCTAATAAGAACTTTAACCTCGCTACTCATGTTCTTACTTCTCCCGATTTGCTTCTTGTGTCATCTCGTTTGTACCACATCTTTTGCTGAAGCAGAATAAGAGATTATTCTCCAATTGCAACTTTATATTGCTATACCTAATATGGTAAATCACCAAATCAGCTGAGTCACAAGCTGACGGAATTAATTAAATCAGAGTCTTGCCTAAATGCCATCCTTGTAGAAGCAGTGGAAGATGTTTTAAAACGAGTTACAAATTGTTTGACTAGTTCAAGTTAGCAAGAGAACAATCTTTGTTTGCTGGGGAGTAGGAAATTTTACATGTTTGCCCATATTGACTTCTTCAGCAATTTCTTCATGAAGTAAGGTATTTGTGAGCCCAACTGATAGAGAGATCAATGGAAAATGGTGCCTTAGAGACAAGTGCAATTTTGGCCAACTGGAAAAGACCCATAAATTTGATTATATTCTTTGGTAAACAGTCAAGCTTAAGACTATCTATCTTCTTATCTGGTCCTACCTTAACTGTAAACGTCCAACGAAATCCAACTATAGTTTTTATCTATGAGAAACAAACTATGTCCTCAAGTACCCATTTCCATGTAAATGAGTCATTTTCTCAACCATAGCCTAGTCCCAGGTTCCCAGCTAAGATCAGCCATTGCTTCTGAGACAATTTTGGGTATTTGAAAAGTGGATAAGTTTGTAACAAGAACATGATATGAAGGTGAGAAATAGTGATAACTTATGAAATTGAAATAGTATAAGGATTGTGAATAGACTGGATACCTCTGCAAAGAGGAACTGGAAAAAATCGATTGATGTTTCTTCTCATGGTATATGTCTGCAAAATGCACCTAATGAGTAGTGACTCATCCTATTCCAAATCAATAACCTGAATGAGTTTGACCTAGAGTTAGAATCAAATGAGTAAGAAATAAGGAAAAGTCCCGAAAGAAGTTACATCGACTAAGATAAAGTATTTGTTTGTAGTGGGATCATAGTGTTTGTAAGATTTTTGAAGACGGGAATGCCTAAATAACATAGACTTGCCTTTGTCATGTCCAAGGGTGAGATTCTGCAAAGCTTGTACAACTAAATACAGATCAAGAAAGCTGAAATTGAGTTTGATCTTAATATAGAATCAAATGAGTACTTTTGTGCTGCAAAACATAGGAAGTCTTCCAATTGATTATGTAACAATAAGTGGGAATATTAACTCAAAAAAATTATTTGCAACCTATTTTATTCAAAGTGTATTTTTTGTTTAATGACAAGAAATATGCGAACATGCTAGATGCAGGATGCCTTGGAAAGACATAAAAGATGAGAAGGATGTGGAAAAAATATAAAATATTCTGTAAAGCACCACACTGATTACAAATGTTAGCACAACAGGCTTGAAAGATAGAAAATATTCTGATCTACTTCTACAACAGATACCAAGTGCAACAGGAATAGCTATCAAATAGAACTAACACAATTTAGTGTAAACAACTCAAATATAAGTGTTGCCCAATTCTGGATCAACTTTGGAAGACGCACGGTGTGTTTAGCAAACTAAGATGACTCACACTCTAAATAAGACATTTTAGACAGATCTAGGACTATCTTTTGTAACTTGGAGATGTAAGCATGTTTCAGACGGTTATGAAGTATGTATAATGAGGCACCAAAAGTAAAAACATCAAGGTTTTTCGGACTGAATAACTGATACAAGTCTTGTGACTTATGTCCTTTTCCAATCATTTGCCCCTTGCTAAAGTCGTGCAGAATGGCAGAATTAACTAAACAAATTATTAAACAATTTAGGGTTTTGGTTTGTTTATTAACAGATACAGGATTTCATGGACAATCAGGTGCAAAAACCATTGAAGTTAAAGACAATGAAGGAAAAAGTGAGCTGTACCTAATAACTACGATTTGCTTGTACGAACTTTTTAATGTCTAGTTTTAAGTCTGATTCTTTGGACAAATTCTGAAGTTTTCACTCATAAATCTAATAGAGGCTATCCTGAGCTTGTAACAGCTATTGGAATTGCATTTCTCCTGCAACTAAATACAAGATACATGGACTATCTTCATTCTTCATGTCATGAAAAACAAAAAACTATCTTCTTTCTTTAATTTCTCTTCTTAATTTCAGTACAGTTTCACCAACCTATCTCAAGGAGACACTCTGTTCTGGATGGCTTTCTGGTGCTTTGATGAGAAACCGTGATAAGTAAAGTCTTCAGCACTTACCATTAACTATATTTCCTTGTTACATTAAGTTCTGTTTCATTAATCCTGCTTCAGCCTCTCTTTCTGAATCTCTGTAGAAATTAGCATGTGACATATTTAATATCATGCCAATTACTATTTAATTCTCTCTTTTACTTTGCTTTATTTTTTTAATCTGGTTTCCTAATAAAGCTGTTTAAACAAGTTATGCTATCATTCAGGTATTCTGGTATTTTAAATGGGATCGATACTGAAATGTGGAATCCAGCAACAGATATTTATTTGCCTCCTAAATTTGATGGTAACTATTTCTGTGATGTTGTAGAAGTACTTAGACATCACTTGCTTTGAGCTACCATTGCATATGTTTTCCCCGTATGAGCGATGCTAATGTTGGTATAGATTCAAACAGATTACGTCTTAATCCAAGGAAATATTTAAAAAGTTCACCTCATTCATGTTGGGCATGTGGAAGCACAATGGAGACTTCTTTTTTTCCTTTTCATTTGTTTGAGCAATGTAGTCACGGGTTCATGCAGAGTTAACCAGAAAATTGTCACAGTCAGTGTTGTCCATCAACTACCCCAGGGATAATAGGATAGCGTGACTTCACATTATATCGTGATACTCATTGATCCAAGGTATCTCAATAAAGACAAGCGCAGGAAAGGACTTTAAGTAAAACCCTACTACACAAGGCTCATTCAGCAGATATATGGTTTTTGGTCTTGTATCGTTCTCTAGGTATCGGGGTAATGCATAGGGTAAGATAATTGTAATTGTTTAATGACAAATCATTGCTACTGCAGGAATTTCCGTTCTCTCGATGAAAGAAAGGATGCTAATACAACATGTCAGTTTTTTCAAAACTTTACATATTATTGGAGACTGTTCAATATCATTATATCATTATTAACTTACGGAATTGAATGTGATGATTTCTCAACTATATTCACCTATTAAGGGGGGAGAAGGTCAAAATTTACTGATATTATTGCCTTGCTTTAAAAGACGCTGGTGTTTGCTTTCATTGTTGTCTTTTTTCACTAGTTTATATTCTTGGAACTATGAGACACTAGGAGTTTGCATTTAAAAGACTTGCCGTTCAATCAGTTAACATGGAAGAGCTGTCAATTAGTTTTCATTCTTTAGTTGTTTACTTGGACATGAAACTGTCAATTTTGTGATTTTCTAGTCCATATAAAATGTAGTATAGATTTCAAAGTGCAGAAATAGGATGAAAAAAAAGGATAATCTTTATCTAATCCGAAAAAAGGTAGGACAACTTTTTATGAAATCTTTTTGGTTTGTGAATAAGAATTGATCCTGAGCAAGTCTTTGGGGAATTTCAAAAGCTCTTTGATCATAGCTCAGGGGCTTGTCCTTAGGCTCTATACTCTGGTTATACCAGCTTGCTGCTTTCTTGATCCGAATTACCAAACTCTTTTTGTTCCTAAAAGTCTCATGATCCACTGCGTTAATATCAATTATGATAGTAGTGTCATAGGTAGTACTAGTCATTGGTTATTAAATCTCAATGAGTTACCAAAGTGCGGCATGATGTGAATTCGACAGCAGAAGAGAAACATATGTGTCTAGAAGTTCACTCCAATATTTCTTCTAAGTCTTCCAGAATGATCCCCATGTAGACGTCTAATCCAACTTTGATCTTTTCAGTTAGAAAAAACCATGATTCAGTATTTCCGGTATTTGGATGCTCTCTTTACACATTTTTCCTGCTTAGGGATATAATACTCCTTTCATATCTATCAGCTTTGGGGAGCTCTTACTTCTTTTAAGTATATTGCTTCAGATTCTAAGAGCAGTCGCGCACACAGATTTTTCTGTTGTTCAAGAGTTAATTTTCACAAGGGATTCACGTGACTTGACTTGGACTGCTTCACTTATACATTTTACATAACATGTGCAAACTATTTACAGTCAAGAAGTTGATGTCCTCATGGTTCCCGCTTTGCCATTGATCTGCTCGCCTTTCTTTTCAAACCAGAGCTTAGGAAGTTTGGTTTTTATCCTGTGTATAGATATTATGCAAAAGAACGAGCTCCGCATGTTTGATGCAATAATGAGACAAAAGGTTTTATCCATCAGTTCGTCCTCTCTATGTCCACAAGTCTACAATTGGTGTTCCTCTGACCCTAACCTCTACCCAAAAAGGGATGCACAATTAACCGAAAGTGCCTCCTTTTTGGTACAAGGAGAATGTGGCTTTGTCATGGTTAATTTCTCTTGTGAACTTCTAGCTTTGGTCCTTTTCTCCTTTGGTAAATACTTTCTTGATTTGTTTTTGGTAACCAATGTGAATATTACCATAACCAAGTAGAATAAGCATCCAATACACCTAAGGGAGAACGGATCACCTAGTCTCACAACCACCTACTAGAAAAGGTATTATGAGAAATGTTAGGCCTCCCGAATAAGACCAGTCACAAATGATCTTATGAATCAAACCGTTACAACTACGAGCTCTCCTACTAGCTTTTAACAAATCTAGTCTTTCTACAATGTCCTTCTTTACCAATATCAAAACTGTCTCAGTCTGTACACTTTGATGCTTGAAAGTACTCTAGTTTCTCGCTTTCCAAGTATAGTAGACAATTGCTTGCCAAGTAGCTGCTACAATCTCCTTTTTGAAATGCTTCCAGTGCTTCCTTCTTATTCTCTCCAACACAGTTTTCACTTCACCAGCTTGAAGTTGTATGCCCAGCCAGCCTGATAAATCAGTTCTCAGCCATTTGGTCCAAGCACAATTTGCAAATAGGTGCAGGGGTGTTTCTGTAGTCTTCATGTCACATAAGCAACATTCATCACTGTTGATGGATATGTTCAAATGTCTCAGTCTTGCTTTTGTAAGTAGTCTCCCCCAGACAGCTACCCAAAGAACTAATCTATGTTTAGGTTGGGCTACTGGTGTCCACACAAGGTCATCTATTCTCCATCTGATGAGCCAATGAGTGTATTATAGCTATTTGTCATAGAATAGCTACTTTTTTTTATTTGTTGTGTAGCAAATTTTAGTTTTATGGATATTTCTTCAACTTCCTTCTTATTTCACGTTTGTATTTTTGAAGCCAGCAAAACTGAAGGGAAGAGGATATGCAAACAATTTGTTCAAAGGGGACTTGGTCTTCCTTTCAAAGGCATCGAACACGGTATTTGTGTGGCTGATCAAATACCTTTGGTTGTCTGCATTACTAGATTGGTTGCTCAAAAAGGTCTCCATCTCATATCTCATGCGATCAAGCATGTTGAAGAACTAGTAAGTGTTTGTCCCCATTTCGTCATTTTCACCAAAAGTGCACTTAGACACAGGAAAACAGACGTCCGATCAGTCAAATTTATACATACAAAGCACATAGGATACATTTTCATTATGAAAGATTCAATTGGATGACCGTTTATCATTTTATGAGTAAAAGAGAGTCATTGAGATGATGTGAGCTTGACTTTTCCCTCATAAGCACAATACTTGTAAACTACTCTCGGCACTTCCTAAGACATTCCCATGTCTCAACTATGACAGATGTGTAGAATCCCGATATGTGTATCCAGTTTCAGATTTTGATATTAAAGCCCACCAGTTCCCCACCCTGGGGATATAGGGTCACCTGAGCAAGGGGAGTCGGAGATGCATACAGGCTTTATGGTGCAAACAATGTTATCTTACTCAAGTCTACATAGATAAGCATGCATCTAGTAGTGCTCTATTATTATCGCTTTCATCGTGTCAACTATGCTAACTTTTTTTTTTTTTGAAAAGGTAACATTTGTTGTATATATATAAAGACTGCACAAAGCATGGGCGTCACCATAATTTTAGTGTAGAGTACAGAAGGTCCCTAATCCTTTGTCTTCTAACAAGGATTATTAAACATCGAAATAGATTTAAGATTTTCTAGGTACTCTTGTTTACACCAAAAATAAAAAAGGCCTAGACACTTCATCTTCAGCTTCTGTATAGTATTGTATTTGTCTTGAAAGCACCTTTGATTTCTCTAGTTCCAGATTGTCCAAATACAAGCTGGGACGGTCCTCTATCTCTCTTTCTGACTGGATGATATACCATATTTGTTCCAACTTGCTATAACTTCAAGTATTCCCCTTGGCATAGCCCACATAATACCTATCAGGTTGATGAATATCTTCCACAAATGATTTGCCATCTTGCAGTGTAGATGATTGTTTTTGCCTCCTCTCCACATAAGTAACATCTGGAACATAATTGGTATATCCCCTTTCAATAAGATTGTCCTGTCACCTGGTCAGGACTGCCGCTTTTGCCCAAAGCCATGTAAAGTAAGCCACATTGTATGGAACGTTGACTGTCCATATCATCTTCCAGAGCCAACAGCTAATCTGATTGTTTGTTAGGTTGAACACTTTATAAGCAGATTTTACAGAGAGCTTGCCTAAAGACAGTATGCATATGGTGGACAGTTTGGAGGGAGAGAGATCTTAGATTTTTTTGAAGACAAAGGAGAGCCCATTGAGAAGACTAAAATGAGCTGTTCACTTTATTTTATTTTTGGGCGCAAACAGAGTTACATTAGTGATGCTGAAGCAGTGATAGAATCTATATAATCCCTTTAACAATAGCAAGGGATGCACTTTTGGTAATTTGTAAATACTTTTGACAACACCTTGGTGTGATAATTGTAATACACTTACCTTATCTCAAAAAAAAAGTTACAACTTTGCAGCTATTCATAGGATTGTCTTCTAACTTGTGGCCAACTGATAGGGTGTTGTTTTGACCATTGTAATTGAAGTAAGCTACTGCCATGTTTTTCAGGGTGGACAGATGGTTGTTTTGGGGAGGGCTTCAGATAATCGAGTTGAGAGAGAATTTGAAGGTTTAGCAGAACTGGTAAACAAAATTTCTAGACTTGAACTATTCTTCCAGCTGGCATGCTGTGGTGTTACAGACAGTTCTTTCTCCATCATGAGATGGAAAATGAAGCATTCACCACTGATAATACAGTTCATTTATGATCATTTTAATTTTTCCTTCTCTTTATCATTGTTTTTCTAATGATTTTAGAATGGAATCATTTAATGATTTAGATGTCAGGTTCCAGACCAAAGTGCTGGATTTTGACCGAAAGAAAAGCCAATTGATGAACCAAAAAGAAAAATGAACAGGAAAGAACAAGAGTGATAGAATAAGTTAAGTAAAATTTACTGCACTAAAATGCTTATTAATGCATATTTCCTAATTTTCCTCCAGAGTAAACTAGAAGTAATAAGCAGTTAGTGATTTCATATGTTAACAAATGTAATTCCATCCTGCATATAAGTATCATCACTACTCATACATTTGAGAGAACGTAACATAATGTTTTATTTGAAGGAGTTCAATAAATCTGGTTGTGTTTATTAACCTTTTTGAATGACCATGCAAAGTGATATCTGTTACTTATCCTCTTTGTAGCATAACAAGGGCTCCAATATCCGCATCCTTTTGATGTACAGGTAACTTACCTTTTAAAGCAAATTGATTATCTAATACTCCTAACCTTCAACAAATACTAGTGGTAATGTTTATTAAGTTATCTGGAGCTTCAATGGAAATTCTACTTTCTTATCTGATTTAGTGAACCTCAAATGATATGAATCACTTGTAGATATCAATTCTTTTTTCATATGAATCACCTGTATACACTGAATGCATGATGGAAATTTTAACCCGAGTGATCTCTGTTTCCCAAATGGCATCAATCATGAAGCGAGGAGCTGTCCCATATGCTATATGCTGCTGCAGACATGGTCTTAGTGCCTTCAATGTATGAGCCATGCGGGCTAGCACAGATGATTGGAATGCGTTACGGAGCTGTAAGTACTATGATTACTTATTACGAGTAGTTGGTTTCACATTTTATGTTGATAAACGGGGAAAGATATCTGTTTCTTATCTGCTTCTGAGTTGCCGTAATTATATGGTTGAAGAACTTGTCAGAAAGGTTTTATTTAGGGCTGTGTGTGTTTCTAGAAGGATAAAATGGTGGTTGTCTAATTATTGCTTCCAGAAACATACTCATTCCAGCTTAAGAAAGGAAACAATAACAAGGAGTTTTTGTATCTGTTTCAGGTTCCCATAGTTAGGAAGACGGGTGGTCTCGCAGACACGGTTTTTGACATGGATGATCAATCTCACACCGAGATTGCTAATGGGTAACTGATCAAATTCATGAAATCCTACTTATTTTTGTATTCAAAATTGATGCTAGTATGAACTGGTTTCTGAACTTCAACCTTGTGTGTGCTTATATAGTGAGGATGAGAATACAAAAAAGAAATAACCAACAACTGTGGTATTTGACGTTGATCATTAGTCACCTAAATGAAAAACAACTCTCACAGCTGCTTTCTGAGTTTGCATAGATTTTTCTTTTTCAATAATAAAATTGTCTTACTGATGATACATACTATATTGTTAGATGTCAGAGCTAAAGGGTTTTTAAAGAAAAGTGTACCCACTTTTTTCAGCTTAAGTAAATCCAATATAAAGCAAATGTTGCAAGACCGTGGGTACAGTCAGAGCCCAATTGTTTATGTATGTGTTTTTTTCAATAGAAAAATTGTCTGGTCATGCGTCTTTTCCCATTTGGAGGTTTGACTGGCATTGCAACTGTGATTCTGAAGTGTTCACATATTTCTCATGTAGGTTTGTCTTTGAAGGAATTGATGAAGGATCCTTAAACTGCGCCTTAGGCCGTGCATTTTTTTACTATCAAGAAAGTAAGCCATTTTATCCTTGTATATCCATGTAGCTCTTGTCCTTCTGATTTCCTTGAAAGATACCAGTTGATTGTAGGCCTTCATTCACCTCAGAAGCTGACTATCTGTTTTGAGATAAAAATTTAATTGTTTGATTGATATGATGTCCTCCATTGTAATGCAGAACCAAACGAATGGAAAGCTGTCGTGCAGAAAGTTATGCGTATTGACAATAGCTGGAATAATACAGCAGGGAAATACATAGATATCTACAATTCCGCAAGAGCGAGATAAACCAATTTCCCAAGGCGCAGATCATTTTGCGATGATCAAGAAATAGAACCGGTTTATCTTTAATGTATTTTTTTCCTTTTGTAATATAGACAAGTCTTGTAGTTTCCTCTGCTACCAGTAGATCCAACTTGTGATAAAGTAATGATAACAAATTCTCCTATGGTCTGTAAATGTTTCCTTAATTTCAAGTCTTTAATATGGATCAAGTGTTTGTCCATGATGATGGCCTACCTGGACGTGCTGCCTTTTTATTTCATCCTTATTAATGTGAAGATCCAAGCAATCGATTGTGTAATCATGTTAAATCACAGCAGGTGGAAACCAATGATTCCATGGAGTTCAAACCAACGATGGATTCACGGGGAAACCAAGGAAAGATTTATAGAGCTCCAACCTTTGTAAGTTCTTTTGCGTCTTAAGTAGGGTATTTTTGCATTGAAGTGTGGTTATTTCCTATTAGCCTTACACAAGGTGTTCCCGAAATTGTGTGGTCTTGATTTTTTATCCTGCATAAGAAAAGTCATTAAAGACTAACCCAATCTTCCACTTTATGCACTATACAAATATCTTTTTGCTCTTATGCAATTTGTCGCAATGTAACTAATGAACTAGGTTTAACTCATTTCTCTCCTCTCCTGAGTGGAATATTTGTTGTTGCCTTGCTGAATATTTCATTTCATGGTAAAGAAATTCCACAAGATGATATTCACATTGAGCTAGTTTGTATGAGGTATGCATGCCTATTGTGGGATTATAAAGAAAGAGTCCACTCATTTTTTCAAGAAGAGAAAGAGAGGACGATTGTTCGCCTCTGGTTAGTTTCAATGATGACACCTACCTGAAATGCTTACTCTGCTGGACAACCAAAAAGGAGCAAGAAGAGGCATATTCTGGTTAGCTCATGGTTGCTTGAATCAAGGAAGGCTCTTACTCGATCAAACAAGGAAACAAGATAGAGAAAAGAAAACCTACAAGGCTAAAACTAAGAAAAATTCTTAAGGAGGAGCAATACATATCTGATATGGAAGTATCTTCTCAATCAAGGATTACCAACGTATCCCTGATTGAAGGAAATTCCCTAAAGAGCTAATCACCAAAAATCAATCTCGCCTCTATCTCAACAATATCAAGATCAAATCAATCAAAAGAACAATTAAGATGGAAAATTAATTTCAATAACAATCAAGGTGGAGAATTGATTCTCTACACAGCAACGGTCATGAAGCAATTCATCAATATAAAAGAAGATCATGATCAAAGAACAGAGTGTGCAACTTCACTTGAGCAAGAAGAACTATTCCCTCTTTTAACTTACAAAAAGCTTTGTATACATTATAGTTAACTATTGAAAGAAAAAGAAAAAGAGAGACTAAAAAGATATACAAGTAGAGTTTGTGACAACATAAGGATATCTAATTGTCCAGACATAAGGAACTTTCAGAGTTTATCATGAAAAAATCTGTAACCATCAAGTTCGTTCAAAAGCTCTAAATGAAACCCTTAAAACACCAGGGTACTGGATGAGGCAATAGGCACCACATCGTTGATCTAAACCTGTATAAAAGCATTTGTGTCAATTAGTCTTTTAGTCACTTCACATCCTGCTATACTTGCTTATCTGTCTAACTTGCAGGAGAGTCGACTTGAGTGTAACAATAGTCAACTAATAGTTATTCTAACTAATGAAAAGATTTCAATTCAACACCCCCTCCCCAACAACCACCACCACCCAAGAGATTTAGAAAAACTAGAACGTCATGTCTAAAAGAGGTTGATTATTATGTATGTGTAAACTATTTCATGATTAATTGAATCTTGGCATAACACCATCTTATATTCATTACCCAACTCACTACAAGTGAAACAATGAAAATTTCAGGAAATACTGTTATCATAAGGCATTAGTATTTCAAGATCTCTTATATGGCAAATTGGCAATCTAAGAAGGAACACCAACAGGTACGTAAATCATCAAGCAAAGTTTTCTTAATCATATAAAGTAACACGATTTACGAAGCACATATCATTAAACTTTGAATGGAAGATAATTTTTTTTTTGAAATTGGTTACTGTTTCTATTTCTTTAAATCAGTACATGGGTTGTACTGAAAACCATATTTACATAATGAACTCTAAAGGCATTGTCCTATCCCTATAATGAGTCTAAAACATCAAGGATAGAGACTGTCATAAGAATAGATCTGATTACACCAAAAACACAAAGTTAGAATACAATTCAGTTTTACTTGCTGCATGTTAGAGATTTTGACGAGCACAGCTTGACCTATACAATAGTTCAAAAAATAACATCAAGGAACACCATTTTGCACCTAGGATTTTTTTGAATGTTTCTGAAATAACAGCAAAAGCTATGTAGCCAGAAATAGCAGAAAAAACCCCAAGTTATGTATTGCCCCACAGCCCATGTAACTCCCGATGAAATGTTGGTTACATTTGATCTATGATTTCTCCAACATATGTAAACCTCTTTTTTCATATGGGTAGACACTCCCATGTGAATAAGAAAGTACAATAACAGCTGAAAGGATGTTTGCATATCAAGTTTAGATCATATAAAGAGTTCCCAGATGAAGCAATAAATAGATACAAAGAGGTGTTTTCAAGCCTCTAACAAACCTATTTTAATCAGAATCTGAATATTGTTTGACAAACAAATAATGGGGTTCACAAATATTCCCATTATGAATGATTTCAAGGAATGATGCCACTCTGATGACAAGCTATTCACATCATGAAAAATACAAAACCTCCTTTTACAATTTACTCCAATTTCAGGTTAAGGAGCCTCTATTTATGGAGAAGTGAAAAGGAAGGTGAAAAGTATCAATCCTTTTACATGGGACTGATTGTATGTTCTACCTGTAGATGCTGCTGCAACTGAAACCAGAGATATGGGAAAGCCTCTCTAATGCCTCTTCATTATGTCTATAAATTTGTTCACTTCAGGTGCAAACTTCGGCAAGTACCTAAAAATCTGTAAAGACAGTCTTCCGTTAGAGAATAGTAATATGGGTTGCATTTCTTCCAATACCATAAGAAATTACACATGATAAATGGATTTCTACAAACAATAACATTGATATTTCTTTTAGAAATACTAGTTCAGGAACCGTGCGTTGCACGTTTGTCCCTACTACTGTATAAAATTAGTATAGTGGGTGAAAGAGTTATGGCGCTTTTTAAACATAAACAACTCATCAACAATAAGTTAACTAAAATACATCCTCAAAAAGCAATTCAAAAAAGATGAAGACACTTGACCAATATCACGAAGAATTCTTCTTGTCTTTATATTACAGATCTTGAAATAAAAAATATTCTAAAGTTTCTTTTCTCATTTTCTTCTATAAATTCAAAGTGCTAATTATATTTATATCCTTAAGGTGGATGAAATGAAGAATATGGAAATATAATGACCAATTATGAAGTTATATTTAAAAACTCAAAAAGATGGAAATTAAAAAATAAAACTTTACTTACAATTTCATATCCGGAGGATTTTCATCTTGTAACTATGACAATTCACATATTTCTCAACAAAAAGAATATGAATATGTATGAAATAATAAAGTATACAAATAGATGAATTAATAAGAATTCTTACAATTACAAATTGGTAATGAGAATTTTACAAATGATGCATACTAACATAATAGAAAGCAAGATCATCATAGATTTGGATGAAAGAAGGGAATATAAATAATATTATTGGTGAGTGTCTTTGATAGACTTCCACTTATTACAAATTAAAATTGAAGGTTATTTTTTAACTCTTCATTACCCACATTTAGTACATGCATGAATTGCATTTAGATCTTGTTTGATGCATGAATTTAAATATGTTTGTTATTTGAATTATGAGAATAGAAGAAGAACTTGTATTTCACTATGTTAAGAAGTACATGTATATATACAATCACTAGAGGTTCTATCAAAGATATGTAAATATCCTACACATCTTTCTATGATTTAGCTAGCTATATAAGGTAAGAGAATATCTTTACAATATCCTACAATATTCTGTGATACCAACAATATTCTCTAACACTCCCCCTCAAGCTGGAGCATAGATATTGATCATGCCCAGCTTGTTACATAGATAATTAACTCGAGTTCCATTCAGTGACTCTGTGAACAAATCAGCTAGTTGCTCTCCGGTCTTCACATAGCCAGTGGAAATCAAGTTTTCCTGAATCTTCTCACGAATGAAATGACAGTCAACCTCAATATGTTTAGTTCTTTCATGATACACCGGATTCGAGGCAATATGAAGAGCAACTTGATTATCACATCATGTTTCAATCCAATTTCAGATAAAAGATTATGTGGTACATAATCTCACATGTAGACTGTGACATAGCTCTGTACTCAGATTCAGCACTACATCGAGATACAACATTTTGGTTCTTGCTCCTCCAGATATTAAGTTTCCTCCAACAAAGACACAATAGCCTGTAGTAGATATTCTATCAATTTTGGATCCAGCCCAATCAGCATCTGCAAAACACTCAACACGAGTATGTCCATGATTATTATACAATAAGCCGAGTCCAGGAGCTCCTTTCAAGTAACATAGAATTTGTTCCAAAGCTGCCCAATGTTTGACCGTAGGTGCGGACATGAATTGACTAACAATACTTATAGCAAATGCAATATCTGGACGAGTCACAGCGAGGTAGTTTAACTTCCCAACTACCCTCCTATATCTTTCTGGATCATCAAAGGGATCACCATCATCTTTCATAAGATGCACATTGGGAATCATTGGGGTATTGCAGGGTTTGGCTGCCAACTTTCCAGTTTCTGCAAGTCGGTCAAGAATATACTTTCTCTGAGATAGAAGAATTCCATTCTTGCTTCGATTTACTTCTACTCCTAGAAAGTATTTTAACTGACCCAAGTCCTTCGTATGAAATTTCGTGTGCAGGAAAGACTTGAGGGATGAGATCCATGCATAATCACTCCCTGTGATGACAATGTCATCAACATATACAACAAGGAGGACAATGTCAGCTGCTGATTGTTGATAGAAGACTGAGTGATCACATTTGCTCATATTCAAACCAAACTCTTGAACCACCTCACTAAACTTTCCAAACCAAGCCCGGGGACTCTGTTTCAAGCCATACAAAGACTTCTTCAAATGACAGACTTTCCCATACTCCCCCTGAGCAACAAAACAGGGTGGTTGCTCCATATACACTTCCTCTTGAAGATCACCATGAAGGAATGCATTCTTGATATCCAATTGATGTAAAGGCCAATTCTTGGAAGCAGCTAGAGAAATGAACAAGCGAACAGAAGTGAGTTTGGCAACCGGAGAGAAGGTGTCTAAATAATCTATCCCATAAGTCGGAGCATACCCTTTAGCCACAAGTTTTGCCTTAAGTCTTGCCACAGAACCATCAGGATTAACTTTAACGGTAAAGACCCACTTACATCCTATTGATTTCTTCCCTTTGGGTAAATCCACCAAATCCCACGTGTGGTTTTCCTTTAAGGCATGTATTTCCTCAAGCATTGCATTAGACCATCCCGGATGACTCAAAGCCTCTTTCACTATTTTGGGTACATAGATGGAGTCTATAGAAGCAATCAAAGATCTAGAAGTGGAGGACAAGTGGTCATAGAAAACAAAATTAGCAATTGAATATGGGGATTTGCAAGTACGTGTACCTTTACGAAGAGCAATAGGGAGGTCAATGTTTTAAGAAGGATCAAGCAAAGGAGGATCTGATGATGAAGGAACTGGTGCATGACATGTATCACCGATATCTCTTCTTCTCGAATAAACTTGAACAATTGGTGGTCTTGCTAGCGCAGATGGAGCAAGTGGTAAAGGCACAATAGTCGATTGGTGTTCAATAGGAGAGCTAGGAGATGGAGAAACAGAATGGGTAACATGATAGACTAGCCATTCATCTTCTTCCTCCTGACTCGTACAAATGGGAGGTGCATAGAAAAATGGTGTAGTCTCTGAAAATACCACATCACTTGATACCATATATTTGCCAAGTTCAATAGAATAACACCGATATCCCCCTTCTGAAGGCGAGAATATCCCACAAAAACACACTTCAATGCCTTGGGGTCCAACTTGGTAACAGATGGTCGAACATCTCGGACATAACATGTGCTTCCAAATACCTTAGGTTCCACCGGAAATAATCTCTTGTTTGGAAAAAGAACACTATAATGCATATCACCATTAAGCACAATAGATGGCATGCAATTAATTAGAAAACAAGCCGTTGAGACTGCATCGGCCCAAAACTGTTTAGGCACCTTCATTTGGAATAAGAGGGCCCGAGCCGTCTCAAGTAAATGTCTATTCTTCCTCTTAGCAACTCCATTTTTAGAGGGTGTATCAACACATGAAGACTAATGGAGAATACCGTGTTGTCTCATGTAGGACCAAAATAATTCTGACATTTATTCTTTAGCATTATCACTCCTTAGGATATGCACAGAAGCATTGAATTGAGTCTTGATTTCAGCACAGAAGGCACTAAAGTGAGTAAACACTTCAGAGCGGCTCTTCATAAAATAAATCCAAGTCATTCGAGAAAAGTCATCCACAAAAGTGACAAAGTACTTGTGCCCAGTTTTGGAGACGACAAGACATGGTCCCCAAACATCAGAATGAACTAACTCGAATGCCGACTCAGCTTGCTTATTAACCCTTGGACCAATTGAGTGACGATGATGTTTTGCAAACCGGCATGACTCACTCCAATGATGGAATATTTTGGAATTGAGGGCAGAGCTTTTTCAGTAGAGGTAGAGAAGGATGTCCCAATCGACAATGTGCTTCAAATGGAGACATGACACTAGAGCAAGCAACTGACCGAGACTCCCATTCATCAAGGACATAGAGATCATCAAATACATATCCTTTACCAATAACCTGATTTGTCATTATATCACGAAACAAACAATGATCGGGAAAGAACGAGATATAGCAGTTAAGGTCTCTCGTAGCTTTGCTCACAGAAATCAAATTAAAGGTCAACTTTGGTAGACTTAATATAGATGACCGAGTAATAGACGAGGTTGGTTTATCAGTCCCAAATCCAACACTGTTACAAGTTGATCCATCAGCTACAGTAACGGGAGAGGGTGCTTTGTGTGATCGAAAACTAGAAAAAATATTGGGATTACCTGTCATGTGATTTGTGGCCCCTGAATCAATCACCCATTTATTTGATGAGGTGATAAGACATGTTTTATCCGACTCAGTGAAGGCATTAACTGAAGTGGATTCCTTCAATGAATTATGATATTGAGAGAATTTAGCAAACTCTTTAGCCGAAACCAAAACCATTTTATCGGCTAATGGACTAGAAGCAATCATTTTCCCAACTAATATATTCATTGAATCGAAATAAATTGATAAAGAATCCTCCAACACTAAAAGATTACCCAAACCAGGTGGTCTCTGATGGGCACATCTAAACAATCCAGTAAAACAGATCACAGAACTATCACAAAATCAACCAAAAATGCCAAGGCAACCTTAGAGCTTGAAGCCTGGACCAAGATTTTTTTTTCTTTCAAAAAAACTTCCACTACCAGAAAAGAATAACTGAACTTCATAAAGTTGAAGCCATAACCAGCAAATATCAGCCAACAAATATGAAACACAAGATGACAACCGGAGAATTAATTCCAACACTTCACTCGAAAGGATGAATCTTCTCAAATAAAAACAAAGGGCTCAAACAGGTTCTTCTCAAACAAACAAAGGACTAATCTGATTCCTCAACTAAAGTTCCGCTCACCCAAATCAAAATAGTATAGTCTAATACAAAATAGTAGATCCTTCGAGAGAAATAACCACTTACCGATCAGAGAAACGATCAGAGAACTAAAGCAAACATGAATGATCTCACCAGATCTGATCAAGAGCACCACAAAGTATATAAGCAAGAAAAGGCAGGGAAACGTCGGAGAGGAGAAGAAAGTTGGACCGAAACGGAGTCTGGAGAGGCAGTAAGCCTAACTCCGACGAAGCCAAAGGTTTGGCTCGGATACCATGTTATTTGAAATATGAGAATAGAAGAAGAACTTGTATTTCACTATGTTAAGAAGTACATGTATATATACAATCACTAGAGGTTCTATCAAAGGAAAGTAAATATCCTACACATCTTTCTATGATTTAGCTAGCTATATAAGGTAAGAGAATATCTTTACAATATCCTACAATATTCTGTGATACCAACAATATTCTCTAACATTGTTGAAGTGTGTGACCATCTCATCTAAAAGCTTAAGCTGTTGGAAAGAGCACACTTTAATAGTTAATTATATTCTCGGGCCTGATTCTTTTTCATGGGCCAAGCACATGAAAATTCTTTTTAATTTGGGTGGCGGTGAGATTCGATCCCAGGACCTACCATGTTGAAGTGTGTGACCATCTCATCTAACAGCTTAAGTTATTAGAAAGAGCACACTTTTAATAGATAATTATATTCTCAACAAAATATAATTACTATTTAATATTTAATTAATTAATTAGATATTAATATTTAATTTAGTTTAAGGATAAAATACGGGCAAAATGGTAATCCAACTTTTAGGTTAGAAGCTTCCCACTTTTCATAATATATGATGATATGATATGATATGATGATATGAGCAATATCTATCTGTCAATATCTATCCTGGAGGAAGAGCAATATCTATCCTGTCAAAGAAGTGTCTAACATTCAGACTTTTGCTAGCATTCTTGGGTGTGGTGTGGGTTCTTTGCCCACAGTGTACCTAGGGATGCCTTTAGGCAGGAAATACGAGGAGGTGGAAATTTGGGACAGCATTCGGGAGAAAGCTGAGAAGAGGTTGGCTAAATGGAAAGCGCAGTACCTTTCACTAGGAGGAAGGGTCACACTAATCAATTTAGTGTTGAACTCTCTTCCTACCTATCTGATGTCTCTATTCCCTATACCTGCATGTGTAATCAAGAGTCTAGACAAACTGAGGAGAGAATTCCTATGGAAAGGCAACAAGGAAGAAGGGCGCTACAATCTGGTCAACTGGAAGGTGATGCAGCAAAGTAAAGATCAAGGGGGTCTTGGTATCAAAAACTTGAGAATCCAGAATAAGAGTCTACTGATGAAATGGCTATGGAGATTAGTGCAGAAGAACCTACTCTATGGAAGGAAGTCATATCCCACAAGGATGGTCAATCTAGTCCATGGTGCTCTAATGAGGTGAACTCCACTTATGGGATGGGGGTTTGGAGGACAATCAGATCATTATGGCCAAAACTACATGGCAATTCCACTATCAGGGTTGGGAATGGTACAAAAACCCTGTTCCGGAAGGATATTTGGATTGGGCAAGCCCCTTTGCAGGTAGCTTTCCCTGACCTTATGATACTTGGTAGAAATCCTGAAGCAACCATCTTTGAGAGCTGGTCAAACCAAGGGTTGAATCTTAATTTTAGAAGACATCTATATGACTGGGAGATAGATAGGGTGACAACTCTTTTGAGTGAAGTGGAGAATTTCCCTGGCACTACTGTTCAATCTGATACATTGAGATGGAGACATTCAGGGGATGGCATTTTCTCTGTGAATAAAATGTACAAGAAAGATAACAATGTCATGCAAGGAGAATCCTCAAATATCTGGAAGAACATCTGGAAAAGCATGGCTCCCACCAAGATTAAATGCTTCACCCGGTTAGTGGTGAAGAGAGCATGCCTTACACATGAGGTTATACAAAAGAAGGGGAGAGTAGTAGTGACAAGATGTTTTTTGTGCAATGAAACTAGAGAGACAAACAACCATCTTTTTTTGCATTGCAAGTTCACTACACAACTGTGGAACCTGTTCCTCAGTCTTACAAAGACAGAATGGACAATGCCTGAACATACTACAGATTTGATGAGCTGCTGGATGAGAAGAAGGGGTAGCAAGAGTCAGAAAAAATGGTGGAGGATAATACCCTCATGCATATGGTGGACAGTATGGAAGGAAAGGAATGGAAGATGTTTTGAAGACAAGATCAAGTCCATTCATGATGTAAAATGGAACTGTTTGGTGTCTTTTTTTTCTTGGTGTAAAGAAAATTGTATAGAGGAAGTAGATGAGATGATAGATTTCTTAGGTGCTCTGTAAAGCTTGAAAGTTTAACCTTACTACCTTGTAACTTTTTGGAGGTGGCCAGCATTCCTTAATGCTGAAGAATACAACAATACTAATTCTCAAAAAAAACAAAATGATATGATGATATTATGATGATGATGATATGATGATGACGATATGATGTTAGTAAAACAAGTTGACTTATGCTAAAATGTCATTTCTTTTGAATGCATGAGGCCCATGTTGGAAATTTTGGAGAGGATGAGTACTCTCAATCAATCATTTTGTCTTGAAGGCAAGTGAAGAAATGATTATTATTTAACTCACTCGACTTGCTTTTGATAAGTTGGCATTTTTGCCAAACTTATGCTACTTTTTAATGATAAATTCAAGCCCTATTTGTGAGATTAATGGGATAATAATGGTTTGAATGATATAATTTTAGGTTTTGTCAGCTTTTGAAAAGCTTAAGGAGTGGAGTGACTTCAATATTTGAGGAAATTGGACATGGGGGATAAAATTTGAAGAAAAAGTGGCTACAAGAGCAAAGAGAAAATTGTGGGGGCCAAGTACCTCCCCCATGTATCTGAGCCACGTAGCTAGGGAAGAGAAGCCAGTCAAGGGGGAGCTTCTAGAATCACCCACGTGACATAGCTAAACGTGAAGGACCCTTTTGCCATATTTTTGCACTTCTTCAAATAGATTTTTACGACACTTTTTTATATCATCTTTGTACCTTTGAAGCTTAGAGAGCATCTATAACTATTTTTGAGAGGTTTTGAAGGATTTCTCCCTAGAGTATCAATTTTCTTTCCTAATTGCTCTTTAATTATGTCTTTCTTTCCTTTCATCTTGTATTTTCCATTTCAAGTATGGGTAGCTAAACTCCATAGATGGGATTGTAGACTCTTATGGCATTAATATGAATGTGTATTAGTTTATCTTGCTTATTATTACTTGGGTTTTTATTATCTACTTATTTGCATTCTTATTTGGT
This sequence comes from Solanum appendiculatum, assembly GCA_018342035.1. NCBI lineage: Eukaryota > Viridiplantae > Streptophyta > Magnoliopsida > Solanales > Solanaceae > Solanum > Solanum appendiculatum. The sequence goes on along the minus strand of JAGDQO010001042.1, from coordinate 1,006,787 downwards.
AATTTGGTGGTTGCAAACACTAGATTAAGCCTTACACGTCCATTTCTTGCTTGGAAGAGTGGAAATTGGATTGGATATTGCACAATTAGCAAGGAATTGAGTATATTGAGGAATCCTTATGCTTGATTAATGGAATCGAACTAGGGAGATTCCTACTTGGGTTTATCAATCGGGTCTTAATATTTCTTTCTCTTGAGTTCGGAAGAATTTGTAGGGATTAACTTGCTAGAATTGAAAAATTCTACTAAGTAGTTTTCAATTGAATCATAATCATCAATCCTATGTTGTACGCAAGATACTTATATTCATGAAATGGATGATTTATCTTTGAAGACAAGTGGATGAAAATATATTTCTATCAACTTCATGACTTAACATAAAATATTGTAGTGCCTAGGCATTTATAGGAACTCTTCTGACATGTGCCTATACTAGTCTGTGCATCATAATTTAGTTCTAAACATTTCCTATTCCCTAGACTCCAGTCCCTAGACCCCAGTTCATGAATAAAAGCATACATGTTTCTTCACATTAATTTCCTAATACATGAACTAGTTAAATTCATGTACTTGGGGTGGATCTAGTTTACTTTTCCAAACACTCCCCTTGAACTTGATTCATAATTCCAAGAGATAATCTGGAAGACATCAAATCTTTGTGAAGATATGCACAGGTCAGTCTTGTGACTTCAGAAACTCGAGCTCAACTTTTTTCTTAAATCTTCCTCTACCTCATCTATGTTTACGGCTTCTTTGATGCGAGTCATGTCTTTCGATCTTTCTCCTAATTCTTCATAGAATCCTATGGTTGCAAAGCTTGTTCAATAATTCTTGTTTCGGCTTATTACGTTTTTCTTCATAGACTTGGAAAGATCGTGCAAGTTCAACCATGGTCATGGTGTCCAAATCCTTGAACTCTTCAATGCAACAACCACAAAATTAATTGTGAATTCAGGAGTCGTATAACTGTTGCAACAACCCGTTCATCCCTAAATCTTTTTATTTGAGAAGGTAAATGATTGTATTCCCAAAATAGCACAAGGCTGCTGTAAATTCTGTCATGTGAGCAAAAAACAAAAGTATGACCCTCTTCTAAACCTAGAGAGTCTTCTATGAAGTCAAATAAAGCTTCTGTCTCGTTAGCATATTTCATTTTTAACCAAGAATGAAACAAGAAAAGACAATCTAGCTTAATCCTCAGTAACAATTTGTGCTTCTCTTCAAAACACCTGGAGTTCCTTTCTCCCGAACCAACCACCAGATACAACAAGGAACAGTATTCCACCAGTTATTTCATACTTTGTCTTGTCCATACTTATCCCAACATCGCAAAAGATCATGTGTAGTCCCAAGCATGGACCATTTGATAACCACAAAATTCAGAAATAGCTGACATAGCTGATCAGTGAAAGGACAATGTAAAAAGAGATGATTAAGAGTTTCTGCTTGACCACCGCATAAATAGCATCCATTGTCTACTGTCAGGCATGATTCTTTGGCCCCAATCCATGAGAAAAACACTGCTTTGTAAGGATCTTTTGACTTCCAGATGTGTTTTCAGGGCCATGGCTTAATAGGTTGGAGTTGCTCTTCCTTGGATACAATTCTGCAGCAAGATTTGACTGAGAATTCCCCTTTGTTGCACCCTTTCCAAAGTAATTTATCTAAACTTGAGGAGCAACTTTGAAAATTTTCCAACAGCTTCTACAGTTAGCACACACTTCAACATTCCCAATCGTTCATATTTCTTCTGAAGTTGACTGTCCAGGATCTATTTGCTCCAAACTTAGCTACGGTACCTTCAGTGCATGTCACCACAGAACAAATCAGGGAAACAATCTTTTAGTGGACCATGGCTAATCCAATCATCATGCAGGCAAAAAGTTATTGCATCTATTTCCCACTTTAATACCTACGAGCTGCTTAAATTCAGGCCACAGATTTCTTATGTTCTTCCAGACTGGCACCCCATGTGGATTCTTAATTAGCTTGGTACACCAGCTACCTTAGATACCATACTTGACCCTAACAACTCTATTCCACAGTGCTTCCACTTCTAGATTGAATCTCCATAACCACTTCATTAGCTAACTTCTATTGTGCATTCTTAGATTTCTAACCCCTAGTCCCCCATATCCTTATATTTAAAAGCATTGTTTTCCATTTAACAAGGTTGAAAGAACTTTTCTCTTTGTTACCATGCCATAAGAATGACCTCCTTATTTTGTCAAATGTATGTTCAATCTTCGCAGAGTAGAGGGAATAAAGACATAATATAAGTATGCATTGAGTTTAACACACTGTTTACCAAGGTCAATCTTCCTCCCAGTGAAATATACTGTTTTCTTCCAGCAAGCAAGTCTTCTTTCACATCTTTTTAAAACTGTAATGACCATCATGGTTGTTTTGAGTCTTCTGCGTGATTTCTCTGTTTTGACCCTTTTTGTAGCTTCTATATGTCATTTATGACTTGCAGGGATACGTGGTTTGGGCTTGGGACTTCCATGTTGGAGGTCTCAAGTTCGAAACCCTTTGCCCGTGAAAGCAAGGGGTTTGCCTTCTGGGTCGAGCGCGTCGCACCAGGTTTGCCTAGTGCGGGTTACCTCTCCTATGTGGTTTGCAAGCTATTGAATAGGAGCGGGGGTTTTACCCTGTGCGCACCCAAAGGGTAGCGGCTGCGGGTTTCCCTTGTCATAAAAAAAAAAAAAAAAGGGATATGTGGCAAGATTTCCGAGGTAATCGGATGTGTTTTGAGGAAAATTTCAAGTTTTGGAAGTTTGGTTTTTGGGAAATTTAACCAAAGTAAACATTTTGGATTAATGAGGTCGGATACAAGTTTTGACAGATCTGTTAGGTCCAAAGGATGATTTGTGACTTAGTTGGGTGGTTTGCATGGATTCCCATGCACTCGGAAGTGATTTAGATCATTAGATGGATTCTACTATTTTGGAAAGTTTAGAGTAGACCACGATCAACATTTGGTCAAGACGACCTTGGATTGGTGATTTGATGATTCCACCAGGTCCGAAACTTGTTTTATGGTCAATCTGCATATTTGGTTTGTATCCAGGAGGTTTCAGATGAATTTCGAGGGTCGAGTCCAAGTTTGAGAGTGTTATGAGGTTTCTAGGTGCAGTCACACCTGTGCATTTCTTTCCGCACTGGCGAATGTGCAGCGGCGAGCCTTGGTTCACTGCTGCGAAGTTGTTAAGGTCAGGAGAGGTCGCTCCTGCGAACTCCCATCCACATCGGCAATGTCGCAGGGAAGCTCGTCCGCTCCTACGCGATGGCAGCCGCTTCTGCGGAGCTGAAAGCGCCAAGTGGCGCCTACTTTTGCTCATTTGGTTCCGCCTTTGCAAGCTCGCAGAAGCAGGAAATTCTCCACTTCTACGCAAACCCCTGGCTATTTGGAGTTCTAGAGCTTGGGGTTTTGGGCAGTTCTAGAGGGGTTTGCTCAATTTCTTCGTGGGGTAAGATAAAAACCTTCTAATTACGAACTTTCTGCCACTCCATCGTTAAGTTCATCATTTAATTGGTGCTTGATGTTACGGATTTGGGAATTTTTGCCCTAAGTTGATAATCATGCAATTCTTGGATTTGAAGGTGGATAAACGATTCATTTTAGCCGATTATTGGTGCATAAGTTTTCTACCTAAAATAAAATACCAGATTCGACCTCGGGTGCTCGGGGTTGACTTCTTGACTCAATTTTAGAGAAAAACTTTTCTATAAAAATTCTACAAACTCGTCTACTCATGTAGATTACATATTTTTATTTTTTTTGATAACCGAGAAATCCGTCTATGACCCGCCCTTTGGACCAATCACAGCCTTCTAAACTCGGTGGATAATGGGCCCGCCTCTTTAACCAGATTAGGGTCCTTTGGAGGCTTTTCGGAAGAACAAGTCTGTAATTTGATCGTTTAAGCTTCAATTATGGCAAGTTGAGACTTTCTCAATTCGTTATGAAGTGATAGTGTATTAATTGGCTGAATTAAGGGATAATGGTTAATGGTGTCCCATATAAATGAGATGACGAGCATTTATGCGGGTACTGGTGCCATGTTAGGGGTAAAATGATGATTATGTTGATTATGATTGTTTGTGCTGAAGGTTGAATCTGGTGTACGATTTGTTTGTGTTGGCATTACAACTCATGCGCATTGACATTGTGGAGGTGAAATGACAAAGCCCGATTATAAGGTCATTTAGGGTATTCACGGTATATAGCGTTTATTCGATACAGGTGTTGCATCCAGGGCATTTCATTAGTATTGTCCAGTATAGGGTGTGTATATGGACCTCGTGAGTCCCCATGGATCCTGTCTATCCGACAAAGGAGACTTGCCAGAGTTCAGGATGAGTTGCTTGATTCAGCTGCACTGAATTCTAGCTCTATTTTAGATTTACTGTTTTTCTTCTTTTTTCAGATAGCTTGTAGTAATCAGACCTATATTATTGGATCTTAGTCTCTCTTGTACTTGTGCCACCAGTTCTTGGGGGTTGTACTTATTATCATTTATCTTTGGGTTATGAATCAGATTTCAGACTTATGACTGTTTTACCTTATTTTCTGCATATTTCCACTTTTTCACTCATCTTAATGGTTAATAATGAATGGGGCTCACCGATGGGGAAGGGTAGGTGCCCTCACCGCCTATTAGGATTTTTGGATCGTGACAGACATTTTGCCACATGCTTTCCTCATCAGCATTATTGTCACCTTCATCTTTTCTTAAGTTTCATAAAACGAAACCTTCTCAAACATATTTTCATCAATCCTTTGATAGATGAGTGTGAATTTTCTTATTCATCTCCTCATGACACAATATCATTTGCGACCTCTCTACTCAAGATTCGTTGACGTGCAGCTACTCCATACGCAACAATTTTGTTAGGGTTGACACCATTTTTGGACTCCTCATCCTAAACAAAATCCTTCAAAAGCTATTCAAGTTTTGAAATCTTAGTAGTTCCACCTACCAAAACAATTTCTTCAAGCTCGCGCTTCCCTAGCACAACATCCTCATAGTTATAGTAGCTAATCTCATTCATATTATTTCAATATGAAGATTTCATTCTTTCGAATTTTTCAAAAATTTGTATTCTCCACATGTCCCTCAAGACAAGTGGATCCGATACCAAATGTTGAAAAATTTTGGAAAGGATGAGTACTCTAAATGAATCTTTTTCTCTTGGAAGATAAGTGAGGAAATGCTTCTTCATTACTTCACTCAACTTGCTTTATCAATGAATGACTTTCTCTTTGAAGAAACATGGAGGAAAACATTCTTCTACCAACTTGATTTACATAAAACGTTCTAGTGCCTAAGTACTTATAAGAATTCTTCTAACATTTATCTATTCTAGTCCATTTATCGTGATTTAGTTCTAAACATTTCCTATTCCTAGTTCATGAATAAAAGCATACATGCATCTTAGCAGTAATTTCCTAATACATGAACTAGGTAAATTCATGTACTTGGCATGAATCTAGTTTACTTTTTCAATAGGTCAAGGAGGACTTTACATCAATTACAACTGGAACAACGCAGACAAATATGGTTATCACTGATTGATCAACTTCAATACCATAATACTCCACAACGATCTCGAGCAAAGTCTCCCAACCAGATTCAGAACGGTATCTCCATGAAGGTCGAGGAGGACTTTACAGGCATATGCTTTGTTCACTTTCCAGATAAAAATAAAAAAGAATCCAAGTTATTGAAAAAGTAGCACATACCCAAAGCTTCACAAAGGAATCCGATGCAACTGGAACAATGCAGACAAATATGGTTATCGCTGATGGATCAACTTCAATACCATAATGCTCCACAAGCATCTCGAGCACAGCCGTCCAACCATATTCAGAATGATACCTGAACAGATTCACCACATTATTCAACACGATAAAGCTCTGAAAGGGTAGCTTCCATTACTTTTGAGAAGAGGGAAATGCTGACAATTTCCAAAGATACAAATACATAGCCAGAAGATAGAAATGAATAGGAAAAAGATATTTAGACCTTGCACCTCGTTCTAGTTGAAGTACTTGTACAATAGAAATTTAAAATTTAATCCTAGAGGGAAGCCCAAAAAGAGGTTTAGGTTACTTAAACCCTTCACTTCTGTGAATTGGAAAGTAATGAGGAAGTTGCCTTCACTTTTATGAATTAGCTAACATGGATAGGTGCTATATTTACAGATAAGTTAATTTACAACATTCAATTTGGCCATAAGCATGAAATAGAACAAAATTTTACCCCAAAAGGATATCACTAATCAGAATGATCAGAAATGCCTTGCCAGGGTCAGAGATATTATTTAGTATCTTATAACCAGTAAATTTGAGTAGCTTTACCTGCAGAAAGACAAGAAAATTTGTAACTTAGAAACACTAAGACAATTTAGGAAGTACACTTTCAGAAATCCTATCCAATCCCTCAGGTAAATAACAACTAGGGCCACATTTTTAAAGTTAAGAAGTCTAAATCTGAATAAATGCTTGATTTTTAAGATGTCTATACACGGATAATTAAGACTCTTTGTTTTCTCAAAATCTCAATGTGCACAATTTATCTTAATCTAACAATTTATACATATAAAATTCAAAAAAAAAAAATTAAAAATTATATCCACATAATATTAGAGAAAATATTAAATTAAATGGTCTTGTAAAAGTTGTTAGTTAGATGAAGTAAACTCTAAGAACTAGCGATAGTGGCAGTTATGGGCGGTGGTGATTGGTAGTGATGGTTGTGAGGTGGTGGCTGATGGTGGTAGTGGTCGTAAATGATGGTTGTGCGATGGTCACCTATGTTGCTTGGACTCTTCAAAAATTTCAACGGGTGTGTGTTGGATTCTCCAAAAGTAAAGTGTTTTTGGTGAATCTGACATAGGTGCAGAATCAAAAGTGAAGAGTTTGCGCAACTTAGGTGGTCGCTAGTGGTTGTGTTTGGTGGTGGTTGCAAGGTAGTAGTGGCTGGAGATGGCTTTGGTTGGTGGCAGTGGTAAGCAATGGTGGTTGTGCAATGGAGGTTGAAAGTGGAAGTAGCATGGCTGATGGTAAAGGTGGTTGGTGGTGGTTGTGTGATGAAAGCTGGTGGCAATGCTTGTGTAATAGTAGTGAATATAGTAGTAAAAGATGACAGGAGTACAATAGGCAAAAGTACGATCAAGAGCGATATTAGGAAAAAATGGCATTCAAAGAAAACTTCCTTTATTTATCTTAATCACACCAAGTCCAACCAAGCTTGTCATTTCACATTAACCTCTTTTACCCAATAACATAGATGATACCAGTATATCGGCAAACAGATAAATTTTGGAGGAGGAAAGATATTGCTCCGATTGGGGAGAACTTACTTTACTCTCATTGAAGCACAAAAGAATGAATAATGAGACCCCAAAGACAAAGTCCGACAATATATTAGCAAATGCCTTGCGATTTTCTAACCTCCACTCATCCCGCAACTCTAACCTGCAGTTGTAATCACCCAAAGACTAACAGTATCAGAAGTCAATGGAAGTCATGTCAGGATCTTAAGCAAGACATGTTATAAGATGATATTCAGGGAAGGATTTCACTGAAATAGTATTCACTGTTTCCAATCAGTTTGTCCACATATATCAACACATTAACTCTGCAACTATGTCCTTGAGAAAAAGAAGAGGCTCCAAGGATATGCTTGGATGTAAAGACAGACTTGACCTAAATATAATATCAACAAACAACTTGAGGAACATAGTATGAAGCCTTCACTAGCTAATAGGTTAACTTAGTCATGTATTTATAGACAAACTGTACAAGTTAAGAGTTCAAAACACAACAAAACATAAATACAATTTAAAATACAAGTTATATTCTAGCATGCATGTTAAAGGGAGGAATGAACACTCGGCATCCTTTATGAGATCTCTGTTAAGAAGTCCCACATCAGTAGAGGGATGGGAATTTGGTCTCCTTATATGGACTTGGACAAACCTCCCCTCATGAGCTAACTTTTGGGGTTGAGTTATCAAAGCCAGGCCCAATTTGTTGTTCACCGATGTTGGGCCCCCCATTTAGAAGTGTTCACGCTCCAGTTGAGGTTTGGGCATGCGGGGGAGTGTTAAGAAGTCCCACATCTATAGAGGAATGGGAATTTGGTCTCCTTATATGGACTTGGACAAACCTCCCTCATGAGCTAGCTTTTGGGGTTGAGTTAGGCCCAGGGTAATGTGATATTTGAGAAGTATAACTAGTCCCTAATTCACGAACCATTAATTACAATACCTCTCTCCGCTGAACCGTTTCAGTTCAAACCCCTCCACTGCTGCTTCTCGACGTCAGTTATACGATCAGGAATGGGAACTCACATGCACATCCAAGAAGAAATAATTGTGGATATGTTAAGTGGACTGACCGTGAAGTCTCTTTTTCGATTCAAGTGTGTTTCAAAGTCTTGGAAGGCTTTAATCTGTGAACCGAGCTTTAAGAAACAGCATCTGATCAATCATGCCAAAAATGACAAATTGCTTATTGAACGGACTGCCAAGGATGGTAATATTTTCTTCTATTGTTCGTTTTTGTTAATGACAACAACATCACATCTAATCGTTAGGGATGTACAAGAATCAGTGTGTGTCCCGCAATGTGTGGCAGGGTGTTACCATATCTATGGTAGCTGCAATGGCTTGTTTTTAATGGGATTCAGCGGAAATGTTTTCTATGGAATCCTTCTACAAGAGAATCAATATTACTACCATCACATTGGGATAAGTTTTTTCATGGTTGCATTCACAGATTGGTATGACCAAACTAGTGATGACTATAAGGTCATTAACATTCCTGAAGAAAATCGAGAGGCACCCACTGGAATTCTCACACTAAAAATTGGTTCCTCGAGAAAAATTTATGAAGGTTACTATTCTCTCCAATATGATAATATGGATTATTTGACATTAGTACGAGGAACATTTCATTGGCTTACTTTTTCTGGAGATGGTAGGTTCTCTTATTTCATTTAATATTTCAAATGAGGTGTTTGGAGAATTACCATTGTCGAAGGAAATGCCCTTGTTGCGTGACACAATCGAGCAAGGCGTAACAGTGTTAGGTAGAATGCTTGTGTAAATTTTGTTTGTGTCAAGGAAGATACTATTGTTTTTTATTTGTGGGTACTGAACGAGCATGGTATCAGAGCCAAGCCCATCCCAATTTGTTGTTCACCGATGTTGGGCCCCCATTTATAAGTATTCACACTCCAGCTGAGGTCTAAGCATGCGGGGGAGTGTTAAGAAGTCCCATATTGGTAGAGGGATGGGAATTTGGTCTCCTTATATGGACTTGGACAAACCTCCCCTCATGAGCTAGTTTTTGGGGTTGAGCTAAGCCAGGTGCCATATTTTTACAATCTCTAACTGCAAGTTGTTTCTTTTTTGGTCCAAACAACCAGAGTTTCCCCAAGGAAACACAAAACCCAAGGTGAAGCAGGAATATCAAACTCTCCAACCCAATCCGTATCTGCAAAGAGGGTCAAGGAAGATGCGGAACTGGATTATGATTGCAGGCGATAAGCAGAAGTGCCTTCAAGGTATCAAAAGATCCTCTTGACTGCCTGAGATGACGAGCACGACGTTGATGAAGAAATCACAGAGGCGTCGTGACTGCAAACTGGAGTCAGGCTGTGAAAGAAAGATATAGAACCCATCCATGTTACGATAAAAGGAAATGTTTCAGGCAAAGGAGAATATCAATCTAACTTACTGTGAGTGAGAGTTTGGATAGGTTTACCAAGTTAACCACTTAAGGATATCAGTAACGTATTTTCATTGGACCAGCACGTTGAATAATAACTTGATTCCAAGTGTAACAAAGGGTACTCAAGTCTTCCATAGAAAATTTGGATTGAATTAATGAGACAAAGTAAGAAATCAACCATTTGGATGAACCAAAAAGTGCTAGGTAATTGACATAGATGAGAAGAATCAAGAGATCAGGGCCTTCATGAAAGATAAACGAGTTGCAATCATGAGATTGTTTGGTTGAGAAAAAAAGTTCCAAGACGTTGAAACCATGCATGAGATAAGTGTTTAAAATTTCAAATGATTGAATCTCTTAAATTGCCTCATAAAAGCATTGTCTCGCGACTTGTCATGACAAAAAACATAGGGCAGAGGTTGTGGAATCCGGTTCTTCAGAGGGTTGAGAAGAGGTTAGTTGGATGGCAGGATGGTAGAAAAGATATTTGTCCAATAGAGGGAAGAAAGTGCTTATTAAGAGCACCTTATCGAACATTCCCACTTGTTCCTTGTCTTTGCTTCGTGCTCCAGCTTCAATCACAAGTAGGAAAAGAATCAAAGAAAATTTCTTTGGGATGTGGCAAATAGGGCAAAGAAGTTTCATTTTGTGCGGTAGGAGTCTATCACATCTCCTAAAAAATGGGGAGGTCTCGATATTAAAGATTTATTGGTATTTAACAAAGCTTTGTTGGGAAAATGGCTTTGGAGATCTGGGGTGGAGGTACAAGCTTTTTCGGGAGAGGTGATAGTTGATAAATATGGGGTGATGGAAGGGAGAGGGAGAAGAGATGTCATTATGCCTTTAGGGAGATGGGAGGAGAGTTTTTTTTGGGAACAAATATGGTGTAGGGACAATCTTCTGAAAGATAAGTTTTAGATTTTGTTGTGAGTTTCATGCCAAGGAGACTCGACGGTCCCAGCATATTAGGGGGACACAAGGAGATAATTTTTGGGATTTGAGATTTAGGAGGAATTTCCAAAATTGAGAGGTAACAAAGTTTCAAAGGTCACTCCGGTTGATAACCCCAATGTCTGGTGGTAGAGTTTGGGGAACTATGGGCTTTTTTAAAAACTGATAATGTTATGGGGAACAATGGTTTTTTCTCTGTTAAGTCCATTTTGCAAAAGACTGTTGGTTAGGTAGGAGGTTGTTTCCAACTTTCCATGTCATGCAATTTGGATACCACTAGTGCCGAGAAAGGTGTGTTTCTTCTCTTGGCTAGCTGCCAAAAGGGGTGATCTTGATGGCTAAAAATCTTAGAAAGTAGAAAGTTGTCTGTGTCAACTAGTGTTATATGTGCAAGGAGGGGGCGAGGACATGGATCATCTTTTTCTCTATTGTGATTTTATCATGAGGTTATGGTGGGATATGCTTAGATGGTTTGGAATTTCTTGGGCAATGCCACAAACTATGAAAGATTTTTTATTTTTTTCGAAAATGGGAAAATTATATTCCTCAACATTAAGAATATGTTGTCCACCTCCAAAATAGAGTAGCAATACATGCTTCCTATCAAATCTACAATCTGATCTGTATCTTCTATACAAAGTTGTTTACCCCAAAAAAGTAAAGATATAATACAAGATGAATTGCTCGGTTTTATTTCATTTTTGGTGTAAACAGGAGTACATGAAAGATATAGTATTAGTAATGAATGCTTTAGGCACCTTGTAATTTTTGCTATTTAGGATTGAAGATCTTCCTGATATTCTCCTCTATTTGTAATTAGTAAACCTGTAACAAGTAGTGGCAGGTTTTATTTTTTGGAATACAATACAAGACTATTACCTTCTCTAAAAAAAAAAAATACAATTTTTTTAAAAAAAAGCCTGGTAACTTTGTATTCCTCAGCATTAAGGGTTATGATGGCCACCTCCAAAAGTGTTAGTTACATAGAAACAACAGCAAAAAAAATGACTACTTACAAAGCTACTATGAAATCCACTAGTTGAATTTCTTCTTCTATGTTCATTTCTTTACACCAAAAACCTAAAGTGGTAATTACTTTCCACTTAATCTTCTCTATAGTGCATTCTTTCCCTACAAAAATTCTCTGATTTCTCTCCTTCCAAATGATCCACCAGATACAAGCCGGTACAGTTCTCCACCACCTCATCTGGCTCTTACTACCTCCCCTTCTGACCCAACAACTTAGTAGGTCTGATGTATGTTCTGGCATAATCCAATTTAGGCTAGCTAAATTGGTGAATAGAGCCCATCCTTGTGTTGTTACTTTGTAGTGGAGGAACAGGTGATTGTTGGCTTCTAGAGCCTCTTTGCAAAGATAACATCTTGAGGCAATAATTATTCCCCTCTTTTGAAGTTTATCATGTGTCGGGCAAGTTCTCCTCGTTACCAACAAAGTGAAACACTTCACCTTAGTAAGGGCTACACTCTTCCATATAGCACTCCATGGTCCTGATTTCTTCCCTACAATTGTGGCTAGCTCCCTTTTATACATTCTATTCACAGAGAATTGACCATCAGTATGATGCCTCCATAGCAATTTATCTGTTTCCAGATTTGTGCCAGGAAAATCTCCAATCAAAGCTAGCAGATCCGATACCCACTCTATTTCCCAGTCATTAAGAAATCTCCTAAAAAGCAAATTCCATCCTTGTGGAGACCAAACCTCTTGTATTTTGCTATCAGGATTCAAACAAATGGAAAACAGCCCAGGGAATAAATTTTCCAAGGACCCTTGACCAGTCCAGTCTTCCTTCCAAAACAAAGCCTTATTCCCTCTGCCAACTTTTATCCTTACATTGTCTCTGAAAGCCAGCCATAGGTTTCTTATAGTCCTCCATACTCCCACACCATATGTTTCTGTCACTTCCTCTGAACACCATTGACCTTCCTGACCATGCTTGTGTTGAATGAGTTCCTTCCATAGAGCTTGATCTTCCAAATTGTATCTCCACAACCATTTGGTAAGTAAGCTGTTGTTGTGTAGCTTTAGGTTTCTTACTCCCAAACCCCCATATCTTTTGCTCTGTTGAACTGCCATCCATTTAACTAGGTTGAAGCTCTTCTTAATCTTGTTACCTTGTCAAAGGAAATTTTTCCTCAATGAGTCTATAACTTTGACTACCTTGCTGGGAATGGGAAAAAGTGACATCACATATGTTGGCAAAGAGTCTAAAATAGAATTGTTCAAAGTGACTCTTCCCCCAAGGATAGATATTGGGATTTCCAAAGTGCCAGTCTCTTCTCTGATTTCTCTAGTATACCATCCCAGATGCTAACTGATTTATGTTTAGCACCCAGTGGCAGACCTAGATAAACTGTAGGCAACCTCTCTATCTTGCACTTCAATATATTAGCCAAAGCTTGAATCTGTTGGACCTCTTTAATAGGAAAAATGCTACTTTTTCTCCAATTCACCTTTAGTCCAAAGCATGCCTCAAAAATTACTAGAATAATTCTGATGTGACAAAGTTGTTCCTGCTCTGCTTCACAAAAAATTATTGTGTCATCAGCATACAATAAATGAGTCATATCTATTACCTCATTAACCCTGTTTTTATTCTGAAACCCCTAATCCAGTTGTTTACAGAAGCTCTCCTCATCAAATTATCAAACCTTTCCATAGCAATGATAAACAGGAAAAGGGACAAAGGGTCTCCTTGTCTAAGACCTCTTTCAGCAGGAAAAAAACCTACAGGTTCTCCATTTACCAAAATGGAGAACCTGGTGGTTTTAATACAGAATTCAATCCACTTGAGCCATGTAGGGCCAAAACCCATTTGTCTAAGATATAATACAAATTCATTTAACTTTGTGTATGAAATTGGACCTATCTTCAAAACATCTTTCATTTATTTCCCTCCACACTAACCACTATATACATGATGGTATTAACCTTTACCATCTCTTTTGGCTTTTATTGCCTCCCCTCCTCATCCAACTGCTCAAGAGATCTGATGTGCGTTCTTGCATTGTCCAGCTCATGCTTGTAATGTTGAGGAACAGATTCCATAGTTGAGCAGTGAACTTGCAGTGTAAAAATAGGTGTTTATTTGTTTCCCATCTCATGTTACACAGAAAATACCTAGGAACCAATTGTCTGCCCTCTTCTATAGGACTTCTTGTGTTGGGCATTTATCACTAGCCAAGTGAACTTCACTTTTGTGGGGATGTCACTCTTCCATAAATAGTTCCAATGATATTTTGGACCCCCCCAGCTATCACCTACAAGCCTCTTTTGTGTGAATTACTTATCAAAAAAATTTCATCCTTGATATGCTTCCACAAGACCCTATTTGTGGCTATTGTGATTATGTTCGCTCCACCTAGTTTTCCAAGTAAAGTTGTCACCCTCTCCACCTCCCAATCATTTAGTTATCTTCTAAATGATATGTCCCATCCTTGTTTTTTCAAAAAATCACATACTCTAGCATCAGGATTTTCACAGATTAGGAATAGATCTAGAAAAAGTCTCAGAGAGAGGTTTGATCTATCCAACCATCCTTCCAAAATCTAGTTTTGTTACCATTTCCCACTTTGATAAATTAATTTTCTTCCATCTGTAGACACAAGTTTTTGATTGTCCTCCACACACCCCACACCATATGGTTACAGAGGCATTTTCTGTACACCAAGGACTTAGCTTACCATATTTTGCTAATATAACCTCCTTCCAAAGAGCTACCCCCGCCCAAGGGTATCTCCATTGTCACTTCATTAGTAGGCTTCTCATTTTGTAATCTCGGGTTTCTAATCCCCAGAACCCCTTTTCTTTTCTGAGAAGTACAGTGTTCCAATTTACCAGGTTGTAACCTTTCCCTTCCTTACTTTCTTGCCATTAGAAATTCCTCCTTAGCTTGCCTAGTTTTTTCACCACTTGGGATTGGGAATAAGAACATCACATAAGTAGGTAGAGAATCTACTACAGAATTGATACGGAGCAATCTTCCACCTAGAGACAGGTATTGTGCCTTCCATCTAATAAGCTTCTTTTCAGTTTTCTCCAGAATATCATCCCATATTTTCATTGTCTTATGTTTGTTTCTCAAAGGCATGCTCAGGCATTTGATTAACTCTACATCCCAAAATGCTTGTCAATTCCTGAATCTAGGAACCTCATATATAGGGAAAAGACTGTTATTTCCCCAATTTACTCTCAGCCCTAAAACAACTTCAAACAAAACCAAGATCACTCTAATGTAGCTGATCTGTTCTGCTATAAGCTCACCGAAGATGATAGTGTCATTTGCATAAAGCATAGAGCATATGACAGACTTCTTTTTCTTCCCCTACTCTTTCTCCAACTTGAAAACCTCTGATCCACCTGTTATGTGATGCAATCTTCATCATATTGGCAAAACCTTCCATTGGCAAGATGAACAAAAAAAGAGAGAAGATCACCCAGTCTCAACCCCCTTTCTGATGCAAGAAAACTCACAAATCATTCATAAGAACAGAGAACCTAACTGTTTTTATACAGAACTCAATCCACTTCAGCGATCTGCTACCAAATCCCATCTGACTGAGAGTATTCAGAAGGAAGGACCAATTCACATGGTCATAAGCTTTCTGAATATCTAGTTTGCACATTATGCAGGAGTTCCCCATTTCATTCTTGAGTCAATGCATTCATTGATTATGAGTGTTGCATCCATGATTTGCCTCCCCTTTACAAATGTTATTTGATGCTTGTTGATCAATTTATTCACAACCATTTTTAGCCTTTCTGCCATCAGTCTAGCAATGATGTTGTAAACTCCCCCTACCAAGTTGATTGGTATGAAGTCCTTCAGTTCTGAATCAGTTCTGAAGCTCATGGTTTCTTTGGGATTAAGGCAATAAAAATTGCATTGAAGCTCTTCTTAAAAGCCTGATTGGAGTGAAAAAAATTGAATAGTATTAATGATATCTCCCTTTAGCAGAACCAAAATGTCTCAAAAAACACCATTGGTAAGCCATCAGGTCCAGGTGCTTTCTCCTTTGCACACAAGTTTGAACATTCCATTATTTCTTCTTCCTCATAAAGTCTCTACAACCAAACATGTTCTTCTTTAGTGATCCTTGAAACATTCTGCAGTGTCAAGTCAGGCCTATATTGTTCAGTCTCTTTCTAGAGATTTTTGTAAAACTTTTGCACGGCCTCCTTAATCATCTCATGATCCTTAATGGTAGCTCCATCCATCTCCAATTGATCCATAGAAATGAACCTCTTATGAGATGTTGTAATTTTATGGAAATTGTGTTTTTGCCCCCGTGTTAGCCATTGGACTCTTGACCTCTGCTTCTAGGCCACCTCTTCAAACTCCATGCCCAGGTGGGTCTTTTGCATCAGTTCATCATTAGTGAGTGGCTCTATGTTCCTTTATTGTTTCCCAATTTGAGATTTGATTGAGAATATCCTCCTTCCTTTGTTTCCAATTCCCTCTATTGTTTTTACTCCACTCCTTTAACTTAACTTTAAGAATTTTAAGCTTCTCAACCAAAATGTAACCTGGTCTGCCATTCAGACAAAAGGACTCCCAACATTTTTTTACTTTCTCTTTAAACCCTCCATTTCTAACCACCATGTTTCAAATTAAAAAAGCAAGACATCCTCCATTCTTCATCTCCACACGTCAGAACAACAAGATTGTGACCAAAAGCTATTTTGGGAAGACTACTATGTTTGATGAGAGTAAAATTTTCCCTCCACTCTGCACAATGGAAAAATCTGTCAATCGTAGAGAAGCACAATTGTGATCCTATCCTCTTCTCCAAGTAAAGAATCCTCCAAAATAAAGGAGGATCCACCAACTCCAATTCTTCAATACAGGATGAGAACTCTGCCATGGCACCAGTCAGACTATGCAGTTTCTGATGTTATGTTGGAGGTGCGGGTGAAGGAGGATGAGACGTAGGGCATGAAACGTGGCTCCTCTAGCGTTGATGTGGGTTGTTTGGAAAGACAGAGAAATAGGAGAGTGTTTTAGGGGGTAGAATCAATTTTTCCTCATTTGAGTAGTCTCTGATCACTTATTTTCTTTTGGGGCACCCTTAAAGTTCCTTGTTGTATAGATGATAGGGTGGAGTTTGTAGAGAATCATGTCTTTCTGTAGATTCCTCACCTAGTGGTATACCCCTTTGTATACAGCTAGTATTTTGGGCCTTGTTAATGAATGAAATACGTTTATCTGATAAAAAAAAGCATAGGGCACATCCAATTGGTTCATGAGCCATCCTTCGTACAATGCTAAGGAAAGCACCAAAAGAACTGAGTTCATCTTATGATAGCTTCCAACCTAGCCTAAGGTATATCTAGGGTTCTCTCCAGGAGATCATGACAAGGTCTGCTATACAAGGACGGAGGACACACGTGTGACCTGATGAAGATTGGGCAAGATCACCATCTATTTCAAAGATTTATGTTCTGATTGGAGAGAATCTAATATCCTAGCAAAAAAGCAAGAGTAATGGCAAGATAAGCACGAAAACAGAATACAGTGACATGGCTTTAGCTACATGTGAGCTCATATGGTTGAAGCAACTTCTTCAAGAATTAAAACTCAAAGGATATGAACTAATTCGTGATAATCAGGCCACACTGCAAATTGTCTCAAATCTTGTGTGAAAGAACAAAGCACATCAAAGTAGATTATCATTTCATTCATATGCATTGCCAGAAATTTTGCTAACTCTACTAATCAGTTAGTAGGTGTCCATACAAATCACTTTTGAGGGACAAGAACTGATTATATTTGTGGCAAGATAGGAGCATACAACATATACACTCCAGCTTGAGAGGAAGAGTTAAGAATGAAAATATAGAAAGACTTGATCCCTATCCCTGTGTTTATGTAATTAGTGAACACCTAAGGATACAAAATTATAGGTTTTCCTTTTTATGAATTGCTTGCAAACACTATTTAAGCCCCTACCTTTTGAAAGATTAAATATGGAATTCATTTCCTAATCCTCTTTTTATCAAAAGGAAGCTTGCTATCCAATTTTTCATATGGTAAAGAAATCCCAAACTACCCAAGGGAGTAATACTACGGTGTAGAGGTTGCATCAGCCCAAAATTACAGAAGGAATGGAGGCTTGAAATAAAAGACATCAAATAACATTTGCAATGTGACGATACTCTCAGTCAGCATATTTGAGTCCAAGTGTAAGGAAAAGAAAAACAAAGAGGATGTTGGATTATTGGGTTGTTTTCCCCCATCTGATTGAAAAAATAAAATTGAGCACACATTTTTTTTGGTTGAACAGTATATTCTATTGATACCAAAAAATATGTACAATGAAAGTTCAGGAGCAGACTATGACTATCCACTCTGCTATACAATGACTAAACACTTATTTCTACCTGCTCAAAACTAAACAATCTGGAGAGAATTACTCCAGTGTCCTATGAAACTACTGATCTAGGAAAGAAAACCAGCTAAATTACAATGTATCATCACTAAAAGACAATGAATTGAGCACACATTTTGAACCAATGCATGACACTCCTTGAATTTATCACATAACACCAATTTTAACACATTAAACAGAACTTTGTACAGTCTTCGATAAACAAAAAGTAGTAAGGGAAAAAGAATTAGAAGGTTGATAGCATCCATGTAGGCCAACTTGCACTAAAGTTGACGAACTTCGATGAGAAATCAAGAAGATGTTTATCGCGGAATAAAAGCTCAAGATTGACCCAAGAATTATAATAAGAAGTGGACTAAGTGCTACATATATTTCATGGTCCAAGTTCGAGTCCAAGGGCTGAAAGATTGGACAACATGAAGGCCAAGAGGAGGGCCCACATGAAGCCTAATAGTAGTAGGATTTGAATCTCATTCTATTTGGGATAGATTTTCCTATATATATAGGGGTAGATTTTATTATTTTAATTAGACAAGACAAGACATGATTAATATTATTTGAGAGGTTTCTCTTCTTTACACTTTTGTGTGTGGTGACTGTGGATTTATCTTACAACCTTATAAGAACGATTCTTAAGAGTTAAGATTAATTCTTAACTTGATATATTTGGTTCTTATTCGTAAATTAAAGAAGTCTTACATTAACTATTGTCTCTAATTTCTTCGAAATAGGGGTCTAAGATCACTTTTTGTACCTCATCAGGGTAACACTCATCAATAGTGTCTTGGATAGTATTCCCATCTATTTTATGTCCCTCTTCCCCATGCCAGCTAAGGTGCAAAATCATCTTGACAAGATTAGCTCCTCTGGGAAGGTAATAGTAAGGACCACAAATTCCACCTTGTGAAATGGGCCAAAGTCACCATGCCAAAGCAGTTTGGAGGCTTAGGGATTAAAGACCTGGCAATTCATAACAAGTGCATGCTTATGAAGTGGCACTGGAGGTACAATCATGAGACAACTGGTCTATGGAAGGAGGTGATCCAAGCAAAATTTGGTAGCACTCATCATTGGTGCTCTAATGAAGTCACAATTCCTTATGGTACAGGGGTCTGGAAAGCTATAAGGAAGTTGTGGGAGGTCTTCTACAGCAATGCAACTCTCAAGGTGGGAAGTGGGGAGCACAACCAATTTTGTAAAGACACTTGGCTGGGAAACATCCCTCTTTTTTTTTGAAAATGGTAATTGTTTCTATTTTTGTAGAACAGTACATAGGTTGTACTGAAAACCATATTTACATAAGGAACTCTAATAATACCGACCTATCCCTATGATGAGTCTAAGACATCAATGATAGAGACAGTATCATTAGAGTAAATTTGATTACACCAAAAACACAGACCACCAAATTGTCCCTCTTATGAACGTATTCCCAAGAATATTTCATTTGCCTCCAATCCAGACTCAACCATCTCTCAGTGTTGGGAAGATAATGTTTGGAATGTGACTCCGTGGAGAAATCTAAATGACGGGGAGTTGGAAGAATTTATGGCCCTCATGGCCTCCATCCAGACCAGCTCAGTCCATAGACAAAGCAGGGATAGACTCACTTGGGGAAGTAACGAGGATGGCTCCTATTCGGTCAAAGAAGGCTACTTACATCTAAGCTCAAGGAAGACACTTATTGATCTGTGGCCCTGGAAACTTATCTGGAGAACTAAGATGCCTCCAAAAGTCATATGTTTCAGTTGGGTTAGTCTTAATGGTTCTTGCTTAACACGGGATAATCTTATGAGGAGGAAGTTTCGTTTAGCCAACAGATGCTACATGTGCTCATGCAACCCAGAATCTATCAATCACTTGTTTCTTCATTGCACTGTTGCCACAGACCTTTGGAACATGGCCTTTTCTCTCTTTGGTCTGACTTGGGCCATGCCAAGCTCTTTGAGAGAGGCTTTTGTGTGCTGGAGTTCCTGGAAAGTTGGGAAGTCCATCAAAAAGATTTGGTCTTTGGTTCCTGCTTGTATTTTGTGGTGCTTATGGATAGAGAGGAACAAAAGGTGTTTTGATGGCATCTCAACTCCCATTTCCTCTCTTAAGGCTAGTTGTTTGATTAGTCGTTTTAGTTGGGTCAACCACTCCCCTGTAATTTCTGTTGAATCTTTCCAAGAATTTATTAGCTCCATAGATCTATGTTGATAGTTTTGATAGTTTTTTTTGCGTTCCTGGGAGCTTATAATCTCTTTGTAATGTGTTACAGAATATGGTAACAAATCACTGAGTGATTGTAGAATATTACAGAATAATAAGAGTGATTGTAGAAATTTTCTTTTATTTGTTTTGATTGATTTCCTTTTATAGGATTCCTTGTAATTGTATAAATACCTTGTATATTCATGAATAGAAAACAACTTCTTTCATTAGATTACATAATGCTTGCATTTTCTTGATGCTTTTTGCTAATGATATCCTTCTTATTTCATCCAAAAAAAAGATCACTTTTTGATCTAAGTTTTTGAATTGACTCTATTAGTATTATAAATTAGCTTTAATTCACTAATTTTTTAATACTAAGATCAATTAGGGTTCTTAGCACATTTTTTTGAATTTGGGGATTTTATTCTCAAATTTCGCATAGCTTTCAATTTTTGTCTTTAATCTATTTATTTTCGCTTCCGCATTAGTTTCTTGTTTATTCAAGTAACCCGATTCTTATCGAAGGTGTTTGCCAAACATCAGAATAGATCAAATGAATGAAACATTAGCAATATCATTAGAAGACTGAAAAGATAGTCTGGATTGTTTGCCGAATTGATAGACCTTGAAAATATTATTTGAAAAAGAACTGCAAGAAATTCTCCTTTATTGATTGTTATCAGTATGAAAATTTGGCAAGGATTCCCTACTAAATGGTTGTGCTGATGTGATGAAGAGGTGTTGCTACTTGCTAGATAATGCAAGAGGAGATGAGTTCTTGGCAATAAGAAGAGAATAGAGAGCATCCGAGTATCTACAGTGGCGCAACACTTGATTTATCTTCTTGTCCTTGACCAAAAAAACCATTATCAGTAAATTTAATACTAAGATCAGTCTTCCAAGTGAAGAGGGTAGTTCTATAGGAGAAACCCCCCCCCCCCCCTTTGATGTTAGAATAAATTTGAGGATAGCAGAGGTCTAACAAAAAGAAGTGACGGCATTTCAGTAGAGAAGGAAGGAGGAGGATATACCATTGGTTCTGATATCAAGCTGAAAAGAATAATATAAAAGCGCCCTCTCAAGCCAATATATTGAATTATGCATGTATTTACATGAATCGTCCAAGTCAGTTAGTACAATAAAAATAAATATATTGTAAAATACAAATATAGTCTACTAATACATTTATCAGCTCAAAGAAGAGAACAGACAAAGTGGTAGATGTCTTCTGCAGCCCCCTTTTTTCCCTTTTTACACTAGGAATTTGGTTGTTCAAGACAAGATTATCCAATGTGAGTGCAAAAACTTGTTTTCCTTCAAAAATCAGTTGCTTCCTTCCCTCATACCAAGTCTTTTAACATCAGGTGGATAAGTAGGTGAAGAACGGAAAGTACGCAAGTATGTGAACACAAGGTGTGAACTAAATTTCTCAGAACACTTCAGATTAACATAATTAGAACAGGCATCAGCTGTGGTAAAACTTACGCTTTGTGTCGTAGCTCCAGATGCAGCTCCTTTTCAGACAAAGGTGGAGATTTACCAATCTCAACCTCAAAACGGTAGAGTGCTTGCTCAGTCTTCAGTTCCTTAACCATTTCAAGCTTTTGGCTTCTTCTGACATCAAGCATCTGTGCTGCTAAAGGTACAGTCTTAACATATCTGACCATGACAAATAAGACAGTCAACACAAAGCTTAAATGGGTGTTCCATTCACACTAGCAACCATCAGCAGGAAATGTACCTGAATAGGAAATAAGCAAGCAAGAGGTGCAGTATTTCCTTAGAACTATATTGTTGTATTGTCTTTACTCATCCAAAAAGTAAAATGTTCTCAAAAATTTAGAAGTCAGCGATGGTAGTGCAGGGATGTATGTTCACAATATCAAGAAATAAGCTCGAATACCAGTATTACTAGTCTACTGTCCATGAAGAATTAGTCGCACTATGACGCAGAAACAAGGAAGAGAAAAATTTCAAGTAGTTTAGATTAGGAAAATGACACTTGCGTAGGCTTCGAACCATTGGAACAAGTAATACATGAAGTCGAGCAAACCTCCCTTTTTTGGGGATAATGATGGAGTAAGCAAAGCATAAACAAAAGCTCATAAGAAGAGCATCAGGGAATTCATCAGGCTGGCTGAATGAGAATTACAAACTTAATACAACAACACCAAAATCCCAAACAAGTTCATCTTAGAAAAATATAATAATAGTAGTAACTATCATAATAAAATATTTAAAAGGATTGTATGCTCTCAGCACCTTTCTCGAGGCTTTTTCCTAAATTCCCTTCTGGGCTTTGGGATCCAGACTCCGGTGGACTTCTACCATCGGAATAGTACTTTCTTCTCTTCTCTTTTCACTTCTCTCAATCTCATTCCACTTTCTTTACCTCTACCATCCTGCTCCACTCGAAAGGATGGACAATAGGATCCACATTCATTCAAGGGGGAAGTCCTATGACATCACCAAAGCCAAGGTTAGAGAAGAGGCCTGGTACAACTGGGTGGAAAGTGGCAGATACCATATGAGGAGGATGGTGTTGAGCAGAGGCATTATTCCTCTGGATTTGCAAGAGATTTTACAAAGCATCAGAAGTGAAAGGGAATTCTTTTAAAACATGGAAATGCAAATATTATTTCACAAACATATTTCTTTCTCTGAAAATCCAACAAGTATGGAAGGTTTCTATCTTTGATTACAGTTAAGGGTGCAGACAGGGCAGTTATTAGTATTCCAGAAAATGCTTTTAATGATGGGTGGAGGAAACTTGCTGACAAAATAAATGCCTTTATTAAAAGAGGTACATCTACCAAACAAGAATATAAATGCAATGGATAGACAGATCTAGCTGCAAACAAGGGGAAAGGGAGTTAAACGGAGATGCTCTAAAAAGGAAAATGGACACAGACAGAAACAGAGGTAGTTGCAGAAACAGGGGAATCTGCTGGTGAGGAGGCAATAAAGGCAAAAGTCCATCTCGCAGAGGAAGACTTTCTGAGCAGGTGTCTAGTCGGATATCTTACTGGCAAAGATGACACTCCCACCAGAAATGAGATGAGACGATGGGCACAACATGGAAAGGAGCAGAAGGAGTCTCGGTCTGCGACATGAATGGTGCAACCTTTCTCTTTGAGTTCCAATCCAAGAAGGGAGTTGAGCATATTCTGATGGGAACCTGGAAGAGATGAGGCTGCAAGCTCAACCTACAATGGTGGAATCTGACTGCCGGATCTTTCCCTAAGAGCCATGAATTCGACTAGTGTTAGATTCGTGTGCGAGGGCTTCCCCTCCATCTCTGGTTTATCTCGTTGATGAAGAAAATAGAGAGATGTGGGGGATGGCTTGAAATAAAAGAAGAAACAGAATTGAAGAATCACTTGAGGTGGGCCAGAATTCGAGTAAAAGGCCCAACGACCAAAATTCTGGCATCGATCGACATCACCAATGAGAACTTTGTCTTCTCGCTTCCTATTTGGGTGGAAGCATCGCCACCTACACGAAAAGGAGAGAGAGATGGGGGAAAGGGGGGTTCTTAAGAGATGAAGGGTGGTCAGAAATCCCTAGGCTCATTGGCATTCGACAAGACGAGGATAAGGAAAGGGGTTAAGCAATTCAAATCATAAAGCTGAAAGTGGCCTTTTTGGTTATTACATCTAATTGCCGAGGGAACCCACTGAGAGTTTAAATCAGTAAAACTTTGTTGGGTCAAGGCTTTTGGGCCAGCTCTCTAAACTAAAAAGGGTTGAGCCTTTTATGGATAAAATTAACTTATGGCCCACCACTACAGAAGGACAAGACAGCTCTTTAGCTTATGTTGACCAGAGCTTAATCTCTAGAGCAGTGAAATGAGAAATTGCGCAATCAGTAAGTCCTCTCCCAGGCACGTTACCCCAAAATCCTTCTCTCTCCTAACAAAGGAGGGCAGAACTTCCCTCCGGTGACCGATTTATTTATAAGTCAAGAAAGCAAAATAAACAAAAGACAAAGAGTCTAATCCTACTAACTCAAAATAACTAAATTAAAGAAAGTAAACTAATGGGTTTTGGGAGTTCAATCATCCTCCTCTTTTCAGCTCCTCCTTCATTGATCTGGTAAGTTCCTCTCTTGCTGCTCTGATTTGTTTGTTCCGGTTGATTCTCGGTAGCTCTTCCTTGATTTCAATGGCTCTGTTGTTTTCCAGTTGCAAGCTCATCACCTGAGATTTTCTCTATAGCTCGAAGGAAGACAGTGCCTTCTCTTTCGGTTAAGTTGTATGCCTTGCTGCTCAAAGCTCAATATCCCAACTGTAGCACTCTTAAGCTCCATCTATACATATATGTATTGGGTATTGGCAATACCGTATTGCTTTCTTCAAATGTTGTCTTGGTTCCTGCTGATTATGAAGCTTTATTTGTCAACTGTGATTCTGTATGCTCGAGTTGTTCTCTAGGTTGATCTTTCAGTCTTAATTCTCAGATTTGGGAGCTGAGATTTGTCACTGTTTAGGATCTTCCTGGCCTGTGTTAGTAGATCTAGGAAGGCTGTATAATGTATCGAACTTTGATAGTTCAAAACATGATTAGCTAAAAAATCAGCTAACCTGTTACCTTCTCTGAATGTGTGTGATATCTGAGCATGCGTAGTTTGCATGTATTCCTGGATTTCCTCTATCATGTCTGTCACCTCCCATGGGCGTTTCCATTGTTTCTGAATCATGTTCTTACTGCCTAAGGAATTTGTTTCTATGATTACGTTGTGAAGATTAGCTCTTTGACAGTATCTCATAGCTTCTAGTATAGCTTTAATCTCTGCTTCTGTACAAGTAGTATTCTGAATCACTTGTGCTTGAGCTAATACTAAATCTCCTTTCTCATTCCTTGAACAGAAACTATATGAACTCCTCCCAGGGTTTTCTCTACTTGCCCCATCAGTGTTGATCTTTAGTCTGCTGGTTGGTGGTAAAGCCCAAGTGATTTTAGCATAATATAGCTTGGGTCTATAGCTACTTAGTCTTCTGATCATATCTGTCCACCCTGTTGGAAAGTTATTTAACCATGGGAATCTTACTCTTATGAACTGATATGTCAAGTGGTGAATCTGATATGTCAGTTTGCTGTAAGAGATGTCTTTTCCATGTCTAATAGAATTTCTTCTTTTCCAAAGCTCCCAAATTATAAAACTAGGGAGGACTTTCAACATCGGTAGAGGAATGGGAAATTGGTCTCCTTATATGGACTTGGACAAACCTCCCCTCATGAGCTAGCTTTTAGGGTTGAATTAGGTCCAAGTGCCATATCTTTATGGTTAAAAATTGATCAAAGAAGAGAGAAGGAAGTTTCCCCAATTATGACCTTATCAAAGAATTTGGATAAACAATTGGTTCCAAAGGAGTTGATGAACCTTATAAGGATACAGAACCAATGAGCGATTCAAGAAGCAGAGGGAGGAAACAGACTACTAAGTTGTTATGAAGTTGAAGATACTAGCCTGGAATGTTAGAATTCATAGTCTTGGTGGAACAAAGCAAAATGGTACAGTGGGAAGTTATATTCAACAAACAGAAGGAAATAGATAGATTGTGGGGGGGGTGGAAGCAATAGGGACCAAGGGAGGAATCATTATCATGTGGGACAAAAGGGTTTGGAGGGGGGAAGAAGTAGAGAGTGGCATCCAGATGATTACTTGCGAACTATGTGGGATAAATCAGGATCCATGGTTTTTCACAGTTGATTATACATCTTGTAATAGGAATGAAAGAAGGGATTTATGGGAAGAATTAGGGCCAATGAGGAGTATGTGTGAGGGGCCTTGGGTGGTTTGTAGAGATTTCAACACAATAAGACTTTCCTCTGAGAAAACTAATTGATCTAGCTTATCTAGCACAATGTGTGACTTCTCCAGCTGAATTGATCAATTGGAACTCATAGACCCCCCCCTTTTATTTCGGGGGGTCTTACACTTGGAGAGGAGGGGCAAACCATAGGAATGCCTCTAGAATAGACAGGTTCTTGTATTCCTTCCCTTGGAATGAAATGTTCACTCAAATCAGACAAAGCTCTCTTCCTAGCATTGGGTCTGATCACAACCCCATCCTTTTGACTTATGGAGATGAAACTTTCAGGAAGTCCTACTTTAAGTTCAAAAAGTGGTGGTTGAATATAGAAGACTTCAGAGAAAAAGTCCAAGAATGGTCCATCTTTTATTGGGTCTTGTACCCCTGACTACATTTTGGCAACAAAATTGAGTCTGTTAAGGCAAAACTCAAAGTCTGGCGCAAGGAGCACAAGGGAACTGGAAGGCAAGAAAAAACCACATCTTAAATCAAATAAGGAACTTGAAAATCATCCAAAAGAGCAGACCCTTAATAGATGATGAACAGCTGGTAAAGGCTCATTTGGTTATGGAATATTAGGAAGTGGCCAGAAATGAAGAGATTTTTTTCAGACAGAGGTCCAGAGTCCAGTGGCTCAAAAGTGGAGATAAGAACACTAAGTTCTTTCATAGAATGGCTACTGTACATATGAGACTCAAAACTATTGATTCCCTAATGATCAATAGGAAACAGTCCAATGATCATGTGGCAATCAGGGGTTCCATTGTAGAATTTTTTTTTGAAACTTGTAACATTTGTATTTCATATAGTACTTAGGTAGTACTGAAAAACCATATTTACAAATAAGCAGAAAGGAAGTATAATCTATCCAAAAACTGAACCAAATCTAAATGGACCCTAAAACATCTATGATTGACTCAGTTTCATTGGAGTAGACATTTGTACACCAAAAGCAAAACAACAAAATACACTTAAGCTTTACTTCCTGCAAGTTGTTCCTATTCACAAAACACCTATCATTTCTCTCCCTCCATTTAGTCCACCAAATACAAACAGGGATCATCCTCCATCTTTCTCTGTTTGTAGCCCCAACTCCAGCCATCTCCCGACTGAATAGAGTCTCATCAATCTTGCTAGGCATACTCCAAGATATGCCTCTGAGATTAAGGAAAATCTGCCACAGCTGCACAGTAAAGTTGCAATGTAAGAAGAGATGTGTCACTATCTCATTAGCCTTACCACGTAAGGAACATCTGTTGCATAGAGAGATTCCTCTCTTAGCCACATTATCCAATGTCAAAACTGCTTCATTGGCTAGTAGCCATGTAAAGCATGCCACTTTGTGTGGCACTTTGATCCTCCAGATTTGCTTCCAAGGCCATTTGAAGTTTTGAATGCCACCAAGACTTATCTGTTTGTATCCTTCTTTCACCTTGTAACTACCTTTGTTGTGCCCCTGCCACCATAAATAATCCTCACCTATTTGTATACCTTGAAAATTCTCCAGAACCTTAAACACTTCAAGTATCCTCAAACACTTCAAGTATTCTGGGAATTTCCCAGCCATTCAGATTTCTTCTAAGGATCTGATCCCAGCCTTGTTGTGACCACATTTCAGCAATGGTCTTCTGTTGGTGTTGAGAGCCAATGTAAAGATGTCAGGAAAACGATCTTTGAGGCTCACACCACCCATCCATTTATCAAACCAAAAACTGGTTTTTCTGCCATTTTGTACCTTCACAATTCTGATTACTGAGGAAAGGCCAAAATATTCTGATGGATTTCCAAAGGCTAACCCCATAGGGGGTATTTACCTCTTTGGTTACCCATTTATTCAGCTTCTCATACTTGTTGTTGATCACCCTGTACCAGAGTGCTTGGTCCTCCTGATGGTACCTTCATAGCCACTTTATCAAGAGTTATACAAAGAAACAGAAAGTTGGAGGCCTGTTTTGAACATAAATGAGGTGCAGAGCATCTCAACAGAGGAAAGAGATAGTCTAGAATGAGATTTTTAGGAAGAAGAGGTATTGGCAGAGATAAAGAAGATGTCTGTTGCAGATAAAGCTCCTGGTCCAGATGGACATACTATGGCTTTCTTTCAAGCATTTTGTGAAACAATAAAGGGGGAGCTGATGCAGACACTTCACAGATTCCACTCACACCAAAAGTTTGAGAAGAGCTTCAATGCTACTTTTGTAGCTTTGATTCTTAAGAGGGTAGGGGCAAATGAACTAAGAGATTTCAGACCCATCAATCGTATCTTTGGGGTCTACAAAATCATAGCAAAGGTGTTGGGGTTGAGAAACTAAAGAAGGTAATCAGCAGGGTTATAAACAATCATCAGATGGATTTCATCAAAGGAAGGCAAATAATGGATGTTGCTCTAATTGCCAGTGAGTGTATTGATACTAGGATTAGAGGAGATGTGCTAGGAGTTATGTGCAAGCTAGATATAAAAAAGGTCTTTGACCACCTTAACTGGGATTTTTTGTTGAACATACTCGGGCTAAAGGGATTTGGGAACAGGTGGTTTAAATGGAGAGTTATGTATTAAAACTACGAGGTTCTCCATTCTGATAAATGGAGAACCTACAGGTTCTTTTCCAGCTGAAAGAGGTCTCAGACAAGGGTGATTCCCTGTCCCCTTTCTGTTCATTATAGCTATGGAAGGACTGGACAATATAATGAGAAACGCTACAGCAAATAACTGGATAAGGGGCTTCAACATTAAGAACATGAACAATGAAACTATGGTGGTGACTCACCTATTATATGTTGACGACATAGTGGTTTTTTTGTGAAGCCGAACAGGAACAAATTTGCTACCTGAGGGTGATCCTGGTTATCTTTGAAGCTTGTTCTGGTCTGAAAGTTAACCGGAGGAAAACCAACATTTTTCCGGTTAGAGAGGTTAAACAAATTTAGACACTTGCAGATATTCTGAATATTCTGAAATGCAGGATAGAAGAGATGCCCACAGTCTATTTGGGAATGCCATGGATGCTAAACACAAAGCAGTGAATATGTGGAATGGAATAATAGAGAAATCATAAGAAAAGTCAGAGTACCTTTCCCTAGGTGGCAAAGTCATATTGATAAATGCAGTCCTAGGCTCATTGTCAACCTATGTGATGTCCTTTTTCCCCTTCCTGGCAAGGTGGTGAAAATCTTGGACAATCTGAGGAGGAATTTCCAGTGGCAAGGGAACAAGATTGACAAGAGTCTTAACCTTGTAAAATGGATCACAATCCAGCAAAGCAAGAGTTTTGGAGGATTGGGAGTGCGAAACCTGAAGTTGCACAATAAGAGTTTGCTTATGAAAGTGCTATGGAGATTTACCCAACAGGCCTGAATTTGTGGAAGAAGATAATTTTGCATAAATATGGTCAAGAGGGTCAGTGATGAATAAATGAGGTGACTGACATAGATGGGGTTGGGCTTTGGAAGTAAATGAAGAATCTCTGGTTGTTATTCAAGCATAACACTAAAATAGAGTTGGAAGGGGAGATACGGTACTTTCCTGGAAAGAGGACTGGAGTGGTGATGGAACTCTTCAATCTTTGTTCCTTGGTATGTTTTTAATATGCTTGAAACCTGATTGAAATATACAAGAAGTGTGGTCTCCCCAAGGATGGAACGTGACCTTTAGAAGGTTCTTAAATGATTAGAAGCAGCATGGGTATCAGAACTTCTGAATTTGACAGGAAACTTCCCATTAGTACCTGGACGATCTCATTTGGGGGCACCACAATGATGGAATTTTCACGGTTAACAGGGTATACAAAAGGGGTCTGAGTGAAGCTGCAGGCAGGTAAACCGGACCTTGGATTGCTATTTGAAAGAGTGTCGCTCCTACAGAAGTGAAGTACTTCACTTCTGTAGGAGCTAGGAAAGCATGTTTGACATATGAGGCATTACAAAAGAGGGGGATCAACATAGCATCTGAGGCACTAGAAACCAACAAACACCTCTTCCTGCATTGTAAAGTAATAGCACAAACATGGTCCTTGTTCACTACCATTGCTGGAGTTTATTGGATCATGTCTGAACATACTGTTGATTTGCTTAGCTGTTGGATCAGGAGAGGAGGAAGCAAGAGCCAGAAAAGATAGTGGAGGAAAGTCCCAGCTTGCATCTGGCGGAACATTTGGAATGAGAGGAACCAGAGGATCTTTGAAGGAACAGAAGATTAAGTGGAAAGTTATTACTTCACTATTTTTTGGTGCAAAGAACAGAACATAGAAGAGGAAATCCACTAAGTGGAATTCATCGAAGCTTTGTAAGTATCTTTTATTTTCTTTAATGTAAACTTTTTTTGGAGGTGGCAAGCATAGCCCTTAATGCTGAAGAACACAAATTACCAGTTTCAGAAAATAATAATTAGTAGTAGTAGTAGTACTAGAAGTTTTCTATATTTTCTACTAGTGAATAAATCTCAGATAGGACTAAAAGACTCCTAGAAAACATAAAAACTAAAGTATACTCGGTCTTCGTTGATTCCAACAAATTATAGGTCTTTTGACAATTCATGTGATTTTAGGTCTACCTCGTCTCCTTTTTAACACGTTCAATCAGAGTTTCGCACCTATAGCCCGGTGCATTCGGAGGTCGACAAAGGACATGACAAAAAAATCATCTCTCAAGGAACTTTCTTTCAGTTTATCCTTGATTTGTGCTACTTGCACCTTCAGCCGGATGTAGTCATTTCTAATCTTGTATGATCGCACGTCCATCTTTGCATGCACATTCAACAACACTCATCTTGTGAATATTACACTAACCGTCCAACATTCACTCCCATATATGTTACTAGTTTTATGCTGGTTGTCAACCTATCGCAACCCTCCTCCTTTATCCGAGCTTGGGAACGGCGCAAATTCACACAAATTCAATAAGCTAAATAAATGGTAAGAATAGAAAAGGCAGGAGTTAACAGATCGTGTAGTTTAGAATTAGGCTTTGTGTTTGTAATAGCATCTAACCAGAAAAGCAAAGGGGACTAGTGTTAATTGCAAGATGGAAAGGGCAGACTGGTGTATATGAATATAGAGTTAGGAGACAGAAGTCATTTGTATAACAATTTAAATATTCAACTAGCTTCCCTTATCTTTTATCTGATGATATCTACCAAACAAAATACTCCAACGCCAAATAAACCAGCGCAGTTTTCTTTTTGAGAAGATACACCAGCACAATTTTCATTCTGATAATAACGCTATGCATTCCAGCTGGCGATACTCAGAAAAAGACCAATTATGAAATCTTGTTACATAAATCCTATATAAGACCTAACTTATGCTACATGGACAGTCAAATGCTGCCATGAAGAAAAGAGATTTACCGCTTTTTGTGAGACATTTGTAAGGGCATGAATATAAAATATCTTAGATTTGACAGAAACTGATGATGCAACATTTTCATCCTGCACTTGTTTCCATTGGACTTCTAGAGTTTGAACAATTTAAATGACGTGTCATGGAGCTATTAGATTCCACTGCAGATCCTTAGGAAATGGTAACGCCTGCTTGGCACACTAAATCAATCATTTATGTAACAGAGAATGGTTTAGTTACCTACAGAGGTTCCAGTGCTTACCATCAATATCAGGTCTTACCAAAAGAAATGTAGGAAAACATTTGATAGTAAAACAAAGTTAGGTACATAAGATCAAACATCAATCTCTTCGAAAATGTAACCAAAAGGCATGTAAATAAATCCAAGCAGAAGTTACCTGTCAAGAAAAGGCATAAGAACATAGTCATGAACTACAAAATCCAAAGCCCATGGGACAATTATCAGCAATGCCAAGAACTTAGCCTGCAACAGGAAGAGAAAATTGGCTCCTAATAAAAAGCTTTAAGAGTACATTCAAGATGCAACGTTTGGCAATTCTCAGTGCTAAACAACAATACCCAGTGAATTCTACGTGCTCAGGACATGACAATATGAGATGTGCTAGATGTTTCTACATTCATAATCTTTAGAATAAGTCCAGCATAACAAAGAAAAGGCTCCTCAGCTTCGTTACCTTCATTTTGGCAGCCTTAGCTATTACATAAACCCTTCTTGAGGTATTGAAAATACTCAATTACCATATGTTCAGTGTACCATTTTGGCAGTGAATTGCAAGGAGCTTTTGCATATGCAATTCTTGGACCTAACTATTCTACATTGTAATAGGTTTTCTCAAAAAGTTCACCAAAGATAATGTGCTTATATGTTGAC
Source organism: Solanum appendiculatum (assembly GCA_018342035.1). Classification (NCBI taxonomy): domain Eukaryota; kingdom Viridiplantae; phylum Streptophyta; class Magnoliopsida; order Solanales; family Solanaceae; genus Solanum; species Solanum appendiculatum. The sequence continues at coordinate 974,443 of JAGDQO010001042.1, read as the reverse complement.
AAGAAGTTGAACTATAGAGACACTAAAGATTATGGACTAATTTGAGGGAGGAACCAAGATGAGAATGAGAACAAATGCACTTACAGAATTAAATGACGCATACTGAAAAATACGATCTTCATATAGCATATCATCTTCTTCCCTGCCGAATACCATATCCCTCACGGATTTAACCAAACCCCTCTCAGGTATTAATTCACTAGGATCTTCCAGCATGTTATCTTCAGGTACGGACTCCTGAATCCATGATGAATCATTACCTAAATCAACATTTCCATCGACAAGCCAATCGTCCCACTTCCTGTTCTCCTCATTCTTTATATCTACTTGTGCTTCCCTTAACTCCATGATTGCCTCGACTCGTCTCTTCCAAGCTTCAAACTTTTCATTCTCTGATAATTCTTCATCACTACCTAAACCTTCAGATTCAAGTCCATCAATCATATCATCCTCCTTCAGCCAATTCTCAGCTTCAGGAAAGATCTCTCTCCACCAGCTTTTCTTCTTTGAATACTTCTTCTTTGCATTTGGAGTCGACCCAAAAGATTTCCTCCTTCCCCCACTAAAGCGAACCTCAGTAATATAACTTTTATGCAAAAATACCGAACTACTTATCTTGAAAGATAGCAAATTTTGACCTAAGACCATTGAAGTGCTCATTAAGGACATGTATAGTAGACAACATTTTTCAGACTCATAGGGCAATAGTAAAGATGTAACTCCAAGAAGCATTCAGAAAAAAAGCACCCACAAATACATCATTGAAGAGCTGGGAAAATATTGACTGAGATAATCAAGATTCAAGAAGAAAAAATTCAACAGCAAATGCAAGAATATAAAGAAAATTGAACCCCAACCTGCTCTGCTGTTGTTTATCTGATAATTTGAAGGTGAAATTGTCAGTATTTAGGGTGAATGGGGCCAATTGGAGTGAAGCTAAAAGGGAATAGGGATAACGGAATTTGGTCTATCTTTCCATAAATACAATTTGCTTTCTTTATCTATTCCAACATACCTTTTCATCTTTACTTTATTCTTCCAAAAAAATCTAGAAAATCCTTGTTAGGTATGAAATAAATTCGTTCATGTGCAGGGGTGTCAATCATACGGGTCGATTATTTTTTAAAAATTGTACCATCCTAATTTTTTAGGTATTTTATAATACATAATCAAAATTGGATTTCTTAAACCATCCCAATCATATCGGTTTCTCTTCGGTATCGGTACGGTTCGGTTAATTTTCGGTTTTTTTCTTTTAAAAAAATTTATTTCGCAAATATGTTCTTGAAGAAGCACTTTAATTCTTCACCAAGAAGACAAGAATTTAAAACCTTGTAGCTGTATTGTTTGATCTTTAATATTTAATAGGAGTATTTGCATAGGTTTTGTTGTATTGTTTAATAGAATATCTATTACAGTATCTTTTAATTTTTATACCTAATTAAGTAAAGGCTAATTAAAGAGCAAAAGACTCAAAGTCGTCTAGTCATCAGATGCCTAGGACCTAGGTTATATTTATAGTTGAAAAATGTTATAAAATATATTTATATATTAAATTTATCATATTGTTAATATATAAAATATATTTACATACATTTATGGTTAATCGGTTCGGTTCGGGAATTTTTCAATTTTTTTCATAAATTAAAAAGACCATCCCAATTGTTCGGGACAGTTATACACTTAAATAAAAGTCCACGATTTTATTGAAAAAATAACATAAATCGGTTGGGTTGGATCGGTTTTTCATATTCTTTTGGCATCCCTAGTCTACTAGACTAGCCAAGAAAGAGTGACGACTATATTCTAGGTCATTCAGAAGGATTCGTATAGTTTTGAGGTATAACGTTATGGTTGTTCCCTCTCTTTTCAGTGAGTGACTTCTTTAGCTTAGTAGTACTTCAAACACTCTTTTGCGTGAAAGATTTGTCAATTTCATTGCAAGGGATAACCAAACCCGTCAAAGGCATATGAAATCATACAAAGGATTCGAGCCCATCCAAATGATGATTAGTGGGCTAAACCCAAGTAACTTTGGCCCATGATCCAAGAGATATAAATTGCAAAATCCGATACGACCTCTTACCTTCCTTATGATGGAATATCACGTGTTGAACTAATTCAGCAATCTTTAAGGGTTATTATTTCAATTTATAATACTTCTTTTTATTTTTTATTTTGATGTTATACACTCTGTTTGTTTCACATAGCTTTTAACAAAATAAAAACCAAATTTATCTAAGTAGTCAAATAAATTTGATATGATAATCCTTAATAAGTAATTTCACCTATAATTTAATAGAACTTTTATCTCAGTACTTACTTAATTAACAAATTAAATTAATACAAGAGAATACATTCATCTAATTAATCAAGCATAAATTTTGAATATCCTTAACAATGTAATTTTTAATTATTAATTTAATATTTTCTACGGGTACTTACACAAATCACAAAACACAAACTAAATTACTTTCTTAAATTACATTCTTTTAAGGTTTTGTTTGTTTTTATTTAGATTAAGATATTCGTATTTGAATACATATTTAAATGATTAAGATGTTATCTCTTGATCTAAACACTAATTGATTAAGATTATTTATTTTTTAATATCTAAATATGCACAATTTATTTATTTATAAGCATAGTAAATATACAATTTAAATAAAAGATATATAAATTTATTAAAATAAAATCATCATTTAATTTTTTTTAAAATCACACTTATGATCGATAGTGATGGTGGTGGATGGTTGGTATTAGTGGCTATAAATGGTGGTGATGATAGTTCTGATGGTAGAGGTTGTTGGTGTTGTAGTGATTGATGCGATAGTGGTGATCAATAGTGGTGGTGATTGTTGTGATAACGATGAAGATGATTGATGTTAGTAGTTGGCGGCAGTGGCGGATCCAGGATTTCAAATAAGGGGGTTTGAAAAATCTCTAACCTTACATTTAGGATGTTCAAAATCAATATATAAACATAAAAAATCTTTAAAATACCTTAAATATACAACGTAATTTTTTGTCGAGGGGGTTCGGGTGAACCCACTCGGCAACCTCTAGGTCCACCCCTGGTTGACGGTGTTAATGGTGGTGAATGGTGATAGTGAATAAAGAATGTGTGATGGTAATTGACAATAGCACTAGTTGTAACGATGGAGGTTTTAGTAGTAGAAATTAATCATAGTAGTTATAGTTGTTGATAGTGATGGCTAAGGTGGCAATAACGGTAACGAGAGTGGATACAATTATAATGATGAAACTACAAAGGTGATATATGTGGTAACTGATAAGGATAATGAGGTAGAGTCCTAGTACGTTTCCTAGTACGTTTGTATGTTTGAGTTATACGTAGTTACTTCCTCTTCTCTTTAGCTCTCCTATGTTTAGCAAACTCCTTTCTCTTCTATACTTGTACATGTATAAATACCACACATTATATTAATAATACTTACGCTTTCATAATCGTATCCAACTCTTATATGGTATCAAGAGCTTACCAAACACTCTAACGAGTATATCTGATCTTATTCTTCTTTTTTTTCCAAGAATTCGACTCTTCTTTTAGTTCCAGAATGCCTGCTACTTTCTCTTCCTCATCCCCTAACTCTCCAGCAATCACCCTCAATCAAGGGGGTGTCGTTCAGCCCTCTCAATTGATCTCATTTAACCCTGCGTCCCAGCTGTCCTTCAAGCTAACAGGAAGTGCAAATTATCCAACTTGGAAATCCCAAGTTACCACGCTATTGTTTGGTTACGATCTTCTTACCTTTGTTGATGGCTCACTTCCCGTCCCCAATGCGCAGATTCTGGACAAAGATAATAACCAAATTCCCAACCCCAACTTGAGATTGTGGCAGCGACAAGACAGTCTTGTTCGCAATGCTATTATGGCATCAGTTGACGCTACAATCGCTCCACTCATTGCCCATGCTTCCACTGCCAAAGAAGCTTGAGATATTCTCCAAACAACTTATGCCAGCAAATCGCACTCAAGAATTTTCAGTTTGCGTGATACTCTGGCAAACGTCAAATGAAACGCACGCTCAATCAGTGATTATATGAGAGAAATCAAGTCCATTGCAGATGATTTGGCTTGCAGTGGTTCACCCGTTAATAGCGAAGAACTTGTCATTAAGTTGCTGAGTGGTCTAGGTCCCGAGTACAATGAGTTATCTGCAGCAATAAGAGCTCGTGATAATCATATCACATTCGAAGAATTCTTTGATAAACTCCTTGCACAAGAGATGTTCATCAAACACTCGGAACCTAGAGTCGAAACACCAATTATCACTGCTCAATTTCATCAACATTCCACCAATAACGGTCCCAAGAATAGACAGCCCAACTCTTCCAATCGTAGGAACACTACTCCATCCGGTTCCTACAACCCTCGTAACCAATTTTCTGCCACAAATAACAATTCCTTCACCCAGCAGAATACCACCAAAAGCAACAACCAGCGGGTCCAATGTCAACTTTGTGATAAGTTTGGTCACATTGCAAAGGTTTGTCGGTCCAAATCACACAATGCTACTGAAGCTTATGCTAATTTTGTCAACCGTCACTCTTACGCTTCCAATTTCTCAAGCCCTTGGGTTGTTGATTCTGAAGCCTCTCATCATATTACAAACAACTCTCAATCTCTCCAGACTCCAGCTGAGTTCTCTAGAACGGATGCAATAATTATTAGTGATGGTAAAAGGATTCCTATTACTCATATTGGTCACACTACTTTATCTTCTCCTAGTCTTGCAGCCAAATTTCTTTTAAAAGATGTTCTTTGTTCTCCATTTATAAAAAAGAAGTTGATTTTCGTTGCTCAATTTTGTAGACAAAATCTAACTTCCATTGAATTTTTTCCTTATTCTTTTGTTGTGAAGGATTTGAGCACGGGGGCATGTCTTCTTCAAGGCAAGAGTAATGGTGATCTCTATGAGTGGCCCGCGGACATGACCAAATCAGTCACACCTCATCCTCAAGCACATTTTGTTGCATCAACATCTCCATCATTGCATCTATGGCATGCTCGTCTTGGCCATCCTCAACCTTGTATTACCAAAGCTTGTGTCTCTTCTTTCAACCTACCAGTGAACCATGTCGAGTCATTTACATTTTGTAATTCGTGTTTATGCAATAAGAGTCATCGTCTACCATTTGGTAACAATTCAATTACAAGTTCTAGGCCTTTTGACATTTTTTACTCAGATGTTTGGGGTCCCTCTCCAACTATCTCTTTTGCTAATTTCAAATCCTATGTTATTTTTGTTGATCATTTCACGAAATATACTGCGTTGTTTCCTTTAAAATCCAAATCAGATGTGAAGGAAATTTTCACTAATTATGCTCTAATGGTTCAAAATCAATTTCAATTGAGCATTAAAACGTTGTACACTGATGGGGGAGGTGAATACATTGGCCTTAAATCCACTCTCTTGAACTTTGGGATCCAACATCTCATAAGTCCTCCATACACTCCCCAACTAATTGGCACTGCCGAAAGAAAACATCGTCATGTTGTGGACACCGCTTTAACTCTTCTTCACCATGCTTCTGTCCCTCTCAAATTTTGGTCTCTCGCATTCCAATCTGCAGTCTACCTCATTAACAGGTTGCCAACACCACTTCTTGGTCTTAAATCTCTATTTCAGTGTCTCTTTAATACCACCCCAAACCCTCTTAAACTAAGGGTCTTTGGTTGTCTTTGTTATCCATGGTTAAAGCCCTACACGTCAACTAAACTTGATTCCAAGTCCAATCCTTGTGTGTTTATGGGATATTCCGCTGCTACAAATAGTTACGCCTACCTAGACCTTGCCACTTTAAAAGTCTATATCTCTAGGCATGTCGTATTCGTTGAACATATTTTTCCATTCACAACCAACTATCATCAACTCTCTCGTCCACAAGTCTCGTGCATGGAAAAATGGTTGTGTCTAAATGATCCATCTGGTCTTTCCTCTTCCTCACAACCTATTTCATCTCATGTTGTTGCGGGCCCTATTCCAATTCCTACTACTACTGATTTGGTCAACTCCACACCTACTCACGGATCGCAGACTCAAGGCCTTCAGGATGACGTGCCAACCGACTCAATTGTAAGTCCTCCTGCTCACTCTTTGTCTTTTTCTCCTTCTCAAGATAGCAGTCCATATGCATCTCCACAACCAACTCCTGCAACACCTTCAAATTGCATGGTCACTAGGTCTCTAAATAATATTTTCAAACCCAAAGTGGTTTTTGACTACCTTGCAACCTCATCAGTAAAACACATTTCGCTTACCCCAAATATCTTCAGTCAAGCATCCAAATATCCTGAATGGCAGGCTGCAATGGCAGAAGAACATATGGCCTTACTTTAAAAAAAAACTTGGTCATTGGTTCCTTCTACTCCCTCTCAAAATGTAGTTGGGTGTAAATGGGTGTTTCGGGTCAAACATAAACCTGATGGATCCATAGAGCGTTATAAATCCAGATTAGTGGCAAAAGGATTTCATCAACGTCCTGGAATTGACTTTCATTCCACCTTCAGCCCGGTTATTAAAACCACAACTATTCGCCTCATCTTGTCCCTAGTTGTGTCTCTTAAATGGCCGTTGCGTCAACTTGACCTAAACAATGCCTTTTTACAGGGTACTCTTCTTGATATTGTTTTCATACAACAACCACCTAGCTTTGTAGATTCCCGATTTCCAAATCATGTGTGTAAACTACACAAATCTATCTATGGACTTCGCCAGGCACCACGAGTATGGGATACTGAAATCAAAGAGTTTCTCTTATCATGTGGCTTTGCTCGTTCCAAATCTAATGATTCTTTATTCATGAAATGGTCTCCTGATTCTCTCATTATTATTATGATCTATGTTGATGACATTATTGTTACATGCTCTAACAACTCTCATGTCCAGGCAATAATTAAGTTGTTAGGAGATAGATTTTCGATTAAAGACCTTGGTTCTTTACATTTTTTTCTAGGTATTGAAGTTATACAACATTCTCATAGATTGACTCTCACACAAAGTAGCTTCATTGCGGACATACTCAGCAAGTTCAATATGCTGGATGCAAACAGTGTGAGCACTCCTCTGTCCACAAGTTTATCCTTGGATGACGGTTCTCCTTCAGCAGACGCTACACTTTATAGGCAAGTCATTGGCTCATTGCAATACCTCACCTTTACACGGCCTGATATATGCTTTGCAGTAAACAAGCTTGCGCAATTCCAACACTCTCCATCAGCTAAACATTGGCAAGCAACAAAGAGGCTTCTTCGTTATCTGAAAGGAACGATAACCTATGGACTTCAATTCAAACATGGTAACTCTTCTCAGCTACTCGCCTACTCAGATGCACATTGGGGTGGTATCCCCGACACTAGACACTCCACTTCAGCTTATATTATTTTTCTTGGAAAGAATCCCATTAGTTGGTGCTCTAACAAGCAACACATTGTTGCCAGATCTTCCACAGAGGCAAAATACAGGGCTGTAGCAAGTGCTATAGCTGAGTTGAACCGGCTAACCAACCTACTGCATGAACTTCGCGTCAAGCTGCCTTGTCCTCCTAAGGTTTTTTGCGATAACATTGGTGTCACTTACCCATGTCGTAATCCAGTCTTTCATAGTCGAATGAAACATGTCGCAATTGACTTTCATTTTGTCCGTGACCAAGTGGAAAGTGGTCACATTTCCGTTCATCACATTCCAACTGGAGCTCAACTAGCAGATGCATTAACTAAAGCACTTCCTAAAAGGTCCTTTGTCAACTTTGTTAGCAACATTGGTCTCACGCAAATTGAGCCAATGTTGAGGGGGCATGATAAGGATAATGATGTAGAGTCCTAGTACGTTTCCTAGTACGTTTGTATGTTTGAGTTATACGTAGTTACTTCCTCTTCTCTTTAGCTCTCCTATGTTTAGCAAACTCCTTTCTCTTCTATACTTGTACATGTAATACCACACATTATATTAATAATACTTACGCTTTCATAATCGTATCCAACTTTTATAGTAACGGCTGACAGTGATAGTGGTTCCCAGTGATGGTGATGATGATAGAGATGATTGATGGTAGTAATTGGCTATGATAGTGATGGTTGACAATGGTTATGATAGCATAGGTGAGTAATGACAAAAGTTATCCACACAAAAATACCTCTTATATCAAAACTTTATTCAAAATTTTAATGATTAAAACCTATTTAAATCAAATAATTGTTTAAATCTTAATATATACAAATACACTTTATAATTTGAATCGTTCAAATTCAGACATTCATCAAGAATCCATTCCTAACATTTATTTCAAAAAAATTTATTGTTTGCATTACATTCTATAATCTACATCTTGTGACAATATGATTGTGATGTTGCGGGAAGTTTGGAGATTTACCTTCTCAAAAAATATTCTAGTTTTCTTTGGTATGTAAAAAGGCAAGTAAAAAATGTGCTTCCCTGCAAATAATGAAGTAAAGGAAAATAAAGGAAAGTGAAAGATTATTTTGTGCATATATTTGTTTGAATGGGAAATGAAAGTTAAAATATTTTCTTAATCACAAAAAAAAAGAGGAATTTCATTATTTGTGTTGCACAAAAAAATAAATTATGTGATAAATTTTTATTGAGATTTTTTTTTCTTTTAAAATGTTTCTTAAGAAAGAGTATTGTAAATATAATATCAATTAACATAAATTATACAAAAATCTCAATATTTTAAAGGGAAAAAGAGCCTGATATACCTCTCAACTTTGTCATTTAGAGCTGATATACCTCTCAACTTTGTCATTTAGAGCTGATATACCTCTCGTTATGAAAGTAACTCATATATACCCATACTGTTATACAAATGGCCCACATATACTCTTTTACTCTAAAGGAAGTGAAAAAATTATTTTTAATTTAATTTTTTAATTATTTTTTAAAAAAATATATAATCCCATATGGGTATATTTAATCCTCCTCAAACATTTTTTTTTTTTACTTTTTTTTGTTTCAATGACTAATTTAGATTTATTATTTTGATGGTCAAATTTATTTATGTTTCACTAATATTCTTGTAAAATTTATTATAGATGACCCTTTTTTTTTCAAATACAAAAACTAAATTACAATACAACCGAAAAAATAGTTTTAAATTATAATAGAGCCACAAAAAAATAGTTTAAATTTTTTTCTTTACACTAAGGAATGAAAAAAAATAATAATAATAATAAGAAACTCAAATAATGATAATCAAAGAAGTCAAAAAACAATTTATGTATGAAAAAGATTAAAATATACCTTGAACTTTGCTAGAAAGATCATATATACCCCTAAATGATTTTTTTAAAAAATATTAAAAGTCAAAAATATAAATTTAAAACTAATTTTTCCTCTTCCGTTAAATGAAGGGTATATGTGAGCTCATTTTGTAACGATAGGGGTATATGTGAGCCATTTGTATAACAGTAAGGGTATATATGAGCCACTTTCATAACGAGGGACGTATCAGCTCCAAATGGCAAAATTGAGGGGTATATCATGCCCTTTTCCCTATTTTAAAAAACTAGAATTATTAAGTAATGGGAAAAAAAGATAGTATATATTTCACCTATTTTTTCTAAAATGCAATTAAAAGATTAATTTAAAAAGAAAATAAAAGAAACATCATGATTCATGCGTAATAAAAATTTAGAAAGAGAATTATTTTTCCCTATATTTATGGACAGCATAATATGTAATAATTTTTTAAACCAGATATATAATGTACTTATTAACTAAATCATGATTCATGATTAGAGATTTATTTTGAGCAATTAAATCTTAGCCATTTAAATTAACTTATGCCATGTGTCACAAACCCAAGTAGGAACTTGAGGAAAATGAATAGAAGAGAAATGAAAAAGAGCCGGATCCATAAAATTATATGCATCTTTGAATAGGTGTTATCTTGCCTTGACTGATAAGATGACCCAAAAATCTTACCTCAGTTTGAAATAAACTCATTTTTGGTTTTGATATAACCAAACCATTTTGAATTACTACCTTTTTAAATATGTCTAAATGCTTAATATGCATTTCAAAGGTTTTTAAATAAACCAAAATGTCATCAATATAAACAATAATAAAATCTATATAAGGATTGAAAATATCATTCATAATCTTCTGAAATTCAGATGGAGCATTTTTTAATCCGAACGGCATAACGTTCCATTTATACTTACCAAAAGGGACATTAAAAGCAGTCCTATATGAATGTTCTTTAAAAATCTGAATTTGCCAGTATCCTGACTTCAAATCAAATTTTGAAAATATGTTAGCATCATATAATCAAGATAAACAATCCCTTTTATTAGGGATAGGATATCTAATCCATTTAAAATATTTATTAAGAAGTTTATAATTAATCACCAATCTGGGAACACCTCTTTCCTTTTCAGCTGCGTTATTAACATAAAAAGTTGTACAAGACCAAGGGAATTTAGAAGGTTTTATCAAACCCTTTTGCAATAAATTATCAATTTCTTTTTTGCAAAATTCAACCAATTCAGAATTCATTTGACAAGGTCTAGATTTAGTCGGAATATTATCCTCAACAAAATCTTCTTCATAAGAAAGAGTAACTATATGTTTTTTTCTATCCCAAAAAGCACTCGGATGATCAGCACAGATATCAACAGAAAGTTGTTTAGTAATTAAGTTAATCTTTTCCTGAACTTTCACAGATTTTAGAGTTTCAAAAATATTCATGCTATAACATTCTAATTGCAAAGTATCAACATGTTTTTGCTTCATATCAATTAAAGCACTAATTTCTTTTGAAATAGGATCAGTAATAAAAGTATAACTTATTTTCCTAGCATCAGTTCCTGCAGAAAATACTTTAGCATCAATATGAGTAAAATGATAGATAGCATTTATAAACGGAGTTCCAAGTATAATTGGAGGATATAACTGATTTTTTACCAAAAAGAAGAAATGCGGAATGCAAACCTTATTCTGGCAAATACTAACGTTTGACAATTTATACTTTATATCTAAAGTATGTCCAGATGCAGATTTAACTGTATGAGTAGTTTTTTGAAAATATTTTGAAGGAATAAGTCCTTCCTAAATGCAACTAACATCTGCACCACTATCAATCATAGCAATATCAGTTATTGAAAAACTATTATCAATCAAAATGGTACATTTCACATACCATTTATGAGCAGTAATTACCTGCATCATACCAAGAAAAGAATTATTTTCAGCACTGATTTTTTCAAAAACTTCTTGTGGTTCTTCATCTCCCACAACATTTTTTCCTTTATCACTAGATACGTCAGTTAAAGAATTGAATTTCTCTACCTGAGATATCCGATGATCGCAAATCATTTTATTCTGCTTTAAAGATTTAATCTCTTTTTTAAGATTCTCAATTTCATATTTCAAATCATCAAATGAAGAATCTCTTACTGGAGCATTGATTTTATTCAAGCGATTATTAACCTCGTTTATAGAGTAAGGAGCCTGATATTCAAAGCTTCTGGGTTTTTCAAAAGTTTTAGAAGAACTTGATCCAGATTTTTCAGCTAGATCAATAATCTTTTCCCGAAGTTTGCTATCAGTTACTTCCTTCAAAAGTTCTATCACATTATCAGATGTAATAGTTTGGACATTTAAATCTTGGAATTGTGCCTGCAATTTATAAAATTCATCATTCTCACAAACACAATTATCACCTTGACAAGTATTACAAGTATTATCACAAACATGTTCCTCATCTGAAAAGTCAAGTAGATCAACTTCCGCTTCCGACTCAGATACTGAACCATAATCTGATTCTGAACCAGAAGTGTATAACAGCCCATAAATTTTTTCATGTAATTCTCCTTCTAATTCAAGAGCTTTAAGCTTTTCAAGCTTACAATTTGGTGCTATGTGACCAAACTTTCCACATTTATAACATTTGATGTTTGCCAAGTCCCTTTTAGACCTATTTTTGGCAAATCTTTTCGATCTTCGGTAGCTTTTCCTAGCTTCCCGTTCCTCTTTAGATCTCTTTCGTGATCTCTTTTTCTTATACGGACTATCATCCAAAGGATATCGGTGATACTTATCCTTTTTCTTTTTTCTATGACTTGAAGTATCTGGTAATTCGAATTGGGTACAAAAATCTCCCAATTGATTCCTTTCCTTTAGCTTATGATATTAAGCTGTCTCGAAAGTTTTAATTCGTTACACAAGTTTAATCCTTCTTGTGTACATATTCCTATCAGTTTTCCATACGTCAAATCTCCATAAGGAATTTCTATCGAATTTCCCCTCAGAGCTTTCCTTACCCGCTTTGCAAATAACGATGGAAGCCCATCTATGAATTTAGCTTTCCAATATTGAAACTTATTTTCGGGTAATTCCATAACCCGACTCATATAAGTATCCTTATACCATCGAAATTCTCCTAAAGTCCTGCATCGAAGACCATTAAGCAAAGTACGCACTGTTTCGTGCTAATTAGTATAACGTCCATTAAAATGTTCAAAAATGGTAAGAACAAGAGTATACACAACATCTTCTCTATTAGTGACAAGAGTCATACCTAAGTTATCAACTCCTTCTGTAGCTGCTCTAGCGTTTATCACCATCGCTTTCTCTTCGATAGACAAGTAATTGTCCCACCAGCCTTTTAGTTGACCAGTGAAACCTGCAACTATCATTTTGCAAATATTTCTATCTGTGTTTTGAACAGTCCTGCAAATGGTCGCATACATCAACATACGATGAACCAAAATGGTCAACTGTCTATCTGTTAACCCATCTAGATTCCATTCATAAATTTCAGACCCACTATATGATGTATTAGTCTGATTCCAATCTCTTTCCTCAATAAGAACATCTTGAGGAGTTGGCTTTGGATAATAATAAGTCTCCATGCGAGGTTTATCAGCATATTTACTATTATTTTTAAAATAACTTTTAAGCTTATTTATTTCTGAAGAAATTTCTTCTTTATGATCAAAAGAATTTTCTATTTTTTCAGCAAAATCTTCTGAAAGGTTAATTGGTTTTAAACTTAATTCAGAGAATTTTTGATTTAATTTTGAAAACTTCGCATCAAGAAGTTGTTCTAAATCATTTAAAGATTTGAATTTAAATCCCTGAATCTCAGGAGGTCGCTGGATATTAGCAACGGTAACTGGAGCATCTGAAATACCTTTCGAAGTTGAGGCCACATCAGATGTCTTTTTGCTACTACTAATTTCCTTTATCAAAGACGATAAATCATCAAGTTTTTTATCAAGAGAACTAATATGTTCTCCTAAAACTTTAACATATAAACTCAAATAATTATTTTGAGAAATAATTTTATTAATTTCAGCTATGCTTATAGCCGCAACATCCTTTTCAATAAATTTTTGAAATGCCTCAAAAGTTATACCTATATGTATTATTAGGCAAAATAAAAGGCGATTGAGGAGGGTAAATAGTTTTAACAATTTTTCCACTCCCATCTTTATAAGATCTTTCCAAAACATTTATATATAAAGGAAGATAAGTGGTTATAAACCATGGAACAAAATACATAATTTGATTATGCAAAGCACAAGTTTCATAAAACTCTTGGGAAATATTATTTAAATCCTCTTTACTATAAGAATTAAATAACCAAGTTTTAAACTGGTTCCATTTTTTAGAGAAAAAATCATCTTGAATATATTTTCTCGCCTGTGAACCAGGACTAAAATCAATTTGGTGTGCTAACATTAAATACTGACGGCATCGAATCCCATCTCGGAATTTGTAGGTATATCACCTATCTGAGAAGCAGTGAGTATATCACCCTGCGTATTAACCACCTGCACAATATTAGTCTGCGGATCCACCTTTATTACTTCTTTAGGTTTTACCTTTTCGATTGGTCTGTCTGTTGACAGCGTATGCAGAGAGGCTGCACGATTCCTAGCCATAGTATAGGACTTATTCCTTCAAAATATTTTCAAAAAACTACTCATAGAGTTAAATCTGCATCTGAACATACTTTAGATATAAAGTATAAATTGTCAAATGTTAGTATTTGCCAGAATAAGGTTTGCATTCCGCATTTCTTCTTTTTGATAAAAAATCAGTTATATCCTCCAATTATACTTGGAACTCCGTTTCTTTTATTACAAACAAAAAGAACAAATTTTAATTTAAATCTCAAAATTTCAATCATATGAGGTAAATTGAGACAGAGCGAATAATTTGAAAATTTAAAAAATTGTAAATCTTTATACATGTGAAACCTTGAAAATTTGTGCATTTCGAAAAAGAAAAAAGTCATCAGCTCCATGAACGTAGAAATGTGGATCAGTAAATAAGGAAAAAAATGTGATTTTAACATAATTCAAATAAGGAAAAGTAGAATTTTAAAATCTTAAAATTTAGAAATTTAACATAATTTAAATAAGCAAAGATTTAATAAGTAAAATTTAATTAATTTCAAAGTCCTAAATATTAAGAGTTAATGATTACAATTTTAATTAATTTCAAAGTCCTAAATATTCAGACAACAATTAAAACATCCATATTTATTCACATATTTTCAACAAAGTGTTTTTTGTTGTAAATAAAGAAATGTGAATGTCTGGTAGCAAATTCATTCTTCATGACTTTTAGGATTTCTTTTATGACTTTGAAGGCTTACAAACACACTACTGCCTTATATATTCCTCTTATCTACATAAAGATGTATATAGAAATATTAAAAGAAAAATTACTACAAAGCTATGTACTCTCTTTTGCTATTTAAAGTTATAATATATTGTCTTTATTTTATAACATTTTTCTCATAAAAACTATTCTCAACTTCTTATGGTCCACTAGTTGTTGATAATTTATAAACTTGTCATGGAGATTGATTTGCATGTAACATTTCTTGATTTGCATGTTGGTCCATATCCATAAAAGGAAAGGATAATATACAAGACACATCTTTCAGAGAGAAATGACATGATTAAAGTTTGAGTTGTTGCACAACAGTCTCAGTACATTTGTAAAAATAATATAACTTGCTAATTTGCATAACCTCTTAAAATACACTCAAGTAGTAAAAATACTTTACAAAGTGCCAAAGTCTATATATACAAATTAACATCACAAAATTGTTCAACACAGCAAGAGAATCAGAGCAACTGCCAACCTTGTACAGCCAATTTTTCGTTCCGCGCCTCCATAGTATGGTTCGATCATGATACCAAACCTGCAAACTGGAGTAGATGGATCCGGCTTTGTGATTGTCCCAAGCCCTGAGAACTTGCAAGCCTCATCAACCTGATTGTTTATTTGATAGTATCTATTGAATGCATATGAAATGTTTCCTCTTGCATCCAGGCCTCCATACAATGTCTCATATCCAAGGCTTGTGCAATTACCACGTACACAAGCATAACTCACACTAGACGCAACCTGAGGGTCGTCAAGTTTAGTATTTGGCTTGAGCACACACCACTTCACATTACTAGCTGGAATTAAAGATCCTGAATTTGTAGTGCTAAGGTTTAGTGAGTATTTTGGTTGTCCATCGTATGTGAACATCCCCCAATGACGTTCGAAATTACCAGGCTGGATACTTTTGGCGTCCTCGTTGATTAAACTAAACAGATAGACATCAACAGGCACAGGCCTCATAGGGATGCCTTCTCCTCCTGATATATGAGCTAAGAATCCTTGGTTGAAACGTTGTGCCAATTGTAGATTAAACACATAGATTATAAGCTTCAACCTGCTTATAAAGGAGCTTCCAATTCTACTTACCTATCACTAGATTTAGCCATTTCTCAATATTCTTCCCTTCCAGTAAATGCCATGGCACAAAGGAAGAATATTTATCCATCTTAGAGTTATGTGCACAGAAGGAGTACAAAATCTAGTCATCTAGCTCAATTCTGCTGAACCCGTAGCTTTTTCTCAGTTTTCTTTCTTTCATTTCTCGCCTTACATCTTCCACCCCAGGCCAGTTTTCAGATTCAGCATATACCAAGCTTAACAAAGCATAATTAGCAGCATTTTCAGGTTCAGATTTGGTGAGTCTGTGAGCCAAACGCTCTGCAACTTCAAGTCTTCCATGTAATTTACAAGAAGAAATCAGGGAGCTCCAAATTCTGTTGGTAGGTTTAATAGGCATTCTGCTAATGACCTCACTGGCATCTTCTAGCTTACCTGCCCTTCCCAGGAGATCAATATAGCAAGCATAGAGCTCCACTGTAATTGAGCAACTTTTATCCTTTGACGCTTCATCAAAGAGCTTCTTCCCCTCCTCGAAAAGACCGCAGTGATTACACGCTGATAGAATTGCAAGTAATGCAAGTGAATCAGTCTCTATCCCACTCTCTTTCATTTCATGAAAAAGTTCCAACGCCTTATCTCCAGAACCGTGAGTCCCATAAGCACTGATTAAGGCACTCCATGATGAAGAATCTCTTATAGACATCTCTCGGAAAACTTGAGCAGAGTCCTTTAAAAAACCACATTTTGAGTACATGTTTATGAGGGAGTTACCAATGAACAAATGTGAACTAAGCCCACTTGTAAAAGCATAGCCATGCATTCCTCGCCCATGGCATACCGATAATAGATTAGTACAAGCAGAAATTAGTGCTAATAAAGTAACATCATTTGATTGAATTCCACTTAGCAACATCTCATTGAAAAGCTTTATAGCTTCTTGACAAGTAGATTTATTTCGAGTATAGCTCGTTATGAGAGCAGTCCACATTACCACATCTTTTTTAGTTGACCGATCGAATACATTCTTCATTGCCTGCAATGCTTCCCCACATCCAGAATACATGTGTACAATAGCAGACGAAAATTTAGTATCCGAGTCAAACCCACGGCGAAATGCATATCCATGAATCTCTTTTCCATACTTCAACTCAGCACAAGCTGGTAACATACTAGTCAATGTAACTCTATTTGGTTTAACATTTTCCACCTGCATTGAACGAAATAATTCAAGCGCTCTGGCATACAACTCCTCAGCTACACATCCAGATATCATGGCAGTCCAGGAGACTTCATTTTTCACTTCCATTCTCTGAAAAACATGAAAAGCCAAATCTGGCTCACGACATTTCCAATAAAAGTCTACCAAAGCGGTTGTCGAGAAAATCGAAGTTTCCATTCTTTCATCAACTATTGTAAGAGCATGAATAGCTCTTCCTAGTCTTAAATTTTTTATCTGAACACAAGCAGACAGAACGCAAGCGATTAACTCAGGTTTTGGCACAAAACCCTGTACATTACACATCTCCTTAAACAACTCCAATGATTCTAACAAATATCCATTCACATAATAGCAATTTATCATTGAATTCCAGGAGATGATATCTCTCTCCGGCATTGTATCAAACAGTTGATACGCAGCTTTTGTTTCGGAGAATTTCGCATACATTGATATAAGAGAATTAGATATTACGGATTCCGAAGAATACCCATTTTTGAGTACATAGCTATGAAGCTGAAAACCGAAGAATTGATCATGAACACAAGCTTTGATGATTGAAGGAAGAAGGAAGGTAGTACTTTCATGAGAGCAGTGAACTTTTGCAGTGTAGAGGTCAAGGGCTTGATCATATTTCCCATTCACAACCAACTGTTTGATTGTGTTGTGAACTTCTGAAAAGGATGATGATGATGATGATGATGATGATGATAAAGTTGATATGAACCTTTTGATTATCTTTCCCATTTTGTGATATTAATTATGTTATGTTACGTAGTGTATTTTATTTTATCTTGTATTTAAATTATCGTGTTATGTATTGTATTGTTATCTTGTATTTAAATTATCCTGTTATGTATTGTATTTTTAAATTAAAATTTTCATCTTATCATTTTAATTTTGTGTATTCTTTATAGTGAAAATTAATAATAAAATCAAATTATATTATTAACGAAAATTAGAAAAAAATTAAAATACTATTAATTCGGGATGAAAGTAGTATATATTAAATAATATTTTTTTTAAAATATTATATTGCATTTAAAAACAATTATGAATATTAGATATTTAATAATGGCATTATATGTAAAATAATATGTTAATTAGAAAATAATAAAAATAATAATAAAATATTCAAAAAGTGAAATAGAGAGTGTGAATAGTAGTTCTCCAAATTTGGAGAACTACTATTCAACTCTTTATAATTGGAGATTAGAGGGTAAAATAGAAAGTGCTTGGAGAGGACATTCTCTATTTTACTCTCCATATATAGAGAATGGAGAGTAAAATAGAGTAGGGTTGGAGATGGTCTTAGACCTTAGTTTAAAATGCCATGATAACTTTCAATTTAAATTTTAAAAAAAGTTTTTTGCGCTTAATCTAAAATTTTAAAATATATCGAGCAGATTAATATCACTTTTGTTGTAAATAATGAAATGTGGATGTCATGTAGCAAATTCACACTTCAAAACTTTGGAGATTTCTTTCATGACTTTGAAAGATACAATCCTATCTTTTATATATATTCCTCTCATCTGTAGAAATAAGAATACACACAAACATTGAAATATTGGAAGGAAAACATTACTACTCTTTCTCCCTCTTTCTTTGTTATTTAATTTCTAATACTTTATTTTATAACACGTTATCAGCACGAAGTCTCTTATAATGTATGTTTCGGTGATATAACTATTTTTATTTTCAGATTCTAAACACAAGTATACATTTGAATATTTTCCGTTTTTATGTTCTCTAAATAATATAAGATGGTAGTAAATTTTATTAATTGATGAAAATAAATTTTCTTATTAAAGAATACTACATATGTTATTCTTAATTTTCAATAGTTAAAATTTTAATATTCTAATCTAATTTGACTATTTTTATGATAGTGTTCATCATGTCAAATTTGTCAAAATTGGAGTTTGTGGCACTTGATATTTCTGATAAAAATTATCTATCATGGGTACTCGATGCTGAAATTCACCTAGACGCTAAAGATCTTGGTACCATCATTACTGAGGGTAATACAGCATCGAGTCAGGACAAAGTGAAGGCTATGATTTTTCTTCGTCATCATTTGGATGAAGGATTAAAGGCCGAATGTTTGACAGTGAAAGATCCACTTGAATTGTGGACTGGTTTAAAGGAAAGGTATGACCACTTTAAGGCAACAATATTGCCAAGGGCTCGTTATGAATGGATACACTTATTATTACAGGACTTTAAAATTGTATGTGAATATAATTCAGTTGTATATAAAATAACTTCTCTATTAAAATTATGGGGGGAAAATATAACAGATGAGGACATGTTGAAAAAGACTCTTACAACTTTTCATGCCTCAAATCTGGTGTTACAGAAGCAATACCGCGAAAGGGGATTTAAAAAGTATTATAATTTAATCTCATGGCTTCCTGTGGCTGAGCAACATAATACACTTTTTGTTGAAAAATCATGAAGCCCGTCCCATTGAAACTGCTCCATTACCAAAAAAAATAAAAATCGAGGTCATAATAATGTGCGTGGACGTGAAAATGGCAGAAAACGATATAATAATCATCGTAATGGTGGTCATTATAAAAGAGAGAACAATATGAGTTCTCAAAGTAATCCTTTGAAAGGTAACAATCATTGTTGTGGCATGAAAGGCCATTAGAAAATTGAATGTCGGACACCTGAGCATTTTGTCTGACTTTATAAAAATTCCTTCAAAAGAAAGACAAATAAAGGTGGTACATCTTCTAATAATGCTCGGGTGGAGTCACACTTGACATTTGAAAATAATGTTGAGGCAAGACCTTCGCAAATGTACAATGATAATATTGAAGCGAATTTGGCTTTGAAGAATGATGATTTTAATGACCTTAATGATATTACTCATTTGGAGGTTGAAGACTTCTTTGGAGATCATAATTGATGTTTGATTTTATTTTATGATGTACAATATGTTGTTGTTTTTATGTGCTTTTGATTATCATTTTTTATGTTACTTTTATTTTAAAATTAAAAAATAAAATAATATAAAGGCTTAAGTTTTCTTGCAACGTTGCTAGTTATCTTATCTCTTATGATGTACTTTTATTTTATGAAGATAAATAAAATTTCTCAGTCTTCAATTGGATTCAAGATGAGTAATGGAGATATGTGCCTTCGGGATAGTGTTACAACTCACATTATATTAAGAGAAAAGAAATATTTCTCTCATTTGATTATGAAAGGGGTCAATGTTAATACAATATCTGGTAGTACAAAAATAATTGAGGGCTCAGGGAGAACAACCTTATTACTACCTGGGGGAACAATATTGGCCATTAATAATGCTTTGTATTGTAGTAATTCTCAAAGAAACTTATTAATTTTCAAGGTTATTCGCCAAAATGACTATCATATTGAAACTGCTAATGAAGGAAAGGTTGAATACCTATATATTACTACAATAAAAGCGGGAAAAAGATTTGTGCATGAAAAATTATCCGCACTTTCTTCTGGATTGTACCACACAAGTATTGATGTGATGTAGTTGAATCACGTGTTATGGTAAATAAAAGATTTATTGATCATAATGATTTCATCATTTGGCATGACTGGTTGGGTCATCTCGGTTACAATATGATTCGCAAAATTATTGAAAATTCACATGGGCATACTTTGAAGAATCAGAAAATTCTTCAATCTAAAGAATTCTCTTGTGTTGCTTATTCCCAAGAGAAACTGATTATTAAACCATCAGCAGCTAAGATTGGGATTGAATCCCCTGCATTTCTGGAACGTATACAGGGTGATATATGTGGGCCAATTCACCCTTCGTGTTTGTCATTTAAATATTATATGGTCTTGATAGATGCATCTACAAGATGGTCACATGTGTGTTTATTATCAACTCGCAACATGGCTTTTACGAGATTGTTGGCTCAAATTATAAGGTTAAGAGCACAATTTTCAGATTATGCAATAAAAACAATTAGTCTTGATAATGCTGGTGAATTTACATCTCAATCTTTTAATGATTATTATATGTCCATTGGAATAACAGTTAAACATTTGGTTGCTCCTATTCATACTCAAAATGATCTAGCAGGATCATTAATTAAACGTCTCCAGTTGATAGCTAGACCATTATTAATGAGGACAAAACTTCCTCTTTCGGTATGGGGGCATGCTATTTTGCATGCAGCATCACTTGTGCTCATAAGGCCAATCAATTTTCATGATTTCTCCCCATTACAGTTGGCTTTTGGGAAGGAACCAAATATTTCCCATCTTAAAATTTTTAGATGTGCGCTATATGTTCCAATCGCTCCACTGCAACGCACAAAGATGGGTCCTCAAAGAAGGTTGGGAATATAAGTTGGGTATGAATCTCCTTCTGTTATAAAATATTTGAAACATATGACTGGAGATTTATTTACGGCAAGATTTGCTGATTGTCATTTTGATGAATCTGAATACCCAACATTAGGGGAGAAACATAAGCAATTGGAAAAGGAGATAGACTGGAATGCAGTATCACTATCTCATTTAGATCCCCGAACAAATCAATATGAACAAGAGGTTCAAAGGAAGATTTATTTGCAAAAATATTGCAAATCAACTGCCAGATACATTTAATAACCTTCCAGGGGTTACTAAATCTCATATTCCAGCTGCAAATGCTCCTGTTCGAGTTGATATTCCGATAGAACAAATTGTTAATGCAAATGAGTCTAGACCACGTCTGAAACGTGGTGGACCAATTGGTTCTAAGGACAAAAATTCTCAAAAAAAAAGAGGAGAAAATGATCATAATATGAAAGCGGGTGCTTAAGGAGATCCCCGAGACATAACAAATGATGAGACAACAGGAAAGGTTGAGATATCTAAAACTAATGAGAATGAAGAGATCTCAATAAGTTATGTCTTGACAGGAAAAAGATGGAATCGAAATGATGTTGTGGTTGATAATATTTTTGCTTATAATGTTGCTATTGAAATAATGCAACAAGATGAGGATCTTGAACCAAAGTCTGTCGATGAATGTAGACAAAAAAATGATTGGCCAAAATGGAAGGATGCAATTCAAGCAGAGTTGACTTCACTTGAAAAACGTGAAGTTTTCAGATCAATAATCCGAACACCCGAAGGTGTTAATTCCAGTGGGGTACAAATGGATTTTTGTGCGAAAACGAAATGAAAAAGGTGAAGTAGTAAGATATAAAGCACAGCTTGTGGCCCAAGGATTTTCTCAAAAATTCCAATGTAGAAACATATTCTCCTGTGGTGGATGCAATTACCTTCAGGTATTTAATGAATTTAGCAGTTCATGAAAATCTTGAAATGTACCCAATGGACGTGATCACTGCCTATTTATATGGTTCATTGGACCACGATATTTTTATGAAAATTCCTAAAGGATTCAAAGTTCCTCTTGCATACAATGATTCTTGAGAAACTTGTTCAATAAAGCTTCAGAAATTCTTATATGGATTGAAACAGTCAGGGCGAATGTGGTATAATCGCCTTAGTGAATATTTGCTAAAAGAAGGATTTAAAAATGACCCAATTTGTCCCTGTGTCTTCATGAAAATGTCTGGATCTGAATTTGTCATAATAGCTATATATGTTGATGATTTGAATATCATTGGAACTCCTGAGGAGCTTTCAAAGGCAGTAAAATGTCTGAAAAATGAATTTAAAATGAAAGACCTCGGAAAGACAAAAAAATTTCTTGGACTACAAATTGAACATTTTGAAAATGGGATATTTGTTCATCAATCAACATATACTGAGAATATATTGAAGAGATTTTACATGGATAAAGCACATCCACTAAGTAGCCCGATGGTTGTAAGATCTCTTGATATCAATAAAGATTCATTCCGACCTCATGAAAATGAAGGAGAACTTGTTGATGCTGAAATATCATATCTTAGTGCATTAATGTATCTCGCCAATAATTCTAGACCAAACATAGCTTTTTCATTAAGCTTGTTAGCAAGGTTTAGTTCCTATCCAACACGGACACTGGAATAAAATTAAGCATATATTCAGATATCTCCGAGGGACCATTGATATGGGACTGTTTTACTCAAATGACTTCAAGTCACAATTGATTGGTTATGCATATGCAGGATATTTGTCTGATCCCCATAAAGGTCGATCACAGACAATCTACTTATTTACATGTGGTGGCACAACTATATCATGGTGTTCAACAAAGCAAACTATGGTTGACACTTCTTCCAATCATGCAGAGATAATAGCCATTCATGAAGCAAGTCGAGAATGTGTTTGGTTGAGATCAATAACTCAACACATTCAAGAAACTTGTGGCCTTTCTTTGAAAAAGGATGTTCCAACAATATTGTATGAAGACAATGCTGCATGTACAGCTCAACTAAAGGGAGGATACATTAAAGGAGATAGAACAAAACACATTTCACCAAAATTCTTTTTCACTCATGATCTTCAAAAGAAGGCTGATATAGATGTTCAACAAGTTCGCTCAAGTGATAATTTAGCAGATATGTTTACTAAGGCATTGCCAACTTCAACCTTTGAGAAATTGAGATACAAAATTAGAATGCGTCGTCTTCGGAATATTAAATGATGTTTTAGTCCGGGGGGGTAAATACGCGTTGCACTCTTTTTTCCTTAACCAAGGTTTTTCTCCCACTGAATTTTTCTTGCTAAAGTTTTTAACGAGGCAGCAAACAATGTGTATTAAGAATAACTATGTACTCTCTCTTCTTCTTCTAGAATTTCTTTGTACATGGATATCCAAGGGGGAGTGTTGTAAATAATGAAATGTGGATGTCATGTAGTAAATCCACACTTCAAGACTTTTGGGATTTATGCAAGACTTTGGAGATTTCTTTCATGACTTTGAAAAATACAAATACACTCATATCTTCTATATATACTCCTCTCATCCGTAGAAATAAGAATACACACAGATATTGAAATATTGGAAGGAAAACATTACTACTCTTTCTCTCTCTTTCTTTGTTATTTAATTTCTAGTACTTTATTTTATAACAACTTTTTTTTAGTTATATAAATCATCCTCAATTGTTATATATATGAAGTTTTAAGGCTTACTAAGACTAATTCAAATAGTTCTGAAAAAAGTACTAACATGTTTTAAGAAATTAACTCATTTACTTAATGGATATTTAAAAATGTGTAAAAAAGGTTAAAATTTTGAATAAAAACATTTCAAATGTTCAATTGACATAAATCTTAATTCTAATATCATTATCAACTTTTAAAACTATCGACATATTAAGCTTAAGTTAATTGTGATCCCCAATAACAACTGAGCATATCTGTTGTACATAAAGTGATGGAAAAGATAATTATTTTGGAGTTTACTTTTTCTTTTTTAGTTAATAGCTGGTTTTTCTTTGAGTTAACATGTTTTTCTAGTTTAGTCTCTCTATCATTAAATTTTTTTTCTTTCATTTTCTCTTCACTGAAAATAAAGAGTGTGAAAAACATTTTTTGTTTCATTTATTTTTAGCTAATTTCGCATCTTCTTTTTTCCTTTTGATAAATCGAATAGTAGTTATATTTGGTTAGCAGATTAAAAGTAGATCGAATTTTAGGTGTTCAAGTCAATTTTATAAATAATTAGTTATGTATCTTGATATAAGTATTGAAATTGATGATAAGCATTTAGTTTTTTTTTTCCTTTTTCACATATAATAAGTAGTTAGTGAGCCAGGAAGAAATATTTTTATCTATTAAAATGATTGAAACATTGTTGAAATCTTTATCTTTATATAAAAGACGGACAAATGAGACATATAAAATGAAGAGATAACCAAAAGTTATGTTATATGGAGTGTGTTTTTTAGAGTACAAAAGATATTTAGGGATAAAATCGTAAAAAGTTTAATCAAACTCAAAGTGTTTCTAAGTCGTAAAATTATAAGTTAGGGGTAACCAAAAACATAATTTGTGTTTATTTGCTCATATTATGGTGTCATTGTGTAGTAAATATTTATGTGATTATGTTATGACTATGCTGTGCGCATTTGATGAATTTATATTTTGTTTGTTGAATTCGTATCGTAGAACTACATGGAGTATGTTTTGTCTTTTTATGGATTCGTGGTCCTCTCATATTTTTGTTGTTGTATTAACCAGTTTGGCATTAGATATAGTTATACCACAAACACATGCTTTTGTGGTTTTAACATGTATTTACTTGAATATCTATCATTTTTATTGGATCTTATTATCTATCTTCTATACTATCTTAAAAGTATGAACTCCCAAACTTGAATGTTAAATTACTATAATAACTCCAATTAAAAACACTTAATTTAGTTTATTTATTTACTTATTTAATTGTATTATATTAAAAGTAGACAACTTCTCACATTGAAGGGTTGTGACTTTTCTAATGAGTTGTGACTTTTCCAAAGGATTGTGACTTTTCTGAAGGATTGTGACTTTTCTGAATTGTTATGACTTTTCCGAAGTGTTGTGACTTCTCCGATGAGTTGTGACTTTTTCGAAGGGTTGTGACTTTTCCAAAAGGTTGTGACTTTTCCGATGAGTTGTAATTTTTTCAAAGGGTTGTGACTTTTCTAAAAAGGCACAATTAGCACCTATTAATACTACCATTTGTTTGCTATAAATAGAGGATTTTCCTCTTATTTTTACACTACAATTTTTTTAAAATTTCTACTCTTCTTCTTCTTAAAAAATCTCAAGTGTGATTTGTAATAGTTGAATAAGAATTGAGGTACCACACTTGGAAGAGTTGGTAAACAAATTGAGCAAATTATTCATCAATTCACAGTCGTATTTTTCTCCTACGAGTTTCATCACACATACTTCAATATAACTTATATCATTTTAGAACATTATTACTAATTAGCATGAGATACATGCGCAATGTCCATTGATATGCTGAAGTTCTTATCATTAAAATTTAGGTATTGACTTTTTATTAAAGAAAAAAAGAAGAGAACAGAGAAATGTGCAATTAACTGTGAACTTTTCTTCACACATAAAAGTTCTATATATAGTGCGCATGGATTTTCATTTCTTTTTCTTACTTTGTTTCTTCAATTAATTTCTTTTGCGTTTTCATTCGAGAGAGAATTAAATAATTAATGTTTCTGTAACGAGTGAACAGTGACGAATACACATATTGTGGATTGTTTTTTCTAATAAAATTAATAGATCCGGGTGTGGGAAAGACAATAATAATAAATAAATACGAAAAAGACACATGATTGGGGTAAGATATTTCTTCTTTGTTTTTTCATTTTTTATTCTTTTACTTCAAACGAAGGAGTTTCTTCCTAATTTGGCTAAAACAACGGGCATCAACGTAGTCCATTGAATTATTAGTTTTGATGTTAACTTCAATATTTCAAAAATAAATTTTCACTTTTATTTAATACAAAACATCAATTATAGAGATAATATGATACTATAACCATGATAATAATTATTTTTTAATAGATATGTCAAGTTGAATTATAGCAAGTAAAAATGAACGGAGAAAGTAAAATGTTGGTGGCAAGGGATTTCAATCAAATGGAACACTAGAAGGAATATAGCATTAACATATATTTTCGCCTTCCTTCTTCATTGGCTATGAATTTTTTAAGTATAAATTTCTATTTTGTGTTCATTTTAATCAGATAAAATGTTATGTCACAAGATGCACTCCTTGCTAGCTATATAAAAATAGATTTAAAAAGATAGTGATTGATCATAAAATGATCGTAAATCAAATTAAAGATTCTATAAATAATACTTTAAATATTATTCATCTATTATTTTTTTATTGAAAAAGTTTAATATTTTATATCATGATACAACTTCTGTAAGATACTTTCATTAGACAATAACTATATAATATGTATGCAGCAGAAAAAAGGAGAAGAGTACGATTTCACAAAGATAAAATAGAAACTTTAAGAAATGAAATATTTTCACCATATGTGATGTTGTTCATATATTAACACTAATTTATGCTACTGAAATATATATATATATATAACAAAGAATTGGTCAAGCTAAATATTTGACATACAGTCAAACCTCTATTTAACCAGCATTTGTTATCACAACATTTCACTATAACGGCCTAATTTTCTTTAGAACTATTTTTCTTGTTATATTTTTTTGTCTATATAACATCCTACTTATAACAGTGTCGGCATTCACTATAGAAGTACACATTTTTGTAATATTATCTTACTAGAAAAATTGTACTTAAATGGTGTCCATTATTTATGGTCATAACCTCAAGAGGAAAGGCTATTGGTGACCTTTTTTATATTGATATTTTTTTCTTATTTTATTGGTTAAATTTATTTACAAATACATTCTTTGTTTTTATTACACAAAATCAATAAACGATCATGTTGTGTATTTTTAATAGCTAAATGAGACCTAAATGTCAAATATCAATATAAATATAAAACAATACCTCACTATAGCAGTCATGAAATTTTCTAATAGACATTAACAAGGTTTACTATATTAAAAGAACAATTATCTTTTGTTAATTACTTGGTTGTATTGAGTTTTATCTTCAACTCCATATTAATAATATATATACAACCACACTTGACAATAAACTGAAAAGGAATTCTAACTACGTGAAAAATATAATCAATTAATTAGCAAATTGTGTATACTGGTAAACTATAACATGATAACAACAATAAAAAAAACCATATATCCACAATAATTCTACATTATGAAATCTAGAAACTATAACATGAGTGAAGTAAAAAAAACAATACTACTAAAGAAATGTCACTTTCTCCCCATATTTAAACTTTGAATGTATTTTGAAATGTTTCAATGATATCCGGTAATTTTGACATCAAAAAACAAGTAACTCTATGACAATCTGTATCAATCATTTAAAAACATTTGTCCTATGTTCTTTTAGTTATAATTTTTTACTAAAACGTTTTAATTGAATAATATTAATTCTATTTTACAACACCATATACTATATGACACACGTGCAACGCAAGTGCCATAAAACTAGTATATATATATATATATATATATATATATATATATGTATGATAGAATAAATCTTCGTTTAAGGCACTTATTTATTTACAACTGAATGATGAGGATTACCAATGAAGTAGGTCATGAAGCATATTTACTACTTTATTTGTTGGATGAGGAACTAAAATGCTTCGGAATCGTAGACAATTGAAAGAGCAAAAGCATGGGGAAACAACCAAAGGATTCTTGTTATTTTCATATCAAGTAAGAGGACATAAGCTTCCAACTAATTTTCATGGGAGATGGCATTGGTGCTACAAACCGGAGGAGATCTGGTTTTGAGCTATAATCTGACTGTTTTTTCGTTTTTCGACTGTGAAGCTCAATAAATTTGGCAATATTTGGGAGCACAAGCTCCCTACAATGCAGATGTAATAAAGGGACCTTAGATAAGACACTTCCTTTCTGAACATCCAAACCTTCTGGCCTGTTTAATCTGTAGGATTTCCCTGTTGTTGGCTCAACATCTACTCTTGGCATCTGCTTCCATTTGCGATGGACAAACCAACCATACTTGTAGTCGCCCACAATTGGAGTTCCAAGGGCTTCAGCACAATGAACTCGAATCTGCAAAGTAACAGAAAACAGAATCATTTTTCCGTATTCCCCTCCCTTACCAACAACTAACTTCCAGATATAAAAAATATGGTCTTCTCAGTTACTGTTGATCTACCCATGAAATTCATCATTGAGTTATGCATCTAAGATAGGATAGGCACACAAAAAATCTCCAGTAGTAAAGAAGCATTTTACTCACACTGAATGCTGTTGTTTGTACTCATGCTAGAAATATTACCCATCATAATACTGCTTATGGAAGCATCTTCATAAGTTCCTCTTGCTCTCATTTTGGGTTTCATCAAGCAAGTTTTTCTACTTGGACCTACTAATAGTACTAACTTAAGGACTACATTCAGAAAAAAAATTTATGCATCTCTCCACAACTTTGAAGAACCACTGCTTTTCACAGGGATCACAACTAAAATACCGATATGCATCTCTCCACAATTTAATAGATGAACTATTTTTACAGGGATCATAACTAGTAAAAGAAAAAGGTCCAAGGAACCTGATGTTTTCTACTTGTATGAGGGCGCAACTCAATCCATGAGCATCCATTGATCATTGGACCAAGCAGCCGATATTCGGTAACAGCCTCCTCAGAAGCTTCTAATCCCGAGTGTTGAGCCAACATGACTCTCTCAGTTCTACCATCATCAAGAAGCACCTGCAATCAACGAACAAGCACAACGAACACTCATTCTACTTGACCAAAGCCTGCAAATGTAAGCAAGGGAAATGGAAAACCTTTGTAAGTGGTGCAGAGATCACGCCTTCCTTCTCCTTGGGGGAACCTATTACCAACGCCCAATACCTCTGATATGTTGACCCACATGCATCATTCCATGCCTGAATGACAGTCAGAGCTTTATGCATCACAAAAAATTCTAACTCAACCAGTGAAGTCAAAACAGGTATTCTTACCCACAACAAAATACCAACCCTCTCTCCCTTGAAGAGGGAACGGAACAAAAGCCAAACAAAAAACGAAGATGGTGCATAAGTTGTAGACTAAGTACCTTAGACAGGGATTTGGACTTTTTTGTGTTGCTGAACAACAAATGAAGATGGGAGATACTTTCTTCTGTTCTTCCCATTAAATGAAGGCCACTGCTCTCTCTATCAAGACGATGTACCTTGACAATATATGCAGTAATCACCAAAGCTGAACATAATTCCAAATTAAGATCAACAACTTAAATCTCCAACCCCCACAATTGCTTCTTCACCAGTAAAGTAACTCCTATTTTTTTTCAAAGTTTAATTAATAGCACTTTCGCAATGCTTAGCTTACCAGCCTAGGACCCTCGTCATATTCATAAGACAATGCTGCGGCTGCCAAGGCATCCATGCTATTATGCACAGGAAGGTTTCCCTGTAATAAGTTTAATTATCAGATATGAAGGTAAAAGGCTGAAGAATGTGGTAGTCAAGATCGTGGAATAATTAACAACTAGAAACAAACCTTTACAGGCAGCTTAGGGGGCTTGTTTAGAACAAGTATGGCGGGGTCCTACAATTTGAACAATTAATAAGTTACAGGAAACACGAATAACCTTTGGTGGATAGTTCCACCAAACCATTTCACCAAATGAACTTAAGAAGCAGAAAAAGTAACCACAGTAGCTGTGTAATCTCTAACCACCAGAACTAGTGGAAATCAAATGTAAAACTTACAGAGAAGAAAACAGATAAATGAACATATACCTTGTAAAATACAAGCCTTTGCAAGTATGCTATTTCATCAGCATTAGGATACAAAGTGCCACTAGGTATAACATCATATCGTTTTGAGATTCTTGTTTCAGCAACAGATATTGGCACATGAATTCTTGCACCAACTTTCATAACCTCAGAATGCTTTATCTGTAAATTCACTGTGAAATTGTAAGATAGGGGATTCCATAGGGAGTGTAGCACAGGGTCCAAAAACAAATTGAAGAAGCCCCTTAGCTCTTGATGTTTGTATTTTTAACATCAAAATGAAGCTTATACTGCTAGACTCATACAAGTATCACTACCTTCCTCAACAATCTTGTTTGTCCTTCCTTGCTTGTAAATGACTCATTAAACTCTAACTGCACCTGTAAATAAAGAAAAAATAAGGTAAATGTTGCTATATTCATATTCATTACAACAAACTAAAGACAGTATATCCATTAGACCCTTCAAAAGTGTAAGATAAAGGTCATATTTTAAACGTAGGAGAAGAGGAGAAAAACAAATGCACATTTAACAGATTTACTCTACCTTATGATATACAATATCTCTTCTTGATGTTGTGGTGATAAAATGATACAGTACAATCAGACCAGATAATTTAGATACTATTTCTGAACTAGCCATCAGCACATATAAAGATTAAGAACAAGAAAATTGCAAGTAAGTTAACATACTATAAGATGATGAATAATTGTCATTAATCAATGTTCAAATGAACTTGTCATTAGTTATCCATAAAACTGACCCTTGTGACTTGCATGTTTAAGTCTCTCTACATAACACTTCGCCACAAGCACTATGCTAACATTAAACATGTAGCAATTAATAACAGTGGTGTCCGGTCCAGTTTGCATGCACCTCGATTATTTTATAAACAAGACCTGTGATTTCTAGGTGAATTCTTTCCATTTAGTGTTTAAATCACCTAGTGGTTTGTCTCTGTTGGGATTTGAACCCTTACTAGTTGTATCAGGAATCCCTAGGAAGCAAAATAATTTACTAAACACAGAAAAAAAGAACTACCATGCATTGACTAGGTGGAGATTTTATAGAAGAAACATCAAAATAACTCACATAGGGGAAGGAATAGAGATAAGAATACTTACGAGGCCCTTATTAAAATGGGATTGGATGACCGAGCCTGGTATCTCATCAAAGTAGTATTTGATCCAGCTAATGGCAGTAACATGACAAGATGGTTGCTCAGTACCGGTGGCCACTTTCTTTCCCAGCAAAGGATGACCAGGAAATGGGGGTAAAGACAATAGCTGACTAGATTTTGCACCCTCCTTTTGACGGCCCAAATGTGTGATATTGTTTGACACTCGAATCACAGATTGGCAATGATTTTCTAGTGCAGAATGGCCCACAGATCTAGAATAGCGCCTGACCAGAAATAGTAAGTGACAACTCACATCTTTGTTCCAGCTCATCACATCCTAGACCTTAGCATCTGGATTTTAGAAACATTGAGTTAATCCCAGACAAGATGTAGAACAACCCCATCCAAAACAAAGGGATGGTACAAACAGAAATGAGACACATAATTATCATGGTTAAAATACTGAGCAAGGACAGCCAATTCAATACACAGTAAAGTTGGGGATAACACCAAATATTTTAGAAACAATTATACAACTACGCCATAAATCTCAGAACACTTTTGTGGGAACTAATACGCTTTTTCCGAGTTTCCTAGGCTCATTGTTGATAATTTTTTGGAGGTAGCCTATCCCTTAATACTGAGGAATACGAATTACCAATTTTCAAAAAAAAACAACTAATAAGCTTTTTCCACCTTGCAACTCCATGCGTTAAGAGTTTTCCTGGTAAAAGCAGGTCATAGCTATAGTGCATTCCAATTTTCTCTACGTGCTCAACAAGCCAAACGAACAACTATCTTATACCCAAGAAAAATGTCAAATACTATATTTGCTACATTCTCTGGTTATTTCACTTCCCCAACGAGCTCCTTGCCCCCTCTGCCAAAACAAAACTAACAAAAAAACATGTTATAGCATAATCGTGCTCCTGTAGAAATTGAAGAAAAATTATGGCACTGAAATATATTGGCTCTACTACTCATGATACTACGATAGAAGTTTAAGACCCTAAGGGGTCATTTGGTGTGAAGGATAACATCAAATAGTCTGGGATTAAATCATAGTGCCACTTTATTTGTTGTTTGGTTGACAAGTTCGAGATAACTTATCCCGGGATTAATAATTAGTACCGGGATAAGTTATCCCTCCCCTTGGGTGGTATAGTAATCCCGGGATAACTTATCCCAGGATAAAAGAGGTAAAATGACAAAGATATCCCTTTAAACCTTTTGTATACATCACTTTTCACATTCCTGTATATTTACATTATTTTTAATACCATATATAATAATATTCACAACCTTCACTACTTCTTATTTTTATGATAATTCTTCATATTTTTCTATTAAAAAATTATACTATATAAATATAATTTTTATTTATAAATTTATTTGACTAATTTTTATATTTATTTATAATTTTATTTCTAATAGTAACCAGAAGTAGAGAACCGAAGAAATAGAACAAAGCAAGTAAATTTACTAGCGAAAGTTTGTGCAAGAATCTTAAACACAATTAAACCAAGAAAGTTGTCCGTATGGAGAGGAATAGACTCCAAAAATAGTAGTTTTGATTCTCAATTACCTACTCCAAATAACTAATCCAAATTACAGATATATAGAGATCATGAAGGATAAGACGGACACCATAAACTACAAACTAGGAATAATAACTGCTGGAGCAAATCAAGGGAACAGTTGTTAGATAACTGCTGTAGCGGTTGTGTTTGTCCAGAATTCTTCAACTCTTTATTCTTTAGTCGATATTTTCTTCTGAAGTACGTCTTGAGAGGTGGGTTGATATCAATGCACCTCTTGAAAAGATGCCTTGTCCTCGAGGCAGAACAAAGGAAATTGAACGGCAAGCAAATCATAGTCTTCCTAACTAGCCTGCCTCTTCAACAGGTCGACGACGCCATTGAATAAGTAATTCCAGAGTTGCACTCCTGACTCTTTCACCCAACGATGCGATAAAACTTTTTCAGGTTCCACCATTAATTCCAATTCACCCGATAGTGGTAAGGGTGGAGGGAAAGCAATATCAAAACAACCACGAGCAGGACGAAGCAGCGAGACATGAAAAATAGGATGTACCTTCTATGTTTGACGCAGCTGTAATTCATAAGAAATAGGACCAATTCTACGAACAATTTTGTATGGTCCAAAATATCGAGGTGAAAGCTTCTCATTAAGACGTTTGGCTAAACTCTTCTGCTGATAAGGTCGCAAACCAAAAGTAGAGAACCGAAGAAATAGAACAAAGCAAGTAAATTTACTAGCGATAGTTTGTGCAAGAATCTTAAACACAATTATACCAATAAAGTTGTCCGTATTGAGAAAACAAGACTCCAGAAAATAGTAGTTTTGATTCTTAATTACCTACTCCAAATAACTAATCCTAATTATATATATAGAGAGAACATAAAAGGATAAGACTGACACCGTAAACTACAAACTAGGAATAATAACTGCTAGACTAACTGTGGGAGCAAATCAAGGGAACAGTTGCTAGACAACTGCTGTAGCAGTTGTGTTTGTCCAGAATTCTTCAACTCTATATTCTTTAGTCGATATTTTCTTCTGAAGTACGTCTTGAGAGGTGGGTTGGTATCAATTTCTCAATCCTCTTTTACTTTAACAAACTAAGATGGAAGTTCTATTTTTAAGCTAAATAAAAAAAAATTAAAATACATACGGTATCATCATGGGAATGCATACACAAAAATATTTAAGCTAAATAAGATGAAAATTTTATTTTTAAGAATGAATAACTAAAGCTTGCAAATAAAAAAACTAAATAAAGTGAAGGATATTTTTGTAAACAAACAACTTGTTCTTAAAATTTATGCAATACATATTATTTTGAATACAACAAACTAAACACTCAATAAGAAATAATATCAGCATAACTTGTCCCATCATAACTAATCTCAACATAACTTATCTCATCATAACTTGTATTCAAACCAACCGACCCCTAAGAGCCTGTTTGGATGGGTTTATTGTTTTTGAGTTATAAGCCAAAAGCCACAAGTTAGGATTTCTAACTTATGGCTTTTGGCTTATTTTTATCTTTTTGGCTTAAAAACAAGTGCTTATAAGCACTTTTTTCATTTATTCAAACACTCCAAAAGTGCTTAAAAGCACTTAAAATAAGCCAATCCAAACAGGCTATAAGTGGGTGTTTGGATTGACTTATTTTAAGTAGCTTTTGGCTTTTAAGCTCTTTTTTATTTTTGGAGGTGTTTGGAAAATACAAAAAGCGCTTTTAAACACTTTCTTAGCTTATAAGCCACTTAAGAAAAGCCAATCCAAACACCCCCCATCCCTTCCAGAACCCCTTTCACGTCCTATTTTCCTCGATTTCTCTTCATCGATAAAACTTCTAGCATCAATCCGCATAATGCATGCGGTTAGCCTCTTTGGAAACTTTTCAAAACAAAGGGCAAATCAAGTAACAGGCTCTAACAGCTAGAATGAATCCCATGATATGCAAACACACGAAAGATTTCCCATCTAGGGCAGTTGCAGCATGAACCATAAATCTTGGAGTCTGACCCTTTAACTTAAGACTGCTGTTTAACTGTTAGAATCACATTTATTGCAATGTTAAAAGTTTTAGGTGAATTACCATTACACAAATTGGGTGTAGGACACAAAATTAATTTGTTAGCTAAGTACGCGTATTAGCACTAGACAGTGTATTGAAGAGCGAGAAGCGGAAAAAGGGATGAGGGCTCGCTTCAGCGAGGAATAATTGGAATCCATAGTTGTGGATCTCGATCCAAAGGTTCTCTCTTGATCTAGCTACAAAGATGGGGCAGTATGGAAAGAGAAAATGTGGAAACCTGCTCTTTAGAAGGAAGTGGTGGCTGCCAAGCATGGTGTTCAGAGC
The DNA here is from genome assembly GCA_018342035.1 of Solanum appendiculatum. Classification (NCBI taxonomy): domain Eukaryota; kingdom Viridiplantae; phylum Streptophyta; class Magnoliopsida; order Solanales; family Solanaceae; genus Solanum; species Solanum appendiculatum. The sequence continues at coordinate 939,173 of JAGDQO010001042.1, read as the reverse complement.
CACCGGTGCACCAAAACCCCACATGGAATTGGCCCCTGTAAATTCAGAAGAAAGTTATGGGATAAATTTTACCAAAATTGTAGACTACAGGTTGGTAATGGGACCAATATCAAGTTCTGGAAAGACATATGGCTGGGGAATACAACTCTTCATATTGCTTATCCCAGTCTTTTCCTAATCTCTAGCAATCCATATTCCATAATTTCACAAAACAGAACAGGCAGCACTTGGACCCCACTACTCAGAAGAAATTTACAAGATTGGGAGCTTGATGATATACTCAATCTACTGGAAAGGTTGGGGAATTGCACAGCCAATAATCAGACTTCAGGTAGATTAACATGGGGAAACAAAGTTGATGGTTTATACTCTGTCAAAGCAGGCTACTCAACCCTTTGAACCCCGAACAAGATGGTAGAAAGCTGGACATGGAAACTAATTTGGAAAACAAAATTACCCCCGAAGATGATTTGCTTCACTTGGACTGCACTCTACGAAGCATGTTTGACTCAAGATAATCTTAACAGAAGGAAAATGCACATTGTCAACAGATGTTACATGTGCAAACAATGTATACAAACCAATAGTCACATAATACTACATTGCTCAGTTTCTACAGATATCTGGAATATGTTCTTTTCAGTTTTTGGGCTCAGTTGGATCATGCCTGAGAGAATTAAGGATGCTTACATATGCTGGAGTACCTTGGAAATTTGATATAATCATCAGGAAAATCTGGAAAATGGTCCCTGCTTGTATTTTTTGTTGTATTTGGATAGAAAAGAACCGTCGATGTTTTGATGGAATAGCAACTCCTAATCACAGTCTCAAGGTTAAGTGTCTTAATTTTGGTTGTATAGCTGGAGTAATTTGTCCCCTGTAAACTCTCCAGACAACTTTTTGGATTTTGTTAGCTCCTTATCTTTAGTATAGGGCTCACCGTAATGGAGCTAACACAGCCACTTATGATCTCACTCTTCTGTGTAATATGTACCAACCTACTTAATGCTACTCTCACAATTTTACAATAGCTTGTATCATATTTTATAAGGGATGCTCGCAAAATTAACTGGCATAATGGTATTGTACCTTCTATAGAATTAGTGTTGTTCGCTCAAAGACACCACGGCCATAAATTAAATTATACCAATAGTACAAAAATAGCTAACGAAATGAGATATTAATTTTAATGATGGACCTCTCGAACTAAAAAAATATTCAATAAGTTTTTGTTATCTAAATGAATACAAGCACATGTTTGTATATAAGGATTATAATCTCGAATTGATATACTTAATTCAGGTAATTCTATTCAACGCGAAGTAGCATTACTTCCTTATGCATATTTATTCCGGTAGAATATAGGAATCCTTACTAGTAAAAGGTGAAAATTTTAAAATCACATTGTAGTCAAAAGTTCCGTCACAGAGCTCACACACACCTTCACACCCTTTAATAAAAGGATGAGTAGCAAATGCACAACAGAAATGTAAAGAAGTACGCAAAATAATTTCCTAAACCATAACGTCTACAACACACAAAGCATACATTTAGAAACAAATAGAGATCTAACGATCATTTTGTCCAACGTTTCAGATAATACGCAACCAGAAAATATGACCTTAAACTCAAACTCAAATCAATGAACATGATTTTAACACCCAGTAACACAAAAGGCCTAAATCGGAGCTTCTTCATAAAGCCTCGACAAACATGGTTCAAACATAACATGAAACAGAATTCCAACTTAACCAAAATAAAATAATTGTCATGTTCACTAGCATCTATATATTTCATATGTTTCCATTTTATGATTACAATCTCAAACAGAAGAAAGAAATAAGTAAAGGAATTGGATTTACCTCTTGTAGTGCAATGAACTAGAGCGATCAGCTCTGCTCAACTAGTTACGAGTTGAATCCAAAGAGCATATTTTGGACCGAAAACTAGCAATGACTTAAGCTAGCAAAGGAAGAAAAAAATAGATTTTTTTGTGTGTGTGAGTTAAGCAGCAGTATATGAGCACCAAAGTTTTTCGAGTGAAGCAACTGCTGAAGAACTTGAACATCTAGGGTTCCAAACATTAGTATTTATAGATACAACCAGAAGTTTTTGGCATAACATCTGTGCAGGATTTTGAATCAAATCTTAGTCAAAAAATCCGAACATTAAAGATATTGTAAAGATTCGCCAGACCCGAGATGAGAAAAGAAAGAAGAAGAAGACGAAATTAACTAGGGCTCTGTATTAGAAGTGTGGCTACACTGAACGGTGATTTTTTTATTTGTTAAGGGTATTCTGGTCATTTCACTTTGTAGCCCTACCTTCATCTGGTTATGTAGCCACTGTTTTTGGCTTCCACAAGAGTCGAGACTTGGATTCAATTTCTTCACTTTTCATCTTCATATTGTTTTCTCCTCGATTGTCTCTGGTTTTAATTTTTAAAATTTGCTTTTAGATTTAGAACCTATTTGGATTGGATTAAAAAAAGTAGCTCTTAAGTCAAAAATAAAAAGTCAAATTGAAATAATTTTAAGTCAAAAAATAAAGAGTAGGGTGAAATCTACTTTTGGTTTTTGATTTATTTTAAGTCATTTTTTACCTTACCAAACACTTCTTAACTTATTTTAAGTCATTTTTTTTACTTATTTTAAATTATTTTTAATATTTGTCAAACACTTTCGAAAATCAAAAACTGACTTAAAAATAGGTTTAATCAACTTTTAAGTCAATCCAAACACCCTCTTAGTTACTCTGTCACGACCCAAAACGAGTCATGAGTGGCACCCATACTTAACCTCCTAGGTTGGCGAACCAACGAAACCAAACCTCAAATTATATTAATTGTTCAACTTATGAACTACAACCATAATGCGGAAGCTCAAACCTTATTAAAGTAAGAAATAAAAATCCTCTATAGTCTATTACATATCGTTTCCCAAAACCTGAAAGTCATCACATCAAGGACATCTAATCTCTAAATACTAAGTCTAAGATTATCAAAGACACCAGAATAAATAAACCAAACAATTTATGCCTAAAAACTAAGGACATCATGCCACAACCGAGAGAATCCAACACGAGCTAGAAAGACTAGCTCACCTTGAAATCTGATGTTCTGGAGTCTGGCTAGAGTTGAGGGCAAGTCGAAGTCGCTGGTACACTCGCTGCACTCCACAAAAGAGAATGAAGAAAATACAAATAGGGATCAGTACAGGGCAACATGTACTGAGTAGATATCATCGGCCGACTCAAAATAGAAACCAATATGCATAAAGTAATAAATAAAAAAATCAACTATAGCACTTAGCAGGTGGCAAGCAACAAACAACATAATCAAGTGACAACAACATCGAAGTAAGTACGCAATCAATCCACAATATCAAGAACACACATGAGGACTCAAGCCTCCACACCATGCTCTTTTGGAAAATGTGTTCTTTGAGATTGAATACATTAAGTTAATTTAATATGTTTTCCTTTAATATTATCGTGTCGGAACGTGACACCTGATCCAATAATATCGTGTCGGAACGTGACACCCGATCCAATAACACCATGTCGGAACGTGACACTCGATCCAATAATACCATGTCGGAACGTGACACCCGATCTAATAATACCATGTCGGAACGTGACACCCGATCTAATAACACTATGTCGAAACGTGACACCCGATCCAATAACACCGTGTCGAAACGTGACACCCGATCCAATAACACCGTGTCCGAACGTGACACCCGATCCAAATATATCGTTAATTCATTTGTTATTATTTATCATCTCTTTCCACTTCCTTAACAATATTTCATTAAGTATTCTTTATTCAAGACATCACTTTAATAAAACAAGTTCAAGATTGTAGATTTCGCGGTCTTGGAATTACAGACCAATCACAACAACACATAAATCATCCAAACCACAACAACCAAGTACATAGAAAATTTCACAATATCACTCAATGACTATCAATCGCTATTAAGAGTCTCTCTATCACATAGAATAAACCATAACCTACCTCCACCGAAGAACCGAAGTCGAGCAAACTAATTCCACAATGCTTTTCCTTTTCCCAATGCCTCGAAATGTTTCCAATCTATCAAGTATACAATATTCATAAGCAAACGAGTCTATAGACACCCATATTACTATATGTTTACCCTAGACCCAATAACCCATCCAAATCTATAATCAAATTCCTAAATCTTGACACCAACTAATTTATCAAGCCTCATATGTGTTAGAAAAAATAATAGTAGGAAATATGATTGAAGAAGAAGATGACTTTGAGGCGTGAAACACTTTCTTTAAAGAGATATTGTCCATATACATATTGGGATAAATATAAACAATTATCTTCAAGGATACAACAAAGCCCTTGGTTTATACATGCAGATTTTTCTTAGGCTACTTCTAGAGAGTCTTTATATTTTCATAAAAGTCATGTTCTTTTATGAACAGATATGTCCTTTCATAAGAGTCATGTTCTTTCATGAATAGATGTGTCTTTTCATAAGAGTCATGTTCTTTCATGAACATATGACTTTTCTTAAATGTCATGTTCTTTCACGAACAAATGTGTCAGTTCAATTTAAAACCTCTATATATTACAAAATATCCAACAATCCCCCCCTAATTTGTAATATTTCTCATAATATCATGCATACCCGAGAGTATCTTATAATAGATTTGAACTTTCCGTTAGTGCAAGTACTTTAAAGTTCTGACGAAGTAATTGGTATTTTAAAATATTTGAACCACAACTCCATGTGTCAAAACCGAAAATATCATACACATAATATTATTTGTAGCTTAGAAACCCAATATTTGCTTTAGCACGTTTATGTCCATGTGCTCATCCTGATTTCATGAATATTTACAAGACCAATCCTTTAGATCTTGCTTGAAGCGGCACCACTTCAATATACATATAGGTGAAATTAGCTGCTATGTCCCTGTTACTGTAGACACTTACTAATTTCATTAAGAATTAATTCAACCTCCGTAACAGTCTGCACTATGGAGTTTGTCACTATGCCCCTGTTATTTCAAGCATTTAACAACTCCTCCACTTCTCATATAATAGTATACAGTACATCTGAATCAAGGATCTATAAAGAAGACTCGTGTTTTACTGCTTTAGCAACACAAAGTAACTTGTTATTACCCGTTGAACTTGTATTGTTAGAATGTATACTAACTCAAAGTTGGGTTCCCATCACTTGTGTTTAGTTTAAGGATTTTTGCCTAATTCATTCACACTCTTATTATACTGCATCTTTAGCAACTAAATTTTATAAGATTAATGTAAATCATAAACAAATCTTTCACATAGACATATCGCATATATCACCATTATCTCAATAGCTTAGAATGGTTGCATCAGTTGTGGCCACAACATTTCAAAATCATATATTTTTTCCAACCATTACATTATTTACATGCTAAAAATATTCTTATTCCACTATGGAATTCAAGCCTATTTTGATGCAAATTTTATGACATCACATGTTACAAAATCCAACTTATATGAATTTTATCATTATCATTTGATGATTCACTATTTATAGACTAACGCACCAATTCATCTATGTATGAATAGTCATGTCTATACAAAAGGTATCTTACAACCGATACTTCTTTTCATGAAAAGTCACAACATCTCAAGTGACACTACTTCACGAAATTACATAATATTTTTTACGAAGGCTTATAGCCTAATCATCACATTAGCAGTCTAAACAACTAATCATCACTAAAATTATCAAGTTATAAACGCTAACTACCATGTCAAATACATCAAAGATATATTTTGTGGGTGTTGAAGAAACAATTTATATCTTAAAATTCTTCAAATATTATTGATTATTAATCATAATTCAATCACCCCCACACTTTAAATGTTTCAAATGTCCTTTTCATAACTTGTGTGGACATCTAATTAATATCAGTAAATCATCTTGTTATCAAATTTATAGCGTTCCAATACTATAACACATGAACATTTAATAAGAAGACAAAATCTTCAACCTTTAATGAACACAAATGATCTAATAAAAAGTAATCATTTCTCTTAATTTCAATTATTTTAGTAACTTTCAAGTATAGATATTATCCATCAAAATAAAGGAATTTATATATATCATCTCACAACTTGAAAATACAATTCACATGATCTTTATGCAACACTATTATGCCATAATAATCTTCTTTGTCTCAAATAACAAATTTATAATAGGCATAGCAATTATGTTATTCCTAAACTTATTTAAAAAGCATTTCAAGATCATCACAAGTGAATTAATTTATCCTAACATTTATGAAAAATCATTTCTTAAAAATTTCAAAGGATAAAACTTCATAAATAAATAATAAGAGAAGTTAAGAAAGCAGAACCCGATATATGTCATTTCCTTCGTGATTCATTGTTTGCTCACTTTTTCCATATGACTTGCTGCCTTAGAATCATACTTTAAATCAGTCGAATATTTTTTCTTACTTCCCCATTTCCTCAAGAATTTAAGGATCTTGTCTCGTTTATCTTCTTCAAATCAATATCTCTTTAAAATTGTTAGAAAAAATAATAGTAGGAAATATGATTGAAGAAGAAGATGGCTTTGAGGCGTGAAACACTTTCTCTAAAGAGATATTGCCCATATACATATTGGGGTAAATACATACAATTCTCTTCAAGGATACAACAAAGCCTTTGGTTTATACATGCAAATTTTTCTTAGGCTACTTCTAGAGAGTCTTTATATTTTCATAAGAGTCATGTTCTTTTATGAACATATATGTCCTTTCATAAGAGTCATGTTTTTTCATGAATAGATGTGTCTTTTCATAAGAGTCATGTTCTTTCATGAACATATGACTTTTCTTAAAGGTCATGTTCTTTCATAAACATATGACTTTTCATAACAGTCATGTTCTTTCACGAACAAATGTGTCAGTTCAATTTAAGACCTCTATATATTACAAAATATCCAACAATATGTCTCAAATTTTTAAGCCCAGAGTTAAGTCTATATTCCTCCAAATAATTTAATCTAATGATATTCATATAAATATGATACACCTAATATTTAATTATCTATCTCACTATATCAAAACTTGAACCATAATATGATAAAAAATAATAATATTTAGAATAGAAGTCACTGATTACGAAACTAGTGGCGACAATCTAAAAACCAAAACATCAATTGATCCTAATGTTGGCAATGACAATCCACTTACATATATATATAAAATAACCTTTCTAATCCTTATTTTAACCCACTTTCTATCCAAAAAATTTAAGTTGTCCGCATATACATTAATGCCTATAATCCATAATCACATCCATTTACCCAATCATTATCCTCCATTAGCCACCATATTCCTACTTTCCCAAATCCAAGACGCAACAAACATATACAAATTGAGATTTACCTCACTAGCCAATTCTCTTCATTCTTTTTCACAAAACAACTCAACATAATAATAATAATAATAATAATAATAATAATAATAATAATAATTATACAAGCTCTACCCAATCTACAATACAAAGAGTTAGACGTGGTTACCTAATGTAGTTGGAACGGTTGTCGTTCTCTTCTTTGAGGGTTGAGCCACAGTTAGTCTCTCGCCTAATTTATTTCCTCTAAAACACTTATGAATCAAAATTGTTGAATTTTATTAATTTTATTTCCACCTATGGGTCAAGTGACATAATATATTAAATAAATTTAAAAATTGACCTATTTAAAATCAACTAAAACTTAATTATTTAATAAATACATCAACTAAATAACTGTAGTTAAACAAATAGTTCACAAATAATCCAAACTATCCATTTAGAATATATTGAAAGAGTCTTTTATGGAAAAATAAGCTCTAGTATCCAAAACGACCTAACGGGTCGTTACATACTCTCTCTGTCCAACAATACTTGTCCACTATTGATTTGACACACCCCTTAATAGACAATAAATAAAAGAGTGATTTTACTATATTACCCTTTAAATATAATAAATACAATGTATTAAAAAATGTAATAGGGAGATGACTATAATTAAAAATAAGGGTAAATTAGGAATTAAGAGTAAAATTATCCATTGATTTCAGAAAGTGAACAAGTATTGTTGGGCATCCAAAAATAGTATAGTGGACAACTATTGTTGGACGGAGGGAGTATATAATACAGTAAAACCTCACTAAATTAATACTCGGTAAATTAATAATCTCTCTAAGATAATATTTTTCTTCGGTCCCAACTTGGGCCAATGGAAAAAGTCGCATATTTCGATAACATAATATGATAATATATTTTCAGAAGACCCTTATATAATTATATGGTCCCATTAATATTATAAATTAATAATTCTTTAAAAGTACAAACATATCTAAGACAATTTAGTGAAATGTGATTTTATTGTATTTTGTTTTTTGTTAAACTTTAAATCTAGTTAAAGTTCATCTCTAACTTTTCTTATTGCATCCAAAAGTTTCCGTGTTGTCTTTTTGAACAGTACCATAAAATTGTGAAGAGTTCTAGATACGATAAACGTTTCCTTACGCATAACTGATTCCAAATGTATTGTATCATCTACAACTTTATCATCAATATTGTTTTTTATGGTATCCTCAATTTCTTCTAAGCTCTAGACCTCTGAATATATATCATTTTCACATTGATAATCCAATAGGTTATTGACGTCCATTTTATTGTGGTAATTGAGATGATTAATCATGAACTCAAATTCATGAATGGCGTTTTCACAAGTGGGTTCATTCAAATTCTCTGAGATTTCATCCTCCAAACAAATTTTACAGTGTCGAAAATAATTTGTTGTTGTCTCTTGCTGAACATTTATCGTCCAAGCCGGGATTGCAAAACTAATAACATACAAACCTTTAATCTTTCCTGGATCAATTTCATGTTCCACTTCATAGGCTTTTAATATCCTACGATAAAATCTGTTCCGATAATACATCTTGAAAGCTCTTGTTATCTCAGCATCACAAGGTTGAATCTCAAAACACTCTATAAATTAATAATTATTAATTTATCGATTAAATAATACCTTTACAAAATAATAATATTTCACGGTCCTAACTATATTAATTTAAGTATAAGTTACATAAATCACATAGTGTAAAGATGAAATTACTATCTATCCCTACTATTTTTCTAATTACAATAATCCCTTAAAATTAACCCAATCCGGATACATTAATGAAAGCGTGGATACATTAATACATTAATACAGATACATTATTAAAATAAGGGATTTTCCAATCCGGATACATTAGTGAAAGCGCGGATACATTAATACAGATACATTATTAAAATAAGGGATTTCCCAATCCGGATACATTAGTGAAAGCGCGGATGCATTAATACATTAATACAACAATCCGGATACATTAGTGAAAGCGCGGATACATTAATACAGATACATTATTAAAATAAGGGATTTCCCAATCCGAATATAGTGAAAGCGCGGATACATTATTAAAATAAGGAATTTTAGAGATTTTTAAAAGATATAGGAAAATATGAAAAATAATTTATTTAAAGCTGTGTAATTTAGTAATTTTTCCTTAATTTAACGAGGTTTTACTATGAGTTGATCAAGTTTGAATGGGCCAAAAATGGCATTATGAATATTTTGAGAACCAAAAAAGACACCCTGCGATGGTGTTCCCAAACCCGACCCGACAGACACTAGTGTCAAAAGTGCAACTTACACTTTCTTTTTCCTCAACAAGACGCATTAGGTTTCAGACCAAGGAGCTTGATTGCATTGGACATGACGGCACCGGCAGAGATGGCGACGAGCGAAGGAGGCAATGCATCAACCACGAAAACCGTAAGGATATATGTTGGTGGTTTAGGTGAAAATGTCACGGCTGAGGATTTGAAGAAGACATTCTCAACACCACAACTCGGGAAAGTGGAATCCATGGATATCGTTCGAACCAAAGGCCGCAGCTTTGCTTACTTGGAGTTACTTCCTTCTTCCGATAAATCCCTACCCAAGCTTTTCAGCACGGTATAAATCTCCCTATCTCACTTTGATGCTAAATTGTCTGTTTTCATTGCATATATATAAGAATTGATGCAAATAGTGTAGCATTTCTAGTCTAGGGTAAAAGATAAATAACATATAAAATGGTAGCCGGTACCTTAGTTGGAGGAGGAGGTTAAGAACCTGGATAAAGACTCCTAACTTTTTCAGTAATGTATGGAAATTAGGGTGAAAGAATGCCCTAGGCATATTAGAGGTTTGGAGTGTAGGAATTCTAGTATATTTTAAGAGCTTTTGTGAAGCAAGCAGCCCAACTGTTGTCAGTGAGTGCAGCATCTCATTAGGTGTTCATTACACCCTTCCCTTCGGTGCTGCAAAACATTAGTGTATGTTGTTTCTCTGTGGTGGCCATTTGTTCGGCCTTGTAACCATTAGTATCACATTCTATCAAAGTCTCTCTTTGTTATTAGGATAACTTAATCAATTTGCAGCTAGTGAACAAAGTCTTTCCTTCTAAAATCCACTCCTAAAGTGACATTTTGGAAATTGAAGCTATTCATTTCGTCTTGACTTTCGTTTGACATTTGTCGTGACTTTAAAGGCAGGGTGGGTTTGATGAACCAACTTGAGATGTTATAGTACACAGTCAGCATCCCTGGTATAGTGATGGATTAATATTGGGCACATCATAAGATACCACAACTTTTGGTGTTTTAAGATTCACCTCTGAATAATGAGTAGGAAGTTCTATCCTTTTTATTTTAGTTAGATCCTTTTTATTTTATCTTCTTAGTGAACTGGCACACTTTGCTGTCCACATTTGGGATTAGGAATATAATCAAAAGGGCATGCCCTTGTCCCTGTCTCCAAGTGTGTGATCTACCGGTTCACTGGGAACCACGGGTTCTTTCTTTCCTTGTAAAAAAGGTCTTTGTTTGGTATGACTGAGATCCCCTTCCACTCGGGACTCCCGGATTCAACAACAGACTTTGCTTGCAAGTGTTGGGTTGCCAAAAGGACTGACATTGACATTGAATGAGAATGTTTGAATTGGTTCACTGAGATGGTCTCACAAAGCCGGTCAGCAGTAGCCTTAGAACAAGTCAAAACTATATACTTTGACGGTCACATTTCCTTTGGCTCGCTTACTGAAGACTGAATATCCTTCACTGCAGCAGCTATCCTCCATGGTGAACTCCTATATTTGGAAATGTAGTGTGCCAAAGATCAGTGATGTTGTCATGATTAGTGTGGGAAATCGATAGTGTACTCGATGATTGAAGGATTGTTTACTTGCATTAACTTCCCGTTTTCTGTTGCTATATACTGAGGTTCAGCACATTAAAAATTACAAGAAAAATAACTTGGGGAGTGAAACTAATTCACATATTCAAGATATTAAGGAGATTTTGAGTTGTCTATTGCATACTTCAGTTTCTAGAAGATAGTAGGCTTTTTTTCTTTTTGAATATAAGTAGGCTCAATGATTGGAAAAAGTAACCTGATTTATCAAAACAAAGTTATTGAAAAGCTAACTTATTTTGATAAAATAATGAGAAAGGCAAAACTAAGGTCTGTGTTTGAAAAAATATTCCTATTTTAGAGTGTTTAGCTGTCTGTAATGTTGAAAAATTGTTTCTTTAAGGATGTAAATATTTCTGCATCTGCTGCATTGCTCCTCAATTTTAATCTGTGGCATACCATACAGGCAAACACGTGTCATTTTCACTATTATGACTAGCTAATACCCCCTAGATATGCGTGCCCACAGCTATAACATACCATTTACTTTTATGTTCAGCCAAATTGTAAAATGATCCAAGAAATGGTGTGTTCAAGCTCTAAAAAAGTTTAGAGATCATTCCACGTATTCTGAAACAACCGGTAGGTACAGCTTCATTGAGACATTTAAAGCTGAATAGAAATGATTTGCTTTTGCTCGACTCACCTTTATTGACTATATTTTCTTTGTCCAAACATAAATCTATCTTCTTTTTAGTGCCTGCTGTTGGCTAGGTATGAGAGTTTCCTTATGTGTAATTTATATAATCACGTTGAAATTACAACAATAACAAACACTCTACATAAATGTATTACCTTGATGCTTCGTGGTGCTAATCCAATTTGATCTGCAGTATAATGGATGCATGTGGAAAGGTGGGAGGCTTAGAATAGAGAAGGCAAAGGAACATTTTTTTCTTCGTTTGAAACGTGAGTGGGAAGAAGATGTTACACTTGCCACTACTTCGACCCATCTTCCCGTTACTGCAGCTGAAAGGACGGACTCCCTGAGAAGTCATAAGAAAGGCTCCAAGTTGGATGAAGCACAGATTCGGATTTACTTCCCAAAGTTAGGAAAGGTAAAGCGTTCTTTCCCTGTGCTTGGTTGTGACGTGCTTCCCTGGATACAATTATTCTTGGATGACGTCTGGTGGAAAGGTGACTGCATGGTTTACATTTGAATTCTATCTCATTTAGTAAGGCCTATGTTTTTTATTATGTCAAGAATCATGCTTCTCGAATCTCTTTGTGCAGATAAAACCAGTGTCTCTTAGAGGAACTGGCAAGCACAAATACAGTTTTCAGCGAGTGGAGGTTCCTTCTTTACCTATCCATTTTTGTGATTGTGAAGAGCACTCTGGTACTACTTATACAGACAAGCAAAAATCACTTTGTAATTATGACTCAAAGGATGGTGGAATGGATGAGAAAGAGCTGAACATTATGAACTCAGTGTTGAACAGAATTTTTGAGAGGGAGAACTACTCTGAGAAAGCTCCTAGGGATTCTGAATTATCTAAGGAAGTTCGAAGCTCAAATGGTACAGTTGATCATTTGCAGAATGACAAGAATCTAGTCAACCAAGAAATAGGAGATGATGATAACCTCATTCTCAATGTGGTGGCTGGTGCAAATGATAGAACCACTATGGTAAAAGATCCAATCCAGGAAGCAATGACAGCTACTCAGGCTAATGAGGATTTTGTCGACCAAGAAATGGATGACGATGATGATAACCTTATTATCAATGTAGTGGCCGGTGCAAATGATAGAACCACTATATTCAAAGATCCAACCCTGGAAGCAATCGCAGCTATTCAGGTTCATATTCTGTTATGTTGTATTTTGATTTTCCCTGCTCTTCTTAAACAAGGTATAAGCATCTTAGTTTTCTTGTTCCTTTTTGTGTGTGTCGTGCAAACAGAATTCGCTATCCAAGGTATCACGACTTGCTACAGATAAACAAAAGCAAGGAAGGACGATGCCCTCAAACAGAAAGCGTAAAGCACCTTCAGAGGATAAAGATGGTGAGGCACATACTTTGCTGTCTAAAGCTGAAGCAAAGCAGAGTTTGGAAGTCAAACAAGATAGCCAACTATCAAATAGAAGTGCCAAATTGCCAAAGAAGTCTCTATGGAAAGATCTCGTTAGTGCTAGTAGTGGTGCTACATTCAGTGTATTGGATATTTTGCCAAGTGCTATTCCTGGTAAAGAGATGCAGTCTGGCTCTGATGGTGTTAGTGAGTTCTCCTCTGATGAAAAAGATGAAGTATCAAAAGATGAGAGAGTATCAGATCGCCTCGAAGAGCTGGATAAAGTTGAATCTGAAGATGAAGTATCAAATGATGAGGAGGTATCAGATCAGTATGAAGAGCTGGATAAAGTTGAATCTGAAGATGAAGTATCAAATGATGAGGAGGTATCAGATCAGTATGAAGAGCTGGATAAAGTTGAATCTGAAGATGAAGTATCAAATGATGAGAAAGTATCAGATCAGAATGAAGAGCTGGATAAAGTTGAATCTGAAGATGAAGTATCAAATGATGAGGAGGTATCAGATCAGAATGAAGATCTGGATAAAGTTGAATCTGAAGAGAAAGTATCAAATCAGCATGAGGAGCTGGATAAAATTGCCACTCACAATTTAGATGGCCCTGTAGATATTTATGTCAGAGGTGCTGCTTGGCGACAAAAATCTTCATGGACAGAATTGGTTCGTGATGCCACCAGAAGTTCTTTCAGCATTTCGCATATTTTGCCTGGTGTAAGTTTTCCAAAACCAGAGTTGCCAGTGATGGGAGAGACCAGAAAAACTCAAAAATCTAACAGCACGGATAAAAGTGATTTCCAAGATGTTTCTGTAGAGGAGCAGAATAATGTTCATTTCAGTAAAGAACTTCCAGTGTTGGATGACTATCAGCAGAAAGAAACAATGAAGAATGAAGCCAGTGCTCCAACTCCCGAAAAGGAACACGTATCTACATCAAAACATGCACTTGTCGGTGATACTAACTACAACAAAACTTGTTCTTTCATGAGGAGTGCTGCTTCAATGAAGGAGTGGACGAAAACGAAAGCAGCACTAAGTGGGTCACTCAAGAAGAAGACTAACGAGAAAAAGTAGTGGATACTTCAGAATAGCTTCATGTCAGATATGATGGCTTCAAGTTACATGGACAATCAATTCCCTTTTCATTAAGGTGCATAATTCTTATTTCAAAATCAGTTCTGCCATTCTTGAATCTATAGTTTTCCATTTGAAGTTTATATATGGACAGAGGGCATCCTTCTGTTTGTTGCCCTGGCGTTGTAAGGTGGTAGACTTACTTGCAAAGTTGTAACTGAACATGCTTTGAATTTGAAAACTAGAAATTGGTATTGTTAAACACAACCTTGACTGCCCCACAACCAAAACAAATACATCTTCCCCTCAATTTTGTCTTTTCTTAACGCTACTTTTATTGGCATAATACATAAACGTGTCATTTTACTTGATTTCAACTGATATGTCTTCCAATTTTAGGTGTGCACAAATAGGCTTAACTTGTATAAAGTTAAACAAGTAGATACACACTTCCTATATGACAATTCACGTGAGATATACTCAAACTGATTAGTGTTATGCTATATAGGAGGTATATTATGCCATATAAAATGTGTTTACTAATTCAATTTTATACGAGTTTAAGTTCCTTGTATCCGCTTGATCGTGGTGGATTTTTCTTGCTTCTAACAAACCGATTTATCTTCTCTTTGTTGGTGTTGAAACGTATAATTCCTAGAGCTAATTATCAAATTGTTATCACGGAATGATTGCAAAAGTTCTAAATCACAGTTGTTACTTTTTATTATTATAACTTCTCAAGAATTTTTTTAAATTCACCTAATACAATATTTCAGATGAAATGGTTCTTAGAAAATCTTTTTGTCTGCTCAGCGTCAAGGATGCGTTAATCATCCTACTATACTTGTACTTTTATACTTACTACTTGCTCTACTAAAAGTGGGAACAAAAAATGTAAAAAGTTGAATTACTAAAATACCTTTGATGGATTTCTTTTTTATTATCATAGACTAAATTAAGAGATAATAAAAAAAAATGAAAAATAAAACAGTTACAATGAAGAGGAAAAACCAAAAGTTGCATTTTGCCTTAATAAATAATATAAATGTGTATATCAATTCTTCTTTATCAAAAATAAGTTTTTCTTTTCTTGGGACTTCTGTCAACGACCATTTCCTATCACCATTTGCTGATCCTTTAAGAAACATATATATTATTGTCCACATATATTATAGGATCATAGAGACGTAGCCTTTCAAAAAGTCATCGTAGTAATGTCACTTTTATGGTTACACTAAAAATTATAAGGTTTAATCTCACTTTTTAATTAGAAATAAGATATATAGAGATAATTTTATTCTGAATTAAGTTTAGAAGTGTATAGAGAGTTCGTTGCATTCGCCGAAAAAATAACTTATCACTTGCATATGTTATTTGTCTTAAAAATTGTAAAGCTTGCTTTGAGTTAATTGACATTTAGGATTTTCTTAATTTGCCAAAGAAAACTTCAAATTTATTATACATGCATTTAAATCTTACAATCTTATATTTACTTTCTCAAATTAAACATGACTTTTCATATCTCTTAAGGATTTTGATATATATATTTCTTGACTTATAAATGTTGTTTTCACAGCTTTTTTGGTAGATGAACATTGATCTCAGTGTAAGCAATTTCAAGAAAACAAATAATTAAGTTGAAAACGACTAAGTTAATTATTGCCATTATCCATAACGCCAAACAAAGCTTAGATATCAAATATCATAATAATAATAGGATTTAATCATATTATAAATGATAGTATTTGAAAAATGACAAAATGAAAAGTCATGCAAATATGTAATACAAGTAACAAATGAATAATTGTATGGGTTACTATATCTATATTTGATAATAGGGTAAAATTACTTGATGCTTCAATTGATTCACAAAATTTTGAATATACATATCACCCTTCATCATTTTAAGTTTATTAATTAATTGATAGAGTACAACGTACGATGAATTGCCTGGCACAAGTCATGTGACATGGAACCCACTTGTTCAATCACCTTGAAAACAATATTTGATCCACCTTAAAATTAACAATTGGCTTATTGAATGGGTTAAAAAAGTACTATTTAATTGACAAGCTGATAATAGTGTGATGAAGCATCTCTATTTGAAGTGACACTATTTTAAAAATGTCAAAAATCAACCTTAAACAGGATATTAATTAAAAAATTGACCTCCAATAAGTAGTGGAGCCTTTTTTTTTTGGGGGAAATTTTCAAAACAACATTATTTTAGCATCTATCCATGTCAACACTTTTAATATTTATTTAAAATGTCATTATTTTAGTTTGCTATAAGGTTGGTTTTTGTATTTATTTAATTTGAAAGAGTACAAATCTTTAACACCAGAATAGAGAAAATATTTCAAAAGAGGAAAAAATGCTTAAATCTCTAATCAGTTACAATTGGGAAAATGGAAGTGCCGTCTCTCTCTTATTCTTTCAAAGCCTTTCAACATTTTTCTGCATAATTCCAACTTCAATTTTCGAATAACCACATTGAAATTGTAGCTGAATTTTCGTTTATTTGAGTCAATTTTCGTTGTATAATCAGATTCTGAATAAATCGGTGGTTTTTCAAATTGATTTCCATCAATTTGTTATAAATTTCAAGATTATCGGAGAACACCAAAAAACGGCCAGGTATTTTTTATATGCTGATTTTTTTTTGTTGAATGATTGTAGTCGGATCTGTGTAAATATTTGACGTTTTGCCATCTTAATTTGTTTTTAATGCAAAGTAAGTATGATTACGAAGTACTATTTTGTGGACGAAATGTATTTGTGATTGACAGTTTCTTCTTTAGTTTTTGTATTTATATTTGATTTTGTATCGATTGGTATGAATGAATAGTAATTCAATTATTTTGTAGCTGATTGTTTCGAATTCGACAAAAAAGATACAAAATATGTTTTAAAGATGCAATTAGTATGAATAACTATATAATGAATACATAAATAAAGTATACTTTGGTTATTTGGAATTAAGAGTGAATACGATTTAAAATATAAATATACATTCTGTTTTGATTTTGTATCCATTAATGGAATTGGTTTGAATGAATAGTAATTCAATTATTTTGTAGCTGATGTTTCGATTTCGACAAAAAAGATACTTATACACAAAAAAAAAATACAATCTACGACAATACTAGTACACAAAACAAGAATACAATCTGAAAAAGAATATATAAACATGAGACTTAATGGATATAATATATTTCATAGGATGTATACAACTAATTTAGGATATATATTGAAACTTTAATGAGAAAAATTCATGATGTTAAAATATGAATTAATAAATACAATTCACTTTGGATACTAATTGAACTGAACACATTAAAGAAAATTTAAATGAAATACAAATATTAAACGACTACATACTGGGGTTAATATAATTCTTAATTCGGATATAACTAATATAAGATACATAATGGAGCTAATAGAATACAATCTTCTTCATCAATAACCATAAAAAATGAATACAATTTCTCAAAAAATACATATCGTGTGTCGAAACTGAATACAATTTCTCAAAAAATACAAATCTTGTGTCGAAGGGAAACAAACAAGATACACATTATGCAAGTCGACTATGAATACAAATATGGGTTAGATACAAATATAATACAAAATACAAAAGGTGTTTATGTACTTATTCAACTTATAAATCCATCAAAAATAAACATGCAAACACAAAATTTAACCACATACTACAGAACATTCAAAATTATTTTCAAAATATTTTTGTGAAACATAAAAAAATACCTCTAAATCGCTTTGATGATCAGAAATTTGTTGTTCAACATTTTGACTTCAACTCCCAAAACTCTTCTTTTCTTAGGACTGCTCTCTTGCGACATTTTAGACGCAGAGCCTACATTTTCGAGCAATCCTTGGGTAATACATAAATCAAACGAGGGTATATCACCAAAAAATTGAAGATTATTTGGGATACCTTTTGTTATTCTCTTTGCCTCAAACATTATAGAGAAAATCAGTTACTTTCACCGCTAAAATCCTAAAATCCAAAACACCAAATTCGAAATTATGATATATGAACATATGAAAAATTAAACAATATATGATATATGAATGTTAATGTATATTTTTCAAAAAGAAAACAAATCACAACAAAATCAACAATCGCGAAAAATCACAAAAAAATCAATAAAACGAAATCTGGAAAGATACTTTGTCGCAATATATTAACCTGTATCAGTGGGCTAAAATCTTTCGAGAATATCTTAAGAAATTTTCGAAGAAGAATCGTAAAGAGAGTAGAGAGATTTGGGATAAAATCTTGTGGAAAAGGTAGAAAAAGAGAGAGAGTGTATAGAAATTTGGGGTAAAACCTAGAGAGAGAAAATTGTAATGTGGGATTTTTTTTTTTTTTACTTTTAACCGTGTAGTGGAATAAAAATAGGAAAATGTGGGCCTGATTTGAGAAATAAAAGGATAGTAAATTAATTGTATTAGGATACAATATATTTGCTAAAATAATGAAATAATGACATTATTGATAATTAATTTAAAGTGTAGATGTTTTAGCTAATTAAGTTAGGAATGATGACTAGTTTGCTAATTTTCCCTTTTACTATGTTTTTAAATACTTTAAGTTGTTATTTATAGTATTCTTAACGTAATTTTCAAATAATATATGTTACTACCTTTGTTCCAATTTATGTGACACATGTGAAATTTCGTGAGTTAATTACATTTTAATATGTTTTTCAAAATTTTTAAGTTGTTAATTATTGTGATTTATAGCCCTCTTAATGTAATTCTCAAATAATATATGTTATTCCCTCAATCTCAATTATGAAGTACGGATGAAATTTCAACAGTTAACTAAATTTTTAATATTTTAAGTTGATATTTAGCATTATTTTTGTAAAATACGAAACATATAAAAAGAATTACTCTTATAGTTGAAGGAGAAGGACAAGCCAGTCAATTGACCGGCTGACCCTAAGCTCCTCTATTATCTCCTATTATATAGTGTAGTGCAGTGTAATGTAAAATAACAAAAATTATTTACAAATTCTAATATTTTAGTAATAAATTTTCTCCGACATTTTTATTTTTTGTAATAGCCCAACTTTGTAGTAATAATTTTTCCCCAACATGTCCATTTTTGGTAATAGCCCAACCTAATTCTTTAATAGTAGGTTTTTTTTTTGTTGGAAAAATTACTAAATTACACAACTTTAAGTAAATTATTTTCTATATTTTCGTATATCTTTTAAAAATTTCTAAAATCCCTTATTTTAATAATGTATATGTATTAATGTATCCGCGCTTTCACTAATGTATCCGGATTGGGAAATCTCTTATTTTAATAATGTATCTGTATTAATGTATTAATGTATCCGCGCTTTCACTAATGTATCCGGATTGATGTATTAATAAATTAATGTACCCGTGCTTTCACTAATGTATTCGGATTGAAAAATCTCTTATTTTAATAATGTATCTGTATTAATATATTAATGTATCCGCACTTTCATTAATGTATCCGCATTGAGTTAGTTTTAAGGAATTATTGTAATTAGAAAAAAAGTAAGAATAAATAGTAATTTCATATATTTACACTATGTGATTTATGTAACTTATATTTTTTTTTTTGAAAGTTAACATGTCTTTTATGGTGAGAAGAAACTCCAAAAGCAGTGCATGGGACCCACAACTCTAAATATAAGAGTAATATATTTGGAAAAAAAACAATCTCATGATATATATGTTTGTCAATTATTATTACTAGACACATATTGATTCATTAAAACTTTATGTATGACTTAAAAAAAATAAGATTGAAATAGTATATATGTGACAAAAAATTCGAAAAAATCAAAGGATGTAATAGATATACTTCCATTCATTTCAATTTGTTTAATTATTTTTTTTTATTCCGTTTCTAAAAGAATGATTATTTCCTTTTTAGCAATTATTTAATCGGCAAAGGATCAAATATATCCCAACGGCAAAAAAAAATAAAAAATTCCTTATTCACCTACCCAAAAAAAACTTTAGTATTTAGTTTACTTATGTTAGTGTTTTTAATCAGTAATTATACTTTGTATATTTTTTCAGTTTTACAATTATTTTTCCTTTTTCTTTTCTTTGTTTTTATATTCTTTAGTCTACAACTAGGAAGTTATAAATAATGCCTTAATGAATCTCATAGAGAGAGGACAATAATTGGAAACAATTGATAATATCTGGCAGTGTGATTGTTCATCCTTTTGGACCAGCTATATATTATCACCTTATTAAGTTATTGTCTCACCAGCTAGAACCACGATGATTCAATAAAAAAACCTAACCTAAATCAAATCAAGAATTCCCTGAGTAAGGTGCGTCTCTAATTAAACAAATGAGAACCACACAATAGGCTTATTGGATGGGTTAAAAAAGTAATCCTATTTATTTGATAAGCTAACAAGAGGAGTGTGATTAAGCATCTCTATTTGAAGTGACACTACTGAAAAAGAAATGTCAAAAATTGACCTTAAACAGGATATTGATTTTAAAAAAATTGACCTCTAATAAGTAGTAGAGCTTTTTTTTTTTAAAAAAATATTTTGAAAAAACCAATCTCGTCGTATATATGTTTGTCAATTATTACTAGACACATATTGATTCATTAAAACTTCGTATGACTTAAAAAAAAGAGAGATTGAAATAGTATATATGTGACAAAAAAATCGAAAATAATCAAAGGATGTAATAGATATACTTCCTTCATTTTAATTTGTTTAACTAATTTCTTTTTTATTCCGTTTCTAAAAGAATGATTATTTCCTTTTTAGCAATTATAATCGGTAAAGGGTCAAATATATCATGTACTATTGGAATATAGTTTAAATGTACCATTCGTTATACTTTAGGTCCAAATATACCCTTCCCGTCATACTTTTAGTCTAAATATACCCTCTCATTATACTTTGGTACATATTTAATTACCTTTAATTTCAACTAAAAACATGTGACAAGCTCAAAATCAAATGACGTACCCTAAATTTTAAATACTTAATTCTTTTAGAAACTCATTCCCTCTGCTTTGAATTCATTCCTTTGCATCTTCTTCATAAAAGAAGTTAATAATTTGTCATATGCGAAAACTAAGATCATTTTTCTGTCTTTCGAATTGAGGTCTTGTTAAAAAATATAAGAATGAAAGGAAAAATGAAAATAAGAACTCAAAGCGGAGGGAATGAGTCGGGATGAGTTACATAAGTGAGTTTCTAAACAAATTGAGAGTAGACAATTTGATTTTGAGCTTGTGCATGTCTTTCCATCAAAATTAAGGACAAATTTGTGCCAGAGTATAATGAGAGGGGTATATTTGAACCCAAAGTATAGTATGACGGATATATTTAGACCAAAAGTATAACGAGGGGGCATATTTAAACTATTTCCTATAGTACATGGGTATATTTGACCCTTTTCTGTTATTTAAAAATATTTTGATACATTTGACATATATTTAGTTTAAAACCACAAAGTCCAAAAGTATTTTTTATTTTCTTAAACTTTGTGTTAAGTCAAAATAAGCGAGCCAATTAATTTGATTTAATCTAGATGAAAACCAACCAAACAAACTCATGTATACCCCTAATTTTGGATAGTTGAATGGTAGTTTTGGTGATAAACACATTTTTGTTCAAAATATGAACCATGAAAGGAGGAAAGTTTTTGGTGGGTGACAGATAAGTATGATAAGTTTTTTGAATGTACCTTTTTGAAACAATAGTTCATACAAAAAAAATAGAATCCATTACAAAACATATACTAGTATCTAGTTTCAATAGTCAAGTTACTACAACAAAATCAAAATCAATATGGAAAAAAAAATAAAAAAATCAGACACCATTATCAAAGAAAATAAAATGAAAACACTTATTTCTCATAAAATAAAAAGAAATCAAAATAAAAATAGATTCCAAATAAAATACGTATTCATAAAAAAACAGATTTGAGAATTAAGAATGCTTATTTCATACATACAAAAAAAAAGTATTTTAGATGCAAAAACACACACCAAAAAACGAGATTACAATTTCAGTAAAACAATTTTTTCCCTCAAAAAATCAAGTTCCAGATCAAAAATTAAAAAGAATAAAAAAACGAAATCAAATTTTCAAAAATTAGAATGCTTATTTCTCAAAAAATAATAATAATCAAATTTTAGATTAAAAAAAATCAAAAAACAAGATCAAAATAAAAAAAATAAAAAAAGCAAGAAAAATAGATTAAAACAGAAAGAATTACGTATTGAATTAAGATTGGATAAACTATATTACTTTCCGTGATAAAACTTAAATCTGAATCGTGACCAACTAATTGAGAGTAAGGAGGAAGAAAGAAATAAGGAGGAGGATAAAATCCATATAAGGAATCAACTAATTGGGAGAAAATCAAGACATTGATATATCTTGTCAATTATAAATTATTATATTTATGAAAAAGATATTTTGTTAATTAATTATATGAAGACTTCTTTTATTTTATTTTTTTTCGTTTTTAATTTTTATTTTTTTAAACTCATTTTTTTTATCATTTGTTATATATTTTTAGAAATCTAATGCTATGTAACGAAAATTAGAAAATCATGTTAGGACTAGTAATAACCACTCTTAAATACATTATTTATTAAATTTACTCTTTTAAATTTGTACAATGAAATATATTTTAAATACTTTTTTTTTAAAAAAATACAAAGTACTTTATGTTAGAAGAGAGGGGTAAATTGGGGGTGAAGGAATGAGAAGAGTAAAAGCATGAGAGCCACAAAATATTTTTCTTACGTATGTCTCAACTACCACAAAATTTTCCAGTGGGGTTAGTAAATATTTATTTTATCTTATTTTATATGAGTTACTAAACTTTTGAAACTTGTAGTCTAACATAAGCGATACATGTTTGTGTGATTATAAATTATTTCATTAGAAATAAAATGAACATTTTAAAGTTAAATTGTTACTAAATATAAAAATTTATGAGCCATATAAATTGGGACAAAGTGAGTAGTACTTAGTAATATAAAGCATCATTATAGATTACTTTGAAACACGAGAACTATTAAGTTTTCAGTTTGGATGGCACATCAAGTGGAAGAAGATGGCCCTGTGTACACATTGGAAGAAGCACTTACAACAGTTGGAATTGGCAAATTTCAGTATTTGGGTATGTGTTATGCAGGTCTTGGTTACATTGCAGAAGCAGCAGAGACAATGATTCTGTCTTTCATAGGACCTGCTCTAAGGTCCCAATGGACACTTTCTTCTACTCAAGAAAGCCTTATGACTACTGTCGTTTTCGCTGGCACGTTTATTGGAGGTACTTTTTGGGGATTCATCACGGACACTTATGGAAGAAGGCAAGAGATTATTAGAAATGTACAATTTTATTGTGTTTTGATATTTGGGAAGAATCTAATTTCGTTATGTGTGTTAACAAACAGGAAGGGTCTTTTAAGTATAGCTATACTGAGTGCAGTATGTGCAGCACTCAGTACCTTTTCTCCAAATTATAATTCGTTGCTTGCTGTTCGTATGATGGTTGGAGTTGGAGTTGGTGGTGCACCTGTTTATGGATCTTGGTTTCTTGAATTTGTGCCTACACAAAACAGGGGAGTGTGGATGATTATCTGTAATAGTTGTTGGACAATTGGAACAATATTTGAGGCTTTATTAGCACTGGTAATACATTACATAGCATTTCGAGTTATCTTCTAGCTTTTTCAAATTTTATTTCCTAAATGTTGTTTGGTAGTGTCAATTAGATGTTTTCTCATTTGTTGATCTTCTATTATATCGTGCCTCTAAATAGTATCATCTGCATTCATGTGATAATCCTCGAGAAAATGACCAAAATGATCCTTAATGTATGAGTAATGCTTTATTTTGGTCCTTAATGTATTTCACTCTTTAGCAGTTCTTCTCCTGCAAGCATGTACTACTGCACAATTTACTACTGAATCTTCATGCTGCAAGGGTTTTTCTTTGTTCTAACCTTGAGGACTGTACAATGCATACAAAAGAGTAATTGCTGTTAGTTGTTCCCAAAATTCTGCTTCTAATAGTTGTTACGTTGCAGATGATTATGCCAAGATTAGGTTGGAGGTGGTTACTGGCTTTATCATCCATACCAACATTTGTAGCACTTTTATTATTTGTATTTACAGTAGAATCTCCTAGATATCTGTGTGCCATGGGTAGAATAAACGACGCCTGTGATATTTTGAAGAAAATAGCTGTGGTGAATAAGACACAACTTCCTCCTGGAAAGCTTGTCTCTTCTCAACTGACTGAGGAATTGCTTTCTCCTGGAAAAAACAAAATCTCAAGTGTTAAATCAGGCTTTTCATCCTTACTGGTGCTTTTGTCCCCCGCATTACGTAGAAATACCCTCCTCATATGGTTGGTTTATATTGGAACTAATTCCTCATATTACGCCATTATGTTACTGACCTCTCTGCTTAGCAGTGAACAATGCCAACACTTGTCAACTGCTTTGCACACGAACGATGATCAGAGCCTCTATAGAAATGTGCTCATCAATAGTCTTGCAGGTAAACCTCAAATTACTTTACTTTAGTCATATTCACCTCAACTAATTATTAAATGATTGTGTATCATGCACTTAGTATTGATCCGATACCAAGTTGAAAAATCTAAATTACCCTATTTGGTTTCCAGAGATCCCTGGGTTTCTTTTATCAGCTATAATGGTGGAGAAAGTTGGTCGGAAATTCAGTATAGCACTTATGTATGCTCTATACTTCCTAATCCTTTTACCACTTCTTGCACCTCAACTGCCTGCTTTGACTACTGCGTTGCTATTTGGTGCTCGTGCTTTCAGCTCGGGGAGCTTCCTCATTATGGGAGTCTATTTTCGAGAGGTAACCAACTAACCATCAATCCATATCATCATGCAATTTCTACACATGAAAACTCTTTCCTATTTCATTTTAATGTGTTTTATGCAGATATATCCAACATCCGTAAGGTCAATTGGTATTGGAGTTGCAACTTCTGTGGGTAGAATAGGAGCCATGCTTTCTCCTATCGTTGCGGTGCCATTGGTAAGAGGGTGCCATCAGATGGCTGCAATCGTATGTTTTGAAGCAGTTGTAGTTTTATCAGCTGTCAGTGTTCTGCACATCTCAGTAGAGACAAAGGGTAGGGAACTAAATGATACTCTTGTTGTCTAAATGTTTGTACTTATTTCAGTTATAGTTATGCAAATAGGTTGGTATCACTCTCAATTACTTAGGTAAGATTGGACTGAATCAGTGTAATGGATTGTGGTCTCATTGACTCCTTATATATATGATCTTGGTCAAAATTCTCCAGTTGACTCCAAGTTCTATTTTTATTCTTTTTGGTTTCCCACCCAGTGTCTGATATCTGTTTTGGAGCTCGATTATTTCGCGTTCATGCTGAAAAGTACCACTTTGGAGGGTAAAACGCTCCCTTCCATACTCATGAATCCAGGTTCTATGATAATGTGTCCAAAGTATTCTATCTGCAGTGTTTTATTGTAGAAAGATTAATAATGCCTCAAGATGGGTTTCCAAAGATTTACTATACATTATAATATCATTAAAAAAAAGCACGAATCTTTTCCTAGGAAGTCCACTCCAGTCAATCCAAAAAAGAGGGAAATGAGACGTGCTTGCCCAGACAAATAATAAATATTATTCTATTATTTGCGTACCTGAAGTTCTATTATCTGTGAAAAATAAAAATTGTTATATATTCAAAGCAAAATTACATATTAAGTTCAGATGCTTGACGAGTTCATAATTAATTGTTTAATACAACTAATTTTATTACATCTTCTTTTCTATGTCCTCTCTTTTGATGATTAAACACATAATTTATGATATATTAATAAAAAAGAAGAAGGAGAAAACGAAAATTAACATCCAACAACTCCATAAATAATTGTTAATTGACTTAGCCATACAAATTAGGTAGAAAGGAGCTGAGGAAACACACTATTTAAGCAGAATAGGTAAACAGATAGAAAGTTTTTTTGCAACTCATATTATATCAAGCAAAAAAATTGATTAATGTGAAGAACAAAGGAAAAAAAATTCAAAAAACGAGAAAAAACAATAATTTTCTAAGCCAGGTGTTAGGTACCTCGTCTATATCTATTTTTATATAAAAAATATCATGATGATTTACTTTTTCCTCCCACTTTGGAAATAAAGTATGATATGATAACTTGGCCTGTTTGACTTTTCTTGGAGATGGCATCAGTAGAGCAAGTTGAAGAAGATGGTCCTGTGTACACAATGGAAGAAGCACTCACATCAGTTGGAATTGGTAAATTTCAGTATATGGTCTTGTGTTATGCAGGTCTTGGTTCTGTTTCAGAAGCAGTAGAGACTATGATTCTCTCTTTTATAGGACCTGCTTTAAGGTCCCAATGGTCACTTTCTCCTACTCAGGAAAGTTTTATGAGTACTGTCGTTTTCGTTGGCATGCTTATGGGAGCTTTATTTTGGGGATTTATCACAGACTGTTATGGAAGAAGGCAAGAGATTATTGGAAATGTTCAATTTTATTGTGTTTTGATGTTTGTTTAGTATCTAATTTGGTTGTGTGTGTTAACAAACAGGAAGGGTCTGTTAAGTATAGCGATAGTGACGGCTGTATGTGCAACACTGAGTATCTTTTCTCCGAATTATAATTGGTTGCTTGCTGTGCGTATGATGGTTGGATTTGGAGCAGGGGGTGGACTTGTATATGGATCTTGGTTTCTTGAATTTGTGCCTTCACAAAATAGGGGAATGTGGATGATGATCTATGCAGGTTTTTGGACAATTGGAACAATACTTGAGGCTTTATTAGCACTGGTACATTACATATGACTCTCTTTGTTTTTCAATATGCTTTTCTTTGATGTTGTTGATCTTCCATTTAATCATGCCTATGTGAAAGGGAAAATAACAACAACAACAACATACCCAATGAAATCCCAGGGTTGTTTCGAAAGAATGAAGAAAGCATAGCAGTTAATAAGAAAAGTAGTGTAAAGTCTACAACAAAGAATAATAACAACAAAATACTGTGATAATCGAAACACAATAAGCCACATATGGCCAAAACTGCAAGGGTAAGACTAGTACTACGACATGCACTAACAAGCCTAAACTTTTGCAAGGCAAGACAACACTCTAACCCTACGAACCTTCTACCCTAATACGCGACCTCCACTCATTTCTATCTAGAGTCATGCCCTCGATAATATGAAGTTGCGCCATGTCCTGTCTAATCACCTCTCTCCAATACTTTTTCGACCTACCTCTACCACTCCACATACCCCCAACACCCAGCCTCTCGGATTTCCTCATCGGGGCATTTTCAACTTCCTCTTTACATACCCAAACCATCTCAGTCTCGCTTCCCTTATCTTTTCCAACATATAGGCCACTCCTACCGTCTCCCGGATAACCTCATTCCTAATCTTGTCGCTCCTAGTATGCCGACACATCCATCTCAATATCCTCATCTCTGCAACATACATCTTTAACATGTGAGTTCTTGATTAGTCAGCACTCTACCCCATACAACAAGGACGGTCTAACCACCGCTCTATAGAACTTAGCTTTAAGTTTAGGTGATACCTTCTAATCACACAAGACTCCAGAGGCAAGCTTCAATTTCATCCATGCCGCACCAATGCAAAAGAAATTAATTAATCGAAAGTAATCCTTGTTCATCCTTACTGCAGGAATGTCTTCCGCATCAGGTACACTTCTAATGACAACGTTATGTAAGATTTTCATGTTCAAGGTCTTGGTATTTATATTTAATTTACATATAACATTTCTGTCTATGCTTAAAGTTATGTTAACAAAAACTGTGCAGTCATAACTAAGAAATCTTGAGCCCAATGTGTTGTGGAAGTAAGTGACTTAGTATAATCTCTGGATACTTTTCTTTTTCAAAATAGTATAACTACTTTGTAAGTTGTTGCTAAGTTATACATATTCATACATGAATTTCCAAAGAAAAATATGATTAAATTAAGAGTTTTACTGAGGTCGTGTCCCTATCAAAATCACGGAAAATTGAAAAACTTACGGCATTCTCATTGTTTATGTTGCAGATGATTATGCCAAGATTGGGTTGGAGATGGTTGCTGGCTTTATCGTCCATACCATCATTTGCAGCACTTTTGTTATTTGTATTTACGGTAGAATCTCCTAGATATCTATGTGCCATAGGTAGGACAAGAGACGCCTATGATATTCTGAAGAGAATAGCTGTGGTCAATAAGACACAACTTCCCCCTGGAAAGCTCATATCTTCTTCTCAAGTGACTGAAGTGCATGAGGAATTGCTTTCCCCTGCGAAAATCAAAGTCTCGAATCTTAAATCAGGCTTCTCATCACTACTAATGCTTTTGTCCCCTGCGTTATTTAGAAATACCCTCCTCATATGGGTGGTCTTTATTGGAAATGCCTTCTTATATTACGGCATTATATTGCTGACCTCACTGTTTAGCAGTGGACAATGTCAACATTCGTCAATTGCTTTGCACCAGAATGATGATCAGAGCCTTTATACAAATGTGCTCATCAATAGTCTTGCAGGTAAAACAATTTTCTCTTTACTTGTGTCATATTCGTTTCAACTAGTCAAAAAGTTACAGGTTCTCCTATTTTGGTCTCTCAGAGATCCCTGGAACTGTTTTAGCAGCTATAATGGTGGATAAAGTTGGTCGGAAATTCAGTGTGGCAATTATGTGTGCTTTAAGCTTCCTAGTCCTTTTACCGCTTCTTGCACCTCAACTGCCTGCTTTAACTACTACCTCGTTATTTGGTGCTCGTACTTTCATTTCTGGAAGCTTCGTCATTGTGGGTGTCTATTGTCGAGAGGTAACTATCATGAATACTCATTCCCGTTTCCATCCAGTCATACTTGATGCATATATAAGTCAAGATTATGTTTCATTTATTTGAAGAAGTTTAAAGCTTTACAGTCGAACATGTAGAGTGTTGTGTATTTGGAACCACCTCACTCTCAAGCCAGATGCATGTATTGAATTTGAAAGAAGAGTGGAAATGTTAGCAAATTAGGACACAACTCTCTTCTTCTTGTTAGTTGTTAGTATATATTAACACTGCTCAAAATCTGTAAGAGACTTGAGTTTGTCATTTTAATGTCTTGTATGCAGATATATCCAACGTCTGTAAGGTCAACTGGTATTGGAGTTGCAAATTCTGTGGGAAGAATAGGGCCCATGATATCTCCTATAGTTGTGGTGCAACTGGTAAGAGGGTGTCATCAGACGGCTGCAATCGTATGTTTCGAAGCAGTTATAGTTTTATCAGCAGTCAGTGTTCTGCTCTTATCAGTAGAGACAAAGGGTAGGGAACTAATTGATAGTCATGTTGTCTAAAGTTTGGACTTATTTTATTTTACTCATTGATACTCATGTTGTCTAAAGTTTGGACTTATTTTATTTTACTTTTATAGAAGTTCTCTCTCCACATTGGAGAGGAAAAAGAAATGAAAATATGTTTGTATCATTTTCAATTACCTGTGTGAGATTGGATTTTATGAAACTTCCTCTCGTTGAAAACATGATGTTTGGTAATAGTATACCACTACACCACACACACGTCTTCCTTTAAGGTGAACTTATCTCATTTCTATTTATAAGATTTAGAAGAAAAAAGAAAGATAAGACCTACCACATCTGAAGCAAACATATTGCCGAAGTCCCCACATTTTCTGCATAATAAAAAAATCAAGCATCAGAGGTACAAAAGGTAGGATGTAGGGTGGATCTGCATGTAACATTTTCAGCACCTGATAAAGTTTGATCAATCAAAGTAAAATAAAATACAGCGACATGTATAAATACACATACTATTCTATTATCACTAATCAGAATCTTAAATTCAAGAAGAAAAGGAAAACAAAAGAAGATACAACACAAAATCAAACAGTTCGTTGTCATAACTTTCCCCCTTTTTTTCTATCTGAATAAAGAAATTATGCCTCATAGATACACATGCCAGACTTTGGAATCACCTCTGTTTAGCCTTCCCAAATCCTTTACTTTGCCCTTTACTGCCTACAGTTTCCTCTTTCCATATCAATCTGTAGTCATGGGTTGACTGATGCAGCACCTGAAACGGGCCTTTCTCACTGTTGTCAAGATCTCTGTTTCTGCAGCCTCAAGCATTCTGACCACCTGAGAGAAGGGTGGTCTATTGTCAGGGTTACCATCCCAGCAGCAAGTCATGATTTCACCTAGTACAGGTAAACAATCATTGGGGATGGTTGGACGGACGCCTTTGTTGACAACTGCAAAAGCTGCCTGCACAGCAGTCATGTTCTGGAAGGGAAGCATCCCCGTTAGAAGCTCCCACAGAACAATGCCAGAACTATAAACATCAACTTTCTGTGTGTAGGGTCGGTGCTGGATCATCTCCCTGCAAAACACAGTAAAATGCTCTCAAGTAGCCCACAAAACCACACACATGCTAAAACCATAACGAGGAGCAGTGTATTGCTCTTTTGCTACAGGAATAATGAATGCATATTGCAAGAAGCAGCAACACACATGCCATTCAGAAAGTACTGCTAAGATATCAATACTGCCAATTTTTTTTTGCTCAAATGTGAATAGATAGTATTCTAGAGATATATCCATAGATACTCTTCTTCAAACTTAATTATGCAATGGATCTCCAGCCGATGGAAAAGGATATAACTCTATATTTCAATCTCTTTTCATCCTGGATTGCTCATCTAACTCAAGGTACACATCCTAACTGCCACATCAACCCGAGAAAGAAAATAATAAGCCAACATAAGGAATATCAAGTTTCCGATTGAAAAGGCACCCAAGTAGTAGTGATGCAATAAACAATCAATCAAACAACTAGCTTAACCTCGAACAAAGTTGGGTCCGGGCGTCCGGCTATATGGATTTGCAACCACTATGCTCTATTCAGGCCAAAATTGAAGTGAACATTTTGTTTTTGTCATTAGAACTTTACTATAGTTATCAAACAGGGGCGTTGGTAATTTTACTTGTTCTTTATGTTTTAGTTACATGATTATAAAGTTTATCTGACAACTACTTAAGCTGTCAAGTATGCAAATGCATTGATTGACACATGACACTAAAGTTTAATACATACAGAAGTGCAGTTTCTTGGTAGACAAAGTTAGAATATTCTAACATATGCGAATTTTTACTTTCCGTATTCTTGTATGTTTTTCATGTGAGTGTACACATGCTATATCAGCCTATCTGAATCCTTTAGAAGATTTGACACATGCTTTTCTTTCATACTTCTCCCAAAAAAGAGATCTAAAAACCTGACAGTTCTTTTAAGAAAAGATCTACACTGCTTGATCGCTTTACACAAGGCAGGGAAACCATGGTATCCGGTATGCACGAGACGAGCATATTAAAGAATTGACTATTGATCTCCAATCGTCTAAAGAATATAGTCTGCTTTGACAAGAACATAGAAATGTCAAAACAAGCTGGGAGGCATAATAAGTTCCATTACCTAAATATGCCTTAGAATTAAACTTCATTAGTTTAAAAGTATATCTGAAACTACCTCAAATGATGCAATACCATTTCAGGGAGGAGCAAACTGGAATGCGTAGTGGTTCAAGTTTCAACATTATGAAAGTGAGATTTAAAATGATCGTATGAAGAAACATTTGACATAATCCAATGAGAGAGCAAAGGCTAAAGTGCAAAAAATATTCCCTCTCATACTCCAGAGATGGTATATATAAACTCCTTGAGGCGGTTGTATCTGACATTGAACAAGATCCTCAATAACATGAAGAATAATCCCCAATAGGGGTAAGAACAAGAATCTCCTATTGCAATATTCGGAAGGGACTCTGAAGCAAGAATTGACAAGATCTTTGCTCAAGCCCTTTTGCTTCCAGAAGAGGAAGAGAGCCAAAGAACAGAGAGATACTTTAAAATAGGAAGGAGCTACGGCAGCAATTTTGGAATAAAAAACACCGTCTAGACAGAGGTCTTTCACTATTCTCCTCATTAAATGTACTATTGTAATGAGATCACAAAAATGTACCACGTGTAAGAAACTTAACCAAAGGACCTCCCAAAGAGCGGGAAACTTATCCAACCACTAGATTTGAGCCCATTGCTAAAAGGCAAAACTTCAGGACCGGTATGCAGGGCACCAAAACAAGAGGAGGAGGAACTTGTAATACAGATGTCTCGTTAAGGAAGGAGATTTAACACAGTCCCACCCACCCCCACGGCCCCACCCCCACCCACACCCAAAAAAAAAAATAACAACTCATGTACTGCGATTAAAATGTTTCTCAAGGTGGAAGAGCATAACTTAACAAAGAAAAGATTTTTCTAATAAATTATTATGAGAGGGGCATAGAGAAAGGTTTCCCAAATACCAGGGATAAAAGGGAAAGACCACAACCCACCCCTACTGGGAGAAGGCTGCCTTAACTTTCATTTCAACGAATTTATCAGTTCAAAAACATGCAGTAAAAGATCATTTCTATTAGAATAACAAGTATGCCTCAATCCAAAGCTATAT
Organism: Solanum appendiculatum; assembly: GCA_018342035.1. NCBI lineage: Eukaryota > Viridiplantae > Streptophyta > Magnoliopsida > Solanales > Solanaceae > Solanum > Solanum appendiculatum. The sequence goes on along the minus strand of JAGDQO010001042.1, from coordinate 906,157 downwards.
GACTACCTGGTACTTTACAACTTACACCATGAACTGTAAAGTTCATTTGAGATCATTAAAGCATTCGAGGATGTGCGGTATAATTTTAGACAAGAGTTGCAAAGCCATCTACTAGGAAAGAAATTCATGTAGAGGCAGTTAAACTCCTCCACCTTGAGGTAAAAACCTAATGTGGGAGACTTTTTTCATTTTTTATGATTGGAAAGTTGACACTCAGTCTACCAAAGAATATTCCTCATGCATTACAAAGAGCAGAAAATGATTAATTTCAACGCATCTCCCAATACAAGTAAAGGCTAGGATGATATAAGTCACCTGTCGCATTGAAGAGTCACTCATAGGTCTAGTGGAGTTAAATGAAGAAGCTATCATCAATCACAATAAAACATTTTATACACATGGCCAGCCAGATCTACAATGAAAATACCTATAACATTTGATTTCTAGACCTAATTATAAAAAATAAACATAGGGGCAGCTTCACCAGGTAAATTTCAACCTGATCATCTATATCCAGACACAGTTGGCACCTAATTTTGGCCATTCAGGAGCTTCCCACAAACATTAGACTTCTCTTCACAAAATCTTGAGAGAAAGAATATCCTAGAAAAGATCTACAAGGAATTACAGGCTCTATTTCAGTCTTTCCATGTCCATGTTACCTTCCATAAGAAGCGTTAAAACCAGAAATATCCATAGGACTCGAACTAAAAAATTCAATGTACTCTCAGTAGCTGTATTCAGGACACAATCTCAACGCAAAAGATAGTAGATGCTATGATTATACAAGTTGTATCTTCGCCAATCTACTCTTCTTACTTTTATTCTTTAAAATAAGGCAAGGAGAAAAAACTGATCTTGGAGCACGAGGTGTGGTCTAGTGGTCAATGAAGTGGTGCGACCAAGTTATTTGGTACCCGTGTTGGCGGGAGGTAGCAGGTACCTCGTGAATATTCCGGGTGGGCACTAGCTGGCCCGGAAACCACGTTATAAAAAGAAACACTAATCTTGGAGCTAATTCTGTTGAATTTAAGTTAAGAATAAGAGATGATACACCCAAAAAATAAGTTGAACCACTTAAACGGAAGTGCCTACCACTACCAAACAGAAATGGTTAACATTTCTGAGTTGGATTAATGTTACATAGAATGAGTGCCATGAACAATTTATTACCAGAGAGACCCTAGAATGGCATAAGAGGGAACAGAAGATGAGAGGCAAATATATGCTGAAGCCAAAAATTATATAATAAACTTTAATCCTTCAAAAGTTTAAAACGAAGGAGGCACATGAAATTCTGTATACTGTTCTAACTGGAAAATTCTGTATTATGGTTTTGCCAAAAGAACAGGCTAGACTAAGACGAACACATTTATTTATTTTTTGAGAAAGGTAACAGTACATAAGACAATCACATTAAACAAGGCTGCTAAAGGGTTAGAGGCTTACGGAGCCATCCAGCGGTATGTTCCAGTCTCAGGTGTCATTCCTTCTGTCTGCACCTCAATACGTGCAACCCCAAAGTCCGCAATCTTGATTGATTTATCAGCAGAAATTAGTAGGTTATCAGATTTCAGGTCACGGTGTATCAGATTCAGGCCATGCACATATTCCATACCCCTTGCCACATCCAAGGCCTGCTTCACGGCTAACTTCAAGGGCACAGATCGATTTTGTCGCCTAGTGAGAAATTGACGAACTGATCCTCCTTTAGCATATTCGGTGACAATACACCACACCATGGGTTTACGGCATGCACCAATAAACCGCACAATATTTGGATGTTTCAACCTTGCCAACATCATAACTTCCTGCTGAAACTGTTGCTCCATCAAGTGAGCCCTCTCAAGATCATTCTCAGGCCTCTCTAGCAGCTTGATAGCAACATCCTCACCATTGTAAGTTCCCTTGTAGAGCTTACCAAAAGCCCCTTGAGCAAAAGCTGGCCCCATGTTGAGCTTCCTCAAATCAATTGTCCAATCATCATAATTCTCAAGCCCATTGGTAGGAAATCGAGGATCCATCAACGCTTTAGCTAGGGCATCGTCACTCAACCCATGAGAAGCTTTGCCCTTATTTACACTACCTGCAACCGAATAGTTATTGTGGACACGCTTGAGACCCTGATGATTTAAAATACGAGTGTGCGAATCATTTGATCCAACACTACTGTTATCCATCGACATTGCAACTGAACCTCCACTATTGCTCATCTGCAAGCTCCCATAACTGTCGATTGACATATTTGACCCTTCACCAAGCTTATGGTAAAAATTTTGTGTGAGACCATAATGATCATGGTTCTCATTTAAGTCTATAAGTCCCGCAAACTTTGGAGCCTCCGGCATTTTCCCCTCAAAGCAACTGCAGAAAAAAAAACTATAGCTTCTTTGGCATGAAGATTTGTAAGTCAAACTTTAACAATCCACAACCCTGTAGAAAAAAATATGAACTATCAAAACCCAATAACATAAACGAGAAAATAACTAAATCAAAATTAAATTCAACATGAACACACAAAAAAAAAAATATATATATTATTTAAAGGAAAATTGTCGTCAACTTTCAGCTCATTTAATTCCTTCAAATTAACTATTAAAGTAAATTTCTTTAGAAATAAGAGAGTAAAAACTTTCTTGAATTACATGCAGAAAAATCTTCAGAGAAAACATAAGACAGACCCAACCAACTGTAAGAAGTTCCATTTCCCCTTATCTCCCCTAACAGAACAAAAACGCGTGGTCAATTTGTAGCTGAGGCTTGAAAGAAAAACAAGTCAGATAGTTGAAAAGCATAAGCAGGCAAAAACAAAGCTATTAGCAACAAAACCAGCTGAAAATTCCCTAAAAAAACTCTAAAAATCAACAAATTAGTTGATCTAAGGATAAAATTACAGAGAAAAGAGTAAAATAACCTGGATCGAGTAGACTTGACTTTGATAATTTTGAGATATGGTATGGTATAGGTTCCCAAATCAAGCCGATCGACCGAAAAAACTGTAAAAAGGAAGTCTCAGCAGCTGCAGCGGTAGAGAAACGACGACGTTTAAAGAGATAAAAGCAGAGAGGAGAAGAGAAAAAGGGAGTAAATGAATGAAATGTTAGCCTTTTCCAGTCAGTCTTTTTGGTCTCTGGTTTTGTTTTAGTTTTCTAAGACAAGACACATTACACCTCTGTCCTTGCATACCCCATATGGTGGGGTCTATCTTCTGGACTCTCACAACTTATTACTTCATCCGCAATAGTTTGGTAGAGTGTATTAAGAATATTTGTATTAATAAGACTGATATTAGTTATGTTAACATTATTTTGTATATACTGTTTAAATTGGTATATTAAAAATAATAAATCTCATATAACTTTTAATTTTAAAAAGTAATTTATAAAAATACCCTCTTATGTCATTGATCAATCTAATGTATGTGTTGAAGCTCTTTGTATTGCTAATACCATGAATTTTTCATATACACCTCAATACACAATAGAGTGTATAAAAGTGTTTCAAATAAGGTATCAATAAAAGGAAAAACTACATAAATGGCCATAAAACTCAAAATAATTACATGGTCATATCCAAATCCAAAGTAATTCAAGAAAGGGTAAGTTACATAAATCACATAGTGTAAAGATGAAATTACTATCTATCCCTACTTTTTTTTTCTAATTACAATAATCTCTTAAAATTAACTCAATCCGGATACATTAATGAAAGCGCGGATACATTAATACAAGCACGGATACATTAATACATTAATACAGATACATTATTAAAATAAAAATTAACCAATCCGAATACATTAATGAAAACGCGGATACATTAATACAAGCACGGATACATTAATACATTAATACAGATACATTATTAAAATAAAAATTAACCCAATCCGGATACATTAATGAAAACGCTGATACATTAATACAAGCACGGATACATTAATACATTAATACAGATACATTATTAAAATAAAAATTAACCCAATCCGGATATATTAATGAAAACGCGGATACATTAATACAAGCACGGATACATTAATACATTAATACAAATACATTATTAAAATAAGGGATTTTAGTTATTTTTAAAAAATATAGGAACAAATGGAAAATAATATACTTAAAGGTGTGTACTTTAATAATTTTTCCTTCAAGAAATACTCATTCTCTCATAAATAATTATAACTCATACCCCTCATTCATTAAGGCTGATAATTTTCGCCGTCTGATACTAAATCAGTATCATATACTGTATTGGTATCATTAAGGCTGATAATTTTCGCTTAACTGATACTAAATCAGTATCATATATTGTATTGGTATCATTAAGGCTGATAAATTTCGCTTAACTGATACTAAATCAGTATTATATACTGTATTGGTATCATTAAGGTTTCTTGAACAAGAAACCTTGATGATACCATTACAGTAAATATATACTCATATAGTATCATTGATCAATGAGTAATTTCTTAACAAGAGACCTTAATGATACCATTACAATATATATATATATATATATACTGATTTAGTATCAATTAAGTGAAATTATCAGCCTTAATGATACCAATACAGTATATGATACTGATTTAGTATCAGATAAGCAAAAATTATCAGCATTAATGATACCAATACAGTATATGATACTGATTTAGTATCAGTTAAGCGAAAATTATCAGCATTAATGATACCAATACGGTATATGATACTGATTTAGTATCAGTTAGGCGAAATTAATTGGGGGGTATATAGTGTAATTATTTAGTGGAGTATGAGTGTAAAGGGGTATATATTTGTAATTATTTTGCTTTTATGGGGCATTTGCTTAGTTTCCTCTTAATAAAATACAACGTCAATGCATGCATTATTTTTTGTATAACTTACATAAATCACATAGTGTAAAGATGAAATTACCATCTATCCCTATTTTTTTTTCTAATTACATTAATCCCTTAAAATTAACTCAATCTGGATACATTAGTGAAATCGCGGATACATTAATACATTAAGACAGATACATTATTAAAATAAGGGATTTCCCAATCCAGATACATTAGTGAAAGTGCGGATACATTAATACATTAATACAGCAATCCGGATACATTAGTGAAAGCACGGATAAATTAATACAGATACATTATTAAAATAAGGAATTTCCCAATCCGGATACATTAGTGAAAGCGCAGATACATTAATACGGATACATTATTAAAATAAAGGATTTTAGAGATTTTAAAAAGATATAGGGAAATATGGAAAATAGTTTACTTAAAGCTGTGTAATTTAGTAATTTTTCCTTATTTTTTTAGTACACTTTATCAAACGACCCTTAATTAGAGGGGATTTGGTAGTTGGATAAAATCCAACTTATCCAAATATTATTTTTCATACAACTTATACGACGTTTGGTAGATAGAAAGGAGATAAGTCATTCTTGTATAAAATTAATACAATATTTAGTTGACGATTTAGAAACCTGCATAACTAATTCATGTATAAGTTATGAGGGAATCTATGTATTGTTTTACGCATAATAGAAGGTGGAATAACTAATATATGTATAATTAATCACTGCATAACTAATACCTGCATAAAATAATACATAAATTCACTCATAACTTATACTTGCATAGCTCAACTAACTACCAAACGACCCCTAGGTGTCTTATTAGATGTTTGGACATGCGATTTCATTTCGTGATTTGAATCGGGAGATGAAATCTCAAATTTTCCCAAAAAAAAATGATTTGAAAATTTAATATCACGATTTCACATTTTTCAAGTACAAAAAATTGACCCACTAGTTTATATTTTATCAAAAAGATTATTTTATATCTACCAACCATTTATTTCATATGAAAACAAAATTTATACTCACTTCGTTCCTCTTTATATGTCGTCTTTACTAAAAATAGATGTTCATTAATACTTATCATTTCACAAAACCAATACATAAATAATACTATTCTTCCTATTTTACCCTTGAAAGTTATTAGCCTTGAAAGTATAAATTTAACCAACATAGAAAAACTAAATGATTAATTCATGTTTATTGGTTGATTTAATTAATCAAAATAAATTAATTTATGTTTATTTATTGAAAATTTGACTTCATGAGAACACTAAATAAAGGTACAATGGTAAACTTACCTAGTTTCTTAAGGGACGTGAAATCTAAAATGGTGGAATGTAAATAAAAACGGAGGGAGTAGTTGATATGATTACTCTTACCAACCTTTACATCATTTATATTGGATATATACATTACTCTCACCTAGGGATGGTAATGGGGCGGGGCAGATTTAAGGCTATGCAGGGCAGGGCGGGAAGGGATGCGGGGTGGGTTGAAGTGTTTTTTAAAAAAACTAATGCGGGCGGGTTGCGGGTCTACACGGTTTTATGCGGGTTCAAACTTAATTTTAATTTTTTACATGCTATAAGAGTAATAGAGCATTATCTATTAAAATTATTTTTTTAAAGTTACTAAAATATTCAAGATAGTAAATGAAAATGGTTCAATCAAAACTAATACAATTTTTTATATGATTTCTAATTGACCTCTAAAAAAAAGTTTAAGTCATTATCTAATAAATTAATACAACTTAATGAAAAATGAAATTTATTTTTATGAATTTTATTTTTAATACCAAATTTAACTAGAAGAGGAAAATATTAAAAAAATTATGCGGTGCAGGTCTATGCGGGGTGGAGTATGGAGGGTTGAAAATTAAAAAAAATTGTTTTGCGGGGGGATTAAGCTCAACTCTCCCCCCCTCCCACACGCCCCATTACCATCCATACTCTCACCAACCAAATTTATAGCATAATATTATTACTTTTACCAATATTTAAAACATTTATATCGAGAAATGAGTGCTCAACCTAAAAGAGATTGACCATATAATGTGCAATAATTATATTAAAGAATAGTACGCCACAATTCATGTTCACATTATTTCATATACAGGGGCAGACCCACGTGTAGTGTATCGGGTGCTCGAGCACCCATTGCCCCCGACGAGAATTTTGTGTATATATAAAGAAAATCTGTAAAACTGATATAATCTTTTCGCGAGCAGAGAAAAACCAAAAGTTCTTTGGTTCTAGAGTTGAAATCAGAGTGCACTGATGGGTTTTGTTGAGGGTTCGAATCCTGTAGGTGCTAACTAATTATCTTTTTTTGTTGGAAAAAAGGCAAACAGAACTAGTTCATACGTGTTTTACTCTTCTTTTATACTTTTCGCTGCTGATTTTTTTTTTTTGCTCATTTTTCTTTATTGTTTTCATAATGTATTTGTCTTTCATTTATTAACTAAAATATAAAAACATTACAAAGTTTCTAGAAAAAACCCTTCTAGGCTAGCAACTTTATGTTAAAGAAAATGAGCACCCACCAGCTTCAAATTCTGAATCCGTCACTGTTCATATATACTGTTTAAAATATATTAAAAATAATAAATCTTGCATAACTTTTATTAAAAAAGTTGTTTATAAGAATATCCTCTACACTTTTAGTTTAAGGAAATGGAAAACAATTTTTTTTAAAAAGATTTGAGGGATAGTTATGTCATTGATCAATCTAATGTATGTGTTGAAGCTCTTTGTATTACTAATACTATGAAGTTTTTATGGTATTAGTAATGCTTACCTCAATCCACAATACTATGTATAAAAATGTGTCAAATAAGATATTAATAAAATATAAAGTCAATGCATGCATTATTTTTTTTAGTACACTCTATCAAACGACTCTTAAATAAGGGGCGTTTGGTAGTTGGATAAAATCCAACTTATCCAAATATTATTTTTCGTACAACTTATACGACGTTTGGTAGATAGAAACGAGATAAGTTATTCATGTATAAAATTAAGGGAAAATCACTCCACACATTTATTTAAGGGTTAATATTACAACATTTATGTCTACTTTTTTTTTATTACTACTTATAAAGTTTTAATTACAAGTATCAGATTTAATTTATAAATTAATTACTTACATTTTAATTAATTTATAATATATAATGTTATTATAATTGATAGGTGAGAGAAATAAAATTAATGAGAGAAAATCAGTTGGTAATTATCTATTACACCTTTCAAGGAATTTTCTTAACTTATCACACGCCACCCCCTACCCCCACTCTCACATACCCATGTTTCTCTTTCTACCCACGGTTATTCTATCTCTTTCACCATCTTCATTGTTCTTCTTCTCAATTCAAACGAAAACCTTGCAAATCTGGTACACACTCCAAAAATTGAAAAGTTCGGTTCACAACAAACATGCCGAAGAATCAAAAAGTTCATCATACACCTAGAAAGAGTTCGAGACATGTAGAGGATGTATCTAATGTTGAAATAGAGCCTCCAAGTTTCAATATTTTAACTCAAACTTCGCCGCCCAAGATGAATGCAACTCCGGCGAAGAAGAGTGTAACCCCTTCCAAGAAAAAACAAAATCCAGCGAAGGAGAAGAAACAAAAATCAAAGAAAATATCCACTCCTCCAAATCGAAAGGGGCAAAAAAGGAAAGGGGAAATTGTGTTGAATAGTATACCAATTGCATACAAGTTTTTTGCTAATATTTATATCAATTTCATGTCAAATTTAAATACTGATTCATATCAGATTCGTACCAAAAGAATACCAATTTCAAACTAATTGTAACTAGTAATTGTGTTTTATTATATAAATAGTATACTAGTTGCATACACGTTTTCTGTCAATATCTATACCAATTTCATACCAAGAGTGAACGGCGGGTTCATGCAAGATTCATACCAAAAAGAGTACCAAATTCAAACAAGTTAATTGTAAACATTCTTTAATTATAAACTAACAATATATCAATTTCATCGCGGTTATATACAAATTTCTATATCAAACTCATGCCAAAAGTAAACACTTCTTATATAAAAAGTATATTAAATTTATATTTAAACATACAATATAAAACGAAAACGAATACGAAACAAAATAAATTCAAGAGAGAAGACAACGACTGCTATACTATTTTGAGATGAGAGAGAAAGATAGGAATATTTGAGTAAAGAATCTATTTTGAAAGACAATTAACAGGTGAGAAAAAGTCAGTAACTGTTTTGAGCTAAACAAAGAAAACAAATATTCTTTTTGTTATGACTCTTCTTATTTTATGCCTATTATTAATTATCATTACTATTTTTTATTTTGTTTGTTAGTTTATATTTCGTTTTAAATTATTTTTTTTATTTAACAAAATGTTATATTCCTTAATTATTTAATGTTAAAACGTGAAAGATAAAGAATAATGTCATAACTAATAATAATTAGTCTTATACATGTCAATTATAAAAAATTCTCTAAAATTAATACAATATTTATGGCATCAACTTCTTCTGCGTATTGTCCTAAATGGAAGTACGATGTGTTCTTAAGTTTTAGAGGTGAAGATACTCGTAAAACAATTACGGGTTATTTGTACGAACGTTTGACAAGGAAGGGAATAATCGCCTTTCAAGATGATAAAAGGCTAAAGCATGGCGATTCGATCTCATAAGAACTTTTGAAAGCTATCCAAGACTCTCAAGTTGCCCTTGTCATTTTCTCAGAGAATTATGCTACATCGAGGTGGTGCTTGGATGAACTAGTGAAGATCATGGAATGCACCAAGGATGAAAATGAAAAAATAGTCATGCCAGTATTCTATGGTGTGGAACCATCACATGTTCGAAACCAAAGTGACAGCTTTGCTGAAGCATTTGCCGAACACGAATCAAAGTATAAGGATGATGGTGAGGGGATGCAGTAGGTGGAAGGATGGAGGACTGCCCTAACTGCTGCCGCAAATCTAAAAGGATATGTATTCGGTAACGGGTGAGTTAAACTGAAATGAAGGGAATAATTTATGAAGACTAGCTACAAATGATTATAATCTACTATAGAACAAAGAATCTGTACTTCAAAAATGAGAAACAAAATCTCAAGTAACTTATTCACATTTTCTGATGGTTGATTATATATGTTTCTATCTGTAAGAGTTTGGTTTCCGTGCATAGTCCCTTTTTAAAACATAATTATGGACTCTACAATGAAAAGTACTTTTTATTCTTGACTTTTTTTATCGGTATATATTAGCAATATTTTTTTTGTAGGGTTGAATCAGACTATATTGAGTGTATTGTTGATGAAATTTTGTCCAAATGCAAGAGTTCAGTATCTTATTTGCACAAAGTTGTGGGAATAGATGCTCAATTAGAGAAAGTAGAATCCCAACTAAAGATGGAAATCGATGATGTTCAGTTTGTGTGGATCTGGGGAATGGGGGGAGTCCGTAAAACGACAATGGCAAAGACTATTTTTAATAATCTCTCGTCCAAATTTAAAGATTGTTGTTTCCTTGAGGATATCAAAGAAAACAAACATAGAATGCACTCTCTGCAAAATATCCTTCTCTCTAAACTGTTAGGGGAAAAAGAAAATTGTGTGAATAATAAGGAGGAGGGGAAGCACCTGCTGGCTCGTAGACTTCGGTTTAAGAAGGTTTTAATTGTGCTTGATGACATAGATCACATAGACCAGTTGGATTACCTAGCAGGGGATCTTGATTGGTTTGGCAAGGGCAGTAGGATTATTGCAACCACTAGAGACAAGCGTTTGATAAGGAAGGATGTAGTACATGAAGTGGAAACACTACTTGACTGTGATGCTTTCAAGAAAGAAGTTCCTGATGAGTTTTTTAAGGATCTAATGTTGGAGATTGTAAGTCATGCTAAAGGCCATCCTTTAGCGCTGAAAGTATGGGGTTCTTTTTTACACGGGAAGGGTATAATTGTATGGAGAAGTGCTCTAGACTGAATGAGGAAAAACTCTGGTTCAGAAATTATTGAAAACCTCAAAATAAGTTATGATGGGTTGGAGCCCGAAGAACAAGAGATATTTCTAGATACAGCGTGTTTCTTCCGAGGAAATGAAAAAAAAGAAGTCATGCAAATCCTTGAGAGTTGTAATTTTCCAGCTGAATATGGATTGAGCGTACTTATTGACAAATCTCTTGTGTTCATCTCTAGCCATAATAAAATTCAAATGCATGACTTAATACAAGATATGGGTAAATATGTAGTGAAAATGCAAAAGGATCCGGGCGAACGTAGCAGATTATGGCTAGCTGAAGATTTCGAAGAAGTGATGGTCAATAATACGGTAAGTAGGCTAAACAATGCAATACTATTCAATTTCTAGTTTTTCATATTCCAAATACATATAGGGTGATTCCAATTTTGAATTATCCATTTCTCATACTTCATATGCTCCGCTTAAGTCATTTTAGGGCCAATTTGGATGGGCTTATAAAAAGTAACTCATAAGTCAAAAATTAAAAGTCATAAATAGATGGTACCCTACTTTTGACTTTTGATTTATTTTAGAACTTTTTTGGCCTAAAAGTGGGTGCTTAAAAGCACTTTATAACCTTTCCAAACACCTCCAAAACTAAAAAACTACTTAAAAGTCAAAAACACCTAAAAATAAGTTAATCCAAACGGGCACTTAGTTGTTTACTTTAGAAGGAGAAGCAAAGGTAACATTAATTTCCTAATGATGCCTAATTCGTTTTTCTTATGTTGTTAAGCCATGTACTAGTCTAGAATACAGGCACTTTATCTGTTTAATCCAATTTCATTCCTTGGATTAACTTGAAATTTGTGTGATATTTTGTACGTAATAACTCAACCAGGAATTCACTTTACCATTGATTGTTTTTCATTTTAAAGAAAATTACAATTTAAAGGTACTGTGTTTCAATTACAATTCCACTCTAACATTGCATTGTATGAAAAGCTTTTAGACTTGAGTCTAAAGAACTTCTCAGAAAATGTAATAATAGAGAATAGAACTACATTATTAATTGCTCAAAGTAATCTAATGATCTTTTTTGTCAGGGAACCAAGGCAATGGAAGCAATCTGGTTTCGTTATCGTCAAAAAATATGCTTTAGCAAAGAGGCCATGAATAATATAAAAAATCTTAGGATATTATACATATGTTAGGAGTATGCATTCACATGCATCTATTGCCATGATGGCTCCATTGAGTACCTTTCTAACAATTTCCGTTGGTTTTCCTGGAATCATTATCCTTGGGAGTCATTGCCAGCTAAATTTGAACCCAAAAAGCTTGTTTATCTTCAACTAAGGTTCAGTTCACTGCGTCATTTATGGACCGAAACAAAGGTACATACATTTTTTTTCTTTGGCTACAATTTGTTTCAATCATTTCTAAATATAAATTTAACACAATATTCTTGTTTAGGCAGCATACCTTAAACCCTCCTAAACATGGCACATTTTGATCAGTCGTCGCCTAAAATTTATGTTGTCTTAATTATCCCATAAGCGTGACTGTTTGTAGATGATAACAAAGAAATCAATTCTGGTTGGCCGTACTGCACACCATATATTATTTTTTTTAGAAAAAGCCCAAAATCATCCTATATATTTTGCATTAGATTCAGCGCCATCTCTTTTCTTTCACATGAAGGTCTAATAGTTCTCCATCTTGTTAATTTTAATGCTCAGCTCCTGTGCACGTGACATTCACGTGAAAAACTTCTTCATTCATTCTGATGGAATGTTTATTATTGTTTACATCACATTCTTCTAAATTGTGGCTACAACAACTAATGGTTATCAATAATGATTATCGGTGGCACTACAACAAGTTTATCCCCAAAACTTATAAAATTTCAAATTTTAAATAGGTACCGAATTATTGGAAAAGAGCTTTGTGCACTATCCCAACATATAGAGAACCGAATAACTGGAAAAACAATTATCAACAAATCCCAAATTGCTGAAGTCGTGCCTATTAATGCACCATGTGAAAGAAAATGGATGATTTTAAATTTAATGATAAAGACAAGTGGATGACTTTGGGCTTTTTCTCGTATTTTTATGATAATTCTTTTACCTAGTTGTTCTTGTTTTTCTATCTCTTTCTTTCCATTCTGAACAGCATTTGAGGTCCCTACAAAAGCTAGATCTCAGGGACTGAAAAAGCTTGACACGAACACTAGATTTCGCGGGGATGCCAAATTTGGAGTATCTGTATCTGAGATCTTGTAGTAATCGTGAAGAAGTTCATCATTCCCTGGGATGTTCTAGAAAACTCATTTGGTTAGATTTGAGTGATTGTGGACGCCTTAAGAGGTTTCCATGTGTTAACGTGGAATCTCTTGAATATCTGACTCTACAATATTGCTCTAGTTTAAAGAAATTTCCAGAGCTCCTAGGAAGAAGTAAGCTGGAGTTGGAGATTTCGGTGAGAAGCACTGGGATAAGGGAACTACCAGCATTTATTCAGTACCAAACTCATATTACCAAGCTAGATTTAAGTTGTTTAGAAGACCTTGTAGCTCTTCCAAGAAGCATCGGTATGTTGAAAAACTTGGTGGACCTATATTTGTGGGGTTGTAAACAACTTGAAAGCTTGCCAGAAGAGATAGGAGATTTAGAAACCTTGGAGATGCTTGATGCCCAACAAACTCTAATTTCACGACCTCCGTCTTCCATCATGTGCTTGAACAAACTTAAATCCTTGAAGTTTGGAAAAGATATTGAAGAAATAGGGTATGCAGAAGGCTTAGAAGATGAAGTGTACTTTGTGTTCCCTCCGGTGGCAGAAGTATTATGCTCATTGGAATATCTGGATCTCGGTTACTGCAATTTAATAGATGGAGGACTTCTGGAAGACATTGGATGCTTATCCTCTTTGAAAAAGTTGTATCTCAATGGAAATAATTTTGTGCATTTGCCTCGAAGCATTGCCCATCTTGGTGCTCTTCAATCCTTGAACATAAAGAATTGCAAGAGACTTAAAGAGTTGCCAGATTTCACCAGGATGCCAAATTTGGAGTATTTGTATCTGAGATCTTGTAGTAATCTTGAAGAGGTTCATGATTCCCTGGGATGTTCTAGAAAACTTATTCAGTTAGATTTGAGTGATTGTGAAAGACTTAAGAGGTTTCCATGTGTTAACGTGGAATGTCTTGAATATCTGGATCTACGAGATTGCTCTAGTTTAGAGAAATTTCCAGAAATTCTCGGAAGAATGAAGCCGGAGTTAGAGATTCACATGAGACCCTCTGGGATAAGGGAAATACCACCATCTATTATTCAACAACAAGCATGCCTTACAGAGCTAGATTTGAGCTATATGATAAACCTTGAAGCTTTTCCAAGCAACATTTGTAAGTTGAAGGGTTTGGTGAAGCTAAATGTATCGTACTGCCCAAAACTTGAAAGCTTGCCTGAAGAGACAGGTGATTTAGAAAACTTGGAGTGGCTTGATGCCACATGGACTCTAATTTCACGACCTCCTCCTTCCATCGTCCACTTGAACAAGCTTAAATTCTTGAGTTTTAAAAAATATAAATCAAAAGATGGAGTGTGCTTTGTGTTCCCTCAAGTGAATGAAGGGTTACACTCGTTGGAACATTTGAATCTCAATCACTGCAATCTAATAGATGGAGGACTTCCGGAAGACATTGGATGCTTATCCTCTTTGAAAGAGTTGTATCTCTGTGAAAATAATTTTGAGCATTTGCCTCGAATCATAACCCAACTTGGTTCTCTTCTATCCTTGGACTTATCACAGTGCAAGAGGCTCAAAGAGTTGCCAAGTTTCACGGGGATGCCAAACTTGGAGACTTTGAATCTGTCAAATTGTATGAATCTTGAAGAGATTGATCATTCCGTGGGATTTCTCAAAAAACTTTGTACATTAAAATTGACTAACTGTACAAGGCTTAAGAGGTTTCCAGCTCTGTGCATTGATTCCCTTGAATATCTGGGTATGTGTGGGTGTTCTAGTTTAGAAAATTTTCCAGAAATCATCGGAAGCATGCAAGTGGAGTCAGAGATTCACATGCTAGACAGTGTGATGAGTGATCTAAATTCGGTGTATATTTCATTTCCACATTCCTTGTCTCAGAATATCGTTTTCTTGCAGCATGACATCTCTGGTACGGATTCCTCATCACTAAGAGTGTTTACGATTGAGTATCCTGGGAAGAAGATTCCAAGATGGTTCCACCATCAGGGAATGGATAAAAGTGTATCAGTCAATTTGCCTAAGAATTGGTATGTATCGGATAACTTTGTGGGATTTGCTGTATGTTACTCTGGCTGCTTAACTGAATTCACAGCTCAATTGATTCCCTTATGTGACGATGTGATATCGTGGAAGTGAAATCATCCCACTGTTCAAAACGGATTACAGAACCTAAGATTCATTTTTTCTTGGTACCTCTTGCTAGCTTATGTGATACATCTAAGGCAAATGGAAAAACACCAAATGACTACGGAATTATTAGATTATCATTCTCTGGAAAATTGAAGGAGTATGGATGTCGTTTGTTGTATAAAGATGAACCAGAGCTCAAAGCCTTGTTACAATTAAGGAAAAATAATGATAAACCAACAGAGCACTCCATGAGTAATGAAGCCAGCTGCTCCTCTTGTAAGAAACATTCTGATATTCGTGGGAGAGTCTCCAGTCTCTTCAGAAACTTTGCAGCTCTTTCGTGCAAACCCAGGAATTTAGCTTAAATACAGGTAATATACCACATGACTTGTTTTCTTTTTCGAGCTGGTAGTGAAATTGTGTTCTCTCTCTTTTTGTCAATTGATTCTCCATTCTGTCTCTGCTTGTTATGAGCCATGATTAACCATGGTTAGTTAAAGGATGTGAACAAGTTTAATCTTTCGATACTCAAGTCAGATCCTGTAATCATGCGATCTGAACTCTATTCTTACCTTGAAGTACTCAAAAGTCAAGAATTTTAACTTGATTGGTTTACTCACAGTTCCAATGTGAAGGACTAGGCTGTCTCCTAAATAATTACAGTAATTATCATATTCGTTTTGTAATTTGTACCGGAACCATTAAGGGTGAGTTCTTAATTTAACTATGTGTTGAATAGTTACGGAGTTAGTTTTCCTCCATGAAGTAAGATTTTGGTGGGGTTCTCAGGCATATGTTGGTTAAGCAAGGGCAAGAGTTTGAGGAAAAACCAGAAGTTTTTTTTTTTTTGGTCAACTGGTAACATTTTTCATTCAACCAAAAATCTCCATACAAATCAACTAAATCTTTATGGACTTAGAGCTAGCTCTCATAGACACTTGTTATACAATTGAGTTAACTCAAGAAGTAAAACTACCAACTATAAATGAAGAATTGCAACTAATTAGGAAAACCTATCAGTTGATCTAAATGTGGCTTCCATTTGCGGTGTCTTTGTCCTTCAATGTGCACCTGTATGGCTATCTCCTTCAGTCTCTGTGTTGTGCATCCCTTTTTTGCATTAAATCTCCTATTGTTTCTCTCAGTTCAGATGTAGATGATTGCTGCAAAACAGAATCCCAAAATTCCAGCTCTTGGTCTACTATTCTTGCTCCTGTTGATCATCCATTTGACTTCAGACTCCCAGTTACCTAGTTGCCTGTGATATCCCAACCAGTTCAGCATTGCTGTCCAGACGTATGAAGAGTAAGGACAAGTATAGAATAGGTGATCAAAGTTCTCCATATGGCCAGTATTGCATAGAACACAGTTTGTATCCACATTTATACCCCATTTCAAGACTCTGTCTACAGTAGAAAGTTTCCTCTGTAATGCCATCCACAAAATGAACTGGTGTCTTGGCAGCATACCCTTAACTTGAACCAAATATTTCCACTCAACTTGGGGATACTGAGGCCTAAGCATCACGTAGTTATTCTTAATGCTGGATTCAGGGCTCTTCCTTCCACCAGTTGGGTCAGCATCTTACCATGTCCTTGCATCAAAAATCTTCCTTATAATCCAGCATGCTTGCTTTGGGGTGGTCAAAAAACCATAAGTTTCTTGTCAAAAGGTGGGACAACTCAGTTTAACAGTTAACACTTCTGCATTAAAACATTTTCTTGTCGAAAGGTATAATGCTCTAACTTGAGCAATACACTTTAGCAGGGTCCATTTTCATATTTGTACCTAGTTAAACATGTAGGTTCAATTTAGGATAGACGGAATAAAACAACATTTTATAAAATAAACAACTGTAGGAGATAAAAGCATTAAATATCTTTCTTCTAAAAGTTCCTGCATTGGGAATTTGTTGTTCCAGTTAGAATTTTATTAGGAGAGGTACCATATAATCATAGTATGTAGAGCTCTGTGCTTCATCATTGACTAATGATTTGATATGATCTTTGAGGGAGCAAAGTGAGTGAGAGAGGGAAAGAAGTCTCTGGAAATTTTGAAGTTTCTAATTTCTCAAATATGTAATGTTGGATAAGGTCACACGAATCACCGTTGTGTGATTAAATCTAGTCAGCAGCAGCCCTTGCATGATAGAATGCCACAAGATTGAGTAGTTCACAAGCATGTATTATTATATGTTTTTCTTTCTTTTATCTGACAAAAATGATGTATATAAAGGTCTTAAGATACGTTGGAGTCGTGGACCCTGTCAACAGAAAAGGGACTGTCGAGCTGCGAAGAAACAGTAAGGAACATCCATTTGCACAACTCTCAGGATCGGATGCGTGGTCCGGGTACTGGGGCTGAAGTGACAGCTGGTCGAGTATTCTGTGACATCTTGCAACCTGTATCATATATATCTTGGTGCTCCATCATAATTCATTACTGCAAGTTAGTATTCTGTTTTTTTGTTTATGTTTTTGAGCACCTAGTTTCGGATTTTGACTTTGTTCTATGATTTTCATGTGGAAAGATGCATGTGGTGTTAATGTTGTAGTTCATTATTAACTAAATCTGTTCTCCTGATCATGTCTTTCTACAGATGTATACCTTAAAGATACAAAGATTTCACAGAGTTATTTTGGTAGACGAAGATGCCTTTGAGGTTCTTCTCATTAAGTCGAGAGATAAAAGGCAAAGGTTTGTTATTTCCAAAGGTAGCCGCTGATCCATGGCTACAAACTTACTAATAGTTACCTTTGGGGAAATCTCTGTTTTTACTTTTAAATAAAAAATTCTCTTTTTATGGTAGGGAGTTGGGTAAAAGATGAAACATCTGACATCAGAGACAGTGGAGGAAGCTGGAGTACGAGGTGGAATTGAGGTTCGTTATCCCTCGTGAAGGTGAGAATAAGCAACAAAGTTTTTGTGTTAACTTGGCTATTACATCAGATAATTACAGAATACTAATTGTAGTAGAGTTAAAGGCTCATGATTTTTCTAATTTCTTGAAAAATATTCAGACCTAGAGTATTATACCAAATGTTACTTAGAAGCCCTTTCCTCTAAAAACTGTTTGCGCCAATTCATGGTTAGATGTGATGTGATCCTTTCAAATTAAGAATGTATGATCTTTATTATCTTACCATATGTTGTTTCTCGTTGAAATCGATCTTGATAAAGTAATGCTAACATCTATATCTCGATTACTTTTAAGTAATTTTAACTAGTTTCAGTCTTTTGGATTTGGATTATTTTTGCAGTGCAAAATGGGAACATGGTATTTGAGAACAAAACTGCATACATACAACACATATTTACGCTGTTTGCAACAGAAGTAGATTCTTGTGGTGAGAAAGAGATTTGCGAAAGAACTTTGGAATCTGTATAGTTCTCGTCTTTGTAGAGGTGATGTGAGTGACGACTCTTTTGGACCAGAATATCTAGTTTCATTATGAAATGAATTCACAACTTTGCATGTGCTGACAGAAAGTAGCTTCCAAAAATCATTTGCAGATGAATGTGCGCGAAGCAGGAAAGCTGTGCCAAAACGGGTAGATGAAAGAAGTCTTGGAACTATCACTAAGTCACCTCACATCAGAAAGTACAGGCGGTCCAAAGGGGAACTATTTACAAGACTAGTTGATTAATTCTGATTCCTGCCGAAAAGTACTACTTTAGAGGGTAAAACGTTCTCTATCAAAGGCGACTTCATACCTAGAATTCAATCAGAAGCATTTGATTTAGGATGAAGGAGCACACTTACCACTACTATCCATGACAATCATCTTTGATGGTCTCATCAATCTTCTTACTTTTATATAGTGACGAATTTAGAATTTAAACGATATAAATTCTGAACTAAAAAATAAGTTCTTAAATGTGTATCTAACTCTATATAATATCTATACTATAGTATGTGATGAACATTGATGTGACTTCTATTTAAGAGGAGAAAAGATTTTAACATAAATGATATATTTGCTGATACTATACCCTTTTTATTTGTTAATTCACTATTAAACGTGCAAATGTTTTTCTATTTTCTTGCAAGTTCTAGTTAGGATTAGTAAGTAAGGCCTAACCCTCCTTGAGTCCTTTTACTCTTTCCTTTGATGAGCTACTTTTTATTTTAAATAAAAAACTAACCCTAGGTACCCCATCTAGTGAATTTGAATTTTGTCTGTATGTGTAGGTATTTTGGTATGAATGATTTTCGTGTATATATTTTGGTATGCATGATTTGCTAGTCTAACGTCAGAATTTTGAGTGATTTAATCTATGTTTAGTAGATGCTTACAGTTTATGGAATGCTTGTTCAATGATGGAGAACTTTTTCCTTAATTAGCAACTGTTAATGATATTGTCATAGTCTTATTAGATGGTGTATAAAACTTTGCTTCTGATATGTTGCTTATAAAAGCCATGTGTGAATCAATAATCCCAATTTCGCGTAGCAAATGATTTTTGAGATATATTTTAGGTAGTCAATTATTGTTGTTCATCGACTGTACGTGAATGGCAGATGGCATTAGACATCATACAGACTCAGACTTGACTCTTCTACCTAGCTATGACTTGACTTGACACAAACACTGAATCATAGAAACCACAGTTTATGACACGACAACCTTCAAGCTTACCCATCTATCATACAATCTATGCCTTGTTTCATGACAACTAATCGACAATGACAGTCACTTCTGGTCATTTTAATGTGTCAACTCACGAAAAGAGGATCCCCACTCATATAGTATATAAGATTCAGAATCACACGCTCACTCTCAGAAAGATGTTCACATGCACACGCGTAGTACCATAGGCTTGCTCATTTTGTGTTTCTCCCGTTACTTCAGACACTCTTGGTTTAAGATCAACTAGGACTTGTTTTGAAGTAATTGGTATTGCTGACACTAACCAGTCTATCCAAACTTGGAACCTGTTTTGGTGAAGTTTATTGAGGTTAAAATGAAAAGGAAACAATTTAACTATTGATGAAGCTAATGACTGTTGACGGTGATTCTTATCAACTGTGATGCAGAAGCAACAGAAAAACTCTTTCGACAGATCGAAATCCATACAGCCTAAGGGCAAATGTCACAACACTTTGAACAAAATTTCGCTAGAACATATCAAAAGTGACAATAAAACAGGGATTTCAATTCCTTCTCTTTTAGCTTTCCTAAGGCTTTTGAAGAACCACCAACTGTCCTGCAATCGGAAACTTGGAAGTTCAGTATAGCGACTATCTTTCTGTCAGAACACATATGCAACTACATATCTAGATGACTAAGAAAAAGACACTTGCCCTTCAAAACGTAATTTCTTCTCCTTTTGTAACTCTAAGATTTTCTCTTCCATTGTATCCTTAATCACAAATCTCACAATTCTGCAAATTTGGAAACAACAATAAGCTCCATTCAATGGCATCCAAAATGCACAAAATACAAAACATACTCGACTGGTTTATGTTGCCCTATTCGATGGATTCTATCTTGGGCTTGCTGCTCCACTGCAGGATTCCACCAAGTATCCATTAAGAAAACCTAGCAAAGATCAGGAGATTAGCCACCTAACATGACATGTATCATGTGCTTATTCAGCAGATTAATACAAGTCATAATCGTATCTTGAGCATACAAGTCATGTTCTTTGAGTGCGCAGAGAAGTGAAGTTGAGTATATCAAATGAACTGAATAACAGGAATCTGAAGAGTTGTAGGAATGCAACACTAGATTCTTACATGTGATGCAACTGTAACATCGAGGGCAATGCCTCCATCTTTCAAGCTCATAAGCAATATCCTGCAATCTGAATCCTCAGTGAATTTGTTAACTGCAGCAGCTCTTGCAGAAATAGACATGGATCCAACTAATTGAACACAATTGACGCCCGACAGCTGAATACAAGACAATGCAAGTTTCCTTAGTTGTTAGTCTGAAAGGGAAAGTAGGAAGCGAGAAAGTACCATAATGTCTTACATCAAGAGAATATTGTATCAGATCCAAAACCGATGTGAACTGGCTAAAAACTATTCCTTTTGCAGAACCATCCCTTTCAACCATGATGCTAATTTCTTTCTTCTACATACAATAAAAGTAAAAAATGAGCATCAATCATGTATTTTGCAGACCCCCTCACTTTGAAACTCAAGATGGAGTTTCGTACTATAAAATAGATGTCTCGAATTAGTGCAATTGCATACCAAAGCTTCTAATTTAGTGCTTGTCTCGAATTCATTTAGCTGAATTTTGTTCAATATACTTGAGGAGCTAAACCCCTTGACAGTAGGTTCAGAATTAGAATCTTCCTTATCATTATTTGCAGTGAAGTCAAATGTGAGGGGTTTGGTACATGAAGGGCATGCCATTCTCCCCACACTTTCAGTAAAATCTATCAAACATGCCTTGCAAAACACGTGGCTGCAAGATGTAACCTGCAACAATCAAAAGAGATGAACAGTTCAAAAAAGATAAAGACTTTATACTAGAAGTACTTTTGATAAAATCTCAATGTCTATGGCGCTGGAAAGGGAGCATCCCAAATGCTTATTCACTTCATGAAAACTTCCGGGGAAAAGATAAAGCAAAACAGAGAAGCTTTTCTAAAAGGGATTGCATATCATCAACATTTTCCCAGAAAGAACTAGAAAATATGTGATCCAGATATTGTTTAAAGGAAAAAGTATTTAAAACCGTACAACACAAGTAAATGGCATTTGAAGGTTCAACATACAATATATAGCCTGACAATGAGAAATTGAAAGGTGCTCGAAGTTCTTGGACCTTGAATGGACAACATATATAATCTAGTAATTGCAAAAAGGAGGGAGCTATCAAATTAAACTTCAGCTGAATAACTAATCGGCAGTGGATAGAGGTGCACAAACTCACTACTGGATCTTCCACTGCATCCTGACATAAATCACATGCTTGTTCAACATCTCCAGCCTCTTTATTGCCACTAGCCACATGGTAAGGATGATCAACTACCTGCCAATTAAAGAAGTCTCATTGGTCAAATTTTGCT
Organism: Solanum appendiculatum; assembly: GCA_018342035.1. Lineage (NCBI taxonomy): Eukaryota > Viridiplantae > Streptophyta > Magnoliopsida > Solanales > Solanaceae > Solanum > Solanum appendiculatum. Next base: position 883,919 of record JAGDQO010001042.1, on the reverse strand, counting down.
AATGACCCGTAGTAAGACAAATACATTCATGCAAGGCAAGTTCAGACAAAAGCAAAGAAAAGTCAGTCTGTATTTAAGCTCATATAATAGAAGGACAAGAAAACTAAAAGCAGTCACTTCAAAATTAAATTCACGAAAAAGAGACTAGCACAAAATAGCAGCTTTGACATGAGAAAATAATTAAAGCAAACAACTATGTTTAATAACCTTTAGCAGTCGTCTGATACGTCTTCCACTAGTCCAAATTTTTGACAACTAGTAGGGAAAGGTCAAGAGAGCCAAAGTCGGAGGACAACTGCCCCATGATGGGAGGAGTTGGTGTAAAGAAAGGGAAGCCTTTGCTCTTATCAATTTATATGTCCAAGGAGCAAAATTTCATTTTCACTCTAATCCGGAGAGACTCCACACAAGTATTTTATCAAGTGATCCACACATGTCAAGCATTTACAAAGCATTGTCTTGGTACCTGCCGTAGGCGTACAATCATAGGAAACATGTGAAAATAGTTTCTCATCAGAGTTCCAGCCTGGACACTGCACCAAATACGAAATGAGGATACAATTAGAAATAAAAATATCCTTGCTTCCTTCTTACTTTTTCACAAGGTAATGACACAAATGATTGAGAATTTTATGTGAAGAAAAAGACGATGATCCCATGGGCCATAAAGAACAAGAATTTGTAGGAAATAATGGGCCAGAAAATTGGCTTGGCCAGAGACAAGTAAAGCAGACTTGAAGGGAGTGGTCGAGTTTGAAAATGAAATATCAGAGAAATAACATACTTATCCAGTTGTTCTCGACTTCTACGGAACAATGTCTTGTAGGTTTCGTATTCACCAATATCCAAAGAAACTTTTCTCGTTCTAACCTGAACCCGAAAAAAGTAACAGTAAGAAGATTCTTTTCAAATTTAAGCACACAGCAGTACTGCAATACAGAACTTACAGTCTTTGTTGGAAGTGCAAGATCAGCAACTCTTTCTTTTTTGGTACGTTCTAGCATTATTCTTTTCAGAATTCTGTGCTTCAACAACACCATCGCATCTCTGCCCTCCTCATTATCATACTTCAGCTTTAAAGGTATTTCAATATACTACAAAAAGAAGAAGATGTTTCAACTTTACTATATCAGCAATATGATGATGAAGCTCATGTATATTACTAATTACTAACTTACTTTGTTCCACCAGAGAAAATATCTAGCACATCCGCAAGGGCACTTTGGATTAGAGAATCTGTCGAATTTATCAAAGAACAGACAACACAAGATATTTCAGAAGTAACATTGTTTGAGAAGCAAAAGGATAACAGTATAAACTTTATGTCTACCTAAAATCAAGTCCGCTGTTATCACAATCTTCGCAAAAGTAATAAGCATAAGGATAAGCTCTTAAGAAACGGACCTGTATAGAAGTAAAAAAATTGATTAACTTCACTACTATAGAAAGTAAAGAAATTGTAGTTAAACTTGCAGAAGTTAACTTACTAATGAGTACAATTCTCCAATTTGCAGGGGTGCAGTAGTTAAGGCCCACTTATATGTAGATTCTAAAGCAAGAACCGCTTTTGTGGTGTTGCTGTCTACAGAATTGACATAATGAGCCTATGCCACAGAAGTTCAATCAGTTAACAAAATTGCAGATAAGATATCTCGTGTCATACGAAATTTTGGAGTTCATGTGTTACCACCAAAGATTATTCAGCAGTTAACTGTATAGGTTTCTTCGTAACCAATATAAGATTCTTCAGAGTTTAATAAGCACCATAGCTGATAGCATATTATTCAGCAGTTAACAGTATAGGTTTCTTCATAATCACCATACTAATCTCCATATTTACGACTCCAATCACATGATCGATGTGAAGAACTGGTATTTATAAGAAAAAAATAGCATAAACAGAAAATGAACACCATGTACAGATAGAGAATGTCAATTGAAGAATACAACAACATAACGTATGACTTGCCTCATCCAATATTATACGATTCCACTTCACTGAATACAGAACTGACTTCATCCTGGACACATCATCATCAACAGGTTTTGAGTTCCTGCTGCGCTTTTTTGAGTTCTTGCCACGCTTCTTTGACTGTTTGGGCTTACAGTCAGCCTCGATAGTGGGGTACGTAGTAATGACAAAATCATATTCCTCCAGTTTGTACATACATTTCTCTCTTTTAGCGCCATGATAAACAAGAGTTTTGTTGCTTCCTTTAGTGGCGCAACGTTCAATCTCGCGAAACCATTTCATTGCTGCAATCACAGGACATACAACAAGAGTTCCTTTTACTACTGGGAGGAGTTCCTCAGGTGAAGATGACAAGGAATCTCTTTGTAATTCGCGTTGAGCAAGCACAAGTGCGATGGCTTGAATGGTCTTCCCCATTCCCATTTCATCAGCAAGAATACCCCCTTTGGTTGAAGACTTTTCTTGTTTTAATGACCAAGCCAACCACTCCTTTTGGTACCTCAATAGTGGCAAGATGAAATTTGATGGTGGCTCAACAGTTTCAGAAATCGATACCGCGATTTCAGTATCCAAGTCTAGATCATCTGAATAATTCTTAAGAAGGAATTCATCTATTACTTGTTCCACTAACTCCCATATCAAAATTTCTCTTTTGTTTTCCTTTTGTTTCCTCTCTCGATCATATTTCCTCTTATCTGTCCTTTTCTTCAATCGACGATAAGCTCCTTGGTCTTCATTAAGGAGATGAATGGATTTTCAGATACATGAACATTTATCAAATTACGAACAAATTAATTAAAAGCATGAGAAAAAGATATGAATGTGTTTCATTTAGAGATTTCAAAATGATCAAATTTTACACAAACTTTCAAGAAATTCAAGATTTTTGAAAGAGAACTTCAAAAGGAAAAAGAAGAAGAAGAACCTGAAGGATTCATTTTTCCCGGAAAGCAGAGAGAAATTAAGAGTTAAGTTGAAATGGAAGTACAAGTTGAGCGGCAAGGACTTACTTATATAGAGGCCAATTCAAACTGCTTGTCCTTTTTCAGCACATTTTCTTGTCAAATACATACACAACCCCTCTAACTTCCCCCATTTTTATTTTTTCGCACCCCATCTTAATCTTATTTCATTTTAGCGTATAGACTTTAAGGGCATGGTGGCCTAACTATCGAGGGTTATTAAAAGGGATTTATTATTCAAAGGGAAAAAGGGAATAGAATACTCAAGAATTATTTTTATTTTATTTGTTGGAATTGAATTTGAATTTGAATAAAGGATTAATAAAAGATGGAATCACTGAAATCATGTTTCCAACCCTTCAATTCAATTCCTTTATGTATTATTTAAACACAAAAAACTAATTTTTATGATTATGTTAATTTTATTTATGCTCTTTCACGGCAGTTTTGGACTTTAAAAATCACATCCGCCGGTTAGTTTTCCTAGAAATAAAATAAAATAAAAATTGATGGACGAACATTGATATTTTTAATTATATATTTTTTTCTAGTTTTTGTGCATTGTTGCGTGAAAATTAATTGATGAAAGTGTGTCTTTTTTTTAATATAATTTTAAAATGTAGTAAAAAAAGAAATCAGTTAATGTCCATTTCTTCACAAAATTAAACCAGTTTATGTTATTTTCAACTAAACATTAACGTGAAAAATTGTTTGCCAACGTAACCTTTATATAAAAAGAGAAAAAAGAAAAACTGTTCACTCTAAATCACAGTTTACCGCCATAAACGGTCGTTTGGTGTGATGGATAAAAGGAAATAATCCCGGGATAACTTTTAAGTGGCCTTTAATATGTTGTTTGGTTGCAAAGGCTGGGATAAAAGGAAATAATCCCTCTTTGGGGGTGGAATAGTAATCCCAGGATAACTTATCCTGGGATAAAGTATGTGAAATAACCAAAATACCCCCATTAAACTCTCTTTTATACACCGCTTTACATTCATGTATATTAACATAATTTTTAACAACATTTAAAATAACATTCACAACATTAATTATTCATTGTTCTTACGATAATATATTTTTCTATTAAAAAATTACATTTTATAAATACAATTTTTATTTATGAATATATTATAAGTTGAATTTATTTGCCTAATTCTTATGTTTATTTATATTTTGATTTCTCTTAAAATGTTCAATCCACTACTAAATTACATATTTTTAATTAAATAGTTTATTACTCACTTAAAAATTATATTTTATATATCAATTAAAATGTTGATAACTTTAATAAACTTAAAATTGAAGTTTTATTATTAAGCTAAAGGAGATGGAAGAGATGGAAGTTAAATAAGATGAAAATTTTATTTTTAAGCTAAATAAGATGGAAGTTTTATTTTTAAATTAAACAAGATGAATGTTTAATTTTTAAAAACACATGGCACAATCATGGAAACGCACACACAATAATATTTCAGCTAAATAAGATGAAAATTTTATTTTTAAGAATGAATAACTCAAGCTTGCAAAGAAAATATATTTTAAAAAAATTAAATAAGGTGGAGGATATTTTTGTAAACAAACAACTTATTCTTAGAAATTATGCAATAAATATAAGTTTGAATATGGCAAACCAAGCAAGCAATAAATACTAATCCCAGCATAACTTATCCCAACATAACTAATCCCAGCATAACTTGTATTCACACCAAACGACCCTGTTAACTAAACTATTTTGATATTATAATGACATGTCAAAAACCTCTAGCTAACTTCGAGTACTTGTTGACATGGCAAAGGAGCTGGATGTTACTCCCGAAAGCTCGATTAATATTGTTTTGTTTGCACAATTAGAGGTCGTTTGGTAGCTAGTTATAGTTATGCATGTTTTTTTTTATTTGGGGATCAGTAGATACTTTATTAGCAAGGAGAAAATGTTGAATACGAAGTAGGAACCTTATGTTTGAATCTGCTGCCATAGTAGTAGTCTCTTCCATATATTTGCTGAATATGTGCATTGGAAGAATAGATGTTCTGTGGATTCCTCTTCAGCTTCACACAGTGGACAGATAGTACTGGTAGTGACTTTACACTTTGCTAGTCTATCCCTTGTGTATAACCTGCCATGAGCCACCATTACAGAATACTCTTTATTAATTGCAGTTTGCCTGCATGAAACAGGAACTTTGAAGTTAGGATTCTGTTTTGGGCACTTGAGCTTTCTAGTCAGAAACTCCATTGCTAGGACAAATAGGAAAGGGGATAAAGGATCTCCTTGTCGCAATCCCCTCTTTCCTAGAAATGATTCTGTGGGACAGCAATTGATCATGATGGAGTAGGAGACTGTTTTCACATGTACATTCCATTATCCATTTGGAATATTTATCAGGGAAAGCTAGGCTCATCAATATTTTCATGTCTAGTTTCATCATATATACACCATGGTGATAGCCCTTTCCTCCCACACCCCTTTAGTAGCTCGTGACTAAGAATTATGTTGTCTGTGATTAACCTTCCTGGGACAAAAGCAGATTGGCATTTATCCACTAGGTAATCCATAGTGGCCTGAAGCCTCCTTGTAAACACTTTAAAGATAATTTTGTATAGTTTGGTACAACAAGAGAAGGTCCATATTCTTTAATGGATATAGGGTGTTTAGTTTTGGGAATGAGATGGGTCTATACAGGGATACCATTTGTTGTGTTGCCCAATAATGATGTAATTAGTTATAAGTAAATTTATGTATTATTTTATGCATGTATTAGTTATTCATGTAGTAATTATGGAGATTTCTAAATTATCTGTGTTTGATTTTCTTTAAGAAAATCATGTTATTTCTTACCATAAGAGCTATCCATAAGATGAAAAGTATCATGTAGTAGAAAATATAGATGGTGGAATCATACAGAAAACTTTCTTTGTATTCTTTCCTAATACAGAAGAAATTCAGAACCGTATGAATTCTGATGCAATTTTTTTTTATCATGCAAGTGAAGTAAAATGGAAGGAAATAGTAAGAACAATTCAACAGTTGAAGGTGATTCTTATCAACTGTGATGCAGAAGCAACAGAAAAACTCTTTGGACAGATCAAAATCCATACAGCAAATGTAACAACACTTTGTACAAAATTTCGCTAGAAGCTAAACAAAGCGTATGTCAACTAGTTCAAGCCAAGTGGGCACATTTATGTTTAGTAGATGCTTCAGTTTATGGAATGCTTGTTCAAGACTGATAAATTGTGTTTTTCGTCTTACTCATCGCGGGAAAAGTGAAAAAGAGAGTATTCTCAGATGATGCAGTTTATGATAACAATATTAAGTACATAAACTTTATGAAAAAGTATCATGTAGCAGAAAACTAAATTTTCTTTGTATTGTTTCCTAATGCAGCAGAAATTTAGAGCTGTATGAATTCTGATGCATTTGTTTATCATGAAAGTGAAGTTAAAATGGAAGGAAACAATAAGAACAATTGATCAAAATCCATACAGCCTAAGGACAAATGTCACAACACTTCGTACAGAATTTCACTACAAGCTAAACAAAGCATATGTCAATTAGTTTGTCGAAAGTGACAATGAAACAAGGATTTCAAGTCCTGCTCTGTTAGCTTTCCTAAGGCCTCTGGAGAACCACCGACTGTCCTGCAATCGGAAACTTGGAAGGTCAGTATGTCAAAGGAAAAAAATGAACAGTTATGGGAAAATAATTTCTAGAGTCAGAACACATATCCAACTATCTAGACTACTGTAAGAAAAAGACTCTTGCCCTTCAAAAAGTAATTTCTTCCTCTCTTGTAACTCTAAGATTTTCTCTTCAATTGTATCCTCAATCACAAATCTTATGATCCTGCAAATTTGGAAACAACAATAAGCTCCATTCAATGGCATCCAAAGTGCACGAAATACAAAACATACTCGACTGGTTTATGTTGCCCTATTCGATGGATTCTATCTTGGGCTTGCTGCTCCACCGCAGGATTCCACCAAGTATCCATTAAGAAAACCTAGCAAAGATCAGGAGATTAGCCACCCAACATGACATGTATCATGTGCTTATTCAGCAGATTAATACAAGTCATAATTGTATCTTGAGCATACAAGTCATGTTCTTTGAGTGCGCAGAGAAGTGAAGTTGAGTATATCAAATGAACTGAATAACAGGAATCTGAAGAGTTGTAGGAATGCAACACTAGATTCTTACATGTGATGCAACTGTAACATCGAGGGCAATGCCTCCATCTTTCAAGCTCATAAGCAATATCCTGCAATCTGAATCCTCAGTGAATTTGTTAACTGCAGCAGCTCTTGCAGAAATAGACATGGATCCAACTAATTGAACACAATTGATGCCCGACAGCTGAATACAAGACAGTGCAAGTTTCCTTAATTGTTAGTCTGAAAGGGAAAGTAGGAAGCGAGAAAGTACCATTATGCCTTACATCAAGAGAATGTTGTATCAGATCCAAAAACGATGCGAACTGGCTAAAAACTATTCCTTTTGGAGATTCGTCCCTTTCAACCATGGCGCTAATTTCTTTCTTCTACATTCCATAAAAGTAAAAAATGAGCGTCAAGCATGCATTTAGGTTTTATAAAATAGAGATACTACAGCAATGAAAGAAAAGCAAACTGAGGAGAATTAGTGCAATTGCATACCAAAGCTTCTAATTTAGTGCTTGTCTCGAATTCATTTAGCTGAATTTTGTTCAATATACTTGAGGAGCTAAACCCCTTGACAGTAGGTTCAGAATTAGAATCTTCCTTATCATTATTTGCAGTGAAGTCAAATGTGAGGGGTTTGGTACATGAAGGGCATGCCATTCTCCCCATACTTTCAACAAAATCTATCAAACATGCCTTGCAAAACACGTGGCTGCAAGAAGTAACCTGCAACAATCAAAAGAGATGAACAGTTTAAAAAAGATAAGGACTTTATACTAGAAGTACTTTTGATAAAATCTCAATGTCTATGGCGCTGGAAAGGGAGCATCCCAAATGCTCATCCACTTCATGAGAACTTCCGCGGAAAAGAAAAGCAAAACAGAAAGAACTAGAAAACATATGATCCAGACATTGTTTTATGGAAAAAGTATTTAAAACCGTTCAACACAAGTAACTAGTATTTGAAGGTTCAACATACAATGTATAGCTTGACAACGAGAAATTGATAAGTGCTCGAAGTTCTTGGACCTTGAATGGACAACATAGTTTAGTAATTGCAAAAAGGAGAGAGATATCAAATAAAACTTCAGCTGAGTAACTAATCGGCAGTGGATAGAGGTGCACAAACTTACTACTGGATCTTCCACTGCATCCTGACATAAGTCACATGCTAGTTCAACATCTCCTGCCTCTTTATTGCCACGAGCCAATTCTGTTCTAGAGTACGACGCAAGGTAAGGATGATCAACTACCTGCCGATTAAAGAAAGACATTGGTCAAATTTTGTTAATGACCCTTAGTAAGACAAATACATTTATGCGAGGCAAGTCCAGACAAAAGCAAAGAAAAGTCAGTGTCTGTATTTGAGCTCATATAATAGAAGGACAAGAAAACTTAAAGCAGTCACTTCAATATTAAGTTCACAAAAAAAAGACTAGCACAAAATAGTAGCTTTGACATGAGAAAATAATTTAAGCAAACAACTATGTTTAATAACCTTTAGCAGTCGTCTGATACGTCTTCCACTAGTCCAAATTTTTGACACCTAGTGGGGACAGGTCAAGAGAACCAAAGTCGGAGGACAACGGCCCCATGATGGGAGGAGTGGGTGTAAAGAAAGGGAAGCCTTTGCTCTTATCAATTTATATATCCAAGGAGCAAAATGTCATTATCACACTAATCCAGAGTACTCCACACAAGTATTTTATCAAGTGATCCACACATGTCAAGCATTTATAAAACATTGTCGTGGTACCTGCCGTAGGCGTACAATCATAGGAAGCATGTGAAAATAGTTTGTCATCAGAGTTCCATCCAGGACAGTGCACCAAATACGAAATGAGGATACAGTTCGAAATAAAAATATCCTTGCTTCCTTCTTACTTTTTCACAAGGTAATGACACAAATGATTGAGAATTTTATGTGATGAAAAAGAATGAAATGTAATAGAGATAGTATACCTATCCAATTGTTCTCGACTTCTACGGAACAATGTCTTGTAGGTTTCATATTCACCAATATCCAAAGAATCTCTCCTCATTGTAACCTGAACCAGAAAAAAGTAACCAGTAAGAAGATACTTTTCTAATTGACGCATCAAATTGAAGCACACAGCACTAGTGCAATACAGAACTTACAGTCTTTGTTGGAAGTGCAAGATCAGCAACTCTTTCTTTTTTGGTACGTTTTAGCATTGTTTTTTCCAGAATTCTGTGCTTCAAAAACACCATCGCATCTCTACCCTTCTCATTATTAGATCTCGGCTTTAAAGGTATTTCAATATACTACAATAAGAAGAAGATGTTTCAACTTTACTATATCAGCAATATGATGATGAATCAGCTAATGTATATTACTAATTATTAGCTTACTTTGTTCCACCAGAGAAACTGTCGAGCACATGATTTGCGGGGGCACTTAGAGAATCTGTCAAATTTATCAAAAAACAGACAACACAAGATATTTCAGAAAGTAACATTGTTTGAGAAGCAAAAGGAAAACAATATATACTTTATGTCTACCTAAAATCAAGTGTTCTGTGGTCACAATCTTCGCAAAAGTAATAAGCGTAAGGATAAGCTCTTAAGAAACGGACCTGTGTAGACGTAAAAAAATTGATTAATCTCACAACTATAAAATGTAAAGAAAATGTAGTTAAACTTAACTTACTAATGAGAACAATTCTCCAATACGGTTTTGCAACGGTGTACCGGTTAAGGCCCACTTATAAGTAGATTCTAAAGCAAGAACCGCTTGTGTGATGTTGCTATCTACAGATTTGATATAATGAGCAATCAGTTAAGAAATTCAATCAGTTAAGAAAATTGCAGATAAAATATCAGCAGGTACTGTACTGGTTTCTTCGTAATCGCCATAAGATTCTTCACATTCTAATAAGTATCATAGCTGATAGCATATTATTCAGCAGTTAATGGTATAGATTTCTTGATAATCACCATACTAATCTCCATATTTACAACTCTAATAACATGATCGACTTGAAAAGCTGGTGTTTATAAGAAAAAGATTGGATAAACAGCAAATGAACACCATGTACAGGGAAACCAAGATTGTTCTCAAACCTCAGATAGTACAATTGAAGAAAACAACAACATAATGTATGACTTGCCTCATCCAAAATTATACGATTCCACTTCACCGAATGCAGAACTGACTTCCTCCTGGACACATCATCATCGACATGTTTTGAGTTCCTGCTGCGCCTTTTTGACTGTTTGGGACTACAGTCAGCCTCAATAGTGTAGTACGTAGTAATGACAAAATCATATTCCGCCAGTTTGTACATACATTTCTCCCTTTTGGCACCATGATAAACAAGAGTTTTGTTGCTTCCTTCAGTGGTGCAACATTCAATCTCGCAAAACCATTGCATTGTTCCAATCACAGGACATACAACAAGAGTTCCTTTTACAACTGGGAGGGAAGTGCTTGATGAAGATGACAATATAGTGGAATGTTTTTGTAAATCCACAAATGCGATGGCTTGAACAGTCTTCCCCATTCCCATTTCATCAGCAAGAATACCCCCTTTAGTTGAAGAATTTTCTTGGTTTAATGACCAAGCTAACCACTCCTTTTGGTACCTCAATAGTGGCAAGATGAAATTTGATGGTGGCTCAACAGTTTTAGAAAGCGGTACCGCGTTCTGAGTATCCAAGTCTGAATAATTCTGAAGAAGGAAATCATCCATATCTTGTTCCAATAACTCCCACATCAATATTCCTCTTTTGTTTTCTTTCGTCTCACGATCATGTTTCCTCTTATCTGTCCTTTTCTTCAATCCACGATAATCTCTTTGATCTTCATTAAGGAGTTGAATGAGAACAATTATCAAATTCAGAACAATAAATTAAAAATTGCAATGTGTTTTCCTCTGTATCTGAATGTGTTTCATTTAGGGGCATTTCAAAATGATCAAATTTCACACAAATTTTCAAGAAATTCAAGATTTTTGGAAGAGTAAGAAGAAAAAAAAAACAAGAAGACGAATGAAGAAGAAGAACCGGAAGGATTCATTTTCCCAGAAAGCAGAGAGAAATTAAGAGCTAAGTTGAAATGGAAGTACAAGTTGAGCGGGAAGGACTATTTATATTTTATATAGAGCCCAATTGAAACCTAGTGGTGTACAACAAGGATTGTGGTGGAGTGGTAAGTACTCCTTCATTCTTAACCAGGAGGTCTCGGGTTCGATTCCCCTTGGGTACGAAGTCGCCTTTGTTTTACCCCCAATGTGGGACTTTCCGGCCAAAAAAAAAAAGAAACAGGTTCGATTCCCCTTGGGTATAGAGTCGCCTTTGTTAGGGAGCCCTTTAGGGCCGAGATTTATTTAATTTAAATAAAGCACAAGGGACGAGCCTTTATTTTACCCCCAATGTGGGACTTTTCGGCCAAAAAAAAAAAGAAACGGGTTCGATTCCCCTTGGGTATAGAGTCGCCTTTGTTAGGGAGCCCTTTAGGGCCGAGATTTATTTCATTTAAATAAAGCTCAAGGGACGAGAAATCGAGATTTATTTCATTTAAATAAAGCTTAAGGGACGAGATCGTGCCACATGGACAGACGGTTATATGTACACATCACAGAGCAGAGAGAGGGCAACTGAAATCTGGTAATTTTCAATCCTCTCCTCGTGTTCTCTTCTTCCTCTCAAGTTCTCTTCTCTTCTCATCTAAATCTGATCCTCTTCTCTCTTTTCTTCTTCTGCAGATCATATCTCGAATATGGAACTCATTATAGATATAGTTTCTTTTTCTAGCTAGAATTTTCTTGTTCAATTGAATAGCATTTCTTTGTTTTTGATAAATCAAAGAAAATTCCCAAAAAAAAGGTGTTGGGTTGATAGTTTAATTTCTGCATTTGAATTTTGATCTCAATTGAGATCATAACAATTGGTATAGAGCATCGGTTGTGCGACCTGTGGGTAAGAAATGGCAGAAGGGACTCGTTGGAAGGTAACAGAGGACAAGCTCACTCGTCATGAAGAAATTTTGACAGATCTGCTGAGTTCTCAACAAGAGGCACGCAATACACAAATCGGAATTCAAGGCACGTTGGAGCTTATTCTAGACAGGCTGGGTGCATTAGAAAAAGCTCATGCTGGTCCAAACATTGGAGGAGGGTTACTTCCAATTCCAGCTCAGGATAACAGAAATTGGCCCTAACAACCTCCTATCCTTCCACCGAAATGGGAATTGCCCTCTTTTGAAGGTGAGGAACCTAAGGTATGGATTCAAAAATGCGATAAATACTTTGTTCAATACAGAATACTTGATGAACAGAAGGTGGAATCTGCTGTGTTTTATTTGAATGGGTTGGCTGAGGTATGGTACAAATCGTTAGTGTTGAGTAGAGGGCTAGTGACTTGGATCGAGTTCAAGGAGGAACTGATCAGTCGTTTTGGTGATATACTGGTGGAAGATGTGGTTGAGGAATTCAATAAATTGAGCCAAGTAGGTTCTGTTGATGAATTCCTTGGGAGATTTGAGGACCTTAAGGCTCAGATGCTCATTCGAAATCCTGCACTAAATGAAGCTCACTTCCTATTTAGCTTCATAGGAGCATTGAAAGAGGAAATCAGGTTTGCTGTCAAGCTGTTTAAACCTACTACATTGAAGATAGCCATTGAAAAGGCTAGGATGCAGGAGCTAGCTATTGAAGCTGCTCAAAAGAGGAATAAGACAAGTGCCAGATCTGCTCAACCTATGACTAATACGATTGTTAACAAAGGGCCTACTACTGCTGCTGTTAAGAACACTACATTTCGATTCAGTCCGGAGGTGTATGAGTATAGGAAAACCAATTATTTGTGCTTCAGGTGTGGAGAAAAGTATGGGCCTGGCCATGTCTGCAAAATGAGGCAATTAAATTGTTTGATAAGGGAAATAGAGGCTGAAGTTGACATGAATGAAATTAACCCTCCCCAGGAAGAAGATGAACCACCTGATGTGATGATCGAAGGAGTAATAGAACAGGAGATTCAACAAGCTGTATGTCTAAATGCTTTGACTAGTCATAATCAAGGTGAAAACACTATTCTAGTGGGTGGTACTGTGAAGAAGAGGCAACTATCTATATTGATTGATTCTGGTAGTACTCATAGTTTCATAGATAAGTACACTGTCCAAGCTACAGGGCATCAATCCAGCCATTGCCCTCATGTGAGAGTGACCGTGGCTGATGGCAACTATGTGAAGTGCACATCCCATTGCAAAGGTTTTTTGTGGAAAATACAGGGGAGAACATTTATGGAAGACCTACTCATCATTCCTTTAGGAGGTTGTGATTTGGTATTTGGTAATGACTGGATGAAAAAGCACAACCCCACCACGTTTGATCATGAAAGAAGATATGTCATTATTGGAAGGAAGCCTAACAAACTAGTTTTGCCCGCTCTAGTAGAAGGCAGTTTGAAGATGCTCAGTAGTGGTTCCATGAGTCGGATGCTGAAGAAATGACAGGCTCTTATTGCTCACCTATTCATGATGAGCATGATGCCGAATGCGAGTGAAGACCCTCCTGATGCTGTAATACAAGAGGTGGTAGATCAGTATGCTGAGGTGTTTGCAGAACCTAAATCCCTGCCACCTATGAGATCATTAGATCATGCCATTCCACTAAAGCCTGGGGCCATGCCAGTTAGTCTGAGACCCTATAGATACAATTACAACCATAAAAATGAGTTAGAGAAACAAGTAAAAGAGATGCTTACAAGTGGAGTGATTCAGCCTAGTCAATCTCCCTTCTCTTCACCAGCCTTACTAGTCAAGAAGAAGGACGGTACTTGGAGATTTTGTGTTGATTATAGGGGCCTTAATGACATCACCATTAAGGATAAGTACCCCATCCCTATAGTGGATGATCTCTTAGATGAGTTGTGTGGTGCAATAATTTTCTCCAAGGTTGATCTCAGGGCCGGCTACCATCAAATAAGGATGAAAAGGAAGGATGTGTTCAAGACTACTTTTAGGACTCATGAAGGACATTATGAGTTTAGGGTGATGCCTTTTGGCCTCACCAATGCTCCAGCTACCTTCCAAGCCCTTATGAACCAGGTTTTCCAACCTTGCTTGCGAAAATTTGTCTTAGTGTTCTTTGATGATATACTTGTGTATAGTCTAAGAGTAAATGATCATGTACAACACTTGAAATTTGTGTTTGAGATCCTCAAGAGACATTCACTTTATGGTAAGAGAACAAAGTGTTCATTTGGCCAACCACAAGTGGAGTACTTGGGGAATGTTATTACCAGGGAAGGCGTAGCTACTGATCCTCTCAAAATTAGAGCCATGGTCGAGTGGTCTAGACCAAAAACACTCAAAGCACTCAGAGGATTCCTTGGTCTTACTGGCTACTACAAGAAGTATGTAGTTAATTATGGTACTATCAGTAGGCCCCTCACTGATTTGTTAAAGAAGGATGCCTTCAAATGGAATCCAGAGGCAGGACTAGCATTTGAAGCCTTTAAGACAGCTATGAGCACAACACCTGTGCTCGCACTTCCTGACTATTTACAGGAGTTTGTCGTTGAGACTGATGCCAGTCATGGAGGCATTGGTGTAGTACTTATGCAGAAGGGAAGACCAATTGCTTATTTTAGTAAGGTGTTGGCACCCAAGCACCGAGGCAAGTCTATTTATGAGAAGGAGTACATGGCTTTGTTAAGTGCTGTGGATAAATGGAGACACTATCTCCAGTTCAAGCACTTTGTGGTGCGGACTGACCATCATAGCTTAAAGTATCTGCTAGAACAAAAGGTAACCTTAGCTATGCAGCAGAAGGGATTAACCAAGCTGTTGGGACTTGATTACGAGGTTCAATATAAGAAAGGTGCAGAAAATAGAGTTGTTGATTCCTTGTGTAGGCAACACGAAGGGCTAGATCCTTTGGATGATCAGGCTACTGAGAATTTAATGGCCATAAGCAGTTGCACTCCAACTTGGATACAAGAGATTATTGGGAGCTATGCAGAGGATGCTCATGTCCAGGGCATTCTTACACTACTAGCAGTAGATTCTCATGGACCCAACTTATGGCACTACTCAGCTGTGATACTAAGGAAGAAGGGCAAGGTATATGTAGGATCTCATGGAACTTTCCGACAACAACTCATTTCTTCTTTCCATGACACTCCCCTTGGTGGTCATTCTGTTCAGTTAGGTACATTGAAAAGGCTATCACAACTCTTCTATTGGCCAAAGATGAAGCTTATGGTTAATGATTATGTGTCCAATTTTGATGTATGCCACAGGAATAAAGATGATAATGCAGCTTATCCGGGATTGTTGCAACCCTTACCTGTTCCAAATCAAGCATGGTGCCACATCAGCATGGACTTTGTGGAGGGTCTTCCCAAGTCTAAGTCTAAAGATGTCATATTAATGGTGGTTGACAGATTTACTAAGTATGCCCACTTCATAGCACTATCACACCCCTATACTGCCGCTACCGTTGCTTCCATCTTTTGGAAAAGAATACATAGCCTACATGGCACTCCGGAGTCAATTGTGACTGATAGGGACAAGGTGTTTCTGAGCAACTTTTGGCGAGCTTTATTCAACTTACTGGGCACTCAACTCAATTATAGCTCTACCTATCACCCTCAAAGTGATGGCCAAACAGAAAGCGTTAACAAGTGCTTGGAAAACTACTTAAGATGCATGGTGGCAAGCAGGCTAACCGGTGAAAACAATGGCTATCAGCAGCTGAATGGTGGTATAATACTAATTTTCATACAGGGTTGAAGTGTACCCTTTTGAAGCTCTTTATGGGTATACACCCCCTCAGCTATGTATCAGACCTTTATTAGAAAATGTAGTGCAAGCTGCTGAAAATGTGATCATGCTGAGGCAACAATTTTTACAATTACTTAAGGACTTACATGCCGCTCAAGCCAGGATGAAGTTCTTTGCTGATAATTGGGACTTTCCGGCCAAAAAAAAAAAAGAAACCCAGTGGTACTCTACGTGACAAATCACCTTTGTTAGGAAGCGCTTTATCTCCCAATGTGGGACTTTCCGGTGCGATTCTTGTTTAGTTTTATATAAATTTAAATATTTATATGTGCACTGTGTACCCCAAAAATTGGAGGGCATCAATATAAACTAAAAACAAATTAAAGTTCATGTTTTTGTATTTTCATATATAAGTAGGCAATAGATCTCTTCTACCTATACTGCACACCGTCTGGAATAGTTTGGTAGGTTGTAGGGCTGGGCATAAATACCGAAAAATCGAAACACCGAACCGAACTGAATTTTTTCGGTGTTTCGGTTTCGGTGTTTCGGTTTTCGGTTCGGTTTTCGGTATATGTTTTCATATTTTCGGTAATTCGGTATATGTTTTCATATTTTCGGTAATTCGGTTCGGTATTCGATATGTAATTTTGTATTATTCGGTACTTCGGTTTAATCGAAATACACTATATTATAATTTTATAATAATATTTAAAATTAATATTATATTAATTATTAACATTAAATAATAAATATTTAATATTTTTATAACCATTACTATTTAGTATTTAGTATTAGGTCAATCCCTCTTCCAACTCCAAAATTTTCATTTTTCATTTTTCAACACCAAACTCAACAGAGCTGCTGCCTGCTTGAGTGCTTTCCCCAATACCTCTATCCAGTTTTCACTTCTACTTCCAGCGCTCCAATCTCCAGCAGCGGCGACCGGCGATCGACGACCAACACTCCAGCAAGCAGCAGCGGCGACAAGGACCAGGCGACCAGCAGCTCTGCAGCAGCGACCAGCAGTGGTGACTGGCGTTGGAGGACCAGCAGCAGCAGCCAGCAGACGCGGCGACCAGCAGTAGACAACCAGCGTCCGGCGGCGGGCGGCGGCGGTGAGCCGGCGACCAATCTCTAGTTTAGGTATTTTTGATTTTTTTTCTTGATTTCTTCTTCTGTTTTCTTTTTTTTTTCTTTCTGATTTTAGCCTTAGTTAGTGTGTGAATTGTGATTTTTTTTTATATAGATGGCTGATCAAAATCAATTAAATGTGGGTGTGGCTGATCAAAGTCGAATAAGTATGGTTGGTTCTACGGATAATATACCTACTAGTAGCAATGATGCGTCAATTGGCACAGAGGAACCAAAAAAAAGAAAAGAAATGGATCCTAGGTCTACTGTTTGGCAACACTTTGATAAAATTTTTGAAAATGGTGTATTATTTAAAGCAAAGTGTTTACATTGTAAACAAAATTATGCTGCGAATACATCTAGAAATGGAACAAGTGGACTGAGACAACATTTGACTAACCGATGTAAAGTGTATAAGCCCCCGCCTGTTGCACCTAGTATTCAAAAATTATTAAGTGTTCAAAGTGACAGTTCTTCAATAGAGAATTGGAAATTTGAGCAAGAGGTAGTTAGGAGAGCTTTAGTTGAGATGATAATTTTGGATGAACTACCTTTTAGTTTTGTTGAAAAAGAAGGCTTTAAGAAGTTTATGAGCAAAGTCCAACCTTTGTTTCGGATTCCTTCACGTAGAACTATAACAAGGGATTCTTATGAAGTTTATGGTGAATTGAGAATGAATTTGAAAAAGTCTTTTAGAGAAATACAACCAAGAATTTGTCTTACAACAGACACATGGACCTCGGTGCAAAGAATCAATTATATGTGTTTGACTGCTCACTTTATTGATAGGGATTGGGTGCTTCATAAAAGAATATTGAATTTTTGTCCTATCACTAGTCATAAAGGTGAGCATTTAGCTGAGTCTATTAGTAATTGTTTACTTGATTGGAACTTGGACAATGTCTTCACTGTTACGGTTGATAATGCTTCTTCAAATGATGTGGCAGTTTTAGAGTTGTCCAAAAAATTAGATATGTGGGGAACTAATATGATGGATGGTGAGCATCTCCATTTGAGATGTATGGCTCACATACTTAATCTAATTGTGCAAGATGGTTTGAAAGAAATTGGTCCTTCTATCATACGGGTGAGACAAATGGTGAAATATGTTAGATCATCTTCTGCAAGAACAAGAAACTTCTTGAAATGTATTGAAATGCAAAAGATAGTATGTGATAAAATGTTGTCTTTAGATGTGCCTACCAGGTGGAATTCCACCTATTTGATGTTGGACACGGCAGAAAAGTTTGAGAAGGCTTTTGAGAGGTTTGATCTTTATGATGGTAATTTTAATTCTTTTCTTGCTACTGATGTTTGTGAAGATGGAAGTATTGCAGGTTCAATTCAAAATGAGGATTGGGTTAACGTGAGAAATGTCACAAAGTTTCTTGAAAGATTTTATGAGCTCACATTAAAAGTTTCAGGTTCACGGTATGTTACTTGTAATGTTCATTTTGAGGATATATGTGAGCTTGATGCATATTTGAAGTCATGTATGACAAGTGATGATGTTGATTTGTATAAAATGGCTTTGGGGATGAAAGAAAAGTTCAAGAAATATTGGGGTACTCCTGAAAAGATGAACAAAATGCTTTTTATTGCTTCTGTTTTGGATCCTCGCAATAAATTTGTGTATGTTAGTTTTGCTCTTGAAGAATTACTTGGGGAAGAAAAGGGAAAGATAGTGAACAATGAAGTAGATATTTACTTGAAGAAATTGTTTGCGGTCTATGTAAACAAGTATGCAAAAGGTTCTAAAAATCAATCATCTTCACCCCGATACACTTCATCTGACTCATCTGATTCAGCTACTTGTGGCCTTTCTCAAAATGTGAAAACAAATTCTTTGAGAAGTAAATTTTACATGAAAAAACAAAAGGAAGATTCTGGAAGTTTAGGTGTTAAATCTGAGTTGGATAGATATCTTCTTGAAGACCAAGAGCTTGAATCTGAGGATTTTGATATTTTAATTTGGTGGAAAGTTAATTCTCCTAGATTTCCTATACTTTCACAGTTGGCTCGAGATGTATTGGCTATTCCTATGTCGAGTGTGGCATCAGAATGTGCATTTAGCACCGGTGGTCGTATTCTTGATCCATTTAGAAGTTCATTGACTCCCAAATGTGTGCAATGCCTTATTTGTGTCCAAGATTGGCTTAGACAAGAAACTAATCCTATTTGTGTTGAAGAAAACTTGGAGTTTCTTGAGAAAATTGAACTTGGTAAGACTTTATATTTTTTATTTGTTTTTGCAAAAAATAAAATACTTATTGTGTAGTATGACATATTTGATTTTCTTATTATTAGAGATGGCAAATAGTGGAAGAAACTCTTGTATTGTTGATCTATGATTGCAAGTTTCAAGTATTTAATAGTGGTGAGTTCAATACGCTATTTATTTAATTATGTCATTTTTTAATTTTTATCTTAAAAATAGTATTCTAACGTTTGATTTTATCTTAAAAGGTTCAAGTTCAAGTTCAAGTGGTCAAGACTCAAGAGTCAAGACAATGAAGAAAGACGTAAAATACTAAAGTTTTGTTATTGTTTTTGTTGGCACTTGAAAGTGGTCTCATGGAAGAAAGTCAAGAAACTACATTGTTGCTCATTATTGTTATTTGTTATTGTTGACATTTGAAAGTGATCTCTTGGAAGAAACTACATTGTTGGCTTGTTGCTCATTATTGTTACTTGTTATTGTTGGCACTTAAACTTGAAAGTGGTCTTATGGAAGAAACTACATTGGTGCATTATTGTTAGTTTGTACTTTGTTACTTGTTACTTGTTAGATTGTTATTATGTTGTTGTGTAATGGCATGATAAAATATCAATTGATCATTGTATTTGTGAAGTCTAGTGAAGTCTTGTTAAATTGTTTGTGCCTTGTTGGCTTTATTATCTTTACTTGTTAAATGCCTAGTATAGTTGGCTAGATTGATAGTCATTACTAAATATTGCTAGTCATTACTTGAGTTGTTTGTGCCTTTTTGGCTATAGTTGGCTAGATTGCTAGTCATTACTATTTACGTGAAACTATTGAATCATTGTTGACTTGTTGGTAAAATATTGGAAGTTCTTATTCCTTCATATTGTTATGGATTTTTACTAAATAAATATTTCATATTTGAAATTTGATAAATAGTGAAGCACCAAAATTTTTTTATCACTTTATATTTAATAGAGTAATAACTTTAACACATTAAGGACCACTTATTTTCAGCCCATTAAGCTGAAAAATAAAAATAAAAATTGTAAAATTTTAAATTTTAAAAAGCCCACTAAGCAGGCCCATAACAAAAAACCGAACTAACAAATACCGAACCGAAATATTAAAAACCGAACCAAACAGAATTATTTCGGTTCGGTATTCGGTACAACAAGTACAAGCACCGAAAACCGAAAAAACCAAAAAAAATAAACCGAAACCGAACCGAATTACCGAATGCCCAGCCCTAGTAGGGTGTATAAAAATATTGTTGAATATTGTGTATCAATAATATTGATACTAGAAATATAGGTATTAGTTATACTGAGATTATTTCTTATGCATTGCATAATTTTTTGGGTAAGTTACATAAATCACATAGTGTAAAGATGAAATTATTATCTATCCCTACTTTTTTTCTAATTACAATAATCCCTTAAAATTAACCCAATCCGGATACATTAATGAAAGCGTGGATACATTAATACAAGCACGGATACATTAATACATTAATACGGATAAATTATTAAAATAAAAATTAACTCAATCCAGATACATTAATGAAAGCGCGGATTCATTAATACAATCACAGATACATTAATACAGATACATTATTAAAATAAAAATTAACCAAATCCGGATGAAAGCGCAGATACATTAATACAAGCATGGATACATTAATACAGATCCATTATTAAAATACGGAATTTTAGTTATTTTAAAAAGATATAGGGATAAATGGAAAATAATATACTTAAAGGTGTGTACTTTAGTAATTTTTTCTAATTTTTTTTTTAAAAAAATCATTTGTTTACAAAATATCATCCATAAAAAAGGTTGAAAGGATGTGAAAAGGGATTTAAGAGATAATTGTGTCTTTAATCATGCTATGCATGCATTAAAATCCCTTTCATTTCTAATACCATAATTTTTCATGTATTAGTTAGATATAATATAATACCAAATAAAGTATATAGCCAATATTCAATATACATAAATTGACATTATATACCAAATAATATATTAATAATACACAAAACTATGCATGCATTATTTTTCTAATGCAGTCTACTAAATGATCCCTTAATTTATCTATTTTTGTAATGACTTACAAATTTGATAAGAAAAATCGGATCTTCCATAATATGAATCAAAATTGGACATGTACATAATATTCATACATGTACAAAAGGAAGTTTTCAACCTCCTTCTTGGAATTTATATTTTTACATTACTTAAACTTCCTCATTTGTAATATCATGTAGTGACAAAGTCATTTTTGGTAATTTTTATAAAATGATTGTTTTACCCCTCTCGAGAGTTGCCCCGAGTCATGTTTGGTTGATATCTGAAGTTAGTTTTGTGAAATTCTTGTTAAGTTATGGTTTTTGGAAAGTTTTGAATTCTAAAGGCTTAAGTTGTCAAAATATGGTTTTTAAGGTCATTCGGAGTTTCTGGTCTCGGACGGGGATTCCGTCGATTCCATCAGCTACGGAATGTGTAATTTGGTCTAGGAGAGTTGACGAAATCAGTTTTGGGGCTGTATCGCGGATTTGAGGCCTTGAGTTGGAAAATTGTGAAATTTTGATCATAGAGTTGACTTTGGTCAACATTCGGAGATCGGATGCTCGGATTGGATTTCCGACGACTCCGTTGGATTCGGGGGATGATTTTAGTTCTAGGAGTGGCCTTGGTTGAATTTTTAGAGGTCCCGAGCTTGATTTGAGTTTTTAAGGCTTAAGTTAGTTTTGTTGTGATTTATCGGGTTTCGGGTTAAGGAGACCTCAAATTCAAATTCCGACGGTTCCATTGACTTCAGAACGTTGAATTTAGTAGGGTAGCATAGTTGATTTGTGTGCACGGGGTTCCGAACGAATCCCGAGGGTCCTTTCAGAGACTTGTGGAATTGCTGATTTTTGCTGTGTCTGGTGTCTGAACTTTTGGCCTCCGCGTTCGCAGAGGGACCTGGCGCGTTCACGGAGTGCACGGTGTGTTGGTCTCCGCATTCGTGGAGCCAGGGCGCGTTCGCGCAGGGTTATTTTGCCTGAAACAGTGTAAAGTAATTGTTGATGTGGAAACCTTGTGGGTAAATGATTTTAACTCTAAACCTTGATTACCCATTGATTCTATCATGATTTCAATTTGAAAATTGGATTTTTAAAGTTAGATTTTGGGGGATTTTTGCATGAACTCCGAGTTTTGATCAAATGGCCGGTGATTGTGGACTGGTCTGATTTTCGTTTTCAAAATGGTTTTCACTAATGATTTCCTAAGGCTTTGAAGATTATTTCCATGTGAGAAATTCCGGATTCAAACCTTGTTTTCGAAATCCTATTTTTGAGCCATTTGCACCCCTTTGCCCGATTTTCGTGTTCTTAGTGTTGTTGGTTCTAAAATTTGATTGTGATTCGTAATTTGATGAGATTATGTTGCTTTGGATTGCTTTCGGAAGGGAAAAGCTCCAGTCATTTGTTGATTTCGATTTCGGTTAAGGCCAATGGACTTCTAAAACTTTACGAATCTTGTAATTTTCTGGATTTCTCTTCCTTGATTGTGTTGGGGAATAATGGGATTGAGGAATGGGGTGAATTCTTGTATGAATCAATCAATCTAATCTAATCGGCGGGTTCAATAAAAATAGCTCATGTGTTAAAGTGGTAGGCCAAAATGTGGTAAACCGTGATCTTGATATTGTTGTGTAATTGGAAAAATGCTATGAAGGTTTCGATGTGATTGTGAACTTGATGATTATGTCTTTTGCTCATTGTGGATTATGGGACTAGACTTGAAACTCTTGCTTAGTGATTGATCCTACTTGTGATGAAAGGAGTAGTGAATTGGAGACTAGGCAAATGATCTTGTTGTAAATGATGTAATTGTTGATGTGGATATATTGTTGATAGTGTGATGTGATTGACATTGATATTAATTACGTTGTGATTGTGAACACTATCATTTTCTCATTATTTTTGTAAACATGCTTATGTGCATTGGTTTTGAGACACTATGATGAGACACTTTGATGATTATGCCGATGGAAAATGGTTCCGGCTATTGATGATTATGCCGATGGAAAATTATTCCGACGGATACATGGTCCATGTGTGGCCCCCATGGGTTGCGGTCTGAGATTCAGCGAATGTATATCGTAGGACAGACATGCATCACTCTAATTGACATTGCATTGCATTACATTGTCTCATTCTTATTATTGTGAAGTTGTGTTTATGCCTTGTGACTCTGTAATTGATATATCTGATATTGTTGTGACTTATTTGGAGATACTGTGGTGTTGTTCTGGATCCTTGTGCTGTTTGAATTGTGAATTGGAATCTGTTAGGTTGGGGTGATTTTCTGTGCAGGTTGTAGTTATCGGAGGTTAGGTTGAAAGTAAGGGATTCGTGATTTTATTAGATTTGCTTTGTGTTATTAGTTGATTTGCTGGGTACCGTGTTGTTTGGTACTCACCCTTGCTTCTACACTTGTGTAGGTTCCGAGCCCGGACTGTGATATAGTTCTCTCTCCTTCTTACTCTGAGGCTCTTTAGGAGACTTGAGAGGTAGTTGTTCGATGTTGGCGATCTCTCTCGACCTTTTTACTTTATGTCTTGTTCTATTTGAGATACAAAGACATTGAGACTTGTAATTTAATTTCAATTATGTATTAGTGGCTTGTACATGTGACAAACAATCTTGGGAATAAGGATTGTTAAGTTTTGAAGTCTTCCGCTTATTGTTATTCTCCTTGAATTGCTTATTTCCGCTTTTGTTTCTGTCGTGTTGGGTTTAGGCTGACTTGTCCTGGTGGGATAGGACAAGTGCCATCACACCCGATTTTGGGTCGTGACATATCATTATAATATGTTTGATATATGCTTTGATAAAGTGGATGGAGATCTCTCACTTGAGAAACAAAGAAGTGGAAGCAACAAAAGTAAAAAGAAGACAAACACATAGTTGGGATGGCACAGTGACTCATGAGGAATTTTTTCAAGCTACCAACCGATGTGATTGACAAAACAGAATCGTATGACAATGTCAATAACTTCAATAAGATCCAATAAATTCAAGAAAAAGTGATGAACTACCAAGTGTTGTAGGAAAAATTTGAAGAAGAAGACAAGAGGAAATTACTTCAGGTTACTTTAGACAGACAATCAATTTTTTTTAGTTCATACATGTACAAAAGGAAGTTTCCAACCTCCTTCTTGGAGTTTATATTTTTACATTACCTAAATTTCGACATTTGCAATATCATCATAAAGTATATTATAAATATTAGATTTTTTCTAGCTCTAATTTTCTTTATACTTCTTAATTAGTAGAGCTCCGTTATCTCATTCTAATTAACCATGGAACTTAGGTAGCCATTGAAAAAATAATAATACAAAGTGGAAAAGGACATTAAATTGAAGCAACATCAATTGTGTGAAACCATTGCATCACTAAGTCATATGCCTCTATCTAGCTAGTAATTAAACCACAATTATTATATTTTCTAAAGTTGATGAGGGTATAGTTTAATTGGAAGACCCTTGGCAGGAACAGGCATTGGATCAATAATAATCTTCTCATCATGAATAACTTTGTTCCACTTAAATCTTTTAACCAGATGGTGCATGAATACAAGTATTTCTAATCTTGCATACTCTTTTCCAGGACACATCCTAGGACCTCCTCCAAATGGTACAAATGTGTAAGGAGCTGGTCCTGATCCTTCAAATCTTGATGGATCAAACTTTAGCGGTTCTGAGAAATATTCTGGATTTCTATGGGTTGTATTCGAGTTCCAATATAGCTGCATTATAATTGTACATACGTAGCACGCATTAAATAATGTACAAAATCTTTATTGTAGCGCGTAAAGTTTAGTGACTTTATTGTTATATAGTGTGTAAAGTTCAGTTTCTAATTATATGGTTATTAATACATACCTTCCATCCTTTAGGAATGGAGAAACCATTAAAGATGATATCAGCAATGGCTTCTCTAAAAGCACCTTGAAGAGGTGGTGCAAGTCTTAAAACTTCACATGCCACATTCCATGAGTATTTCATCTTTTGAACATCATCCCATGTCAATAATTCACCTGCTGCTTTTGACTTGGAAATTTCAATTTGCTCTGTTCATCACAAAAGTATGTCATTGAAAAGGAATAAAAAAGAAAGAAAAAAAGGCAGTTAATTTTTTTATCAAGCTTTTGATATGATGTACTCTCACTGTCTCAGTTTATGTGACATATGATTAAAACTTTCTAGATTCAAACTTTTAAACTTTGATTGTGAATTAAAGAAATTCGAACCGTGCAAATGCCAATTTACAATTAAATTGGGATGGAGTGATTATATGTCTATAGATCTTGAAATAAAACTATCGTTTCCTAGATAGCAAATTAATATTAAGAAATGCAATTTATGTTTTGCCTTGCCGGCTCACAATTTATAGTACGTCTATTTGCTAAGGATATGTAACAGAAAACAAGACAAACAAAAAGGAATTTGTCAAAATACAATGTATGTTTTGTGCAAATTAAAAACTCTTTATTCTAGATTTCACAAGTGTAAGATTATGAAATTCATTAATAACTTTCAAAGGCTTGTTTTAAAGTGCAAGTACGAAGTCCACATTAAACGATTAAAATAGAAAAAAAATACAATTTATAGTACTTTTCGTATAGTTCTTGAATGTCTAAATTTTAATTTTAAAATATCAAATTAATCTAATCTAATTTAACATTAAAAGTTAATCAAATTGACTACCCAAAAACAAAACATGACAACTAATTTGCACCACATGGAGTATATATGTAGGAAACTAGACATATATCATTATTTATAACTTAGTTACTATCACTTAAAATCATCATTATAAAATTCAGAACCCATAAAATTGAAATCCTAATTTCTCCGAGCATAAGATAACAAATAAAAGTAAATGGTCACTTACCATTATAGACAGCTTGATAAACACGAGGAAGTTCAGCAAGGTACTTAACAATAGAAGTGCATGCTGAGCTAGCAGTGTCATGTCCACCAACCAACAGCCCTAATATTTTACAAGCTATTTCCAAATCAGGCATGAACTTCCCATTTTCATCACTTGTCAATAGCATGTGTGACAATATATCTTGTGTTGCTGATGCTTTTCCCTCACACAAATCCACCTTCCTTTGCTTTATGATCCTCAAAAGCTCCTTCCTTATCAAATTCGACGCTTTGATCGAACGGTTATACGACGTTCCTGGTGTTAAAATGTAACTTATATTAGGCTCGCAGGTAAAAAGGCATGTTAAAGATGTATTCGGTCACCTTTTTAGTAATTTGTGTAGGACACTATTTTCTCACTAGTTCGTTTGTCATATTCTTGTATTTGAAAATATCTAACAATATAAATTTTCCATTAATGAGAAGCGATATTCTGACACGTTTTGAGACCACAAGTTTTATAGACAAAAATGTTATAACATACTTTATTTATATATATCACAAGTTTTTAAAGTCTTTCTTTTTATTATTAGAATATCATGTTGAGTCAAATTATATTGATAAATATGAATAGACTACTTTTATTTATCTTAATCAGTGTGACTCTTCTTACCGGTGGCAAAGTTGGAATTTTGACTAAGGAATATCAAAATATAAAAAATTAAAATTACATAAAAGCCAAGGAGTGTGACGTCAATATGTAATATATATATTTATATGAAAAATATTTTTACCTAACTAGATAATGTAATTTTACGGCGAAGGAGTGTGGTCTTACCCGTATATATCACATAAACCAATTAAGACGAAGGGAATAATAAATAAATAAACTATGTGTTCTATTCTAATCACTTAAATTTTTAGATAAAATGGTCACACAGTTCAATACCTGGCATGTTAATGGGAATAGAAATCAATCCAGCAGCCAAAACATCAAAGGGTTTTGCAAATTTAGCAACATGTTCAGGATCTTCAATGCTCAGAAACAATCTACAAGCCAACCAAAAAGTATAGCTTTTGGCAAGAGGGTAAACTTGCACTTGACTCTTATTCTCCCAAAATGACTCAAAATGGCGTTGAGCAATCGAATCCATTATCCCAACGTAACGTTGAAGAGCCTCGGGCTTCAAGAAATTCGGAAGCAATCTTCTCATTCTAATGCCTTGTTCATTTATGCTACTCCTATTTTGATCAACCGAAGATGGGAAAATTTTATGGATGGAATCAGGCCACCATACTTGTACGAGTTTATTTTCGTTCGAAAATAAGAATTTATTACCGGAAGCACCACAAAATACTGCTGAATTTTCTAATAAAAGGTGTGTTCTAAAGACACTAGAGGAGTACTTAGACATTCTATCGAAGATGAATTTTTCAGGGTGGCCTTTCCAACCAGTTGAGAGAAACTCGAAGGTTTCTCCGATGAATGGCCATCCAGTCTTGCCCGGGGGTAGGGTCCCGGGCAAGACTGATGATTTTTTATTGAAGTAGAGAAGATGAAGGGAGAGTGAAACCAAGAAGAAAAAGATGGTAAGGAGAGAAAGAAAGAAGAACTCCATGTGTTATATTAGTTTAAATTTTTTTACCACAAAGTATAGATGAGTTTTTGTAATTTAAGTGAACACATATTTATAGTAGAACATTAATGCATTGGAGCTAAAGAGGGCAATTTGTGAAGCTCTTTTGAATAATGAAGTTATGTTTGGCTTAAATGAATTTAAATGTTATTTTTTTTTTCCAAATGAAAAACAAATTATATATTCACTCTCGTCTTTTACTTTTTTGTTTTTAGGTGTCCCTTAAATATTACTCCCCCATTTCAATTTATTTGTTTGATTTGAACTGACACAGAATTTAGTAAAGTCAAGAAAACTTTGATTTTGTGGTTTTAATATGTAAAATATATCAAATATTTTTTAATCTTATCATGTTTAACATGTCATGTGAAAAATAGAAATTAAAGAGTTGTAAAAAAAGACATTTTCTTTTAAATGAATTAATAAGAAAAATAAATTAAAATGAAATATTGTGATAAGAATACGTTGTTGTTGATTATAACTATCCATTGACCATTAGCATCTAGCAATGGAGACATGGCTAATTCTTTTTAGGATTTTTGGTGTTGGTGGATGTGTACGTAATGTAATGCACCAAAGAAATTGTAAGTAAAAAAGACCTCATTGTTAGATGTCATTTGGAATTACTGATTTGAATGGCCGGCAACTCATATGCAAGAAACAATATTGTTGAATATTCTTGAGTGTGGATCCAAGTCAAGAAAAGTTAAGACTTGGGAAAGTATTTGTGTGGTAATTGGACGGGTTTGATTAAATTAGGGTGGGTCATAATAGGTCAAGATTTCTCTAAGTAAAGCTCTTTGTATCGCAATATCTATTGTATCATGTCACGTCAGCATTTAGGGTGTATTTATTCCATTTTAAAACAGTTTAGGGATAATAAGACTCTAATTAAGTTTAAGTGTGTTACTGAAATTTCGATTATAGTTTAGGAAGAATACTGATGCCTTGTCCAATTATCCCTTATAATTATGAAACTTTGTTTTAAGACTCTTTAAATGTTCTCACTTTGCTTTTCTACATATTAAATGAGAAAACGAAATAACAATACTAGATTATAATTCATTTATCGAGTTAGATGTAGGTGACATCACGACTTATATATTATTGAGCATTTGGATCGTAACAACAATCATTAAGATTAAGGTGGAGAATACATAGCAAAAGAATCTTTGTATGTTACTCCCTCTGAATTAATTTGGTTACGGAATTTGAACGAATTTATAAGTAAATAATGTCATGTAAAATAAAATTGAAGGGATATTAATTTATAAGTACTTCAACAAAAAGTGAAAACAAACAAAGAGAAAGATTGGAAAAAAAAAACCTATCTGGCAGAATTATCTTGTGTATTTAATGGGATAGAAAAAATTTCACCTCTCTCAATAACCCATTATGATTTATGAGTGCCATTTGGAAGAGCTAGAGACATTAAGCATTTTATTGGATGAGAATTGGTCTAACTTATTTAGTCAAAAATAATATTAGGATTTGTTGTCCTGTGCGATGTTATTTTGGTATTGGTTTGAAAGAATAAGTTATAATTTGGTTCGATTTTTGGAAGCAATATTGTGTAAAACAAACTTTTTAAAACCCTTAAAGCCTACTATTTAGTGGTCAATATTGAATGTTTCCGAAAACAAGATTCTTTCCTTTTTTTTTTGTTGAGTCTAATCAATAAATTCTCTTTTGTGCTTGCTATGTTATGTATATTTAATATATTGATAGTGTATAAATAGTTATGTAATATATTAATATTGTATAAATAATATATAATTGTATATATATAATATACAATTATGCATTAGAGATATATGTACATTCATATACGTTGTTTATATAGTATTTATATGTTAATCGTAGCAATTCATTATCCTTAACGAGATGATTTCTTTTACAATCTCGGCCAACTTAATTCTTCTCTCTGAACCGTTTCAAATGTTTGATATGAATTCATATTTTCTTTTTACCTACAATTGATAAGATAGGCAATGGCTTATTATCAACCTACTCGTGGTTTAGTAATTTAAAGTGAAATCGGAACAACTTGCATGTTTTAATTTATTTTTTATCAATGATTTACGTTTACGACAGTTCAAATTCATATCTATAATTTTTATTACAATTTTTACCTTTTATATGTTCAGATTTGATTAAGTGTGGCTCAAAAATCAACCTGTGTTCATATATAGATTTCTTGGGTATGAACTAAGTCACTTCAAATTAAATAGGTTCATTGCTTCAGCCAGAATACGATTAATCCAGCATGGGCTACAGGAGCCCCTAGTAGTTTATCAGATAGATTGATAAGACGGGCATTCCCGGTCCACTATTTTGTAATAATAGATAATTAAATTATTTTAGATGAGAAATTTTGACTCAATGAATATTTTGTATAAATTTTCTTTTCCTTTCCTATTCCTTCCAATTTCTTCTTCATAAAAGTATCCCGAATTTGACGTCCGTGATAATTTATTTTCTCTCTTGAGGTGTTGTTTTACTTTGATAAAAAAGAAGGGGAAGATAATAGAATTTACAAAAATGAAAATATATTTCTAAGTTTATTGGTGATTCTCGACTTCCAAATCTAGTGGCACAGGTTTGTAATTTTATTCGTGGTTGTAGAATATGAGTTAAGGTAGAGTGGTAAGTAGATTTGTTGTTGAAAAGATCTTTTGATGAATTCACCCAAGTGGGACAATCAAATTCAGTTTATGATTGTCTCACGCAAGAACAAAAATATTTTCCCTAAAAAAATGATGAAAATAACTTTCTTAATCAAAGTAGAGAAAACAAGTTATATATAATTGACAATGCAAGTTCATTACCTCTTCCTCACTCGCTCGCCAACCACGAATCCTGAACCACCACTCCAATGTCCACCATTCTCATAGTGTTTTGTTAGATAGCATATAAATATTCTTGAGATTTATTATTTTCTTTACCTATCAAATAATAAAAAATGATCAAGAAACACACTTATTTTCCAAGAAAATATTTTTTAGGAAAATATTTCTCATGAAAACAGAATGAAGGTTGAGTCATTTCTACCAAGAAACTTGAAAAAATTAAAGGCTAAGGTTCAAATGAAGGAAATTGGTCTCGGTGGGGCTTGAACCACCGCTCCCCACTATCCCTATAGTGTTTTGTTAGATAATATACAAATACTTCTATCTTCGAGGTAATATTATTTTCTTTACCTATCAAATATTAAAAAATAAACAAGAAACTCGCTTATTTTCCAAGAAAACATCTTTTAGAAAAATATTTCTCAAGAAAACAAAATGAAGGTGGATTTATTTTTACCGACAAAGTGGAAGAATCCAAAGGCAAAGGGTGTTCAAATGAAGGAAATTGGTCCCGGCGGGGCTCGAACCCGCGACCTTCGGCTCATAAGACCAACGCTCTAACCAACTGAGCTACGGGACCATTTGTTTATAATTTGACGCATCTTTGTATAAACCAAAAAGTGTTGTTGTTCCTAGACATATTTCCTTTTCTTTATTTTAAAAATTTATTATATAGGGAATAAATGAGAAGGGAATTGCAAAGTGGGAATTAACCCCGCACGAACATGGTGAAAGTTTAAATAATTAATGAATTAAACTATTAAGATTCTTAGAGTTATTGTTATATATTTGTCCTCGTAATTTATATATTTTTTCTCGATCTATCTTCATAAGAAAAAATCTATTTAATCTCTACATAACTAATACCGGCATAAAATGATACATTTATTTACTCATAACTAATCTTTACAATGTTACTAATACCTGCATAACTCTAACCAGTTGCAAAACGACCCTAGTGTATATGTATACACATGTACTACAAAGATTGAATTTCACCTTTAATTACAATCTGATTTCATCATCTTCTTTCGTCTCTCTCTATGAATTCTCTAGGGTTGTTACCTAGATATTCAACTTGACTTCAATTACGTTCATATATAAGTGATTTGGATGTATGTCACTTCAATTTAATGAAGATTTTACACGTGGTATAGAGTTGCCTTTATTAGGGACGCTTTAGCTCCAATGTGGAACTTTTCAGTGCGAGTCCGGATTTAGTCGGGCTCCTATGTGGCTATGAATACCGAATGGAAAACCAAAAAAAAAAATGAAGATTTTACACAAGTTTTTGATATAAGAAATTGAACTTAAATAGAATTCAATATCATAATTACGTGTGTCTATATATATATATATATAACGAAATAGAAACATACCATAGCACATTCATTTTAGTAATAAGATTTGAATCCAATGTCAATACAAATGCATGATGGAACTTTATTTTGCAATGAAAGATTATATAAATTATATAACGTACATAATTCATTTCTCACACATTCTCTCTTCTTCTTTTTTATTTGGTATGTGAGCACTTGTCGCTCACAAATTTATGAAATTATTCAACTGAATTTTTTTCGATCATTATTTAGGATTTAAATCATGGTCGATCAACGAGAATTTGTTCGTCAATCGGATGTTTTAGCAGTAGGAGAGAGTACTAGGTGCAAAGAGAAACAGAGAAAGAGAGTTAGTAGAAGGAGAATAGACATAAACAAGAGCTCTATTTCACTTTCTTGCATTGTGTTCACTATCTTTTATTTTGGTATGTAGAAACATACTACAAAGATAGAACATCATGGTATATTTATTGTGTTGAAGACACATATATGAGCTTGCCCTAATTGAATTATATATTATTATTAAATTAGTTGAACATTTTGATAATGTTTACAGGTCATTGATGGCTCTTGTGAATATTCAGAAAGGCAACTAACAATTACTAATTAAATTGTCAACCAACATCAATCAGATAAACTTGCAAGTAGTTTGTATAGCAGCTTCTCTTCTTTTATAAATATAGAAAGTCAGTTCAGTTTATTTGTACATCAATTTAAAGTTAAATAATATATCAGTTTCAAGAAAAGACAATACTTTTTTTTCCCATATTTTGTCCTCAACATTAAATACTTATCATTTAATAGGGGATAGTTTGGTAAAATACCTATATCATTAATTATTTTCTTAATGAGTATGTCAAGTCAAACAATAACAAGTAAAAGTGAACGGAGGGAATAATTTCACATTTTCTTGTAGCTGAACAATAATAGGTTATTAATAAAGAATCATGAAAATCAACCCACTGATTCTAGTGCATTCCTTAATTTATCTAATTTTTGAGTAAACAAACATTAGAGTGGAGAGAATGTGTCTCATGATGGAAAATGCATTACTTGATGCAAAGGTAAATGCTTGGTGTGTTTCATTTATTATTTGATAAAACAAGTGGTGTAATGACCAATTGATCAGCTATTTACATATAGTTTATTGTTAATTGGAAACTGAGATTTTTATTAAACGTTACGAATTATATATATATGTTCATTTTACCTTCTAGATATTATGGCGAGATAATTGTATGAATGAATATTTTATCATAAATAACAATTATGTAAATTCTATAATCATTTAACCCTTTCGTGATATCTTTTGATGCATGTTGACTAATGATTATAAATATTTTTGATCGAGCGATCAGATATGTAATTTTTCTTTCTTTCACAATTATGAATATTGAATTGGACTCGAAATAGAGAGTCGAAAACTTTAAATACGTACATATTTTTCTTTAGAATTGAAATTCTTGGTAAGCCCCACTAATCCCTTTACCGTGGGGATCTTTTGTTGTTTCCTTCACGTCTGAGACATTTAGTTGTAATAGTAGTCAAAACTTTGTTTAATTATATTAAAATGGACTACAACAATGTCTACAACCACTTTCTGAAAAAATAAATAGAACCAATAAATGCAATATGACTTGTGAGAGTTCCCTTGGAAAAAAGGAAATATTCCGTTCACTTTAGATTTCGCACGCTTTTTAATAAAATAATAATTAATATGAGTATTTTTTTTATAATATTCATATTAATTGATGCATAGTCTTATGTATTTGGAAATGATTTGAAAAATAAGTTACTAATGTTGAGGGTATGATTTATTTACTTTTATCTTTTCTTGATATATTAAAAATGAAAATCTATTTTTGAAATACTAGACAAGTAAAGTTTAGTGAATGGAGGGAATATTAAATAATTAATAACTATGATCACATTATCATGCATTGAATTCTGCTTGTTCACTTACACAAATATTCATCACATATGTGTAACACTCCAAAAATTTCTAAGCTAAGATCCGAATCATTCTATAACACTTCGCAACTCTACTCTTAAGAATCTAAATCGTTTGACGTAAGTATATGAGCTTGAACCGGGTGATGTCCTACTTTCTCATGTGTTATAAAGTCCTTTACCAAGTGTATCAATAGTATCTAAAGTGATCTAGGGTCATAAGGGACCTCAAACACCAAGCCAAGTTCAAAGCATTCCTATTAGCTAAGTTCCCGCATGTCATATAGGGGTCAACTTCAAATGACCATATATCTCAGCATATAAAGATTTAGGTGGCCTATAACCTATCAAATCAAAGGCCTGTGAGTCTTCTTTCCAACGCCACCAAGTTTGCCTTATTTCGAGTTCGAAGTAAAAAGTTATTACCATTTTACTAGAACATACGCGGGCTGGGAAATTAGGCGAACTCACCTGCCCAATTGGCGATCCGAGATATACCCTAAAAGTTACTAGAAGTGATAACGAGATATACCCTAAAAGTTTCTTTCTCAATAATTAGAACATGTGTTTTCCCAAAATAGACCAGTTACACCCCTAATAACATCACAATGTATCTCAAATGTATCAAGTCAAACCAGTATCACAATCATCTCAATAACTCAATGCCAAATCAATATGGGATGCAATGTAGATGAATGTGATGCAATGCAATGCACTGGTCAAAGATCGATATACACCCGCTTTCTCTATCGGGTAGTCGAAACCCATGGGGGACTCATGAGGTCCATATACCTGCCGAAACCATTTTCCATCGGCACAATACCACTCGCCGAAATCATTTTCCATCGACACAATACCACTCGCCGGAACCATTTCCCATCGGCATAATAAGAATAAGAACCTCATAAATAACTCAATGAACAGTATCTATCAATACTTAATCATGCAATAATAAGAGTGGTATGGATATGTATGAACAATTGTATAATATGGGTTCATCAATCAACCCTACAACTAAGGATCATCAGTCACAATCAAGTTTACAATTGATATGTATTTATGATAAACCACTATAGTTTTAAAAATACAATTTATAGCTATATGTAGGGTTTTTTAGTAAATTTATCTCTCCTCTCTCTCCCTTGCCTCTCTCTCGTTGCCTTTCTCTCTACCTCGCCCCTCTCTCTCTTCCTCTCTCCCTCACAATGATGATCCAAGTATATATAATTTATTTTATATTTATATAACGTATATTTTTTGAATTGTATTTTACATTTATTTAATGCATAACTATTTTATATTTTGTATCAATTGTATTCGAAATCGAGAGAGGGAGGAGAGAGACGACGAGATCAAGATAGGGAGGAGAGATGATGAATACAATTTTATTCGTTGTATTTCGAATACAATTGATACATAATTGGCAATACAAAAAAGTTATGCATTAAATATATACATAATACAATGCAAAATAAATACAAAATACAATCCTCTCTCCTCCCTCTCTCAATCTTGCTCACCTCTCTGCTCCTTCTCTCGATCTCGCCCGCCTCTCTCCTCCTAATATGTATTCATTTTGATACAAATCAGTTTATATTTGTAATTTTTCTCCGAAATTCACAAAAAAATAGAACGAATACAAATGCATAGAAAGTCAAAGTGTAGCTGCGAATTGTAATTAGTGAAATCGTAGCTAAGGAGTCCTATTTAAGGCCTAATGTTTGCTATCTTTGAAAGTTTCGAGCTACTTTTATGGTTATTCTGACTAAAATTTCATTTTCAGTTAAACTTCTAATATCGAAGTTAAACCAACGAGTACAACACACCTTCAAGTGAGGCTCATGTAATGATAAAAAAAAATTGGTAAACTGTGAAAAACTTACCATAACCAACAAAGTAATAATACACGCGAAAGAGCATCTAACAACCAGTACCACCATCTAGAAAGAGTGTAAAGGTTAGAGAGGCCTCAACAAAATCAAGTAAACTAGTTACAAGTCAATTTCTGTATGAATCCTTGACACCTTTGAGCTTTCCTAGACAACTTGAGAAGGTCTACTCTCTCTACAATTTCCTTCTTGATCTGGACTATCACTCTGTCTGTCTGTACATTTGTATACTTAAAAAATTTCCAATTTCTACCTCTCCAAGTGTGATATATAACAGCTCCCCATATAGCAGCCACTATCTCTTTCTTGAATTGCTTCCAATGTTTAGCTTTGATACTTTCCAACACTTGCATGACTTCACTTTGTATTAGCTGCACATCAGCCCATGTCAGTATTTTTGAACTTACTTACTTAAACCAGTCACACTCAGCAAAGAAATACTTTGTAGTTTCTAACAGTTGTCCATTGCATAAACAACATGTACCATCTTCTACTGGGATATGCATATTAGCTAACCTGTCCTTTGTCAATAATCTTCTTTGTTCAGCTAACCACAAGATAAACCTGTGTTTAGGCTGCGCAACAACAGTCCATACCAGTTCAGCTATCCTCCATCTTCTTTGTTGTCCTAGTAACTTATTGTAACTCCTAGTAATAGAGTATTTCCCACTAGGAGTTAGATTGTATCTACCACGAGGGTACCAACTTAGCATATTTTCTTTGATACCATTAATTTTCCTCCAGTACCAGCTACTGTCAACCGGAGCCTTGTGTGCCCAGATATTACCATCAGCCTTTATATAAATACCATGAACCCATCTCACCCACAAAGAGTCCTTCTTCTTAGATATTTGCCATAACAATTTCTCAACAGAAGCTATATTCCAATTCTTGCATCCCTTTATATTCAAGCCACCAACTTTCTTAGGACGACAAATCTTATCCCATGCCACAAGTGATAAAATTTCGTTCATGATAATTTATGGTATTTGTTGACCAACACTTTTTTCATGTTCAGTTTTTTTTTACCAAATAATATTTTTATTATATAACTTGCAAGAAATCTCATTAATTAGATCTAGAACTTTATCAAGGACAATTTGAGAACAATTATACATATCTCACCTTATTTACGGTGAAGAATTACTAGACTCTATTCCTAGTTCTATAATTTTTTTATATGAATTCTTAGATGTGTGCTAATGCTGACTATTAACTAATTTTTTTCAGACTTTGATGAAAGTAGCTTTAATTCCATTTCAACGATATCATCATAAATAGTTGATGACTATTAAGATTGAAGATGCGGAGGTTCGAAATAAATTTTTTTGTAAAAAAAGCATCAAGAGATAGTATTTTAGATTTCATTTTTTTAAATTTCTTAATAGTATTTGCATTGTTTTTACTAAACTGAGTTTTAATAGTATTTAGGCTTTCCTATTTTTAATAAAAGGCCTTAAAAATAGGACTTTTAATTTATAACTGACAGCTTCCAATTCAAATTGGCGAGTTGGAAAACAAAGTTTCTAAATATAGCGGGGCGTATGACCCTTGTTAAATCTTACCTTAGTCATATGACTACGCAGTATATCAAATTACCTAGTATCATCACAAATCAAGTCGATAGAGTACAACTTATTTGGTCACTTACAAATAATGGTTTATTCACTACTAGTTTACCCTACAAGTTCATAAAAAATAGATCCTCTAAAACTTCTACTTATAAAAATTTGAAAACTGTGTACTTTGGCCATAGCCCATATAATTTTTCATTACTTGGCAGACATACCAAGTTCTCAAGTTCTTGAAAAAGCTAAACTAAATTAATCTAAACTTTCATATTTTATAAAAATACCCATCATTTATAGTTTGAGATTAAATTTCATTCATAGTTTGTTGTACAAAATTTGTACCGTTATATATATATTTTATACAATTTTTAATTGATCTTGTTCTCCGAAGTCACTTCCAATTACAAATAGTAATAGTAGTTTTCCGTAAATAAATCAATGGTATTTTTCTTTTGTTTTCTTCCTCTTTTTTCAAATTTATATTAATTATGTTCGTTGTCATGGCTTTTCACGGAACATTTTCATTATAAAATGATAATACAAACTTATGGGTATTTTTAATAATTTTTAAAACTTATAGGTATAAATCATATGTTTTTAAAATGTCAAATATTTCTTCCAAAATCTAATGCATGGTGAAACCTTACCCAAAAATAACTTGCCAAAAATATTTAGAAATTTGTGACCAAACGCTAATTTATTATTGAATGCTTGTTTTCAATTTAATCAATGACAATCAAGTTGGCTCTACGCTAAGGTTAGTGAAGCCGCCCCAAATATTACCAATATTAAAAGCCCCAAAAAATTATGAAATAATGTATTACTATTATATATAACATATAATTTATGTAATAATAAAAGATTTTAAATTTATCATTTTAATTTTACTCTGTTATTAAAAAAATCCTCTATGTATAGTACTTTTCACGTTTATGACGATTTTATTTTAATTCAACTTTGTTTTTCTGAATAAGCTATTTTTATTTTGTCGTTTTAATTGATCTATATATACATCACAAAGCAAGCTATTTTGTATTTCATTTTTCTTACTTTAAAAATCTTGAAATAAGTGTCGCAAGGTTCAAAACTCGATGAACTAGCTCGTTCCTCTAATTTTTTTTCCCACTTAAATACCTTAACTTTGTATATGAGGAGTACTTTCTTGTGTCCAACTCACACACCATGCATTGTGGTCTTGCCTTGCCACTAGATGAAACTTCAAAGTTGTCATATGGATTTCTTTTTGTGTTTTATTAATTATTTATGAAAAATGTTTAAGGGCACTTTAATATATTTTGGATTTAGGCCACCAAATTTATTGTGCCTCCCTGTATGATTTCATGAAGTAAAGTATTCAATTAGATAAAATCACACCCTCCACCATTTAGCTCTTAATTAAAAAAAATTTGACCTTAATTAATCAACAATTTTGAGTAAACAAACATGAGAGTGGTGAAAATGTGTCTCATGACGCAAAAAATGCATTAGTTGCTGCAAAGGCAAATGCTTGGTGTGTTTCATTTATTATTTGATAATTAAAACAAGTAGTGTAATAACCAATTGATGATCAGCTATTTATATATAGTTCATTATTAATTGGAAACTGAGATCCTTATTAGACGTTATTAATTATATATTTATGTTCATTTTACCTTCTAGATATGATGGCAAAATATAAGTATACGGATGAAGATTTCATCATAAATGACAATTACTTGAATTCGATAATCATCCCACCCTTTCCTGATATCTTTTGATGTATATTGACTAGCAATTATAAATATTTTTGATCGAGCGATTAAATATATAATTTTTCTTTTGCCATTATAAATATTGATCAATTGAACTCGAAATACTTATTTTATCTTTTGTTGTTTCCTTCACGTTCGTCTAAGACATTTAGTTGTAATAGTAGTCAAAACTTTGTATAGTTATATTACAATGTCTATAACCACTTTCTAAAAAATAAATATAATCAAAATTTGCAATATATATGACTTGTGAGTTGCCTTGAAAGAAAGGAAATACTCATTCTGTTCACTTTTAGTAGTTCATTTTCGATTTTGAACGTGTCTTAAGAAATAATGATTAATATGGATATTTTATTATAATACTTAAATTAATTGATGTATAGTTTTATGCCTTGAAAAATGATTTAGAAAATAAATAATTAATGTTGAGTGTAAAACATGATTATTATTTTTAATCTTTTTTTGATATATTAATTAAAAGTGGAAAAAAAACTATTTTTAAAATACTGGACAAATAAAATTAAGTAAATGGAGGGAATATTAAATAATTAATAACTATTATCACATTATCATGCATTGAACTCTGCTTGTTCACATGCACACAATTTTTCATCACATATGAAGATTGACATTTTACTCAAAGCCTCTGTTCGATCACAAGCTTATAAGTAGTTCAATCACAAGTTAAATAACTATAATATAATATACTTTATATTAAAAAATTCTAAAACATCTTCCAATGGACTCCTGTTGTTGGGATGGGGCACAGGGGAATCAACAAATTAAAAGCATCATTATTAGTTATTATCAAGGTAGTAACTAGAATATTCATGTTAAGGATAAATAAAGACCAAGGGTATTTTCGATATGGAGGAAAAAAATATTTTATGATACAGTTTAATTTTTTTTAAAAATAATTTCTACTTGATGGGTGATTCAAATGCATGATGTATGTAATAGTTTTGCTAATAGGGAAAAGTTGATCTTATAATTTTGTTGTTCTTGCCTGGTGATTTAGTGTAAGTGTGGTGGTTAGCTCATTGATATTTTAATTTTGAGTGGCTAAAGTCATTTATGACTGTGAGAAGCGCGGATAAATTACCTAGTTTTAATATAATGATGCATGCATGCGCGCTTAATATGTTGAAAAAGATTAGTGGAGAGAAAGGGTGTGCTTTCCTTGGAAGAAATAAAAGAGCTAATAGAAATAATTCTTTAAGAGAAGAAAATCTTGCAGGCCTTGTCATGCATTTGATGTGAAGTCTATTATCAATAACAAATTCGTTTGATACTACTCCCTTTGTCTATGTTAACTTTTTCAATATCGGCTTTACGTATCTCTTAAAGAGTAACAAATAAAATGAAAATTAAGTGATAAATTAATTGTCACCATTTGAATCTAATAAATTCAACATTTTGATATGACTATATAATTGATAATAAGGATAAATTAGGATCTAATTAAGTGATAAATTATGTTTTGATTTTTAATTTAAATTGAACAAACATACATTTAATCACTTGTCTTCTTTCAGACTTATTATTCACTGCTACCATAGTCATACGATAGAATGGAGCAATTGGATTTTTAGTACAGTAGGCAAATAGATGAACGAAGGGAGTGATATATATCAATATTGAAAAGGTTTTATTGTGTCTTAAAACTTGTTTTCTATCTCCTAAAATATATTATCAAGGAGGTAATACATGCATTTCACCATGACCTTAATTTCCTCATGAATTAAGGGGAGATTAGAGGGTTTGTGAGGAAACTAGGTCCAACATAAATGCTTTGATACACAAATTCATGAAGCACTAGTGTAATATATTGGGACATATATTCGGGGTAGACAAATTATATCTTATTCTACTATTTAATTTAATCTAATTACTTTGATATACTTTACTTGAGTTGAAGATTTTTTTTTTGGAAACAATCTCTTTATCTCTATAAGGTAGAGATAAAATCTGCATACATTCTATCAGATTCCGTGGAATCAAATGGGGTATGTTAGTTGTTGGTTTCATATGAAGTTTTACATAGTCAATTGTTATATGAGAGAGAGAATTAATTAATTGTCTCAGCCAGCAATCGATCGGCAGAAACTGATTAGCTTAGGTTATGTTAGCCTGCACGTTAATTGAAATTAAAAAGAGGCATTTTTCATTTTAGTCTGTTAAAAGAAAAAGAGAAGTACTAGAGTGTCTTTTGAAATTTAGAAATAATTTCGTTTTACACTTAATTAATTAAATATAATTTATACACTAATATTCATATTTATTTTAAACTGCAAATTTTATATGCGTTCCCTTTCAATAGAGAATGTACGCATCTACTCACTCTGTTTCATATACTTGGCACATATTGACTCTAAAGTTGAGTATTAATATTATATATAGCTATTTAAAAAAATAAATATAGTACAAAAGAATATAACAAAACTTTATCGATCTGCTAAAATGAACAAGTAAAGAATAGTATAGGGTCAAATAAAATGAAACGGAATAGTCGTGCTGTCTAAAAATTGGTCATGTCATGATGAGGACTATTTGACTTGTAAAAAAATTCAGTTCCCGGGACCATACGTCTTCTCTCTATATATATATAAAAAGATGTAGGTGTGGGATGAAGTATAATGAAACTCACTTATATACATTCTTATTCAAATTAATTGATTAAGTTGATAAGTAGAGAAAATGTGGAAGCTAAAAACAGCAGAAGGGGAAGGATTATGGCTAACAAGTAGCAACAATTATATTGGAAGACAACATTGGGAATATGATGAAGAAAGTGGAACTACTCAAGAAATAGCCCTTGTTGATGAAATGCGCCAAAATTTCACCAAAAACAGATTCATTCATAAACAAAGTGCCGATTTACTCATGCGTATGCAGGTTAGTATCACTTTTACTTGTCCATTATACTAAAAATACGTTTTTATTTGTCACTTGACGTACAGAAACAGTTTTACCTCAATGTTATTATTATTATTTTTAGCTGAGGAAAGAGAATGGATGTGAAGCAATTGGAGGAAGAGTGAAGTTGGAAGAATCAGAAAATGTAACAGAAGAAGAAGCAGTGAAAATTAGATTGAGAAGAAGTATAAGTTATTACTCAACAATTCAAGCACATGATGGGCATTGGCCGGCTGAATCTGCCGGCCCTTTATTCTTCCTACCTCCTCTAGTAATTAACTACTTTTTTCAATTTTTACTTTGGAGCTATCAAAGTCATTTTCCCTCAATTGCCTATCTTATAATAAGTTAACATGTTTAAATAAGTTACTACTTACAATATATACTCCCTCTACTCAATATTAAGTAAATTGTTTGGGTTTTACATATTCCTTAACGAAAATATTTAAGAACATAAATCAAAGGCTATTTTTCATAATTATTCTTTTGATTATTTCCAAACTATATATTCTACTAGAAAATGTAAAGTAATTAAGAATCTCATTAAATGAAGGATAAATATGAAGAAAAAAAAAAGTCTCAACAACTCTTGAACTTTGGTGATGCAGTGAATGGGGTTGCTCCTCATTTAACCAGATGTCTCGGATTCGAGCCGTGATTATGGAAAAATCCTTGGTAGAGATGCTTCCACCCAAATGGGGCCCTAAATGGCACGAATCCAAAATAGTCGGGCTCCAACGTGATTACGAAAAAAAAAATCAACGTTCTGCAATTATATTTTAAGTGGCTAGCTAATTGTACATACAATTACACTTACTATTAACTTTTTTTATTATTATAAATTGTAATTCTTAACTTGCCTTTTTTATATTTGTTAAGTTTACTAATGGTGTATGAAGTAACACGTACTAATTATGCAGGTCATGGCATTGTATGTGACTGGAGACATAAATGTTGTTTTATCTGCAGCTCATCAAATGGAGATTAAACGCTATACTTACAATCATCAGGTCTTGTCCTATATACTCTGAATCCATAAATATGTTTTTCATTTACTTACAGAAAAGGGTCAAAACTATATGTCCTTATTAAACTATGCAAAATTGAACAAAAATGCCCGTGCAGTCAATAGTTTGGTCAAAAAAACAC
The DNA here is from genome assembly GCA_018342035.1 of Solanum appendiculatum. NCBI lineage: Eukaryota > Viridiplantae > Streptophyta > Magnoliopsida > Solanales > Solanaceae > Solanum > Solanum appendiculatum. The sequence continues at coordinate 840,752 of JAGDQO010001042.1, read as the reverse complement.
TACAGTACTTAATGGGTGTGCATTGCCTCAACAATTCACTTATTTTGAAATGGAGGGAGTACTACAATGTTTGTAAATATTTTTATATTAAATGATTTATTTTTTTTGCGGACAGAACGAAGATGGAGGGTGGGGATTTCATATAGAAGGACAGAGCACAATGTTTGGGACAGTATTTAATTACGTTGCATTGAGGTTGCTAGGAGAAGATTGTGACGATAATGCATTGGCTAAAGGACGTAAATGGATCCTTGATCATGCTGGTGCTGTTGCCACCCCTTCTTGGGGAAAGTTTTGGCTCGCGGTATGGCTTATCTGTGTTGATCGGAGATAGCAGATAGTATACAATATGTTAATAAGAAAAAGATATCTTCGGAATTACTATATTTCTAATAATGTTACCCTACGTGAATAAATACATTTTTAAAATGAAAAAAACTCAACCATAATAAGTGTTGTAGGAGTAATATAATATATTTGAATTGTGATTTTTATATATATTCAGGTGCTTGGTGTATATGAGTGGGATGGGTGCAACCCAATGCCACCAGAATTTTGGATTATGCCTACATTATTTCCTATTCATCCAGGTTTCTGTATATTATATATATATCCATAAATCTTAAAAAGAAAAATTATATATATATGTAATTTTTTACAAAAAATGAATTTGTAATTAATGCAGGAAAAATGTTGTGCTATGCTCGTTTGGTGTACATGCCCATGTCATACTTATATGGAAAGAGATTTGTTGGAAGGATAACTAGTTTGGTGCAATCTATAAGAGATGAGATTCACACTCAACCATACCATGAAATTAATTGGAATAAAGCAAGGAATACATGTGCTAAGGTTTGTGGATTATTCTCTTTTATTTTTTGAAAATTATTATACTTTTTGTTTTTCGAAATTTGGTTGGTCAAAGTTAATAGTATAATAATTTGGTCTCAAGTTTGAGTCCTGAAAATGAAAAAATAATTTATGTTGGAATGTTTCCCCTCTTAATGAGTCTTACGCAACGAATTCGAATTTGTCAAAGTCCAAAGCCGAATACCAAAGTGGAAAAAAAAAGGTTTTTGTTTTATTTAATTTTCAGCATCATAACTCCATAAGAACTAAATCAGAAGAGACATTAAAGAAACGGGAAAGAAAGCTTTTTTCAAGTTCGAAATTAGGGTTCTAAATGGGAGAGCATCAATTTAAGGAGAAGGGTATTTTAGCCATGTTGGACAATCATGTGGGCAATTTTTTGACACGTTGCATGCCAAGTAGGATCTAAAGGCAATCCATTAAAAGGGAGGGGTACTTTTGATACCAAAAATAAATGGAGGGTATATGTGATCTATTTCAGATAGTTCGAGAGTAATATAATTGTGTAAAATGATTTAGACATTATCATTATAAAAAAATGAATATAACTAATTGTAAAAGTATTATATAATATAACTTTTTACTTATTTATGATGATGATAGGAGGATCTTTACTATCCACATCCACTTATACAAGATACACTTTGGGGGTTCCTTCATCACTTTGCTGAGCCAATGTTAAAAAGATGGCCGTTTAACAAGTTGAGAGAAAAGGCTTTGAAAGTTGCCATGGAACATATTCACTACGAGGACCAAACTAGTAGATACATTTGCATTGGATGTGTCGAAAAGGTATGTAACTTACTAAATTTGTACCCCCTCCCTTCCATTTGTGGTGAAATTTTGCTGGCATCGAGTTTAAGAAAGAAAAAAAATTGAAATTTGTAATCTAAAATAAGTTTTAGATATACAGAATCTGTTTGAATTGACTTATTTAAGTGATTTTAAGTTAAAATAATTTTAAAGCATATTTGTAATATTCAAATTAAGTTTTAAAAAAATGTTTTTAAGCACTTGTTTTTAAGTCAAAAAGACAAAATTAAGCCTAAAATTAGGGGTGTCAAAAGAATATGAAAAACCGACCGAACCGATCGAACCTAACCGAACCGAACCGATTTATGATATTTTTTCAATAAAACCGTGGACTTTTATTTAAGTGTATAACCGTCCCGAACAATTGGGATAGTCTTTTTAATTTATGAAAAAAAACCGAAAAATTCCCGAACCAAACCGAATAACCTTACATGTATGTAAATATATTTTATATGTTAAATTTAATATATAAATATATTTTATAACATTTTTCAAATATAAATATAACTTGGATCCTAGGCCTTTGGTGACTAGACGACTTTGGGTCTTTGCTCTTTAATTAGCCTTTACTTAATTAGGTTTAAAAATTAAAAGATACTGTAATAGATACTCTATCAAACAATACAACAAAACCTATGAAAACATTCCTAAGATCAAACAATACAGCTACAAGGTTTTAAATTCTTGTCTTCTTGGTGAAGAATTTAAGTGCTTCTTTAAGAACATATTTGCGTAAGAATTTTTTTAATAGTAGTATATTTTGAGGTGATATTTTAAAAGAAAAAAACCCAAAAATTAACCGAACCGTACCGATACCGAAGAGAAACCGATATGATTGGGATGATTTAAAAAATCTAATTTTGGTTATGTATTATAAAATATCCGAAAAATTGGAATGGTACAATTTTTAAAAAATAACCGACCGAACCGTACCATTGACACCCCTACCTAAAATCATAAGCCCATCCAAATAGGCTCATATTCCCTATGTCCCAAAATTAAATAAGTGTCACCTTAGGCAAAATTACGTTTATTAAGAAATCAATAAATACAATGTGTAGTTTATTAAATTATCCCTATTTAATAAATGTCTCTTGAAAAATGAATACTATTAAAAAGATGGAGTATAATAATATAATCGAAAAAACATACTAATTCTGTTTTGAATTTCTAAGATGTTACTTAAGTGGGGAAACAGAGGAAGCAATTGTGTGGTTATAAACTATCTCATTAAAGTTAAATTTCTTTTAAATATAAAAACGTGATAATCTTTTCGAATGGACTAAAAAAAAGTACTGCCCACATGCATGTAGTAAGAGTTAGCTTCTAAACATTTGTGGTCTAATTATTTTTGAAAAAATTATCAGATCATCTAAAAAAAAATAATTACAAGGAGCTCCATTATAAAATTATATTACAACAGTGTTAAATTAACATAATAAAAATATAATAATTGTTTTGTTAGGTTTTATGTCTTATGGCTTGTTGGGTTGAAGATCCAAATTCAGAAGCATATAAACGCCACCTAGCTCGATTACCAGATTACTATTGGATATCTGAAGATGGTTTAAAATTTCAGGTTATTTTTCCATATATACCGTTTCTTTTTTTTTCATAACTCTAATGCAGATACTGAACACCGAATGACAAAATTAAATAATTTGCTAATTAAGATTAGTACAATATGGTTTGCATGTAGTCCTTTGGTTGTCAAACTTGGGATGCAGTTTTTTCAATCCAAGCAATCTTATCAAGTGATGTAGCTGAAGAATTTGGGCCAACACTCAAGAAAGCAAATAATTTTCTAAAAGCATCACAGGTTAATTTAATTATTCTTTTTTCATAGTAATAAATTAGGCTTAAATGTAACATGATTATCTGAAAAATTAATTAAATTTGATATTATTATTATTTTTAGGTGAGGGATAATCCTAGTGGGAACTTTAAAAAAATGTATAGGCACATATCTAAAGGTGGTTGGCCATTTTCCATGCAAGATCATGGTTGGCAAGTATCTGATTGCACTTCTGAAGGATTAAAGGTAATTCTTAATTTTCAACTTTTTATACATAGTGTGGTTCATCTCGCACTACAACAAAAGAGATATTTAGTGATAATAGTTTTTTTTTTACTGTCGTAATAGTTGAGTCAATGTCATTGCATTCAGAATCGCTAAGTCATTTAGCGACATTTATATAAAATATTAATTATAAATACTTGACAATAATATTATTGCAACTAATTGTAATATAACAGCAATTATATTATTATCGATACCCGTGCAAGTTTTTTTTTAAATAATTACACAAATATTATAACATGTTGTGTGCAATTGTTTTGCAGTGTGCACTTTTATTTTCACAAATGCCTACACAACTTGTTGGGGAAAAATTCGAGGCTGGGCGTTTATATGATGCAGTTAATGTTATTTTGTCTCTGCAGGTAAAAACAAATGTTGATTTAGTGATATAGAGTATTATTTATTAAACATGTACAGATAATTAAATTGTTTGAACATATAAATATAGTTTATTTATAAGCAAGAGACTAGAATTTAAATATTTTCTTGGTAATATATTTAGTTCATGATCAAATTAACCTTTCTATTTATTAATTAATTGTAAATATAAATGTAGAGTGAAAATGGGGGTTTTCCAGCTTGGGAGCCTCAACGTGCGTATCGCTGGTTGGAGGTAACATACTCAAATCCTTTTAAAATATAGTATATATGGTAAGTTATACAAATATTTCGATGTGTATAACTTAAATCTAATTTGAATTCCCAAACTCATATATACTTTTGCTACATGTGTTAATTGTTTAGTTTTGTATACTTATAGGTTAATTTATTTGATTAACTATTTAACTTTTTTTTCTTGTCATGTATTTATCAGAAATTTAATCCTACGGAATTTTTTGAGGATACCATAATTGAACGAGAGTAAGTTCTATGTCCTACTTTTTTCTTTGAAAATATTAAATATATCTTCAACAATATATTAATTATAAGATTAATATATGTTAATTAATGAATATATGAAGGTATGTGGAATGCACTTCATCATCAATCCAAGCTTTATCATTATTTAAAAAGTTGCACCCTGGACATCGAAGGAAGGAAATTGATGTTGCAATTACTAAAGGTTTACAATACATTGAAAATACACAAAATCCTGATGGTTCTTGGTAAATATATACCCTTCGTCGAAAAAATCATACTACAGGTTAAATATTAGTAATTTTTAGACGAAATTTCTGACTTCGTTACTGCTTATAGGACGGGTTGTTGGGGAATTTGTTATACATATGGAACATGGTTTGCAGTGGATGGATTAATAGCTTGTGGAAGAACCTATTCTACTAGTCATGCCCTACAAAAAGCTTGTCAGTTTTTGTTGTCAAAACAATTGTTAGATGGTGGATGGGGTGAGAGTTACCTTTCAAATTCAAACAAGGTAACAAATATAATTTTGTATATTTATTTTTATTTACATAAGGTACAAAAAAAAATTGTATTGATTTTGTTTCTTTTGAATTAAGAGTTGTTAATTAATTTGTTTGATTAAAAGGTTTATACAAACATTGAAGGGGATAAGTCAAATTTGGTGCAAACTTCATGGGCATTGTTAGCTCTCATTAACGCTGGACAGGTTTGTTGACAAAAAAATATTATGTCTTTTTTTTTTTCACTCCCAACTCAACAAAATCATAACGGAATAATTACGGGTCTGAACCATTCAACATATAATATACACAACATATACATTAATAGTGTGTATGTTATATATACTACGGCCATATTGATAAACTAGTTGACAAAAGACCAACAAGAGTTGTGGTGGAGTAGTAAGTACTCCTTCAGGTCTCTGATTTGAGTCCCCTTAGGTACGGAGTCGCCAGCGCGAATCCGTCGAATGGATACTGGTATATCATTTCAACTTCGATCACTAACACTCTCTCTTTGATTTATTGTTTTTTTGTTGTTCGTTAGGGGGAAATTGATCCATCACCAATAAATTGTGGAATAAGATTGTTAATAAATTCACAAAGGGAAGATGGTGACTATCCACAACAGGTAACAATTAGTTGCCTTATAAAATGATAATTTTAAGATGTGTATAGAGACTAATGATATTTATTTTTGTTATAATTGTTGTGCAGGGAGTAACAGGGGCATTCATGAAGAATTGCACGTTGAATTATGCATCATACAGAAATATATTCCCAATATGGGCTCTTGCACAATATCACAAACGTTTTCTCAGCAAACTCAACTAGAAAAATTTTATTTTACTAATTCAATATGTATGATAAAAACATGTATTTCTATTTATTTTATTATTTCTTTCTGTATTTTCATCTTTGCTAAAAAAAAAATGTTGATCACAAAATATACATGTTCTATTCTCTTTTTCTTCTGTTTTTTTACGTACCTCCTTTTGGCAATTGGGTTCAGCTTTGACCTCGTGGAAGCTATGTGAAATATTTCAAAAAAAATAATAATTTAGAACGGTAATGTTTATATGAAATATTGCAAATTTTATGCTTAAAATATCTATTTTATGTTGATAAGTCCTAAAAAAATTGAAAACAGTGTCAATAAACTCAGTTTTGATACTATTGATTTTGTTTTGCTGTTTTGTTTTGGCTTTTGTACTCCAATCCAAAATCATCACTGAAACATGTCACAATAATCTCATAAATTGTTACAAAAAGATAAATAAAGAATGGGTATGTTGTTGATAGTGATATACTGAACTTACTAGCTATTATCCTTTTTTTGGAAATTACCAAAAAGAAATAAAACAAATCAGCAGAGTATCTTGAATTGACCTCAATTCAAGAAGAAAAAAACAAACTATTGATTTCATAACTTTGGATCAACGATCATGATACATTACAATGGGGACTACTAAAATAATCGATCATGAAAGTTCAAGAATCACTAGTTTAAATGTAAAATATAGTTTCTGAAAAAGAGAAGGCATGAATCATTCATTTAATTTTGAAGGCATTACCTCAATCATAATTAAAAACCTTATTTAATTTGGCATTGTTGTATGGGGAGGAGTGTTGGTCAATCAAGAACTTTCATGTTTAGAAGATGCAAGTCACGGAAATGAGGATGCTGAGATGGATGTGTACGCACACTAGGAGAGATAAGATTAGGAATGAGGATCCGAGACAAGATGGAGTCGCCTCTTTAATGGACAAGATGAGGGAAGCAAGACCAAGATGGTTTGGACACGTGAAGAGGAGATGCGCAAATTCCCCGGTGAGAAGGTGCAAGAGGTTGGTTATAGCACATACAAGGAGAGGTAGGCCAAAAAAGTATTGGGGAGAAGTAATTAGACAGGATATGGCGCAACTCCAGATTACCAAGGACATGAGCTTAGATAGGAGGGTGTTGAGGTCGCGTATTAGAGTAAGAAATTAGTAGGTATAGAGTGTTATCTTGTTTTTCAAAGGGTTTAGCCAAAATACTTATAGTGTCTTGCTTTGGAATCCACCATCACTTGTTGATTGTGTTTAGGTTATTGTATTATTTTGTGGTTGCTACTATTTCATTATTAGTTGTTTTGTTTCTCCACCGTCGTTTTTCCTTTTTCATTATTCAAATATGTTATACTCAAGCCAAGAGTCCTCTGAAAATAGTCTCCTTATCTCCACGAAGTAAAAGAATGATCAGCGTACACTACACCTTCCTCAAACCCACTTTAGATCTCACTAGGTATGTTGTTGTTAAGCCGATAGGCTGAATTTGAATTTGTCAGAAGACAAAAAGATGCATCCAACTACTTTTAAAGGCGAATTTTTACCCACTGGACTGACGGTGGACAGAATTTAAAAGGCCTATTAATGCAAATAATCTCAATATTCCATAACCACAATAGTTCTCGAAAATCTGCTTGTAAGCTTTAATAGAATTCAAAACGTGTACTTGTTCCCTTAATCAGTATTTAGGCATTTCTTTCACAATCCCAGTTTACTTTCAGGTGTCCAGAATTGTTAGGGTAGCTAATACAAACCTTTTCTAATGAATTACAACTTGACCCGCACCAGTCTCTAGACCAACTCCAGGTCCAATAGAAGAAAGCATTACGATTTACGACCAATGCAGCAGCAATAGTTGAAGTGCCGGAAATCGGGTGGATAAGTTCCTCATACAGCCAGTACACGATGTATTCTTTACCTAGAATTTGAAGTTCCATAAAATCTTTGAGAACCTATCTTTTTTTTTCTTCCAATGAAAGGGTTGACAAAAGGAACTTCAGAAGCAGAAAAACTATGCTACAGACATAGTCATTATCTGACGAGCAAGACTGGGATCTTGTTGCAAGAGCTCCCTAAGGTTATTCTCCACCTCTGCCATGTGCTTTTCCAAATACTCTTTAGAAGTCTGTCCAACAAGCAAATTCTATTAACATCCCTTTACTGATGTACTCGGTTAAATGTTCCCAGACAATCAGCAAATGGAAAACTATAATAAATAGCAGTATTTACTAGAAACAAAAATGGATAAGACATCAGAAAATGAACGAAGGAAATTGTTCTCCATCAAAAAACCTTAGTGTAAGAAATATTCTGAATCACTGATAGATATTATAGGTTTCCTTATAAGACTAACATGGACTTACTTTTGTTATTTTTTGAACTGTAAATTATGGCCATCAGCACAGCCTCTGTGCTGCAGATCTATAATACTATTACTTGTTTCGATTAAAGATGCAAGAATATTGTTTTAATGATTTTTCAGTAGTTAAGATTGATGACTGTCTAATGTTGATTGAGGTAAATGACAAAATGAAAATTAAGATATTTGTAAAGAAAAATTACTATTGTCCATGAGTGATGATTGTCATTTTATCCATTTTGGTAGCAAACATTTTCTTTGAAGAAAATATTGTTCATAATTCAAAGTAATCAAACACTTCAAAATGTTTACTTGTTATTTTAAGATATATGTTTTCCTACCAAAATATGTCTACTGTTGCACATGAGTTTACTTGCAGCACACCTCAGATCTGAATTCAGCCCCCTCCTAAACCAATGTTTCCAAAATGCCTAATTAGTTCTTTCAACATAATTATTATCCTTAAGACTGAACAGCTTCCACAATTGCACCTTGTTGCTCAATCAGCTAACAAAAAGCTCACTGTAGACCTAGTATTGGCTACACACATGAGCAAAAGGTCCATGGAGAGCTCCACAAAGCAAAAGGTCCTGGTAGTTGGTACAAATAGATGACAGAGCAGTGGGTTGACTGCTAGCGTAGAATAGGGTAACCATAATCATTCCTCTAAATACACTGGATTGACTACGGGGTATTCATATAGCTAAATGCCTAAACCCAACTAACTTAGATTTGAGGCATAGTTATCGATAGGTAGAGATCCCTAACTTCTCTTCCAAAAGAATTACAGAGATTCATAGAAGACTAGAAATTGGATGACTTGTGTTTAACATTTAGGATTATGCACTCTTAGTAACACAAACTATTGAAAGTCATATAGGCCCTAAAGCTTTGGTTCAAAGAGAAAAGTAGTATAGCACAGGATGTATTGTAGGTGCAGCTCACAAATTCGAAACCTAGTCGTTGAATCAAGTCTAATATATATAAGTGGATAAAAGTACATGCTGAGCTCATTTTTCTTGAGTTTGAAGCTGAAACAACAAATTCCCCAGTCATAAAAGAGCTATTGAAAGTGGTACAGGAAATCCTGAAAAACGCAACCTTCCAGATTTCAAGAATTAACAGTATTTCTTATAATTCCAGTCAAACAAATTAAAGATTAAATTTAATGAGATTTACCTGTTGAAAACGTGCAATAGAGAGTTTCAGACAGTGGTTAAGTATATTACTTGAATCTTCTCTTTTTTTTGTTTGGATAAGTAAAGGTAGGTATGCTACAACTTACGAGAATCTAAGCATACTACTACCAAATACATGGTCTATGGCGGAGGCGGATCTAGGATTTGAAGTTTATGGGTTCTTAATAATCTCAAATTAAAAAAGGAACTTCTTTATATGTGGTCAAGGGGAATCGAACCCCATACAAAAGGCCAAATAAGCTTAAGAGGGTTCCTTCACTACCACTGGACCAAGTGACTACTTTATTACTAGGTTCCAACAGATATTTCTTATATATTTAATAGATTTCTCAATATAAATACAGGATCTGCATAAAAGTTGTTAGGTTCCCGGGAACCCACACCAGGTACGCTTGATCTGCCCCTTATCTACCGTCAAGGCAAAACATACTCCCTGGGTCTATTTGGTTCTCAGTAAGTTATTAGATCTCCAAGTCGATGATACAATATAAATTCATGAGTTGAATGGATGCATGTGTGAGTTTCTAACCCTTCCAAGTCTAGTGCATGATCCCTTCTCCTGTCTTCATCTTACCTCAACTACCCTCTCGCCCCCTTTTCTCTCCTTTGATTTCACATTGTTTTATCTGATTCACTTTTTCATTGAATCATCCCTAAAGCCCCGCTCAAGTAACCTACCCAATAGCATAGAGTTGTTTAATCACATCACAAGAAAGGTAGTTACTCCTAATCTGGTTATGGTATTCCCACAAAAAGCCAAGGAAATGCTGTCGGAACTAAGATTCAGTAACTAGGGTTGGGGGTTTGTGATCCTTTAATTTCTTCGTCCTTTTCTTTTATGCACTAAATAGAGTAGAACGAATGCTGAGGATTCATATAGCAAACTCAAACCAGTTTAGAATTCGCGTAATTGTTGTTGTGGTGTTGATGTACCAAGTTACCAACTATAGTTAGGTAAAGGTGGTAACTACGGTTCTTTCAACAACATGGAAGCATTTAGTTTCTCCCAAGGGACCATATGCTAAACATGGAGACTAGAAATGTGTGAAAAGTAGGTAAATGAAAAATAAGGAAAAGAAAAGCAAGCTACAGACGAAGCAGGAAGTTCCTATCTGCAGAGCTGAAGGAAGGAAGTTGATGTCCAGTAATGAGGTTTAAGATATAGAGTTGATGTTTACTATTTCCATTTTCCCCCAAATGAATTAGCTCATACGATTATTTGGTGGCTGCTTTCTAAGGAGAGTGCTCTAGATAAAGTAAGTGAATGACCTTATTCTTGAAAAGGAAAAAAATGAATAATGTTTGTACACCATAGGAACACTTTTTGATTTGATGTGTTTACAGCAAATCGTCAAAATCATTTAACTAAGAATATCATAAGAAAACGTTAATCTTAGAACCAAAAATTGAGACTTGAAAACTTTATAAACTTGAGACACCACTATTTAATTACCATATTGATTTTGTGTTTCAGAAGTAATTTATAACTACGAACAAGAAAGGACTAGTATGAAAGTGAGTAACAAAATGCTGAAGTGAGAAAGGAATTTGAGAATACACCTGCAAAGAGGCAATTGCAGTTTCACCATCCTTGAGTTTTTGCTCTTGCTCATTCATTAACACAGCCTTTGGCTCTAAGACAAACCTGAACATAAAAGATTGTTCAGAGTGAGATAAGTAGAAAAAGCAGAGAAATTTGTGAATTCCAGGACAGTAATGTATCTGATCCACATATAGTTTTCCCTTTTTCAGATAACAGCAACACGATAGACTTCAGTTCAAAACTTACGTTCTTCCTGCAACAAAAGATAGAAGAAAACAATGGAACACAACATTATTAGAACTCTGTTCAAATTTAATTTAAGAAGAGATAACTAAAGATTAACAAATCATTCAATTAACTAAATCTCACTCCCAAACTGGTTAGGGTCGACTATATGAGATCTTGTATAATTACTCCACTGTATTCGAGGCTAGATCAGTCCAACTTCAAATATTTTCTTTCAAGGTATTCATTAAAAAAAATTCCCACACAAATATGAATTCTTTAAAATTAAAGGTTTTCTTCTTTATCCTTTTAACTAGAGGTTTTCTGAATGTGAAACTTATCCTTCACTGATAAAAGATATCTAACCCTTCCAAAAAGTCTCATGCCGAATACTGAACCTAATATTATTTAACAAAATAAATATTAATTCCTGCAAGTTGGAAGCATATTTATGGATCTTTACTTCCATTGTATGTAGTTCTTAACTAAATCCTCATTGATTTCAAGAAATGGTACGTATTTTGGAACAACTTCCCTCCATTTGATTTTTATGTCACGTCTAAGCACCTTCAATCATCATAGTATCACATCTATGGACCAATGCATTTGGAGGTCTACATAAGACATTGGCCAAACCAACCTCTCATCTTAACCGCGCTACATGCTTGGATGTGATAATTTTCTAATCTTGTTCAATATTGTATGACAATAGATGCATCTTCATAGACGAATTTCAACCACACTCGTCATGCAAATATATTGGGTTTTTGAGGACCCATATCCACTTTAATGTAACATTGTTGGTCTCACAACTGTTCTTTAGAACTTTCTTTCCAATTTCTTAGGTATTTTATCATATTGCCGTTAACGACATTTGGGCTCTTTCATAGTCATATGAGTATAACTTTCCAATATATCTACACCACACTCGTCGTGCAGATATATAGGGTTTTTGAGGACCCATATCAACTTTAATGTAACGTTGTTGGTCTCACAATTGTTCTTTATAACTTCCTTTCCAATTTGATAGGTATTTTATCAAAACTCCATTAACCACATTTGGGTTCTTTCATAGTTGTTTGAGTATAACTTTGATCACTTTGCACTTAATATTATGTTTTTGATGTGTAGGATGAAAATGAAGAATGTTAGAGCTAAAACAAGTGAGTTGGAGCTCAAAAAGATAAGTTAATCAGTAAAAAAATGCTCTCAGACACATTTCCCAAAATCTCTCTCTCTCCTACTTCCTAGGAGAGAGATCCCTGTTTTCCGGTGGATCGCCTGAGAACCACCACCCTCCTCCCTCTTTCTCAGCTATCTCCTTTGTTCTTCTTCTTCATCCTTTCTAGCCCCAATTAATAGTGAGGCAATAAGCCCTCTACAGGACGCTACAGGCGGTATGGATAACATCATCTACTTTGCGGTTGGATTCAAGTCTTTTGATATAGAAAGAATTTCAAGGACCACAGGTGTATGGTTCGAGTGGACAGAGAGTAGGAAAGCAACCACGAGGACAGCCTTTGATAAATCTTCTATGGAGTGGATAGTAAGGGTTCTAAAGGAGGCATCCAGGACTCAAGGGAACACAGTCCGTAGATGGAGGAAAGCAGACAACATAACTGAGATCTTTTGAGCTCGAAACTATAACAAGTACGGAAGATACATCAGTTTGATAAGTGTAAGGGGCAGGAGAAGATCAGTTCTCATCATCCCAGAACTGACCTTCAACGCAGGGTGGACAGAGATTGCGGAGAAGGTGGCAAGGTTTATAAGTAGCCATAAGGGAAAAATCACTTGGAGGCCTTCAGAATTGCAGATGAAAACATTCCTTATGCTGAGATGGTCAAAGGCTTTAAATGGGAAAACAGAGTAGGGAGGGGAGTTAATGCAGATGTGAAAGAAGGAATCATTAGCATTAAAGAGCCCTTGTGTAATTATAGTGAGGTGCTGAAGAGGAGTCTGGTGGGAGAATTCAAAGCAGATTCTACATTGTCAGAAATCCGAAAATGGTCCTCTACTATATGGAAACAAGCACATGGTTTGAATGTCTACGAAATGGGGAATGGTCTTTTTCTCTTTGAATTCAACTCCAAACAGCTTGCAGAACAGGTCAGGGAAGGGAGCTGGGAACGGAGAAAAACGCAAGTTAAGCTTAGCTGGTGGGGTCCTCTCGCTGGCACTATAGAGGAGAGGAATACACCAAGCTCGACATGGGTTAAGATAATAGGCCTACCCCTCCACCTCTGGTCGCAGAAGATCTTTAAAGTCATTGGAGATAGCTGTGGTGGATGGCTCGAAACAGAGGAGGAAACCACACTTCGGAACCACCTCAAATGGGCGAGAATCAGAGTTCGCAGTGAACGCAATAATATCCCGAGAGAGATCAAAATTGAAAGCGATGGAATAATCTTTGAGATGCAAGTATGGGCTGAGCTGCCGGCTAGGGTTTACGACGGAGAAAGGAGATCCCAAAATTTCTTTACCCAGAAGTTTGGTCAAAAACCGATGGGTAAAGGTTTGCAGTCTGACAGAAATCTGTTGAAAGAGACTAGTCTAGAGCCACACGCAACACCACGTGATGTAGCAGAGTCTAGTGGAGCCGGAAGCTGGGCCAGGGATAATGGGCTTTGTCAACTGGACCCCAAAGATTTATTGGGCCTTAATACAAAGGTCATGGAAGGCCTTAAGCAATCACCTAATAAATACACACGTGACCAGCACATGACCTCATTAAAAGGGCTTAAAGACATCAAATCCCTAGCTGAAAACTTCATATCAGCGCTGAAATCTTGGGAGCTCACTACGTCTATGGAGACGAAGGGGAGAAATGAAGAGGAAATTGCAGTAGAGGAGAATACTAACACGAAATTGCAGTCGAAGGACTGCAATGACAAGGATAGCGACACGCCGAGACAAACAGAGGGGGAAAGATTGCCTAAAACCTCAGACCAATCTGGGACAAGAGAAGCAGAATTGCAAATACAACATGTGCATCAACCAGAACCTGTTGACATGCAGATTCCCACACAACTGGAGGTGACTGAGACAGAGGCGCCTAGCTGGGTGAATTCTCATATTTTGGAATTAAGTAATACTTATGGGGTAGCATTCGAGGGTTTCAAAAGTGAAACTCTGGACCTTCTCATGAGAATTGATGAAAGGAAGATGGCAATTGACAAAACGAAACAGGTGAAAGGCTTTTCAACCCCGAAAAGCAAAGGGAAGAATGAACTTAAAAATCTACAATCCAGCAGGAGGTGGAAGGGGCTAGGAGTAGGGGGAAGAACCTATTTTTAACCTTTAAATGAAGGTTAAGATTTTAACATGGAATGTGAGGGGTCTTAATAATTGGTCAACAAAAAACCTGGTTAAGACTTGTTTACAGAAGTGGAAGGCTGATGTAATATGTTTACAGGAAACTAAGGTAAGTAAAGGAGTAAAAGGAGTGGCATCTCACCTATGGCCATGCAGATGGATGAAGTGTGGTTTTACTGAAGTAGATGGTAGCAAAGGGGGTATTCTTTTAATGTGGGACAGCAGGGTGTGGAGGGGTACCAAAGTGGAGGAAGGCAACTTCTCTATCACTTACAAATTTGAGGCTATTCATGACTCTTTTTGCTGGACCTTTACTGGAGTCTATGCCCCTCACACCAGAAAGGAGAAGCTTGACTGTTGGGAGGAAATAGCTGGAATGAGGGGTTTGAGCGAAGGGCCATGGGTAACAGGGGGAGACTTTAATACAGTGAGGCATATGGTGGAAAGAAGGGGGTGCTCCAGAATATCTAATGTCATGGCTGACTTCTCCAAATGGATTGAGGAACTGGAACTCCATGACCCTATCTTAATTGGGGGTAAATATACTTGGAGCAGGGGACTTAATCACCAGAGCAATGCAAGGTTAGATAGATTTCTCTACTCTATGGAATGGGAGGAAAGTTTCAATAACATCAGGCAAAGGATTCTGCCTAGAGTAACCTCTGACCACAGCCCTATCATCTTGGAGTGTGGTGACTGGGAACAAAGGCAGTCTTATTTTAAATTTGAAAACTGGTGGCTCAAGGTTGAGGGATTTAATGAGCTGGTGCAAGATTGGTGGAATGGCTTCATGGTCGAAGGTTGTCCAGACTATAAATTTCACACCAAGTTAAAAATGCTGAAACAGAAATTGAAAGACTGGAGTAGAAGAACATTCACTAAAATGGCCAGCAGAAAGAATAGCTTACTCGAAGAATTGTCTGACTTGGATAGATCTCAGGAGGATAGAGAATTATCCCAAGACGAGATGATGGCTAGGGCAACAATTCTTGTGGAACTCGAAGTACTGGCCAAACATGAAGAAGAAAAATGGAGGCAAAAGTCTAGAGCACTCTGGCTAAAGGAAGGGGACAGGAATACAAGATTTTTTCAGATAATAGCAACTGCACACAAAAGATACAATACAATTGACAGGTTGGTGGTAAGGGGGAGGAAGTACAGGAACCTGAAGAAATCAAGAAAGCAATGATAGATTTCTATTCCAACCTATACACAGAATCTGAGTCATGGAGACCTTTCGACTTGACAGGTTGTTCTACGGTCTCCAGAGAAGAGAATGAATGGCTTCAAAGACCTTTTACAGATGCAGAGGTATTGCAAACAATTAAACAGTGTGATGGAGATAAAGCCCCTGGACCTGATGGTTTCACCATGAATTTTTTCAAGGCATGTTGGGACATCCTGAAGGAGGACCTGATGCAGACTATTAACAATTTCCACCAAAGGGGGATCTTTGAAAAATCCTTCAATGCAACATTTATAGCACTGATTCCAAAGAAGCCTGGGGCTGTAGAGCCAAAGGATTTCAGACCCATTAGTTTGATTGGTGGAGTCTACAAAATCATCTCTAAACTCATAACTGAAAGGCTCAAAACAGTCATGGGGAAATTAGTAGATGAACGTCAAATGGCTTTCTTGAAAGGGAGACAAATACTTGATGCTTCATTGTTGGCTAATGAATTAGTAGACTCAAGGGTTAAATAGAAGAAAACAGGAATCCTTTGTAAATTGGATGTTGAAAAGGCCTATGATCATGTCAATTGGAATTTTCTCCTCAAAATTCTAAAAGACATGGGTTTTGGGAACAGGTGGTTAAAATAGATCAGATTTTGTATTTCTAATGTGAAATTCTCCGTCATCATTAATGGCAACACAGCAGGCTTCTTTCAATCTAGGCAAGGGGACCCCATGTCACCCTTCCTATTCTTGTTAGCTATGGAAGGTCTCAATCACATGTTCAGGATAGCAAATGCAAATAGATGGGTGAAAGGCTTCAGTGCTCAGACAGGAAGAGGGGATGAATTAGAAATCTCTCATCTGCTTTATGCAGATGATTCCTTAATTTTTTGTGAAGCAGAATCGTGTCAAATCAGGCATTTGAGAGCCATCCTGACAATTTTTGAAGGAATTTCAGGTCTCCGTGTAAACTGGCTAAAAAGTCACATCTTCCCTATCAACCAGGTTGGAAACTTGAATGAACTGGCTGAAGTTTTAGGCTGTCAAATGGACTCTCTACCAACTAAGTACCTGGGACTGCCACTAGGAGCTAAAAATAAAACATTAGAGGTGTGGAGTGGGGTGATAGAAAGGTGCGACAAAAAACTATCTAGGTGGAAAAGTCAATACCTTTCACTAGGTGGTATATTGACCCTTGCCAAGTCAGTACTTGATGGACTTCCAACTTACATGATGAGTCTCTTTCCTATTCCAAAAGCATTGTAAAGAAACTCAACAGGGTAAGGAGATCCTTTTTATGGCAAGGAAACAAGGAAAAGAGAGGCTATAATCTCGTGAAGTGGGATGTGCTAACACTCAGTAACCAGCAGGGGGGTCTCAGTCTGAAGAACCTCAACAAACAGAACACTTCACTATTGTAAAAATGGCTCTGGAGATTTTGCTCAGAAGAAGGGGCTCTCTGGAGAAGATTTATAGAAGGGAAGTATGGTTTACTCACTCAATGGACAACTGAGGAGGTCGTGGGCACCTTTGGGTGTAGTGTATGGAAAACCATAAGAAGATTATGGCCCCATTTCAGCAATAATGTCTCTATCACGGTTGGAAATGGCTTAAAAACTGATTTTTGGAATGAGGTGTGGATTGGAGAAAACAGTCTTAGAAACTCCTTCCCACACCTTTACACTTTAAGCTAACAGAGGAATGCCAGAGTATCCCATGTTTGGAGCCAACAAGGATGGGACCTAGTATTTAGAAGAGCACTGAATGATTGGGAAATTGGGGAAGTGGCCAGACTGCTGGAAGTACTTAACTCACACCCTACTTTATCCATGAGGCCTGACAAACCTAGATAGAAACTACACAACAAGGGAGTGTTTACAGTGAAATCTTGCTACTGGAAACTCAACACACTACAGACAATGCTAGACACATGGCCTTGGAAGCTAGTGTGGAAGACCAAATGTCCTCCTAAGGTAGCTTGCTTTACTTGGTTGGTATGCAAAAGGGCTTGCCTAACTCATGAGGCACTCCAGAAAAGGGGCTGGCAGATCTGCTCAAGATGCGCATTGTGCGAGCAGGATGCAGAGGTCAATGCTCACTTATTCATGCATTGTAAGGCAGCTATGAGTTTATGGAACATGTTTTTGTGTCTGCTAGGAGTTAATTGGGTGATGCCTAAGACAACAGTGGAACTTCTTAGCAGCTGGGAAGGTATTGGGAACAGAGGAAGAAAGGAGCACTGGTGGCGAACTATCCCTGCAAGTATATGGTGGACCGTATGGAAAGAAAGAAACTCAAGGTGTTTTGATGGTCAAAACAGTAACATGCAGAAGATTAGAATGAATTGTATAAGCCTTTTGTATTTTTGGTGTAAGCAGGAACTGGTAGGGGAACTAGGAGATTTAGTTGATTTTATAGGAAACTTGTAAAGATACCCTCCTGGGTTTCCAATTCATCATTTTTTGGATGATGAATTGTTTAGTGTGAATACAAAGTTACCCTTTTCTCAAAAAAAAAAAAAAAAAAACAAGTGAGTTGGAGCTTTGAAGTCCGAGTTGCTGAAGGAAATAATTCGGGAGCAAGTCCAAGTGTCGAGGATGGAATGCACGCGCAAAAAATGGAAGAAAAATGACAATGGGCACATTTTTGGCCATGCGCGACGCGCCTGTTGTCACTTGACAGGCAGTTTGCGGCTGAGTTTTATTTGTCCGTCTGAGGGTATTTTCATCCAAGCACTTATAGATACTCTATATAAGAGTCTTAACACGATTTTGAGGGGAATTAACATCGTTTGGACGCAGATCAAGGGCTAAGAGTATTATTTGAAGGGTTTATCTTTTTTCATCATTTACCCACATGTTATTCGAGTAGCTAAACTCCATAGTTCTAGGGTTTTGGCACTAGTTTGAAAGTAGATGTTTGAAGATCGTTTTTAACTATTGGTTTTTCGTTATTGAGTTATTTATTCTTGGTCTTAATTATTTGATTGTTTGGCCAACCATCCCAAACTGTTTGTGGCTCGCTAATTGAACTCAAGAGAGGGAATTGCGAGTGTAATAAGAATAAATAGAGTGTGTTCGTGAACCTATAGACAGGGGATTGTTTAGCTAGTGCAGATAGAGATATACCCTTTAGCCTCACTTAATTGAACACAGAGATTTAAATGCATTCGGCTATTGTCTGACGACCATAGAGATATAGGTGTTGGAGACTTAGAGTAGCTTGAATAGGCCTGTGAGCAATGCAAGAGATACTCATAAGATAATATTAACCTCAGGAAAATTAATAGGTGTGACGATCAAAAGACTCAACTGGATTGTTAGATGTCATAGCCCTAGATTTCTCTCTCATCTGATAAAACCAAATTGTCTTAGCATTGCATCATTTTTACTGTTTTCTCTTAGTTGAATCATTAGCATGATAACTCCAAAATTGTTGATTTCTCGGATAGTTAAAAGTGGAATTCAAATTAGACAGTCAATTCTAAGTATTTGTGGGAACGAATGATATCTGGACTCAAATTCTATATTACTTGTATGACCACCTATACTTATGTGTGTGTCGGACACAAAAATATGCAATGTGATATCTAAGAGAACCAGTTCTCCTAAGAACTAGTTTACCCTTGATTCTTCTGTTAAAATAGAAACTAATAGTTTGCTACTGAATCAATTAATGTACTTGACCTGCCACATAGTCAGAAGCTACAAATGAAAAAAAGAATACACCAACCATTAGGAACCTCTTCAGTTATTTGCTTGATGCACGAAGTGAGAATAGAAAAGAAAGAACAAATTTTTCAGACTATCAGATCAAAACTAGCTTATGACTAGAGCACCAATTTAAACCAACTTATATTTTCTTTTTGCAGAAGCTTACCTATGGCTTTGTATGTATTAGTATGATCAGACAGCTGTTTCAGTTCCTCCAATGTCAAATAAGCACGCTTCTTCTCGGTTTCTTTGTTTCGAATCTGGGTTTGAACCTATAAGCCAAAACAACTCTTTACCTTAGATCAACAACACATTAATATCCCAATCAAGCAATTCAAAGATGCCCAATTTCAGTTCTTTCAGATTTCATTCAACTCTTAAGCATATCTTTTCCCATTTCATTTTCTTCACGATACAAATCCGAAGAAGCAAACAATCAATAAATTAATCCATTTCTCGTTTAAAAGCAATAAAAACGTTTTTTTTTTCAAATTTCAAATCGATCTCATAGACAAAAGTTGATATTTTTCACAATTCTACGAACACATGAAACTGAGTAAAAGACACATGTAAATGCAAATAAGAACTAACCTGCTTCAATTTCCCGGTAGTCTCTATCATTCGACCCTGAATTTCAATAAAAGCCTGTTGAAGGAAATAAAAGGCAAATCATAATAAGTAAAAATAGAAGGATAAAAAACAGAAATAGTGAAATGAAAAAGGATATTTACAGTTCTATTTGCTTCGTCCGCCATTTTTCAACTGTAATTCCAAGTGCTGAAGCCCTAGAATATAATTCTACTTTCTGAAAACAGCCGACTGAGATTGGTAGAGCAAGAGACGAACAGTAAAAGGTATGTCGCTGCCTATAACTTCCGGCCCAATGCCTGTTCTGGCCCATAATTTGTAGAAACTAAGCATATGGCCTATAAAAGCAAATTAATTACAAATATATATTCATGTACCTTTAATATTTCCTCTTTTTTGTAGCTTTAATTATTGGAAAAATTACTTATTTACACACATTTATTTACCATAATTTCTTTTATTCCTTACCATTTCAAAATATTACCAAAGTCCCTTATTTTACTCCCAAAATCCCAACCTCCGGATACATAACTTTCCTCTCCCAAAATCCACGTTTTCTCTTCCTTATTTCACTCCATCAATCTCTTCTTATTTTCACTCCCACAATCTAATCAGTTAATTCCTTCATTACAATTTGAAATTCAAAATCGTTCCCTCTCCGATTAAATCGATTTCAACACTAATATAGGTACCTTCTTCATCTTCTCCAACTTATAGTTCATCCTTTTTTTTATCATCAAATTTCTGATACATATGGATGATGTACCTTCTTTAAGTATAGGGATTACCTAATTAGACTCATCTAACATTGATCGGTTTATTACTCCGATGTTGTTGGTTGGGCGGAAAACAGATCCAAACGATTGCATAATTCATTATCAATGACGAATCAAAATGTTGAGAAGGTGAAGAAAGATGTACCTTGTGTATTTGATTCTGAGGATGAAAATTTTCATGAAAATAGATCGAAATAATGAAACAACCCATTAATCATGAAGAATTTGAGAGCGGAGAAGTCGAGGAAGGACGTATGCTCGAGTTCTAAATCTACTATTGAAAAAACGTCAACACGTCCTAGAAAGAGAGAAAAGGTTGGATCTACCATTACACGATCATCACTACCAAAGTTATTGATTTTTGATAACCTCTTTCTTCATTTCCTTCAAAATTGTCTCATCAGCGTCATTTGTCTTGGGATTAGTATCCATGCTTAAAATTTTCACTCATAGATTAAACACTATAAATTCTCAAAAAGTGTATCTATTATATCACTTGAAATAGTACAATGCGAAAAAAATGAAGTATATTAACTTTCAATTAAAAAGATTATATATTAAAAGAAATATTTTATCGGAGTTGTAGAAATCATAATTATGTGCTATTATTTTATTGGTGAAAGATACTTTCAATTTTAAACGATTATATTGAACTTCGCCTTCTCCTTAGTAATCATTTTCCCTTCTTCAAATCTTTTCTATCATAAAATTTTCTTTGTGTGATATTTTTCGCCTGTATTTGTAAAAATGTGAAAAAAAATATTTGCAAATTATCTTAGCACTCCATCTCCCCTTGGGAGAAAGCCTCAACAGATTTCTTAAGTACCGCTTCCTTCAATTTCAACCAAATTTGGATCAATACATTGCTTGGCCTTCACATCTGACATAAAGGACGATTCTGAACCATTATAAACCATAACACCGCCTTTGGTGGAATCAACCAACTGAACGCCCAATCAGGCCAATCTATGAACATCCCGAACCAAATCTTTCTTATCATCCTCTATATGAGCAACACTACCCATTGATAATCGACTAAGAGCATCCGCCACCACATTTGCCTTACCGAAGTGATAGAGGACACTCATGTCATAGTCCTCTAGTAACTCGAGCCACCTTCCTTGGCGAATATTTAGATATTTCTGCTTAAACACATATTACAAGATTTTGTGGTCGGTAAATACATCAACATGTACACCATACAAGTAATGCCTCCAAATCTTGAGAGCAAACACAACCACCGCTAGTTCTAAGTCATGGGTAGGATAGTTTTTTTCATGAATCTTAAGTTGCTTTGAAGCATAAGCAATAACTTTTCCATTTTGCATAAGGACACATCCCAACCCAATCCTTGAAGCATCATAATAAACCACAAATCCATTGGATCCTTCCGGCAAAGTTAGCACCAGAGCGGAGGTTAGTCTATCCTTCAATTCTTGAAAACTCTTTTCACACACTTCAGACCATATGAACTTAACCTTCTTTTGAGTCAAAGCCGCCAATGGAGAGGCAATTGAAGAAAACCCTTCAACAAACCTTTTATAATAACCAGCCAAACCAAAAAAACTTTGAATATTCGAAGGTGATAGAGGTTTAGGCACCCTCTTAACCGCATCTGTCTTCTTAGGATCTACCTTAATACCTTTACTGGAAATAATGTAACCAAGAAAAACCACAGATCTCGGCCAAAACTTACATTTATCAAACTTTGCAAAGAGTTGTTGGTCCTTGAGGACTTGCAACACAATTTTCAAATGATCGGTATGCTTATCTTCACTCCTTGAGTAAATCAAAATATCATCAGTAAGCACGATTACAAACATATCAAGCTATTGTCTAAACACCCTATTTATCAAATCCATAAATGTCGTCGGGGCATTCGTCAAGCCAAAAGACATCACAAAAACTCATAGTGACAGTATCTAGTCCGAAAAGCCGTCTTTGGAATATCATCTTCCTTCACCCTCAATTGGTGATAACCCGACCGAAGGTCAACCTTGGAGAAGTAGCTCGCTTCTTGGAGTTGATCAAATAAATCATCTATCGTTGGGAGAGGATACCTATTCTTAATGGTAACCTTATTCAATTGACGATAGTCAATACACATGCGAAGGGAACCAGCATTCTTTAGAATAAACAAAACTGGAGCATCCCATGGAGAGATACTCGGTCGGATGAAACCCTTATCCAACAAATCTCTCTATTGTTCTTTTAATTCCTTAAGTTCTGCCGGAGCCATTCGGTAAGGAGGAAAAGAGATAGGTTGCGTATCTGGGAGAAGGTCAATACCGGAGTTTATTTCCCTTTCGGAAGGAACACCGGGTAGATCATCGGGAAACACTTTTAGAAACTCATTAACAACGGGGACCGACTCAAGAGTGGGAGTTTCAGAATACATATCCCTCACCCTAGCTAGATGGTATAAGCAACCCTTAGAAATCATCTTTCTAGCTTTAAGGCAAGAATCAAACTGACCCTTAGGCATAGAATTTCCCCCTTTCCACTCTAGGATAGGCTAATTTGGAAATTGAAATACGACCACTCGAGTTCTACAATCAATAGAAACATAACAAGAGTGCAGCCAATCCATCCCAAGAATAACATCAAAATCTAACATATCAAGCTCTACAAGATCAACATGAGTGACTCTATGGGATAAGGAGACGAGAAAATTTCTATAGATTCTCTTAGCCACAATAGATTCACCAATACAAGTAGAGACAGAAAAAGGGTCTAACAACACATCCGAAAGAATATCAAACCTCATAGCCACATATGGCGTCACAAAAAATAAGGTAACACCGGGATAAAGCAAAGCATAAACATCAATATAAAAGACTTTTAACATATCGGTAACCACATCGGGAGAACCCTCTTGCTCATAACGAGTCTGAAGTGCATAAAATTGATTTTGCTTTGGAACATTTGAACCCGAACCACTAGGCGGAGCTTGTCTACCTTCTCTTCCCTAAGCCATAAGTGATATACAATCCCTTATCTTATGACCACTCTTTCCACAACCAAAGTAATCATCCGTACCGGCTAAGCATTTACCCTCATGTTTCCTTCCACATTTAGCACAAGTAGTCGATGAAAATCCACCACCATTTCCTTCTTGAGGCTTAGAGTTAACACCCTATCTTTGTTGAACTTAGGAGGAGCATTGGAGGAAGCTTGCTCGGAGAACTTTTTTTGGAACCTAGAATGACCATGTCCATTGGACCTTAAACATGAAAAGTCGCCATCACCGGTCTTATCCCTCTTTGTCTTTCTAGACTTCTCCTTAAGCTTCTCCTTTTTTATTTGTTGAGCATGCACCATTAGACGAGAAATGTCCATATCATTGATAAGCATGGCGGTACGACATTCTTTGACTACCATCTCGGACACTCCCAAAACAAACTTACTCACCCTTGCCCTAAGATCGACAACCATAGTAAGAGCATATCAAGACAATTGTGTGAACTTCAAAGCATACTCTTTTACACTCATATTTCCTTGACGAAGGTTGATGAATTCAAGCACCTTGGCCTCCCTCATCTCAAGGGGAAAGAACCTATCAAGGAAAGCAACCTTAAAACTTTTCCCAATCAAGAGGACCCGCATCAACCACCCTCTCTTCCTTCCATTGGTTGAACCAAACTTGAGAAACACCCTTAAGTTGATAAGTGGCCAATTCCACTTTTTCCATCGGCGTCACACCCATGATCACCAACACTTTGTATACTTCATCAATGAACTCTTGAGGATCTTCCTTAACCTTGGAACCATGAAATTCCAGAGGATTCATTCTAGTGAAGTCCCTCACTCTAGATGCCGCCTTACCCACATTTGGGTTCACGGGGGCCACAGCCTTCGCATTAGTCACTTGCTTGGCCAAAGGATCGGGCGGAACTTGAGGAGCTTCTCGTTTCACATTTTCGTTCACATTCCTCCTAACGTATGCTCGTCGAGGGGCCATATCCTGAAAAGCATCGGATATGGATTAAGAGAAAGACATATAGAGTTACACTCTATCGCACGACTTTAGAACAATGAAAGAAGTGGAATTTCCTGAACATCTTATAGCCTCTCATTCATAAATGTGGTGCGCTTCACACTCATAAACAAGACTCTACTCGACGTAGCTTATGAGACTTCCTAGGACCTTTCTAAAACTTGTGCTCTGAATACCACGTTTGTCACGACCTAAAGTACCCCTAGACAAGACATGGCGTATAGGACCCTAAGAGGCCCTACACAAGACACTTAGCATACATCGTACAAGATAATAGAATTTAAAGAGTTCAAAAGACAATTGTATATCATAAAGAGTTTGTCAAAAAGTAGCGAAAGTCTAACATAAGTCTCAAAGCCATCTAATGCATGATAAAGGAGGTGATTGAGACGTAACCCATACAACACATACAAAGTTCAAAAGGAAAAGACATAAAGCTATAATAGTGATATCGTCCTCGAAGTATGAGGACTCACCAAGTCTTCTTAATCACAAGTGCAACGAACTAGCCACGAACGGAGGGAGAAGAGTCGTTACGCCCTACATTAGTGAAACAATGTAGGCAAGAGTATGTGTTAGTACATGGAATGTACCAAGTATGATAATTATGCATAAAGTTATAAAATCATGTCAAAAAGGAGATATACGTAAGATGCAATGACTAAGCTAAATCATAAAATAACATGATGGAAAACATGAGTTAAAAACCATGGTCAATGCAAGGAAATCATATTAAAACATACTTGAAATACCTTTTTATGAAGTAACCTTGGTTCATTGTGTGGGAAATTAGCCTTAACCGACATAGACCATGTGAGATATAACATGAAATCCGATGTCTACCCCACACCGAAAAGAGGTGTCCTTACTTGCCAAGGTAAGAACCATAAAATTCTAGCTTAAGTGGATCCATTACCTAATGTCTATCTAAGACAATCATCCTATGGTGGCACATAGTTATGGGACATGGAGATTTCTACTAGAAACCCGACCTCTACTATGAGAGAGCTTCCATCTCGGTATCCTCTCGGTACTAAGCATAAATCCCACGGAATAGTTATTTAATAATATTCTTATCATCATCCATGTAAAGATATAATTAAGTAATCTATCCAAGCTAAAGTTAATTTAGAATAGCTCCCTAATGTTGATTCAAAGTTTAGTTGAGAAAACCTTTCAACCCTTATGAATCCTTCATGTGAGAAAACCCTTTCACATTCATGTTTTAAGTAATATGTGAGAAATCCTTTCACAACACAACAAGAACATTGATGCTTCACTCTCAAATCAACCTTAAATCATTTCTCTCAATTTCATAAATAACATGCATATTTTCATAATTTTCATCTTTCATAGTTCAAAACCTCATCATAAAATCAAAGTATAGAAATCATGGATTTCACATGGGTTCATGGGGATTCAACTTAAAAACATACAATTAACTCAATTCATGCATAAAAAGACATAAATCAATCAATTTGATAATAATTTGAAAGAACTCATAAGATAGAAGAAAACCCTAATTTCAATTGGAAAATTCTAACTTGTAAAATTGAGAAATTTAGGAACCCTATGGAGGAAAGGACTCCATAGGTGAAAGTCTTCATACCTTGAAGTTCAAAGCTCACAATAAATGGAGAATTTGGAGGCTTGACTTGAATTCCTAGTCTTCTTCTTCAAGCTTTAGAGAGAAAAATATTTAGGAAAAACTTTGGAGGAATTTGGGGCAATTTGAAGAGTGATTTAGAATGGTTGGATTTTAGGCTTAGCAAGCCTATATAGGGTCTAGGATTAGGACTAATACGACTTCGTTAAGGTATTAATCATTTTTTTAAAAGACCAAAAAGCCCTTAAAAATAACTGTCAGACCCCCACTTACGGGTTAGACCTGGTCAACCGTAGGTCAGATCCAAACACCATTCAATTTAGACTTCCAATGACGGTTACCATGTACGGTCCGTTGGTCCACTTACGGACTGTACATACCAAACGTAGATCCTAACTTGACCCTCAAAATCTGACTAAGTCTGAGAGTGACCTACAAGACCTATGTACAACCCGTGGAAAAAATGACGGGCCATCCTGCTGAGCCGTAAAAAGGGTTCTGAAACTTGACATTTTGAAAATATTTAACCTGTCATCTACGGTTCCCACCTACGGCCCGTAACTCAACCTACGATCTGTAGATGGTTTCCGTCAGTACTTGCACCAGTTCTGAAAAGCCTGAAATTTTCCTTCGTTTCAAATCCGAGGTGTTACATATATGTAATCTAATCTTGTGTGTTTCCTAATATTGCTATTTGTTGAATATTGCAGGAAGTATGCAAGGGTACTCCAGCTAATGAAGAGTCCTTGAGGGCTATTGGTCTTTTGTATGATGTTGCATTGGTTTGTAATGGTTTCACTGTGAGTCTTCATAGCCTTACTGCTTGGTTCCTGAGATAATTGAGCTCAATAAAGCTAGCATTGCTTGACATTTAGGAGGTCGTAAAATGTAGTTCATGCTTTTATTCTGGTATAGTTTCCAGACTACCTGAGTTTTATCAAAGGTGTAGTCGACTCAAATGATCTTGCACTTAATGTATCATGAGAGGCTCTCATTGCAAATCTCTGATACTATACAATTTTTCTCTTTTCAAAACTTCATGAAGTACAAGTGATTTGAACTAATTCGAGTTTGTTTTTTGTCTGCTTTCTTGCTAGCTTCATTGATGTTGGCTGATTCCTTGTTCCAGTTTCTTTTCTTAGTTGATCCCTTTGACGAGGTTGCTATCCAAAATCTCAAAGCATTTCAAGAGAAAAACTTTACTGACATTAGCAAAGAAGACCTAGATTTAGGTTAGTGATTTGACCCCTTCCCCTTTGTTTTTTTATGTCAGTTCTCCTTTTGCTGACCTGCCTATTTTGCAATACTAATATGCCGACTATGTGTTTTATAGGTGATAAGAATGAAGATAAGGAAAAGTAGAGCTTCGCGCGGGTCCGAACTATCCCAGTTAGGTCACATATTATTGTACTAGATATTATATGCCTGTGTAGCACAGACCCAACAAATTTACATTTTAAAGTAATTTCTCCTTGTTTTGTGATTGTAGGTTGTAGCACAAACTCAATATTATAAAGTTGGAATTCAGAATGTGATTTCTCGTTGTTTGGTGCTCGTAGGCTGTAACACAAATCCAATATTGTAAAAGTTGGAATTATTAGCTTATATGACTTGAGCAAACGTTTAGATTACCATGATGAGCGGACGTTTGGTCTTTAAATGCTTTTTATTATTATTTCACATTTATTGACTTACACAAACTTGTAGATACATTCTTTCTTTATCGGCAGATCATTATGAGTCCGTCATGGGTCAAATGGAAGGGGTAAATTATATTTATACCATTTGATATATAAAGTTGTTGATTTATGATTTAGTTCCATTACTTTGAGGATCCATCATATTTTTCTTTGACTTCAATATCTATCTATCTTTAGTTGAAAGGAAGAGTTAAAAATTATTTTCTCCCTAATTTTATGTCTTCCAATTTTTGAAAGTTGCTCAAATTTCATTCATCCTTGTTGTTTCTTTTTAAAATTTCTTTCTTTTTTTGGATTGCAAGTCTACTATTCACTTTCATCTGTTCAATAAATAGGTCTTATTTTCATGTTACAAATGTTTTAACTCTTTCCTGTAGTAGTTAGTTGTGTTGGGTTCGAAAGTAATTAGAGCGTCATACGGAAGCTTACAATTGCTAATCATATAGTTGATAAATTAGATGACAAATAAAAGCATACTAAAAATATATTATTAATATGGTTTGGTCGAGCAACCTACATATTACAAAACTAATATTGAAAAACATAATTATGTTTAGGCGAAAATCTCCCCATAAACAAGACTCTCTATACGACTACATTGTGGATGCTCTTGTTCTTGATATGAAAAAAGGGATATTCAATTTATAGGATTCCAAACTTTTTCTCTAAGGAAAGAATAAATCAAATATGAAAGAAAATTATGTTTTCCTTTCAGAAAAAGTTAAAACATTTATGGTAATACTTTGACTTAACTTCAAGAGAAAAATAAACTTCAAATAAGGTAAACAAAATCAAGGCAAAACCCTAACAAATTGTTGGTTAAATTATTTATGAAAAAGTTGGTTGTTGAAAGTAGTTGTTCGTCTGACTCAAAGGCATTAGATGAGATGCATATATGTCATGCTTACATGTAAGCGGTAACATTGGGCATCCAGAATTCTTCTTGTTGTAGTTACATCTTTGTCTAACATCAGTGTCATAAATTTCTGGGGTGGATGTGAAATTTGCACAATTTGAAACTGCCAGCATCTTTTACCGGATGTATGCACGCATGTCCAACTTGGCACCATCACATTGATTATATATGAGTTACTTTTTTTGGTTCTTGATTGTTATATAATTAAGATGGTTGGACTTCTGACAAGTAGTGCCCTTCAATGTTTTCCATATGCATTCATAGATTGTTATTGGAAGGTCTGAGTATTTATCAAAGAGGAAAATTGAAACAGTATGAGCTGCACAGGTAAAAGACACAAGGAAAGCCTCAATCTAAAGATTAAGTATTAAAAAGCATCAGTTGTTATATCAAGGTCGGCTGCTTCCTTTGCCACTACATGCTCAATGTAATCCGGAACAAAGGTAGAGAATAACATAAAGAGAAAGACAATCCCTAATGGAGTGAGTGATTGAAGAAAGAAGGAGGGAGGGGGTGAAAATATTTTGTTTAAACGTCGCTTCTCCACTTTTGGATATGAGTTAGTTATATTAATATAGAGATGTTGATCTTTATAGCCATGGATAGATCTGTTATCTAATTCTCTGTAACAATAGATTATTGATAAAATATAGTAGTCATAGCATCAGTAATCTCCTTCTCTCGAAAACGTGATCTCAACTTCTTCAAAAGTTGAAGCATATTAAACCTCCTCAACTTCCACAGGAAAGCTGGATATGAATACATAGGTGATGTGCTAAGAAGCATTAACTACAAGGTTTACATATGTCGTAAAGCATATCATTCGAACAAGAAAAACTAAGGAGCCACAAAAGATAAAAAGATATAAATTGGCTGAACCTTCAACTATGTCCTAATTATCATACTGCGGACAACCACAAAAGATAAAAAGAGAGAAGCCATGTTAGTTTCCTACCTCTGATGGAATATTTGTGCAACAAAAGCAAGATTTAAATTGGATGAGCCTTCAACTATGTCCTTGGGATCTAGGAATCTTTTGCAATCCATTTTCTCTGCATGCTCAAGAACTAAGTTAGCTCTCTCAATGGGATCCTTGACATCCAAGGTTGTTGGGCTGCAATGCTCTGGTGTAAGTACATTAAGCAGGTAAGCATAGGCTTCCCCATCCTCTATAGGAGAGAGCATAAATATATAATTTGCTTTAGAATTCAATTGGGTCAACATTAGTTAAGGTGTAGCTTAGATATTACGCCTCACTATTTGTCATATTATACCTTGACCTGGATTGGAAAGTGTTTTGCATCTTCATTTCTATGATTAACTTTCTAAGGAACTTCTATTTTATTTTGACAAGGTAAATAAAGCAAGAATTCCTTTACAGGGAACTTTTTAACTAATTGATATTGGGAGGACATGGGGGAGAAAAAGAATATATATACCTTCAAGTTAGAAGAAAAATTTGTCACAGTTTTCTTGTAACCGACTTTCTTGAGATGAAAATTCATCCATTTTAGTAAGAGTTTTTCTGGAGTTAACCCCATGAGCTCCTCGATATCCTGAACAAGTTAACAATAATAAGATATTTGCTTGTATAGTTCGTAGATATGCATATGGATTGGAAATAAAACTAGAGCCACTTCGGACAAGAGAGATTAAATTACATTGCTATCTTCCACAAGTTCCACGAGTTGAGGGGTCTTCCGTAGGTTGAGATGTTTCAATAGTTGGATCTTCAGATGCCATAATCGGCAAGAACTAGGAGAGGAGAGAGCCAGAGAAAAAAAGACAGTATAATCAATCAAAATTTCAAGTGTTATGCGATTAACCAAACAAAATCTGCATAACTATAGTGCCTTTTTATCCCTCCATAAAAGCTAGGCAGAGAACACAAAGAAACATAAATCAGGAGCTAACCTTTATGATTTGAGATATCAGCCCAAGTACTAGGTGAAGCTGCAAAGATAAAGAAAAAAAAACTTATACAAACAACTCAGAGGTACATTGAAGTAATGCAAATGAAGATTCGATCAGGTCCTGAGTGTCAATATTGACAACAGTGTGAAGGAAAATATTTTATTTATAAACTTAAAAGTATTTTAATCTTACTTCAAGTTCTATCCACAACCTCGAGTCCCTCAATGGTTACCCGTTCCAAAAATAATATCCATAAACCCAAACAGCACCCTAGCTTTCTTGCTCACTCACCAAGTCCGAAAATGCCTTCTTTCTACAAACAAGCTCAGCGTGAACCTCACTGGAATGTTGCTATGCAAGCTGAATTTGATGCCCTTGTGAGAAACCATACGTGGACTTTGGTTCCCAACAATCCTTAGAAGAATATAGTAGACTGCAAGTGGTTCTTTCGCATTAAGCATCATCTTGATGGCTCTATTGATAGGTATAAAGCTCGATTAGTGGCCAAAGGCTTTACTCAGTGGCCTGGACTTGACTACCATTCAACCTTTATTCCGGTAGTCAAGCCTACAACCATTCGCCTAGTTCTCGTTATCGTTATTCAACACAACTGGTGTTTGCATCAACTTGATGTAAATAATGCATTCTTGCAAGGTCATTTAGAGGAACAAGTTTATATGCGACAACCTCCTGGCTTTGAGCATCTAACTTTGTCCAGTTATGTCTGCAAACTCAACAGAGCCATTTATGGTCTCAAATAGGCACCTAGAGCTTGGTACAACGAGCTCAATAACTTTTTGGTAACGTAAGGTTTTTGTAAATCACACTCTGACTCATCTCTGTTCATCTTTCATAATTCAAGATTGACTATGTACATCCTTTTATATGTGGATGACATTATTGTTACTGGAAATAGTGACCATGGTGCTCAACAAATTATCAATGCCCTTCCTCAATGGTTCTCTCTTAAGGACCTGGGCCACTTGAACTATTTTTTGGGTGTTGAAGTTCTATCGTATCAAGGTGGCATACTGCTGTCTCAATAGAAGTATACAGAAGACCTTCTCCAAGAAGCGAATATGCAAGACAACAAAGGAGTTTCCACTCCTATGTTAGTCGCTACTGTTCTCAGTGTAAACCAGGTTGATCCTATTGTTGACGGTTCTCTCTTTCGGACAATTGTTAGCAAGCTAAAATATTTGTCCTTCACCAGACCTAACATCGCGTTTACGGTAAGTAAACTCTCTAAGTTTATGCATTATCCTCAAGCTAATCATTAGAAGGTTGTTAAGCAGTTGCTTCGATATCTCAATCAAACCTCTTCCTTTGGGCTTCAAATAACCCATGAGACTGATAATCGAATTATGGTGTATTCTGATTCTGTTTGGGTTGGTGACCCTACTGATAGAACTTCCACAACTGGCTATGTCATATATCTTGGAAGTACGCCTGTCACGTGGTCCTCCAAGAAGCAGCGGTCTGTCTCTCGGTCATCTACCGAAGCTAAATACTGAGTTGTTGCTGCTGCTCTTGCAGAAACCAACTGGATCACCAACATATTGCATGAGCTTCTCTTTTCTCTTGCTTGCATACCACACATATATACTCTGTGATAATATTGGAACTACATATATCTGTGAAAATCCTGTCTTTCATAGTAAGATGAAGCATATTGACACCAATTTCCACTTTGTTCGTGACCAGGTGCAACGCAACAAGGTTGAAGTGAAGCATCTACATGTTGTTGATGTCCTAACCATGCCACTGCCGCGTGCTTATTTCTATCGTATGTTTGACAAGTTGGGTATTGTAGATATCAACACCAACTTGCGGGGGCATAAAAGAGATATAACGTGAATTTATCTTCTTGTACAACTAGGATTAGTTGTTGTATCTAGTCATCAACTCTATCTAGCCGTAAAATAGAATTCTTCTCAATCTCTATCTAGTCTTATAAGTTGTTTTAATAGAGAGTTGAGAAGTTGAAAGAAGAACGAAAATTTAAGTAGCCGGGGAAACCTTTTTTTTCTACTCCTCTTCATCTTCTTCCTCCACCCATACTCCAGAGTCCCGACAAGTCTAATGATGCACCTCTTCTAACCTTCTACTACTCTCCTCAACTCTTTTTTCTATTTTGATTTTTGTCTCTTCCTTCGTTCACTTTCAGCCAGAGTAGTCAAAAGAATTTCAAACGATTGTTTGCTAATTATAGTGAAAAGGAGGAAAATTAAAAACCACCCCTCTTATATAATGATAATTGTGGCATCATTGAACTTGCTTTAGTCTTGGGAAAAATAAGTCAATGTGAATGAAAAGATAGAACATGTAAAAGCTTTTAATCAACTATATATAATAAAGGAGGATGATATATTTATCCAACACTTAAGGAGTAGAGACACACCTTGGGCTTTGAATTACTTGTAGATCAAAAGAGGCTTTAGCTCTAGATCCGAACTTGCTTGCAAACGTGTAATATCTACATCAAAACCATGGATGGACGAACCGAATGCATTAGAGTGACAATTGAAATGAAATGTTTTTGGCAAAATACTTCAGCTCATCCAGAACCGGAAGCTAATAAGTGTCGGACAATTACAAATTTATATATAGAGAAGAACAGAAATGTAACTACCTTTGAAAAATAAAATGGATCCAATTTCGAGTCCATCTGAAAAGGTACACATGAAAGTATGATTGTCATCCGCAGTGACGGATCAAGGATTTTTATTCAGGGGATTCGAAAAATAAAAGAATATTTTATAGTTTATAGGGAATTCCCTCCTATAAACTATGTACGTAAAAAAATGCTTACAATGGGGACGCTAGGGTGTCAACTTAAAAGAAGATCTACCACTATGTTTACAATAAGTTAAAAATTAATTATACAAAAGGAAATACTATATTTAAATTAAAGTACCTAACATATTCTTGAACCTCATCACAATTGCCCAATAAGTATGCATGTGCCTGACTTAGTGACTTGTTATCTAAAATAAATGGATCAGTTTTCTTTGCTCCTAGAGGACATCCTTTGTTAGGAAACAAACTCACTGCATCAGTTGGGTCACATTCATCATTATTTCGGGCTCTTCTGTTAAATCTGGTATGTACACCCCCATGCATATATTTAGAGAATAAATTCATACACTTTATTCCCACATGTGTCTCTGCTATGCAACCTTCTGGATAACGTCTGTTGCGGATATATGATTTGAATGTACCCATTTCTCTTTCAGGGGAATACATCCATCTGTTCTGAATCGGACCTCCTAATCTCACTTCATTCGCCAAATGAATAGGCAAATGAATCATTATATCCAAAAATGTCGGAGGAAAAATTCGCTCCAACTGATTTATTGTTTCTCTGATCTCTACTTCTAAGCAATCTAGTTCCTCTAATGTGATAACCTTTTCACACAAACGAGGGAAGAAGGAACTTAGACAAATCAAAGCAATAGCCACATGATCAGGAAGGATGCTTTTAATTGGTATTGGAAGTAAATAATGTAACATGAAATGAGCATCATGGGTCTTATAACCAGACACTTTTCTTTCATCCAGTTGCACACACCTAGATATATTAGAGGCACTACTATCAGGTAGCTTGGTTGTTTTTAAAACTCCACAAAAAACTGATTTCTCTCCATTTGTCATTGAGAAGCAATCTTTTGCAAACTTTGTTCTCTTGTTATCTCTTGTATCTTTTGGATGAAGATTCTTTCTAATTCCCATCTCTTTCAAATCAAACTGGGCTTTTATATGATCCTTTGATTTGCCAGAAATATCCAAAAGAGTTCCAAGTATGCTATCAACTATGTTCTTCTCTATGTGCATTACATCAAGGTTGTGACGTAACATGTTGTGCTGTCAATAAGGTAATTCAAAAAAGATTGATCTTTTTTTCCATGGGCCATCATTCGATCTCTTTCTCTTCTTTCCAAACACATTTTCAAAACCTTGTAAGCTATTAAGCAAATCAGTTCCCTTTAATAAAGGTGGAGGAGGCCTAAATTCAATTTTTCCATTGAAAGATTTTTTGTTAGATCTCCATGGATGATTCATGGGTAGAAAAACATGATGATCCATATAACACATTTTCCGACTATGTTTAAGATAGCGAGAATTAGTGCCATAATTACAACAAGGGCAAGCAAACTTTCCTTTTGTACTCCAACCAGATAACATAGCATATGCAAGAAAGTCATTGATTGTCCACATAAGAGCTGCTCGCATTTGAAAAGTTTGATTTCTTGAAGCATCATATGTTTCAACCCCAAAATTCCACAACAATTTTAACTCATCTATCAATGGTTGTAAGTAAATATCAATGTCATTTCCAGGTGATCGTGGCCCAGGTATAATTAAAGAAAGTATACAATATTCAGATTTCGTGCACATCCAAGGCGTCAGATTATACACCATCAACATAACTGGCCTTGTGCTATGAGATATACTCATGGTTCGAAATTGATTGAACCCATCACTGGCCAAGCCAAGTCTCACATTGCGAGAATCTAGTGTGAAATCTGGATGCAACCTATCAAAATATTTCCATGCTTGACTATCAGCGGGATGCCTTAACTTTCCATCTTTAGAACGCTCCTCGTCATGCCACCTCAAAGAATCTGCCGTCTTTGAGAACATAAATAGCTTTTTGAGTCTAGGAATTAATGGAAAGTATCTCAAAGTCTTTGCTGAAACTCGATGTGGTTTTTTAGAAGGCTGAAGCTCACTATCAACTTCAGGATATTTAATATATCGTGAAGCTCCGCATTTATGACAAAATTCATCATCCTTATGATCATTCCTAAACAACATGCAATCATTGGGACATGCATCAATTTTCTCATAATCAAGACCGAGATTCTTAACCATAGACTTGGTTTTATGGTAAGACGAAGGAATGTTCAACTCGGGCATCGCCACTTTTAATAACTCTAAAAGAGAAGTGAAGGATTCATTGCTCCATCTGTGTACACACTTTAACAAATATAAGCGAATTGTGAATGATAATTTAGAGAATCCTTTACAACCAGGATATAATTCTTGGCTTGCCTCTTCAACTAAGTAATAGAATTTCTTAGCATCTTCATTTGGACCATCATAAACTCCTTCATCTTGTGCAACATCTCTAAATTGATCATTCAACAACCCATCAATGTCATCACGTGAGTAATCCATATCATCATCAACATTCAACTTGATATCCCATTCCCCGTGATTGATCCATCTTGTATAACCTTTAACAAATCCATAGCATATTAGATGATCATACACTACATTCCTTCGTGTCCAACGAATATTACAACATTTTGCACATGAACACTGAATTTCCTCGCCTTGAGGATCTCCATAAGAGTAAGCAAAATCTAGGAAAGATTCAACACCAACAATATACTCTTTGCTATACCTTGCTAAATCCATCCAATCCTTGGATGGGAGATTTGAATTCCTAAAAATAAATATTGATATTTCATCTTTTAGTAAACAATCATTAAATCATTAACTACTTCACAAATAAATTTTGAGATGATAAAAAATTCTTACCTAGTCATGGCACTTATGCTATGCCAAATCAAACCTCGAATCCTCCAATGTTTTTGAATGTTTATTATACTTCTATGGAAAAATAAGTAAAATTAATAGGATTGGCATAACTAAGAAAGAAAGTAAACAAATGGAACTCAATTGATTAAAATTTAAAGTTTTGTGAGTGAATTTAAATACTCCTCATCAAATTTGTTTTGCACAATTTACATAGGAAACTAATCAGTTATACAACAAGTGTTATCTAACTACAGAAAATTAATAACCTTAGTCAAATAGAAATTTTAATAACATAAAAAAAATGTTGACATATATCTAATACACACAGAGAACAATCCTATCCCTCAGACACACTATTACAAAAGGGTGAGAAAGTACAGAAATTTCAGTAAATGTGGAAACTTGAAGAAATGTTCAAACTTACCTACCACATAGTCAATGAAGTGAAATGAGATGTCGAGGACGATTCTGGCTGAAGCAAAATTGACAAAGTATTGAAATGCTTAAACAATATACGACTTTGATTAAGCAAAGAACTAATGCCCACAAATATATATATCCTTAGCAATGAAGGAATTTAAATGAACTAATTCAGATTAAGAATTATCTATCCCTGGGTGGCAGAGTCACTCTCTCATAAACAGTTTTCTTAATGCTCTGCCTACCTACATGATGTCTGTGTACCCTATGCCAGCAAGTGTAAGAGACATATTAGATGCCATCAGAAGAAATTTCCTTTGGCAAGGAAACTGTGATCCTAATAAGCACAAGTTTCACATGGTCAAGTGGGATGAAGTTTTAGTCAACAAGAAAGAAGGGGAACTAGGAACAAGGATTCTAAAGTTACAAAACCACAGCTTGCTTATGAAATGGCTGTGGAGATTTTCATCTCAAGAACAATCGTTGTGGAAAGATACCATTAAGGCCAGATATGGAAAGGAGACAAGGTGGATCAGCAACATAGCAACACAACCATATGTCACCGGAGTGTGGAAGACAAACAGGAATTTATGGCCAAAACTTGTAAACAAGTGCACAATTAAGATAGGAGATGGTGGAAAAACTCTGTTTTGGGAGGACGTTTGGGTGGGACAGGTTTCACTCAAAGCTAGTTTCCTTGACCTATTCAGCTTGAGTCTGTAGAAAGTGGCCACTGTCAAAGAAATGAGAGATGCTCAGGGTTGGAACTTAAGGTTCATGAGACCTTTAAATGATTGGGAGGTGAATAGCATGGTTGAATTTCTAAATATTTTGGAACGATACAAGGAGCTCAATAACAGTGAAGACAAACTGCTATGGGCTCCAGATAAACATGGGAGATTCTCAGTGGGATCAGCTTACAGAAACTCACAGAGGACACACACTCAACCAAGCTACTGGCCATGGAAAATGATCTGGAAAGTTAAGGTGCCCTTTAAGGTGTCCTGTTTTACTTGGCTCTTAGCAAAATAGGTTGTTCTCACGCAGGATAACCGTATGAAGAAGGGCCTCCATTTGTGCTCCAGATGCTTTTTTTGTGAAGGTGAGGCAGAGACAATAAATCATCTCTTTTTACACTGTAAGGAGACAATGAAACTTGGGCAGATTTTCTTCAATATAAGGGGCATCAGTTGGTCTATGCCTAAAAACATAAAGGAAGCGTTGGCATGTTGGAATCGGGATGGAAATCAGTCAGGGCAATGGGAGAGATGGAAGATTGTCCCAGCCTGCATTTGGTGGACTATTTGGCTGGAAAGGAATCAGAGATGTTTTGAGAACAAGAGCTGCTCCATGGAGAAGATGAAGCTGAATTGTTTAGCTCTTTTCTTTTTTTTGGTGTAAACATGAATATCCTCATGAAGATGAGGATACTCTTAGTATCTTAGAATTCTTAATGAGTTCATTGGAAAACAACAACACTTTTGTATTTCTGATTGTAAGTTTTATTGGAATACGTCCTGAGTATTCCTTTGTTTATAATACAAGTTACTTTTTCTCAAAATTATATTCTGTAAACATACAATCAATCAAAATAGAATTAAAACACCATTGTCCTCTCAGTCAACTACTAATAGTGGTTTAAAAAAATTATATGATACTCGTATTTAGGCTACTCATTCGTACATTAAACTAACTGACTTACATAATTTTGATTAAATAAATCTTCAAAACTTGTTCATATATCCTTAGTTTTCCGGTTCGTGCCACTACCTTCAAATTAAAATTACTAAGTTTAAATAGCTTTACATAAATAAAGATCTAACTTAGATTTTAATAAAGTACAGGAATGATATGAAGCAACAAAAGCCTATTTTCAAAAAGAAATCATGCACTAATAGAATTGCACTAAATAATATCTGCAAATCTATACACTTCAGCAAGAAACATTAGAGTAGATTACTTACAAATGTAAAACAAGGTGAGGATGTTCCAGCAGTTCCCCAATATCAAAAGAACCCACTAGCCAGCAATAACCTGAAAGTAATTTTTGCATCAAAACATGAAAAAATGACACTTGATTGAAGAACCAAATGGAAGTTGATAGAAGTCTCAAACGCTTCATTTAAGATAGAGAAGACTACAACAATGTTTACTTTAACCATGTATGCTAGGATAGGCTAGTAGAACATTTTGCATGAAATGATTCACAAAAAAGTCACAAAATCTGATATTATGCATCTATCTATACTATCTTAAAAGCATGAACTATAAAACTTGAAAGTCAAATTACTAATAAATCCTTAACTTAAAAGACCTACACACAAATTCCTATAATGCCCCTAACTTACAAAACATACAATTAAATGTGTGTGCCTTTATACCAGCCTCCAGCACCCTACGCTTGACCTCCTTCCCAACAGTCACTACCTACGCCGCCGTCACTTTGAACATATGCCAACGTTCATGACTTCCCAAATAGACACATCCTTATCTTCTATGAATTCGAACAGATGGCAACGTCCATGAATTTCCAAATAGTGGCAACCCTTAGCTTTTCACTCTGTAAAACAAACAAACCAGACCAATGCTTCCCTTCAAACCTCCAATCATCGGATTTAACACACAGGTAGACTCTGTCACCCCACATATTCAAACGTTCGACCTTTGCAAATAAAAAATTCCACTATTGTCTATCCACATCCTCTCCCGACCTCGCACAAAACAGTTGTATACAAGACAAGTTGTAGAAGTACAATCAAAGGGTACCATTTTTATTCATAAAATTCATTTGGGTATGAATAATTTGAGACTGGACTTTAGGTTGTATAAAATGCATTAACATTAACATGGGAAACAGATTACAGCTTCCCAACAAACATCTAAATTCTGTAGAAAACTATATGGTATACATTGTTATATTCGCTTAGTAAATCAAACCTTTTTCTTCACTATGTTATTTGTTTTCCCCTGGGTTTGAGGAATTAAGACAGCAGGAAAAAACAGAGAATAAATTGAAGAAGAATTGTGATCATATTTAGCAGCATGAATCATCATCTATTGTGACATCCTTACACGTTGTTGCTAGTGAATGTAAAAGAGATAAAAGAATCATTTCTCACAAAAAACAACGCATACTATTGAGGCTCAATAGAGAAAGCTGAGAGGGAGATTTCTGTTTGAGATTACAAACTCCATCACTAGAAAATATTGTTGGGGGCTTTTGAAAATACTGTAGAAGCTTCCAACGCTTATCAATCTAAGACCATCATGTTTCATAAACTAGTCAAGGCAAAGCAGCAGTAACATACTACTAACAAGCATAATGTATGGCAAAATAAATTAGTGAATGTTAATTGAGGACATGAAAATCTACATTGTCATGAACGATTTCAGCCAAAATCAGCTTATCAATCTAAGGAAAAAATGAAATCATGTGCTTAAATAATGACTAATGCCCACGACAAAGAATTATCTGATGCGTGTAATACTACTATACAAGCTAGAAACCAAGAAATCAACACAAATCGTATCAACAACATAAGAAAATCAAAACACACAAGCGAAATTTTTTACCCCTACACAATAAACCTAGATGCAATAAATCTAGACTTCAAAAATAGAGATTTCTACCTGATAAACTCTATCCTAACAAAATCCTTTCGATAGTTCTTTCCCAGGTGAGTAGTAACTCATACTGCCGGTGGACAACCATCAATGGAGCTCGAAAACTTCAATTTCAAAAAAGGGATTTTCGTATTTTGAAACCATTCGATTTGCTTTGTGCAAAAATCATTACTTTGTGAAAAAAATCATTACTTTGGACACTAATTCTGTGTATTGAAAGAAGAAATACCTGAATCAATTTCTAAGTTAGGGTTTGCTGATGAAACTTCAACAGTGAGAGCTGGTGATGAAACTTTGACCGTGAGAGCTACGATGAAACTTCGAGACAGAGAGAGAGAGAGTGAGTTTTGTGTTCTTTTTTTTGTCCAATTAAAAATTTGAGGGAGAGTGTAAATATTTTGGAGGGAATAGAATATTTTCGTGAAAATATTATAAAAACTATAGTGCCAAACTTGTAAAGTGTTGTTTTAAAAATTATTAAAATAGCACATTTTAAAAGTGTAGCCATATGGGCAAATAAGTGTAGCCAATAATATCATGATATGGCAATGCTTATTAAGTGTATCCTATACCACTAAAGAGGACGCTTTATAAACGTTGTCAGTAATATCGTGGCCAAAAGCAAAAAACTAAGGCTACGCTTAATAAGTGTACCCCAAAATATTTTAGGATTCAGTGTTGCCGTAGGCCTAAAATGTTGTAGTGCTTGTACAACTAGGACTAGTTGTTGTATCTAGTAGTAAAATAGAATTCTTCTCATTCTCTATCTAGTCTTATAAGTTGTTTTAATAGAGAGCTGAGAAGTTGAAAGAAGAACGAAAATTTAAGTAGCCGGGGAAACCTTTTTTTTCTACTCCTCTTCATCTTCTTCCTCCACCCATACTCCAGAGTCCCGACAAGTCTAATGATGCACCTCTTCTAACCTTCTACTACTCTCCTCAACTCTTTTTTTCTATTTTGATTTTTGTCTCTTCCTTCGTTCACTTTCAGCCAGAGTAGTCAAAAGAATTTCAAACGATTGTTTGCTAATTATAGTGAAAAGGAGGAAAATTAAAAACCACCCCTCTTATATAATGATAATTGTGGCATCATTGAACATGCTTTAGTCTTGGGAAAAATAAGTCAATGTGAATGAAAAGATAGAACATGTAAAAGCTTTTAATCAACTATATATAATAAAGGAGGATGCTATATTTATCCAACACTTAAGGAGTAGAGACACACCTTGGGCTTTGAATTACTTGTAGATCAAAAGAGGCTTTAGCTCTAGATCCGAACTTACTTGCAAACGTGTAATATCTACATCAAAATCATGGATGGACTAACCGAATGCATTAGAGTGACAATTGAAATGAAATGTTTTTGGCAAAATACTTCAGCTCATCCAGAACCGGAAGCTAATAAGTGTCGGACAATTACAAATTTATATATATAGAAGAACAGAAATGTAACTACCTTTGAAAAATAAAATGGATCCAATTTCGAGTCCATCTGAAAAGGTACACATGAAAGTATGATTGTCAGCCGCAGTGATGGATCAAGGATTTTTATTCAGGGGATTCGAAAAATAAAAGAATATTTTATAGTTTATAGGGAATTCCCTCCTTTAAACTATGTACGTAAAAAAATGTTTACAATGGGGACGCTAGGGTCAACTTAAAAGAAGATCTACCACTATGCTAGCTACCAGAGGCGTATCCAGGATTTTGGGATAATGGATGCACTATTATGAAAAGGTGGATCTAAACGGTTTGACATTTAGGTTCATATCATTGAAAACAGTTAAAATTTTAAAATTATAAGTCCAAAATTGAAATGCTTAATTAATTAATTAAAACACCAAAAGTGCTATCAATAACCACTTAGAGAGGTGTTACCCAATTTTAGAAAGAAAAATAAAACAAGATAGATATAAAAGTCAAATTTCTAACCTCACTAAGAGGTGCACCAAATCATCGTCGCATTATATGAAACTTTGAGTGTGGGTTCACACATTTATATTTAACAAAAAATTAAAAAATATAACACTACTATATATGATTTCAGGAGGGGAGCATGGGTTCACGTGAACCCAGTGACCCCCTCCTACATACGCCTCTGTATGCTACTGTTTACTTCATGTTCATGAGGGGGTTCAAAATTAATATATCTACATAAATACAGAAAATTTACCTTATACATACCGTGTAATTTTTTACCGAGGGGTTCAGGTGAACCCCTGGAACCCACGTGGGTCCACCCCTGGTCGAGTGGCTCGTTGTATAGTTCTCGGGCACAATATAAGGTATCTCTACTTTCTCACATTCAATCATTTAAATAAACAGAAAACTATGTAACGAACCAATGGTAGCACCATAATACCCCTTTCTGCTGATACTGATATTTAGTGGTCATATACACAATCAAAAACTTGATGTCCTTTCTATTCAAGAAGCTTCCTAGGCATGAGCCGATCTAAGATTTAAACTTGATGAGTTCAACCTTTACGGATCTTAACACGTGTAACACTGAAATAATTGTAATGGTAAAACTATGGGTTCATATCTAGTGCCAATTAGAAATTTTCAACTGTTACAAGCATGGTAGCTTGAAGAGTGTTAAGAGTTTGACAATATATTTAAGAAGAAGCAACGGAGAGACCCAAAATAACTCTTTCATTTTGAACAGTTATTAGACAATATCTTAGATAAGTTGAGGAAAATAAACATTTTTAAGGAACATTTATTAAGAAATAGAGGTAAATTTAAAGCTAAATAACTCAAGCATAACTAAGATGTAAAAAGGAGGGGAGCTACAAATGATACAAGTTACAGCTCTTCATTTTTCATTCACACCTTTTAAAATCCAATATAATTTATTCAACAATAGAATTAACTCAACATAATATGATGATATAGTACATATATATGGCCCATCAATATTTTGTTTAGATATTGAGTCAGTTCTCTCTCCAATTTGAGGGGAAAATAGGTATTTAATTGATTGAGTGATCCTTTAAATGCTAAATGCATAGTTAAGTAATTTTTTTGTTACAAATAAAAGAAAATATAATTTTATCAGATAATTTCAGATAGGCGAATGATTTGCAGAACGGAAAAGGGTCATATTTATCCTTGTACTCTTAGAAAAGGATTATATTTACCCCTCGTCATACTTTTTTGATATATTTACCCTTATCATCCAACTTTGGGCACATATTTGCCCTTGAAGTGTTAAGTCTCGGTATCCCACTTTTATCATCCTATGTGGCACATACATGGTGTCTACATAGATATTATTTTATCACAATTAAAATTTTACTTTCTATTTAATATTCTACTCAACCCAATTAGTAAAAAAGTTCAACCCACCCAATTATAAAAACCCATTAAATCTAAATCGTATACCCTTCCCCTGCTTCCCTTTAACCCATTAGAGAAACACGATACAAAGAGACAACACAGCTACTTTGACTAAATTCACTTATGGCATTTTGTAATCTTACATTGTACTGTGTTTTGGATGTAATAAT
This sequence comes from Solanum appendiculatum, assembly GCA_018342035.1. Classification (NCBI taxonomy): domain Eukaryota; kingdom Viridiplantae; phylum Streptophyta; class Magnoliopsida; order Solanales; family Solanaceae; genus Solanum; species Solanum appendiculatum. Next base: position 796,665 of record JAGDQO010001042.1, on the reverse strand, counting down.
TGGGTCTCTATTCGTTTTTCCTTCTTTGTTTTAGATGTGTTTTCTAGTGGTGATATTTAGTGGTATCGTAACATGATTAACCTTAATTTTGATATCTTAGATTTGCTATCTTCCTGGTGTTTAAAATGCTTCAAGACTTGGTTACGTTGTCCCTCTTTTAATTTTTCTTTTTGAGCTGCAAATACAAAATGCCTAATTATATATGAAAAACAGCGTCAGTGTAAGATAATACAAGCTTCATCTCAAGAAATTAGAGCTTGTTGTATGGGTGGTTTGTAAATGTGTAAAATAGAACTTCATCCTCTCTTCTCTAATTTCTAACTAATTTTCCCTTTATCACATTATCATCCCGTAAATGTTCCCTCTTTGTATCATGTTTGGATGGAGGGGACGGGTATAAGACTTAGGTTTAATGGGTTTTTATAATTGAGTGAGTCGGATTTTAATAATTGGGTTGAGTAGAATATTAAATAGAAAGTAAAACTTTAATTGTGATAAAATAATATCCATGTGGGCACCATGTAGGCGCCACATAGGATGATAAAAGTGGAATAATGAAACTTAACAACTCAAGGGCAAATATGTACTCTCAAAGTTGGATGGTAAAGGCAAATATATCAAAAAAGTATAACAAGGGGTAAATATAACCATTTTTTAAGAGTACAAGGGCAAATATGACTCTTTTCCGTTTGCAGAATTACTTTCGATAATACACATGTTTAATTTACTTTTTTTATAAAGCTCTTTTAAATCTAAAATAATCTTTCTCATAAATCAATGTAGTAATCTCCCACTTGAAATACAAGGAGCCTGAAAGAGTTAGAATGCAAAGACGGGGGTGTTAAAAAAAAAAAAAGGGAAATAAGGATTTAGCAAATTGATTACGTATAATAGGCTTCAAAGTTAATAATTGTGTAAAAAAATGTTTACATGATTCTGTGCATATAAAATAAAGGTTGAACCCATCGATGACTCCTTAAAGTTGGCACCAAATTTCACTTAGACACTTTAACTGAACTTTGTTCATTTTAGACACCTTATGTAGCGTTTCATTATGTCATTTTGACACTTTTTTGACAATCGCCCAAATATAAAAAGTGTGTGTAATACACTCGCCGATGACGTGTCAATGTGACGAATTAAATGAAGACACCTGGTATATATATATATAAAATAATTCTTAAATAATGACTTTTTAGTTGAAAATAAATGACCAGTCATTTGATGACAAGTGGCATTTTAAACTCAAATAATATTTTTTTCTTAAAAAGAAATTAATCACCACCCATGGCCAGTCTTCTTCTTCACCCCACCCAACCCACCCCAACCCCAACCGCTCCTCCACCCCCACCAGCAACCAGATCGTCCTCTCCATCCCTACCCACCCCAACCCCAACTGCTCCTCCACCCCACCAGATCATCCTCTCCACCCCCACCCACCCCAACCTTAACCCCTTTCCCACCCATTTTGTCTTCTCAAGAAGCACTTTCAAAATAAATTTAATTACTTTGTAAAACTTCTTTTACAAAAGCACAATTTTTTCTTCTTTTCTTCTTAAAATCAGCTATTAATTATTTAACAATAGAAGATTTTTTTTTCGCAATTCTCCTATGTGCAGAGGATTCAATAAGTGAAAAAGAAGTAGGTGATTATTTCGTGACACTAAAATTTAAACTTTTAAAAATCTTGTGGATTGAAATTCACTTTTTTATTTGTGGCATCATTAAATCTATCTCACATAGAAAAAGTTTAAGTTTCAGATATGGTAGCTAGAAAATGGAGAAGAAAGAAGATTTTTTTTTAAAAAAAATAGTCTCTCACGCGCGGAAAGTGTGTGTATCACACTCATTATTCCATGTCAGCAAAAAGTGTTAAAATGACACAGTGAGATCCTACATAAGGTGTCTAGAATGAACAAAGCCCAGTTAAAGTGTCTAAGTGAAGCTTAGTGCTAACTTTAAGGGGTCACCGATGGGTTAGCCCTAAAATAAAATCTTACCTATAATAAGCTTCAAAGTTACTAATTTGTAACAAAATATTTACACCATCAATGCATATTAGTTAAACTTTTATCTAGTATGATGAAAGATTTTATGTAGTTTGTCCTATTTCTATAATTTATTTGTTTAATAATATCTGTAACACTTTATAAAAGAAAAAAAAAACTACAATCTACGAACAGAAATTGGTATAAACTGTTTATCTGTTGAAAAAAATTCATTATTTTTAGGAAAATATTATTATGACTTGTTTTAATTCTCTCATTTTTTATACTTTCTCTAATTTTATTCATTTTAAAAATAAATAAGTTTTGGAAAGAGAAAGTTTGTCTTTTAAGTTTTAAGTATTGAAATTAAAAAATGAGATTTTATTTTTTTATTAAAGAAAAGGACTTAACCGTGTGCTGCTGACTCGAAACGTGTGGACTATTTGAGCTCTTCGTCAACTGTGAAGATCTCATACATGACCTAATAATAATAATATGAAAAATATTACACGTTTCATGCCTTTGAAACGGTCAAATTGTCACGACTTTATTATTTTTATTTTCAAGTTGAAAACGATTTTAAAAAAATTAAAGTTGTATTTGGACACGAATACGATAATAATAATAATATAGCTAGTGAAATTTCATGAAGAAGATAGAATGTGCTCAGACTTATTACTATATCGTGAAAGTAGAGATGTTATTTTCAAAATATGTTTGGACAAAAATACTAATCGAAGTTATTTTGAATTTTTGTGATGATTTAGAATGAAAATGGTAACAATAACTTTTCAGAATCTTTTTGAATTCCGATTTTATTTTTTATTTTTGAAAACCATCCATGGCCAACAGGCACTTAAAATTGAACAATTTTGTCTTTTATATTCATTTGTCTAATATCATACCCTGTTTTAAAAAAACTTTAACTTCAAATATTATTTGCGAAACAATATTTTTTTTCTATTTAATCAAGGAATCCCTTTAATCAATTATTTCAACTTCAATTTAAAATAGAGAATTTGTAGTTGAAAATTTAACTTTAAAGTCTATATATTTCAAGCTAAGTGAAATAATAAGTTTCACATACAAGACTTCAATTTTCTTTTTTCAAGTATAGTTTACGTCTAATCCACAGGGATGAGACGGTATTCACTTATACTCTTTCGATAGAAATTTATATTGTATACCTAAGATATATTTTATATGTTTATATACCTATATAAATTTTTACAACTGATGTTGACACCTACTAAACTCGATCTTTTTCTAATATGATATGATTGTTAAATGACCTAACAAGATTTCATGCTCATGGGGTACATCGATTCTTAAGTTATTAGTAGCTAGCTAGACTCACAAACACGATCATTACAAGAATAAATTAACAAAAAGAAAAGGGTTATATTTATGCATGTATGAGCTATGTACCTCTCTTCCCTTTATGAATTGCACCTTCCGTTCACTTTTACTTCTCATTTTTTTCTAAAATAGATTTTCATTTTTACTTGTCACTTTTGACATATCAAAAAAAGACAATTATATTTTTCCATGTTTGCCCTCAGCATTAAATACTTTTTCTTCAAATCATTTTCCAAGACTTAATACTAAACATCATTTAATAGGGATAGTTTGGTAAAATGCTTATATCAATAATTATTTTCTTAATGGGTGTGCCAAGTCAAAATGTGACAAGTAAAAGTTAACGGAGGGAGTAGTTCAGTTTTATAAATATACATATTACTAATAAGGAGTGTTAAAGTCTTAACCGACATTAGTTAATTGTCATTAGATTCAATGTTGCTATAGGCTTTAGGACATTTACAAAGAATGCTAATTGCCACTAAAAATGCATATTTAGCGACAATTAAATTATGTTCATTAATTAATTACCGCTAAAAATAATTTTTGTTATAGTGTATATTTATGCGTATGTCGATAATCCATTGAATCTAGCTTTATTTTCCTTTAGATCAAAGTTTGTTTCAACCCTAATTCGTTAGGGAAAAAATAATTTTTAAGTAGATTCAAGTTGTGTGTCATTAGACTCTATGCTACAGATCAGATACGATTCTTGTTTACCCTAAAAATAGTATAGTTAAATTTATATGAGATAAAGAGTAGTATCTTAGTTTAACCCTTTATTTTTTGTCCGTTTATTAATGATTTGAATATAGATTGAGTAATGGGATAAAAAATTAAAGCAAGCTAAGGAATAATGAGTTTAGATCTAGTAATTATGAGATTCTACGACGAGTAAATGAGATAAATAAAGAGCAAGGTTATGAATCTGAATGTCTTGGGGCATATTAATTAATATGTTTTTGAGAGATAGACCTCGACTCTGAGAACGCCCAGAAGCTAATGAGGAGTGGATAAAATAAAGTTGAAGGGAACTTAATGCACAAGAAAATATAGAGTTGTTTATTGCTAGAATTTAGAATGCCTTTACAAATGACTGAAACAAATTATTTATAGGTTACAATAGTGAGACACTAGCTAATGAAACTACCCCAATTTGGCCCTAAAGTACCAAGACCAATGAACGGAGGCCTCAAGGAGATGTCGTTGATGATGCCAACTAACAATCTTGCAATCCCCAGGTCCATACGAGCACGTGCATGCACTTGATCCTTCTTACATCTTGTCCCCCATTGTCTCTTATTCACGTCATGAGCGTCTGAACCTTCCTTAGCCTTTAGCATATTTTTTCTTTCCCTTTATCAAGAGTGCCTTCTTGGGGAACCGACTTTCTTAGGCTCTCCTGTTCTTTTCCTCAAATGTCACGTGTATTCAATCAAATCTCACATTATACAATTCTCAAGAAATTATGAATTCAAAACTTTTATATAGTCCCAAATAAATTTGAAATATAAAATGATACCGATAATCAAAATTAAGTAGGATGCCAATAGGTCGTTATTTTTGTCGCCATATTACTTCCTCTTCTTTTTTCGATAATGAATGATGGTTATGATGATTTTTAACGATGGGTATGCTGATTTTTCTAATTGTGGAACAGTTATATATAAAGTGTATATCATTTGTATGTTCATTCTATTATTAGACAAATAGTGATATACACACGACATATAAAATATATACAGTTTCACATACAAAATACATACAACAACATAATTGCATTTTTTGTGTATGTCATTTGTATGTTTTTATCTGATATATATAATGATATAAATTATTTTTTATAATCATAGTGTCTCGCACCTCGTTTAATTCTATGTGATATTGGTCACCTTCTAACAACAATAAGTACTAGGTAACTCTGTCCATTAAAACTAAGACAAATGAATGTGACATCTCATAATTCTCAAGTTACTTCATTGACCACTAGAACATACTCTTGGATGTTATACAATAATATAAAAAAAAATATTTTGTCTAGAACATACTCTTGGATGTTATACAATAATATAAAAAAAAATATTTTGTGTATGTCACTTGTATATTTTTATATTATTTGTATACATTCTATTAGAAAAAACTATTGCTTATTTTTGAAAATCTATTTTTTTTCATCAAAGTGAATAATTAGAGGCCTAATTTTATATCTCTCGGTAAAAATCCCCATATAAAATAAGACAAATAGAATAAAGTAATGTTTGATCATATATTTTGAATCAGATTTTGAAAATTCATCTTCAAAAAATTTCAAGTTCCAAATATTAATTTAGTTGAGTTTCTGAGATATCCACTCACAAAACTTTTAAAAATTTTAAAGTAAAATGCTCAATCAGACACAATTTCAAATTCTGAAAATCACAACTTCAAAAACTCAAATTTTCAAATTTCAATTTCCGATAAGGAAATGAAAAGGGCAATTTGGGAAAATAATAGTAGTAAGGTAGGACCCTCAAGGATTCAAAGTCCAACCAAAGTAAAGTTAGACTCCAGCTGTCACCTTTGGAATTATCTTCCAACCAATACACTTGACTGACTAATCATTATTTCATCAAACACCTCCTAAATATACTCTCTCAAAAACCCAAAAAATTAAAGGTAATTCTTCTTCTTCTTCTCTACATTACGCATTTTGCATTTTCTAGAAGATTTTTCTCTGTTCCCTTCACATTTCTTGGAATATCCCCACCGACCCAGATCGGATTCTTGCAAAATTAATCAAGTTTTCTGTTACCCATTTCAGATTCTGTTGGCATTTGAGAGTGACAACTTAGTAGAGTGTTTTACAGGAAAAGAAAGGATTTTTAATGCATAAAGATCCTATCTTTAGTGGGTTTTAAGTGATTTTGGGGTAAATGAAATGCAAATCTGTTGTTAAGGACAGATTTCATGGGTTCTTGTTTTAGTATTGAAGAAGATGAATCAGAATCGCGATCACATAACAAGCCAGGTTTTTTTTTCTCTTTCTCTGTTTTTCGGTTTTTGGGGTTTTGATAGTTTTGTTATAGAATGTAAGTTTAAATTGTTGATTGATTGCGCATATATGTCTGATGGATCCATTGATTAAGATCAATTCATGTTTAAATGGAAAATTGTGCATTGATCTGTTTTTGTTGTGAATTGTGATACTGCTCATGAAACTTCTAAAGTAAAGTGAAGTTACTCCCTCCCTTCATTTTTACTTGTCCAGTATTGACTTGGCATAGCAATGACAATTTTACTGTATCGCCCTAAGTGATAAATTATCATTTGATTTTCGAAACTGGACAAGTAAAAATGGATGGGGAGTACTGTTATTGGTTTTACCAATGCTGCTAATCTCGAAATGGTTAAGGCCTCTGAATTCTGATTGCCAAATATGAAAGTTGCCTGTCTGATTGGAATTTGGATGTCAGTAACCATTTGAGAATTATCGATTAGGTAGAATTTCCATGCCATTGCCACTGAACTTGAATCACAATTGACCTATTTCATTTGATTAGTGGAATTTCTTTGACCTTTTACTTAGCCGAAGGACTTGAGATGTTAAACTTTGTGCTGATTTTTAAGCACAAAACTGATTATTTACCAAGCTGTCATCCCATCTTAGACAATAATAGCTGTTGGCTAAATGAGAGTCTCTTCAAGATCTCTGCAAACAATGTCATGCATATGCTACTAATTGATGTAAAAAAAAAGGCTTTTACAGCTTTTGGAACATGGGATCTCCTAACTGCAAAGTATACAAGTAAAAATTATATCTTATCTTGAAGAGAATCTAATGTGAATATGATAATTGAGGGATTCTGTTTTTTCTTTTACTTCCAGTTGGCCATGGAGTTGGTGCATATCCCAGGTTAAATCCTGTAATTCCCCAGAACACTAATCTTAATGCTCATGACACTGAAAAGGCAAACAGCATTGTGGTGATACCCAAAAATGTCAAGGACCTGCGGCAGAATCCTGGGAGTAGCGACCTTGATATCTTCACATATGAAGAGATGAAGTTGTCTACCAAGCACTTTCGACCAGATAAGGTACTCGGAGAGGGTGGGTTTGGCATTGTCTACAAAGGAGTTATTGATGAACTTGTAAGGCCAGGATACAAGACCACATATGTTGCCATTAAGGAGCTTGATCCAGAAGGTCTTCAGGGCGACAGAGAGTGGCTGGTAGGTTTTCATCTTATTGACTATTAAACACCATATTACTTAATTGCAGTCTCTGTGGAATTGAACCGTGGAATTCTAAGTGTCATTAGATTAGTAAAAGGATTTTCTTAATACCTTTGAACCGATAAAATCAGCATATCTGTATCAACTTTACTGAATTTTTGAATACTGACACTACCAAAATGGGGGTTAACATAAAATTGGAAAATATTGCTGTTGTTTCCATTATTTACATTCTGTTGATATCCCTGCGTAAAAACTTAATAAGAGAACATGGCATAAGGTGAAAAGAGAAGTATATACATAGCTCTATAGAACATATATTGCCTGAGATATCTCCAGAAACTAGATGGAATCACCATTTTAGGACAGATTCCTCACGTTTTTATTTTGAAGCATAATAGTGACTTGAGTGTGGGCGTGTGGCCTTCTATTGTGCTGTGAGTTGTAATTTCATGCTGCTGTACTTTTTAGGTACAATTGTGTTGTCTAATCCAAAATATTTATGTAAACAAATCTCCTGAACAACATGATCTTTCAATGTAATTTATTAAGAATGAATGTTCATAACTTGTATGAAACTGAGTAAACTGTGGGTGTGTTCGGTATGATGGAAATATTTTCTTAGAAAATGTTTTCTAGGAAAATAAATGGGTTTCGTATTTAATTTCTTGTGTTCGGTATGCAAGAAAAAAATATTATCCTAAAAGCATTTGTATATAATCTAGACCAAATACTATGAGAGGTGGAAGGTAGGGGGTGTGGGGTGGTGGGGATGAAGATGAGGTGTGTTGGAAGGGAAGGGGTGTAGGGGTGTGGGGGGGGGGAGGGGGGAACACTATCAATGTGGAATGCCACTTGTCTCACTTGTTTTCAATACTTCCATGAGGGAAGTCATTTCTCTCAAAATGTTTTCCTCCGTACCTAACATACCCTGTATGTTGACTTCATGGACAATCTTCTTGTAAACCGTTGAACAATAAAAGAAACTTACCATATTTTTGTATGTTGCAACTTAACTGAGTTCAGAAGTGCCCTTGTGTCTTTCTCTTTTCTCCAATATCCGATATAAAGAGGTCAGTTCTCCAGGTTTCTGATTTTAAATTATAGGCAGTTGTATCATTCTGGTTCATTTGTTTTGTTTTTTCTCATGTGTTTCAGGTGCTTTTTGTCTTTCTATAAATTCTTTTCTCAAAATTTCTTTCTTTGTTTCTACTTTTCACTTATTCCTGTGCTAATCTCAATCGCCTATGTCTATTTCTCTAGCTACTCAAACAAGTAGTGTTTTTCAAGATGCTTCAGTGGTTTGACTTGTGGTCCAACTTTTTCTTTTTTTCCTTTGTGATATAAAGACCAAATATTTTGTTTTCAATGGATTCTTTGATGTCAATTAATAGATATTACATCTCAACTGCATACAAATTAATAGTGACATGCATTTGGGAGTGCGCAAGACATGTAAAGGTCTTTGCTAAGTGTACTTTTTAGTCTGCTGTTTGACAAAAAAATTGTCTTATGAACCAGACTTGCCACGATGCACTCAAGTGCAAGTTCTACTACAATAATTTTCATGACTGTGCAGCAAGTTCGGCGACTCTGTTGTTCAATGGCATATCAATCTTTTATTTAACTCATTTACATGCAGGCAGAGGTGAATTACTTGGGGCATATTCGACATCCGAATCTGGTGAAGCTGATTGGATATTGCTGTGAGGATTACCATAGACTGTTGGTTTATGAATATATGGCATCTGGCAGCCTGGAAAAGCACCTTTTTCCAAGTGAGTACTCAGTATCCATGTCAGTCCATGTTGATAAAGGGTAGTAAGACTAATATCCACTCTAGAACACAAAGAAACAACAAGCACTCATGAATTTTGGATTTACTTCCTAAACTTTCAGAGAGACTTGTAATTTTAAATTAGTTTTCTGTTGATATCGACACCAATGTTGCATTAGGTACAAAGAACAACTGTTCTGTGTATTTAAAGCTGAACATTTGTACAATATAATTATGATGAAGAAGATGCACCTATCTGTGCAGTGTCACTGAAATTATAGAAAATCAACATAAATATCGTGAATAATGTTCTTTGTTTCCAAATCCTTATTTAACTGGTCAGTATTTTCAGTAGTTTGTCTCTTTCTTTCCTCAACTATGGCTTGTGCTGTAGGAGTGTGTGCTACTCTATCTTGGTCAAGAAGAATGAGAATTGCTTTGGATGCTGCTAAAGGGCTTGCTTTTCTTCATGGAGCTGAAAGGCCTATAATATACAGGGACTTCAAGACGTCAAACATTTTGTTGGATGCGGTGAGTTGTCTTTTTCATGATGTATTTTTTTCTTTCAAAGCCTCTTTCTGTGTTTATGGTCTTCTTCAGGTTCATTTGTTAATAGAGACCTAAAACTGGTATTTATTACTTGCTGAGAAGAAATTATAAGTTCTATACCATCTTTGCCTTTGTTTAAAATTTGATGCAGGACTTTAATGCAAAGCTTTCTGACTTTGGACTTGCAAAAGATGGGCCCATGGGAGATCAAACACATGTATCAACTCGTGTGATGGGCACTTATGGCTATGCTGCTCCAGAGTATGTCATGACCGGTAAGTCTTGTGGCTGCTTGTTGCACAAATCAGGCAAGCACAGAATAAAAGCTTATGAGATAACTGTTTGTTTTATGCGGCCGCTTATTTGGTTCAGTAGTAAAGTACCTTCGGAGCCTAGCAAAGAACATGGTTAGACCCATGTATGCCCAATTTCTCTTCAACCTTTAAAAATGGGTGGTTTGATGTTTTGGCTATCTTTTTAAACACTAATACAAGGAATGATATAAAAAAAAGAGAGGGAAAATATTCATATTAAATAAATATGAAGTAGAAGACACATCCATTTGCCTTCCTAAATCTTCAAAGAAACTGCATTTGAAGACTAAAGTATTAAAATTCTTCAACATAAATCATAGCATCTTCCTCATCTTCTTTATGCAGCCAAAGACCGAAATATTATACGTCTTACTGGTTATGCCTTCTGTTTATTGTTGTTTAATTTTGAATAGGCATCGCTGTCACCACCTGATGCTGTGAACTAAGATGTTTTAATTGCTTTATTCAGGACATTTAACAGCCAGAAGTGATGTTTATGGTTTTGGCGTTGTTTTGCTTGAAATGCTCATTGGAAGGAGAGCAATGGACAAAAGTAAACCTAGCCGGGAGCATAACCTTGTAGAGTTTGCTCGACCTCTCTTGAATCATGGCAAGAAACTTTTCAGGATAATGGACCCGAGACTGGATGGTCAATACTCCTCTAAAACTGCTTTAAAAGTTGCCAACCTAGCCTATCAATGCCTAAGCCAAAACCCAAAGGGAAGGCCTGTGATGAGTCAAGTTGTTGAAATACTTGAAGCCCTTCAACCACAAGATAAAGGTGAAGATGCAATTCTTCTGACTGGAAGTGGCAGTGTCACCTTATATGAAGCTAAAGCGAACCCACTCAAATGTGAAAGTGGAAGGGAAGCTGATGCACCAACGAGTAATCAAACAAATGGAAGAAGCAAGAGTGAGCTACCAAAGGAGTGTGACCTTTATAGTCCTTCACCTGATCTTGTAGTCGACATGGGATCAGTTTCTTCAAGAAGTTGAAAGGCTACCAAGCAAAAGCTAAGATGAAGCTAATGTTGTACCAAATGTATCTTTGTTTATCCACATTACATATCTTTTCTCTTAGCATTCCTTCATTGGAGGAACTATCAATATTTGGAAGACATCATGTGTCACTCCGTGTCTATTTTGTGTTGTATTGAGGAACTGCTTTAGCAATGAGACATTTGGTCATATTAGGGAAACAATAAGGTCTCTCCGAAGGAGAGACTGGCGTTGAGCATCATTTAGACCAAATATATTGGTATGACCTTAAGTTTTTGAAATTCTTTCTTTCTTGAATAGAGTCTTGAAAGGAAAACCAACAAAGAGTCGTTTAAGGGATTTTTTTTTGGGCTTCCATTTGGTATCCGGAGCCCGCATTGGAGCTTCGACTAAATTCGGATAGGGCCATTCATTTAAGGGATTTGCTGTTAGATTATATTGATACAGCTTGACATGACATGGTTGTAATGAAGAAAAAGGCTAAATAGGATAGTAAAATAAGATAACCAATCAGTTGAGTTTTCATGATTTCCTGCCTGTAAAGTGGTTGGATTTTTGTCTCCATAAAAATAGAAAAGAATAAGTCAAAGTATTAATAGTTTAATGCCAGATCTTTTGCCTAAAGTTAAACATGTTCAAAATAAGAAAAATATACCAAAAAGGTTAAAATGTCCCTAAAGTAGGTGAAAATCACCATATTTCCCATTATTAATAATTTGGCTCATTTATGCTCCTAAAGTTACTTTATTGAGCCGAAAAAGTCCTTATATCATAAGAATCTAATCGAGGACATATTTAGATCTACACACAAAAGTATGAGAGTATATTCAGTCCAATTTAGTTTTTTTATTGTAATTATGTAAAAATTGTGAAATTGTATTTTATAAAACAACTTGATTAAGTTGTAGTGAATTTTCTCACCAATTTAAGGTATTGCATAGACACATTCTGAGCCATTTTTAAGCAACCAAAGAATTAACATGCTAGTTTGTACAATTTAAGTTAAGAAGTTTTTAGGTAAAGATACAAAAACGCAGTATTTTCAAACCACAAAATATCTTTGCATTCCATCAAATCACCAAATGTCATAAGATTCCATCTAATCACAAATCACACATGCATCAAAATAACATAATTAAACATGCTTCAAACTAGAATTGTCTTTATATTCTATCAAACCACCTAATGTCACTAGATTCAATCAATTCTAAGAACATGTAATTTTTCCTTTTCGATCAAGGATGATTTACAGAGTGAAAAAAAATTAATTTATCAAGTCGGTTCAATTCAATATTTGGTTTTGGCTCATTTTTTTGTTTGAAGAAGCTCAGGTCCTCGATGCTGCAATAAGCCTCTTCCTGCCCCTTGTTCATTTCACTAAACTAGAAGGCAGTTTTCTTATAAATGCTCTGCTAAAATGAGATTGGAGAAGTAAAGACATGAAATGTACCGTTCAAATTCAACTGTACAACGTCACCTAATGAATGGTTAACAAGATGGCTGATATGTCAGCATTGTCAAGGAAACTGAGAAATGAACAAAAACAAATCACAGATTCATGAAAATAGAAACTGTTTTGACACTCTAGAAACTCATACTTCCCATTCTGCATATTCAGGTAAAGTTTTGAGTAGTTGGAAAAAGAAAAGAAAAGCTCTTTCTAAACATCAAGATTCATTTCCCCGCAAATCCATTCTCTTCAACTTTCTTTGGCATGCTATGGTGCATTTTTTCCTGCGATGAGAAACAAATGATGTCAAGACTGAAGACACATCAATGAAAGAGGAAAAGAAGCAGAAGCAACAAAAGATCTTTCTCAGGTCAACTTTACAATTGCTAACAGACAAATTCAAGTAAACGAATAAACACAAGCTTTGGTATTTCTTATAATGGTATCACTTTGTTGGTATTGCAGAGTCGTAATCGTGTTGTCCTTCCATTCTCTAGAAAACTCTAAACATCCTCTGTAGGAGTTCCAAATAGGGACATCATCACGGAAAATACTTGCTGCATTGTATTTTACAAACCTGTTTTTTTGAGAAACAAAAATCAGAAAACTGAAACTTCTCATCAATTTAAACTTCCTTCTCCACATGACCACTCTTTCCTATCCTAAAAATCGCAGGCTCTGTTATCAACTCTCAAATTCTACTTTTCAGCATGCATTGCATGGTAGATAATGCACGTTGACTATCACGCAAGGATCTATATAAATAAAGAAGCTTTCTGACCAACAAAATTCATAAAACCACTCCTCATAGAGAGTTAGAAAGCACCAGTTCTCATAGTGAAGCTTAGACCGACGGGGCATGGGCCCCCGACTTAAATGAGTGGTTTTTAACCCACATTTTGGAAAGTTCTGATAGGTTCTAAGTAGCAATCAGCGACCTTATATCTATCTGTCTTGCCCATGTTCAACAAGAGTTGCAGCAGGTAAATATAATTGATCATTCAATAATGTGAGCTTCTGACTGGAGAAAAATTTGAATAAGAAGAGACTTTTCTTACCCCAAATCTGGTTTAAGGTCATTGCCAACTGCATCAAAGATTTTCTCTCTGCTGGGTTAGAATATCCACACTTTATCATTTCCTGAAATGCAGAAAGAAAGTCCCGCTTTGCATTTGTATGGAGGACAATATAATCTGGTCCATGGACAGAACTCAATTCCACCACCTAAGTTTCAGAAAAAAACACATACCATGAGGCTTGAAGTTCACAATTTTTTCAAAAATGAATTATTCATGATCCAGATACATCATTATGTATGAAGTGATCAGACTATAATAACATGTTTTGCCATATGGCACAATTCAGAGCTGTTGCAAGTCGAAGAAACAAAAAGGCAGTGGACATGGCACCCAAGGGTTTGGCCTAGTATTAAATGTGGAGGCAAATCTTGGATATCAGGATTCAAATCGCAGTAAAGACAAAAAAGACAAGGTGATTTCTTCTCATCTACTTAAGTCTTGGGGGACAAAGTAGTCTGGTACTTGTGTGGTGGGAGGCAGTGGGAATCTGGTGTAAAAGTCGAGGTGAGCACAAGTTGGCCCAGACACTATGCGTTATTTACAACAACAAAAAAAACATGGGACAAAGTAGTCTGGTACTTGTGATGGTGGGAGGCAGCGGGAATCCGATGTAAAAGTCGAGGTATGCACAAGTTGGACTGGACACCACCGTTATTTACAACAACAACAAAAAAACCAGCAATGGACATGCCATCTAAGTCGTGAAAGATTGTAAACCAAGATAAGCAGAAACCTATGTTATAACAACGAATCACATATTTGGCAGAAAACATAACCAAAGGATTTACTAAAGTAGAGAAAAGCACAGTAATTTGATAAAGCATTCAAACCCCTACTAATATACCTTTAGTGCTACCAGCTATGCACTCCTAGTGGAACCTTTTTCCTAATCAAGCATACTTTGTTCATGTATACTTTCAAGAAATGTAAAGAAAAAGTATATTTTAAGATTTTGATAACCACAAGATGCACTTGCCTGTTGCAGCCAGGGAATTATGCTATTCACGTATGTTTGCTCAAAGAAGTATGATGCCAAAGTAGCCAAAAGATCACTTGCGGTCTTTTGGGATAAATTCTCCAGAACCGGCCCTGTTGTATCAATAAGTTCGAACAAAACTAGTTCATCACCAGAATATAGGGGTTCCATATAAGCAGAGTCTACATCCCCACCCAACAGATGTCCTTTGACAACTCTCCAGAGGTCATTCTTGGCATCTAAGTGATTTTGTTTGTCATTAGTTGTAGAATTTCTGCCAAAAACATCTTTATTTCTCCTCAATTGTCCTCCATGTGTTACCTGTCCACTATTTTGGTGTATGCCCATTCCAACAGGATATCCACCTTGTTTTGCAGCAGGGTCGATCCACATGTCTAGATTTTGATTTCTAAAACTGCTTAATCTGCTCTTCACAAGTGTCCTATCCCCCCGAACCTCCACATCTTTCGTGGGCACTAATGGAGACTTCCTATGAGGTATATCAACAGATGGCCTTGGGGTGTATGTGGAGAGTCTTGGGGAAGCAACAGCAGGACTTCTTTTCATAAATTTTGTTGTCGCTGGATCAGGAAATTTCCCTCCATGAGAAAGTTCCTTGGCCATTCTATCAACCATGCCTTCAAGACTGGATACCTTTATTTGCATCATTGATATGTTATCCACAATGTTGGATGTGAACTCCTGAAAGTATAGTTACAACAGGGGTGGTCAAATAATCAAATGAACTTGTTTTTTTTTAACAAGGCACCAACTAAAATGTTATACATCATATATAGAAAGTAAGAAACTTAATCAGATACAAGCATAATGCATATACTGAAGCTTCCTCTTTACTGTTATACAGTTATATTTGAAAGGACAATTTCCAGGAAGTTTAGTTCTTGGCTTACTTTACATTACAGATTAATACTACAAGAGCATGTGATGTGCCTTCCACAAAATGGCCTGATACACAATGGTTAGTTGTCATGATATGCATTGGCTGATCCGGACTAACACAAAAGAAATGTTAATTTAATTACCTTTAATAAATCCAGTAAATTGGATTGCTTATTTTCAATGTCTAACAGTTGCTTTCTGACAGATAACATTTCCTTGGCTACTTGAGAACAACAGCCATGCAATTTTTGAGAACTCAAATCAGTAACTGTTGAATCTAAGCTTCTTCGGTCCTGCATTCCAGAAAAATACCGCTGTTCCTCAATACTGATTTCTTCAACTGCAGAGCGCCGACTTGTTCCCAATGGTGTACCCACACTGGCATCATCAATTACATCATGAGAACCTACAACTTCTTTGCGTTGAAAGTTATCAGGAAACAGATTTGACCCAGAAGAGCATTCCTGTTTGTCATCTATGTGCACATATTCATATTCAACATCATGAGAACTTCTAGTCCCAGCACCTTTTTCAAATGCCTTCGTAACAGAACTACCCTCTGATTCTTCATCCCTAACTTCTGGCACAAAGATTTTTCGGGTTTTTGGAACTGCTATTTCTAGATGCCACACATCAGCTCCGGAATGCTGAGGTTTCTCAACATGGTTATGGCCTGCTTTTCTCAAAGAAAGGGGAAGCTTGTTTTTAATCAAGTCACAACCAAATTTCTTAGGTGTGACATCCTTCAGTGTTGACTCACTGGCACTTGTTATATCACCATAGTCATCTTTATACAGATTTTCTGCATGATACAAACTATTATTACGCAAGTCACAAAATAAAAATAACAGAAGTCCATCCTCAAAATTCTGTTGGAAAAAACATGTAACTGGGAAACATGCCAGTCAAATGGCCAGCCTAACAAGGACAGAAGCAAGACTGACCTGAAACAAGATCAACATTTGGGTTTAAAAGCCATGAGCCTAAAGAACCAGCTCAATTTAACAAATGATCATAGCTCAAGAAGTAGAGCACTCAAATCGCAAACATTAATTACTTAGATGTGGGACGAATCAACTAGGTTATCGGAGCATTACATAAACGTTAAGAGTAAGATGAGACATGAGAGCTACCTGCAACAATTGAAAAAAATACCACACCAGAGAGCACTGACCAGCATACCTTTTATGGAAGAGCCTGCTTCGGAAGGTTCAGATGTACCATGGCCAGGAAGCCGTTTCCACATGTGTAAAGCTTGCAATGCCGAGTCCCTGACTGGTTTCACCTGAACAAAGCATATAAGGTTTAACATTTTCAACTTTCATATCAGGCAACCACCACAAGGAAGCTTACCACATGGCTCAATTATGCATTCTGACTGCAACACTTACCTTATCAAATCGACAGGATTCAAGGGTCCGGATGCTGGAGGATTTGAAAGCACTGAAGAATGCTCCACCAACTGAAGCAATGTCCCCTAATGCTGCACATGCAGCTTTTCTTGTTGCCCAATCACTGTTCTTGAGTCCTTCTTGAATGCTAGTCATTGCAGTTGATAAAGCACTATGTGTACTGGCACCACCAGCCTGATTATTAGAAAAATGTGAAAAATTGTCATCTTTATCTGATGTATAAATCAGCATTAGCTTGCAAACATAATTTGAAAAGTTTACTTAGGTGAAATTAGTGACCAAAAGGACATTTTCCTTGTTCTTTTAAGGTGCCAACTACATGTAGACAAATGCTGCACAACTGCAGAACTCAATAGGATCTAACAGTAAGTATAAACTGGAATGTTTTTATCCTTCAAGTCACACACAAATATTACCAGTATATGTGTGTGACAGAAAATTTCAAAGATCAAAGAAAATTACACAAGATAGACCAACCTGAATTATGCTTCTATTCAATTCAATGACAGCTGGCTTTGCCATGAAGTGTGGATTCTTAAGCAACTTGACAGTTTTACCCAGCATCTTCTGCAAAGTAACAGCAGGAGGGTTCTGAATACTGTCTATGACCCGAGCCAAGCACAGAGCCGAACCAGTTTGCACATGCTTATTTTGCTCTCCCAATGCTTCAAAAATTGGCCTCACTAGCACCACAAAATATCCATCACTTTCATTGTCACATGCAACACTGCTCATTTTAGAAGCCAAAATGCCAACAGTATCCACACACGCGTCTCTTACAACAGTATCAGAGTCCTTGAGACGCTTAACAATGCTGGCTACCATCTTCCCAAGATGTGGAACAACTATACTATCATGGAAATTGGCCAGCGTGCCCATCAGCCGGATAGATTCCTTACGAACAGAACTTTTCTGCTCTGAGTCCGTATCTAATATACAAGATAGAAACGGAATGACTCCATCTGGGGTTAAGCATTCAATTATTTTCTCTAGCTCTTCAACTCCAATTTGGTAAGTATCCCTATCTGCAAGCTTGTTCAGTGCAAGAACCACACGTTGTTTAAGTTCAAAAACAACCTGTTGTCCGTTCACCCTGCTGGGACCTCTTCCTTTCACCATATTCACATGTGTCTTCATCTCTTTTGCCTGCTCATTCACCTCTCCCAGCCAGCAATTCACAGTTGTAACCCATGATTTTTCCCTTCAATATTCAAATAATAGCTTGTTAAGAAGATATCAAACCTTTCTCTCTTTCTATCCAGCAAACTGCAACACCAATTTTCATGTGCCAAAGTCATTTTCATATTCAAAAAATTTATTGGGTCAAAGTTAGTAACTACATCAATAATGTTCCAAGGCAGCCCCTCATGTTTCTCTCTCCCAGCCCCACAACAAACCTCCAACCAGTAAACCAAAAAAGGGGGAAAATCAGTAACTCTATCTAATATTTTTTGTAACTGCATAGCTTCCAACTTTCCTTTAAGCCAAAAAAAAAGTACAAAGAAAACGGTTAAGATCACACAAATGACTGAACCTGAGCACATTTTGCAGAATACATAATGCCAAACACTGTAGGAATACCCAAGAGCCTGCACTAGTGGTCCATGAAGTAGGATGAAAACCACGAGAGACCAGGTTCAAATCTCAGCAGATGCAAAAATGCTACTTGATTTTTTTCAATCTGAGCAAACTTTGGTGGGCAGAGTTACCCGAACTCGAACCAGTCAAACACCACATTATTTTAAAAAGAAAACTCAAAAGAGTCACATTTTCACCGCAACTACGCAAAAAACATGAAAGTATAGAAAAATGTTCATAGAGATAATAGATTGAAAAACTTACAAAAGAAGACGAGCATCTTTGAGTCTTCACCAAATGTCCAAAAGCAGAGTTGAAAAAGCTAGGGTCCCTGGAAAAGAAAAAAATAATCTCTCAGTTTACATTGACAACATTATAGAGTAACATTTTGAAGTTCAAAATTTGAATATTAATTTAATAATACTAATGAAATGTCAAACTTTACTCGATACAACGAATCGTTTGGCAATGAATTTTTTTCACTTTTTCGGTAATTAATTAGCGCAGGTAAAGTAGGAAACTGCGAATTAAAGCTGTAAAAAATGTTCCCTGCATGTGCACAGTTGAAATAATGAGAATAAAAATAACGCCATTCAGAACTTGTACTATATGTATAATTTAATATTTGAAATCTGCGAATCTCGGTGATGGAGAAACAGTGAAGAAGGAGCTCACTGCGAGAAAAAGTTGAAAATCAAATCCCGTACAACAGAGGAGTAATGTCAGTGAAAGAGAAAGAGACCGGGAAGGTGGACAACACGCGCCGGTGTAGGGGTTTTTCGAGTGGCTGTTTTAAGTTTTCGCGCTCTGACTTCGATATTCGAATTAAGAGGGAGCGTTTCTGTAATGGGACCCACTGCTTCTGGTCCCGAGGATTTTCTTTTCTTTTTGTCTGTTTTCACTTTTGTAAGCTTTTAAATAATTTTTAAATATGGTGTTTTAATTTCAATACAATTGCTTATGAGACGAGAATTGAATGTGATTATGACTTTTTTTTGTAAGATTATAATTGGGTCGTAATTTGAATTCCTTAAGGGTCTGTTTGGAAAGCTATCAGATAACAGCCTAGTAATTATACAATCGAGTTGTTATACTAACTTGTTTATTTGTCACAGTGTTATTACAAGTATATAATCATAACGTTATATTGAATTTTAAAAATAAAAATTAATTATTTAAGTTAAAATTTTATATTAGACAAATAAGAGCCTATATAAATGATATTAAATTAAATATTTAAGATATATATTGTCATTTGAAAATATATTAATTAATAAACATATGTTCTTAACTAATATTATAAAAATAATTGATTTATATTTTTCAATTTAGTATATTTTAATTAAATTAATCATAAAAACTAAAAATACAAATTTTCTATGAACATCATAAATGCATGTTTGACAAAAAGATTAATATTATAAATATAATGCCATAAAATTATAAAATATTTGATAAAAAGAGAATCTATCAAGTATAACTTTAAAAAATAGCTTGCAATGTAAAATATCGAGTCAATACTCCTAAAACAAATGAAATAGAAAATATAACATAAGTTCTAAATTCAAAACAAAAAATTTCACATAATACTCTTATGTCTAATTTCAACATAACATATATAAATATGATTTAGAAGAAAAGGAAAACGTTAGTCCATAGCTTTATTTAACAATGAATTCTACTTTAATTTAAAAACTAGAATTCTAACAAAATTATACTAATGAATTTTTTTTAGATAATACGAAAAAATGGTATGGAATTACATTAAGTAAAGGTTGAGAATGAGAAGAAAACTAAATATAAAAAATATATATATATTTTTAGAAAACATTAGAATAATAAAATTTAAAAATAATTTAAAATAAAAAAAATAAAAAATATATCAAAACGAAAAAAAAATAAAAATAGAAATAAAAGGAAGAAATTAAAAAGTAATCAGCTTGTAATTACACCATGTAATTACCAGCAATTCACAGCCTCTCCATGTGAATTGGAAAGTATAATTATCTCTGTCACCCAATTACCTGCTGACCAGGTAATTACATGGCCAACCAAACAGGACAGACAGTGTAATTACACTCAATTACACCAAATCTAATTACCAGGGTGACTTTCCAAACATGCCCTAATTGTATCAACAACATAGCATGCAGATCTTATTTTTACCTATTTTATGATAGAGATTAGAGAGACTATTTTTAATATTCTTCCAATTCAAATAAAAAAAGATGAAAAAGATGTAGTAATAACACACAGAATAACAGCAACAAAGTAGTCAAATAAACGAAGCAGAAAAAAAATCAGGTAGTTCTAACTTCTATAGATCTAAGAATAAGCAATTTAAAAATAAAACTAATACTTGAGTAAGGGAATACGCTCAACAACCTACTAACCCTCTACCCCTAATACTAGACCTCCACAACTCTCTTATCAAAGAGTAAACTGAAGTTATGGCATGTCCTGCCTAGTCTCTCCTCAGACACAATATGGCCAACCTCTCACACTTCCTTATTGGGGCATCCATGCACCTCCTTTGCACATAAGCAAAATATTTCAGTCTTCCTTTTCACATCTTAACCACCTCGGAGGGCACATCGATTTTGTTTCGAATATCTTCATTCTTAATCTTATCTCTCCTGGTATGTCCACATATCGATCTCATCATCCTCATTTATACTACTTTTATATTCTGAACCTAGGTGTTCTTAACTCTTCATACAACAAAATTGGTCTAATAACCACTCTATAAAACTAACCTTTTAACCTCAATGACACATTCTTTTCATAGAAAACACCAAGCCTTCATTTCATTCATCCGCTCCAATACAATATATGACATCATCTCTCTTAAGGATGACTTGTGAATCAAATCTCATTTTCACGTCCACATCATGAATCACCTCACTAAATTTTCAAATATTCTCTCCTAATCCTGCTCAACTGAAATATCAAATGAATTGTATCGATACTTTTATCATATTATTTCTATGAAACTATTCTTTTGCATAGAACATATGTTTTGTGCCACTAACATCTGCAAGGAAGCGCTAATGTTACTCCACAATTTAAAACTGACTTTACAAAATAACTTAACACCCTTAATAATCGAGACTGATTGCTTTGTTATCTAACAAGGACTATTTCTATCAAAATTTAATTGACGATTGAAGGTATCTATTGCGTGAAGCAGGAAGGGCACCAATCAAACACACACACACACACACACATATATATAGAGAGAGAGAGGGAGAGAGAGAGAGAGAGAGAGGCTAATGGAGTAGCAGACCAACTAGCAAAATCAACTACATTATAAATTTTCCGAGCAAAGAGTATATTTTAACATCTTCCATAAGTAAATTGACTGACAGTAACAAATTTTTTAAAAAAAGAACCCTCTCCTAAGTCTATTAAAGTTCACAAAATGCAAGGACCTACAATTCAATGTGTTTCATAGTGAAAAATTGATCTCTCAACTTTGAGGCAACTCCAGATTCTACACCAATGCAACAATTGCAGGCTTTCAGCCGAGAATGGGGAAGATACGCGTGATATGCTCCAGTGGAACACTATCAGCAGTATTTTTCTTAAGCTCTGGATGGTTGAATTCAGTGCGGGGAAGGGTGATGAGTTGGCCCTTACCCTGACCTTTTTCAATAACCCAACCATTGCTCGATACGTTGTGCTCAAGGAACTTATCCAATGAAACACCCTCAATGTTGATAGCCTGCCAATATTAATTAAACGGTGAGCTCAAAGCACGTCATAATGATGAAAAAGACTCAGGAACTATAGGGTAAATTCAATATAATATGAGCATGTTGGCATTCCAACCTCCTTCCTTCTCTTTCAATAAATTAAAAATATCCATTAAGATAGAAAAGCTTCTTATTCGACAACAATGGGATATGGATTTCAAGTAAAAAGAAACCTCATTACAAGCATGAAATTGTCTAATACAGTTAACACAAAGTATACTACACCTTCCTAGACTTACCATTAGTTTCAGGTTAACACAATATATGAATTAAGAATTATATTTTTGTTACGCTTTAGTGAAAATGCAAGTTGCAAGTCATTTTCTTTTCTAGAAAGGAAATTCTTTACCACGTAGTTCAACAGATACCTCTCTTTAAAAACAGTCTATCACTCACAGCAGATAAATACAAGTAGGATATGTGTGCTTTAGCCCATAACTCATTGAATAAAATGAATTCTTTATAAACATAGAACCAGTAAAAACCCTAGTTGCAAATCTTTGTATAATCTTTCAAAAGTGGGATATTTTGAAAAAAAAATGATCAAAAAGCTATAACCCATATTTAACCATTGACAGTTATACAATTATGAAATTTCAACCATCCAATCCTCTGGTTTCTCCAGAAGTGTGACCAGCCGAACTCATATTAACACAGCTTCATCTTCTTTTTACGGAACATATATTCATTCAATGATTAGGAGTTGTGAACCTGTCAAATTCTTTCAACTGGTTGCACAAGTAAAGATCAAAATAGATAATACACCAGCAATCATGAAGAAAAACATACCTCAGCAAGAATCGTCCTTGGAACCTTCTGGTAGGTTATTGAAAGGACATGAACAGCATATGCTCGAATTGCTTGTTCAAAACCTACAGTTCACACTTTCTTAATATAAATAGCATTCATTTTTCTATAAAAACAAGAAATTCTAGGAAAGGCAACCATATGGCACAAGTCTCAATTAACCAACATATGGATAGTACAAGAGGGATCAAGTATCTACAGAAGTCCATCTGACATTTTTCCATGTTTCTATTCAAGATTGTCCCACGAAGTATCCACTTTCATCAAATAAGGAACAAAATTTGAATTTGCAACATTCTAAATTTGCCTATAAAGAGGCAAGCACTAAAAGGTTGGCTGATCAAAAATCTAAGGAAAAAATTATAGTTCGAATGCACAAAGTCGCATTAAAAGCAGTTCCTCTCAAGAGTTTGGAAGTTAATAATAATTTTATATTACAAATTTGAAATTTATTAACATTATAACACAAACACAGAATACAATTAGGGGATTAAAGAGTTTTCAAACGAAGTTACCATGATCATGTGATTAATAAAGAGGACTGGAATACTAGCCACCTATATCACTCAAATTGCTATTAAAAACAGTATAAAGATTTAAGTGGGGCCAAATATAATTGTCAGAGCGAAAAAGTCAATTGCATGATGGCTTAAATGTCCTACATAAATCATTAAAAATAACTCTCCGTTTCATTTTACTTGACCCTTGTTGACTTGACACTTCCCTCAAGAAAGTATTTATGAGGGGTTCATTTTATTCCCTCCGTCCCATATTAGTTGATCACTTTCCATTTTGCATGGTGCTTAAGAAATCATTAATAAGAAGATATTTTTACTAATTCACCCCTTTAAAAACTTCTTAGGAATTTTACAAACAAATGTGAACACTTTCAAAAAGAATTAATTGCAAGGGTAATATAGGAAAATTTTAATTAATGCTTTCTTGATTTAGTAAGGTGATCAACAAATATGGAACAACTATTTTTAAATGATCAACTAATATGGGACAGAGGGAGTACTAAACTAACATTATTAACTATGCTTTGAAAATCTAAATTTGACTACTATTACTTTATGCAGTTATTTAATGATAAGGGTAGTATTGAAAGAAAATAATAAATTTCTCTTCATTTATTAAAATGGACAAGCAAAAAAAAATCTAGTTTTAGTACAAGGGCCAAGTAAAATGAAACGGAATTGGTAGTAGAATAAACAATGTCAACAAAGTAAAGGACTCAGTTTGAAACTTAAAATCCCTACATGAAACCCCCCTTGTTGCACAGTGCCTAGCAAGTCCTGAAAAATGTTCATTCTTTTTAAAGGAAATAGGTTCCCTCATTGTATCAAAGCAGCTACTGAACATTGTGGGCAAGGGAAGGATTAAGTATATGGAGACGATATCCAGATCATGTGGTTAATATGAGGAGTTTGAAATATTATACGCTGTACTTCATTCATTTTGGGCAAGGGGAGGATCAAGTATATGGAGACAATACCCAGATCAGGTGGTTAATATGAGGGGTTTGGAATATTATACTCTGCACTTCATTCATTTTGTTGTACATAGGTAGGGCCAAGTGTAATCGTCAACAAGAAACATTCAGGATTTTTTTTGGGTGGTCAAAAACCCAAGAATATTAATGGGTTATATCAGAAACATAAATTATTACTACTAATAGTTAGTGGAATAAATAAGGTCAAGGAAATGGTTTGAAACTAAATCACTTCATAAAATTTCTCTCTCTCCACAGTTCTAAGCATGTCTCCACAAAATCTGATACTTATTATGTAAAACAAATAGGTTTCTTATTGCATCCGTATTGCTACTATTGAACACTGTGGGTGAGGGATGGGTTAAAGCAGCCAGTAATACCAGAAACAACTTCCACAATGTGGCGGCTCGTTGCAGCTTCATCCCAAAATTGGCGGAACCTTGCAGTCTGCAAAAAGATGTGTGCACTTGTTGGGTTAACCATTGAATTGGAAGAAACTTTCAGCAAACACAACATGTCATACCTCTAAGAAGTGTGAGAGAACATTTAGTGTCTTGAATTGCTCTTCCATTTGCTGAGGAATGAAATGAGAAAATCATCATGAAGAAAAAAGGATAGGACTCTGCATCTAACACAGTTGAAGATCTATATCTAGATGTCAAAAGCATGTATTCTGCCGTGCTCCCCAAAAAATCACCATAATGACCACAACAACCCCAGTGAAAAAGAAAAGAAAAATAAGGCGAAAAGTGTTTGCAAACTTGAGCAGCTATAAATAGATGTCTATGGGAGTTGCAGCAAAAGGAGTTGGTACATGAAAGAGCCCCTCAGAAGGAAACAAACAACAATAACTGTTACTATATGAATCCTCATCCTCCTCAATATCCATTATGATGCATTTCATTAACAAATAGGAAACTATACTAGCTAAGAAATTTAAGAATACAAATATAAGGAAATGGAGAACTTACGGGGAAACAACCTCTCTACCCCACAAAATTAGGGGTAAGGTTGCGTACATCATACCCTCTCCAAGCCCCACTTGTGGGACTAAGCTGGGTATGCAGTTGTTGAATAACTTCTGGGGGAAGGGGGGAGAGGGGGGGCAGCTATCTCATCGTCAATATCCATTTGGATGCATTTCATTAACAAATATGAAACTATACTAGCTAAGAAATTTAAGAATACCAACATAAGGAAATGAAGAACTTCTGGGAAACAACCTCTCTACCACACAAAGGTAGGGGTAAGGGTTTGTGTACATCCTACCCTCCCCAGACCCCACTTGTGGAACTACATTAGAATATGTTGTTGTTTAATAACTCTGGGGAAGACATTAGGATATTCAGTCTTACAACCTTTAGGTTGCAGATATTGGTTTATAGAGCACCACCAAATCTCATACATCATTATGTATCTATTTATTCGTTTCAGACTTTCCTGTTTATCTAATTTCCTCAAACCCAGCATGAGGACATTTCTGAACCCATAAAGCAACTACCCTTCCCAAACCCCAGAGCTATGAAATAAAGTGATGTAATATACCTCCAATTAGGGCTGCGTATCGGTCGGTTCGGTTAGGTTCGGTTTTGAAGTTTATCGGTTTGACTTATTGGTTATCAGTTTGTAGAAATGCTAAACCGTTAAAGAACCATTAATATATTGGCTTATAGGTTATTGGTTTATTGGTTATTGATCGTTATCGGTTCGGTTATCGGTTTAACCGTTAAGATTTGACACAAAAAAAAGTCATTAAAAATCACGTAGAAACAAGGTGACAAACCAAGTGAACCATGCACATGAGTTCACAAATTACATTTTGCTAAAAAGCAAACACTTTTACATTGTAGAATATCCAAGATTTTGAGACAACCAGAAATAAAAGTAGGAAACTAAACTCTAAGTCAAAGACTTTATATACAAAATGATATAAATATAATTATTTAATTTACTATCGGGTTATCGGTTAACCCATTAAGAAAAAACCTCAAACCGTTAAGAACCGATAACCCGATAACAAAAAAAATCAAAACCGTTATCAAAACCTCTAAACCAATAACCCATTACTGATAAACCAAAAACTTTTTTTCGGTTCAGTTTATCGGTTTCGGTTCGGTTTTGAACAACCCTACCTCCGATCTAGTTGGATACCCGACAAATGAGTATTCAAAGATTTAGCAATCCATTCAAGGAATGAGTACCCAAAATTTGGCAACCAGAAAGAGACGAAACATCAATCAATTACCTCACAGGAGATCTTTTCGGGTTAAAGATTCCTATTAACTGGAAAGAAGATCTTTTTGGGTTTTTTTAATTTTCGAATTATGTTGTAATTACCACCTGTCTTCCTTTTTTGTTTTACACAAGCAATGAAATGACAGTCAAGCTGTGTTAGGCATGAATGAGAATAGCTAATATTCCTGGTCACAAATAGGGTAGTAACAAATCTACCTACATCTTTGGCTGTGACAGTTTTTATGTTTTCCAGTAACACCCATTCCAGAGTACACGAGACAAGCAAATTTACAATTCATATTCATCAAACGTAAAATCATAATCAAGGCAACTTCAGAGATATATACCACTCGTTCTGGGATTAGGAAGAGACAGAGGCTGTAATCTGGAGCTGGCATTGCCATTAGGGCCTATCAATACAAACAAGCAAAATAAGTTAGATAATAACAGAGGCAACAAGTAATATCACAGGATGCAAGACGAGAACTTGATTGCACCTTAACCAAAATACGAGCAACAATTGGTGTACTCATTCTCTCCGGCTCAAACTGTACTCATCCAAACAAATCAAAAAAACCAATATCAAACAACAAACAAACCTCCATGATTACTTCTCAAAATAACGAGATAAACCTGATAAAGACGGAGCAGGCAAAGGTTTGCATCCAGATTGTATGTTTGAGACGAAACCTAAAATTACCCAATCAAAAACAAGTGAAAATTCAGCAGAATCAAAAATCTGAAAAAGGGTTGAAAACCCATGACAAAAAAATCAATTTTGAAGTAATCGGCATTAGTAAATTAGCGTACCTGTTCGTTAACATAGTTTTCAAGATCAGGGAGGATATCTGGATTGTAAGGGTTAACGGCAATGAGCTGTTCTACAGTGATAGCCAACTGTGACTTCTCGGCACCACCATTAGTCGCCTCTTGAACCATTTTCTGAACTGTATCTGCCTGCTTTGGAACAAATTGGAAGGAGAAGAGAGGAGCCACAGAAAGGTTGCAGTTTAGCTGAACGGAGGTTTTAGGGTTAAGAGGGAGAGAGTAGGAGATACGGGAGGAGGGATTGTTTGTTTGTCTTAATGACTGATATGCCCTTCAAATTTATCCTCATGTTCGATATGATATATTTCTTTTCAACATAAAAATTTAGATTTCTTAATTTATATATATTTTTTAAATTTCATAATTTTTGTGAAATTATCAAAATTTATTTAATTCTTTAACATTTTATCAAATGAACAAATTATAATTTATAAATAAGATATTGAAATATTTAAAGGCGGCGAATTAATAATACATCTGCATATTCTTTTTATAAATAAATTTTACAATTCTAACTATTATTACAAACTTATGTGGCGTTTTTTATGGCTTCCTTTGTCATTTTTCTTTTTTTCTTTTTTTTTTTGAATTTTTCTCAACTATATTATTTTTGAAAGTCATTTTCATAACTCACACTTCTTTATCTTCATAAATTATACTCTTAATTACTGTTAATAATATTCATAACTTTCAATTCTTTTTTATATTCATAACCCTTTAAATTAAAATATTCTTTTGTTGGAATAGCTTTCTTTTATGTTGTATGTAGTTTGCTGATAGATTTTTAAGAATTTTTTATTTTTTCTTTTGTTAATATCATTAGAACTTTTATTGTAAATGACAATGAAGATTAATACTACGAGTATATTCAGAGAATATATTGTGATGGTAGCAATTTATTCAACAAGACCAATATATTCACTTATTTTTTGCATATCAACAAGACAAGACATACTATTTTTTATTCTATTCTTTTATTTACAAAATTATAAATCTTTTTTTTAATTATTTTTCTAGCTTTCTTCTTTAGTAATCATTTTCTTTTCCTTTTTTTAATTTCAGGAAACAATCATTTCCTTATGCTCTTAACAAGGAATCCACATGCAAATAATGTATTCTTTTTTTAATTCTAACTATCACTATCTATAATTCTTTTGAAATAAATTAATAATTTAGCAGGGTAATTCTTCTATCCTCTTAACCTATATAATTAGAGCATTCTTTAAATAGGTTATAGGTTATATTTTTTTAGATTGTAAATTAGTTTGTAGTTTTCAAAATACATTTAAATTCATAAGAAACTTGTTTATGATAGGCCAAATTGATGTACTCCAATTTTTTCGATTTTCATATATTATTATTACAGTCTATTCGTGTGCCCTTTTTATATATAAAAAAAAAAAAAACAGAAATGATTTCATAGAATAAAACGATTTTGTAAAGTTGCGTTATTCTTTTCACTTTCTTCCCTGAGAGAAATCTTAGTTCTTTTGAATGAATTCTTGGTATTGAAAGTTTTTAATTTATTTAAATATGACAAATAATATTAATAAAGAGCAATGATAGAAGAAGTTAGTTAAGATAGAAAATAATTTTTTAGATGTTCCATAAAATTAGTAAGAAGTGAAGAGAATTAATTTGGTTACTTAAAAATATGAAACAAGAAAACAAAAAGCGCATTAAGAGCTTGTTTGGCATTGTTGTTGGGAGGTCAAAAACGGTTTTTTTTTAGTTTTAGAAAAAACACCTTTTTTAAAAAATCAAGTATTTGGCAAACTCTTAAAAATGCAAAAGCAGAAATTTTTTTTTTAAAAAAAATATCCCCTATATATATACATATTTATCAATATATCTCTTATTAATTAATTAACATATCTCATAAGTTTGATTAAGTTTCATTCAAGAATTTTATTTTTTATTTTTATATGATAAATTTTTTATTTTATTTTATGTTTATATATTATTATTTATATTTTATATTTTATATATTATTTTACGTATTATTAGAAATAGGTAGCAACAATATTTTTGAAGGATTTAAAAAAAAAGTAACAAATACAGATTTCAGCCCTCACAAAAAAAGTAACAAATAAAAAAACTTTATTTTCTTAATTTACGTATTATTTTATTTTAATTAAAAAAATTTTTAACTTTAGAGGATTATGACCAAAAAAAAAGATAATAGCTAAAGATTGAATAAAAAAAATAGGTAACAAATAACAAAAAAAATCTTCTTCTCAATATTTTTCAACAATACTTTTGTAAAATTTTTTTTTTAAAAAAAAAAATCATAATTAAAGATTTCAATTCCCCTAGAAAGGTAACAAATATTTTTTTAACTTGAGGGATTATAACATACAAAAGATAATAGCTAAAGCACATTGATACTTGTCCTTTTTCGTAATTTGATTCTCAAAAGCATTTTTTTTTAAAAAAATTTAGCCAAATATAGATTGCTTATCAAAAGCACTTTTCAAATAAATTTGTTAAAAAAATTGTTTTTTTTTAAAAGCATTTTTCAAAAAAACTATTTAAAAAAAAATACTTCTAGAAATAAACAGTTTTTATCAACCATGCCAAACAGGCTCTAAGATATACAACTTATAATTCACCCCATCTGAACTGAAACAAATTAAAGGTTTTTAAAATATTTATTGGATGGATAAGAAGGATAATAAAATTTTGATGTTTTCGACTCTAAATTTATAGGGCTATTTTGGATAATTATTTCTACTTCTAAGGAGGTTGATTTAAGAAAATTAACTCAATTTATTGATTTGGATTGATTCGTTGATTTTCTACGTATCTATAAGCAATTTACAATTAAGCTTAATTTGATAGATTTATCATAGGATCATAACTTGGCGAAACTTTCATAGAACTTCGTAAAAACGATCATAAAAGAACCTTGGGATGGTTATATTAGCAAATCAAGAGTAAAGCTTGAAGAACCACCAAGAACTATCAAGTTTTATCTCCCAAAACTAGATATAGACGTAGTTAATCGAAGGAAAAAATGATTGCCACGCGTAGAGATGATGGTTCCAAACATGGGGGCAAACTTTAACGTAGGAATCGCTAAAAACGCACCTTGATCACTCAAGAACTCTCTTGAAGCCCTCTCTTGTGTTTGCTCTTTGTTTTGGAACTGATCTGAAATTTTTTTAATATCTTACAACATCAACAGGCGTGATACAAATTTTTTATCCAATCCAATTCGCGATTCGATGTCAGCCCAGACAATCTGCGGTAAAACAATTATATCTCTTTACTCTGATGTCGGTTTGATGTGAAGTTTTATGCGTTGAAAACTAGACTCGTAGACCTTCGATTTGGTAGGTCAGGAGCCCTTTAACTTTTTATATATTGGGAGGAAAACTCCAAGACATTTTGAAACACGGACATGAGTGTTAACTCACTGTAGTTTAGTAATAAAAGTGTATATCAAGACGTGTGTTATGTGTTCATTGATCTTGATATAAATATCGAGTGCAGTTAATCTTTATACTTAGTCAATTAAAGAAGGATGGAAATTGGAAATTAGAGAGTTTTACCTCTACTAAGGAGCTTACGCAATTAGTAATGTATCTTATTTTTGTTTAGAACCTAAGGAGAATGTACCCAATAAAGGTAAAGTTAAAGCTGGATATTCAAGATAAGTAAGATTACTTAAGAGAGTGAGGCTTATCTTAACTATTTATGATTAATTAAAACTACAATTTATTACATTTTTAAAAATCTTGTGTGTGTGTGAAATGGGCAAAACAATGTATGTCAAAAGCAATTGAATATTATCTAGACTTAGAGGGTGTTTGGCTAAGCTTAAGTAGTTTTCAGCACTCAAAAGAGTGTTTGGACATTTTAAAAAAAGTTAAAAGTTAGAAGTAGGTACCCCTTTACTTTTCATTTTTTAACTTAAAAGTTAAAGTTTTGACTTTTTTTTAAAAAAGAAGCCAAATAGGCCCTTAGATTTTAATTTTTGCATAAAGTATCAGTCTTTCATGAATGCTATTTTTTAGTTTTTCTTGAAAAAAATAAGTAAACCCTCTCTGCTAAAATTCTAGCAAGATGTGTGTTTACTAGAAGCAAAAATGCTGAATGTATTAGCAAGAAACTGTACAGGCAAAATCTACATTCAGATTCATTTTTCAACAATGAATGTTGGCTTGCTATTTGGAACTACAAGTGTAATAAGTTTGATATCAGATTCCAACCTAGCCATGTTTTTTTGTCAGAGGGGGAAACAAAATTCAGCTGAAACATCTCCTTTGAAACATGTTCTCCTGTTTCGCAGAATCCAACAAGCTTTGCGACTACTTCAGCACTTTCGCGTACATTTTGCATGTTAAGAGGATCTGACCAGAGTTTATTCACAAGCTGTAGCCGTCTCCTCTGTTTTCCTTCTGGTGGAATGTCCCATTTCATGTATAGCATTTCCCTTTCTTCTGCATTTAGCTTTGAGCTCACCCTTTTCGCTAGATATTCCCTCTCCTGCTTCAGTGCCTTAATACTGTGTATTCAAAAGCCAAGAGTTGGTAAATTTCAACTAAAGGCCTTAGAAAAGTTCAAATAAAATAACCTTGAAAGAATAAATTATACCTTGATGAGACATAGCCAGCAGGGTCATCGCCCAAGAGTGCAGGGCTTGCGTTACCAAGCCCTGCTAAGTGTTGATCTAACCATGTCAACCTCCTAAGCTCAACTTCCATGTATATCTGATCTGATGGATCCCCTTTAAATAACATGTAAAATTGAGTACGGTGCACTAAAGACACGTGACACAAATGCCACAACATTATAATTTGCTGCCTTTGGTCCTCAAACACCAAGTGCCATGACAACGGAGATTGATCGATTATATCAGCTTCATCACTTGCAGCTTCATTTGCCTCCAACTCTAGCACCTGGTTTTACTCATCGCGCAACAATTAGTCCAAATGATATTTTTGATTTATCGAAACAAAAGGAAATTGCAATGAACTGGAGGTTGCATATCTTGTAAAAAAAAAAAGCCCACAAGGAGAGTGAAGATAAATCCTAACCTGGCAAACAAGCAGCTGCTTTTGGTACTGTAACTTAGCCACCCTTTCTTTCAGCTCAGTAACATAAGCTTTGATACTCCGGATGTTCTCTTCAGCTGCTTTTTTAAACATCTTTTGCATCTTCTTCATGTTAACAGAGTTTGACTGCCTTGATCCAGGAGTACCCTCCCTCGATGAGATACAGTTACTGTCCATTCTTCTAATTGGAGTGCTTTTTTGGCTACAGAATGAATCACCAGCAGATCCAACATTATTGCATTCTGGTGCTCTGTTCTCAATCTCACCCTCCACAATGTTGCAGGATGAAGGAGACATAGGGGAACATGGTGATCGAATTATATGTGGCATGTTACTGGTGTTACTCAAGTTAAAAGGAAGCACCTTTTTCTTTTTTGGAGTAGTCCTCAAATCAACAGATTCCTGACAACTTGGAAGATGCATGACTAATTCGTCTATAGATCTCTGAACATTTTCAAGTTTCTGTTCTAAAGATGCAATGTTGTTTTCCTGCGATCTCAGCCGTGCAATCTCTTCTTTCAAGCTGGCTTTGTCTTTTATCTCGATTTGTTCAGGAACAGAACTTATTTTGTGCAGTTCTTTAATTTCTGCAAACAACTTTGCAATGGTATCAGTGGCCCCTTGGCTGCCAATTCTGTGAGATGCAAACTCTTTGTGAAGCAACTGAAGTGCATGGTTTGCTTCATCACCAAGTTGCCTCTGTCTCATCTCAAGCTTTCGGATCTCGTGCACCAGCATAGATGGATTGGTTGAATTGGTAGACCTCCTAATTGCAGCCTGCCTGTCAAGTAACTTTTTTCTTCCCAGGGGTGTAGAAAGAGATCCAGAAACTACTTCATTTTCAGTTGTAAATGAAAGACATTTGACTACTTGATGAGAAGGTCCATGGTGATCTGAAGCCTGAAATGAGCATATGCCAACAAGTTTTACTTTTCAAGACTCAAATCCACAAACAAAGATGGGATATTAGGTGTTCTGTGCTACCTTGAGCTCTTTCTTTGATCTTCTTTCTAGTTCGAGCTGGGATTGTGCTAGGTCACGCTGACGTTTCAGCTCATTCATCTCCTCCTCCATCTGCATTCTCACAAAATTTTAAGATGAAAATATATTGAATGATTCATAAAAGTAAAGCTATTAGATTAAGTAAAAATATTTGTTTAAACAGTGAACATGACAATTCCACCTTAATTAGCTATTGCTTTCTGTTTCTTGAACATACAAATATCTCTGAACTACAACACAATTAACACTTTACACTTAGAAAACATGTATTTCATAAGTATCACAATTGTCCTATGTCATACAAGTTCAGATGTCATTGTTGGAAAGATATGTCATACAAGTTCAGATGTCATTGTTGGAAAGAGGTCAATCTGCATGTTTACATGCAAAGTTAGCAGTTATCTGAGCAATAAGCATCTTATATTCCCATATCTCGCCATCTGCTCAGGTGCATCTAGGAAAATGAAGTATTTGGGTAACATGGCTACTATTTGTAAGTCGAGATTGTAAGCTGTAATGAGATGCGAAGCTTCTGTTAATCTAAACTTTTCAACTGGATTGTGCAATGAAATGAGCAACCCTTCACACATGAAAATGAGAAGCAGTACAACTAATAGCTGCCAGAGATAATAACTTCAGAAAATGACAAAAAAGTTCACTTATCATGACAAAGTTATGATACTAGAAGCGCATGGTTACCCCCCCTCTTTAGCAATAGCTAAAATGATGCTGGAAGTCCAATACTACTGGAAAGCATTAGTGGTACCTGTTGGATTTTCCGCTCTTTCTCCATTAGTAGAGATCTGAAACATGGGGAGGCAGAAGGGTCAGGACTTCGGAGCTCTGCTTCAAGTCTGGAAACTTCCTTTTGTAAATGCTTCAGCAATTGCTTCTCAGCAACAACCTGGAAAATTAAAGGAAAACAAGAAAGAAGAAGTCAAACATGAAGGTCTGTGATTGTAGAATTACCAAGTAGAATAAGGGCCCTGATTTTTATTGTAATGCAGGCTTTAACTTGCATAAAAAAAGGAATACATAAATGGTATGTACTGCATGATTTAATACAACATTTGGTTGGCCTTATTAAAGTCCGCATTTGCTAATATCCACATAAGTAATACAAAGAATTTGTGTATGTGAATTATTTTATGCCAAATAGAATATGGGATAAGAGTACATGTAATTAGCAATAAAGTGACTAAACAAAACAATCAATGGTATGTACACTACAGAAGTTATATAGATTTTACGGATTTAATTCACATTACGAGATAAATTGTAGGCCTAACAAATAACTCAGGGGGGTCCTTATGGTTTAAGTTGTAGAGGAAAAAGAAAGCTATCTGAGAGGCAGAGGTTGACTATAAACTTTATCTCTCTCTGGCCCTACGGGGAGTTTTCTCAGAGCTGAATTACACCACTAATCACCCTCAAGCACAACTGATCCAAGCTTGCAGGAATCTTCTTAAAGGGATTGGCAGGGCTGAAAATCCTCGTGCCACCAATTCCAATCTGGATTGGGAATTAATAGCCAGAATAGCTCAGTTCGTAGGGCAAAGGACTGAAAATTCTCGTGTCACCAGTTGGCAGTTACCGGTTCCAGAGGGTTGGGATTGTGGCAGAGAACTGAAAATCCTCGTTCCACCAGTCCTCACTCCACCGGTTCCAAATATCTCCAATCATTGTGGGATTGAATATCTGAATCCGTGGACAGTCAAGAACAACAACAACAACATACCCAGTTAAATCCCACAAGTGAGGTCTGGGGAGGGTAGAATGTATGCAGACCTTACCACTACCTCGTGGAGGTAGAGAGGCTGTTTCCGAAGGACCCTCGGCTCAAGTGCAACAAATCCTAGTATAAAGAAGAAGCATACAATGTAGAGAATACAACAATAACAAGGAACAGTGCAAAAGTAGCGATAACAACAATAAAATCATGTGATAATCGAAACAACATAAGCAACAATGATAGGTAAAAAAACAAGAATTACAATAATACAACTAGTACCATCACAAACACCAGCCACCCTAAGCAACACAACACTACACTACCTACTACTACCCTTCTACCCTAATGCGAGTCCTCCACACCCTAATCCTTGGACAGTCAGTGAGCGTTTAATCTGACAAAATTAATAATAAATGGAAAAAAAATGTAGTAAAACCAATAGAGCGAATCCGTCAGAGAGTACTCCACCACGAGCGCCGCATAATTTATAACAAAGATTTGGTTGGCAACATTAAAATCCACATTTGCTCATACCACATAAGTATGCGGGAATTTGCATATTATTTTATGCTTGATAGATTATGTGATAGGAATACATATAATAGCACTACATGAATAAGACTAACTAGACAACAAAGTCACATAAAGCAAGTAAAATCTCCACATTATTATTCACCCCATAAATAATCAATGCATACCTAGTACATGTCCAAACAACCCGTTAATATTTATTGTTATCAATTGGTATAGTTAGTTTTAAAGGGAAGAAAACTGAGAGAAATGATAAAATGGCACAGTTCCTTTAGAATAGAAGTCACTAGGAGCTTTCAAATTAACCACTAATCATTTATTGTTATCAATTGGTATAGTTAATTTTAAAGGGAAGAAAACAGAGAGAAATGATAAAATGACTCAGTTCCTTTAGAATAGAAGTCACTAGGAGCTTTCAAATTAACGACTAATCTCATACCATGTTTACTTGGGCAGTGGTTATGACTTCTTTGGCACTTGTTGCAAAGCACAGCGTATTGCGTGATTGTTCCACATGACTTAAAGCAGGACTCATAGTGCAAACAATTGCTGTTCTTGAGTTTCCACCAAGTGAAGGCTGTAATATCCTCGTCAATTTTGAATCTCTGTAGGGAATATGACCACTCCTCTTTCCACCACTGCAAATGAAATTCAACAAGTAATGTCTCAAGGCTACTAACTGAATTATCATCAAATGGATTGTTCTTACAAGTAAAGTAACAAGAATTCTAGGCCATCTCACAATCATGAAAGAGTTCTCACCAACAGCAAGCAGAAAGTCACTAAAACAGTGCTATTAATCCATATGGGAATTGTGCACAATAATAAGAACAAGAGAGGTTATATAAATTGTGTGAATGGAAAGCAATGTGCTCACTTACTTCCAAGTTGCAAAACCTTTCTTAAAGTAACTGAATATCATGGCATTCTCAATTACCTTAGTTTTCTGATCACAGTGGTCAGTGTCAGCAAGCTCCGGTTAATATGGCTTCCTTCCTTTAACCTTGTACCATCTGCACTTGTTTGCAAAGCACGCTCACTTCCAGCAAGATCCACAAGGTTCTACAGTATTAGGAGTATCATTTATAGGCATTTCATGCACGACATTAGAAATATTATAGTATCAATTATGAGAGGACCTTACCAGAGTTGCCAAGAAGGATTTCACTCGCCCTGAGTTCTCCCGGATGCTGCTCTCAATGGTCTGAAAAGAAAGTCAGAATGTCAGCTGTCTGTTTAGGGTGCTAATGACTCATGTAAAAACAATATGGATGGAAGGCGGTAAGATACATAATACATCATAACAGTACAAACACAACAGTAACCTAATGTACTAAGAAGAATATTCCATATAAATCACCAAAATAACAACTGTTGTGATGCCACCTTAAGATGTCAGCTGTATGGACAGGGTGCTAATAACTCATGTAAAACAGTATGGATGGAAGGAGACAAGATACATACTATAAAGAATATTCCATATAAATCATGAAAATAAGAACTGCTGCGATGCCACCTTAGAAGTAGGTCCCATCATAGAAAGTGGCAGCACCAGATACCACAATTGCTTGGCATCCTGATTAATAGTTAGGGATTTAGTCTTCATAGTTATTGGGTAGATTAGATTTTCTCCTTTCAACTACAATATAGTACATAGTTCAAGTGGTCTAACCAAGTAAATCACACGAATTCAAAATGATGATTTAGTCCAACTTTAATTTTCTGGCCTACACATCCTTGAATCCCTATCTATTCCATGTACGATATCTCCTGTTAAATGTGCGGAAGACACTTCACAGTGCCAAATACTTTTGAACTTTAGTAGAAAAGGGACCAGCAGCTTTTACCAGCTTGATTATCTGATGAGATCTTGAGCTTTTATCATTTAGAGCAGTTTCACCCACTTGTCTCTGGGCTGCAGCAAGTAACAAGTATTTTAACCACAAGGTCAGCGAAAAATCCTGAACGTAAAAATATAGATACTGAGGTTTTAAGGCGATATTCTTCTATGTATCATCGAATAATATTTTGTTGAACCAAAAGTATGTAACTTACCTTCACAGGTACTAATTAAGGTCCTCAGATGTTGTCCATCCTTTACAATCTCTTCCACTAGTTTCTCTACAATAATACCTTTCTGCATTCAGAGACAAAAAAATCAGGAAACATTTATTTATAAGGAAATTCTAGTTAAGAAACTTGAACGCGTTAACTCAGACACTTGTTTACCTCTGGATCATCCAACAGGCGAAGTGAGCCAGACTCACGATTCAAGAGGTCTACTACTGTCTCATTATATATTTCTAAAGCAGAAAATTTCAGCACAAAGTCCCTCTCAGTAGTCTGTAATGCAGAAAAAAGAAAAAGCATCCAGTTATCAACACCACAATTTCTCAATCATAGAACAACAGAAGATTCTGGAGCAAGTATGATTTACATATTTGATGTGCTCATAAATGTCATTAACAGCACTTTCGGTTATTCCCCTCATTGTGAATGTCTTCCCGCTACTTGTCTGTCCATATGCAAATATGGTTGCTGCAAAAGAAGTATGAGATTAATTGAATGGTCTTTTGTTCAAACAATAAACCAAATGATGTACACTATAGCTAAAATAAAATGTACTGTGGTTCTACCATTTATCCCATTTAGAGCAGAGAGAGCAACATCTCTAGCCCCTTGTTCATAAACCTTGCTAGTTGAACACGTTGGGTCAAAGACATTATCTGGCACAGACAAAAACCATGTAAGCAGACAAAATTCAAAAATCAGAACCTACAAACAAGCAGCAATTCACATTTAATCAACCTACCAAATGAATAAGGACCAGTGTGTCTTTCATGATTTAAGTTCTTCGAAACAATTGTTTGTTCATTCGAGAAATCCCAAGCAATGAGATCATAGGCAGCTTGTTCTTTCGGGCTAAGAGGCCTCACACGAATCGTTACAAGGATCTTCTCTTCACGAAGCTTTGGACCTCCTGGAGTAGACGATGGAATCGTCCTTCTACTACCTGGAAAACGAGAAGGTGGTGTCCTTCCAGTCTTTGATAATGGTGTTCCTGGTATGCCTATCACCATCTTTGTGAACTATATACCATCCTATTCAAAAAATCACTAAGTATAACATCATTATAAATCACTTACACCATCAAATTAGTAACATGAAATTATCAAACTATACACCTAAATCACCAACTAAAATTCAAGAAAATCACCAAAAATCACTGAAACCATCAAATTAATAACCCATTCTTAACATGAAATTATCAAACCATACACCAAAATCACCAACTAAAATTCAAGAAAATCACCAAAATCACTGAAACCATAAACTTAAGCTCCTTAAACCACCAAAACAAAGCATTCAAAAAAAAAACCCCCAAAACCCATGATTTAAACAAGAAAAAAAAGTTAATCTTGATAAAAAAAAACCGATCTTGTGAAAGCCAATTTTGTTATTATCATCCAATTTCAAGGAAACAAGTAAAAATTAAACGAAACCCAGATGAAGTAATGCGTTTCTTGAGATAATAAACAAGAAATGGCAAGTAAAGTGAAATCAAATATGGAAAGAACATAACTTAAACCACTAAAGCTACGCATAAAGAAAACCCAAACCCAGAATTTAGATTTTAAAGCGATAATTTTGCAATTTGAACGAAAACCCACATAATAAAAAAGGAATGGAAATGACTTACCCCCAAGAAGATGCAAGTAAACTGAGATCAAATATGGAAAAGAATGATACACAAGATTTCAGAGAAAAGATTGTTGTGAGGGAGTAACGGCTAGTTAAATTTAATTAACAAAATAATATTTTTTTCCGTTTCCGTACACCTCGCGCACCTGAAAGCCGTTGATTTATAAATCTGAGTTGGAGCCTCTTCGCTCATCCCTGCAAAATGTTTTTGAAAATGTTACACTTTTTAGTACCTCAAGTTTCTGTTTTTGTCATGTATAGCCCAAATACTTTCTCCTAATGTGCAATTGGGGGCCCAACCTAGAGTCTTTATTCTTTGTGTCTCTCTTTACTTTACTTTACTTTTCAGGTGTGCGTGGTACATGAAGTCACTTTACAATAAAATTCTTCACCAAGGAATATGATGAGTCCAATATCATCCTTCAATTTAGTTAGAGATATTAAATTTAAAATTATGAATAGCAAAAACATTTTGATAAATTTTATATGTTATTAATTTAAATTATTTGAAAATAATTGAAGTTAAGTCATATCAAAGTCCTACTTAAAATAACGAGTTTTAAGTCTAAAGTTAAGCTCTATCAAAGCGTTTTTCAACAACGAGTTTCAAGTCTGAAGTAAAGCTCTATCAAAGCCCTTCTCACAGAGCATGACTTGAAAGCGAATATATGTTTAAATTCTAATTTTTCGTAATTTAGACTTCTTGATATGAAGTTAGGCTTTATTAATAGAGTCCACCTTTAGATCTTTAAGAAGATGAAGAAAAAGTAAGAATGAGTAGCGAATTCAGTATGATTTTTTTTTAAAAATAAGCTAAACAATAGATGATTTTTAAAACTAAATATGGATATTTCTTTTCTAATCATTTTTAGGACCTTATAGCCGCCTCGGAATCATGAGTTTCGAGTTTTCTAGTTCAAACCTTAAGCTTGAAGTTTGAGTGGAGTTCAAGTACAAATTTGAGGTCTGAAGTTAGATTTTGGCAGAAATCGAGGTTTGTTAAAATTTAATAAAATCTTAAATATTTTTTTAAAAATGAATATTTCTAATATATAAAAATGTGAAGATTAGAACGATTAAGATAGTTTTGACCTTTAATAAATTAATTACAGGCCCATATCATTTGAATACACTTTTATTTGTATTTCTACTAACACTCTTTATTAATAAAAGGGAA
This sequence comes from Solanum appendiculatum, assembly GCA_018342035.1. NCBI lineage: Eukaryota > Viridiplantae > Streptophyta > Magnoliopsida > Solanales > Solanaceae > Solanum > Solanum appendiculatum. The sequence goes on along the minus strand of JAGDQO010001042.1, from coordinate 755,752 downwards.
AATGCACAAGTACCCTACTAGACTACGATCGAAATCTCAGAGACACACTTAAACTTAACTAAGGTCCTATTACCCCCCCCCCCCAAACTCATTTTTTCGTATTTTTGTGCACCTTTTGTGCTGACGTGGCACCTTCAACCACACAAAGTTGGCTGTGTTTGTACACAAGCGTCTGCCACGTGTGTAAATATTTTTTTATTTTTTATTTTTTATTTCTTTCTTCTTTAAAATTTTATAATCTTTTTTTAAAAAAATATTCTTATTTTCTTTATCGTGTATTTAAGTTAAGTTAAGTTAATACATATTTTTTTTGCCTTGTGTCTAAACTTTTTTTTACCTTCTTTCATTGAAAACTCTTTTATTATTCTATATATTTTATTTACTCCTTTTATTTTTTTTTCCTTTTGATTTGATTTCAAATATCTTGTATTTAAAATAAATTAATTTTGAACGGATATCAAAACAAGTGAAGAAAATCAAATAAAAAATAAAAAAATTAAAACGTTAATTATTTTTTAACGTTTAAAAACATAATAACATAAAAAAAACGTTAAAACTTTTTAATTATTTTTAAATATATATATATATATATAATTTTTTTAAAATAATTAAAAGTGAAAAAAATAAGAAATTAATGAAAGAAAAAAATAAAAAGTTTAAAGTGAGAAAGAAAAATAAATATTTTACAAAGAAAGAAATGAAAATAATTAAATATATATAAGTTTAAATATCAATAATTATGTGTACTAACTAATTATAAAGTTACCAATTAAAAAAGGACATGTGTCCAATTTGTTCACACATCACATGTTTTCAAGAGAATGTGCACTCTCTGTGCCATCACATGCTTTCAAGAGAGTGTGCACACTATCTGTGTCACGTAAGCATTTATGGTGTATTTATTCCATTTTAAATTAGTTTAGGGGGTACTAGGACCCTAGTTAAGTTTAGGTGTGTCTTTGAGATTTCGGTCATAGTCTAGGGGGTACTTGTGCATTTTCCCTTAATAAAATGAATACAAATTATTTTGTGAAAAAATACGTTAAATCGATTTATTTAAACTAATCTAAACCAAATTCACTAGCCCGTTAGAGATTGAAAATTTTATTCATTACTAAAAAAATAAAATTATGTTGAAGTCTACATTACAAACTTAGAAAAGTCCTTATATGATATCAATTGAGAATTTCGAAAATAATGGTAATAGAAAATGCGTGTTGTTTTGGGACATTTCTTTGATCTATTACGAGGGTATTTTTGATAAAGAGAACTTTTTATGTATTTTATTCCCTCTTTTTAGGACATTCTCTTTTAATTTTTTTAGAGCAAGTATTGATATTTAATTTAACAAATACAACATTTAAAATTTTAAATAGCATCTTCCAAAAGAACAGGTTGAATGTAGAAAAGGTGAGGGCAAGTAAAGAAGTATACTAATTTATTTTTATGTTTGATCGCTATTGCTCTATTTATCAGCAATAGAGAGTGATAATGTATATTTTTTTTTATCAAAATTAACCACTTGCGACATAAACTTAGGTGGCTATATAGGGCTTGATATACCCCTTAACTTTGCCAATTAGAGCTTATATATTTTTCGTTATGAAAGTCGCTCATATATACTCCTACTGTTATACAAATGACTCACATATACCCTTTTCCTCTAACGGAAGTGAAAAAATTAATTTTTAATTTAATTTTTTTAAAAAAATATAATCCCATATAGGTATATTTAATCCTCCTCAAACATATATTTTTTTGACTTTTTTTTTGTTTCAATGACTAATTTAGATTTATTATTTTGATGGTCAAATTTATTTATGTTTCACTAATATTCTTGTAAAATTTATTATAGATGACCCAATTTTTTTTTCAAATACAAAAAACTAAATTATAATATAGCCAAAAAATAGTTTTAAATTATAATATAGCCATAAAAAAATAGTTTTAAATTTTTTTCTTTACACTAAGGAATGAAAGAAAAAAAATAAAATAAGAATAAGAAACTCAAATAATGATAATCAAAGAAGTCAAAAAACAATATATATGTGAAAAAGATTAAAATATACCTTGAACTTTGCTAAATGGATGATATATACACCTAAATGACTTTTTAAAAAAATTAAAAGTCAAAAATATAAATTTAAAACTAATTTTTTCACTTCTGTTAAATGAAGGGTATATGTGAGCTCATTTTGTAACGGTAGGAATATATGTGAGCTGTTTATATAACGGTAAGGGTATATATGAGCCACTTTCATATCGAGGGGCATATCAACTCCAAATGGCAAAGTTGATGGGTATATTAGGCCCTTTTCCCAATTTAAAATAAAAAATCTTTAACTTACTTAGTCATTGTAGCGGACGTGGCACAAATTCAAATTAGTCAGATTTCAATGCGAGTATCAAATACTGTATGGAAAATTAAAAAAGAAAAACTATATTCGCCTATGATTTTTAATACTCAAAAATTTCATCAGAATACAATATGATTTGCTAATATTATTCTTAAGTTTTACTAATATATATTTTCTTAAAAAATATGTTTCACCCAAGAATCAAGTAACACGTTACCAATAAAACTATCAAAGAATATAGTGTAGTGAATGAAATTGCTTCTTTCTTAACTAAACGATCGGTTTCGAGCCTTGAATATGAAAAAAAATCTGAGTAGAAAGCGTTTTCCCCAAATAAACCCTACACAATGCAAATCCAAATTAATCAGATTTGTATAGGGATGCATTAGGAATAAATTCTGTGGAACCAAACACATTTTCACTTCTACCAACAAAAAAAATGCAAGAAGTCCGAGTAATGATATACACACAAATATAGAATATTTGATGCTATATATGACCATTTCTAATGGCATTGGAATAAAAGGTAGAGACAAGTAAAGGGAATTTTATGATAGAAAACAGAAATTAATGGTTATTTTCCTCTTTAGGAGTACTTTAAATTTTTTTATTCCAATACCATACAAAAGGGAATAGACGAATAGTACACCAACCGTGAGTATACAAAGCCTTTTCGATTCATTCAATCTATAATTGCACTATATCAAAAATAATATTTAGTGATAGTTAAAAAGATGATTTTTAGCGGTAATTAATTATTACAATAGTTTAATTGTCATTAAATATGCTTTTTTTAGAGGTTAGTAGCACTTTTTGTATATGTTCCTAAAATCTATAACGATATTAGATCTAATGACTTTAATACTTTTTGTTATTATGTATATTTATTGCCGGTAATAATTATTTTTGTTATAGTGTCGATTAGTTACTGGTTAGGATAAATTGTTCATCTATTAAAATCAACATAACTAATATCATGTTTGGTATCATTTTAATTGTCGTGTATAGGATTCAACACATCAAATACAATGTTTGATTATCAATTTATAATTTTGTATAACTAATACATGTATAAATTATGAAAGAAACTATAGATTATTCATATGTAGGATATCAAAAATGAAAGAGAAAAGACATAAAGTGACCCTTGAAGTTGTCTTGAATTTTCAAAAAGTCACCTTAACTTTGCGAGTGTTCTATTACCCCACAAAACAATTCAAAATCACAATAAATACACACTTTTTGTATAATTTGCATTCTCAATGCACGAGCGTGAGTCTCACCCCAATTAATCATATAATTACATATTTTTTTCAACCCATTTAGTAAAAATTGAATAAAATCTTGACCCATTCACATTTTAATCATGACTAGCTCCATTTAACCCTAAACCCTTTTCAGATTTTCACTTTACTCTATCTCTTTGATCATCAAAACCCTAAAACATTCCAATAGTCACAATAAATTTATTTTGCGGTGATAATTTCTTGAATTATGGAGTCAAAACGAAGAAGTGAAGGCTCACATGTTAATTGCTTCTTGATTTGAATGCAAATTTTGGTTAAAAAATATTTTTTTTATATAATAGTGATTTTAAAAAAAATCATCTTTATAGTGATTTGTTGTTATTTTCTTCTTGTGCTATCTATTATTTATGTGTATGTATTGTTAGTTTAGGACTGATTTGAGTTTGAATGTTTCTTCACTGATTTAGTTTAGAAATTAGTTTGTAATTGCACTTTCAGGATTTACAAATTAGTTGATCTCATTACTTTTAAATAAAATAAAAAAAAGAAGAAATTGAAACTAGTAAAGCTAGATGAAAATTTCATTGAGAATGGAGAATTTTCTTTTTTGGTTGTAAATTGAAAACTTTTCAATATCTATCAATGGAGGTTTTGGAGAAGATGGGAAGTGGGTCTTTCAATAAAGAAGAAAATTCAAATTGTCAGTGCCACATGACATTTTTACACTAGTTTGGGGGTGTATTTTTACTCCTCCACGCGCCTATCCAATGTGAGAACAAAACTATTGTGAAAATGGGTCAAAAATGTTTATTTATTGTAATTTGAAATAGTTTCATGAGGTAATAGGACGCCCGCAAACTTTAAGTGTTTTTTTGAAAATTCAGAACAACTTCAGGTGTCATTTTATGTTTTTTTTCAAAATGAAATAACTAAATTCTACACATCTAATTTCTACATTACTAATATCAACATAATTCTAACCTACAATATTCAAATTAAAATATCATCAATTTTTTAAGATTTAAAACTAAAGAAGTTAACAAAATAAGTCAACTTGTTTATGGCGACTTGATTAGATTCTTTTTTCATAGTATCATTACTTGGTAGTTGATACTACCACATGTCCGATGACTCTGTGCGACTATTTTGTGGTGATTGTTGCGTCACAAGTTGCGACTAATAAATTCTATGTTATTATCATTCTCTTCGACTCGAATTATCTATCTATATTGTAAAAGCTAGTTATCTCAAATTATTTATCATTTTAAAATTTTAATATATTTTTTTCATTTTATTCTTAATAGTAATTGTTCTTAATAATTCAGTTATGAGGTGATAGTATAAATAAAAGTAGGATAATCAAACTCTTCCTAATTGATATTATAAAAAATACGTAAATAAAAAACACGACAGATAATTTAAAGCGGGGAAGTAATACTATATGTAAAATGAATACATATAGCACGTGACACATGCAAAGAAAGGAGATACAATGGGTTCCCTTAAACCCACAGGGCCGGGCCAGGCTAGCCAATAGATTTGTTGGAATCCACATTGTTGAACGCACAAAATATTGACATATATTATTGCTCATCGTACGTATGTTGAAATTCTTCAAAGCGTGTACTATCTTTTGTCATTACATCTTGGAATATTTGACTGCTAAAAACTATAGCTCGAAAGAGAGATATTGATGTCTTTAATTTATAGAAAGAAAAATAACAATAAGAGAAAGATAGAAAGAAAAGTTTGATATGAAAGATGAAATCATTGGAGAAATGGTTAGGTTATAAAAATAATTGTGGTTTGCCTATTTGGCAAACTATCTTTGAAATTTTTGTAATGTTCTTTTAGTTTTAGAGTGAACTAACGGGAGTTAACTTTATTTATCACAGTTCGACTACAAATGGACGAAGTGCCCATTTTGATATGTATTTTTAGGAAGGGTCCATTTTGGTCTATAGCGTTTAAAAAATATCCATTTTAAAATCAGGCTCCATTGTATTATCCGAAATGAAATAATTTTTACTATTTTATCTTTAAAAAATGTATGTTTTCATCACTATCATTATTAAAGTGGCTCTATTCTGTCCTTAAAGACTAATGACAATAAAGGACAATTTTCAATCCTTCACAAAGTTCAAAAGTAAATTGGATTCTTTTTTATTCTTTTCACGAGATTTTTTTTTGACAAAAAAAGTCATTTAAATCTAACCGAATATAATTAAGTATAACCAAATATATAGCCTATAATAGAAAATGAATGTGCGTCAAATTACACGTGTAAATTGAACGCAAACTCTTTTTTTTTTTTCATTCGTGAATAGAACTTCAATCCCATCTTATGTATATTTTTTGGTTCTTTTATGCATTATTTACTTCATGTATCCAATTTAACATGTTGATATATAAAAACTCAATTCATATTATTAATGTATAGAATTTAAATTAATATTTTAAAATTTATTATTCAGGTCGAGATTTGAGACTTTTATGAAAATTTTTAAATAAAAGATTCTTTACCCTGTTGAGATTGCAACTATTCTAATTTGGTGCGTAAATCAAGTAATGAACGTAGTAAGTAAATAAAAATTAGGAAAAATTAGCAAACTAATCAAAATCTCTAACATAATTATTAAAAACACCTACACTTTAAAATAATTATTAAAAATGTCAATATTTTAGCAAATAAAATGTATCTTAATATAATTATATTTATTTCCTTTAATTTTTCAAATCAGGCCCACATTGAATTAATTTTTACCCCACTATCCGGTGAAAAAGAAAAAAAACCCATTACCCACTTTCCCCTCTTTCTAGGTTTTGTAATGACCCTGAAGGTCAATTTTAGTAATTTTTGTTAAATGACCATTTTACCCCTCCCGAGAGTTGCCCCGAGTCATGTTTGGCTGATATCCCATGTTAGTTTTGTGGAAATTCTTGTTAAGTTGTGTTTTTTGGAAAAATTTGAATTCTAAAGGCTTAAGTTGTCAAAATGTGACTTTTGAGGCCTTTTGGAGTTTCGGGACTCGGATGGGAATTCCGTCGATTCCATTAGTTCCGGAATGTGGAAATTGGTCTAGGAGAGTTGACGGAATCAGTTTTGGGGCTGTATCGTGTATTTGAGGTCTTAAGTTGGAAAATTGTGAAATTTTGATCATAGAGTTGACTTTGGTCAAAATTCAGAGATTGGATGCTTGAAATTTGATTCCGACAACTCCGTTGGATTCGGGGGATGATTTTAGTTCTAGGGGTGGCCTTGGTTGAATTTTTAGATGTCCCGAGTTTATTTTGAGTTTTTGAAGCTTAAGTTAGTTTCGTTGTGCTTTATCGGGTTCCGGGTCAAGGAGACCTTGAATCCGAATTCCGACGGTTCCATTGAGTCCGGAACGTCGAATTTAGTAGGGTTACATATCTTGTTTGTGTACACGCGGTTTCGAACGAATCCCGAGTGTCCATTCGATGATTTAGTGCTTGGCTGATTTTTTCTGGTGTCTGGTGCCTTTTTGGCCTCCGCATTCGCGGAATAAGGAAAGTTTGGCCTTCGCGTTCGCGGAGAGCTTTTTTGGACCTGAATAGTGTTAAGTCGGGAAATATCCCATTTTCTCCATTTTTAACATTTTGGAGCTCTCTTGGACGATTTTTGAAGAGGCTTTTCTTGGGAATCAGTGTGGGTACGTGATTTTAACCCTTGGGTTTGATTACCCATTGATTTAAACATGATTTTAACTTGGAAATTGGGTGGTTTTTAAAATGGAAATTTTGGGGGTTTTAATTGAACTCCGATTTTGTGATAAATTGAGGATTGTGGACTGATTTGGACCCCGTTTTCCAAATGATTTTCTCTATTGGGTTGCTAACGCCTTGAAGAACCTTTTTATGTAAGGAATTTCGAATTCAAATTCCGTTTTCGAAATTAGACTTTTGGGTTATTTTACCTTTTCTTTCTGAATTTCGTGTTCTTGGCATTGTTAGCTCCGAATTGTGATTGTGGTTCATATTTTAAGTAGATTGTAGGGCTTTGGATTGTTCTCGGAAAGGAAAAGCTCCGGTTGTGGATTGAGCGTGTTTTGATTAAGGCAATTGAACTATGGGATTAGACTTGAATATCTTGCTTAGCAATTGATCTTACTTGTGATGAAAGGAGTAGTGAATCGGAGACTAGGCAATTGATATTGATGATGTTGATATATTGTTGATAGTGTGACGTGATTTTCATTGATATGAATTGCGTTGTGATTGTGAACGCTATCGTTTTCTCATTATTTGTGTGAACATGCTTATGTGCATTGGTTCTGAAACACTATGATGAGACATTTTGATGATCATGCCGATGGGAAATGGTTCCGGCAAGTGATGATTAATGTCGATGGGAAATGGTTCCGGCGAGTGATGATTTATGCCGATGGGAAATGGTTCCGGCGAGTGATGATTATGCCGATGGGAAATGGTTCCGGCGGATACATTGTCCATGTGTGGCCCCCATGGGTTCCGGTCTGAGATTCAGCGGATGTGTATCGTAGGACAGACATGCATTATGTTACTTGACATTGCATTGCATTTTATTGTTCTTTTCTTGACATTGTGGAGTTGTGTTTATGTACCGTGACACTGTATTTGATGTATTCGATGCTTATGTGCTCTATTGTTGGTATTTGTGGACTGTTGATGTTCTATGTGTAATATAACTGTGTAGTATAGGTTGGGCTGATTTCTATGCAGGTTGTAGTTGTGGAGGTTCAGTTGGAAGAAAAGGGGTTCGTGAGTTTAGTTAGGTTGACCTTGTTTTATTAGTTGACTTTCTGGGTACCGTGTTTTTGGTACTCACCCTTGTTTCTACACATGTGTAGGTTGCGAGCCCAAACCGCGATTTGATCTCTCTCTTATTTTTCCCGAGGCTTTTGTGGATACTTGAGAGGTAGCTATTCAATGTCGGCAATCCCTCTAGATCCTTTTCTATACTTTGTTCTATTTGAGAGACAAATATGTTGAGACTTGTACTTATCTATTGAACTTTTGTATTAGCGGCTTGTACATGTGACAACTAGTTTTGGGTTAGTTTTGTTTAAGTTGAAAGACTTCCGCTTGGTTATTTCTCTTCTTTATTTATATTTATTTCCGCTTGTTGAGTTTTTAGGCTGACTTGTCCTGGTGGGATAAGACAAGTGCCTTCACGCCCGGTTTTGGGTCGTGACAAATGGTATCAGAGCCCAAGTTTCATATGTCTCACGTGTACAAGCCAAGTCTAAGTAGAGTTTTGCGGATCGGTACGGAGAGACGTCTGTACTTATCTTCGAGAGGCTATGAGGACTGTTAGGAAATTTCTTTCATTTCATTCTCTCTTATCGTGCGTGGTTCTTGTCGTTTGTGCTGAGTGTCACGTGTTGTCTTGGCAGATGCCGAGGACCAGAGCTTCTGTTTCGAGCAATGGAGGGGAGGCAGTTCTCGAGACAGTGGTTGAGGCCCCAGTCAAAGGTCGGGGTAGAGCTCGAGTTGGAGGCCGTGCTCGTGAAGCGGCACGTGGGAGAGGTCGTGCCCAAGGAGCGGCACCTGCTAGAGGACATGGTAGAGAGGCTTCCCAGAGCCACATGTTGAGGTGCGTGAGGACCAGGTTCCTCCAGGGTTCTCAGCACTGTTCTTTCAGGAGACCTTATTGAGGATGCTGGGAGTTATGGAGAGCTTTACTTAGGGTGCTGCAGGCACGCCACATGGTTCACAGACTAGGGCTGGGGTGTAGACCCCAGATCAGCATCAGGATCCGATTGTTCAGGGTCAGGTGGGTAAGCCACCATTGGTCCCCGCGCCAGCTATCGGTGCGCAGGATGCTCCAGATGTGGTTTTGACAGTGGTGGACCAACAGTGCTACGAGAAGTTTCAGAATATGAAACCACCCCTGTTCCAGGGTAGTAAGAACGAGGATGCTTGTGAGTTTCTGACCTTGTGCCATGAGATACTTCAGGCGGTGAGAATGGTGGATGCGAGGGGTGTCCATTTTGTTGCTCTCCAGCTCCGTGGGCCTGCCTGGGAGTGGTGGAGGTCTTGTGTGGAGTCCTTGCCAGTGGGATCTCCTCCAGTTTAGTGGGATGCCTCCTCTAGTGCTTTTCGGGACCGCTTCATTCCCTGGAGTGTGCGTGAGGAGAGCAAGTTGAGGTTTGAGGGTTTGACTGAGGGTGGCATGTCAGTTGTGGAGTACGAGGCACGTTTCAGTCAGCCGTCTCGCCATGTCACGTCTTTGGTTCCAGATGAGGCGGAGAGGGTCTGCAAATTTGTGAGGGGTTTGATTTTCTCCATTAGATCTTAGTGTTTAGATCATCCCGTGAGGGTGCTTCCTTCCAGTCCATTGTGAGTATCGCCAGAGAGGCGGAGTTGTTGGTTTGAGAGGAGTTTGGAGACTCCAAGAGGGCCCGTTCTAGTGGCTAGTTTTCTGGTGCCTCGTCTGTAGGCAGGGGTTCTCAGAGAGGTGGTACTTATTTCCAGTGTTAGAGGCCAGTACATGCTTCCATGCCAGCGGTCGAGGGTGGACATGTGTCTCGTGGGTCTCACAGTTCTGGCCAGGGTGGCCGTGGAACTTCATCTGGTTCGTCACAACAGACCATAGTTCTGAGTTCGTGTTATACTTGTGGGGATCCGGGTCATTTGATGCGACAGTTCCCTCTACAGACTTATTCAGGGCCTCAACGTACTTATTCTGCAGCTCCAGAGAGATGTTCAGCACCTCTGGCTAGAGGTCGGGGCAGGGGTCAGACAGCAGGCAAAGGTGGCAGAGCATCGGGCAGTGGAGATGTGGCCCAGTGTGGAGGTAGAGGTGCGGCTTAGACCGGAGGTAGTAGAGGAGCCCAGTGTTATGTTTTTTCAGGGAAACCTGAGGCTGAGTCTTCTGATGCAGTCATCACAGGTATTGTCCCAGTCTGCTATCGAGATACATCTGTATCATTTGATCCAGGGTCTACTTTCTCCTATGTGTCTACCTACTTTGCATCTAAGTTTGATTTGGTATGTGATCGTATGCCTGTGCCTCTGCATGTTTCTACACCCGTGGGTGAGCCCTTAGTGGGGGATCGAGTGTACCGATCCTATCCTGTTTCTTTGGCCGGGTATGACACTTGGGTAGACTTGATTATTTTGGAGATGGTAGATTTTGATGTGATGTTGGGTATGGATTGCCTTTCTCCCTATCATGAGACTCTGGATTGTCATGCTAAGAGTGTCACTCTAGCGATGTCTGGTGTTCCGAGGGTAGAGTGGAAGGGTACTAGTGGTTCTTACCCTAGTAAAGTGATTTCCTACATCCGAGCCCAGAGGTTGATCGATAGAGGGTGTTTTTCTTATTTGGCTTTTATTCGGGATACTAGTGTTGAGTCACATCCCATGGAGTCCATTCCCGTGGTTCAGGAGTTTGTTGATGTATTTCCTACTGATCTTCCTGGTGTTCCTCCTGATCGGGATATTGATTTTGCTATAACTTGGAGCCGGACACTTAGCCCATCTTTATTGCTCCATATCGTATGGCTCCAGCTGAGTTGAAGGAGTTGAAGGACCAACTGTAGGACTTGTTGAACAAAGGGTTTATTCGCTCTAGTGTGTCACCTTGGGGAGCACCGGTTCTCTTTGTTAAGAAGAAAGATGGCTATATGAGGATGTGCATTGATTATAGACAGTTGAACAAGGTAATTGTTATGAACAAGTATCCTCTTCCTCGCATTGATGATTTGTTTGATCAGCTTCAGGGTGCGGCGTTGTTTTCTAAGATTGACTTGAGGTCCGGCTATCACCAGTTGAAGATTAGGCCATCGAATATTCCTAAGACAGCTTTTCGGACTCGTTATGGCCACTACGAGTTCCTAGTGATGTCTTTTGGGTTGACTAATGCCCCTGCGGCATATATGGAGTTGATGAACGGAGTGTTCCATCCGTACTTGGATTTCTTCATGATCGTGTTCATCGATGATATTCTAATATATTCCCGGACCGAGGAGGATCATGTCCGTCACTTGAGGTTGGAACTTCAGACTTTGAGGGAGCACAAGTTGTATGCCAAGTTCTCCAAGTGTGAGTTCTAACTCGAGTCTATGGCATTCTTGGGACACGTGGTGTCCAAGGAGGGTGTTAGGGTTGATCCAGCCAAGATTGAGGCAGTTAAGGGTTGGACGAGACCTACTTCTCCTTCTGAGATTCAGAGTTTCGTGGGGTTAGCAGGCTACTATCGGCGGTTTATGCAGGGTTTCTCCACCATTGCAACGCCATTGACTAGATTGACTCAGAAGACTGTGGATTTTCATTAGTCCAATGAGTGTGAGGCGAGCTTTCAAAAGCTCAAGACTTTGTTGACTTCAGCTCCTGTATTGACCTTGCCCGAGAAGGGTGTGAGCTTTACCGTATATTGTGATGCCTCCGGAGTTGGTTTGGGAGGTGTATTGATACAGAAGGGAAGGTTATTTCCTATGCCTCTAGATAGTTGAAGGCACATGAGAAGAATTTCCCTACTCACGATCTAGAGCTTGCAGCGGTGGTGTTTGTGCTTAAGCTATGGCGACATTATTTGTACGGGGTTCGTTGTGAGGTCTTCACCGATCATCGGAGTCTTCAGTACATATTTAGTTAGAGAGATCTGAATTTGAGACAAAGTAGATGGCTTGAGTTACTGAAGGACTACGATATGACTATCTTGTATTATCTAGGAAAGGCCAATGTGGTGGCCGATGCTTTGAGTAGGAAGGCTCGTAGTATGAGGAGTCTTGCCACGATCAGTGTTGATATGTGACCCTTGTCTAGGGATGTTCAGAGGTTAGCCAACAACTTTGTCAGGTTGCAGGTTTCTGAGGAGAACGGTGGGTTGATTGCATTCATTGAGGCCCGTTCTTCCTTAATTTAGCAGATTCATGAGCAACAGTTTGAGGACGAGAAGTTGTGTCTCATTCGAGACAAGGTGATGAGAGGTGAAGCCAAGGAGGCTGCACTTGACTCTGATGGAGTTTTGAGGATTGGAGGTCGGATTTGTGTGGCCAAGGTGGGCGAGCTTGTTAGACTAATTCTAGAGGAGACTCATTGTTCTAGATATTCTATCCATCCGGGGACATCGAAGATGTATCATGATCTGAGTCAGCATTACTGGTGGTGTGGCATAAAGAGGGATATTGCATACTTTGTATCTAGATGTTTGACGTGCCAACATGTCAACTGTGAGCACCAGCGGCCCGAAAATGTGTCTTAGAGGATGCCCTTTCCTACTTAGAAGTGGGAGCGGATCACTATGGACTTTGTTGTGGGTTTACCTACCAGCGTGGGTGGTTATGAATCTATTTGGGTGGTTGTTGATAGGCTGACTAAGTCCGCTTATTTCATTCCAGTTCGAGTGAAGTATACAACGGAGAAGTTAGCCCAGCTCTACATCAATCAGATTGTTAGGCTTCATGGGGTGCCGATATCTATAGTCTTGGATCGGGGTTCCTTGTTCACTTCACACTTCTGGAGGACCTTACAGCATGGTTTCAGAACTCAGTTGGATATGAGTACAACATTTCACCCTCAGACAGATTGTCAGTCCGAGCTGACGATTCAGGTGCTCGAGGACATACTTCGTGCTTATGTGATTGACTTTGGTGCTAGGTGGGATCAGCATTTGGCCCTAACGGAGTTTGCCTACAACAACAACTATCATTCCAGTATTCAGATGGCCCCGTTTGAGGCGTTGTATGGCAGACGGTGTAGATCACCGATTGGGTGGTTTGATTCGGCGGAGATGGATTCCTTAGACACAGACTTGCTTAGAGATGCCATGGATCAGGTTCATTTGATTCAGAGTAGGTTGTTGACTGCTCAGAGTCGGCAGAAGAGTTATGCCAATCGGAGAGTTCGAGACTTGGTGTTCATGGAGGGTTATCATGTTTGGCTACGAATATCACCCATGAAGGGTGTTATGTAGTTCGGAAAGAAGGGCAAGCTTAGCCCTAGATTCATTGGTCCTTTTGAGATTTTGGACCGAGTGGGAGAGGTGGCCTATAGCTTGGCCTTGCCACCTAGCTTGTCAGCTGTGCATCTGGTGTTTCATCTTTTTATGCTTCAAAAGTACATTCGGGATGAGTCTCATGTGATTACACTCGATTCGGTGGAGTTGAGTCCTGATTTGACTTATGAGGAGGAGCCTACGGAGCCTACAACTATTCTTGATAGACAGGTCCGTAAGCTTTAGACCAAGGAGATTGCTTCAGTGAAGGTGCAGTGGGGTCACCAATCAGTTGGAGAGGCTACCTATGAGTCTGAGTTCGACATGCGTGCCATTTATGCAGACGGGAAATGGTACCGGCGAGTGATGATTTATGCCGATGGGAAATGGTTCCGGCGAGTGATGAGTATGCTGATGGAAAATGGTTCCGACGGATACATGGTCCATGTGTGACTCCCATGGGTTACAGTCTGAGATTTAGCAGATGTGTATCGTAGGACAGACATGCATTATGTTACTTGACATTGCATTGCATTTTATTGTTCTTTTCTTGACATTGTGGAGTTAGGTTTATGTACCGTGACACTGTATTTGATGTATTCGATGCTTATGTGCTCTATTGTTGGTATTTGTGGACTGTTGATGTTCTATGTGCAATATAATTGTGTAGTATAGGTTGGGCTCATTTATGTGCAGGTTGTAGTTATGGAGGTTCGGGTGGAAGAAAAGGGGTTCGTGAGTTTAGTTAGGTTGACCTTGTTTTATGAGTTGACTTGCTGGGTACCGTGTTTTTTGTACTCACCCTTGTTTCTACACCTGTGTAGGTTGTGAGCCCGGACCGTGATTTGATCTCTCTCTTCTTTCTCCCGAGGCTTTTGTGGATACTTGAGAGGTAGCTGTTCGATGTCGGCGATTCCTCTAGATCCTTTTCTATACTTTGTTCTATTTGATACACAAAGATGTTGAGACTTGTACTTATCTATTGAACTTCTGTATTAGCGGCTTGTACATGTGACAACCAGTCTTGGATTGGTTTTGTTTAAGTTGAAAGACTTCCGCTTGGTTATTTCTCTTCTTTATTTATATTTATTTCCGCTTGTTGGGTTTTTAGGCTAACTTGTCCTGGTGGGATAGGACAAGTGCCATCACGCCCGATTTTGGGTCGTGACAGGTTTTTACCTCAAGTCACTCCTTTCTCTCTAGCGTTTTTCACCATTGTTATCCCCTTTCTTGTCAAGAAAATCACCTACTCGAAATTTCTTCAATTTATTCAAGAAATCTAACAATTCATTCAAAAAGATCTTTCAAAGTATTTGTTTGTTTAGTTTCTTAGTAAATTCTCCAATTTTGATTAGGGTTTTGGAAAAGGAAAACCTCAAAGATTCCTCTCTAATGGCCGACTCTAAGAGGATTACAAGAGGTATCCCACTTAATCATCAATTTTCTAGTGATTTTCCATATTTTGATCTATGTAAGTGAATACAGATTCGAATTTGGTTTGGTGAACAGAAAATCGAAAAAAGGAACATAGCAGACGAAGAAGAAGAAAGAGAGAGTCAGAGAAAAAAATTACAAAAAATGTATTCATACTATTCATATTAATTTTTGTTTATCAATTGTTTTTCTTTTACTCAACATTTGTATTTTTATTAAAAACTTTGTATTTCTTTTTAAGTTTGTAGTCATTCCAATAGGTATGCCAAATGGATTTGTATTTCTTAAGCATAGATGTATCCTATTTCTTTCGTAGTCAATTTGTATTTTTTTAAGAATATTGTATCCTTCCTCAACAAATTGTATTATTTCCACTATATATGCTATTTATCTTTCAAAAATCTTGTATTCTTTCTTAAATCGTATTCATATGTAATGATTAGATTATATTGAGATATAATCAGTAATATTTTTGTAATACAAATAAAAGAAATATATATTTGGCAATCATGTAATACAATTTTTAGTTTTCACTATGAAAGTAAAATACATACATAACTCAATCATGAATACATGTGTGTTATATGAATGTGAATCTGTATTTATTGATGATTTTGTATTCACTTTTTGTGGAATACAATGTAGTTATGCAGATAAGGTCATGTATACCTGATCAATTTTGTATTTCATCGATTATATCAAAGTTCCAGTTGGAAATTCCTTCTCCAAAGTTGTTTGTCAATGAAATTTCATACCCGTTTTCAAAATCTTCTTCCCAAACAGAAAAAATGCAATTTAATCGAATTCACTTCAACAAAGATTGAGTATTATCAATGGAAATTTAAAAATCAATATTGGAAATTTGATGAACAAGGAGGATGGGTGCCCTGTCGTTTATTTTTGAATTTGTAACTAATGAGAATTTTAAGTGATATGTTCTCTTTAAAAAATATTCTCTCCTCTAAATTTTTCTTTTCTGTTATTAAATAATTGTATTCCTTTAATTAAAAAAATAATTTAAAAAATCAGATACATAACAAACTAAACTATTGATATTTTTAATAAATATTGAAAATGTGGCTAAGGGGTCCTATTAAATGTAAAAATATTGACATTTTGAAAATTTTCCCTAAAAATTATATCAATATTAAAATTTTATACACCAGGCATAAAGAACAAAAGAGTTTCACACATTTAATTTAAATTGATGTACTTCAACCATATTTATTCTGTTTTGTAAGTTATTTATATTTAGTGACTGTTTGCAACAAGTTTTAAGGTGACAGAAAATAAATTGCAATCACAAATAAAATATGAAGAAACATAATTTTATTGATCAAGATTGTGAGTAAATTCTGTTCCTCCCTTGATTCTTCTCTCTCTTTAAATTTCTCCATCGATTCGAGGGCCATTAGAGGCGTATTTTCCTAACTAGGAGGACTTGGACTTGATTTCCCTAATTTGAGGGTCGTTAGTGGCGTATTTCTCGAACTAGGATGATTTGGACTTGATATTCATAATTTAAGGGCCGTTAGTGACGTATTTCTCAAATTAAGATGATTTAAATTTGATGTCTTTATTAATATTCCATGAATTTGCAGAATATTCGAGATATTTGAGATGCCTTTTCAAGAGAATATAGTACCCTTTATATAGGCATGAACTAGGGTTTAGGGTGGTAGCATCCAAGAATTCTAATTAGAATTGAACACACCTTGTAGAATCCCAACTCAAATTGAACACGTTTTGTAGAGTCCCACAAAATTTCAATGTCTACAAATGCCCCCTGCTTCAAGGCTTGTCGGAGTGTAGACTTGATGAAACTTAAAGATGAGGCTTGAAGTATTTATTCTTCCACCTTTGCAGCTTCAGATTTTCAGATTTGATTTATGAGAGAAGAGATGAAGGGTAGTGTAACGCCCCGGATTCGAAAGGGCAAAAAATTTCAATTTTTGGAAACTTTGGTGACCTACTACTTGACCTACTAACCGTCGGTGGACTTACCAACAGTAGGTCAAGGAGGTAGGAACCATTGGTAAGGCTGCCTAGGGGAAAAAGTTGGAAAAAATGTCTAAGTAGTGACCTACTACATGACTTACCGATAGTCGTTTGACTTACCAATAGTAGGTCAAGAGAGGTAGGAGTAGTAGGTCTAAGGAGTGACTTACTACTTGACTTACCAATAGAAGGTCAAGAGGGGTAGGAGTAGTAGGTCTAAGGAGTAACTTACTACTTGACTTACCAATAGTCATTTGACTTACCAATAGTAGGTTGAGAGGGGGGGAGGTCGTTGATGCTACTGGTTGGAAGGAAGAATTTATTTAATTTTTTGACCTAAGGCAGTGTGACCTACGGTTGGTCACCTACGGGCAGTAGGTTGACCTACCAACCGTAGGTCATATGGTAAGTGGGGTCGTTGGTGGATTTTTGAAGAAGGGTCGTTTGGTCTTTTCACCTAATGGCTTATTTACTAATCTAAGTAGGTTTATACCTTCTCCTAACTCTATATAAGCCCTTTTAATCCTAAAATCTACCCTTTCCAAATCATTTACAAGATTTCCCCAAACTTTTCTATCTTAAATATTCTCTCTATAGAATCATGACGAAGAAGAAGTCAAGTTAGGGTTCTTCAAGTTCAAGTCTCCATTCTTCATCATTGTTCAGGGCTTCAATTGAGGTATGTAGGGAGTTCATCAATGGGTTCCATTCGCACATTGAGCCCCCAAGGTTTTCTTCAACTCTCCAATTCAATTTCCCAAAATTGAACAAGGTTTTGATTTCATTCTTCATGGGTTCTATTTGTGTGGATTCAATTATGTACTTATGATCTTGTTTTGATGATTTTGACTCAATTACATGTTTTTCAACTAATTCCATGTGAACCCATGTATTGATCTATGAATTGGACTATAAACCCTAATTTTCTAAATAAAGATTGTGCAATCAAAAACTAGGTTTTCTTCTATGATGTGGGTTCTTTCAATTATGATCAAATTACTTTCAATTATGGTTTTCTAAGTATGAATTGAGTTGAATTACATGTTTTAAGATGAATCTCCATGAACCCACATGAATTCCCCTTATTTTGATAATTATACATTGATGATGGGTTGAATTATGAAGAAGATAGAATTTATGAAGTTTACGTGAACTCATGCATGCTTTTATGATTTCAAAAACTATGATTCATGATGAATTTTATGAATGATCAAAAATGGGTTTTATAAAGTATGCATGTTCAACTATGGAAACTATGATAATTTATGAATTACTTTAAGTTTGAAGCTTAATTGAAGATGTTGATGAATTGTGAAAGGTATTCTCACATGTAAAGTATTCATAACTTGTTGAAAGGTTTTCTCAACTAAAGTTGAGTCAAAGGTTTAAGGAGCTATTCTAATGACGTAAGCTTGGACTATATCCATAGAATATGAAACATCTATATACATGATTTAACTTGGATTGGTGTTCCTTGATGTACCTTTCCATGGATTAATAATATGATCAAGGACTATTCCGTGGGATTTAAGCTTAGCACCGAGTGGACGAGTGGCGGTTCCCCATGTCCCATACCTATGTGCCCCCATAGGATGTCTTAAATAGACCTTGTATTAGATAGTGGATCCACGTAAGCTAGATGTTATGGGTCCTACCTTGGCAAGTAGGATGGCCCTTCCGATGTAGGGAGTATGTCGGATTCCATGTTGATAGCTCACATGGTCTTTAAATGTCGGTTAAGGCAATTTCCCACAATAATGAACTAAAATGACTTTCAAAGTATTTCACAAGTGATGTAAAAATGTTTAGCTTGCATTGACCTTGGCGTATGACTTATGATTTCTAACCCTTTTTACTTCATGATTAGCTTGGTCATTGCATGTCATGAAAATGTCCCTTTTTAGCATGATTTAAATGTTTTATTGCATTCCCCTCATACTTGGTACATTCCATGTACTAACACATACTTTTGCCTACATTGTCTCATAATGTAGGATTTGGCGATTCTCCATCTATTCGTGGCTAGAGCTTAGTAGAAGGATTGTTGAAGAATTGGTGAGTCCTCATCCATTCGAGGACATAGCCTAGTTGTTATTACTTTTATGTTCTTTCACTTTGGCATTGTATTGGGGTACGTCCCAAACTTTATTTCTCATTCTTATGATAGATTGGCTTTGAGACATGAGATGTAGACTTCCGCTATTTTTCTTAAAAGCTTTGATATGATATTTGTCTATCTTTTGAACTCTTAAATCTCTATGATCTTGTATGTATGTATGCTAAGTGACTTGTATGAGGCCTTTTGGGGTCTTGTACGCCATGTCACGTCTAGGGGCACCTTGGGTCGTGGCAGGCAGATTTGGTCCCACTAGGCGTGCCAATTTTGTTTGCAACAAATTTTAAAGTGACAAAAAATAAATTGCAATCACAAATAAAATATGAAGAAACATAATTTTATTGATCAAGATTGTGAGTACAATTCTGTTCCTCCCTTGATTCTTCTCTCTCTTTAGATATCTCCATCAATTCGAGGGCTGTTAGAGGCGTATTTCCTGAACTAGTAGGACTTGGACTTGATTTCCCTAATTCAAGGGCCGTTAGTGGCGTATTTCTCGAACTAGGATGATTTGGACTTGATATTCATAATTCAAGGGCCGTTAGTGGCGTATTTCTCGAATTAAGATGATTTAAATTTGATCTCTTTATGAATATTCCATGAATCTGTAGAATATTCGAGATATTTGAGATGCCTTTTCAAGAGAATATAGTACCCTTTATATAGGCATGAACTAGGGTTAAGGGTGGTAGCATTTAGAATTGAACACACCTTATAGAGTCCAACTCGAATTGAACACGTCTTGTAGAGTCCCATAAAATTTCAATGTCTACACTAACACATAATTATCTAAATTTAGATTTAAATGACTTTTTTATAAAAGATTTTGGGAAAGGGGCCTTTGGGAAATGAAGTAAAAAGGATCGAATTTGCCTTTAAACCAGATGATTTGTCTAATTTTTCCCGTAAGTTATTGTTAGTTCACAAGGGGAAAATCAAGCCACTTTGATAATACTTTTGAATAGAGACAAAATTAATCTTTTATTTGAGGATAAAATTATCCTCTTTCACATAATTTAAGTACAAATTTTTTATTCTTATTCAAAAATAATATTTGAAATTTCAAGGTATAATACAATGTTTTACATTGGGATAAAGTAAAAATGATATAATTATAAGTATATTTTAATAAATTAACATTTTAACGATGCTCCAAAGCTCTAAATTTGACTATCACTATGACTTTATATAATTATTAATAAGAAATGTAGTATGTGAAAAAAATAATGAAACTCTCTTAGTTTGTTAAATAATTTGTCAAAATGAATGAGACTTTTATTATTTTTATATAAGGATCAAGTAAAATAAAACGGATAAAGTAGTAATCAAATTTGAATTTCAAAACAATTAATAATGTTATTTTAATAAAATAAACAACTAATAAATATTTTTTTAAGAAAGTATCAAATCAGCATAGTCAATAAAATGAAATGGATGTTACTTGTTAGTATTAAAGAGTATTTTTATTCAAGACATTTATAAAGGAAATTCAAATACAAATACTTCTTATTTTATAATAGTAAGTAATTTTTAAGAGGTATACTCAAACTAAAAATAACATTTTCTTTTATAAAAAGGAGAGAATATAACATTAGAAATTTATGTATTCTAGACAAGTGTGTTAAAACAAGATTTTTTTTGATAATTTTTTTTTACTTTTAACTTTCTATTTGACATGTTTAATATCATAAGATTAAAAATATGGAAAAATTACTTAAATACACAACTTATTTTCTCATTTTCTCTAAAATTCCCTACCATTTGAAAAAATTCTAAAAATCTCTACTCTCTCCTATTCTTGGATACATTACTTTACGCGATGTATCAGGACATACGCGATTTATGGAGACGTTGAGTGATGTATCTGAAATCGAGTGCAATGTATCGGGACGTTGAGGGATGTATCCGAATTCGGGATGGGATGTATCCAAAAATTGAGACGCGATGTATCGAGACGTATGCGATGTATCGGACATCGAGTGATGTATCCAAAATCGAGACACGATGGATTGGGACGTTGAAGAATGTATCCGAAATCGAGACGCGATGTATCAGGACGTTTTGGGATGTATTCGAATTCCATCAAATTTAAGAGATTTTTGTAATTTGAAAAAGAATTGAGATATGATGTAATTAGCTCTTAACACTATAAAATTTGTGTAAAATTCCCTAAAATTATTTTGATACAATTGTGGACAAAACTAAAATAATAGGTCCCTCTATCTAGAAGTGTTTTGCTTTGACTTTCATAGGACATCAAATTTCACTTTCCTATATATTTGTCATGGCCTAATTTGAGTCTGAAAGCATTACGTGGAAAAGGAAAAACGGTGGGATTCATTGGCTAACATTCATTAGAATTTTGGTTGCCAAGAAACTTCTTTCAACTTCCACACCCAAAATGAAAACTCTCAACATTAGCCTACTCAACAATTCCATTTATTAATTACTCTCTCCGTCCCAAAATACTTATAAAGTTCCGTAGAATCAAAGTACATAAATTTTATTAATATTTTGAGTTTTATTTTTCATAAATTATATAAATTTTGATTAAATAATGATTATAAAATTCTTTATTTCTTGTAGTGTAGTTTGTTGAGAATATAATTAACTAATAAAAGTATATTCTTTCTAACAAATTAAGCTTTTAGATTAAATGAGATGTCCACACACTCCAACATGATATTTAGAGCAGGCAAAAGATCATGGGATCGTATCTCACTGTCACTCATATCAACAAAAATTTTCACATACTTAACCTATGAAAAAGAAAAAAAGTAGCGTGGACTGATTATCTTGATGTAGTCTGTCTCTGGCCTAGATCAACCTAAATTAAATGAAGTCTCTATCTTAAAAAACTGCAAGGGCCATACGATATGGTGGAATAGAAATAGGATGAGTACCCGACTCCAAGTCAATGGTGAAATCAATATCACGATATGGGGGTAGGCCAGGTAGATCGACAGGAAACACATCCACGTACTCTCGGACTATAGGCACTAAATCAACTGTAGGGAATTCCCTACTAACATCTCTGACATGAGCCAAGTAAGCCAAAAACTCGCTAGCCACTAACCTTCGAGCCTGAATGAAAGAAATCACCCCAACCGGTATGCGACTACAAGAACCCTACCACACCACTAGTAGAATACTAGGCAACGGTCTTGGCATAGCAATCCAAGACCGCTCGGTGAGGGGATAACCAGTCCATGCCCAGTATCAAGTCAAAATCCAGTATATCAAGTGAAATAAGATCAGCCCGAGTGTCCCACCCCTGAATAGTCACCACACATGATCTAAAAATCTGATCCACTACTAAAGAATCACCTACCGGAGTCAAAACATATAACGACACTGCTAAGGGCTTTGGACTCATACTCAACCGAGGAGCGCAATATGCAGATACGTAAGAATAAGTGGAGTCTGGATCAAATAAAATTTAGATGGGGTGATTGCATAAAAGAATCATACATGTAATCCCATCGTCATATGCCTCAGCCTCTGCTCTAGCTGGAACTGCATAGAAGTGGCCCTAGGAGCCTCTACCTCGCGCATCAACTCGGCCACCTGTCCTGCCTCCCCGGGGACCCCCCCCGTGTACCCTGATGCTGACCTCTTCCTCTAGCTGGTGGTGCGGGTCTAGCTGTCTATGGAGCTGGTGTGGCTGACCTACGAAAAGGGCACTCTTTAGACCAATGATCGAGCTCCCCACAAGTAAAACAACCTTGTGGTAGTCCGCTCGCAACTGGAGGCCGGCCACACTGGCCTGAGGAACTCGATTAAACTCCCCCTGGCCCTGACTCGGATTGGCACTAGAGCCACCCTGACTGTGCTGATCACCCTCTGTACCATGTTGTGATGCCTGGAGCGGGCGATTGGACTAACCCTGCTGGAACCTCTGACGGGGGCTGTCATATGAATCTCTAGGCCTAAAATGGGGCCCACTGTTACTATCATCCTGTCTGGCCCTTTAGCCGCTGCCCCCTTGGGCCTCGCGATGGAGCTGCTCAAGTGTGCGAGCCTAATCCACAACATCAAGAAATGAGTGGCCTGCTGAAACCATGGACTGAGTCTCAATGCACAGTTGTAGCCTTAATTCTCTAACAAAGCACCGAACCCTCTCCTCCTCCGTAGGTAAGATCATGGTAGCATAACAGGATAGCTCATGGAATCTGGCCTCGTACTCAGACACAGTTATGGAGCCCTGCTCCAACCTTGAAAACTCATCAGGAAGCCAATCTCTGATGCTCCGCGGAATGAACCTAGCCAAAAAAGCCTCTGAGAACTGTGTCCAGGATACCGGTGTAGACCCAACTGGCCTGGTCTTTAAGTAAGAACACCACCACTGTCTGGTAGGCCCATCTAGCTGATAAGCGGTGAAGTGTTCTCCTCTTGACTCCACCAATCCTAAGGTATGCAGCCTCTCTCGACAAGTAATAAGAAACTCATGGGCATCCTCCCAAAGAGCCCAAGAAAACCTAGGTGGTAACAGTCTCAGAAACACCCCGAGCATCTTCTGCTCCCGTAGTGGCATGACTCCATCTAAATCATCTGGCTGAGCGGCGGCTGGTGCCGGTGGCTGTTGAACCTCTGGAGCCATTGGAGCAGGCTGACCTTACGATGCTGGAACATGAGTTGGTGATGGGGTTGGAGCCTGCTGTTGCATACCCCCTATGGCTGCTATGGGGGAGCATCGCCTGAAGGTTCGGGGCGGCAGCTGGTGTGAGTGGTGGCTGGGCTGGTCCTAGTCCCACCGGCTGAGGAGGAACATGATCTACCTAAGGCTCTACCTCCGGCTATGGAGTCCTCTCTCTATCTCGGGCTGGTGCAGCAACCCTGACTCGACCTAAGGGTCGGCCTCTATCCGTAGGTGGGGCTCTATCTGCAGGCCCACGTGCATCACCCCCGGCCGCTCGACCGCGCGTGCGAGCCATCCTGATAAAGAGTGAAACAAATAAGATTTCATGAAACCAATCAGATAAACGATGCACGAAAAATGATACAAAACAGGAAATTTTCTAAACGACGTCCCGTAGCCCCCCAAAGATAAGTCATGGACGTCTCCATACCGATCCGCATGACTCTACTAGACGTTAGCTCTGTACAAGTGAGACCGGTGAATCTGGGACTGTAATACCAACTTGTCACGACCCGATTCCTCAAGTCATGATGACGCCTACTATAGCCCACCAGTAGGCAAGCCAACCCGTATCCCGGAACCTACAAGTAATGGGATTGAGGGAAGAAACCAAACTCAAACTAAACGGTAACACAAATAACAGAATCACAAAAGAAGAAGCGGAAGCAAACCTAAAATATATACAAAAGAAAGATCCCTCCCAGAACTTGGAGGTCACATGTACAGAGCTACTAGCAAAATGAGTACAAGCCCCAAAAGTGAACCACATAAACAAGACTGTCTCAAAAAGCAAAAGACAAGTCACCCTATATACAGAAGGAGACGGGTAACTCCAGGACGCTGTGTGCTCACCCTCGCCTTCAAATCTGACTACAATTGGCTCGATATTAACGCTGGTAGCTGGTACTCGGACCTGCATCACGAAAACAGATGCAGAGTATAGCATGAGTACCAAAACAACAGGTATCCAGTAGGCATCATAGGCCGACTGAGCAAGAGAAAGCAAAAGTAATATGAAATGCAAGAATGAAAAATCACAATCAGAAACCGGAATAGGAAAATCTACTAGATATGCACACGAGTGTACTAGCACACAAAGACAAGGAGAACAAATAACTAAATCCGACCGGGCTCCCATAAATCCGATGGGTACACTTGTACGCAATGCTGAAAGTAAACCTGAGAGGACTCCCATAAGCCCGACAGGTACAAGGAAAAGTTAGCAATGAAATTAGAGAATCCGACCAAGTATCTAATATTTCCACAACCTCCCCGGGCTTGAACCGACTCAATCCATAAGCCTAAAGTTTTTCTGAAATGAAGATAATAGAATTTGGACCTCGAACTCATAAAAATAGAACCTGGGCCTTGAAACCAATAACAATAGAACCTGGGCCTCGAACCCAATAACAATTGAACCTGGGCCTCGAACCCAATAACAATAGAACATGGGCCTTGAACCCAATAATAACATAACCTGGGCCTCGAACCCATAATAACAATCTCAAGCTGGAAATAACGGCCTCGAACCGTAAAACGTCAGCCTCGAATTGGAGATGATGGCCTTGAACTGTAAATAATTACGACAACCAACCATTAAATGCCAAGACAAGTCATAGTGGGTCGCCGCCCACCCAAAGGTGTCAACATAAGGTTTCCAGCCTAGTACAACTCAATCTCCAATCGTCGCGATAAGATGACCATCCGGTAACATTTCAGAATTGTAGAGGTAGGGAGAGAGAGGATAGAAGATCTGATACGCCACGATTTCGCCTAAAATGAGGCTTATACTATCAGACTCAAACCCAAAAAACCCGCCATATAGCCTAAGGCATGGATTCTAGGAATTTAACATGATCAACACCCAATTCATCCCTAAAGTCATACAAATCAACATACAATCACTTCATCAGGCTTAGTCTAAGGAGAGGAAGTTGTAGCCTACCTGTAAGCCGACCGCTCGCACTTCAAATCACGTTACCGGAGCTTTCACCTTTCGCACGTCCTTAGAATGCTGCCACGCAGCTAAAAATAGAATCACAACCTCAGCACAGTCGCTTTGACACCAAAATTACCAAATTCGGAGATGGACCGATTTTGGAGTCAAAAGCGAGAATGTGGGACCTGCTTCAATAATTCCAGAATTGACTCTGTGAAGAGGTCTAGAACAACTCCCCGGGTTTGTGTTCCAACATGGAACACAATTCGAGGCTCAGAACCTCCAAAACGAGCTCCATGCAAAACTCCCACATGTAGGCCAAATAAAGAACTCAGACAGCCAACATAACAACAAATTTACCACAAACGAAGCCTTCGCGACACCTCCTGATCAATCACCCACGAAGTCATAGCAATTCCGAACCTGCAGGACTTGGAATCACTCAATTTCGAGTTAAAATGAGCTAGAAATTGCCAAAAGTACTTGCCCCACACTGCTGATCGCGCGTCTGGTCTTTAAATAAAAGACCTGTCGAATTTGCCCTTCACGAATGCGGTCACAGGCCCGCGAACGCAGAGGGAAAGATTCCAGACCTCCGCGAACGCGGAGACCTTTCCACGAACGTAGAAAGAAGAGAGGTAGACTTCCGCAAACGCGGAGTCCTTCCCACGAACGTGGAGACCTTCCCGCGAACGCGGAGAAGAGAGGCACAGAGCTTCGTGAACACGAAGAAGAATGAGACCTGCAATATCAGCTGGTGCATCAGCTGATCCTTGGAGGTTGCCAAGTCTCTGACGGGGTGCTCGGGATCCCGTGCGGGCAAACGAGATATGCTACCCCACCAAATTCGACGTTCTGGACTCAATGACACAGTTGAAATTTTCATACGAGGTCATTTTGACAAAAAGTGGGTCCCACACCCAAATGCCATTTTAAGCCAAATTCTACAACGGACCTTAGGATTAGATCAGAAGCCCCGAGAAGCGCACGAAGGGTCATTCTAGACCAAACTTAGCATTCCAAAACTAACCGCGCTGATAGAATTTTCATCCAAGTGCGTTTTCCAAGAATGTTGACCAAAGTCAACCTAAGGCCAAATTTCAAAGGCTAAAGCGTCAAATGGTCCAAAAGCCGCACCGAAATCCTCAGGACTTGTGCCGACCATGCCACTAGCCTAATTTAGCCATTCCGGAGCTGATGGAGCCGTTAGAATTCCGTTATGAGGTCATTTACGTGAGGTTATGACCGAAATTAACTTTTCAAGTTTCAAAAGCTCCAAAACACTAAAACTCGCATAAAAACTAAACGAACGATCATGCGATCGAATAGTCAGTGTCAGCAAGTCATAAATGACTTGGCGTCGCTATATGAGCGCTCTAAACGATGGAATGAACACATTAACTCAAAAATGATCTTGAGGGTCATTACATGAGCATTTGTAACATTTCATATGAAAATAAAAGAATTTGATTGAATTGTCAATACATAATTAAGTATTTTAATTTGATATTATTAGTATATCTAACTAAATCATCTTCCTCCTCACCTTACACAACAATCTCTTAATCTTTCTCTTCTATTTTTTCTTCACCATTAGCTACTTTTTAGAAATTCACGAACAAATTATATTGCCAGAATAATCTTGTTTGGCTTAATAATTTTTTTTATGTTTCAAGTCCTTAATCTTCCTTACACATTATTGTCATCAGAAGGTATATTTTTTAAAAAAACCACCTTGAGCACGTTATCTTCTTTATCTTTTTAATCTTTAATAGTTTAATATTGTGTATAGTTTTTTATGATAGAAATTTATAGACGATCATAGTTAGAAATTAAGGTATGTGTTCAGAAATAATAAAAATATTATATTTATTCAAAAAAATTATAATTTTATTTTATAAAGCAAAACAAAAAGCAGATAAGGTAATGGTCATCATGTATATCATTTAGTAAAGAAAATTTCAAAAATAATTCCCTATAAATCAAAATTGCATTATATCACTTATTTTAAAATTTTAAATATATGTATAATATTTTATTGATAGTTGGGGATCCACAAAAAATCTTTTTAACTCAAATGATATACAAATCGATTTATTTTTAGGAAATTTATAATACATGTCAATTTTGGTATAAAACCAATAAGGATCTATATCCATGTTACTTTCATGTAACAAATTTATATTTTAATATTTGATTATTTTAAATAATTTTAAAGATTTTTTCAATGCTTTATAGTTTTTTCTATTGAATCAAGAGGTCGTTCGAAAAAGCTTCATTGAATTTGTATTTCGATGTACCTATCAACTTTCTCTTATTTTCATAGGCCTCACTTCCCATTTACGTACAATGCCTTTAGATGGTAGATATATTTTTCATTTTTGTGCTTATATTTATCTATCTAATTAAGGTCTACAATTTAGAATATCTATTATTTTCTGTACAATTTTCATGTACAATTTGTTTTTGTTTCTTTATTTTATTTTAGTATTATATATCATCATGGGTGTTGCAATGATGTAGTGTTTTCACGAGCATGAACATTGAAGTATTTTTGTTCAATTGTCAAATATCATGTTCACAAATTATCAACATAACTGTGAAATAGCTAGAAAAGTATCACATTCATGAATTTTTTTTATAATTTGTCATTTATTACTCAATACGTTTTGCAATAATCGTATACAAAATAACTTGGAATGCACGTGCAACGCACGTGTCCAGAAATGAGTAAAGATGATAACTTTGAAGGCATCCCAAATATTACTCATTCGAAAGCTGAAGACTTTTATGAAAGTATTGACTGAAGAACTGATCATCTTATTAGGGGATTAAATTATTAAAAAAAATTATTTTTTATGTTTGCAACTATGATGTTCTTCTTAAATATTTTTCCTAAAGCATTATGTCTTGTTAGTTTCTACATTTTTAGTGTAGCCTCTTAAAATTTCTTATATTTTTATTTTCTCACATTCTTATAATGTATCTTTTATTTTTATGAAGAATACGGAAATTTTCTGTCATCAATTGGATCCAAAATAAATTATGATGATATATGTCTTATAGATAGTGCCACAACACACACTATTTTAAGAGATAAGAAGTATTTCTCTTCTTTGATATATTGTACTAAGTCTCGAAGAAATTTATTAAATTTCAAAGATATTCGTCAAAAGATATTGAGACTACAAATGATGAAAATAATGAATATCTTTATATTACTACAATAAAGTCGGGTAAAAGATTTATACTTGAAAAGTTACTACCCAAGTATTATCATGGTTGAAACGCATGCCATAAAAAATCAAAGATTTACTAACTCAAATAATTTTATTGTATGGTATGACCGGTTGGACCATCCCAATTCTAATATAATGCGCAAAATAATTGAGAGTTCACATGGACACTCTTTAAAGAACCAAAAGTTTCTTCAATTTAAAGAATTCCCTTGTGTTACATGTTCTCAAGGCAAGTTGATTACTAGACCATCAGTAATCAAAGTGAGAATTGAATCTCTAATATTTTTGGAACGTATACAGGGTGATATATGCGGGCCTATTCACCCATCACGTGAACCATTTAAATATTGTATGATTTTAATAGATGCATCTACAAGATGGTCACATGTTGATTTATGGTGACACGATTTATATATATATATATATATATATATATATATATATATATGACACACGATGACTTCCAAAAATCAAAAAAGGAAAGAAGAAAAGTTCTAAATATATATTGATTTATGGTGACACGGTTTTAGGACTCCAACATGGAGTGTTAATTTAGAAATTTTTTGATATAGTTTCACACAAGAAGTGGTGTTATCAAAATTATTTCAAAATGTTATTTTTTCACCCCCACACACCTACCTTTTTATTTTAAAAAATTATATTGTATTTTAATTCCTTTTGCTAGATTTACTGTGACAAAGAAATTGTGTTACACGTAATAAACAATTGAATTTTCTTTTCTTTTGCTTTCTACGTGTAAATTTAACTTAGATTTTTATTTTTTATTGTTTATTAAATTCATTACTTATTGAGAGTAATTGGTTACATGGTATATACAATGTGAGATCATACTTGTTATAATTGATTAATTATATTTTTTTATTTTAATGTTCATTAAATATTTTTTTCTTTATACTAAGGAACTAATCAAGAAAGATTGTAGAAATACAACTTGTTTAAATTTAAGGACATGCAAAATCAATTAAAAAGTAGTATTTACATAAATGCAGATTTGCAAGTAAACTAAAAAAAAAAAAGCAATTGAAATAGCCTGGAAATCTATTTTATAATTCTCTTAAAAGAGTAGATACATGTAAGTGGTCTTTCTGTTTAAGAAAAATATATTAAGATAAAAGAAAATTATCTATTTTATAATTTTTTGCACAAATTATCTGATAAATCTCCTTTCTATATTTTGATTCTTCATTATACTTATTTATTTTGAATTTTTGATATATTTATATAAATCAGATCTGGAAAATATTTAGATTCATTTGTTACATATGTGAAAGAAGATAAATGTAATATTAATTGTACACGATAATTTGATAAAAAATTACTTATTTTGATTCTTTATAATTGTTCATTTCATAAATACTCATTTCACAATTGTGATATATCTGTATACATCATATTTATAAGAAACTTCAAATTCTCTAGTTATTACTTCTGTAACAACAAAAGAAATGTAATGAAAATTGGAAAAAAAAATCAGCAAGATAATGATAAAACTACGATTTGTACCTAAATCTTAATGTTACATTCAATTAGTAGAAATTTATCTAACAAATCACATTTTGAGCATTTTATACTTGAATCCATTTAGAACTCAATTTGTTTTATTCTTTTATTTATCATTCAATCCAACATCAAAATATGTTTCAGTTGCTAAAATGAAAGAGCCCCCAAAAGAATTTGTATATGTTTTAATGAATTTTAAGAAGACATTGAATTATACGCATACACTCACTAAATAAATGTGCTTCAAAAGTATAGGCTAACCAATAAAATTCATAAAAAAGACATAAATTCAATTCATCAATTATATGTAGTTCATATCACTAAAAATAAATTTCCAAACAACAATTAAGAATTTCGTTTTAAAAAGAAAAAAATTTGATCATAAAAATATTGAAAACTTGATTGTATGTATAAATACATGTGTATAGATACATCAGAGTGAGAAATTGTATAAATTAAATTTGTTGAATATTGGAGATTAAAAGAAATGGAAGTTTTTTATTACCTTACAGAATGAAGTATACTGATTTTGGAGAGACATATGATTGTTGCAAGTGCATATTGCATATGTAGAACGACAAGAGTAGAGGGTTTGGATAGTATAATTGAATATGGCTGCATTAACAAAATAAATGAAAATTAAGCAACAATATTAAGCAAAGATAATTATGATTATTTTTTAATCTTTTGAGAATATTTGCAGGTAAATGATGATTGTTGAAGATTGGCACTGTCACGACCCAAAAACCGGGTGTGATGGCACTCATCCTATTCCATCGGGACAAGTCATCCTAAACCCAACAATCAGAAAAATAAGCAACATAAAGAAAAACAATATAAGCGGAAGTCTTCAAACTTAAACAATCCTCCCCAAGACTAGTTGTCACATGTACAAGCTTCTAACATAGAATTGAAATGAAATTACAAGTCTCAATGTCTTTGTGTCTCAAATAGAAACAAAGCATAAAATAAAGAGGGTCGAGAGAGATCGCCAACATCGAATAGCTACCTCTCAAGTTTCCTCAAAAGCCTCGGAGTAAGAAGAAGAGAGAACTAGATCACGGTTCGGGCTCGGAACCTACACAAATGTGGAAGCAAGGGTGAGTACCAAACAACACGGTACCCAGCAAATCAACTAACAAAACAAGGCAAATCTAATAAAATCCACGAATTCCCTTGCTTCCAACCGAACCTCCGTAACTACAACCTACACAAAATATTAGCTCAACCTAAACTACACAGAACATATAGTACAAAGTCAACACAGCTCAGCAGCATCACCAAAATAACTCCCATTAGAATCAAGTATAGCAATCCCAGAGTCGCAAGGCATAAACACAACTCCACAATGACAAAAAAGACAATGTAATGCAATGCAATGCAAAGTAGAGTAATGAATGTCTGCCCTACGATACACATTCGCTGAATCTCAGACCGGAACCCATGGAGGCCACACATGGACCATGTATCCGCCGAAACTATTTCCCATCGGCATAACCATCAATCGCCGAAACCATTTCCCATCGGCATAATCATCAGAGTGTCTCATCATAGTGTTTCAGAACCAATGCACATAAGCATGTTCACACAAATAATGAGAAAAATGATAGCGTTCACAATCACAACTCATATCAATGCAAATCACGCCACACTATCGACAATATATCAACATCAACAATTACATCATTTGCAATAAGATCAATTGCCTAATCTCCGATTTACTACTCCTTTCATCACAAGTAGGATCAATCGCTAAGTAAAAATTTCAAGTCTAGTTCTATAATCCACAATGAGCAAAAGATATATTCCTCAAGTTCACAATCACATCGAAACTTTCATAGCATTTTCCCAATTACACAACAATATCAAGATCACGGCCTATCACATTTTGGCCTACTACTTTAGCACACAAAGCCATTTTTATTATCCTTGCCGATCAATTTAGATTGATTCATACAAGAATTCAACCCATACCTCAATTCCATTACTCCCCAATACAATCAAGAAAGAAAAATATGGAATACTATAAGATTCACAAAGTTTTAGAAGTCCACTTGCCTTAACCGAAATCACAATCAATCAATCAACTGGAGCTTTTCCCTTCCGAAAGCAATCCAAAGCAACACAATCTAATCAAATTATGAATCACAATCAAATTTCGGACCAACAACACGAAGAACACAAAATTCTGGCAAAGAGGTCCAAATGGCTCAAAAATTCAATTTCGAAAACAAGGTTTGAATCCGGAAATTCTCACATGAAAATGATCTTCAAAGCCTTAGAAATCCATTAGTTAAAACCATTTTGAAAAAGTAGTACAAACCAGTCCACAATTACCATTTGATCAAAAATTCGGAGTTCATGCAAAACCCACCAAAAAATATAACTTTAAAAACCTAAATTTCACGTTGAAATCATGATAGAATCAATGGGTAATAAAGGTTTAGAGTTAAATTCAGTTACCCAATAGGCTTCCACGAAAATCTCTCTTTCAAATCGCCTTCTCGAGCTTCAAAATGTCAAAAATGGTGAAAATGGAAATTTTTCCGAATTTACACTGTTCAGGCAAAATTAACCCTCCGCGAACGCGGAGGTCAAGAGGACTACTCTCCGCGAACGTGCCACAGGCTCTGTGAATGCGAAGATCAAAACAAGGGCCCTCCGTGAACGCGGGCTACCACTCTCCGTGAACGCGGAGGCCAAGGCAACAAGTAACCCTTCGCGAACGCGGGCAACAACCCTTCGCGAATGCGGAGGCCAAGCCACCTGGCACCAGAACTCAGACATCAGCAAAACACACATTGCAAACAAGTCTCCGAATGGATCCTCGAGATTCGTTCGGAACCTCTTGCACACAAACCAGTTATGCTACCCTACTAAATTCGACATTCCGGACTCAATGGAATTGTCAAATTCAAATTTGAGGTATCCTTGACCTGGAACCCGATAAAGCACAACTAAACTAAATCTAAGACTCAAAAATTCAAAACAAGCTTGGGACCTCTAAAAATTCAACCAAGGCCACTCCTGGGCCTAAAATCATCTCCCGAATCTAACGGAATTTTCGGAATCAAATTCTGAGCATCCGATCTTCGTATGTTTACCAAAGTCAACTCTATGCTCAAAATTTCACAAATTTTCCAACTCAAGGCCTCAAATCCACGGTACAACCCCAAATATGATTCTGTCAACTCTCCTAGACCAAATTTCACATTTCGGAGCAGATGGAATTGATGGAATCCCCATCCAAGACTCGAAACTCCGAATGACCCCAAAAACTACATTTTGACAACTTAAGCCTTTAGAATTCAAAACTTTTCAAAAACCATAACTTAACAAGAATTTCAAAAAACTAACTTCGGATATCAACCAAACATGACTCGGGGCAACTCTTGGAGGGGTAAAATGGTCATTTTATAAAAATTACCAAAAATAACCTTCAGGGTCATTACATTATCCACCACTAAAAACCATGTTCGTCCTCGAACATAAGGTAAAAGAAAGTACATGAAGCCTAAAAAAGCTGAGGATATCTGGCACCCATGTCGAACTTGAACTCCTAAGTAGTCTCTCCAGCTGAACCCACTGCACCTTCACTGAAGCAATCTCCTTGGTCTTAAGCTTACGGACGTGCCTATCTAGAATGACTGTAGGCTCCTCCTCATAAGTCAAATCAGGACCCAACTCCACCGAATCGAGTTTAATCAGATGAGACTCATCCGGGATGTACTTCTGAAGCATAGAAACATGAAACACAGGATGTACAGTTGACAAGCTAGGTGGTAAGGTCAACTTATAGGCCACCTCTCCCACTCGGTCCAAAATCTCAAAAGGACCAATGAATCTAGGACTAAGCTTGCCCTTCTTTCAAAACCACATAACACCCTTCATGGGTGACATTCAGAGCCAAACATGATCTCCCTACATGAATACTAGGTCTTAGACTCTCCGAGCGCCATAACTCTTCTACTGACTCTGAGCAGTCAACAACCTATTCTGAATCAAACGACCCTGATCCATGGCATCTCTAAGCAAGTCAGTGTCTAAGGAATCCATCTCAGCCAAATAAAACCATCTAATCGGCGATCTACACCGTCTGCCATACAACGGCTCAAATGGGGCCATCTGAATGTTGGAATGATAGCTGTTGTTGTAGGCAAACTCTGCTAGGGGCAAATGCTGATCCCACCTAGCACCAAAATCAATCACACACGCACGGAGCATGTCCTCAAGCACCTGAATCGTCTGCTCAGACTGACCATCTGTTTGAGGGTGAAATGTTGTACTCATATCTAAATGAGTACCCAACCCATGCTGTAGAGCCCTCCAGAAGTGCAAAGTGAACAATGAACCTCGATCAGAGACTATAGATATCGGCACCCCATGAAGTCTTACAATCTGACTGTTGTAGAGCTTGGCTAACTTCTCCGCTGTATACTTCACCCGAACTGGAATGAAATGAGCGGACTTAGTCAGCGTATCAACAACCACCCAAATAGAATCATAAGCACCCACGGTGGTAGGTAGTTCCACAACGAAATCCATAGTGATCCGCTCCCACTTCCAAGTAGGAATGGGCATCCTCTGAGTGTACCTTCGGGCCGTTGGTGCTCACACTTGACCTGTTGATAGGTTAAACATCTAGATACAAAGTCCGCAATATCCCTCTTCATACCACACCACCAGTAATGCTGACTCAGATCATGATACATCTTCGATGTCCCTGGATGGATAGAATATCTAGAGTAATGGGCCTCCTCTAGAATCAGTCTAATAAGCTCGCCCACTTTGGGCACACAAATCTGACCTCCAATCCTCAAAACTCCATCAGAATCAAGTGCAGCCTCTTTGGCTTCACCTCTCCTCACCTTTTCTCGAATGAGACACAACTTCTCATCCTCAAACTGGCGCTCCAAAATATGCTCAACTAAGGAAGAACGGGCCTCAATGAACGCAATCAAACCACCTCTCTCCTTATAAACCTGCAACTTGACAAGGTTGTTGGCTAACCTCTGAACATCCCTATTCAAGGGCCTTATATCAACACTGATCGCGGCGAGACTCCCCATACTAGGAGCCTACCTACTCAAAGCATCGGCCACCATATTGGCCTTCCCAGGATGGTACAAAATGGTCATATCATCGTCCTTCAGCAACTCAAGCCATTTGCGCTGCCTCAAGTTCAGATTCCTCTGACTGAAAATGTACTGAAGACTCCGATGATCGGTGAAAACCTCACAATGAACCTCATACAAGTAGTGACGCCACAACTTAAGTACAAATACCACCGCCTCAAGCTCTAAGTCATGGGTAGGATAGTTCTTCTCATGAGCCTTCAACTGTCTAGAAGCATAGGCAATAACCTTCCCTTTTAGCTCAACACACCTCCCAAACCAACTCCGGAGGCATCACAATATACGGTAAAACCCACACCCTCATCGGGCAAAGTCAACACAGGAGCAGAAGTCAACAAAGTCTTGAGCTTTTGAAAGCTCGCCTTGTACTTATTGGTCCAATAAAAATCCACGGTCTTCTGAGTCGATCTAGTCAACGACGCTACAATAGTAGAGAAGCTATGCACAAATCGTCTGTAGTAGCCTGCCAACCCCACAAAACTCTGAATCTCAATAGGAGAAGTAGGTCTCGTCCAGCCCTTAACTGCCTCAATCTTGGCTGGATCAACCCTAATACCCTCCTTGGACACCACATGTCCCAAGAACACCGTAAAATCAAGTCAAAACTCACACTTGGAGAACTTGGTGTACAACTTCTGCTTTCTCAATCTCTGAAGCACCAACTTCAAGTGACGGACATGATCCTTCTCGATCCTGGAATACATAAAAATGTCATTGATGAACACGATCACGAAGGAATCCAAGTGCGGACAGAACACTCTGTTCATCAACTCTATAAACGTCGCAG
This sequence comes from Solanum appendiculatum, assembly GCA_018342035.1. NCBI lineage: Eukaryota > Viridiplantae > Streptophyta > Magnoliopsida > Solanales > Solanaceae > Solanum > Solanum appendiculatum. The sequence continues at coordinate 719,397 of JAGDQO010001042.1, read as the reverse complement.
AGGCGTTAGTCAGGCCAAAAGACATCACCAAGAACTCGTAGTGGCCATAACAAGTCCGGAAAGTTGTCTTAGGAATATGCGATGGCCTAATCCTCAATTGGTGATAACCGAACCTCAAGTCAATCTTAGAAAACAATGCCGCACCCTGAAGCTCATTGAACAAATCATCAATGCGAGGAAGGGAATACTTGTTCTTAACAGCTACCTTGTTCAACTACCTATAATCAATACACATCCTCATAGGGACATCTTTCTTCTTAAAAAAAAAGAACCGATGCTCCCCAAGGTGACACACTAGGGCAAATAAACCCTTTGCTCAACAAGTCATGCAACTTATCTTTCAACTCCTTCAATGTCCCTATCCGGAGGAACACCAGGAAGATCAGTAGGGAACACATCAGCAAGCTCCTGAACCACGGGAATGGACTCCATGGAAGGTGACTCAACACTAGTATCCCGAATAAAAGCGAAATAGAACAAACACCCTCTATCGATCAACCTCTGGGCTCGGATGTAGGAGATAACCTTGCTAGGGTAAAAACCACTAGTACCCTTCTACTCTACCCTCGGAACACTAGGCATCGCTTAAGTGATAGTCTTAGCATGACAATCAAGGAACGTATAGTAGGGAGAAAGCCAATCCATACCCAATATCACATCAAAATCTACCATCCCCAGAATAATCAAGTCTACCTAAGTGTCGTACCCAGCCAAAGAAATAGGACAGGATCGATACACTCGATCTACCACTAAGGGCTCACCCACGGGGGTAGAAACATGCACAGGCACAGGCATACTATCACATACAAAATCAATTCCAAATGCAAAGTAGGTAGACACATAGGAGAAATTAGACCCTGGATCAAATAATACCGAAGCAGATTGGGAAAATACATGTGATGACTGCATTAGAAGACTCAACCTCGGGTCTCCCAAGAAAAGCATAACACTAGGCTCCTCTATCACCTCCTATCTGAGCCACACCTCTACCTCTATGCTGAGCCACAACACCACTATCTGAAGCTCTGTTGCCTCTACCCACTGTTAGACCCCTACCTCGACCTCTAGCCAAAGACGCTGGATCTCTCTCTAGAGCTGCTGAGTAAGTATGATGGGGCCCTGTGTGAGTCTATAGAGGGCACTGTTGCATCAAATGACCCGGATCCCCACAACTATAACACGACCTCATAACTGTGATCTACTGTGACGAACCAGATGAAGTACCACGAATACCCTTGCCAGAACTGTGAGACCCACAGGACACCTGTCCACTCTCAGCCGCTGGCATGGAAGCATGTACCAGCCTCTAACGCTGAAATAAGCTAGCACCTTTCTGAGAACCTCTGCCTCTAGATGAGGCACCAGAAAACTGACCACTAGAACGGGCCCTCTTGGGGTCCCTAAACTCCTCTCAAACCAAGAACTCTACCTCCCTGGCGATGCTCACAATAGACTGGAAGGAAGCACCCTCACGGGATGATTTGAACACATATGATCTGATGGAGAAAGTCAACCCCTTCATAAATTTGTGAACCCTCTCCGCCTCATCTGGAACCCAAGACTTGGCATGACTAGATAGGTGACAGAAATGTGCCTCGTACTCTGCAATGGACATGCCACCCTGAGTCAAGCCCTCAAACCTCAACCTTCTCTTCTCACGCACACTCCAAGGAATGAAACGATCCCGAAAAGCAGTAGAGAAAGCATCCCACTTAACCAGAGGAGATCTCACTGCATGGCCCACTGAGCTGGAGAGTAACAAAATGGACACCCCTCGCATCCATCATCCTTACCGCCTCAAGCATCTCACGGCACAAGGTCAGAAACCCATAAACATCCTCGTTCTTACCACCCTGAAACTGGGGTGGTTTCATCCTCTGAAACCTCTCATAACACTTCTGGTCCTCCACTATTAGAACTATATCTGGGGCATCCTGTGCACCGACAACTGGAACGGGAATCAACGGTGGCTGACCTATCGAATCCTGAACACCTGGACCCTGATGCTACTCTAGGGTCTGTGCCCCTGCTCTAGTCTGTGAACCCTGAGGCGTGCCCGTAGCACCCTGAGTAAAGCTCTCCATGACTCCCAGCATCTTCAATAAGGTCTCCTGAAACAATGGTGCTGGGAACCTGGAGGAACCTAGTCCTCACCCACTGCAATCTGTGCCTCTGGGGAAGCCACTCTACCATGGCCTCTAGCAAGTGCCGCTCCTCGAGCACGACCTCTACCACGTGCTGCCCCATGAGCATGACCCCCAACTCGAGCCCTACCCCTACCTCTGGCCAGGGCCTCAACAGCTGCCTCGGGGACTGCCTCTCCTCCATAACTCGAAACAGAAGCTCTGGTCCTCGGCATCTGCCAAAACAATACGCGACATTCACCATTAGCGATAGGAACCATGCACGATAAGAAAGAATGAAATGAAGGAAAGTTTCCTAACAATCCTCATAGCCTCTCGAAGATAAGTACATGTGTCTTCATACCGATCCATGAGACTCTACTTAGACTTGGCTTGTACACGTGAGACTTAAGAAACCTGGGGCTCTGATACCATTTGTCACGACCCAAAAACTGGGTGTGATGGCACTCATCCTTTCCCACCAGGACAAGTCAGCCTAAACCCAACAAGCAGAAAAATAAGCAACATAAAGAAAAATAATATAAGTGAAAGTCTTCAAACTTAAACAATCCTCCCCAAGATTGGTTGTCACATGTACAAGCCACTAACACATAATTGAAATGAAATTACAAGTCTCAATTTCTTTGTGTCTCAAATAGAAACAAATCATAAATAAAAAGGATCGAGAGAGATCGCCAACATCGAACATCTACCTCTCAAGTTTCCTCAAAAGCCTCGGAGTAAGAAGAAGATAGAACTAGATCACGGTTTGGGCTCGGAACATACACAAGTGTAGAAGCAATGGTGAGTACCAAACAACATGGTACCCAGCAAATCAACTAACAAAACAAGGAAAATCTAATAAAATCCACAAATTCCCTTACTTCCAACCAAACCTCCGTACTTACAACCTGCACAAAAAAATCAGCCCAACCTAAACTACACAGAACATATAGTACAAAGTCAACACAGCTCAACATCATCACCAAAATAACTCCCATTAGTATCAAGTATTGCTATCCCAGAGTCACAAGGCATAAAAATAGCTCCACAATGACAAAAATAAGACAATGTAATGCAATGCAATGCCAAGTAGAGTAATGAATGTCTGCCCTATGATACACAACCGCTGAATCTCAGACTGGAACCCATGGGGGCCACACATGGACCATGTATCTGCCGAAACCATTTCCCATCGGCATAACCATCAATCGCCAGAATCATTTCCCATCGACATCGCCAAAACTATTTCCCATCGGCATAATCATCAATCGCTGGAACCATTTCCCATCGGTGTAATCATCAGAGTGTCTCATCATAGTGTTTCAGAACCAATGAACATAAGCAAGTTCACACAAATAATGAGAAAAATGATAGTGTTCACAGTCACAACGCAATTCATATCAATGCAAATCACGCCACACTATCGACAATATATCAACATCAATAATTACATCATTTGCAACAAGATCAATTGCCTAATCTCCGATTCACTACTCCTTTCATCACAAGTAGGATCAATCGCTAAGGAAATATTTCAAGTCTAGTCCCATATTCCACAATGAGCAAAAGACATATTCATCAAGTTCACAATCACATCAAAACTTTCATAGCATTTTCCCAATTACACAATAATATCAAGATCACGGCCTATCACATTTTGACCTACTACTTTAGCACGCAAAGCCACTTTTACTATCCCCACCGATCAATAAGATTGATTCATACAAGAATTCAACCCATACCTCAATCCCATTACTCCCCAACTCAATCAAGAAAGATAAATCCAGAATACTACAAGATTTGCAAAGTTTTAGAAGACCACTTGCATTAACCGAAATCGCAATCAATCAACAACCGAAGCTTTTCCCTTTCGAAAGCAATCCAAAGTAACATAATCTAATCAAATTATGAATCACAATCAAATTTTGGAACCAACAATACCAAGAACACGAAATTCGGGCAAAAGGGTCCAAATGGCTCAAAAATCCTATTTCGAAAATAAGGTTTGAATAAAAAATTCTCACATGAAAATGATCTTCAAAGCCTTAGAAATCCATTAGTGAAAACCATTTTGAAAAAGGAGTTCAAACAAGTCCACAATCACCATTTGATCAAAAAATTGGAGTTCATGCAAAACCCCCCAAAAATCTAACTTTAAAAAACCCAAAAGTCACATTGAAATCATGATAGAATCGATGGGTAATCAAGGTTTAGAGTTAAATTCAGTTACCCAATAGGCTTCCACGAAATTCTCTCTTTCAAATCGCCTTCCCAAGCTTCAAAATGTCAAAAATGGTGAAAATGGGAAATTTCCCGAATTTACGTTGTTCAGGCAAAATTAACCCTCCGCGAATGCGGTTCACTTAGCCTGCGAACACGGATGTCAAGGGGACTAATCTCTGTGAACGCGCCACAGCCTCTAGGAATGTGGAGATCAAAACAAGGGCCCTCCGCGAATGCGGGAAACCACCCTCCGCGAATGCGGAGGCCAAGCCAATAGGGAACCCTCCGTGAATGCGGGCAACAACCCCCGCAAATGCGGAGGCCAAGGCACCTGGCACCAGAACTCAGACATCAGCAAAATACACAATGCAAACAAGTCTTCGAATGGACCCTTAAGATTCGTTCGAAACCCCGTGCACACAAACTAGATATGCTACTCTATTAAATTCGACGTTCCGGAATCAATGGAACCGTCAGAATTCAAATTCGAGGTCTCCTTGACCCAGAACCCTATAAAGCACAACTAAACTAACTCTAAGCCTCAAAAACTCAAAATAAGCTCGGGACCTCTAAAAATTCAACCAAGGCCACTCCTAGGTCTAAAATCATCCCCCGAATCTAACGGAGTTGTCAGAATCAAATTCCGAGCATCCGATCTTCAAATTTTGACCAAAGTCAACTCTATGCTCAAAATTTCACAATTTTTCCAACTCAAGGCCTCAAATCCACGGTACAGCCTCAAATATGATTCCGTCAATCTCCTCGGACAAATTCCACATTCTGGAGCTGATGGAATCGACAGAATCCCCATTCGAGACCCGAAACTCTGAATGACCGCAAAAACCACATTTTGACAACTTAAGCCTTTAGAATTCAAAACTTTCCAAAAATCATAACTTAACAAGAATTTCACAAAACTAGCTTCGGATATCAACCAAACATGACCCGGGGCAACTCTTAGGAGGGGTAGAATGGTCATTTTATAAAAATTACCAAAAATGACCTTCAGAGTCAATACAGGCACATGAACCAATTTACAACGTCAAATAAGTGGTAGTTTTTAAGGGATAATGGTAAAGTTTAAAACCTTAATGAGAAGTTGTAATGATACTTTATTTAAATTTAAAATTCAAATATTTAATATTTAATCAATATTTAAAATATGAAAATGTGAGAATAATTGTGGTGATGACATGTAGACGCTATCACCTCTTCTATTATATAGATATAAAAGGTGTTTGTACTAACTCCACCCTTAAATTAGGCTTCTAATTCAATGGCAAATATGGAGTGTGCATTGATCCATCCATTTATGAACTCTATCATATTATCAAGTTTGTTTTAATTACATATCATCTTATGTCAAGCGGAGATATGTAACATTTTATAACTGTCATTTCTTTGGATATGGGTCAAATATATATTTATCAAGACCCTTTTGTTTTTCAAAAAATTTACGTGGTAATATGATTGAAATTTTTTTATTGTCCATAAATGTCAGGCCCCGAGCCTACACCCTGGGCGTGGTCGGAATTTGAGAATCATTGCTGGTCCCCAAGCGAACCCTTATCCTGGCTGACTACTAAGTGGAAGACTAACTCAAGTATACACAAGCATCAAAACTGAAGAATTGTTAAAATAGTTTATTGAATCTCAAAACTATCTGAAAATACTAATTATGAAACATAAAGTTCTAAATAAAACATCTAAAACTGAATACTGAAAGACTGACCAAGACTATCTATCTATGAAGCCTCTACTGTATAAAGATAGATGTCTGGAAAAGATCCACGATACCTCAAAATGCTATTACAAAAAAACATAAAATTGGAGCCCTCCGAATGCAAGAAGGTCTCAACAAAAGCTCACGTACGGATGATGTAATCTCAATGGAACTCCTTTTGATGATCCTAAATACCTGAATCTGCACCATGAAAAGTTGCAGGCCAAATTACATCAGCACATTGAATGTACGAGTATGTTATAGGGATGAATAAAACAAATAGCTGAACTGAAAGAAGGAAAGTAACTCAACTGAAGTATAGTATAAATCTTGATGAAAATCATTTAAATTCTTTCTGTAAGAATGCAATAATAGCAAATACTGGATTGAAATATATGGGGAGCTTCTCTAGCCGACAACTATCACTATGAACCTCATGATGATACAACGTCTTACCCACGTTGTCAAAGCTGCCCTATACCTTGCCAGAGTATAAAACGCAAATGAACTGCTAGATCCACTAAAAAGCCTTCTTGAGGTAGGTGAGGTGTCGCCCATCATGCGGTATGATCCTATCTACGCTGGTGGTATAGGTTATGGAGTTTGAGTTATTTGAACTCTTACCCCAAATCGGTGCTTAATACTATGCCCAAAATATCACTGAATGCTCATATAAAAGTACTCTTTGGGTTGAGATAATTTCTCAAAAGGCCTCTTTAAGAGGTAACTGATGTTGTACTGAATCTGTCTGAAATACTCTGAAAACTCTTTATAATTTTTTGAAAATAGTATTTTCTTTTCAATGTGAAAAATAATACTCTCTTTGAGGGGTAACTGAACTTTTCTTTATCTGACTAAAATGCTTTTGAAAAATATTTTTGCTCTTTTTAAAATAATAGTTATTTTCTCAATGTGAAAATGGTACTTTTGGAACCATTTATGTTCCCTTAAATTCTTCTCAAAAGATACTTTAAAATACTATTGAACTAACTTTAAAATTTTAAAATCACTGAATGAAAATAAATGCACAAAGACTTTCAACAAAATATCATCAACTAGGGTTCATGTGAAATAAAAGCATGAACAACAACCTATTAATCTCATAATTTGGAAATTAGAACTTGGAATAAGAATACAATTCGAATTTAGAATTTCATGGATATTTGATTAGAATACTAGATTTAACTCTTACTGACTGAATTTAGATGTAGGGCGTGAGGATGAACTAGTCCAACACTATGAATAGCCTTACATACTTGATTATGAAGCTTTTAGACTGGAAACTTTGGTGGAGACTTGATTTATTTTGAGTCTGAGTAAGAACACTATCTTTCTTGGATGAAATCTTTTGTCTTGGAATCTTGGTGCTTGATCTTGATGAAATAAATTCTCTTATGGAGTTTCTAGAGTGGAAGAACTTGGGAAAACTTTGGGTGGAAGGCTTCTCTTTGTATCTTGAATTTTTGGCATGAAAGTTTTAGGGTTCTTGATAGAGAAGAGGAACCCTATGTGAGTTTGAGAGAATTACTAGATATTTGAATATTTAGATTGAGAATTTTGAGAGGAAAACTAGTTAGTTGAATGATATCCTCACTTAAAACACTCAAACACTACTTAGAATAGGGTTAAAAAGCTTGAGAAAGGACCAAATTAACCATAGAATGCGTGCAAGAAGTTGCTGGAAAATAATTGCAGAAACCCTTCACGGATGGCTCCATGGTCCATAGAACACTCCACCGTACGTAATACCGTCCGTGAAACTTCGACTGTCTGATAGGGATTTACTAAAACGGGCATAATGTTTTACTCCAAACTCGAAATGGAGCAAACTTGATAGCATTGGAAAGAGGACCCATAGACCTTTAATGTGATAGGTCATGGACCACCGTCATTATATGTTGAGAGATATGATCGTTTGAAGTTGACCTAAGTATAATTTTATGTCTAAACTTCATCGGTAAGGAAGCTTTCAACTCAACTTTGTACTAGGAAATTTTTGTGGCCTTAGTTCATATACAAAACCATTCCCACTCTAAAGAATTGACCTTTACGCATATGAACAATTTAAGAAACATCTGATACGACCTTACATGTAAATAAAGAATGGTTCGGGTCGTAACTTAAAAATTTTTGGGATGCAACAATATCTTCCCCTTGGGATCATTTGTCCTCAAATGACGGTTAAACTGAACACGGAAGGGTAAGGATTTACTCTTACTATCTTTTTGACTTGTGAACTTGTCTACTAACATAGGCTGAAGAGATTCATACTGAGAGTTCTGAAACTGGACTCTAGCACGCTTGGCACGAAGGTCACATAAGATTTCAATATTACAGGCCATGACATGAAATAAGGGTATCCGGGCACGAAGTAAGAATATGACTTATATGCCTTGAGTGATATGACTGGTAGCTTTTAAGCTTAGAAACACTTCTCAACTATGCTCTCCTTTCTGATTACTACACTTCATTAGCTGCAACTCATAGCTCCCACTAGAGTATATGACTACTCTTACCAACGTCAGTAAAATCGCTTGCTCTTACTGTATTCAAGCCTAATCTCTAAATCAGAAGGCGCTAAATATGAGATGGTTATACAAATCTAAACCATAAGATTCAGATTCTATACCTCTATAGGGACTCCTTATAACTTCATTCAACCAGCCTCGAATCCAATCAAGAAACACCTAATGCATCATGCATTTATCCACATGTTAACAACACCACATTCAAGCCTAGTACTATAACCACTCTATGGACTCCTACTAACCAATCCTTCTAAGAATTTCTCATTCTCTCATCATCTCTACCAACTAAAATTTCACGCATTACTACCAGGAACTAACTAATTGCTCTCATTTAACTATTACTTATAGTAAAACTCCATCATATTCCTCCTCCACTGTATAACCTTAGATGGAATAAGAACACCATCACTATCATAATAAGAAACACCAATCCTCTACTTCTATCATCACTTAACTACTATCGACAACATCACTATCAAAACTGAAAAGGATCATTGAAAGAGCTTAGGGTGAAGGATCATAAGTATGATTCATTCAAGACATCTGATATAAGAATATGCATGCCATAACATTATGTTGCAAGCCTTTGAGAGTAAATCATGAATTCGCGAGATTGAGCATACTATGAGACATGAGTACTTATCTGAATGGGTTCCTATCATGAGGCTGATATCCATAAGTTTATGGAGAAAAATTGAGATCAATTGGCTAAAATCTTTGCCCCTCATTCTGGAAACTGAGCATAGATGTGAATATTTCTGAAGTGTATGAGCATAGGTCATGGACACAATTCTAATATTAGAAACATCAACAGGATGTTGTAATGACTGAACTTTGAGAAATATGCTAGAGTATGAGTTATCTGAACTCTTACCCCAAATCAGTGCTCAATACTACTCCCAAAAATTCAAACTCAAACTCTATAGCCTATGCCGCCAACACTATGAATAGCCCTATATACCTGATTATGAAGATTTTAGACTGGAAACTTTTGTGGAGACTTGATTTATTTTGAGCCCGAGTAAGAACTCTACCTTTCTTGTATGAAATATTTGATCTTGAACTCTTGGTGCTTGATCTTGATGAAATAAATTCTTTTATGGAGTTTCTAGAGTGGAAGAACTTGAAAAAACCTTGAGAGGCAGGCTTCTCTTTGTATCTTGAATTTTCGGCATGAAAGTTTTAGGGTTCTTGATGAAGAAGAGGACCCTAGGTGAGTTTTGAGAGAATTTCTCGATACTTGAATGTTTAGATTGATGATTTTGAGAGGAAAACTAGTTAGTTTAATGATATACTCAGTTAAAACACTAAAAAATAACTTAGAATAGGGTTAAAAAGCTTGGAAAAGGACCAAATTAACCCTAGAACGCGTGCAGGAAGTTGTTGGAAAATAATTGCAGCAACCCTTCACGAACGGCTCCACGGTCCATGGAACACTCCACCGTCCGTAATGCCGTCTGTGAAACTTCGACAATCTAATAGGGTTTTACCAAAATGAGTATAACCTTTTACTCCGAACTCATAATGGAGCAAACTTTGTGGCATTGAAAAGAGGACTCATAGACATGTAATTTGATAGATCATAGGCCACTTAATTCATTCTGTGCTAGGAGATATGATCATTTGAAGCTTTTGTTCAAAATTTCATCGGTAAGGAAACTTTCAACTCAACTTTGTGTTAGAGAATTTTTGTGACCTTAATTCATATACAAATCCATTTCCACACTAAAGAATTGACTTTTACACATATGAGCAATTTAAAAATCACCCGATTCGACGTTACATGTAAATAAAGAATGGTTCGGGCCTTAACTTCAAAATTTTTGAGGTCTAACAATAAAACTTTGACAGAAAATTATTAAAATGGGTATCTTTTTTTTCAAAAAAAATTAACTTAAAATAAAATTTTATTTCAAGAGAGTTTAATGAAATTTTTTTTAAAATTGATTGGTTGACTTTTGAGTTATAAAACAAAATTGACAGATTTTAAGAAAACTGTCTTTAATTGAGTGACTTTTGGGTTATAAAACAAAGTCATAGTTGAGTGACCTTCTAAGAGATATTATCTCTCGAATCTTTTTTTTGGATTGTTTTTTTTTCTTTTATTGTGTTGAAGTTTTTCCAGAGCAAAATTGCGCCAATTTGAGTTTGCAAAATCTATTTTCAAGTTTCGAAGGTGTGTTTGTTTGAGCTATTTTTGCAACACAATGGAAAGAGTTCCTACTTTTTGGCGAATATTTCTGGACACAATTTTTCCGAATAGCTTGAACAATTGGAACAAACATCTTTAAAAAAATTCATAATATGAGCTTGCAATGGAATACAAACGTTATATTAAGCAAACATAATATTACTTGCATCATGTCTCAGTTGATGTCTATATCCTATTAATTGTCACAAATATATCATTTTGTTGTGGCACTCTTTTAAGCATCAAACATTGTTCAATATTTGTTAAACAAAACATAAGTAATTCAGAGCTTTAAAAGTATGACACTATTCAGTTTCGTTGTCATGGTCTTAGTCTTTGACTAAGCACACCATGTAATACTTGGCAACTCGCTCACACTTTGTTCAATGTTATGTTAGTTTTACTGCACTCAATATTTTTAAGGAAACGCTAGGTAAGAAGACGAGAGATTTTCCAATCGAAAATTTTATATTACTCAAGACTTGAATAATTTGTTTGATGAGTTACAAATGAATGCCCCTTTATATATTTAGTCTCTTAGGAACTAATGTGCAATAATATTTGTATACATGTCCTTGATATTTATAAGATAAGCTCTTTCTCCAAATTTTTCTACAAAGCTATAGGGTTCCAAAGACTTTTCTAGCAAATTCATAGGAATGTAGGGCCTTCTAAAGGAAATCTTCATACTTCTCTAGAGTCTTCCATAAGTTCTAGCCTCCTTACACATATAAACTTCCTACATAAAAAAGGTGTCTTCAAATGGTGCCTAAGTGGCATGATAACGTTATGAGTTGTCACACTCTCCCCACCTAATATTGCAATGATTGCGACGTTATGCTGCTCTTTGAACACTTTAATCTTATCCTTAAATTATCACAAGTCCTCATATTGCTTCCATATGGATTCTTTCAGTGCTTGCCCCTTCCAGTGGATTAAGAACATGGCAGTGCCCTTGTCCTTGTTTTCACCCGTCTTGATAAGTAATGATACCCTTCATCTCCTGACCATGCAAGGTGGTGATGATAATAGGTGCACAACTGGATTGACCCTACACAAATTATCCTTGTCTTTGTGGTACAACTTAAGTATACTTGGAATTGAAGACATAGTAGATCTTGAGAAGTGATGACATTCCAAGCTTGTGCAAGTTTTTTCCAATCTTGGCAAGGATCCTAAACGAACTCACTACTACAAACGAGTCAATTAACGACAATAAACTATGCCTCTAACGGCAATAACATTTGCCACTATAGTCTGTACCGGAAAATGTTCTTTAGCCAGCAATGCCGGGATGGGCAAAGCTTTCCCGGCCATTGTGCGAAATGCTGATAAAGGGTAGCATGAATTGCTGCTAAAAATCATTGGCTTTTATGACAATTATATAAGCTACTAAAGCAAATTCGTAACAACTAACTGTGGTGTTTTAGTGTCCATTACTTTAGTCAATAAATCCATATAAATAGCCACTAAAACTTAGTAGTTTTAATGGCAATTTTTCTGTGGCAAATAATGGTTACAATATCCCTTCTAGAAAATGTCTTAGTTTGCCATTTTAGCGTCCATTTTATAGCTAGTAAATTCAATTAAATTGCCGCTAATAGTTGACATCTTTAATGGCAATTGTTTGAAGGCAATACTTAAGGCTACAATATTTCTTTTGAAAAATTCTTAATGTAACCCTTTAGCGTCTATTTGTATGGGCGATAAATAAAATTGAAACTAAATATCACAAATTTTAACGACAATTGTTTAGCCACCATTAATAATAACTACTACATTCATCGAGAATAGTAAAACAAAATTTGGTAAATTCTGAAAGCATATTATTATTGATTCATAAAATAAAATATATCTCATTAAATCTAGACAAACAAAAGGGAGTAATAATCTAAAATATGAATGTCACAACTTATAAAAACTTATATTGTTCCTACTAATATATTAAATAATGTTTCCAAATAATGTTTGCAACTCTTCTTCATTTTGAAATCTCCCACATGTAAAATTTGTGAACTTCATCTTGTATAACCTGAAATAAGAAAATAAATGTGTCAAAAGATGAAAAGTATATAATGTATAATAACATCACACACAGTGTGACTAATTTGAAAAATTACAAGCAAGAAGCATGTGATACCAAGAAGTCTTATTCTTTCATATGGACTTAGAATTATGTTATCTTATTCCTTCGTAAAAAACTGAGAATATAAAAAAGATGTAGAGGTAGAAGATGCAACAGTTGAAGTTCATCAAATTGGTGCAGCAAACAACTCAAAACAGAGGTGAATTAAATGAGCAATATGGGAAGGCGAGAAGTGAATTGTAGCGTGCTCTAAAAAGGATTTGCGAGTTCAGCAACCTATCCAAAGGAATCTATCAACCAACCTGTCCAGCAACTTGTCCGAGGGAATTATGATTCTAACTGCTAGAAAGATTCACAGAGAACAGAGGCGTGAAATAGTAAAGATGAAACTAGTCATCGTTACAGCTCGTGCTCGAGTTTTAGTCGATGTAGCTGGGCTGGAACTATTTGTTGAAATATAGAGGATTGTTGCTCCCAATTGCACACACAAGTGTACGTGGTCGCAGAAATAATAAATGGCTCTTTTAGAACCGGGTTGTCGTACCCAAGGGACTTATAATCAATGTATATCAATTCAATTAAATCTACAACTTAAAGAAAGTATTAACAATATGGTTTTGAATACTACAACTAAGAACAATTTAAATAATAAACTAACTAACAAGGATAACTATAATTTCGGTATTTTAATCAATTAAGGGACAATTTCAGGGCTGCAGCATGCTTTGAATTTCATGTATCACATCTCATGCTAAGAATCAATTTTAGTTATCACATTACTGATTTACAGGGTTGATTTTATGATCATGATCTCTCGACCTCTAATCGCCTACTCCAACTAGTTATCTAACTACATCATTGAGCGGGGATATGCTGTCCTAATTGGCGAGCATTTATATTTCATCGTGTTTCATAACCAAGCTAGGTGTTCGTCCGGGCGCCACTCCTAAACACGAATCTAATCAAAGTTAGAACAAGTTCTTTACATTCTCTGGTTTATCTATCTCTTCATCTCTCGAGTCCAAGAATAGACAATAGATTTATTTCTATGGTAGCCTAGCATGAAATACTAAAACAAAAATGTAAAAGTAATGTATATAATATCCAATAATCAATTCAAAGCAATTCGATGTTCAACAATAACCCGTAGCTACAGCCCCAGAACAAGGGCATTTAGCCACTCATAATATTCATAAACTCAAAAATAATAAGTTTCATAAAATTCAAACTTAAAGAAGAAGTAGAGAATTGAAACCAAAGATGAATTGTAATCCCTTGCTCTTGCACACCAAAAAATAGCTAACCCCTTACAAAATAACCCTAGGGTCCTATATATAGAGTTCCCACAAATAATTTTCCTAATTTAGACCAAAATAGGAGTCCTAATTACATCAATTTTCGTTGGGAAGTCAGGCTTCAGCTGCCGTGGGGCGCCAGAATCGCGCTTGGAATTTTCTTCTGAAGTTCTGGGCTTGGCGTGGCACGCTGCCAGTACGCCACTTCCCTTGCTTCTGAAGTTTTGGTCCTGGCGTGGCACACTGCCAGTACGCCCAGGCTGCCAGGCCCATTTCTTCTCTTTTTCCATCGGCGCTTGCTTCCTTTGCTTTCCTCTCATGCTTCCCGCTTCACTCTTTCTTCCATAAACTCCATTTTACTTTAAGAACTCCTGCATAATCTAATCACTTGTCTTAGTGCACAATCATTGCAAGTTACTCAAAACATAACACATAGTTTAAAGATTATTCTCAAACACAAGACTAATATGGGCTATTTTTGACAAACCTGCATATAAATATGCCTAAGATCACCACCCCACACTTAAACTCTTGTTCGTCCTCGAACAAACTTTTCACTATCACCCTTTTCATCACTACCTTTGAACTTATCTACCCGCCTCAAAATCAGCCAAACATTTTTAATCATGCTTTTGTAATACCATCTTATGCAACATTCAACATTTATAACCTCTTTATGCTAGCATACCTATCAACAATATATAACCTCAATGAATGACTCTTTTTCATAATTCCGAGCTAATGCAAACATATAAGAACACACCAAATAATAATAAACCCAACATGCGTCATAGATGCCCTCACTAATTTTTGGTATAGCCTTCACTCCTACTAACATTATGTTCGCACATTTATGTCAATACAAGGCCCTTTTTCACAAAATTTTCAACTCACTCTCCAAAAGAAGTTCACACATATCATAACATGCCATAAGTTTGCCCTTAGTGTACTTTTAATTTCACAAAGTATTAAACAAGGAATCAAGAGGGCTTTCATTTGGTTGTAATGTCGGCTTAAGGTAAGGGAGGGAATATTTAGAGTTTCATTAGTGACTACGCCTCCCTAATGCACATGTTTTCATTTTAGGACATACAACTTCTCTTACCTCTTCTTTTCTTTTTTTTTCGTTGCACACCTCCCAAATATACTTCATGTTTCAATATTTTCAAGCTTCGCCCTTTTGTTTATTCAAGCACTTGTTTATTTGTTATTATATTTATTTTTTCTCTTTTCTTTTCACAATATGTTCTTATTTTTCTCCATTTTTTTCTTTTTGTTTTTCAAGTGCCGTTTCATTATGATATCATGGGCCAATTCACCTCTTTTCTTCAACTTCACCACACCAACAAACATTTTCACCCTTACTAACTTCTACCATTTCTTCCATAATCACTTCATAACATAATGCATTAAGGATCAACTATTGGGATCAAAGAAGTCATGGTATCAAGAGAAGGGATTCGGCTCAATATGTAGTTTAATAAAAAAAATAGTGGCTAAAAAGGCTCAATGGGGCTAACAAGGGATAATTCATTTGGAGGCACACAAAAGAGTCAGAATTGGCTATTCAAAGAATTCTCAATCATTTTCCTTAAGTCCTACAAGTTACTCATTTAAGCACACACGGGGCAAATTCTAGTTATCAATCAATGCATGAACTAAACAATCACTTTCCACACATGGCATCACAACACAAGTAAGGATACAATCATTTATTCAGCATGGTCATATAAATCACATTACAGTGTTACCACACAATTAAGCCCAATTTTATTAATTCAGAGTCAAAACAAAGAGCTTATGGTTGTTTCAAGGTTGCCAGGTTCATTCAAGTTGCATAAAAGTAGAACCACCTATGACGTCTGGCTAAATCTTAGGACAAGGTGTCAAAGTACCAAAATATCGATTTCTCATAAACTACTACTCCTAGTGACTAATTTTCCCTTAAGACGGTCGTCATCCATCCATCATTGGGAACTGTCACTCCTATGAGAACTCTAAGACTCAATAAACTAAAACAAACCACTAGTCCTAATCGGTTCAAAGTGACTATCCTCAGGAAAAGTACCGAAAACAACAGCCGAGGAACCCACCTAAAAATACAAAAAGACTCGATAAAGCAATAAAAATATGCACAAGGAAGCTCATCTCCCACCCCACACTTAAACATAGCACTGTCCCCAGTGCGCAATGTAAAAAAAGTATAGAGGTAGAGAAAATTCCCTTAGGCCTCGTCGTCTCCATCATGACCATATGCCACAGATGTGGCACCATCAAAGTCGTACCGGCTGCATCGCCATCATCATCATCTTCATCAAGCTCCTCATCCACGGTGGCTTCATCATCATCCAATGGCTCTTGAAAAGCCGGGCCCAATTTGCACATGTGCATTGCACTATCCGCCAATGGATAGCGCTTGGCCAATGCCTCCATCTCCTCGTCAGTGACAGGGCGCCCACCAATAAAAAGCTGCAGCTCCGCCATCCCAAACATCCGCCCCATCCAACTCTCATCTCTCGCCTATCTATCAGCCGTGGATAAAACCGGCCCATGAGATACATCCTGTGTTTTAGTGCGAGTGACATCCACAAGGTTGCTTACAAGGTATGGGGCTCTCACTTGGTCCATTTCATGCACCTCTTCCTCAATGCCCTCTACGCTCAGAAACCGAGTCATCAAACTACCATAGCAGAAGCTCCACCGCTTGTTGTTCCGAAACTTCATCATATTCTGCCTTAGTACAGAACCCACATTGATAGGCAACCCCTTCATGTACAGAACCCACATTGATAGGCAACCCCTTCATCAACATGTAAACAAGAACCACCCGATCGCGAGTCACCTCTGTTGTGTGCTTGCACGGTAATAACACACTACACACAATTTTAAGCCAAACCCGCGCCTCTAGATTAAGTTATGAATAATGGAGGTGGGCATGTCCATATCATTGCTTCGCTCCCACCTAGCTGTGGATTCGACCCCACATAAAGTGTGTCTAATATCCCTGTATGGAGGGGTCTCTTTCAATCTATTATACTCAGAAGCATCGCAGTGGGGTGTGCCCAAAAATGCATTCAACATTCTAGATGTAAACCTAACCGTCTGACCTCTAACCTCCACCGAATGATTATGTCTTTGCTTAGTGAGCCAGTTAGCATAAAATACACTACAAGGGTAAGATTACAATCCCCTTGATCAACAAACATGTACTGTAGCCCAAGGTCATAAACGATTTCATGAATGCCAGAAATTCAAGTTGCAATCTTACCTCGTTGACATGCTCATCACCGAGGTACTTAGCCTCTTTTTGGCATTCAAACCAATCCTCACCATATTGTTCCACCGCTTTCTTCCCAAATCGCCTAGACGGAGGTTGTGAACTTGATGTTCCAGTGGTATTGCCCTTGCGAGAATGCTTGCTCCCCGCTCCAAGCTCCAAAATTTTACCTTTAGGTGCCATGAGAACTAGAATAGATCAAGAAAAAGAAGGAAATAAATTTTTTGGGGTAAGGATAGGGGAGTCGGGTTAGAGTAGTGGGGGGGGGGGGGTTAAGGGTTTTGGTTTGTGAAATTTCTTGAAGGTTTGTGGGCTTTAGGGGTTTTGTATGGTTGAATATTGTTTGGAAGAGGCTTTGGTGGAATATTAATGGTGGATTTGGGATTTTTGGGGAAGAAAGTGTTTGAGAAGAAGAGAAAATTTTGGAGAAGAGGAGAGAATTTGGAGGGGTTGGTCGGGTATGAGGATTTTTAGAGAGAGGAAGTGAGTTAGAATTGAAGTGGGTTTAGGAGTTAAAAGGGGAAAATAGGAGTTGGGTCGGGTTACCAGGTTTTGGTACTGGGTTATCGGGGGTTGGGTTGGGTATTCGAGTGTTTGGGCTAACTCGCCCAAATTTTTGGCCTTGGCCGCGTTAGGGGCGCTATGCGCCATGGCTGCGCCTGAAAACATGGTCAGTAGTTTGACCTGTGGCGCGAGGCGCCATCAGTTCGCCCGTCTGGAGAACATGCTAGGCACGAGGTGCCTGGTAAGTGCCTAAACGTTATGTCTGAAGTTTGGTAGCCAGCGCAAAGCGCTGCCAGTGCGTTGGCCTGCATTTCTCTTGGCGTGACGGGCCTCAAATGCGCTTGACCCGGCCAGCAGTAGTTTGACCCTTGGCGTGGCACGCCAGCAGTGCGCCTGCCAGCCAAGGGTTATTTCGCCTTGGTTTTCTCAACTTTTATCGACCTACCTGCATCATGAGCACCCCAATTATTAGAAAATGGTGGGTTGCCTCCCACCCAGCGCCTTAGCTACGGTCGTGGCACAACGCATCGCCTTAGTTACGGTCGTGGCACGACGCATCTTTTTTGTATTTTTCTTGTTTATAGATCCTAACTATTACAAATGAACTAAAAATCAACTAAAGTCCTACCAAACTAAAAAAATTAAATGCACTAAAACCTAGAAAAATTAAGCTAACTAAAAATTTAAAAATCAAAATAAGCAAGAATTACTTAACTATTACAATTTTACACGGGTTGTCTCCTGTGGAGCGCCTGGTTTAACGTCGCGGCTCGACCCAGCTTGGATCATTCATCATTTATCTTAAGAGCTGCACAATCTCGATCTGTATCCTCTCCAAAGTAATGTTTGACCCTTTGCCCATTCACCAAGAACGGAGGGCCAATTTTGTCTTTAAGATCTACCGCGCCATGTTGAGTCATCCTCACTACTTCAAAGGGTCCACTCCATTTGGATCTTAGTTTTCCGGGGAACAACCTAAGTCTAGAGTTAACGAGTAGTACCTTTTGCCCCGAAAAGAAAGTGCGAGGGATTATGTGCTTATCATGCCATCTCTTGGTCTTCTCTTTGTACATTTCTGCTTTCTCATAAGCATGGAGCCTAAACTCCTCAAGTTCATGCAATTGACCAATTATCTTTCTACCGGCTAGCTCTGGATCAAGATTCAACTTCTTTATAGCCCAATATGCTTGGTGCTCTAGCTCTACCGGAAGATGACATGCTTTGCCAAACACCATGTGATAGGGAGAAGTCCCTATAGGTGTTTTGTATGCAGTCCAATATGCCCATAATGCATCATCAAGCTTCTCAGACCAATCATTGCGCTGCGCATTCACCGTTTTCTGTAGTATCTGCTTCACCTCACGATTCAAAACTTCAACTTGACCACTAGTTTGTGGGTGATAAGCTGTAGCTACCTTATGCCGTATACCATACTTAGCAAGAAGATTCTTCACAGGATGGTTAATGAAGTGTTTACCCTCATCACTTATGATTTCCCTTGGAGTGCCAAACCGCGTGAAAATGTGCTTCTTGATGAATTTAATCACTACTCTTGAGTCATTCGTGGGAAGAGCTACAACCTCATCCCATTTAGATACATAATCAACGGCCACAAGAATATATTGGTTTCCACTCGATATTGGGAAGGGACCCATGAAGTCAATACCCCACACATCAAAGATTTCCACCTCAAGAATATTATTTAAGGGCATTTCATGTCTTGTCGATATCGTGCCCAACCTTTGACACTTATCACACCCCTTCACATAAGCTATGGAATCTTTAAAATGAGAGGGTCAAAAGAAGCCATATTGCAATACCTTGTGAGCCGTGTGTTCTCCTCCATGATGCCCTCCATAAGGACTTGCATGACAACTCTGGAGCACTTGCTTGACCTCATTCTCCAGAATGCATCACCTCACCACTTGGTCCACTCCTTGTTTGAACAAGAATGGCTTATCCCATATATAGAATTTAGCATCATGTATCAACTTCTTTCTTTGTTGGGTTGTTGCGCCAGGTGGAAACACTCTACTCACCAAGAAATTCACAATGTCCGCATACCAAGGCACTTGGGAGATTTCCAAAGCCATCAACTGCTCATCCGAAAACTCTTCGCGTATTTGTTTCCCTTCATGCACATGCAAAAAATCTTCTAACCTTGACAGATGATCAGCGATCTGATTTTCAGTACCCTTTCTATCTTTGATCTCAAGGTCGAACTCTTGAAGAAGCAATATCCACCGAATTAGTCTCGGCTTGGCATCCTTCTATTTGAATAGGTACCTAATAGCTGCATGGTCAGTATAAACAATAACTTTGGTACATACCAAATATGATCTGAACTTGTCGAAAGAGAACACTAAAGCAAGCATCTCCTTCTCAATCACTGTGTAATTAGCTTGAGCAGTATCAAGGGTCTTGCTTGCATAATAGATTGAATGGAACACTTTGCCTTGTCTCTGTCCCAATACTGCACCCACTGCTACATCACTCGCATCACACATGAGTTCAAATGGTATTTCCCAATTAGAGGCAATCAAGATAGGAGCTTCCATTAAGTTTCGCTTCAACTCCTCAAACGCCTTTAAGCAACTTTCATCGAACTCAAATTTGACCCCCTTTTCCAAAAGACTGCACATGGGTCTAGCAATCTTGGAAAAATCCTTGATGAATCTCCGGTAAAAACCTGCATGTCCTAAGAAGCTTCTCACCCCTTTTACAGAAATAGGAGGGGGCAATTTTTCAATAACTTCTACCTTCGCTCTATCTAATTTGAGTCCCTGCTTAGACACTTTATGACCCAGAACTATGCCTTCTCGGACCAAGAAGTGACACTTTTCCCAATTAAGCACTAGATTAGTGTCTTCACAACGAGCAAGTACTATATCAAGGTTTCGAAGACATACCTCAAAAGACCTCCCAAAGACGGAGAAGTCATCCATGAATACTTCTACAAAGTCCTCCACCATATCATGGAAAATGGCAATCATGCACCTCTGGAATATGGCAGGAGTATTGCAAAGCCCAAATGGCATGCGCTTGAACGCATCCGTGCCATAAGGACATGTGAAAGTAGTCTTCTCTTGATCCTCAGGTGCAATCAAAATTTGATTACACCCGGAATACCCATCTAAAATGCAATAATACTCTTGTCCTGCTAAAAGGTCAAGCATTTGATCAATAAAAGGGACAGGGTAATGATCCTTCCTGGTGGCATCATTCAATTTCTGGTAATCCATGCAGATTCTCCATCCGGTGACAGTTTTTGTTGGGATCAACTCATTCTTGTCATTCTTCACTACTGTCATCCCCCCTTTCTTTGGTACACACTGCACAAGACTTACCCATTTGCTGTCAGAGATAGGATACACAAGTCCTGCGTCTAACCACTTAATCACTTATTTCTTCACAACCTCCTTCATCAAATGATTTAGCCGGCGTTGGTGTTGTGCACTTGGTTTATGGTCTTCCTCCATGTAGATTCGGTGCATGCACAATGCCGGACTAATTCCATTAATATCTGACATTTTCCAGCCTATTGCTTTCTTCCTTTTCTTCAATATCTCCAAAGCCGCATCAACCTGTGCTTCAGACAATTCTGCAGAGAGTATAATCGGTAAAGTTTCATTAGCGCCAAGATATGCATACCTCAAGTGTGACGGAAGGGATTTTAACTCCAGCTTTGGTCCTTCTTCTATTGAGGGTTTGGGAGGAGGGCCCAACACTCGATCTAATGGTTCCACTACACCATTTCGTGAACCAACTAGCGCTACATTAAGACAAGTAGCCAGTTCTTGCGCTTCTGCATCTCCATCTATGTCATGCCCCACCAAAACTCTTTTCGAGGGATCCTTGGGAGTTATGCAATGCGATTCTACAGCAAGGTCTACTACTGTAATGGCAGACAACTCTTCATAGACAGAAGGCAACTTCAAGGCGCGATAGACATCAAACACCTCCACCTTATCATTAGCTCTCATAGTCAATTACCCAGCTGCTACATCTATCAATGCTCGCCCCGTAGCTAGGAATGATCATCCCTAAATAAATGGAACTTCAGGGTTGGGCTCAAAATTGAGGACAACAAAGTCCACAGGAAAGATCAACGACCCAACCTGCACCAAGACATCTTCTAATACTCCTTCCGGCCTTGCCACCGACCTATCGGCCAATTGGAGGATGATTGTGGTTGGTTTTGGACTACCCAACCCAAGTTTATTGTATAAAGATGCTGGCATGAGGTTTATACTAGCACCCAAATCACACAAACCTTAGGCATGAACACTTTGGCCAATAGTGATTTGGACCGTGAGCTACCCGAATCTTTCAACTTTTTGGGTAGTCTATTCTGAATTCTTGAACTGCACTCCTCCGTGAGCGCCACTGTTTCATACTTAGTCAATCTCCTCTTATTCGCTACTATCTCCTTCACATACTTGGCGTACTTAGGAATTCGCTGCAAAATATCAACCAAAGGTAGATTAATGTGAACTTGTTTAAGGAGAGACAGAAACTTACCGAAGCAATCATCCTCATTTTTCTTTTTGAACTTTTGTCGAAAATGAGGGGGTGGTTTTATTTGAGGAACAACCCTCTCAACATTCGTATCTTGAACCACTTCTTCGGGTTACTTTTCTTCTCTCACCGCCTCAGAACTTCTCTTCTTTGGAGCTAGTTCCTCCAATTGTAATCCACTTCTTGTGCTCACCGCATTCAGTTGCCTTGGGTTAGGATCCGTGTCACCCGGAAGACCTCTAGGAGGATGCACATTGACTGCATTAGCCAATTATGTGAACTGTCTTTCCAGATTTTTTTGCGCTAACTGGGTGCTTCTCAACTCTTCTCCCAACTTTCTATAGTGTTCTTCATTTTTGTTGTTGATTTATATACTTAGTTTTTTGAACAGCTCCTCATTAGTCATGCCCCCTTGCTTCGCACCTTGATTATTTGGTTGTTAAAATTGTTGTCCATTACCTTGTGGTCGTTATTGGTTCTGCCCTTGAGCCTGATTTTGGTGTTGATTCTGATTTCCACCCCATGAAAAGTTGGGGTGGTTCCTCCAACTTGAGTTATACGTGTTCCCATAATTCTGCATACCTCCACCACTTTGGGCATTCCCCAGATAGTTCACAGAGTCTGGGTTTTCACTGCAAAATTCAGACACATGGTCTCCACTTTCACAAACTTCACACCATCCGTGCATTTGGTGTACAGTATTTATCTGTGCTTGTTGCTGCCCGACTGACAACTTCTTGAGCTGCATGGTGAAGTTAGTTGTGAGCGCATCCAATTTTGCATTCAGTGCAGTTAATTGATCCACTTCCAAAACACCTGCAGTCTTTGGTGTTGTGCTTCTTTGTGTATCACCATTCCAATCTGTGTTGATTTCAGACATTTTGTCCAAGAGCTCTACTAACTCATCATAGGTCTTCTCAAGAGCTTGCCCACCTGCTGCAGTATTCAATAGCACCCTAGCATTATATTCAAGGCCTTTAATAAAGGTATGAGCTTGTACCTCATTCGCCTGATAGTGATGTGGACATGCAAGCAACATTTGTTTAAATCTATCCCAAGCTTGGTACATGTTATCTCCGCTTCTCTGCTTGAAACTCAATATTTCACTTCTCAGTTTTGCAGTTCTTCCTGAGGGGAAGAATCGATTAAGGAACTTATTTGCTAACTGATCCCATGTGGTGATAGAGTTGGGAGGCTCAAAGTGTAACCATCACCTCGCTTCTCCCAAAAGTGTAAATGGGAACAAGGTCAATCGTACATAATCAGTTGATACCCCATGTGGAATATAAGTGCTGGTTATCTCCAGAAAACCACTGAGGTGCACTTAGGGATCTTCATGGAGCAAGCCAGTGAATTGCCCATTAGTATGGAGGAGATACACCATGGATTGTTTCAACTAAAATCTTCCACCCGGTGGTGGTTTTCGTATGCTCGAGGTCATACTGGTGGTGAGTGGGACTGCCACGTCATGAACTGGCCTCGGAGCTATCACTGTAGGTATCTCCATGTGTTCTCTTTTCACGTGTTCTCCACGATCATCAACTGAGTTTTTATCCCAGTTTTCTAGGAGATCTAGTCCTACTTCCCGCTGTCGTATGAGATTAGCCAGTTTTCTTCGTCGCTGAAGGGCTCATTTAGGTTCGTCGTCTGGTTCAACAAGATCACCTTTGCGAGCTAGACTTCAAATCCTAATTATCTGCAATACAGAACGGCTAAGATCAAGTTATTAGCACTTCGAACAATCACTAGTAGACTCAAAAGAATTAACTATAAATTAATTTCTAATTCCTCGGCAACGGCGCCAAAAACTTGTTGCTCCCAATTGCACACGCAAGTGTACGTGGTCGCAAAAGTAATAAATGACTCTTTTAGAACCGGGTTGTCGTAGCCAAGGGACTTATTATCAATGTATATCAATTCAATTAAATCTACAACTTAAAGAAAGTATTAACAATATGGTTTTGAATACTACTACTAAGAACAATTTAAATAATAAACTAACTTCGGTGTTTCAATCAATTAAGGGACAAGTCCAGGGCTGCAGCATGCTTTGGGTTTCATGTATCACATCTCATGCTAAGAATCAATTTTAGTTATCACATTACTGATTTACAGGGTTGATTTTATTATAATGATCTCTCGACCTCTAATCGCCTACTCCAACTAGCTGTCTAACTACATCGTTGAGTGGGGATAGGAAGTCCTAATTGGTGAGCATTTATATTTCATCCTGTTTCATAACCAAGCTAGGTGTTCGTCTGGGCATCACTCCTAAACACGAATCTAATCAAAGTTAGAACAAGCTCTTTACATTATCTGGTCTATCTATCTCTTCATCTCTCGAGTCCAAGAATAGACAATAGATTTATTTCTATGGTGGCCTAGCATGAAATACTAAAATAAGAATGTAAAAGTAATGTATATGATAACCAATAATCAATTCAAAGCAATTCGATGTTCAACAATAACCCGTAGCTACAGCCCCAGAACAAGGGCATTTAGCCACTCATAATATTCATAAACTCAAAAATAATAAGTTTCATAAATATCAAACCTAAAGAAGAAGTAGAGAATTGAAACCAAAGATGAATTGTAATCCCTTGCTCTTGCACACCAAAAAATAGCTAACCCCTTACAAAATAACCCTAGGGTCCTATATATAGAGTTCCCACAAATAATTTTCCTAATTTAGACCAAAATAGGAGTCCTAATTACATCAATTTTCGTTGGGAAGTCGGGCTTCAGCTAGCGTGGGGCGCCAGAATCGCGCCTGGAATTTTCTTCTGAAGTTCTAGACTTGGCGTACTGCCCTTTCTTCTTAAGTTTTGGGCCTTGCGTGGCACGTTGCCAGTACGCCAAGGCTGCCAGGCCCCATTTCTTCTCTTTTTCCATCGGCGCTTGCTTCCTTTTGCTTTCCTCTCATACTTCCCGCTTCGCTCTTTCTTCCATAAACTCCATTTTACTTCAAGAACTCCTGCATAATCTAATCACATGTCTTAGTGCACAATCATTGCAAGTTACTCAAAACATAACACATAGTTTAAAGATTATTCTCAAACACAAGACTAATATGGGTTATTTTTGACAAATCGGCATACAAATATGCCTAAGATCAAGGATCTACATGCGATTTTGCTAATGTTCTTCAAGTAGAAATTTCACTTAGGAATTCCGAGGAAACAAACTAATTGCTAAAAGTAGGGGTGCTACAACTCAAACATTAAATAGTCAATAATTAGAGCTACTCGGTTGTATGTTTAACATTTAATAAACTGATTTATATGTCCTATTTTCTGTCCAAAAAAAGTAAGCAAATTATACAACCACACACCTAGAAGTTATCTAAAATGAGGGATAAAAGAAGAGAACACATCCATATCGAGACACAAACGATGCAATAACAAAACTCGTGTCCATTGATAGAAATGTAGCTATTTTTTTAGGTTTTGATCTGTTTCCTTTAGTTGTGTTTTTGTTTTAACCTTAACCATGATCATATTGAGAAACTCAATATAGTTAAAACTTCCCACGTAGCTTATGTGATTGAAGTCCTTAAGCTCTACTTCTCTCTTCTCTGAAAAAGGGGACTAGATTTAGTATTATGGAACTACTGGAGAAAATGAATACACTTATAATCTCTGTTTTCCCAATTAACATATAGAAAGTTATAACATAAGACATGATAAAAGAAGAAGCCACTTTGAAGCTCTATTCTGTATATAATTGGGCAGCAACTAATTGTTGAAATTAGAGGTGCTACAGGTGATTTTTCTAATGTTTTTCAAGTAGAAATTTCACTTAGGAATTTTGAAGAAGAAAGAAATTTTCTCTAAGGTAGCTAAGCTTCTTAAACTAATGTTGAAGGAGAGTAAACTATTCTGTCCAAGAGATTTTCGAGTCTAATTGTAAAACATATTTGCAGAGAACAGAGTATTGAAACAGTAGCAATGAGATCATCTACCGTCGTTATAGCTCTTGCTAGAGCTTTAGTCGATGTAGCTGGGATGCAACTAATTGCTGAAGATAGAGGATCTACATGTGATTTTTTTAATATTCAAGTAGAAATTTCACTTCGAAATTCCGAAGAAGCAAGAAATTTTCTCTGAGGTAGCTAAGCTTCTTAAACTAATGTTGAAGGAGAGTAAACTATTTTGTTCAAGAGATTTGCGAGTCTAATTGTCGGACAGATTTGCAGAGAAAAGTGTAATGGAACAGTAGTAATGAGATCACTCGTTGTTATAGCTCTTGCTCGAGCTTTAGTCGATGTAGCTGGGATGCAACTAATTGCTGAAAGTAGAGGATCTATAGGTGATTTTTCTAATGTTCTTCAAGTAGAAATTTCACTTAGGAATTTCGAAGAAGCAAGATATTTTTTGTAAGGTAGCTAAGCTTCTTAAACTAATGTTGAAGGAGAGTA
This sequence comes from Solanum appendiculatum, assembly GCA_018342035.1. Classification (NCBI taxonomy): domain Eukaryota; kingdom Viridiplantae; phylum Streptophyta; class Magnoliopsida; order Solanales; family Solanaceae; genus Solanum; species Solanum appendiculatum. The sequence goes on along the minus strand of JAGDQO010001042.1, from coordinate 692,509 downwards.
AATTATTTTGTCAAAGAAATTTGTGAGTCTAATTGGACAGATTTGCAGATAACAGAGTAATGGAAAAGTAGTAATGAGATCAACTGTCGTTATAGCTCTTGCTTGAGCTTTAGTCGATGTAGTTGGGATGCAACTAATTGCTAAAAGTAGAAGATCTACATGTGATTTTTTCTAATGCTCTTCAATTAGAAAATTCACTGAGGAATTTATTGGGATAGGTGAATTCTTATAGATCCATCCCCCGATGGAAGTGGACATGATAATTTTTAATCATCCAACTCGAGCAAGAATAAAAAGAACCAAATGAATCCATATATCCATATAAAATATCTATATGGTACCTGTATTTACACATACACATATATGATATAGGAATGGTTCAATATAAGAAAATTTTGACTGAATTCGTTTTTTATGGAGTTGCAACTATCCATTACAAAACAAAGAATTCCATTCTTACAAGTAAATACTCAAGACCCAAGTAGTCAAACAAATCAGATCATGATATGATCAAGTGCTTTCTGGATCGTCTCAGACCTTCTAATTGGTATTTATCTCCAAAATGCTTGGAGATACACATACAAGGTTTGCTTGTTACTAATATAGTCTAGCCTCTCTTCTTCTTTAGATCCCTTGTTTCACTCCTATAGTAGTATTGATCGTGTCAATGCAGAGGAAATGGATACGTTTACATACTATTAAACCTTATAAGTGAACTAGATAAAACTGAATCTTGCTTCCGTTTTATCTAGTTCATAGAAAGTAGAGGTGCTACAGTTCATGAATTAAATAGTCAATAATTAGAGCTTCTCAACTGTATGTTTTACATTTAAATTAACAAATTTATATTCCCTACTTTTTGTCCAATAAAGTAAGTAGTTTTAACAACCACACACCTAGAAGAAAGCAAAAAGGAGATAAAAGAAGAGAACACATCCATACAGAGACACAGTTGACACTTAGGAATTTCGAGGAATCAAGAAATTTTCTCGAAGGTAGCTAAGCTTCTTAGACTAATATTGAAGGAAAATAAACTATTTTTTCCAATAGATTTGTGAGTCTAATTGGCAGATAGATTTACAGAGAACAGAGTAATGGAAAAATAGTAATGAGATCAGTCATTGTTATAGCTCTTTGCTCGAGCTTTTTACGATTTATTTCTGTAACAACTAATTGCTTGAGTATTAGCTAATGCATATAATTGTCCAGACTTTAAGCTTGATTAGATATCTATCAGTGTGAACTATACTCAAATTCGAAGCTATTGAGAGAGCATGCTCTCCTAATTGATTTTTTTTTAATCTTGGAATTCTGTAGCTCAACACAATATTTACTATATTTGGAAATATATTCATTAAAACAAAGTAAGGGCATTCACTAAATCAAGGAAGTAAGAAGTACAACATAAGCAATTTGATTCATCAACCCACAAAACTTTACAAAGCAGAAAAATTCAAATAGTAGCGCCAAAGGATAAAGATCAGTAGTACCATGAGTTGGAGTAATTTCATCGCCACTAGGCACCCTTAATGATTATGGTACTTGTTCCTGGCCATTGTTGATGTTAGGAAGCTAATAAATATTAACATGTTAGTTAACAATACTTTTATAGGATCAAAATTTCAATAAAAATGGCTAAGACTTGTAATCGAGTTACCTGTTCATTTAAGTTGCCATTGATATCTTGAGACATAGATTCATTAGGAGCATATTTTGCATAAATTGTCTCATTTGGAGTAATTCTGATTGCAACTTATCGTGATTTAGTTTCATCAGATTTATTTCTTCATTTTGTTTCTCCTTTAACTCAATAATCTCTTGTTTTAGCCTTTGTACAACCTCATTAGATGAATCCTGTAACACGTCCTTCTTTCCCAATAGATTGATTACGACTATTAAACGACACTTCAATTGTCTTACTAGAGGAAGCTTCCAAATATCATTTAGTAAAGTAAGACCATGAGGCTTTCTTGTCTCTAAGTTCTCTAGAATGAAAAAGATCTGAAACTCATAATATGAAAAAACACATATGATTAAACACCCGAAAGATGCTTTGAAATCGTGAACTCAAGTCAACAACTCTGCGGTATAAAATCTCCACAACTGTATATTTCACATTGAAATTAACTAATAATCCGGGAAGTGAGAAGGAATTGTAGCACAGCGCTGAAAATGAATTATGAGTTTAGCAACTTTTCCAAAGGAATCAGTCCTTTATACTTTATGCCTGAAGCACAATATAAAGAATTACGCCCTACTATTGAAGAGCTTGGGCAAGACAAGGAGGCTCACGCAGAGGGAAAAAAGTAGAAAAGAAAGGGAGAAGAAAAAAAGGGAAAAAAGAAGAGAGAAAATTGGGATTTTTATCCCAAAGCGTTAAGGTAATGATTCTCGTCCTCTTCATTAAATTTTTATGTGATTATGGACGTATTTTTAGGGTAGAAATGTGTAGGATTTGTACTAAATTAAGAAAATATAGCCCTAGGGTTCTTAGAATAAAATCTTGATTTGGGGTCGAATAACGATACGTTTTAGCTGAAATTTTATATGCGAGTTAGTTTTATCATGGGTAAACATAATCTGAAAGGAAATTTTAGATTCAAATTTAGTGGCTCGAGATGACTTTTTGACCCAATTTTTGAGTCGAAACTAAATATGATAATATGGGTGTCATTGGATTTGTATTCTTATGAGGATTATACATTTGATGGATTAGAAACACTTTGAAGCTTTACAAAAGGAAAAGACAAAATCTTGAGGATCGTGATACGTGTTCGGCATTAAAGGTATGTTAAAACTTCCTAAACTTCGTTGAGGGATGTTTTCTTATCAAAGATTAAAAAAATGGAATAGATAATGGATAAGGGCAAAAGATGGGGGTCTCGTACCAATGGTGTGATAGGCATTGATATGAGTACCAGTGTTATTAAAGGGAAAGTTTATTACTATATTATGATAGATTGCAATTCGAGAATGCCAAAGCATATGAGCATTAGCTGATGTATTAATGACTTTGTTTCTTTTGTGTGGTTGTGTTTCCTTATTGAACCTGTATAGTTGTGATAATTGAGGTGATTATATGTCATAGCGACATTTGATTTATTGAGATGCTTCATCATCCCCTTTTTTTTTATATCATATTGTGCACATGCATTGACATGAGATTGAGTATGAGTAAAGGTCTAACACGTGGAGATCGTCCGTGTTGAGATCGAGTTATAATTATAAGTTTGGCACGTGGAGATCGTCCATGCTAGGGATTGGTTATGATTATAAGTTGGGCACATGGAGATCGTCCGTGCTGGGGATTATTTGATTTTATGATAGTGCGTTGAGATCGTCCAAACAGACATATGGAGATCGTCCGTTTCGATATATGGACCTCGCGAGTCCCCCATGGGTCACGAACTCTCGATGTATTTTTGAGAAGTATCATGTATATACATCTGAGAGAGTACTTGGCATTTGAGGCATATCATTTCATAGTGTCACATTGCATTGCATCTCATTACATCCTTCATTCTTGTTTGATTATGTGCTTTATTGGTGTTTGAACATTATGTGACATTTGATTTTCCCTATTTGATGAAAACTTGGTTGATAAGTACGAAGTGGACTTGTAAATTTAAAGGATTATTTTCTTATATACTCTTGTCACCACTTCTTCGTTATCGGTCTATGAGACATACTGGGTAAACGTGGTTTCGTACTCATACTATATTTGTTGCTCTCTTTTGTGGTGCAGATTGGATTTGAATTCAAGTGCATTTTGATAACATCCAAATATACTTCTTCAAAAGAAATATAAACGGTCGTATGCAATATATTTACCCAAGTATGAGTCGGGGTGGATCCCACAGAGAATATGGAAGAATATTGTCAATAGCAAATATTTAACTAGATAGTCATGATTTAAAAGGGGGGATTTAAATTGCAAGAAAAAAATAAAATAAAAACTAAAAAAAAAAAGAAAAAAGAATAACAATAGCTTGGAACTAAGTATTTATTTTTATTTAGATTATTAAAAATAACTAGGAACGTATTCCCCATGATTTCATATCATAGCAAGAATATTGTACTAGTGATCTATTTCAATTTTTAGCATGCATAGTCGATAAGTTAGGTATCCCTAAGTAATTGGTCCTCCAAATAGAGAATTTCACCACTCAACTTGGTCCGTCTACATGTGTCAATTTACTAACACTTACCTTTGACACAGATTAGCCTGCATCTTATGTAGTTTGGGCTATTGCAGCTTATGTAGTTTGGGCTATTAGATAGCGGACTAAATCAACGGTAAACCTCCGTTGTTCAATCTTTTTCTCATTCATTACTTCCTTGGTCCGGCAAGTAGGAACGAGGCGGGTTCTAACGTTGTACACCGTTAAAAAACATTCTACACGAAGAGATTAACAAATACATGCATAAAAATCAATCAAGAATCACTTTTTATATAGTATCTTACTTGAATAATTCATCATGGTTCCCACAAACCTAGTTATGAAATTTAACTACTCATTATTTCAAAAACACAATCAAAATTTATTAAAATAAATATGCTCATGTTAATGATAAAAATTTAAGAACAATAACTAAAATATCTTTCAATAATCACGAATACAATCACATATCTATCATGAAACAAGTGCCCTCACAAGAAGAAATAGTTTACACACTCAATTTAAAGAATCGAATATAAATTAAGGACTAAGCATCAAAGAACAACTCTCTCACTCATAAAAGAATTCACATGTATGAATAAGAACCATAGGCTTGCCTATTATGTACATCTCCACTAATTAAGTACATTTGAATAGAATCAAATAGAACTTTAACAGGTTGTAATGTTGGCTAGGGGACAAGTAGGAAACTATATAATAGTGACTTAAAATTTTCCTAAGCACTTAGCATTTTTTTTTCTCATCACCCATTATTTTAATCACTTGTTTTCAGCCCTCACTTCAATTATTTTCTCAAGCAATTGTCATCATATCAAGAATGTTTCAATAAAAAAAAATTTCAAGCAAATTTTTTTTTTTCATGTCACACTCTTTCTAAGAAGGCCTTCTCATCACAAGTAATTATTAATGGTCACCCTTTTTTTATTATTCAGCCATCCCTTTTCTTCAGATTTAACAATTGTATCACAATTTATGCTACAGTGCTCAAGGAAGTAGGGTGTAAAAATTAGGGATTCAAATAAGGCTACAAGCTCAAAGGGGGTTACTAGTGATATAATATCTGAAAAGGCTAAAGTTTATTAGATAAATCAAAGAAAGCCTATTATCATCTTCTAAACAAAAGCAATACTTTTAATTTCACTTCAATAACATGCTGTGCAAGTTCTAGACTAAGATGCAAAACATGGAATATATGCAAACAACCTCACCACACATGGCACAAGTCTCAATCAAGATGGATCAATTCTATTTCTAAAATAGACAAGATCATTACAACCTATAAATAAGAATAAGTCATGTACAGAGTCAAACCATGAGCCTAGGTGTCAAAAATCTATTTGAAATTTTATTCTCAAGCACTCAAAGAAAAGTACTACTCAACTTAGACTTAAATTGCTAATATCAAACAAGTCAAAACGATCTTTTCTTTTCTCCCCAAATAAAATAAAAAATTTTACCCGGTTCAAAGGGCGCCCCCTCGGAAAAAAACCGAGGCCATAAGAAAAACCAAGGGGTGGATGAGATATGCCACTAAAAACTACAATAAAAAGAATAAGAAAGAAAATCTTTTTATATTTTTATTTTTTTTAATAAAATAACAAATAATAGAGAAAATCTTTTTATATATTTCGTTTTTTAAATAAAATAAAATCCTATGGCACATTCACCCTTAAGCTCACAACTATCGAAAGAATTTTCACCCCACACTTAAAATCATACTTTGTCCCCAAAGCAATTTATAGAAAACAGAAGAAGAAGAAGGAGGGTGAGAAATACTCCCTTGGGCCCTCTATGGCCTAGCTAAAAACATGTTTTCTCTCCATTCATCAAGGGCGTGCACCCCACACTTAAGCTCAAAACGTGTTTCTTAGCTTCAAAGTTGGGTACTCAGACTTCCCCTAAATCTATAAAAATAAAAATAAAAAACAAAAAAAAGTGACACTACAAAAATAAAATAAGAAGCTACACTACGAATTGAGTTACCTTCCAATAAGCGCTTGCTTTAACGTCGCAGCATGACACCTTTAATTTTATTATTTTTCCTTCCACTTTGAAGATATGAATTGTACCCCTAATTTTGCATCAATTTTTCTATTCCGCTCAAGAGGTGGTGGTACAAAAATAAAGGTCACATGCAATAGATATCGCATTACGCACTTTTTGGATCCTAAGTGAGGAATGTAATTTTTCGATTTTGGAACAATAAATTGAAGAATACAGACACATTGTTCCTCCTCCATATACTCTTCTATAGGCTCAGATGGCTCGATTAATATCTCATCATCTAAACATAGTGTGGAAAAATGATTGGAATGAGGTCCAATGCATCCTAACTCATGAATTCTACTATTATTTACACCCTCATATTTACACACATTAGAGTTTTTAAAAATAATATTATCTACTTCATTACATAACTCTAGTGTACTCTTCTCAACAGGGACAACATCAATAAAAGTATGATCAAGTAATTCACCCTCCAATTTTAGCTCCTCAAGTTGGCTTATAAGCATCTTTTCTTCCTCACACGTGTTATTACTAAATTGTTGGATGTTATACCCATCAATCTTTGCAAACAACTTAGCATTTAATTTGTAAATATCTAAGACAAACCTACTAACCTCAGACATGCGCTTAATTATTGATTTACGGGAGAGTATCAGCAAATCTTCCATGTCCCCATACAACTTTTCTTGATGAGAAAACATTAACCCATAAGAATCCATAATATGACTATATACTTTTTTGAGATGACATCTCAAGAAGAGTAAAAATAGTAATAAATAAAAGTAAATTAAAACTAATCCTAAAAAAACAAAACAGGACTACAAGTCAAAATAAACACTAAAGACAATTTCTAAGCCACATTACCCGATAACGGCGCCATTTTTGATAGCGTCCAAATATACTTCTTGAAAAGAAATATAAACGGTCGTATGCAATATATTTACCCAACTATGAGTCGGGGTCGATCCCACAGAGAATATGGAAGAATATTATAAATAGCAAATAATTAACTAGGTAGCGTGATTTAAAAGAGGGGATTTAAATTGCAAGAAAAAAATAAAATAAATAAATAAAAAGATTAACAATACCTTGGAACAAAATATTTATTTTTATTTAGATTATTAGAAATAACTAAGAATGTGTTCCCTATGATTTCATATCATAGCAAGAATATTGTACTAGTGATCTATTTCAATTTTTAGCATGCATAGTCAATAAGATAGGTATCCCAAAGTGATTGGTCCTCAAAACAAGGAATTTCACCACGCAACTTGGTCCGTCTACATGTGTCGATTTACTAACCCTTACCCTTGACCAATATTAGCCCGCAGCTTATGTAGTTTGGGTTATTAGATAGCGGACTAAATCAACGGTAAACCTCCGTTGTTCAATCTTTTTCTCATTCATTACTTCCTTGGTCCGGCAAGTACGAACGAGGCGGGTTCTAACGTTGTACACCTTTAAAAAGCATTCTACACGAAGAGATTAACAAATACATGCATAAAAATCCATCAAGAATCACTTTTTATACATTATCTTACTTGAATAATTCATCATGGTTGCCACAAACGTTGTTATGAAATTTAGCTACTCATTATTTCAAAAACACAATCAAAATTTATTAAAATAAATATGCTCATGTTAATGATAAAAATTTCAGAACAATAACTAAAATATCTTTCAATAATCACGAATACAAATAAATAATAAAGTAGAAGAAAGAATAAACCAAAATTCTTCGGACTGCACGTCGGCTCTTTCAAAGTTCCTAAGCTATAAAGTTCTAACTTGTATAATATTTCTTGGATTCTTGGCTCTCTCAAATATATTTTTTTATGCCCTATTTATATCTATAGAAACCCTAAATAAAATAATTAAGTCGAAAATAAATTAGGAAACCAAAATCCAACTAAATTGGGTTTTCCGTGTTTTTGCCGTTTCTGGAATCTGTTCCACCGCCTCACCAAATTGTGCATGTGCCTTCTATATGGCTGCCACGTGGCATAGCAGTACCAATTCAAATTTTCAACTTGGTCTCTAATGACTGCCACGTGGACAAACAGTACTTTCATTTCAATTTGCAATTCGCTTTAACTGCTTGTATGTATAAATTTATTATTATATTGAATTTAATCAATTAAGCCGGCTTGATTTTCCTTCCAGAATCTTCTATTTTTAATTTGTTTTAGCTCCATGCTTCTTCATCTTCGCACAAATTTAATCCTACAAATAAAATATAATATTTAGCGCAATTCATAAAATTTATGTTCAAAACAGATAAATACAAATAATAAATGTGAGGTAAATAATGATCAAATATGTATATTTTTAGCCTCACATCAACACCTCACACTTAAACTTTTGCTCGTCCTCGAGCAACCATTAAAGCTCATCTAAAAAAAATTGAACTCGGAATACCACCACTTTGATTGATACAAACAATTAAACCACGTTACAAATCATAATATCAAGTGCTCTTCCAATCATTATGCCAAATATAGAATAAAACAACAAACTTCTTACCTCCTAACCTTAAAGACGGACTCTACTTATCAAATTAGGTTTGTTCCCCTACTCCATCAAAGAAAGCTAATTAAATACCTATCTATCATGAAACAAGTGCCCTCACAAGAAGAAATAATTATACACTCAATTTAAAGAATCGAATATAAATTAAGGACTAAGCATCAAAGAACAACTCTCTCACTCACAAAAGAATTCATATGTATGTATAAAAAATCATAGGCTTGTGCATTATGTACATCTTCACTAATTAAGTACACTTGAATAGAATCAAATAAGACTTTAACAGGTTGTAATGCTGGCTAGGAGACAGGTAAAAAACTATATAATAGTGACTTAAAATTTCTCTAAGCACTGTCCATTTTTTTTTTCTCATCACCCATTATTTTCATCACTTTTTTTTCCAGCCCTCTCTTCAATTATTTTCACAAGTAATTCTTATCATATCAAGAATGCTTCAATAAATATACTTTTTTCAAACAATTTTTTTTTCATGTCATACTCTTTCTAAGAGGGCCTTCTCATCACAAGTAACTATCACTGGTCACCCTTTTTTTTTACTCAACCATTCCTTTTCTTCAGATTTAATAATTGTTTCACAATTTATGCTACAACACTCAAGGAAGCAGGGTGCAAAAATTAGGGATTCAAATAAATCGGATCAAGATAAATATAATGCTACCAAACGAAAGGCTACAAGCTCAAAGGGGTTACTAGTGATATAATATCTGAAAAGGCTAAAGTTTCACAAGACAAATCAAATAAAACCTATTATCATCTTCTAAACAAAAGAAATACTTTTTATTTCGCTTCAATAACAAACAGGGCAAGTTCTAGACTAAGATGCAAAACATGGAATATATGCAAACAACCTCACCACACATGGCACAAGTCTCAATCAAGATGGATCAATTCTATTTCTAAAATAGACAAGATCATTACAACCTATAAATAAGAATAAATCATGTACAAAGTCACAACAATAAGCTTAGGTGTCAAAAATCTATTTGAAATTTTATTCTCAAGCACTAAAAGAAAAAAACTACTCAACTCAGGCTTAATTTGCTAATATCAAACAAGTCAAAACGGTCTTTTCTTTTCTCTCCAAATAAAAAAAAATAAAAAAAATTTACCCGGTTCAAAGGGCGCCCCCTCGAAAAAAAATCGAGGCCATAAGAAAAACCAAGGGATGGATGAGATATGCCACTAAAAACTACAATAAAAAGAATAAGACAGAAAATCTTTTTGTATTTTTTTTTAAATAAAATAACAAATAATAGAGAAAATCTTTTTTTATTTTTTTTTTTCAAATAAAATAAAATCCTATGGCCTATTCACCCTTAAGCTCACAACTATCGAAAGAATTTTCACCCCACACTTAAAATCATGCTTTGTCCCCAAAGGAATTTATAGAAAAGATAAGAAGAAGAAGAAGGGTGAAAAATACTCCCTCGGGCCCACTATGGCATAGCTAAAAACATGTTTTCTCTCCATTTATCAAGGGTCGCACGCACCCCACACTTAAGCTCAAAACGTGTTCCTTAGCTTCAAAGTTGGGTACTCAGACTTTCCCTAAATCTGCAAAAATAAAAACAACAAAAAAAGTGACGCCAAAAAAAATAAAATAAGAAGCTACACTACGAATTGGGTTATCTACCAATAAGCGTTTGATTTAACGTCGCAGCATGACACCTTTAATTTTATTATTTTTCCTTCCACTTTGAAGATATGAATTGTACCCCCAATTTTGCATCAGTTTTTCTATTCCGCTCAAGAGGTGGTGGTACAAAAATAAAGGTCTCATGCAATAGATATCGCATTACGCACTTTTTGGATCCTAAGTGAGGAATGTAATTTTTGATTTTGGAACAATAAATTGAAGAATATAGACACATTGTTCCTTCTCCATATACTTTTCTATAGGCTCAGTTGGCTTGATTAATATCTCATCATCTAAACATAGTGTGGAAAAAATGATTGGAATGAGATCCAATGCGTCCTAACTCATGAATTCTACTATTATTTACACCCTCATATTTACACACACTAGAGTTTTACAAAATAATATTATCTACTTCATTACATAACTCTAGTATACTCTTCTCAACAGGGACAACATCAATAAAAGTATGATCAAGTAATTCGCCCTCCAATTTTAGCTCCTCAAGTTGGCTTATAAGCATCTTTTCTTCCTCACACATGTTATTACTAAATTGTTGGATGTTATACCCATCAATCTTTGCAAACAACTTAGCATTTAATTTGTAAATATCTAAGCCAAACCTACTAACCTCACACATGCGCTACTAACCTACAAACCGATGATTTAATCCTATGTGTATAAGCTAAAACTCTATACACTAAATCATCTACTGTATGAGTAAATAGACGTCATAAACGAATATATGATCTATTAAAACTGAATAAATAATTATTCTATAATAAATACTATATCTAAACATATGGTTAATAGTATATATCCCAACAATTCCTGCACTTAATTATCATATTTATGTTCATTGCGGCATCTAAGCGCTTGTAGATTTATCAGAGTGCGTTTTATGGTTTACCGTGTAAGAAGCATAGGCTCATCAAGATCGTTTTTAACATTGACAACCACATTCCAGTTGGTAGTGACATTCAGTATGGGTCCTGGAAATTGACCGTTTATTCCAATCACCTGAAACATATAAATCTTCATATATGATTCCCAACAAACATGGGAAAGCTCGAAAGGGTTGTAGCTAATTTTCCTAAAGAAAAGATCTATAATGGATTTCGTAAATACATCTAAGAATAAAGGAATCAGAAATGGGAAAGCCAGAGTAAGACATGATATGAAGTGGCGGAAAATAAATCAACCATAGCTGTCGGAACATGACAGGCATACAACTTTAAAGCAAAATATGAAGCTGTCCAGTTATCAACATGTTAGCTGCTATAATCCCACGCATAGTCTTCAAACAGTAGAATGTTGAAATGAAGTGCAATTTTTTGAAAACTAGATACTGACCAAAAAAACAAACGAAGCACTTGCTCATTAAGATTTCTTGTTTAGAAATTACTTATTAGTCATTGATACATATATTCTTATGGTATCATTAAGGTTTTTTTATTCAGAAATTACTCATTACTCAATGATATTTTAAGAGTGTATATATATATATATTGTTGTGGTATCACTAAGATTTCTTGTTCACATACTTCTCATTAGTCAATGATACTATACAAATATATATATATTGTTGTAGTATCATTAAGATTTCTTGTTCAGAAATTACTCATTTGTCATTGATACTATAAGAGTATATATATATTATTGTGATATCATTAAGGTTTCTTGTTCACACCATACTCATTAGTCAATGATTCTAAATCAGTATATTTATTCAATTGTTTATCAATGGGATCACAATCAACCATGAGTGCCTTTCCTTTCCTTTTCAAATCATTAGGGTTCCCACCACCCACATTATCAGGGTTTTCACCACTCATATTATCATGATTTTCACCACCCATAACTGAATCGGCCTGAGTTCCAACATTAACTTCTGTTCAATTAACATCCAACTGGAAAGAAAACCTTGTCCCAGACGTGGGGGAAACCCTTAATTCTTCGTCACTCACATTATCACTACCATTGTCAAATATACTTGAATCAAGAGCACAATGACCCCACCAACGAGTCGTTGCTATGTGTATATTACCAAATATTATCTCTAATAAAGGATAAAAAAAAATGAGAAAAAAATAAAAGAGAAAATAAAATTAATAAATGAGAAAAGAACAAAAGTAATGAACAAAAATTAATTTATTTTATTTTCTTAAAAAGGTAAAAAAAAATGTAGAAAGAGAGAGAAAAAAGAAGAAGAAGAGAAACTAATAAAAAATAATAATAAAATTGTTACCAAATGGTATCTCTAATAAAGGATAATATGAAGAAAAATAATAATAATAATAATAATAATAATAATAATAATAATAATAATAATAATAATAATAAAAAAATAAAAAATGAGAAAAGAATAAAAAAGAAAATAAAAATAATATATAAGAAAAGAATAAAAGTAGTTTATTTTATTTTCTTAAAAAGGTAAAAATATAGAAAGAGAAAAAAAAAAAAGAAGATAAACTAATCAAAAAGAAGAAGAATTAGAAAGAAATAATAAAAATATTATCAAATGATATCTCTAATAAAGGATAAAATAAAAAAAAGAATAAAAGAGAATAAAAATAATGAATGAGAAAAAACAAAAGTAATTAACGATAGGACAAAAATAATAAATGAAAAAAAGAACAAAAATAATTAATAATATGATAAAAGTTTTGGGTTGGAGCGAATTTGGCTTAAATTTTAAAAGACTGGGGCAAAATTGGGTCTAAATTTAAAAGGGGTTGAAGGGAAATTGGGCCTAAACTAAAGCAAGGCATGAACTATAATTTATTTTGGGTTATTTGCTGAATTAGTTTGGGTTGGGCAATGGAATTGTAATTATTTTCTATTTTATGGCCCATTTATGTAGTTTCACTCATTCTATATTCCCACAAGGGAAAATTTTCAAAACAACAACATTTTAGCATTTAATACGACCTCTTAGCTACACTTTCAATATTCATTAAAAATAGCTATATTTTAGTTTGTTATAGGCATGATTTATATATTTTTTATTTTGTTTAATTTGGTAGAATAGAAATAAGAAGTAACAAATTGGAGAAAATTAGGGGAGAAAATATTTCAAATAAGGTAATTTCAGTTTGATCTTTGAGCTACAATCGATCATGTAAAATAAAACTCATTAAATCGTTAATTTTAAAATTTCCCCCCTTTTATTTTGAAATGTATATATATTATTATATGTTGAACCCATAGAAATGGGAACTTGGTAGGACTCAAAGGCATACTCTAGTAAAAATAAGCTTTAGTCGTAAAGCATATAGGAATCTGGTGGATCACTAGAAAGAAAACCTCAAAGCAAGGCAATGAATCTGATGCAATGCTAAAAACTCAAGCACCTCAAAGCAAGGCAATGAATCTGATGCAATGCTAAAAACTCAAGCTATGACAATATTAAAAACTCAAGCTATGACAATATTAAAAACTCAAGCTATGACAATATTTCATCATCTTGTAAATTCTTCTCCTCACATTACCTTTCCCTATATCATTTATAAAGTGGAAGATCAGAAAATTCAGATACTATTTGGACACCAGCCATGGTACATACGAGACTACGTTCAAGGATGATTGATTGTTTGAATGTGTTTCAAGGAAGTGTCAAGGCTCAACTATCTGAAAGCAAGAAACATGCAGAGTCCATTAAAGGAGAAATCATTATTCAACATACTCATGCAAAATCAGGCCTTGAAAAACCTATTATTCGTATTCAATTATATAGTCTCTATGAGTCAAGTGAGCTAATTTGATATATATATATGTATAACTATGACAACTAGTTTTTGCTATCACTTACAATACACTTGCTTCTGATCCTTCTTCCATTTGGATGGGTACAGGGGAAGGAACACTGAGTCAAGAAGTGCACCTGAATCATGGGAAACGTATCCACAACAAGCTTAATGGCAACACATGTGTTAAGTATGAGTTGACATTTGAGGCTGATCGAGATTTTGGATTTCCAGGAGCTTTTGTCATCTGGAACCAACACAAAGACAAGTTTTTTCTTCAATCACTGTCTCTCCAGGTTGAATTCAAACAAATGGTTCATTTTGAATGCAATTCTTGGATATATCCCAATCATTTAATGCAAAAGGAAAGGATTTTCTTCTCAAATACTGTGAGTAAAGCATTTCTCGTAACATGTAGAGCATCTTTCAGCAACAGATATGTAGTGTCTTTGATCATCTTATGATTTTTAGTGTTATCTTCCAAGCCAAACACCAAATGGTGTGCTGCAACTGAGGGAACAAGAACTTGATACATTGAAAGGAGATGGAGCTGCAGGGATAATTAGAGAATGGCATCGGGCTTATGACTATGATTTCTATAATGATCTCAGTGATCCTCAGCGAGGGGAAAGACCTATTTTAGGAGGTTCAGTTCACTATCCATATCCAAGGAGAGGAAAAACTGATGAAGCACATATTCACTCAGGCAAGAAATTTTCTCCCTTCTGATACAACTTTCTGGTCACAGAAATCATATGGACTGTGTTGTTCTTCTTCTTAAACTTTAACTCTTCAAACAGAAAATGTGAAGGGGATGTTCAAGATAGGCAGCTGCATCCCTCCGGATGAAAGATTTAGCCCCCAGAAACTGTCAGAGTTTGCGAAGAAAGTGATCCAGGCAACTTTGCACTTTGTTGGTTCTCAGGGGGGATCTGTGTCAAGAGAAGAAACCAACCAATTCAAGTCATTCAACGAGATCAAAGAGCTATTTTCAGGGAAGAAAAGCCAAGGGGTGGAAGAATGGATGATAAAGAAATTGGAAGCTCATCTACCAAAAGAGATTTTCAAGGAGATTGGACAAGGAATCAAAGATTTTACTGCAAAGTTCCCAATGCCTCAGTTATTTGCAGGTGATGCTGGTTTTATGAATATAAGGTTATCGAATCTTCCTTCTCCAAGACAAGTTATGTTTCATGTCTGGATTATTCATGCACAGGGAACGAATTGGCGTGGAAGGATGATGAGGAGTTTGGGCGCCAGATGCTTGCAGGAATTAATGCAACTCTAATTCAGTGTTTGCAGGTATGATGTGTTAATACTTCTTAAGGGAATTATGATAAGCTTAACCAGAAGTTTCATATTTCCTTACTAGGGAATGCAAATATAGATCTAATAGTAACGATATGTGCTTTCTCATGATGATGGTGAATGAATTTTATGAGAAGGGAGACCACATAAAGATCTCCCTAAGCTAGTCTCATATTCAAAAAAACATCTAAACTTTGCAACGGTCCTATGCACCGAACGCCCACCCCAAAACCCTCAATCCCCGGACTTGTTCAAAATGAACCTATTACCACACTTGTTCGAAACGAAACAACCAGATTTTTGGTATACTGTGGTACACTCACTGGCAAACAACAAGAACAACTCTGCCTCAGTCCCAAACAAGCAGAGTCAACTATATGAATCCTCACTTCTCCATTTAAGCTCAACTCATGTTATCATCCTACCAATTAAAATAAAAGTGAAAATAAGTTAAATATATATAAATAATAGTAATAAGAACAATAATATTATAAGTCCACTAACAAGACTAAAACCTATTCCCAACTAGTATGCAACAACAACAATATACCCCGTGTATTCCCAACTAGTATATATCAGACTTCATAAAAGAAGACCCTGTTTTCATACTTTTCTTTTTATTCGTATTTTTTCTTATCTTATCCCCCTGATTCCATCTTCTTCTTCCAAGTCATCCCCCTAAGCAGTTCCTACTACCACTACTACTTTTTTATATCAGACATCCCTCCCCTAAATCAATTCCTTCTTCATCCCTTATTCTTTATTCACTAAGAGAGGCACCCCCAACTCCACCATTTCTTCTTCTTCTTACCCCAAAACTTGATATTTTTTTCCCAGTTCTTAGATGGTGTTAGGATCGAGAACTCGGGTAGTGCGGAATTTAGCCAAACAATGTTATAATGACAATAACAAAGGCAAAAGTAAGTTGAGAATAATGAAAGTAAAGAAAACAAAGAAGACACAAATTTAACGTGGTTCGTTCGGTGTTACCTAATCCACAGGCGGAGAGGAGCAATTTCACTAAATCAACAAAAGTACAAAAGAGAGTACAAAATTAGAGTAAATACTCTAATTAATCCCAAATACCCAAAGAGAATAACCTCACAAGATCACTCCAAAGAATGGGTTTACACAAGTGTTTCCAAACACTAACTCTCTTACAAAATTACTCTTAATGGAAAGACAAGGAAAGAAAGCAATGAATTGTTTTCATATGCATAAGGTGTGTTTCAACTGATGTCTAACCTCCCTATTTATAGAGATAAAATGAGCTTGTTGATTTCATGGATGATGTCTTTGGAAGATACAAAAAATTCAACATCTTAATGTGAATATATCAAATATTGTGGCTTCCAAATCTTTGACAAATGTAGCCACCAAACCGTTGACAAATATGGCTACTAAATTTCCACATTTGTGGCTTTCAAATCTTTCACAAAAGATTCAATCAACAAAAGGCCACACTACAGATGGCATGAATCTCCTATAAATGTAATGTAAGATTTTGGTTGATGATCGTGTGGTGTTAGAGGAAGAACCAGAAAAGCATGTTGTCAGTAAATTTGTTTCATTTGCTTCCTTCTCGTAGTGTCCTGATTTAGTATTGACGAGTTACAAAAATCAAAAGATTAGCAAAGGGAAAAAAAATACAAAAGAAGGGATGAAAAGATAAAGAATGTGTGGAGTTTCAAAGAGATGATATTTTGATTACATATCCTTAATATATTTTACTGACGGACGTTTCCATCAGAAACCTGATATTTCCAATAGAAAGCAGTCAAAAGCAGTTTTGAACGAGCACATGTTCCATAGATTTCATTGAAAATATGAATTTTAGTGACAATTTGGTGAAACATGTGAAGTAATGATAGGTGGTGGAGATGAAACTGGGAGGGGGTGTGGGGGATGAAGCAGTTGGCGGTGATTGAGCAGGAGGCGTTGGGGTGGTAACCTGATGAGGAGAACTAGAAGGAATTGGAGGAGTGGATTTTGTTGGTGCTAGACTGGTGGTAGGGTAGGTGGAGGTGGTCGGTGGGAGAAGAGAAAAAGGAAAATGAGAAGAGTTAAAAAATATGAAAAAAATTGTAAATTACCATAATTTAGGAGCTTTTCACGCACACTGAATGGTTGTGCAAGTTGGGGAATCTTTGTAGCTCAGTTGGTTGGCTAATTGAACTCCCACCTTGTTGGGAGGGTTCGATTCCGCACATTGTAATCTTCTCCCCGTTTCCCCTTCCCCTAGCCCCAATTGTTTTTAAAAAAAGAATGGCTATGCAAGCACTGCAAATTCCACATGGATCAGAAAGGGGTATAAATACCACTTTGAATAACTATAGAGGGGATGCAAAATTAAGTGTTCTTTAAAAAAAATATCATGGACTAGTTTAAGGGTGTCTTTCTATATTCTCCCTTATGAAAAATAAGAGGATTAGATGGATAATTATAAAACAGCACATACCTATTTATGAGTCCACATCTTATATTAACCAAAGAATAAGATTTAAGAAGTGTTGTTTCTAGTATTTGATTAGTAGATGGTGTTTGACTAATCCCTTGTACTATCTAAGTTTGCTCAATTTTGTACTCTGATAAAACTTTTGGCCCATTCATATCGTTACCATTAGCAAATCGTCTCATATTTTCCCTTCCATTAACGGAGTTCCAACATGAGGGGGTTGGGGTGCACGTACACAAATTTTGTATGAGAAAATGAGTCCAAATTTACCCTACTTTTGACTATGTTTTAAAATTAACCTTGGTTGTATCTCAGTAACAGTGTGTTATAAGTTTCAAATCTTGTTTGATGTGTTTTGACATCACAGGCTTTTCCATCAAGAAGCAAGAATGGAATATGGAGTTCAATAAGACGATCCCACATAGAACATAACCTTGATGGCCTCACTCTTCAAGAAGTAAGTACGTTTAGACTAATTACATGGTTATTTTGAAGGAACTAAGCATAGAGCATACCCCATGAAACATCATCCAAAGACCACGATGGAGGAAAAGATAATATTCATGAATATTGCTGGAAAGAGCTTCAACAAACATTGAAAATTTCATAAAAAGTTCAGTTCAATTTTTCAGGCAATGAACCAATGGAGGATTTTCATCTTAGACCACCACAACTATCTCATGCCATTTTTAGGAAAAATAAACAAAAATGGTGTGTGTGCCTATGCGTCCAGGACTCTAGTATTCTTAAAGGA
The DNA here is from genome assembly GCA_018342035.1 of Solanum appendiculatum. NCBI lineage: Eukaryota > Viridiplantae > Streptophyta > Magnoliopsida > Solanales > Solanaceae > Solanum > Solanum appendiculatum. The sequence goes on along the minus strand of JAGDQO010001042.1, from coordinate 673,875 downwards.
CGATGCCACGCTAAAGCCACTTGCTATAGAACTAAGTTTACCAGGGCTTTCACCTGGCACTGAGATTCACAGGGTATTTCGTCCAGGGGCCAATGGATCAGAGGCAGCCTTATGGCAGCTTGCTAAAGCTCACGTGGGAGTAAATGATTCTGGTTATCATCAGCTAATCAGCCATTGGTAAAATTACTAAAATCATGTAGCAATTGCAATGTCATTGAATTTCCAAATTTTACTACTTCCATTATTCATGGGTATATGAAATTGTAGGCTAAAAACTCATGCTGTTGTAGAACCATTCATTATTGCCACCAGAAGGCAGTTGAGTGTTATGCACCCGATTCACAGGTTATTGGATCCTCACTTCAAGGACACTATGCATACTAATGCATTGGCTCGAAGTACTGTCTTAAAAGGTGGAGGAATCATTGAGAAGACCCTTTATTCTGGTGAAGTCTCTATGGAGCTATCTTCTTCACTCTATAAGGAATGGAGATTTGATGAGCAAAGCCTCCCTGGTGATTTACTGAAAAGGTATGCTAGCAGGAGATATGAACTGGGTGACCTAATAAATTGTTTGGTATACGGAATATGTGTCTTCATGAAATTATTTTTCAATGTTAGTCATCTCAAATTGTTGAAATGCTTTCTCCAAGAAAAATATTTCCATCAAAAGAAAGAAAACTACTTTTTCCACTTATTGGTGAAAATCATCTTCTTTTTAGTGATGTCCCACCTCTAATGGAAGTCATCATCTTTTAAAGATACTCCAATTCTTACTTCATCTTTTAAATATATCCCAATTCTTACTCCAAATCCATGATTGCCAACAACTAGACACTATTACTAACTTTTCATACTCAGAGCTATCACTAGAAAACACCATCTTAATACACTATCTTCCACCTAGTATATTAGTACAATATTTCACCTAATTCTATATTAGAACATACGTGGAGAATGATTTCCCAAGGTAAACATGAAAACATTTTCCTCCTTTTTTGGATAAAATAACTAATTGAAAACATTTATCTCCATCAACCCTAAATCTACTGATGTACATTATAGCTATTATTACTACTACAAAATAACACATTAACCAAACTCGCAGAGGTATGGCTTTCCATAACCCAGATGGCCTGGCTGGCATTCAGCTTCTCCTTGAAGATTATCCATATGGTACAGATGGACTAGAAATTTGGGTAGCAATCAAGAGATGGGTAAATGACTTTTGTCTACATTTTTACAAGGATGATAATTCCCTGAGATCTGACCATGAGATCCAAGAATGGTGGTCGGAGATTAAGAAAATTGGCCATGGAGACAAGTGTAATGAAACATGGTGGTACCCAATGACTACTCTCTCTGACCTAGTAGAGGCTCTCACAACCCTTATATGGATTTCCTCAGGTCTTCATGCTTCAGTTAACTTTGGACAATATGAATACGTGGGTCATCCACTAAATCGCCCAATCAAATGTCGGAATTTCATCCCCATGGAAGGGACAAAAGAGTTCGCGGAGTTTCTCCGTGACCCAGACAAGTTCTTCCTCGAGATGTTACCCAACAGGTCTGAAATTACCCTATATATGGCACTATTAGAGGTACTCTCGGCGCCTACATCTAATGAAGTATACTTGGGTCAACAACAATCTCCAAATTGGATAGATGATGTATGGGTAAAGCAAAGGTTTGAGCAATTTGCAGAGGAACTGAACGAAGTGGATAAAAGGATAGTGGAAAGAAATGCAGATCCCAAACTTAAGAACAGACAAGGCCCCTCCAATATACCATACAAGCTTCTGCGCCCTGCGGTCTCCAATGTTAAATCATGTCAGGGTATCACAGCTATAGGGATACCTAATAGCATATCCATGTGAATCACTATTATAAAATACTCTATCGAGGTGTGTCTCATAAGGCCTCTAGTATAAGTACAACATCAACATACCCCATGTAAAGCCTCTTGTATAAGCAAGTGTAAAATACTTACAAAAAATAAAAAAGGACAGACAGAAGAGCCTTAACCATCTCCTAATGCTTATAGTTCGCACAGCAAGTACTATTTTGACAAATTAAAGTGAGAAAAAATCTTAAACACCAAATAAACGTTGAGAGCATTTTATCCATGAGAAACACACACCACATGAAGAACATTTTTCTTTTTCCTTTATACAGAATAGGGTAACAGGATTGGACAGCTTAAAAGAAGAGTCTTTGCTAAATCTAGGGGCAAAATTATCCCACAAAAGTGTAACCTGCTCAACCCCTCAGGCTTAAGTGGTTGGGCTAAGAAAATATTCATAGATGGGTTGACTTGGTTTTTGCCGATATTGACCCATAAAGCTTGGATCAACCTGAACCAACTGAACTGCACAAATTCAGCTCTCCACCCCCGACCGCCACCCCACCCCACACAAAACAACAAGCAAAATACTCCTAAACAAATGAGCCCAAATGCACATATGCATGAGCTAGAACAGATTTAACTCAAAATGAAGCATTGCAAGCACTAAATCCATAAGGAAATCAACCACACATTTTGCTATTTTAGTTTTACATAAGAGCCATATGGTTGGAGAGCTGGAAGATGAGTCTTCTGCTGGAATAGTTCTAGCTTGTCTCTATCTATAGAAGCTACATCTCTGTTCATTCAAAACCTGTGAATTGCATCCCAGAGCCAATTCATCAACTTATCATTGCTACATTCTCTGTTGAGAAATCCACATGCCAGTATAAACAACTGTAATTTCTCATTATTCAGTTATTGCACTGATATGATAGAACGAAAAGCTATAACCAAAATGCAGCATCATGTAGCAGTAACATAATGTGATGTGACCTTGAGGGTGGAGGGCATTCAAATTTTGGCTTCATTGATGCTCAATCTTGGCATTGGGCTCACTATTTAGTGGAAGCACCGGCCTAGCAGAGCAAAAGGTGATGCATCTACTTTACAAGGATTTCCCAACACCATATCAACAATCATTTCAGGTGTTCCTAAAGCCTGGTAAGAGAAAGCATTGCCCATGAGTGTTACAAATGAACTTAGAAGCATATAAGAACTCGGAAAGTCAGCAAGAACAGATGACTTCAAATTAAAATGAATGGGACAATTTTTATAAGAAAACAATGCCTTTCAGTTTTTCTGCAGAAGCAGATCAGAAAAAAATACCAGCGACAGTCCTTCTCCTTCATGCCCGGCAGCAAGAAAGACGTTTGAAAATCCAGGAACAAGCCCAATGACAGGCTTTCCGTCAGGAACTAAATCAAAAAATAGTCAAGCGCGTGAGCATGCTTGCAACTTTGGCATTATTTTTGGAGTTCATACATGATTGCTACAAGACAAAAGTTTCTGGATTTCACTTACTGTATGGTCTCAGTCCTACTCTAACTTCTCTGCTTTGACGCAAATCTTCAAGAGACTTGTGTCTTAAAGCAGGTATGAACTCCCCAACCCGCTGCCATATGTGGTTGATGATAGATTCATCTACCTCTGTGCTAAACCCAACAAGTTGTCGGCTACTCCCTCCAAGAAAAGATCTTGGTGAATAGACATGAGTGCAGATTTATATAAAGCAAAATTACCTTCAAGAATTCGGATTATAAGGAAAAAAAAAAGATGAACAGAAAGAAAGCATAGCTGTCAAGCCATGTGATTAATTGATTACAAATTCACCAAAATATTAAGATGACATAAAAGATAGCACAAAATGGATATTTCCTTTTCCGTCCATCACAATTTTATTCAATATAAATGGACTACAAGATACCATAAGATGGGACAAGTGCCTACAGCTACCAAAGTTACACAGCTTGAAAGGTTGATCCTTTTTCCGAGAAAACATGTCTGTTTGGCTTTTTATAGGAGTTTTTACGGAAAGTTATTTCAGAAAAGCTTTTTCAACGGAGAGAAGCTTTGAAGGTATTTTTCCATTTAAAAGCTCTTCTTCTACTCACAAAAGACACACAAATCCTCAAAGAACTACGACTATTCAAACACAATTTTCTTTTGCACAAACTTATCCCCGAAAATATGTTCTTAAACAATTTTTGGAAAAAGTTGTCTAAACAGCTTAAGATATCATGAATAGTATATCCGAGAAGTTAGCCAAGACATGCAACAAGAGATATATCCTAGCTGGATTTAACATACCTTCAAATAATATATGAGAACTTAGGCAAAGATCTATGTTGAATAACAAGTTGTAGAGCTAAAACAAATAAATAAATAAATAAAAGTGCCACTTCTTTAGCAAATGTAAACTTAGCTAAAGATAAAACACACCAGAGGAAAAGATCCATATAGGTGATATCTACTACTGGGAATAGGTTTTAGCCTTGATAGTAAGTTTATTTTGAACCTATTGCTTTTCTAAGAGTATTTGACCTTACCATGGATTTTTATGTCAATAAAAATACAGAGAACTTTTAATTATTATTATAATTAATTACATATACTCAACTTATTTTCCACTTATAGTTTTTGGTATGATGATGACACGAGTTGAGCTTAAATTAGTAAACATGGTTAGTGAGCCGACCTTGACTTGTTTGGGAATGAGGCTTAGTTGTTATTGTCACATCTTTAGCAACTTAAGCTTTTAGATAATACTAATATATTTCCACGTGCTTGGCCCAACAAAAGATAAGTTTCCCCTATTTAATAGTTTAAATATTTGGATGAGGCAATTTAAACAATAGACTTCTACATAAGGACCATCCACAGTAGGTAGACATTCTTCCCAGCATTATAACTAGCTTCCTTAGAGATAGTGCATTGATTTGTCTATCAACAGTCCTTTTATCGTTAGAAAATAAGCTTATACTGATAGAAAAAAAGAAAAGAAAAAAGACCAATTGCAATGACTAACACATGAACTTAGAAAAAGAAAAAAACAAGTAACAAGAAGAAAATAGTTATGGTCAGTTGATGCCATTTGTGCCATCAGTCATCTGAAAGTGTCAACCACTTTTTTTTTGCAATGCCCTTTTGTAGCAGACATCTGGAACTGTTTCTTCACTATGTTTGGTCTACACTGGGTCTTTCCTCAGAATATCAAGGCAGCCTACTCTAGTTGAATTTTTTGGAAAGTTGATAAAACCATCAAAAAGATATGGAAAATGATTCCAGCAGTAATTTTTCGTTGCATCTTGAATGAAAGAAATCGCAGATGCTTTGATGGGATCAACTCCAAGCTATACTCTAAAAACTAAATTCCTAGTCAATCTGTTTAGCCGGAATTTATTGTCTCCTGTTAATAGTGTTGACAGTTTTTGGGATTTTGTTAGCTCTTTGATCCAAGCTTACTCATTTAAGGGAACTAACTCTCTTTCTTTGTACACTTTTGCCATTAGCATCACCCTGATGCTCTTTAATGAAATCCTTTTCTTCATAAAAAAAACACTTAATACTTTGGATTAAAAAGGGAGGAAAAAGGGTGCTATGGAGGAGCTACCCACATCTAGCTGAATTGGTTTAGACATACTGCTTGTGGTGAAACACAGGAGGATTACATAATTCAACAACAGGATATAGTTTACCAAGGACGAGATTGCCTGACGCATCCATGGTTGCCGTCATTGAAACAGACAAATCTTGTGCATTATAGACAGTCCCTGAATCAGATGCAGTAGCTTTCAGGGTTGCTGACTGATGGTTGGCATACCCTGCCTCCATAATTCCATGATTCAGCTTGAACGACTTGAAATTCTCTATTACAAGCAGGTGACCCTGTTTACAGAGGCAAAATTAAGTTTTGCAAGTAAATGAATATAAAATATATAAGGTTGAATCTATTGACAAGTAGGGACAAGAAAAGATCTCATGCGAAGAATTTATGACACAATCTAGGATGTAAATTGAACATGCCATCGGTACGATTGTAGCACAAGATTATATGTAATTTATCTTGATTATGGGAATGATGTAGTTTCAACTTCTTGTGCTAGTGCATTTTGTATGTATTGAACGGAACCGAGGAGAGATAGTTGTTTTAGACTGACTGAAAAAAGCATATTCTCTAAACTGTTAAATGTACTTATATTCTTAATCTTGATATAACTATTATGATCTGTATATATTAATTATCGTTTTGATTTATTAAAAGGTGAGATTCTGAGATGGGTCAATATACTTGGTAAGTTGGATGATAATAATATATATTGGTGAAATAATAAGTTAGTTGATGGAATCCATGTCTCATTATAGAGATTGATTGATATGCCTTTTTGAGAAAGCTTATAAGTTTTCATCGTGTCAAACCTTGCAAGTGGATTTATGAATTCGACACATGAAATAAGTTAAGCAGTGCTCTAAAGGAAATTAATCATTGAATTAAATTCGTCAGTAATTTAATTTATTGATTAGTATCTGAAATCTTAACATGGGGATTACATAAGTGTTTAATGGGGAATTTCGAAATATAAATAGAGGAGTGCAATTACGAATTTTTAGTGGAATGATTTGTAATTTATTATGGTAAGAATAATTCAAATTAATTTTTGGAATTATTTCCATAATAGGAAGCCTCAATAATTAATTATGTGGTCCCTCCAGTGCCCATATTTAACTAGAACTCAGAATCCTATTTCTAGTGGAAAAGGAAGAATAAAAAAACTGAGTTTTCTTTTCCTTTTTGGACTAGGAGGAAATCTCTATAAATATGGATTCTCCTAACCTAGAAAGGTGATTGAAGGTTTCTATTGATACTTGCCCATCCAAGTATTGAGAGAGTTCGGATGTGAACTTGGATCACTGTAGAAGACCATAGAACTGTTGTCCAACTTGTAGATTCGCTTGAAGGTTTGTGGATTCGTTTGAAGATATTTGTTCACGTTTCAAGAGGTAATTTTTGAATTAAATTTCAGCAAGTTTTATGTGCTCTAGTATGTTTATACGTGTTCTAGCATAAACGTTATTGGTTATCTATTATTCATGTAAGCAGTATGATTCTGAGTATGCTTCCGCTGTGCATATATTTTTTCAACAGGAATGACATCCAGCAGAGAAAGGATACATGGCAAGATGGTGTATCTGGCACAAATTGTCCCATTCCTGCTGGCAGGAATTGGACATATGAATTTCAGGTTAAAGATCAGATAGGCAGTTTCTTTTATTTCCCTTCCTTAAGTTTCCAGAGAGCTGCTGGTGGATATGGAGGGATCACTATAAACAACAGAAATGTCATTCCTGTGCCATTTGCGACACCAGATGGGGACATCATACTCTTTATTAGTGACTGGTTTATAAAGAGTCATAAGGTTAGTTGCAAATTTTAACAGGTCAGCATATTTTTGTAAGAAGTAGATCCTTAACAATTTTGTGGCTCACTTATAAAAGCTTTGGGCATTAGGAACTCTGAAAAGATATCGAAACTGGAGTTGGTCTTGGAGCTCCTGATGGTATCCTAATCAATGGACTAGGTCCTTACCATTATGATAATGCCGTTGTATCAGGCGGTATAGCCTACCAGAAAGTTAATGTAGAGCCAGGTTATTACTTTCTTCTTCCTCGTTGGGGCTTTATCTGTATTGTTTCAGTACATAGTCGGACTTTAATACCTTTACATTTTTCCATTCCACTTTTGGTTCAAGTTTAATTGTAATTATTATTGATGGAGGATTATTTGAGGTGCATTTTAAAGGCTTAACTCTTAGATTACTACACAAAATTCTATTGCTTTGAATTTAGCGAGGGTGGATTTATGGGTTATGAAGTAAAATTGGGGGAATCTGTTGTATATTTGAAAACTTTGCTAACGGTGGCGGTTAAATTTGGCCACATAGTACAACTAAGGATGAATATGACTAATATTTTGAAGTAGAGGGGTAAATTTGACCCTTTTCCCTTTAATCAATCTAAAGGAAGATACTCTGCTTAATCATCAATCTTGACCTGCATCTTCACTCAAGTTTGAACTTATGGGGCACAAGGCCTGTTTTACATTAGAGGATCACAGTTTGAGGAATTCCTTAACCTGAAACTAAGGCCTCATTTGTTTTCATTAAGATTAAGACGTCTGAATGAATGCATATCTGAATGATTAAGATCAGATCTTGTCTGTAGATTTGAACACTGAATGATTAAGAATGTCAATTGATTGTAATTGTTTTTGTGTGAGAGATCCTGTACTTGACTCAAGTGAGGGTTCGAAAAATTCCTCTTTTCTTCTGATGGTGATATGTACTGAATGTTGTCACTTAGTAGTTCATTGGGAAGTGACATATTAGCACCTGAAATTTTTCATGCAGTTACATATACTTCAGTTCTTTTTATCACAGATGTCTTTTGTCATGTTTATATATAACAGGAAAAACATACCGCCTTTGAGTACACAATGTTGGTGTTTCAACTAGCTTGAATTTCAGAATTCAAAGTCATAACCTTCTTCTTGTTCATACACAGTACAACAGAACTACACAAGCTTGGATATCTACGTCAGTCAATCATATTCATTCGTGGTTACAATGGATCAAAATGCCAGCAGTGATTATTACATTGTTGCTAGTCCACACTTTGTTAATTCCTCTGATTCGTCGAAGTCGGTAGGAGTCTCTGTCTTGCATTACTCAAATTCGCAAGGACCCGCTTCAGGTCTTCTTCCAGACCCTCCTAAGGAATCTGACACATATTTCTCAATGAGTCAAGCGAGATCCATAAGGTTGTAGAAAGTGTAATTATTTCTTTGCTACATGATGTTATCTCCCCAAGTTAGTTGTGTGCATCGTTAGTTATGGAAAATTATTCATGTGCTTAATGAACAATTTGTCAACATATGTTACTGAAAGTATAGATACAGGATGTTTTGTCTCCTCTAATCCAACCCACTCCACAAAAATATATAAAAATGTAAAAGAAAAAATGCTAAGTTTCTCGATTTTGAAGGATCTGTTGCTAACTTTTTATTGTAATATTCTGCAGATGGAATGTTTCTGCTGGTGCTGCACGGCCAAACCACTGTGATTGATGTCTCTGTCCTTCAAATATGGTGAAATCACTGTGACCCATGTCTTTGTCCTTCATAATAGGCCGGCAAAAGTAGATACGTCAGTAATTAATGGTACTTACAAAGCATTCATGGAAATCATATTCCAAAACAATGATACAACTGTTCAGAGCTATCACCTTGACGGCTACGCCCTTTTTGTTGTCCAGTGAGTAGTGTATTTTCATACAGTTGCCTGAATCACTTGTTTGCAGTTTGAAATGAAAAATCTGAAATTTTTGTTCTCGAAAATGACAATAGCATGGAGTATGGACTATGGACAGAGAATAGTAGAAGCACCTACAACAAATGGGATGATGTTGCTCGATGCACTACCCAGGTTAAAGTTATCTGTCTACTTCTCTTGAACAGATATTGCGCAAAAAGCTTCATTCTTTCCAATTTATATGTCACCATAATATTTATTGTAATTTCTACCAAGATGCTAACTGCTCTGAAGCATGCAAAGATAAAATTTCTTTTGTCCTTTTTATTTCAAAAGAAAATATTGGTCTCACCTCATTCGTCTTCTTTTTCATACTTCGTAAAAATTTCTGCTACTATTTGTGAAAATTGTTCATTTATAAACAAAAGGAAAGTTTTTTCTCTTGCAGGTGTTTCCAGGTGCTTGGACTGCTATTTTAGTCTTCCTAGACAATCCGGGAATTTAGAATTTACGTGCTCAAAACCTTGACTCGTGGTACCTTGGCCAAGAAACTTATGTTAGTGTGGTGAATCCAGAGAACTCAGAGCTTCCAGTTCCAGCAAACACCATCTTTGGTGGTGCACTATCACCTTTACAGAAGTAAGATGTCTGTCTTAGATCTCCTATTGCTATACGTCTTAATCATATACCGGAGTGAGTTTTCTCCGTAGTTCTTATCTTTCGTAGAAACTAGTCCTTCCATAGGGGAAAAGGAATCTTCTACTGAATATTTCAGAATGTAGAGAATGTTAGAGTCTGCAGGGAAATGTATACCTTTTTTGGCAATTGCAGTTATTAAGTACTCTTACAGTATTTCACACTTTCACAGGGACCAAGCTCGGAGAGTAAATTTCTCTAGTGCACCATCGTTGACGAAAACAATAAAGCTGATCTCTATAGGTTTTGTTGTATCACTGCTTGGAAGTTTTATGAGGTAACAAATAGACGTAAAGGTAGAAGAAAGATGGAAATTGCCACTGAATGAGTCTTTGGGCTAATTGTTTTTTTCTTTTTCTATGCCTTGTAATATGTAACTAGTTGAACTCTATATTTAGGTATCTCCACGTCAACTGTGAATCAATTTTGTATTTCTTGTATGGTTTAATTTAATATTATTCAAATGTATTTATAGAATATAACATTATTTTTGGCACTTTAGAGGCATGCCCTTTTTGTTAGTATGATATCATTCAATTGAATGCTTGGTTTTTGGATGCATGTTTACACTTTTGATGAAACACATTGATCAATGAAGGAACATTGCTACCATTTTTGTTCAATAAGATGAAATTATTTGATAACTTGGATTCCTATCTTTTGTAAAAATAGTTGAAATAATGTTCATGCTACTCAAATATAATTTCAAAAACTGAAAAGTTAGTTGGAAAAAAAAATTTTAAGCTATTTCCAAATTTAAAATATAACTTTAAATTGAATTTAAAATTTTCATAGGAAAATTTTCAAATAAAGTAAAAAATCATTTTTTAAAATAAAATAAAAATTGTTTATGGCAAACTGGTCCACTTTAATTGTCATATACCATGTCCTTTTAGTTTGTGGGTTCTAGAAATAGGGTGTAGAATCATGACTTTGTTTCTCTCCTCCATGTATATATTAGCTACTACAAACCATATCCAATCCACCAACTACAAAGACAAGACAAGAGGAATTAAATCACTTTTTAAAAAAAATAAAATAATGTTTTTCAACTGAAAACAAGATTGAAAATTATGATCAGAAATAAGGAGTAAGATATGTGCAGATCTTGATAAGGTGAATATCCAGTTTATTCAATGCAAGATATAATGAGTATAAGGATCTTAAAAAAATAATCTTTTTCGTCTTATGAATTTTAAGGTGTATGAAGTTTTATATTTGATTTAGTAACCGACCAAACTAGAGGAACTCTGAATATTTAAAGGGGAAAGGGATATCCTTAGGTGATCGGCATGCTCATCCTCACTCAGAGAATAGATCAATATATCATCAATAAACATGATCACAAACATATCAATGTATTGCTTGAACACTCTTTTTATTAGGTCCATGAAAGTTGCGGGAGCATTTGTTAGTCCAAATGACATAACTAAGAACTCGTATTGACCATAACGAGTTCAGAAAGTGTCACACTCTCTCACTTTCGATGGTCATAACACAATCAAAGATCAATCTTTAAGGAGAAATTAGCACCACCCTAAAGCTGATTAAGTAGGTCATCGATCCTAGGGATGGGATACTTATTTTTTATCGTGACCATCAAACACGAAACTTTATCTTCGATGATCCAACTTCATAAATTTTAAGTAAAATAAAAAATATTTGATACATAGTCGAACGCCTACCTAGTTTTTTTACCTTGAAGATGAACGATGTGAGTGTATAAAGTGATGGAATTAAAAAAAATTCATAAAAGATTTAAAAATATTTTTAAAAACACAAACATAGGAATTAAAGTGGAATTAATATCTATTATGTATATAAAAAGTTATTTTAACCTTAATTATTATATATAGAGTATAATTTTTTTATCATAGAATTTTTTCCAGTACTTTTGGAGTCTCTCTGTAAGCGTGTAAAATAACAGAACACTTGATGCTCCGTCCAAGAGAGAGATCCAAGCCCTAATAGCCCTATCAGATGGTGATTCAACAAATATTCTACATGTTGAAATCAAGTTAATTTTAACACCGCTTCATGATAATGAAACACACCGCGAATATAGTCAAAATCCTATATATGTGTAATTGTGTATACGAGTGAAACATGTACTTAATAGGATTAATAAAATACATTTCAAAATCTAATCTTTCAATTTAAAACACACGTAAGGTAAGATGTGATTGGTTTAAGGATGATAGAGTCAAAAAGAGAAAAGGAACCTTTGAAAATTCAAGAAATCCAGAAAACATACAGTACAATCAAAACTATTAACATAGACCATAGTATTATCCTCAATTAACTTTTATTTTCCCTATGCAAGTAATAAAAAAAATGTCATTATTGTAACACACTAACAAATAAAATAGTTTAAAGGTCAAATCGTGAGCACAAATCAAATATAGTAGCCCCAACAAATTGACATAAAAAAAGGTTTTTATAGTCATCATTAAGGAAACGGGTCGGGTCCACCAATATTAAATAAAGAATGAGTCCATTGGATAAGTGTTAAATACAGAAGCACCAAAAGTGGTTTTGGTTAAAACAACTTTGAAACTGGGATACAAACTGACAAGGGGTGTATGAAGGAAGGTACATGCATGTTAAAACATTTTCATTGGTCAAAATTGTCACGTTGCGGTGAAATGAATAAGATTTTTTTCATTCTGAACTAAAGATTACGAATTTAATCGCCAAAATAAAAATAATCACCAAGAAATTGCTTCTCATTTAATAAGTTTTATGTCGTATAAATTTAAATGAATCATATATTCGCTTCTTTTTTTAACTGAGTTAAAAGTGTGCAAAAATTGAACCGAAAAAAGTGTTATTAATTTATTGCTATTGGGTTATTGGTTAACGGATTTTGTAAAAAAATTATCGGATTATCAGTTCGTTTTTTATTTTTTAATATTGGGTAAGACGGTACTGATTTACTACTTTATCCCTACATAAATACCTATATTTAATCACAGTACCTTAGTGGTTATTGCCTTTGCCACCTTCAATTCACACTTCACATTGACTTTAAATTTACAACTTCACATTATACAAAACATCAAAACCTAAAGTAAGAGCCTTATTCCTCTTAATTTTTCTTTGTTTTGCACTTGTATAATTCTTTTCATGTTAGTTTTTGTTGTTTCTATTTTATGAGCATTTTGTAATGTTATATTATTGTCTTTGTCCTGTCAAATTGTTGGAAAAGTCATATATTTGTTTTTATAAGTATTTTTTCATTGGTTAAATCGAAGACATATAAATCCAAAACCGATTAAAAATATCTTATTGATTTAGTATATTTAAAAATCAAAAGTCGATTAATCAAACGGATAATACATAAAATCGAACCGACTAATACACACTTCTATTTATGCGATATGAATCCTAATTAAACGATCTTACTATATGGATATCAAACATCTAGTAAGCATTGAAAAAAAAAATAAAGTGATCAAGCACTATATGTTGTTTTCACCGAATTATTTTTCTATCATGTCAAACAGAAGGTCTTGAAAATGTGAACTTAGTTTTCTTTCTTTTCAAAAGAAGAAAATTGGAAAAGAGGTAATTGGTTATTCAATGAACTCAAAGGCCAACAACAACCACGTTTACTGTGACATGAGATTTGTACCAAAAAAGCTAAATGGATAAATAATTTAAATTGTTACTAATTCTAAATCATAAAGTTGAAGTGAATCTTAAAGTAAAGATAAAATTATCTTTATATAATTTATAAATTATGAGTTGGAACCATAAGATTATCTACTAAATTATACCTCTTGAAGTGCAATCATTTCCTAAATTAACATAAAGTACATCAAGGCATCCTTTTCTATAGGGTGTGTTTGGTACGAAGGAAGGAAGAAAACATTTTCCTTTTTTTTTTTTATGTTCAATTGATAATTTCTTTTGAAAAGTATTTTTTCTAGGAAAATAAACTATTTAAAAATGAAGGCAAATGTCTTTTCTTTCTCACGAAAGTAGGAAAAATAATTTTTATTAGTAACATTTACCTATTCTTCCACCGTTTAAGTCTTAAACACGCTTCATTTTCATCCTCTCGCCATAGCCCCTATTCCCATCACTCCTCAACTCTAATATTATTTGTCTAAATTATAATATATAAATTATTTTAATATTATATTTTTTACTTACGTATCAAACATGAAAAATAATAATAAGAGTTTCATAGTTTTTTCATGAAAAAATTATTATTTTTTAAGAAACATTTTTCTTGGATGACCACATCTGAAATTATAAAATTGTGTTTTTAAGAGAGTTTTTTTTTCCTCATTCAGTGTCTGGTACCTGTTTTGAAGAGCGACTGATTCAAATTCATATTGTGTAGGGCCTAGTCAGGGGGACACGTTCCCTACCAATATTTTTTTTATATTTAAAATTTTGAATTTGAAACCTCTAATTAAGAGAGGAATAACCTCATCCAGTCCATCACTGTTTCTTAAAAAGAGCTAACTAGGCACTAGACAAGAATTTTGTTTGCAATTAATTAAGTGATCCACTTGTGTCTTAGAGAAGACACGTACACATTTTTGTATTGTATAAAAAGGGACCTCTACCATTCCATTCTTCACCATTCATAAGATGTTCATTTGCTTCTTTTGATTTTCCATCCTTTTGTTTCCTCCATCCATTTCATTATTCCTATTATTATTCCTTTCCATATTCCTCTGTTTCCTTTTTCTTCAAAAGATAAATAGCTGCAACTTTTGTTGTGTCGGTGCGTAAGAATTTTGTTTCTCATTAATCATCATTCAAATTTGATCTTCTTCTCATCCTTTAGATATAAAAAAAAGGGAATAATTTTGATATTTTTCAGTAGCATTTACTTGCACTACTACTCTTCTTCATGTAACTTTCATTTTCAGAGTAGCTCTTTTTTGTTACAACCTCTTTTTGTCGTTTTCTGCTTTGCTATTACAACATCATTTTTGTACCGGGAAAGCCATTTTCATATTCTTTTTTGTTGACGGATAAAAAGATCAGATTGTGGGAATATTTTTTTGTTGTTGATAGAAAAGTCTGCAAATTCTAACTTTACTTCCTCTGTTTTTTTTTTCAAAGTGAATAACAATCTTTGACAGAATTTATTGGCAGAAAAGTCTGTTCGTAACCGTCAAAGCTAGAAAACAATGCATTATCCATTGAAACATAAAACTTAATTTGACTTGACCGATGAGATTTGACGAGAACACAAATCAAAATTATCTCTATATATATATTTCATATTTGTATTAGTAGGAAGAACATAATTCCTTGCATCTCTGTTCTTCATTTCTCATTGTCAACACAAATCAAAATTCTCTGAACTAGTTTTCTTCTTTTTCTCTCCGGTTAGTGTTGCTCTGCTTTTTTTTCTCTATGTTTCTTAATTCTAGCTATTTGTTTTGTTTCTCTCTGTCTTATAAAGTAGTTTTCGAGCGTGATGGAACGATTAAGATCTCTATTTAGTCAGAAATGAGTTTCAGATATCGAATGATTAAAAAACAAGAAATTCTAATTCAAGACGTATTTTATCTTCATGATAATGTTTTAGTATTTGATTTCGTCACAATTTCTTCCTATTTTTTGTTTTGAGTGAGAAGTTGAAGAAAACGGGGAGATTTTGTTGTTGTTTACTAAATGCTAGATGGCATATTCTTTTACTTTATTTCTTTTAAAATAAAATATATGAAGGGTACATATTGATCATATAGTATGTGTTTTTATTTAATTGTTTAATTATTGTGTGGTTCAACTAAAACAGTGAAAGACGACTACTAACATATATTTTAATAATAGGAAAATCAGTGCAGGTTCTCTCTGTTGTCATGTTTTTATTGGGCCACATTTATTAGTTAAATAAATCTCTTGGTACTTGTCACGTATTGCATTCTGCATTTATTTGATAACTCTCATGTCATTATATTGGTAGGTCTGCTAATCTTTATTATTCCTCTCAATTTAAGTGTTTTATGATCTTAAACTTGTTAATTAGGATATTTGAATTGAAAAACTTGCTAGATATAGAAAAATATACTTTTTTTGGAAAATATAGTAGTAGTATTGCTAGGTGGGGATGAAAATTTGTACTAGTGGTATAATCCAAAATTAGGTGATTAATTAGGCGACTTTTTTTCCCACAATCTCATCTCTTTTAATAGTAGTAATTAATATGTTAAATATTTTTATTATTTTTGAGTTAACATTATTTTGTTTGTGTTTTTACAGTTGAAAGTCATCTGAGGATTTGCAGCTGCAATGGCTGAACGTGTACTAACTCGTGTTCACAGCCTTCGTGAACGTCTTGATGCTACTTTGGCTGCTCATCGCAATGAAATTTTGCTCTTTCTTTCAAGGTATGGTCTTAGAGTAATGTTTTTGCCTTTTGATTTAGTTGTTGTTTGTCAGTTTTGTTTGGTATGTTGGACAAGCATAAATAGTCTCGCGATAAAAACATAGTATTGCCTTATTCCTTTGTTTGGTTATTAATCTTGGAATAAGTTATATAAGAATTAGTAATTAGTACCGGGATAAGTTATCCCTGTCAGAGGGTGGAACAATAGTGTCGCAATTAGTCATCCAGGACAAAATCCCCCTGAGGTCCTTCAAATCCGTTTTCTACTAAATAAGGTGGAGGATATTTTGTAAATAAACAACTTCGTTTTACAAATTATGCAAATGCATGATATTGTTTTAATACAACAAACCAAACAGTCAATAAAAATAATCTCAGCATAACTAATCCCAGTATAACTTGTCTTCAAACCAAAGGACCCCTAAAAGATGAACAAAGATATAGTTTAAACAAGTTTATCATGATTTATTCTTGCTGGTTTTGGTTGTATCAGGATCGAAAGCCACGGAAAAGGGATCTTGAAACCTCACCAGCTGCTGGCTGAGTTTGAATCAATTCACAAAGATGACAAAGACAAACTGAATGATCATGCCTTTGAAGAAGTCCTGAAATCTACTCAGGTAACTTGGTTTTATTGTTAGGTTGATAGCATTTAATTGTATTACTAAGCTCACATATGTATGAGTTTGTGCTTGCATTTGAAAAATTCTTATGTTGTGTTTGTCATACTAGGAAGCAATTGTTTTGCCCCCATGGGTTGCACTTGCTATTCGTCTGAGGCCCGGTGTGTGGGAATATGTCCGTGTGAATGTTAATGCTCTTACTGTTGAGGAGCTGACTGTGCCTGAGTTTTTGCAATTCAAGGAAGAACTTGTTAACGGAACGTAAGTTTTAAGTTCGAATTTGATGATTTGTTATCCAACATGTTTTTTGATTAATATTGTGATTTAATTCCCTGATGCAGCTCCAACGATAACTTTGTTCTTGAGCTGGATTTTGAGCCCTTCACTACATCATTTCCCAAACCAACCCTCACCAAATCAATTGGAAATGGAGTTGAATTCCTCAACAGGCACCTCTCTGCCAAAATGTTCCATGACAAGGAAAGCATGACCCCTCTTCTCGAGTTTCTTCGAGTTCACCACTACAAGGGAAAGGTAAATTTAGTGTTTCTGATAGTGGCTTTTCTCCGCTATATTTCCAGTACGTAGTAACTGATTTATGCACCCAATAAATGATTAACGTGTTCCAACGATCATTTTCTGTGCAGACAATGATGCTGAATGATAGAATTCAGAATTTGTATACTCTCCAAAAAGTCCTGAGGAAGGCTGAGGAATACCTCACCACCCTTTCCCCAGAAATGTCATACTCGGCATTTGAGCACAAGTTCCAAGAAATTGGCTTGGAGAGGGGTTGGGGTGACACTGCAGAGCGTGTTCTAGATATGATCTGCATGCTCCTGGATCTCCTCGAGGCTCCTGACTCATGTACTCTTGAGAAGTTCCTTAGTAGAATTCCTATGGTTTTCAATGTAGTTATACTTTCACCCCATGGATATTTCGCCCAGGAAAATGTCTTGGGTTACCCGGACACTGGTGGCCAGGTGCAATGCTTATTTGTGATCCCTTTGTCTTATCCCTTTGAAACCTATTGCCGCAAGTACTGAGTTCCTATTCCTTTAATTTGCAGGTTGTCTATATTTTGGATCAAGTTCCTGCCTTAGAGCGTGAGATGCTCAAGCGCATAAAGGAGCAAGGACTTGATATCAAACCGCGTATTCTCATTGTTCGTATTCTCAGATATTGTGCTTATAGATTATGATTATGCAGGATTTTGATTTGTTCTAATACAACATCTGATCTTTGTTTAAACTCTCAGGTTACTCGGCTGCTGCCTGATGCAGTTGGTACCACTTGTGGTCAGCGGCTCGAGAAAGTATTTGGAACTGAGCATTCACATATTCTTAGGGTCCCCTTTAGAACTGAGAAGGGCATTGTTCGCAAATGGATCTCTCGTTTTGAAGTCTGGCCATACATGGAGACTTTCATTGAGGTGAAGCAACCTTTCTATATTCATTTTTCAATCTTCTAGTTGATTTTTGCCGCAATTTTCTACTTACACTAAAATTGTGACTTTTAATACATTAGGATGTGGGGAAAGAAATAACTGCCGAACTGCAAGCTAAGCCAGATCTTATTATTGGAAACTATAGTGAGGGAAACCTTGCTGCCTCCTTGTTGGCTCACAAGTTAGGTGTAACACAGGTCTGTAATATTGGTCACATGTATAAGACTAACTTTGCATTTCCTTTAATTTGGAACTCGAAAGTTTTAAGAATTCTCTTCCGTTTTGTTTACTTCACCTTCTGCAGTGCACCATTGCTCATGCATTGGAGAAAACCAAATATCCTGATTCCGACATTTACTTGAACAAATTTGACGAGAAGTACCACTTCTCAGCTCAGTTTACTGCTGATCTTATTGCAATGAATCACACTGATTTCATCATCACCAGCACCTTCCAGGAGATAGCAGGAAGGTATGACATCAATTTCGCTCTCTGATTAAATTATTCGTATTCCTGTTTCATTGTGTTTGATCCTAAAACATTTTTTCAATTTTCTTAGCAAGGACACCGTTGGACAGTATGAGAGCCACATGGCCTTTACAATGCCTGGATTATATAGAGTTGTTCATGGCATTGATGTGTTCGACCCCAAATTCAACATTGTGTCACCAGGAGCTGATGTGAATCTCTATTTCCCATACTCCGAAAAGGAAAAGAGATTGACAACTTTTCACACTGAAATCGAAGACTTGCTGTTTAGTGATGTTGAGAACGAAGAACACCTGTATGCTTCTATAATAGTGCAAAATTGTGTTTACTGATATAAACAAGTTTGTACTGAACTGATTTATGTTCCTATACCAGGTGTGTGTTGAAGGACAGGAATAAGCCCATCATATTCACCATGGCTAGATTGGACCGGGTGAAGAACTTAACTGGACTCGTCGAGTGGTATGCTAAGAATCCACGACTAAGGGAGTTGGTTAACCTTGTTGTGGTTGGTGGAGACCGAAGAAAGGAATCCAAAGACTTGGAAGAGCAGGCAGAGATGAAGAAGATGTATGAACTTATAAAGACACACAATTTGAATGGCCAATTCCGATGGATTTCTTCCCAAATGAACCGTGTGAGGAATGGGGAACTCTACAGGTACATTGCCGACACCAGGGGAGCTTTCGTGCAGCCTGCATTCTACGAGGCTTTCGGTCTGACTGTTGTTGAGGCCATGAGCTGCGGTTTGCCTACATTTGCAACTAATCAAGGTGGTCCAGCTGAGATCATCGTTCACGAAAAGTCTGGTTTCCAAATTGATCCATACCATGGCGAGCAGGCTGCTGATCTTCTCGCTGATTTCTTCGAGAAATGTAAGGGAGATCCTTCACATTGGGAAGCCATTTCCGAGGGTGGCCTTAAGCGAATACAGGAGAAGTAAGTTGCTCCTCTTTTCGTCCTACCACATGATCATTATTGAGTGCATTAATTCAAAGTGATTCTAATCTTCTGTTGCTGTAGGTATACATGGCAAATCTACTCGGACCGGTTGTTGACATTGGCTGCTGTTTACGGATTCTGGAAGCACGTTTCCAAGCTGGATCGTCTTGAAATTCGTCGTTATCTTGAAATGTTTTATGCTCTCAAATTCCGCAAGCTGGTATGCCTCTCTGCTTTCTGCACTTATCCAATTGTCTAAAACAACTGCTAATGGACTTCTCTATTTTGTTTTGATTCAGGCTCAACTTGTTCCATTGGCTGTTGAGTAAATTGACAAAGAAGAGAAGGCTTCTGTCTGATTGTTATCCACATTGTCCTTTAGAAAATGTTTGTCTAGTTTGCTTTTCCCCCCACATTTGTATCTGTTTGAGAACTTAATTATCTTTTTCATTTGCATTTTTCCCTTCTGTAGTCATGAAGTGGATTGCCAATTTGACATTATGTAGTGTTAGTGCGAATAAAATATCAAATTTCAATCTGCTCAGTCTCTCTGCCTTTACAAGTTAATGATAAAATCTGTGTACGCACCAACTTCTCCTGATCCTATTTGTGGGATTATACTGAATTTGTTGTTATCTATTTTAAAACATACTAACTATAGAGAAAGTCTTTTTTGTTGTCCCAAGTTATTGTCAAGGTCAATTTTGCCAACCACCTTGGAGACAACTATATTGGATAGTGATGAAATTCTTATCCTATATTGACAAAAGGTCAAAAGAAGAATTAAAGCTAAACCTTTTTATATTGATAGCCTTGATGAGAGACCCTATTCATTTGAGAATAGAAATAATTTTGTCCTTGAAATTGAAAGAGACAACTATGAAATATGGATGTGGGCAAAAAGAAGTTTGTATCACTAGACTTCTAGGAGTCATTCTCGGGACTATTTCTTGTGTTCTATTAACATGAATTATGAGCATAAAGAAATGGTAATTATGCACCAATTAGGGGATGGATGGATTTTTTTCAAAAAAATAATTGGGGCTAGGAAAAGGAGAAATATGAAAAGAATCACGAGATGAGAATTCGAATTTTTATCAATAAGATAAAAGTTCATATAATCAATTAATTGAGCTACTTCGATTCTCCGGATGAAAGAGGGATTATTGGGATATTGTACGATTAATTAGAGTTTTTGAATCCTTACGGGTGGATCAATAATAGAACTTGATTTCTTACATTACTACACGTGTATTACTTCCTAACAACAATGTGTTCCATATGAGTATGGATTATTTGCTTTTCTTTGGCTTCTAAATCCTAGATGAGACATACATAAGTTGGACGAACAATAATAGAACTTGGTTTCTTACATTACTACACAGGTATTGCCTCATAACAACAATGTATTCAATACTCGGATAGAGGAATGATCTCAACTATTGACATAATCTTTATCTTGTTCCAAAAATACTATAAAAATTTGGATAATTTACACAAATTCCACTTCTTTAGAAGTTAATTACTTAGATTCACACTAGTTTGCAATATCACATTGATTACCATACTTTAGGCCTCGGATACATGTAAGACCGATACATTTCAATTAGTGTTTTTAATTAAGAAATATAACTGAAAACCATTAATGAAGGAGTACGTCTAATTAAGGGATATAATTGAAAGTCATTAATCAAGGAGAAAATCACGCTTTTAACAATTATCTCCTAAAAAAATAAAAACAATTAAAATCCTTTTTTTTTGGTGATTCAATAAAATTTAGATTTCTTCACTCAGATTCTTGAACTCTTATTCAGATACATGCGTATATTTTGTCATATACATATACACTTAATTAGATACACTGATAAAAATTAGATTCATATAATCTTAATTCAATAATGTATTAAATACATCAATAATGTGTGAGATAAATCAATATATAATGTGCCAGATACATGCGTAAATCGCCAATACATGCGTATATTTTGTCAGATACATATACACTTAATCAGATATACTGATAAAAACTAGATACATATAATCTTAACTCAATAACGTGTCAGATACATCAATAATGTGTTAGATATATGCGTAAATCTCTGCTTATTGAAACTTTCTGATTACGTTTCTTGCTGATTCGACATCTAACCACGATGATGTTTGTTTCACCTTTCGATTTGCTACTGTGAGAAATAGTGCTCCGTGGCTATGACTTACCATCAACATCGCCAGAGTCGGAGAAAAGGATGAGGCGACGCTGACGATATTTCAGTAGAAAATCACTAGCTATGCAAGTAAATTAAGAAAATCCTAAATTAATAGAGTTTTACCTCAACTTTTGAAAATTAGAAGACAAAATAAATAGAAATTTATCACATATACATGACTTTGAACAATGGTTAAATAGATACAAACCTCAAATTAGTGTGTTCTTGTTCCAAATTTCAATTTTAAGGTTTTGCTGGTGGAAATCACGATGGAGAGAAGGAAGGAAGAGAGAAGGGTGTGGAGGATGTGGAGTGGGAGGTTGATGAGAGACAGAGAGTTGATTAACATTAAAGCGTGAATTGGGGATGATTTAATTATGCAGATAACTAATTTAGGCTATTTCTTTAGGAATATGTGTATCTGAATGTATTTTCTCATTATATGGTATAAAATTCTTAACTAGTGATAATATATGTAATTGTTTGAAGAGATAAGCGTAAAAAACGCACCTAAACTATTTCCTTTTTTTTGAGTTTCATATCTAAATTATTGAGAGTGTGAGTTTTATAGCTAAACTATCACTTATTGGTTTGAGAAACACACATTAGTGGTGTGTGTATACACTCTCTCTTTATTTGTAAAAATCTTGCCACATGGCATTCTACATAGATAAAATATTCCATCTTGACACAAATTAAATAAACTATTAGTATTAGTTAAAAACTAAAGATTAAAGTATTACTATCCTAAAAAAATATTTTTTAAAAAAAATAAAATTTAAATATTTTTCTCACCCCACTCCACCATCTCCTCCTCCCCCCCCCCCTCTCCCGACGATCCCCCAGTCCTTTTATTTTTTAAAATTCTTTTATAAAATATTTTTTTTAAATTCATACCTCACCCCTTCCCCACTCCTTCCTAAATTTTTTTTTGATATAATTAAAAAATAAATAAAAAATTCTACCTCTCCTCATCTAACTCTCCGCTCCTAATTTATTTTTATATTTTTACATTTTTCTCGTTTTGTGTTAGATGTGTACATATATTTTTAGGAAAATATTTTTTTACTACTTGCATACCGAATAAAACAGAAATAAAAATTTTATTTTAAAAAGAAGTCTTGCTGCAAGTAAAAAAAATACTTTTCTAATATATATAAATATGGGGTGGGGTAGAATATTTTTTTAAAAACAATTAAAATAGTATCTAAATTATTATTTGAAGGAATTGAGGGGAGGTGGGGGGGAGGATGAAGTAAGAATTTTTTTAAAAAAAAAACTAAAAAATTGAGGTGGAGGGAATACGGTGAGAGGAAGTGGTGGAATGGGGTAAGAAAAATATTTTACATTTTATTTTATAATTTTTTTTTGGGATAGTAATACTTTAATATTTAACCTTAACTAATATTAATAATTTCTTTAATTTTTGTCAAGGTGGAATGTTTTGTACATGTGGAGTGTGATGTGACAATTTTTTTTTAATAAAAGAGAGAGTGTATTACACACACCATGATGAAAGGGTAATAAAAGTGAGAGATATGTTTCTCAAACTAATAAGTGATAGTTTAAGTATGAAACTCACACTCTCAATAGTTTAGGTATAAAACTTAAAAAAAAAGAATAGTTATGTGTGTTTTTGATCCTTATCTCTTGTTTGAAAGTATAATTAGGATTAATATACATGACAGTGATTTGTATTTATTAAGGTAGTTTTTCCTAAAACATTCAATCACTTTGAGATTAAATTTTAGGGGAAACTAAGCAAATATCCCATAAAAGCAAAATAATTACAAGCATATACCCCTTTACATTTATACCCCCACTAAATAATTACACTATATACCCCCAACTAATTTCGCTTAACTGATACTAAATCAGTATCATATGTTGTGTTGGTATCATTAAGGTTGATAATTTCGATTAATTGATACTAAATTAGTATATATATATATATACACACACTCTTAGTCAATGATACTATAAGAGTATATATATACACTATTATAATATCATTGACTAATAAATACTTTCTGAACAAGAAACCTTAATGATACCACAACAATATACATATACTATTAACGTATCATTGACTAATGAATAATTCTGAACAAGAAACCTTAATGATACCACAACAATATACATATACTCTTATAATATCATTGACTAATGAGTCATTTCTGAACAAGAAATCTTAATGATACAAATACAATAATATATATATATATATATATATATATATATATATATTTTGATATAGTACCAGCTAAGTTAAATTACCAGTCTTAATGATACCAATACAGTATATGATACTGATTTAGTATCAGTTAAGCGAAAATTATCAACCTTAATAAATGAAGGGTATGTGCTGTAATTTTTTTGAGAGAATGTTATTTCTTGAATTACTTTGGATTGGAGTATGAACATACAATTATTTGGGGAAATTACGTAGTTAAGCAAACTTATACTACTTAATTATCTACCATAGCTATAGTTTGCATTAATTACAATTCGAAACTAACTTTAAGGTATAATTTCATTTTCTCTCTCGCCTCTCTCCTCTCTTCCTCTCTCTCTCACGCCTCTCCGCCATCTCTCTGGAATTCTTGCTCGCCACTCTCCTCTCCCTGCCCAGTCTCTCTCTCTTCTCTTCTGCCAATCTCTCTCTCACTTTATACAAACACAAATGTATAATTTGTGTTTGTATAAAGCGAGAGAGACAGGATATACAAATACATATACATATCTCTCCGCCCTATACACTTATAATTATACATATACAAATTTTCCTCTGCCCAGTTCTCTTTTGTCTTTCTCTCTCTCTCTCGCTTTATACAACACATATGTATAATTTGTGTTTATATAAAGTGAGAGAGATTGGATCTTGCCCTGCCCAGTTCTCTCTCTTGCTTTATACAAACACAAATGTATAATTTGTGTTTGTATAAAGCGAGAGAGATTGGATTTTGCCCTGCCCAGTTCTCTTTTGTCTATCTCTCTCTCTCGCTTTATACAAACACAAATGTATAATTTGTGTTGTATAAAGCGAGAGAGATTGGATATACAATACAAATGTTTTAACTCGATTCAATTGTATACGGATTCAAATTATATGTAGATATACAAATACAATACTTGATACATATACATATATACATATGTATAATTCGACATATATACATATACAATTCGCCTCTCTCCACTCTTTGCCCTCTCTCACTCGCCTCTCTCCACTCTCTCCCAGTCTCGCTCGCCTCTCTCCTCCCTTTCCCAGTCCTGCTCACCAGATATACGAATACATATGTATATCAGTTACATTTATACATTATTTTGACAGTTATAAATATACAATCCGCCTATCTCCACTCTCTGCCCTCTCTCGCTCGCCTCTCTCCTCTCTCTCCCAGTTTCGCTCGCCACCCTCCTCCTTATAACATGTAGCTATGAATTGTAATTATCAAACTATAGCTGTGGAGCATAATTAAGATATTTTGAGTGGCTATATGTGAAAGTTCCTCTAATTATTTTGAGGTTTATGGCCCATTTATGTAGTTTTCTCTAAATTTTACTTTTTTCTAGAGGTGTTAAATTGATCTGGCCCAGCCCACATAATAAGTTATAGAGAAAAAAAAAACACCATTGGTCGTCCATTAGAGTTTTTAACTATTGGATAGCCTTAAAAATTGATTTATAACGATCCTAAATTATTTTAGCTATGCAATTAGGAAAAGAGGAAAATTCACAAACAACTATAATTGGGATAATAATTACTATTATATATATAGAGAAGTATTAAAAATACCTTTAAACTTGACATGAACTATTAATTTCATCTTGAACTATTGACAACCTTAAAAATACCTCTTTACTTGACTAACTGAACTCAAATACACTTCCGATCTTGCAACATGAGTGAAATACACCCCTAAAATCTCGTCAAGTTTATTAGTATTTTCAACGCTTCTCTCGACTTTTTACTAAGAACCCCATGCTCCTACAAGAGTTTGAGGCCACTTGCTTTGTGTTGTGACAGATCAGAGGTGTATTGGGAGGTATACCTAAGTTTAGTTAGTCAAGTGGATGGCAATTTTTGAGGCTGACAATAGTTTGGAGACGAAACTAATAATTTACGCCAATTTCATGGGTATTTTCAATACTTCTCTCTTATATATATAGTTTGTCTGATTGTAATTTATGACAGGACGTTGACATGGTGCTATTGTAATGAATGAGTGTAAACCACCATGTACTATGAGAGTGATGTTATTCGTTTCTTTCCCACCAGCTCGTTCTTTACTAGTCATCTAGGCGAACCCGTCGGATTAATTAACTCAACGTAAAGAAAGCTCATTAGGTCAAAACTAGGGGAGTGCTTGCTAATAGCGAAAGGTTAACATCTCGTGATATTAAATTCTTTTTTTTGAGGAAAAAAATCCAAAATTACCCATATGCTGTAATAAATATTTTCATTTTAGAATTCGAGATGCAACTTCTTAAAAATCTTTGTCTTTTTAAAAAATATCATGAACAATATCAGTACGTTGTATCGTTAAATTTTTGATTTATTTATACCATTTTTGTTGAAAAACCTAGCTTGTATTTATCCTTGACAATTCTACAATGGATTGAGTGAATTTCACACGCCATAATACTCTAGAAAAAGAGTTTAAATTACCATTCTATCTTTTATTATAGATTAAAATTGTTCTATCTTTTATTATAAATTACTTCATTGGGTCAAAAGATAACATAAGATGATTTACTAACGATAATCGTATGAATGACTCAAAAGCATAATGGAAAATAAAATTACATGTTTTGGATAGTAGATGAGTATTTTTTTTTTTTGCCCTTTCCCCTTCTATTAAATTATTATGATTCTGTGTAAGCTCTGTGGTAAATAGTAGTAATAACTAATAAGTATTATTAACATATATATTACTCCACTTAGATAGCTGTATTGCATTATGAAGCTGAAATGCTTTCTTTAAGTTGAATAAATAAATAATTTAGAAGAAACTAACCATTTAAAAGTTAAATTTTTTTCTTGGAAAAAGAGAAGATGAAGTATTTTATTTACAGTGGGCCTAAGCATGATTCTCCACGTATGGCCCATAATCATTTCTATTTGATGGCCACGACCCATTAAGTACTGTAGCCCATTAAATCAAGCAACTATGGTCTACATATCTTGGTAAAATAGTATTGGTAAACAAGAATAGGATTATACTTAGTAGTATATTATAGACAAGAGGGTGCGGAGGATTCGCATTAGGGTAGAAGGGTAGTAAGTAATTATGTAGTGTTGTCTTGTGTATTATGGTAGTTTTTTACCTCTATCATTGTTGTTTATGGTGTTTCGTTATCACATGATTTTATTGTACTTTTGCATTATTTCTTATTTTTTGCTATATTCTCTACATTGTCTCATTTTTTATATTGGGATTTGTTGCACTTAAGGCAAAGGTCTTTCGGAAACAGCCTCTCTACCTCCACGAGGTAGTGATATGGTTTGCATACATTTTACCCTCCCTAGACCTCACTTGTGGGATTTCATGGGAATGTTATTGTTGTTGTATCAAGTATGTACTATATTGGAGATGAAGGTGCACGACTCCCTCTTTTCCTAATATAGTATATAGTTACCCCAACTCCCCATAAATGAAAGACAATTCTTTCGAGTCATAATGGTCTGTTTTTGACATGATTAATGAGGCCATAAGTCAATTTATGAAATAAAAAAAAAATTAAAATTATGATATTGACAAGAATAAAATTATCCACATATATTTTTTTTTTTTTGAGGTGACAAGACTTTTTTTTTAGGTGAGGAGACTTGATAAGTAATGAGAAAATCAAATTAACTTATAAACACACATCATGTCTTTTTTCTTTGTGGGGGTAGGAAAACTTAATAGCAAGATATAAGATAAATGAAGCAACAAACATTAAAATAAATTACACAAGTACTAAATACTACTAATAATAAAGAGGAGAAGAGATGATGCTAGCCCTTGCCTCTTCCCACATGAAGTATAACAACACTTGACTATTTACTAATCTTCTACTCGAATCTTTGATCTCCAAACCTTTCTTTTTAGGGTCATGTCCTCAGTAAGATGAAGTTGAGTAATGTTCTGTCTAATTATCCTCCCCCCCCAACCTCGCCCACTCCCGTTTTTCTTCTATCTGGCTACCTCTATCTCTCCTAACTCCTGCTACAACCAACCTCCCACACCTTCTTATTGAAGCATTTGCGTACCTCATATTTATATATCCGGACTATTTCAGTCTCGCTTCCCTCATCTTGTCCGCCATGGGGCTACTCCACCTTACTCCGTATAACTTCGTTCCTAATTATATTTTTCCTATGCTCACACATTCATTTGAACATCCTCATCTCCGCTCAGGGGCGACTCAAGCATGAACATCGTCATCTCCTCTCAGGGGTGGCTCAAGCATTTAGTTGGCCTAAAGCCAAAAATAAATCAGACGCCTTAAATTTTTGAATAATAATTAACAATCCATTTTTATTTGAAGTATCTTCTTCTAGTTTTTTTAAGATGCAAAATTGATAATATATTTCTTAAAAGATTATTTTGAGATGCAAAGTTGTATCTTTGTTCTTATATGAAAAAAAAAATACTTTTCTATAAATAGGACTTCCCTCGTTTTAATGTGTTTGTCTGGTTTTGACTTGATAAAAAATTTAGAATTTAATAAGAAAATAAAGAAAACTTTTGAATCGTAATATATAAACAATGAGTACAATTTTTATATTATTCACTTGTACTTATTTATTATTCAATGAATGACTCAGGCAACACATTTGTATCATACAATATTCCAGATGAGAGCCTCTATTTTATTCATCAACTCCAATACAATGTGCGACATGATCATTCATCTCTCCGTCTCCTTAGATTATGGACCTAAGATACTTAAAGTTTTCTCTCTTGGATATGATTTATTGACGATATTCACTTTTACCTCCTTATTATGTGTTACATCACTAAATTTATACTCCAGATACTCTATTTTAGTCCTGCTTAACAAGAAATCTCTAGACGCTTAAGAGACAGATTGTAGAGGTCATTGTTACTTGCTCATGAAAAAAACTTAACTCTTGCTTGCTCAGTTCTGATAAGAAAATGATGAAGATGATGTATGCTTTTAGGTATAAAGAATATTTTGTTCATTCGTTTTTTTATTCATCTTATAACAGAGATACATATAGATACAAGTGCTACTTTGTCAAGAAATAGAATTATACTAGAATAAGAACAAATACTTTACCCCTACTCCAAGAAATACATATTTACATAATAATCCTATTGTCAATACTTCCCCTCAAGGTGGTGTATAGATGTCCATCATACCCAACTTGCCAATCATTGTGTGGAAGACCTTCCCTGATACATCCTTGGTGAGTACATCTGTCAGCTAACTTTCACACTTGAAGAATGAAAAATGTATAATCTTTTGATCTAACTTCTCCTTAGTGAAATGTCGATCAATGTCAACATTTTTAGTGAGATCATGTTGAATAGGGTTCTGTGCTATGTGAATTCTAGATTTGTTATCACAAAAAAAGTTCATAGGTAATGTATATTCAATTCCAAGATCCTTCAGAACAAATTTCATCCATAATAACTTACACAAGCCATTGACCATCACTCAACATTCTGCTTTTGCACTAGACCTAGCGACAACATTTTGTTTCTTGCTCAAGATGTGGAGCATCTGATCAGATGACCAAAGACCCAGACAAATTATAATTATTAAAATCATATTCTAAACCCTTTATTTCTATCGCTAATGAATGTACTTCTCCGATTATATAGGAGATGGACCAGTTATTTTGATAAATATTTTGAAGCGAAACCTTTTTAGTTGTACATATTCTTAATTATAATTTTCTATATGTTAGTCAAGTTACATCCTCTCAACCTTTTAACCTTTTTTTTGTATCTTTCAGGACATTCTGATTCGGGGGACTCTTGGTTATGGTGTTTTGCGATAAAATCTCTATTTTCTAGAATTGATAAAAGGTGGAGAGAAGAAATTCAGTCATGCATGCATTCCTAACATATGGGGTTGAAAAGGCATGAGACCATGTATGGTTATGGCATAGAAGGCTTGGACGTATCTTATTTGTTTATCTTAAATAGCTCAAATCAAATTTGTTTTTATGTTTAGATAGCTCAGTTTTTCATTATGACATTTGTCAATTAACGAAAAATCATCGTGTTTCTTATTTATAGAGTTTGAATAATGTTTCGTTATTATACATTCTAATATTTGGGGCCCTACGAAAGTTGTATTTCTCTCTCAAGCTCGTTATTTTATTACTTCTTCCATAGATGAATGAACAAGGATGACATAGATATTTTACTTTGGAAGAATAGTAATGCGTAGATCCCATTCAAAGATTTTTATAAATGGTACACACTTATATGAACGACAGATCCATGTTTGACAATTCGACAACACCATGAAATTTATGAAATATACCATTGATGAATACCATCGACAGTGAAGTATGCATCATCAAACATCTTGCACATACAAACTACAATAGAGTGGCTTAGCAGAAAGGAAAAATAGACAAATTATGGAGATTGTCCATGCATCTCTCTTTTGCATGGATATGCAACCTGTTTAATATGGGGAAGCAATTAAGTCTGCAGCTTCTCTTATTAATATAATAATATAGTTCCTTCTTAAGTTATCTGTTGCTCCAAATTGCACACGCAAGTATACGTGGTCGCAGAAGTAATAAATGACTCTTTTAGAACCGGGTTGTCGTACCCAAGGGACTTATGATCAATGTATATCAATTCAATTAAATCTACAACTTAAAGAACGTATTAATGATATGGTTTTGATTACTACTACTAAGAACAATTTAAATAATAAACTAACTAACAAGGATAATTATAATTTCGGTGTTTTAATCAATTAAGGGACAATTCCAGGGCTGTAGCATGCTTTGGGTTTCATGTATCACATCTCATGCAAAGAATCAATTTTAGTTATCACATTACTGATTTACATGGTTAATGTTATGATCATGATCTCTCGACCTCTAATCGCCTACTCCAACTATATGTCTAACTACATAGTTGAGCGGGGATAGACAGTCCTAATTGGCGAGCATTTATATTTCATCCTGTTTCATAACCAAGCTAGATGTTCGTCCGGACGTCAGTCCTAAACACGAATCTAATCAAAGTTAGAACAAGCTCTTTACATTCTCTGGTCTATCTACCTCTTCATCTCTCGAGTCCAAGAATAGACAATAGATTTATTTCTATGGTGGCCTAGCATGAAATACTAAAACAAGAATGTAAAAGTAATGTATATGATAACCAATAATCAATTAAAAGTAATTTGATGTTCAACAATAACCCGTAGCTACAGCCCCAGAACAAGGGCTTTTAGCCACTCATAATATTCAAAAACTCAACAATAATAAGTTTCATAAAATTCAAATCTAAAGAAGAAGTAGAGAATTGAAATCAAAGATGAATTGTAATCCCTTGCTCTTGTACACCAAAACATAGCTAACTCCTTACAAAATAACCCTATGGTCCTATTTATAGAGTGCCCCTAAATAATTTTCCAAATTTGGACCAAAAAAGAAGTCCTAATTGAGCCAATTTTCGTTGGGAAGTCGGGTTCTTGCTGGCGTGGGGCGCCAGGATCGCGCCAGGAAGCTTCCGCTGAAGTTTTAGGCTTGGCGTGGCACGCTGCTAGTACACCAAGGCTGCCAGGCCCCATTTCTTCTCTTTTTCCATCGGCACTTGCTTCCTTGCTTTGCTCTCATGCTTCCCGCTTCACTTTTTCTTCCATAAACTCCATTTTTCTTCAAGAACTCCTGCATAATCTAATCATATGTTTTAGTGCACAATCATTGCAAGTTACACAAAACAAAACACATAACTTAAAGATTATTCTCGTACACAAGTCTAATATGGGCTATTTTTGACAAATCGGCATATAAATATGCCTAAGATCATTATCAATTTTGATACTCACATAAATGCTCATTATTTCACATATACATTACCCCTATATCCATATTACATATAAGGTCTAGACCCTGACAAAATATACTGGCTTCACTCAACTCATATGTCCTTACAATTGCATATCGCAATTTAAGTTGCAATTTCACAAATTTGAATTTATCAATTTCTTAGCTAGTGTTTGACCATTTGAGACTTTTTTTTCTTTACCCCTTTTAATTTGGAGCTCTCGACTTTTTGCTTCTTTGTTGACTGAAATTTATATTCCTAAGATTGAAGATTAAATGATACTTAATTACCACTTGAACAACCCCCTCTTGTCACTGTTTATTCCTCAAGTCTCCCTTGTTAGAGAATTTTTTTTGAAATGAAGTTGTTGTACCCATTAGATTTGACAAGAAATTGATGCAGTTGAATGGGAAATAATTTTCTCATAGAACGCAACTTCGCACATACTTCATCTTTTCTTCCTTCTCTAAGAATCTTTTTTACATTGTTTTTAGTTTTTGTTTTCTCTTTCTTTCTTCATTTCCACTTTTTTTTATTCGTGGCAGAATAAATTGTCAGTAACAATACAGTAAAATCTCACTAAATTAATATTTGGTAAATTAATAATCTCTCTAAAATAATATTTTCCTCCAATCCCAACTTGGGCCAATGTAAAAAATTATCCATTTCGATAAGATGATACGATAGTATATTTTCAGAAGACCCTTATATAAATATATGGTCCCATTAATATTATAAATTAATAATGCTTTAAAAGTACAAATATATCTAAGACAATTTAGTGAAATATAATTCTATTGTGTTATGTTTTTTCTTAAAATTTAAATCTAGTTAAAGCTCATTTCTAACTTTTCTTATTGCATCCAAGAGTTCTGTTGTTGTCTTTTTGAACTACACCATAAAGTTGTGAAGAGTTCTAGATGCGATAAGTGCTTCCTTACGTGTAACTGGTTCTAAAGGTATTGTATATATCATCTTCAACTTCATCATCAACATTACTTTTTTCGTTGGTATCCACAATTTCTTCTAAGCTCTATACCTCTGAACATGTATCATTTCACCCGGCTAATCCAACTAGTTATTGACGTCCATTTTATTGTGATAACCGAGATCAATAATCATGACCTCAAGTTCGTGAATGACGTTTTCACAAGTGAGTTCATTCAAAGTCTCTAAGATTGCATCCCCGGACGAATTTTGCTGTGTCAAAAATAATTTGCTATTGTCTCTTGCTGAACAGTTGTTGTCCAAGCTGGGATTGCAAAATTGATAGCATTGAAAACATTAATCTTTCCTGGATTAGTTTGTCCCACTTCAAAGACTTCTATTATCCTACAATAAAACCTATTGCGTTAATACATCTTGAAAGCTCCTATTATCCCAGCATCACAAGGTTGAATTTTGGATGTCACGTTGGGTGGTAAGAAAAACAATTCAACATTTTGTAGTCCTTTAATATTTCTATTATGGGCTGGACAATTATTTACCACAAGCAAAACTCGTCTTCCATGCATTTTGTGGTCAAACCAACAAATATATTCATCAAAAAGCACACTTATCATCCATGCTCTTTTGTTTGCACGATAGTGACGATTCAAGGTGTTCATCTTGACATTCTTGAAGCAACGCGACTTTGCATATTTTTCCAATAATCCATAAAGGATATTTTTCAGAATCATTTTCATTGCAGCAAATAACAATTGTGACCCTTTCTTTGTCCTACTTCTTTCCTTCAAGTTATTTCGTAGCAAGAGAATCATCAGCTTGTAACCTGTAAAATTAATCAGTTTCATCCATATTAAAAACATCTTTCATAGGAAATTGATCTATTTGTGTTCTTATGGATTCCAATTTCGTCTCCATGTCTTGTATATCAACTAAACCACTCTCTTCGAAATGACGAAATGACTTAATACCATGTCTTAGGTTGAATTTTTCAAGCCAACCTTGGGATAATTTATGCTCAAAATCTTGTTGAGGATATAAAAGTTTCATTGCATCTCTTGCATGCCTTCTCCAAAATTAACTCTCCAGTTATATCCACACGATCTTGATATTGGAGAAATCACTCATAAAAAACCTTCTCCATGTCTGGATATTTTGCTGGCTTGTGCCACTTGATATCCTTTCCTTTTTCTTAGTCAGTCCAAAGATATTTAGCTGATCGTTTGAGTGTGTTTGATATTGTACTAATTGACTAACTTTCAAATGTAAGTTTTCATTAAGCCACGATTGTAAATCTGTTTGAGTGCATGTGGAATGATCTCTTTTGTACTCACATAATGTTTTACGTATTTGATCTGTCATTGTTGATTTTCTGACATCTTTTAAATGAAAAGCCATTTTTGAATATGATTTAAAGAAGTTTCCTATGTTGCTTATATAGTTTTTTCTCTCACCATCATACATTGAGTGTTTTTAGTAAAAATACAATGAATAGTACGTAGTATTTGATTATTAAGAAACAATGAACATTATGATTTTACAATGAATGATTGAATTCTTGAATTTATTTACAATGAATGATTGAATTCTTGAATTCTTGAATTTATTTACAATGAATCATTTAACAGAAAAATATATTACAATGAATCATACACATACATTGTACTTTATATCTAATGAATTTAATTTTTATGTGAATTCAATAAATATGATACATAATTTGATACAATGATTTTGATGTATTCATTGTACTTTATGTATAATAATTTGTTGTATGTGAAATCAATAAATATGATACATAAATAATTAGTAAGATAAAATGATTTTGATGTAATCAAAATTAATCTTCATTGAATCTCAAACCACTCTTTAAATTAATAAATATTAATTTATCGATTAAATAATATTTCTATAAAATAATAAATATCTCTTTAATTTATTACTATTCTCTTTTTCACTATTCCATTTTTCCCTTATGGCTATAGTTAGAACTTAGAGGTAAAAGACACAAAAAGTAAAAGGGCCACCGCCTTTTGCATCCATAATAATTGAAAGCAAACGACATTATTAGTTCTTAAAATAGAAGATTTAGCAAATTAAAAACCATAAATTGTTACAAGATGCTTTCTAGGTGGATAAGAATTAGTTCATTTGGAAAATAATACCTTTAAATGAAAAAGGGACAATTCCATTAAGTAAATAATTTTAAAATTTAATTACTTCTTCACCACAACAAATAAATTATTTTCTGTCAATTATGTAGCGACAATAATAAATATTACTGCTAAAAAAAATCGGCCGTGCTTCTCTATAAATTTCTCCCATCCCCACCACTACATTTGCTCTTTACTATCAAGTTTTAATTCCTTCTACAAATTAAATAGGTCCTCTTTTTTTTTTTCTTTTTCTTTTCCATTCATATTTTCAGTATCATTATCATTATAATGTTGCATTCATTTAGTCATTTTCCCAATATTTGTGTGACTAAGGTCAAATTTCACCAGTTTTCATGCAACTTATTCATTTAATTTTTTTTCTTTTCCTTTTTTTTTTTTGTTTTAGTTGATGTAGATTAATAATTAGTGTCTAATATCATCATTAATCTTACACCTAAAGTTTGGTGGTTGTGTTACATCTTTTTGGTGCTCCACCAATCAAGAACAATAGCTAGCTTGCTTAGAAAATTATTTTAATTAGTGCTAGTTGAGATCTCTCATCATTCAAATAATCTCACCTTTTTCTTTTTTTTTACTTTTGGTGACATCTACAGTTAAACATATTAGTTACTTAATCCTTATAAATTAAGCCAAATTCATTTAGTTTTTCACATCAAACGTTTAATCCGTTCTTTCTTTGTTTACTTGAACAGAACAAAGTTCAGTTTCAGTGAAAAAAAATGGCAGCTAGTGGTCTTAGCATTAAGGAACGTTTGGAGGAAGCCATTTTGGCCCGTCCAGATGAAATTTCGGCACTGAAGTCAAGGTACATTAGTACATAATTTTGTTTAGAACTATAGCTAATGTAAACTAAATGTGTTACACCACAAAAATACTGGAGTTAGCTACGAACTTTGTCACTAAATCGCTTGTAGTGCTAATTCGTGGATTTTGTTGTTTAGCTATAGAATTTGTTTGTCGCTAATTTAAGTTATTTTGGCACAGGATTGAAACTGAAGGGAAAGGGGTCATGAAACCACTTGATCTCTTGAACCATTTGATTTCTGTTAATAGTAAGAAGAATGGAGTAAATGTTGGTAACAGTGCACTCGTGGAAGTTCTCAGTTGCAGCCAGGAAGCTGTAATTGTACCACCACAACTTGCATTAGCTGTACGTCCAAGGCCCGGTGTGTGGGAGTACTTATCACTGAATCTTAAGCAACAGAAAGTGGCAGAATTGACCATCCCTGAATACCTTCAATTGAAAGAGAACGTTGTCGATGAAAGGTGATTTTAGTCATGAATTTGAAGAAAATTGTGAGTTTTTTTTCTTGTTTGAGTCTTACTGTTTTGTGTCTCATTTATGTTACCAGTGGAAACATCTTGGAAATGGATTTTGAGCCATTTACTACTGTAACTCCTACAAAGACTCTTTCGGATTCCATTGGTAATGGTTTGGAATTTCTTAATCGCCACATTGCTTCGACAATGTTCCATGATAAGGAGATTGCCAAGTGCCTCCTTGACTTTCTCAGACAACATAGCTACAAAGGAAAGGTAGTGAAGTTAACATATTGTTTTTGGTTAAGTTGTATGATTATTATGTGTGTTTTTCTAACTATGTCAATTTGAACAGTCACTGATGGTGAAAGAAAGCATCCAAAGCCTGGAAAGTTTCCAACTTGTCCTGAAAAAAGCAGAGGAGTATCTGTGCACCCTGAGTCCAGAAACTCCGTACTCCGATTTTGAATCCAAGTTTGAAGAGATTGGATTGGAAAGAGGATGGGGAAACACTGCTGAACGCGTGCAAGAAACCATCAGTCATCTGCTGCACCTCCTTGAGGCTCCTAATGCATCTTCCTTGGAAAATTTCCTTGGTAGAATCCCATTGGTTTTCAATGTTGTCATTCTCACCCCACATGGTTATTTTGCCCAAGAAAACGTTCTCGGTTATCCTGACACTGGTGGCCAGGTTTGTGTTCAATGACAAAAATCAAGAAATTTTCATTCTTGGTCAAGTTCTTCATACCATCTGAATCAACATTCTTGTATAGGTTGTTTACATTCTTGATCAAGTTCCAGCCATGGAGACTGAGATGCTTCTCCGTTTGAAGCTTCAAGGGCTTGATGATATCATCCCTCGCATCCTTGTTGTATGTATCCTTTATTCCACATTTGATTTACCACAGAATGAAATTGATTTTCCAATTTCTTACTTTCTTGAATTGATCATTTTTGTTGTTTTCATATCAGGTAACCAGGCTGCTGCCTGATGCAGTAGGAACTACTTGTGGTGAGCGCATGGAGAAAGTATATGGGGCAGAGCATTCTCATATAATTCGTGTTCCGTTTAGAACTGAGAAGGGAATGTTGCGCAAATGGATCTCAAGATTCGAAGTCTGGCCATACATGGAAACTTTCACTGAGGTTTGAGCATAAAGCAAACAATCTATTTGGAACTTCTCATTTAAGATTAGAAAATGTTTGCTGACTAAGATACATTTTAAATTAATCATCAGGAAGTCGCAGAAGAACTTGTCAAAGAATTGCAAGCTAAACCAGACTTGATCATTGGCAACTATAGTGAGGGTAACCTTGCTGCCTCCTTGTTGGCTAAGAAATTTGGGGCAACTCAATGCACTATTGCTCATGCCTTGGAGAAAACCAAGTATCCAAACTCTGATCTCTATTGGAAGAAATTCGATGACAAGTATCATTTCTCAAGTCAGTTCACTGCTGATCTTTATGCCATGAATCACACTGATTTCATCATCACCAGCACTTTTCAAGAAATTGCCGGAAGGTAAAAAAACAAATGGACTTGAAATTGCTGATCTCAAGTTTTTTACTTTTCAGTTAATATTCAAAATTCTTGATTTGCAGCAAGAATACTGTAGGGCAGTATGAGAGCCACACTGCTTTTACCATGCCTGGATTGTACCGAGCAGTCCATGGAATCGATTCGTTTGATCCAAAGTTCAACATTGTCTCCCCTGGTGCTGATATGTCAATCTACTTCCCTTACACTGAGAAGGAGAAAAGGCTAACCAAGTTCCACCCTGAAATCGAAGAACTTCTCTACAGTCCTGTTGAGAATAAGGAGCACTTGTTAGTCTCCTTCATTTGCTTTTCATTTCTACTTCTTTTTCGACTAGATTAATTAATCATTTGTCATATCGACATAACAGATGTGTGTTGAAGGACCGTAGCAAGCCAATTCTCTTCACCATGGCAAGGCTAGACCGTGTGAAAAATCTAACAGGGCTCGTGGAATGGTATGCCAAGAATGCAAGGCTGAGGGAGCTTGTTAACCTTGTGGTGGTTGGTGGAGACAGAAGGAAAGAATCCAAGGATTTGGAAGAGCAAGCAGAGATGAAGAAGATGTATGACCTTATTGAAGTGTACAACCTGAATGGCCAATTCAGGTGGATTTCTTCCCAGATGAATCGTGTGAGGAACGGAGAACTTTACCGTTACATTGCAGACACGAGGGGTGCTTTTGTTCAGCCAGCCTTCTATGAGGCGTTCGGCTTGACAGTTGTTGAGTCCATGACTTGTGGGTTGCCAACTTTTGCTACTTGCAATGGTGGACCATTTGAGATTATAGTACATGGAAAATCTGGATTCCACATTGACCCTAATCAGGGTGATAAGGCTACTGATCTTTTGGTCAGTTTCTTTGAGAAATCCAAAGAAGATCCAAGTTATTGGGACAACATATCCAAGGGAGGCCTACAACGTATCATCGAGAAGTAATGTTTCTCATTTCATTATCACAACCAGAGTTTTTAACTTTTGAACGAACTAAAACTAACACTTTTTAACTTTCTACTTTTGTTAGGTATACATGGCAAATTTATTCACAGAAAGTGATGACACTATCTGGAATTTATGGATTCTGGAAGTATGCAACCAAAAATGACAAAGTTGCTAGTGCAAAGAAGCGTTATCTCGAAATGTTCTATGAACTCATGTTTAAGAAAGCTGTTAGTGTCACTTCTGTATTTAATTCAATTGAGCTTGTTTATAAGCTTGTCAATCTGCTGCTAATTTGTATATTTGTTGATTGTGTATTTCAGGCTGAGAAAGTTCCATTGGCCATTGATGAATAGTTGAAAGAGCAGAAGGATCAACAAGAAGATGGAACACACAATGAAGGAGAGACTGCTGTTTTTGATATTTCCTTTTTGCTTTTTTTCTTTCTGAATGCAATTCCTTCCTCTAATGCCCTTTGAATGGAAGGTTTTTTATCTTTTAATGTTCTGTTTGAATCTTTGGGAAAAACAATATTGCAAGTTGTGTTTGTTTTGATTAATGAAAGTACCATTTTCTGGTTATGACATGCACTTTTATGTCTCTTGCATTCTTCTACTTCATGCATTACACCAATAACAAGGGAACTCTTGGACCAAAGTATTGATGACACATATTTTTGAATCAAACTATTAACAAATGATATTTTTTTCAGTTTCACTTAGTTGAACGATATTTTTGACCCTTTTCCATTAGTACACTTACCGTTCATAATTTTAGAATTTAACGTCTTTCTTTATAAATTTCACCCATCCCAACCACTATATTTGCTCTTTACTATCAAGTTCCAATTCTCTCTATGTTATATTTTGAAGTTTTGATGAATTAACAAACTATGAGATCTGGTAAAGGGTCATGATCCCATAAGTAGCAGTCTTAAGAACAGACAAATGGAGAGTAATTGTAAAGCTGCCACACCTGTTGTGGTAGGTGGGCATGACAGAAGAGGGACATAGTTCTTAGCCAATGGCGTTTAACTAGGTTGTTTTGGTCCATCCTACGTTGGACACTTTGATAAGAAATGACCCAGGTTTTGCAATCAAGATTTTAAAAAAAGCAAAAGCCCCTCTGTAGCAAGAACACCTTATATGAACAACAAGGGATCTGATAGAGTTATGCATGAAAAATCTTAAGTTATTTGTTGTGTCTCGAGTCCTAACATTGCAAGATCTATTTCTATGCTATAAGGATCATAAATCACTTCA
This sequence comes from Solanum appendiculatum, assembly GCA_018342035.1. NCBI lineage: Eukaryota > Viridiplantae > Streptophyta > Magnoliopsida > Solanales > Solanaceae > Solanum > Solanum appendiculatum. The sequence goes on along the minus strand of JAGDQO010001042.1, from coordinate 633,807 downwards.
AATAACTCCATACACAATTGTCTACTATATAAGTAAAGGACACACACATAAACATAATGATCTATTTAAATAAAAAATTTATTATAATAAATAAGATAAAATAAAAAATCTTTACAAGGAGTTAAAACATAATATTATAACTCAACCACGTGATTAATGTATATTCCAACAGTGTGGTGGTTGTGTTACATCATCAATAGCTGCCCTTGTTAGAAAATTAGTTTGTGCAAGTTGAGATCTCTCATCATTGAAATAATATCACCTTTTTCTTTCTTTTTTTTAACTTTTGGGCCATCTACAGTTGAACATATTAGTTACCTAATCCTTATATATTTGGCCTGATTTATTTGGTTTTTCACATCAAACGTTTAAGCCATTCTTTCTTTGTTTTCTTCAACATAAACAAAGTTCAGCTTCAGAGGGAAAAAATGGCAGCCTACAGTCTTAGCATTAAGGAACGTTTGGAGGTAGCCATTTTGGCCTGTCCACATGAAATTTCTGCACTCAAGTCAGGGTATTAATTTACTACATAATTTTGTTTTAGAACTATAGCTAATGTAAGTTAGAGATAATATCTCACTTGCTCACTTAACTATCAACTTTTTTAGCAGAAAGTCGTTCAACTTTGGATTTTCAAAAATCACTCAACTATAAGTTTTTCTCTTAGAAAGTCACTCAACTTTGACTTTTAACTCCAAAATCATTCATCTATGAAAGTTTTACTTACAAAATCACCCAACTACAGAGTGGTGGTTAGACCTTTCTTGTTGTATGGGGTGGAGTGTTGACCAGTCAAGAAATCACATGTTCAGAAGATGCATGTTGTGGAGATGAAGATATTGAGATGGATGTGTGGACATGCTAGGAGCGACAAGATTAGGGATGAGGTTATCTGAGAGAAGGTGGGAATGACCTCAGTGGCGGATAAGATGAGAGATAAGCGATACTGAGATAGTTTGGGCATGTGAAGAGGAGGTGTGTTGATGCCCTAGTGAGGAGGCATTTGAGGCTGGTGGTAGGGGGTACGCGGAGGGGTAGAGGCTGAAAAAGTATTGGGGAAGAGGTGATTAGACATGACATGACACAACTTTAGATTATCGAAGACATGTCTCTAGATAGGCAGGAGTGGAGGTCGCGTATTAAGGTAGAAGGCTAATAGGGGTAGAGTGGTGTCTTTCCTTGCGAAGGTTCCTTGTAGTTATTGTCATTTGTTGTTTTTTGTGTTATGATTATCACACTATTTGCTGATGTTACTATTCTTTCTTGTAAACTTTACACTGCTTTTCATATTAATTAACTTCTATGCTTCTTCATTGTTTTCTTCCTATTGTACTTGAGTTTGATGCACTTGAGCCAAGAGTCTATCAGAAACAACCTCTCTACCTCCTTGAGTCCTTTCCAAACCTCACTTAGTGGGATTTCACTAAATATGTTGTTGTTGTTATTGTTATTTAATCATTTTTTTCGTCAAAAATTATTAATATGAAAATTTTATTTAAAACCAATTTTAAAAAAAAATTAAAACGATATTTATTTAAACCATTTTAATGATAGAGAGCTCATTAATCAGTTGAAGATGTCAAATAAAATATACTTTGCATTAATATATAAGAAAAACTTTTTTCCACATCACGAATAGTTAACAAATATATAGTTGATTTAGATCCAATTAGTGATGAAGATAGCCAAACACATATTCATCATGAGAAATTAATGTTATAGAAGTTTCAGTAGTTAATGATTAAGGGTGTGTTTGGTACGAAGGAAAATGTTTTTCTGGAAAATATTTTCCTATAAAACAAGTGAATTTATGACTTATTTTCTCATGTTTGGTTGGTGAGTAGAAAATATTTTTCGAAAAATATTTTTTAGTGTTTGATTTATGAATGTTAAAGAAAATATCTTATATTTTTTACGCGGCGGTATAAAAAAATAAAATTGAAAATATTTATTAAAAGCAAACTTATAATTTTTTTGGAGGGAGGGGGGGGGTGGTAGGGGGCTGGTGGTCGGGGGTAGAGGTGGGGTGGGGTAAAAAAATAAAAATTTGAAATTGAAAATATTTTTTAAAAACAAGTTTTAAATTTTTTTAAAAAACAAACTTTTAAAAAAAAAAATTCGGGGGAGGGAGGGGGGGTGGGATGAGGGGGTGGGGCTGGTGGGGGGGTCGGGGGTAAAGGTGGGGTGAGGTAAAAAATAAAAATTTGAGATTGAAAATATTTTCTAAAAATAAATTTTTAATTTTTTTTTGGAGGGTGGGGGGTGGGGGGGTGAGGGGGTGAGGGGTAAAAAAATAAATATTTGAAATTGAAAATTAAAAACAAACTTTTTAAAAAAATTGGGAGGGGAGGGGTGGGGGGCTGAGTGCGGGGGGGAGGGGAGGGGATAGGATGGGGTAAAAAAAATAAAAATTTGAAATTGAAAATATTTTTTAAAACAAACTTTTTTAAAAAAATTGGGAGAGGGGCTGGTGGGCAGGGTCGGGGGTAGGGGTGGGGTGAAGTAAGAAAAAAAATTGTAATTTAAGGCAGAAGGAGAGTTTTGGAAAATGTTTTCCTTAATTTTTGAAGGGAAGTCATTTTCCTTAAATTTGAGGAAAATAAGTTGATTTGGAAAACATTTTCCAGAAAATGTTTTCCTTCATACCAAACACACCCTTGAAGAAAATAAAAGCTTGCTTCTCTTAGTAAAAACAATCCTAAACAAATTAGCTGCGGTATGAAATAGTGAAATGTCAAAAACATATCAAAATTATCTCTTTTTTTGAGTTTCATATCTAAACTATTGAAAGTGTGAGTTTCATACCTAAACTATCACTCATTAGTTTGAAAAATACACATCTCATTTATTACACTCTCTTGATGAAGTGTATACTGCACTCTCTCTTTTATTTTAAAGAAATTGTTACATGACACTCCACATGGACAAAACATTCACATTGACAACAATTAAATAAATTATTAATATTAGTTAAAAGTAAAAGATTAAAATATTACTATCCTAAAATAAAAAATTATTTTTTTTAAAAAATAAAATTTAAAATATTTTTCTTACCCCATTCCTCCATACCCCCTAACATCCCCTTCGCCCTTTTATTTATTTATTTATTTTTAAATTTCTTTAATAATTCTTTTTTAGAAAAATTCTAACTTCATCAACCCCTCCCCCTTTCAATAATATCTAAATTTTTTTGGAAAGGAGTGGGTGGTTTGTGGGGAGGGGGTTGATGTAAGATTTTTTTAAAAAAAAACTTTATTAAGAGAAATATTTTTTTAAAAATATTTGAGTGGGGGGATTGTTGGTGGTACAGGGGAGGAGGTGATCAAGTGGGGTAAGAAAAATGTTTTAAATTTTATTTTTAAAAATCAATTTCTTTTTTTTTGGGGGGGGGGGGGGGGGGGGGGGAGGGGGGATAGTGATACTTTAATCTTCAACTCTTCACTAATACTAATAGTTTATTCAATTTTGTCAAAGGTGGAACGTTTTATCCATGTGGAATGTCATGTGACAATGTATTTTAAATAAAAGAGAGTGCATTATACTGTATATTTCTCAAACTAATGAGTGATAGTTTAAGTATGAAATTCACACTTCCAATAGTTTAAATATGAAGCTCTAAAAAAAGAATTGTTAAAATATGTTTTTGACACTTCACTCGATTTTAAAAGGGCTACAGTATTGTTTCATTCAAACCAAAAAGTGAATTTGGATTCACAAGTTCTATTCTACAAAACCAAATAAGCATTTTCACGAAGTCTAAGGAAAATGTTTTTGTAGAAAATATTTTCTTGGAAAACAAATTAGTTTTTAACATATTTTCTCATGTTTGGTTGGTGAGTGAAAAGTATTTTATAGTGTTTAGTTGGTGAATGAAAAACATTTTTCAGAAAATATCTTTTATTTTTGGATGGAGAATAAAGGAAAATAGTTTCTGACCCAAAAACCCAACCTCAATAACCAATCCGAGTGCCGACTCGACACCCGACGACCAATTCGGTCCTGATCTTGACACCTGATTCTAGACCTGACCCCGACTCTCGATCCGGGATCAGACATTCGATATAGGATCCGACCCCGACATCCAAAGCGGGACCCGACCAAGTCGCCTAATAAGAGATTTGACACCTGAATCGGGATCCGAGCCCGACACGTGATTCTGACACCCGAATTAGGACCCAACTTCCAAACAAAGACCTAGCCTCGACACCTGACGCGAAAACCGACTTCAAACTGAGACCCGACCCCAATAGCCAACCCGAGTTCCGACTCAAACGATCCCGATCTAAGACCTAATTTCCAAATTTGATGTTGACCCCAACATCCAACCCCGATGAGTGATTCGAGACCTGATCCCAACATCCGACTCGGGACTCAAATTTTGGATCAGGTTCTGACTCCAATACCCGATCGAGACCCGACCCCAACTCCCGATTTGGGACCTGACTTTTGAATTGAAACCCGACCTCGACCCTGACTTACAAATCGGTACCTAACCCCGACACTTGACCCCAATGACTAATTCGAAACCCGATCCCAACACGCGACCATGACACCTGAATTGGGACGCAACTTCTAAAACAGGACCCAACCCGAACATTCAACGCTTAAATCAACTTCGAATCGAGACCCGACCTCAAGAGCCAACCCGAGATCAGACCCCGACACTCAATTTGAGTTTCAATCTTGAGACTCGACCTCGACTCCCGATATAAGACCCAATTTCTAAATTAGGACCTGACGCCGATATCCGACCCTGATGACTGATTCGAGATTGATCTCAACACTCGACCTGGAACTCAAATTTCAGATTGGGGTTCAATTCTGACACTTGATGCGGAAACTGACTTCGAATGAAGACCCCACACTGACACCCAGCTCGAGATCGACCACTAGACCGATTCGAGATCCGACCCAGACTCCCGATCCAAGATCCAAATTTCAAATTGGGACCTGACCCCAACATCAGACTCCAATGACTGATCCGAGATCCAACCTCGACTTCAAATCCTGGACCCAACTTCTAAATTAGAACCTGACTCCGACCTTGACTTCCAAATCGTGAGCTGACTTCGATACTTGACCCTGATGACTGAGTCGAGACCTGATCCTGACATGTAACCTTGACACCCGAGTTGGGACCCAACTTCTAAACCTAGATCCGACCTCGACATACGATGTGAAAACCGACTTCGAGACTCGACCTTGAAACCAAACTCGAGACCCAACATTGACTCCCGACCCGAGATCTAACCTTGAAACCAGACCCCGAATCTCGATCCAAGACCTGCCTTCTAATTTGGGACCTGACCCTGACCCTGACACATGAACCCAATGACTGATCCGAGACCCGATCCTGACACTCGACCCGAGACTTGAATTTTGGATCGGGACTCGACTTCGACACCCGATTCGAGATCTGACTTGTGTATCAAAACCTTAACCTGACCCTGACTTCCAAATCAGGACCTGACCCCGATACTCAATCCCAATGACTGATTTGAGACTTGATCCCGACACATGACCCTAGCATCCGAATCAGGACTCGACCCCGACATCCGATGCAAAAACCATTTTCGGTCTGAGATCTGACCTCAACACCTGAACCAAAATCTGACTCAGACACCTGATCCTGACTCCCAATTCAAGACCCGACTTCCAAATTAGGACGTGACCCCTACACTCGACCCCGATGACTGATCCAAGACCCAATCCCAACACTTGACGCCCGATCTTGACTTCCTATTTAGGACTTGACTTCTGGATCAAAATTTGACCCCGGCACCGAATCTTGACAACTGATCTGGACCTGAACCCGACACGTGACTTGGGACTCGACCTCGACTCAAAATCTGACTCCGACACCCAACTGGAAATCCCACCCCGACACCTGACTTGGGACTTGACCCCGACATTTGATTTGGGATTCGACCTCGAATTGTGACCCCAATCCGACATCGAAAGTAAAATCCGACCCTGACCCGATCCTACCCGGAACTCAGAAGTTGAATCTCGCATCGAGGTGTTGGGAAAGGCAAGCACAAAATAAATGTGCACGACAAGGTAATTGCGGAAGAAACCCAAGTCAAAACTTTCCCTTTCTATTTGAACCAAGAGAAGACAAAATAATGCAAAACCAAACAATTTGGGGCAGCAAGCAAATCAACCAAGCAAGAAAAATAAATCAACACGAGACACCAAATTTAACGTGAAAAACCTCTTCGGTGTGAAGAGTAAAAACCACAAGGTCAAAGCTCCACTATAATCAACAAGAGTTACAAAAGTGTTCTCCAAAATGACCACCAACAAAGTGTCAAACAATGAGCAACACAACTACAAGATAACACAAAAAACTAGAGAAATAAAAAAGGAGCAAAATCACCAAAATGCAGCTACTGTTCACGAATAAAAATCTGGTGTTACGGGACTCCAAATCACCCTCTATTAGTTCCCAATCAAAGATTAAGTTGAAAGGAACAAGCTGTCCAAAAATCAGCTCAATCGGACAAGAAACGAAGCGGGAATTGCGATTTGAAATTGGCTGCTAGGGTTTGTGCGAAAATCTGCACTTTCTCTCTTTTCTCTCTGTATGGCTGCTCTCAAAACTCTTATTCTTCAAAATAAGACCTAAAATAAAGTCTTACAAATGCACCATAATATTGGGCTTATGGGCAAAGTGGGCTATTCCAATTGGACTCAAATTTATCCACAAAGGAAAGGAAGGGAGACCCAAAACCTTGGACTTTTATTTATCCACATAGGAAGGGAAAAAGGCCTAAAACCCAACCATTCTCCCCCTACCGACTATGTGGAGGAGACCGCCATCTCGGCGATCATGCAACATTCTTCAAACTTCCCTCTTGGCAAAGCTTTAGTCATCATTATCATTGGTATGGATCTTTTCAAGTTCAAGCAATTTAGAATCCAACACATCTCGAATCCAATGATACCTCACATCAATGTGTTTAGACCGACCATGAAATGTAGAATTCTTGCCAAGATGAATAGAACTTTGACTGTCACAATAAAGCACATACCTCTCTTGAGCACAACCAAGTTCCCCCAAAAATCTCTTCATCCAGAGTAACTCTTTGCAAGCTTCAACAGCTGCAATAAGCTCAGCCTCTGTAGTAGATAAAACAACACATTTTTGCAATCTAGATTGCCAAGACACAGCTCTCCCTGTAAAAGTAATCAAGTAGCTAGAAATAGACTTACGAGTATCAACATCACCGGCCATATCTGAATCAGTGTAACCACAAAGGATAGGCTTCCCTGTCCCAAAACACAAACTCATACTAGAAGTGCCACAAAGATATCTCATAATCCACTTCACAACATTCCAATGCTCTCTTCCTGGATTAGAAAGAAAACGGCTAACAATACCAACAGCATGAGCAATATCTGGTCTTGTACACACCATTACATACATCAAAGTACCAACAGTTGAAGCATAAGGAACTTTTTTCATATCTTCCTTCTCACCATCACTGGAAGGACAATGCTTAGTACTCAATTTGAAATGCATAGCTAAAAGTGTACTGACAACCTTAGCTTTGTCCATGTTAAATCTACGAAGTACTTTCTGAATGTACTTCTCTTGTGACAACCACAACTTCTTGGCATCTCTATCACGGACAATCTGCATGCCAAGAATCTGCCTTGCTGGTCCCAAGTCTTTCATAGCAAAAGACTTATTCAACTCTTGCTTCAACTTCTGAATCCTGCAAGTATTATGACCAACAACAAGCATGTCATCAACATAAAGCAAAACGATAATGAAGTCATTACTAGAGAATTTTTGCACAAAAACACAATGGTCTGAAGAAGTCTTTTTGAAGCCCTGTTGACTCATAAAAGAACCAAACTTCCTGTACCATTGCCTAGGAGCTTATTTTAGGCCATACAAGCTCTTCTTCAATTTGCAAACATAATTCTCTTTTCCCTTGACTTCAAAGCCTTCCGGTTGGTCCATATAAATTTCTTCATCCAAGTCACCATGGAGAAAAGCAGTCTTAACTTCCATTTGCTCAATCTCTAAGTCCAGACTTGCAGCCAAGCCTAGAACCACACGAATAGATGACATCTTCACAACTGGAGAGAATATCTCATCAAAATCAATTCCCTTTTTCTAGCTAAAACCCTTCACAACTAATCTAGCTTTGTACCGTAGAACTGGGTTACCATCTTCATGTTTCACCCTAAAAACCCACCTATTTTTCAAAGCTTTTCGATCTTTAGGTAACATAACCAAATCAAAGGTATGATTATCATGTAGAGACTTCATTTCATCCTCCATAGCATCAAACCACCTTTCTTTTTCTTCACTTTCCATGGCCTCATCAAGACTCTCGGGTTCTCCCTCGTCAATTAAGAGTACATTCTCATTGGGAGAATAACGAGAAGAAGGTATTTCCTCTCTAGCAGATCTTAGAGAACTCTCTGGAGCATTAATAATAGTTGGTTCCTCACCAACCACATCATCTTGCACTGGAGCATTAACGGCATACTGTTCATTCTGAATATGATCACCATCTTCAATATCAGCTTGACTTTGATCATTTTGAAGATTTTCATCAGGTACAATATTCAAATGAACTGGATCAACATCATCTAGGCTCTCACTGCTCTGAGAATCAACCTTCTCAGCTTTGTCAAGATCTTTAATTGTTTGGTCTTCAAAGAACACAACATCACGACTTCTAACAAGTTTCTTCTCAATTGGATCAAAGAAACGATAGCCAAATTCATCTTGACCATAACCAACAAAGATACACTACCTAGTTTTAACATCCAACTTTGACCTCTCATCTTTAGGAACATGCACAAAGGCTTTACACCCAAAAACTTTAAGATGATCATAAGAAACATTCTTACCAAACCAAACTCTGTCAGGGACATCACCATTCAATGCAACAGTAGGAGATAAATTGATAACATATGCAGCAGTATTAAGTGCTTCTGCCCAAAAGGAATCTGGCAGCTTAGCATCTGAAATCATACATCTAACCCTCTCAACTAGAGTTCTGTTCATCCTCTCTGCTAAATCATTTAGCTGAGGAGTCTTTGGAGGAGTTTTCTGATGCCGAATACCCTGCTCTCTGCAATATCTATCAAAAAAACCAATATACTCACCACCATTATCAGAACAGATACATTTCAATTTCTTCCCTGTCTGTCTCTCAACAAAGGCCTGAAAATTCTTGAACACATCAAGCACTTGATCCTTGGACTTCAAAGAGAATACCCAGAGTTTGCGAGAATGATCATCAATAAAAGTCACAAAGTAAAGTGCACCGCCATGAGACTTTACCTTAAAAGGATCACACAAATCAGAATGTACCAACTCCAGCAAATCAAGCTTCCTCGAAGGTGGATGACTCTGAAAAGAAACTCTTTTCTGTTTACTGGCTAAGCAATGAACACACCTGTTCAACTTTGCTTGTTTCACTCAAGAAAGCAAATTCTTCTTAGCCAAATTGTCCATCCCTTTCTCGCTCATATGACTCAGTCTTCTATGCCATAACTCTGATGAAGTATCATTCTCCACCAAATTCACTGAGCCTCTACAAATGGAGCCCTGAAAAATATACAAGTTAGACAACTTGTTACCACGGGCTACAACCATCGAACCTCTAGTAAGCTTCCACTGGCCATCACCAAGGGTATTAACATAACCCTCATCATCAAGGTATCCAACAGAAATCAAATTCAAGCGAACATCTGGAGCATGTTTGACATTATTGAGAACTAGTTTGGAACCATTATTACTTTCCAAACAAACTATCCCAATGCCAAGAACTGCAACCTCATGATTATTACCCATTTTCAACATCCCAAAATTACCTGGAGTATAAGAAGAAAATAATTCCTTCCTGGGAGTGACATGAGAAGTAGCACCAGAATCCACAAACCAGCTAGACTCATCGCAAACAAGATTAACGACATTTTCATCACAAGAAACAAGAAGATCATCATTAGCGACAACAACAACTCGATTTTCATTGTCGCCTTCTTTCTTTTGTTGTTTCATAACTCTCTTGTACCTGAAATAATATTTCTTGATATGCCCATTCTTGTGGCAATAGTCACATGTAACATTCTTGAATCTAGACTTTGACTTTCATCTACTTTTATCTCTGTCATTCTGACCTCTGAACTTGCTTCTCCCCCTATCTTCAGTAACCAAAACATCGGAGTGTGAAATTGAAGAAGATGAGCCTTGAGATCTTCTTCTCATCTCTTCATTCAAGACACCACTCTTAGCATATTCCATGGTTACAACACCACCGGGAGCAGAATTAGTCCAAGAAACTCGAAGAGTTTCAAAAGAATCTAGCAGAGTATTAAGAAGCCATAGTCCCTGAATTTCTTCATCAAACTTTACACCCATTCCGGACAGCTGGTCAAGAACACTCTGAAAATCATTAATATGATAAAAAGTAGGAGTGCCCTCTTTATACCTGATATTCATCAATTGTTTCAATAGAAACAATTTATTATTGCCAGTCTTCGAAGCATATAGTGTCTCGAGCTTGTCCCACAAACTTCTAGCATGTGTCTCATTCACAATGTGATTTCTAACATTGTCTTCAACCCATTGTCTAATATAACCACAAACTTGCAGGTGCTCAAATTCCCAATCATCATCATTCATGGATTCAGATTTGTTAGAGGCAAACACAGGTATATGCATTTTCTTGACAAATAGAAGATCTTTCATCCTGCCTTTCAAAGTATGGTAATTACTACCATTCAAACAAACCATCTTGCTCATATTTGACATTATCATTCAAATAGACAATCACAACAACCTAATGTTCTGATACCACTTTGTTGGGAAAGGCAAGCACAAAATAAATATGCATGACAAGGTAATTGTGGAAGAAACCCAAGTCAAAACTTTCCCTTTCTATTTGAACCAAGAGAAGACAAAATAATGCAAAAATAAACAATTTGGGGCAGCAAACAAATCAACCAAGCAAGAAAAATAAATCAACACGAGACACCAAGTTTAACGTGGAAAACCTCTTCGGTGTGAAGAGTAAAAACCACAAGGTCAAAGCTCCACTATAATCAACAAGAGTTACAAAAGTGTTCTCTAAAATGGCCACCAACAAAGTTCCAAACAATGAGCAAAACAACTACAAGATAACACCAAAAACTAGAGAAATAAAAAAGGAGCAAAATCACAAAAACGCAGCTACTGTTCACGAGTAAAAATCTGGAGCTACGGGACTCCAAATCACCCTCTCTTAGTTCCCAATCAAAGATTAAGTTGAAAGGAACAAGCTGTCCAAAAATCAGCTCAATCGGACAAGAAACGAAGCGGGAATTGCGATTTGAAATTGGTTGTTAGGGTTTGTGCGAAAATCTGCACTTTCTCTCTTTTCTCTCTGTATGGCTGCTCTCAAAACTCTTATTCTTCAAAATAAGACCTAAAATAAAGTCTTATAAATGCACCATAATATTGGGCTTATGGGCAAAGTGGACTATTCCAATTGGACTCAAATTTATCCACAAAGTAAAGGAAGGGAGACCCAAAACCTTGGACTTTTATTTATCCACATAGGAAGGGAAAAAGGCCTAAAGCCCAACACGAGGTTGGGAGCCGGGTCCCGAATCGAGAATCATGTGTTGGATTTTGGATTCGTATCAAAAATCGGTACTCGATACTTGAGTTAGGATGGAAAGTTGAGGTGTGAGGTTTAAAAAGAGTATCGAAAATATTTTTCTTACTTTCTGGAGGTAAGTCATTTTTTTAAAATTTGAGGAAAAAAAGTTAATTTGGAATTTTTTTGTCACGCCTCGAATCTACACCCTAGACGTGGCCGGCACTTGAGAACCATTGATGGTCCCCAAGCGAACCCCTTAGCCTGACTCACTACTCAGCGAAAGACTTAACTCGAGCCTATAAGGCTCCAAACACAGCTCAAGTAAACCCACAGACTTAATTGAACAAATAAAATAGTTAAAGTCTTAGAAAATACTCAAACTCTTCAAAATACGGGGAACATAAGTCAAACCCAACATAAGGAAATAAGAATAATAATGGAAAAACTCCTCAACTCTAGACATGTCTATCAAGCCACTAAATAACACAGACGGGTGTTGGGACAAACCCCACAACACCTCAACAAAACAAAAGCAACTGAATAAAAAGATGGATCCTCCGGAAGTACTAGGAGACTCACCACAACTGCTATTTGGACTGCAAACGGTATCAACTAAGCGCATGTTGATGACCTTGAACACCTGTATCTGCATCATGAAACGATGTAGGTCGAATGCCATCAGTACATTGAATGCACTGGTATGTAAAACAGCTGAGTAAGACAATAACAGAAAAGATAGGGCTCAAGGAATACTCACCTCAACTCAACTCAACTCAAGCCAAAACAACTCATAACTAACTCAAGTAAAAGTAATACTCAAAAGTAACTCAATGTAAAGCATTTAAAAATACAAAAGAAACCTCAAGAATATGCGTAAAATATCATAAAGTAAGTGTTTACTCTTATTTGAGAGATTCTCTAATCGACAACCATCACTCCGAGCTAAATGATGATACAGCGTCTCGCCCATGCTGCCAGAACTGTCCTATACCTTGCCGGAGTATAAGACATCCTCAACTAAGTGGATCCACTAAGCTCTAGCCGAAGGCATAAGGAAATCATCTAAAAAGTATGACTCATTTACCCATGTTGGCATACATGGTTTATGGGGAGTTGAGTTGTCTGAACTCATCCCCATATCGGTGGTCAATACTACTCCCAATAAATATACTCATGCTCAAGTAAGTAAAATAGACTCTTCCTCTGTTTTTGAGATAATTACTCAAAAGAAACTCTTTAATAAATAGTGCCTCAAATTCTCTTCTCAAAACCCTCTCAATTGTTTCTCAACTCAAATTCCTCTTTCTCACTCAAAATGATAGTTTTTGGAAATCAAAGTTTCATTTAACAAGTTACTCAAACAACCTCTTTAACTCTACTCACAACTCCCCTTTATCTCTCTCAAAAGCAAGATCATTTTAAATTAAAGTCCCGGTTCAAGAAATCCTCAAAATATTCAGTAAATGCTCAATTTATAGAGCTCTTTGCATAAAATAAAATATGGATAGCCAACTCAATAATTAGGGTCCATACCAGAATCTAAACATGAACCATAGCAAGATAACTACTCAAGAACATGAATACAATACTCAAGAATTTACTAGAATTCGGTAACAATAGGCAGAAAACTCGAATATTTCTCAAGAACATGGGATGAAACCCTAGATTTCATAATTCTAAATTTTGAATGTAAATTGGCGTGTGAACGTACTAGCCCAACACTGAGGGAAGCCTTACATAGCTGGAAAGAACAAGGTTCTTGGCGAAACTCGAAGGATCTTGAAGAATGTTTAAAAACCCTAGCTATTCTCCTCTAGGAACTCTGCTCTGAATCTTCTAAGTGTTAAAGAACGTGAAAGAATAATTTAACACTATTTAGACCCTTAATTAGGTGTAAAAAGGTCGTGGGTTAGGCTTAGAAGGGATGGCAAAAGACTGAACTACCCCTCTTTAAAAGCTGGTAAAAACTGTCCACGCGACCATCTACGGATCGTGATTTGATCTACGGACCGTAGATACCATCCGTGGAATTGATATTGAATTTTTTCAGCTCAAAATTACATCCTACGGGTCCAATCTACGACCCGTCGAAGTTTCTACGGATCGTAGATCCAATCCTTAGATTGAATACTAAATTTTAGGCTCAAAAGTCCATTTATGGGTTAAATCTACGGCCCGTAGAAGTTTCTACGGCCCGTATAATGGATCTGTAGAAAAGGGAGCCCAAAATTGAGTCTATGAACCTTTTTTGACGGTTTGACAGTACGGGTCGTCGATTGATTTAACGGCCCGTAGATAGGAGCCGTCGTTCACAGACTCAGAAATTTCTGATATGACAGTCTCTGGTAAAATGGTAATAAATTTTTACTGCAAGCTTGAAAAAGGCAAACTTTGTGGCGTTGGAAAGAGGACTCAAAGACCTTTAATTTGATAGGTCATGGTCCACCTAATTCATTATGTGCTGGAAGATATGATTTTTTGAATTTGGCCTAAGTAGAGTCTCATGTCAAGACTTAGTCGACAAATGAAGTTTTCAACTCAACTTTGTGCTAGGGGGTCCTTGTGACCTTAAGTCATATTCAAATCCATTCTAACACAAAAGAAACGACCTTTGCCAATATGAGCAATTTACAAATCACCCGATACGATTTCTACATGCAAACAAAGAATGGTCCGGGCCTGAGCTTAGGAATTTTTCAGAGTGTTACAATATCTCCCCCTTGGAATCATTCGTCCTCGAATGATGGATGAAATGAGAATGAATAGGATAGGGAAATATTTCACGGCCCAAACTTGAAATACCCATAAACTCAAAAACTCGTAATAGTGAAGGAGGGACTGAATTGAATGAGTACTTTAGGAAGAGTTAATACCTTGGATTGGAGCTAAATCAGGGGTAAAGAGATGAGGATATCTCTTGTTCATATCTTCCTCAGCCTCCCATGTAGCCTTCTCAACAAATTGATTCCTCGACAAGACTTTGACTGATGCAACCTCTTTGGTTCTTAACTTGCGAACCTGACGATCAAGGATCTGAATGGGGGTCTCCTCATAAGATAGGCTGTCCTTGATGCCAATATTCTCAGTAGGCACAACAAGGGAAGGATCACTTAAGCATTTCCTCAACATAGAGATGTGAAATACTGGATGGACTGCCTCTAACTCTGATTGTAGCTCCAACTCATAGGCTACATTGCCAACTCTCTTTGATATCCTATTAGGACCAATGTAGCGGGGACTGAGCTTCCCTTTTCGACCAAATCTCATCACACCCTTCATGGGTGAGACCTTCAGATATACCCAATCATCAACCTCAAACTCCAAATCTCTTCTCCTAACATCTGTGTAGGATTTCTGACGACTCTGTGATGTCTTCAACCTCTCTTGAATTAACTTCACCTTCTCCATAGCTTGATGAACCAGATCTGGTCTTATCAATTCAGCTTCACCAACCTCAAACCAGCCAATGGGAGATCTACACCTCCTCCCATGTAAAGCTTCATACGGATCCATCTATATGATGGAGTGGTAACTATTGTTGTATGCGAACTCGATAAGAGGCAAATGGTCATCCCAATTACCTTTAAAATCAAGAACACAGGCTCTTAACATATCCTCCAAGGTCTGAATGGTGCGTTCTGCTTGACCATCCGTCTGAGGATGGAAAGCAGTACTAAGGTTCACCTTTGTGCCCAAACCTTTATGTAACCAAAAGTGCGCGGTAAACTGAGCACCCCTGTCTGAGATGATGGATAGTGGAACTCCATGCAGTCGAACTATCTCGTGAATGTATAGGTTTGCATACTCCTCTGCTGTATTGGTAGTCCTCACCGGTAAGAAGTGGGCTGATTTGGTCATCCGATCCACAATCACCCAAATGGAATCATGCTGCCTGCGAGATCGTGGTAAACCTGTGATGAAGTCTATATTGATCATCTCCCACTTCTATTCCGGAAGGAGTATATTTTGGGCTACACCACACGGTCTTTGATGCTCTGCCTTGACTTGCTGACAATTCGGGCACTTAGCAACAAATTCAGTGATGCACCTCTTCATGCTACTCCACCAATAAACTTCTCTCAAGTCGTGGTACATTTTTATGGAACCCGGATGAATTGAATATCTGGAACTGTGAGCTTCTTCCATGATCCTCTTTTGGAGGTCATCTACATCCGGAACACACAATCTTCCTTGGTATCTCAACACTCCATCTCCCCCTTGTGCAACAGCCATCACTTTCTGCTTATGCACATTTGACTTCAACTCAAGCAAAATGGGGTCTTGGTCTTGCTTCTCTTTCACCTCTGCCACTAATGAAGACTCAGCTCCGTTCATCACCACAACTCCGCCTTCACTGGAATCCAACAAGCGAACACCCACCCGTGCCAGCTTGTGGACTTCCTTAGCTAACTCCTTCTTGCCTTCTTCAACGTGGGCTGTACTCCCTATGGACAACCTACTCAAAGCATCAGCAACCACATTAGCCTTACCTGGGTGATAGAGGATGCTCATGTCGAAATTCTTGAGCAACTCCAACCACCTCCTTTGTCTGAGATTGAGCTCTTTCTAACTAAAAACATACTGGAGACTCTTGTGGTCTGTGAACACATCCACATGAACACCATAGAGATAATGACGCCATATTTTGAGAGCAAAAACCACTGCTGCCAACTCGAGATCATGAGTTGGATAGTTCTTCTCATGGATCTTAAGCTGTCTGGAGGCATAGGCTATAACCTTACCATTCTGCATCAAGACACAACCAAGTCCAACTCTGGACACATCACAATAGACGACAAAACCCTCTGTACCTTCTGGTAGGGTCAATACTGGAGCTGTAGTTAACCGAGTTTTCAATTCCTGAAAGCTTCTCTCACAAGCTTCAGACCATTGGAACTTAGTTATTTTCTGAGTCAACTTAGTCAATGGAGACGAAATAGATGAGAACCCCTCAACAAACATTCTGTAGTAACCAGCCAACCCCAAGAAACTCCTTATATCAGTTGGAGATGTGGGTCTTGCCCAATTCTGCACTACCTCAATCTTCTGAGTGTTAACTTGAATCCCTTCACCAGATACAATGTGGCCTAAGAATGCCACGAATTTGAGCCAGAACTCACACTTAGAAAACTTGGCATATAACTCTCAATCTTTGAGAGTTTGAAAGACTATTCTGAGATGACTAGCATGGTCCTCCTCATTCCTCGAGTAGATCAGTATGTCATCAATAAGCACGATAACAAACATGTCCAGATATGACTTGAATACTCTGTTCATCAGATCCATGAAGGCTGCAGGAGCGTTAGTCAAACCAAAGGACATAACAAGACATTCATAATGACCGTAACGGGTCCTGAAAGCTATTTTCGGGATGTCACTTTCTCTCACTCTCAATTGATGATAGCCAGATCTGAGCTCTATCTTAGAGAAACAAGTGGCACCCTGAAGTTGGTCGAAAAGATCATCAATTCTTGGAAGAGGATACTTATTCTTTATTATGACCTTGTTCAACTGACGGTAATCTATGCACATCCTAAGGGAACCATCCTTCTTCCTCACGAACAAGATCGGAGCGCCCCACGGTGAGACACTTGGTCGGATGAAGCCCTTATCAAGGAGATCTCTTAACTGCTCTTTCAACTGTTTTAACTCAGTTGGGGCCATTCTGTATGGCGGAATAGAGATGGGTTGAGTATCTGGAAGAATATCTATTCCAAAGTCTATCTCTCTCTCAGGACTCTAGGAAGATCATCTGGAAAGACCTCTGGAAACTCACTCACAACTGGAACTGACTGGATAGGCAGTGCCTCAACACTAGAGTCATGAACTCGGACTAAGTGGTAAATGCACCCCTTGAAAACTAA
The DNA here is from genome assembly GCA_018342035.1 of Solanum appendiculatum. Lineage (NCBI taxonomy): Eukaryota > Viridiplantae > Streptophyta > Magnoliopsida > Solanales > Solanaceae > Solanum > Solanum appendiculatum. Next base: position 616,331 of record JAGDQO010001042.1, on the reverse strand, counting down.
CTTTCTGGCCTTAAGGTATGAGATGAAATGACCCTTAGGCACTGCTGAATTGCTCCTCCCCTCTAGAACTGGCTCATTAGGAAACTGAAACTTGACTACTCGAGTTCTACAATCAACTGAGGCATAACAAGCATAAAGCCAGTCCATACCTAGAATAACATCAAAGTCCACCATATCTAACTCAACTAAGTCAGCCATGGTGTCCTTGTGATAGACGGAGACAATACAATCACGGTAGACTCTTTCTAGTAGAATAGACTCACCAACAGGTGTAGAAACATTGAAAGGCTCAATAAGTTGTTCGGGGGAAATGCCGAACCTCATAGCTACGAAAGGAGTCACAAAAGATAGACTCGCACCTGGATCAATCAAGGAATACACATCAAATGTAAAAACTCAAAGCATACCAATAACAACATCTGGCGAGTTCTCCTGATCCTGTCGAGTACCCATAGCATACAGGCGGTTTGTACCTCTACCTGTCCTTGAAGTAGCTCCCCTCTGGTTGCACCTATCTGCTGGAGCTGCTGAAGAAGACTGGGCTCTATTACCTCTATTACCTTGCTTATACTGTGGACACTCTCTCATAAAGTGACCCGGCTGACCGCACTTGAAGCAGCCACTCGCGCCATCACGACACTCTCCCGAGTGGTCTCTACCGCATATGGTACATGTGGGGATCCAATTTGTCCTTGGTGCCACGCTACCCTGAGATTGAGTAGGTCGAGCTCTGGAATTCTGAGAGTTCTGGTTCTTGAACTCACCTCTATTCCTCGGTGCATGTGCACTAGCTGATGATGGTGCTAGTCCTGTTGACCTTTGCTGGAAAGAGGACCGATTCCCATTTCCGGTCTTCTGGTGGTCGGACTCATGGCTGGTTGTCTTAGCCCTCTTGCTACGGAACTCTTCCCTGTCCTTCAACTTATCTTCCTCAACTTGTTGCACATGGATCATGAGCCTAGCTATGTCCATGTCCCCTATCAGGATAGCCACCTTACCTTCCTTACTTGACAAGCGGGATAGCCCAGACACAAACAGGCTCATCCTGCTCCTCATATCAGCCACCATCGCTGGAGCATAGCGGGATAGCTGAGTGAACTTGATGCTGTACTCCTGCACGCTCATAGATCTTTGCTCCAAATTCAGGAATTTTCTTACCTTTGCCTCCCTTAGTTCGCGGGGGAAGAAGCGCCCCAAGAAGGCCTCTTCACACACTGCCCAACTCAAAGGTGGTGCCCCCTCTGCCCTGTTCTTCTTCCATTGGTCATACCATACCCTAGCAACACCCTTGAGTTGGTAAGAAGCTAGCTCCACACACTCTGCATTAGCAATACGCATAACCTCAAACACCCTCTGCACACCCTCTGTGATATTCGACCCTGTGAACTCTGAGGGATTCATCCTCAAGAATTCGCGAACTCTGGATGTATCGGCCACATCCTGGCGACCCACTCTCTGTTGTCCAGCCTGATTTGCCACAACCTGAGTCAGCATCTGAATAGCATTTCTGAACTCAGCATTGGTGACATCACCTTACGGGGGTTGCACTTTTGGTGCATTGGGAACTTTTTGACCTGGAGGGTTCACGTTCCTCCTAGCAGGACGTCCTCGAACAGCTCTTTGTGGAGGCATGATCTGAAAAGATACGCGTAAGCACGAGTTAGAAGGAAGGCTTTTATAAAGATGAACTCTATAGCACGAAGTGGAATAAGAAGAAAGTGAGAGGTTCCCAAATGTCCCAGCCTCCTAATTATAGATGTGGCGCGCTTCACACCGATAACTAGGACTCTAGTGACACGGCTTCATAGACTCCCTAGGACTCTTGAACTCTGTGCTCTGATACCAAATTTGTCACGCCCTGAGTCTATACCCTAGACGTGGCCGGCACTTAAGAACCATTGCTGGTCCCCAAGCGAACCCCTTAGCCTGGCTCACTACTCAGCGGAAGACTTAACTCAAGCCTATAAAGCTCCTAACACAGCACAAGTAAACTCAGAGACTTAATTGAACAATTAAAATAGTTAAAGTCTTGGAAAATACTCAAACTCTCCAAAATACGGGGAACATAAGTCAAACCCAACATAAGGAAATAAGAATAATCATGGAAAAACTCCTCAACTCTAGACCTGTCTATGAAACCTCTAAATAACTCAGACGGGTGTTGGGACAGACCCCACAACACCTCAACAAAACAAACACAACTGAATAAAAAGATGGATCCTCCGGAAGTACTAGGAGGCTCACCACAACTGCTATCTGGAGTGCAAACGATATCAACGAAGAGCCTGTTGATGACCCTGAACACCTGTATCTGCATCATGAAACGATGCAGATCGAATGACATCAGTACATTGAATGAACTGGTATGTAAAACAGCTGAGAAGGCAATAACAGAAAAGATAGGGATCAAGGAATACTCACCTCAACTCAACTCAACTCAAGCAAAAACAACTCATAACTAACTCAAGTAAAAGTAATACTCAAAAGTAACTCAATGTAAAGCATTTAAAAATACAAAAGCAACCTCAAGAATATGCATAAAATATCATAAAGTAAGTGTTTACTCATATTTGGGAGATTCTCTAACCGACAACCATCACTCTGAGCTAAATGATGATACAGCGTCTCGCCCACGCTGCCAGAACTGTCCTATACCTTGCCGGAGTATAAGACATCCTCAACTAAGTGGATCCACTAAGCTCTACCCGAAGGCATAAGGAAATCATCTAAAACGTATGACTCATTTACCCATGTTGGCATACATGGTTTATGGGGAGTTGAGTTTTCTGAACCCATCCCCATATCGGTGGTCAATACTACTCCCAATAAATATACTCATGCTCAAGTAAGTAAAATATACCCTTTCTCTGTTTTTGAGATAATTACTCAAAAGATACTCTTTAATAAATAGTGCCTCAAATTCTCTTCTCAAAACCCTCTCAATTGTTTCTCAACTCAAATTCCTCTTTCTCACTCAAAATGATAGTTTTTGGAAATCAAAGTTTCATTTAACAAGTTACTCAAACAGCCTCTTTAACTCTACTCACAACTCCCATTTATCTCTCTCAAAAGCAAGATCATTTTAAATTAAAGTCCCGGTTCAAGAAATCCTCAAAATATTCAGTAAATGCTCAATTTATAGAGCTCTTTGCATAAAATAAAATATGGATAGCCAACTCAATAATTAGGGTTCATACCAAAATCTAAGCATAAACCATAGCAAGATAACTACTCAAGAACATGAATACAATACTCAAGAATTTACTAGAATTCGGTAACAATAGGCAGAAAACTCGAATATTTCTCAAGAACATGGGATGAAACCCTAGATTTCATAATTCTAAATTTTGAATGTAAATTGGCGTGTGAACGTACTAGCCCAACACTGAGGGAAGCCTTACATAGCTGGAAAGAACAAGGTTCTTGGCGAAACTCGAAGGATCTTGAAGAATGTTTAAAAACCCTAGCTATTCTCCTCTAGGAACTCTGCTCTGAATCTTCTAAGTGTTAAAGAACGTGAAAGAATAATTTAACACTATTTAGACCCTTAATTAGGTGTAAAAACGTCGTGGGTTAGGCTTAGAAGGGGTGGCAAAAGACTGAACTACCCCTCTTTAAAAGCTGGTAAAAACTGTCCACGCGACCATCTACGGATCGTGATTTGATCTACGGACCGTAGATACCATCCGTGGAATTGATATTGAATTTTTTCAGCTCAAAATTACATCCTACGGGTCCAATCTACGACCCGTCGAAGTTTCTATGGACCGTAGATCCAATCCGTAGATTGAATACTAAATTTCATGCTCAAAAGTCCATTTACGGGTCCAATCTACGGCCCGTAGAAGTTTCTATGGCCCGTAGAATGGATCCGTAGAAAAGGGAACCCAAAATTGAGTCTCTGAACCTTTTTTGGCGGTTTGACAGTACGGAGCCGTTGTTCACAGACTTAGAAATTTCTGATATGACAGTCTCTGGTAAAATGGCCATAACTTTTTACTCCGAGTTCGAAAAAAGGCAAACTTGGTTGCGTTGGAAAGAGGACTCAAATACCTTTAATTTTATAGGTTTTGGTCCACCTAATTCATTATGTGCTGGAAGATATGATTGTTTGAATTTGGCCTAAGTAGAGTCTTATGTCAAGACTTAGTCGAAAAATGAAGTTTTTAACTCAACTTTGTGCTAGGGGGTCCTTGTGACCTTAAGTCATATTCAAATCCATTCTAACACAAAAGAAATGACCTTTGCCAATATGAGCAATTTACAAATCACCCGATACGATTTCTACATGCAAACAAAGAATGGTCCGGGCCTTCGCTTAGGAATTTTTCGGAGTGTTACATTTTTTTCCAAAACATTTAAGCTGTTTCATTGTATATATGCTGCTAAATTTCTTAATTGTCCTCCGAAGAAAAGAAAAAAAGAGTCATCCACATTACAGCACAAAAAAATTGAAGTTAGTTACAAACTTTGTTGCTAAATAGCTTGTACCTAACTGATATTTTTGATAATTTGTTGGCTAATCCGTGGTATGATTTATTTATTTTTTTGGCACAGAATTGAAACTGAAGGGAAAGGGGTCATGAAACCACTTGATCTCTTGAACCATTTGATTTCTATTAATAGCAAGAAGAATGGAGTAAATGGTGGTAACAGTGCACTTGTGGAAATTCTCAGTTGCAGCCATGAAGCTGTTATTGTACCACCACAACTTGCACTAGCTGTACGTCTGAAGCCCGGTGTCTGGGAGTACTTGTCCCTGAATCTTAAGAAACAGAAAGTGGCTGAATTGACCATCCCTGAATACCTTCAATTGAAAGAGAACGTTGTCGATGAAAGGTAATTTTAGTCATGAATTTGAAGACATTGAAAGTTTTTTTCTTTTGTTTGATTCTTAATGTTTGTGTTTCATTTATGTTACCAGTGGAAACATCTTGGAAATGGATTTTGAGCCATTTACTACTGTAACTCCTCCAAAGACACTTTCGGACTCCATTGGTAATGGTTTGGAATTTCTTAATCGCCACATTGCTTCGACAATGTTCCATGATAAGAAGACTAGCAAGTGCCTCCTTGACTTTCTCAGACAACATAACTATAAAGGAAAGGTAGTAAAGTTAATTAACAAACAATAACAATGGAGGCTATTGTTTTTGTTCAAGTTGTATGATTATTATGTGTGTTTTTCTAACTATGTCAATCTGAACAGTCATTGATGGTGAAAGAAAGCATCCAAAGCCTGGAAAGGTTCCAACTTGTCCGGAATAAAGCAGAGGAACATCTGTGCACCCTGAGTCCAGAAACTTGGTACTCCGATTTTGAATCCAAGTTTGAAGAGATTGGCCTGGAAAGAGGATGGGGAAACACTGCTGAACGCGTGCAAGAAACCATCAGTCATCTGTTGCACCTCCTTGAGGCTCCTAATGCATCTTCTTTGGAAAACTTCCTTGGAAGAATCCCATTGGTTTTCAATGTTGTCATTCTCACCCCACATGGTTATTTCGCCCAAGAAAACGTTCTCGGCTATCCTGACACTGGTGGCCAGGTTTGTGTCCAATGACAAATATCTACCTTTTTCAGTGTTTTATACTGCAAAATCAAGAAAGTTTCATTCTTGATCAAGTTCTGTATACCATCTGAACCAACATTCTCTTTTTGGATTTGAAATGCTGAATAGATTGTTTACATTCTTGATCAAGTTCCAGCCATGGAGAGTGAGATGCTTCTCCGTTTGAAGCTTCAAGGACTTGATGATATCATCCCTCGCATCCTTGTTGTATGTATCCTTTGTTCTACATTTGATTTTCTGGCTTCTTACTTTCTTGAATTGATTATTTTTGTTGTTTCATATCAGGTAACCAGGCTTCTGCCTGATGCAGTAGGAACCACTTGTGGTGATCGTATGGAAAAAGTATATGGGGCAGAGCATTCTCATATAATTCGTCTTCCATTTAGAACTGATAAGGGAATGTTGCGCAAATGGATCTCAAGATTGGATGCCTGGCCATACATGGAAACTTTCACTGAGGTTGAGCATACTTCTCATTAATTATTTCTAATAAACTAATAGTTCAAGATTAGAAAATGTTTTACTGACTAAGACACAATTTAAATTAATCATCAGGATGTCGCGGAAGAACTTGTCAAAGAATTGCAAGCTAAACCAGACTTGATCATTGGAAACTACAGTGAGGGTAACCTTGCTGCCTCCTTGTTGGCTAAGAAATTTGGGGCAACTCAATGCACTATTGCTCATGCCTTGGAGAAAACCAAGTATCTAAACTCCGATCTCTATTGGAAGAAATTTGATGACAAGTATCATTTCTCAAGTCAGGTCACTGCTGATCTTTATGCCATGAATCATACTGATTTCATCATCACCAGCACTTTCCAAGAAATTGCTGGAAGGTAAAAAGAGAAATGGACTTGAAATTGCCGATCTCAAGTTCAGTTTCATTAGTTATTTTTATGTTAATATTCGAAATTCTTGATTTGCAGCAAGAACACTGTAGGGCAGTATGAGAGCCACAATGCTTTTACCATGCCTGGATTGTACTGAGTAGTCCATGGAATCGATTCGTTTGATCCAAAGTTCAACATTGTCTCCCCTGGGGCTGATATGTCAATCTACTTCCCTTACACTGAGAAGGAGAAAAGGCTAACCAAATTCCACCCTGAGATCGAAGAACTTCTCTACAGTCCTGTTGAGAATAAGGAACACCTGTTAGTCTCCTTATTTTGCTTTTCATTTCTACTTATTTTCCGACTAGATTAATCGATCATTTGTCATATCGACATAAACAGATGTGTGTTGAAGGACCGTAACAAGCCAATTCTCTTCACTATGGCAAGGCTAGATAGCGTGAAGAATCTAACAGGGCTAGTGGAATGGTATGCGAAGAATGCAAGGCTGAGAGAACTTGTTAACCTTGTGGTTGTTGGTGGAGACAGAAGGAAAGAGTCCAAAGATTTGGAAGAGCAAGCAGAGATGAAGAAGATGTATGATCATATTGAAACTTACAACCTGAATGGCCAATTCAGGTGGATTTCTTCCCAGATGAATCGTGTGAGGAACGGAGAGCTCTACCGATACATTGCAGACACGAGGGGTGCTTTCGTTCAGCCAGCCTTCTATGAGGCTTTCGGTTTGACAGTTGTTGAGTCCATGACTTGTGGCTTGCCAACTTTTGCTACTTGCAATGGTGGACCATTAGAGATTATAGTACCTGGAAAATCTGGTTTCCACATTGATCCTAATCAGGGTGACAAGGCTACTGATCTTTTGGTCAATTTCTTTGAGAAATCCAAAGAAGATCCAAGTTATTGGGACAACATATCCAAGGGAGGCATACAACGTATCATCGAGAAGTAATGTTTTTTTCTTTTAATCATCACAACCAGAGTTTATAACTTTTGAACAAACTAAAACTTACACTTTTTAACTTTCTACTTTGGCTAGGTATACATGGCAAATTTATTCACAGAAAGTGATGACACTATCTGGAATTTATGGATTCTGGAAGTATGCAACCAAAAATGACAAAGTTGCTAGTGCAAAGAAGCGTTATCTCGAAATGTTCTATGAACTCATGTTTAAGAAAGCTGTTAGTGTCACTTCTGTATTTAATTCAATTGAGCTTGTTTATAAGCTTGTCAATCTGCTGCTAATTTGTATATTTGTTGATTGTGTATTTCAGGCTGAGAAAGTTCCATTGGCCATTGATGAATAGTTGAAAGAGCAGAAGGATCAACAAGAAGATGGAACACACAATGAAGGAGAGACTGCTGTTTTTGATATTTCCTTTTTGCTTTTTTTCTTTCTGAATGCAATTCCTTCCTCTAATGCCCTTTGAATGGAAGGTTTTTTATCTTTCAATGTTCTGTTTGAATCTTTGGGAAAAACAATATTGCAAGTTGTGTTTGTTTTGATTGATGAAAGTACCATTTTCTGGTTATGACATGCACTTCTATGTCTCTTGCATTCTTCTACTTCATGAATTATACCAATAATAGGGAACTCTTGGACCAAAGTATTGATGACACATATTTTTGAATCAAACTACTAACGGATGATATTTTTTTCAAGATATTTTTGACCTTTTCTGTTAGTACACTTACCGTTCATAATTTTAGAACTTAACGTCTTTCTTTATAAATTTCACCCATCCCAACCACTATATTTGCTCTTTATTATCAAGTTCCAATTCCCTCTATGTTATATTTTGAAGTTTTGATGAATTTACAAATTATGAGATCTGATAAAGGGACATGATCTCATGAGTAGCAGTCTCAGGAACAGACAAATGGAGAACAATTGTAAAGCTGTCACACCTGTTGTGGTAGGTGGGCATGACAAAAGAGGGACATAGTTCTTACCCAATGGCGTTTCACTAGGTTGTTTTTCTTCATCCTATATTGGACACTTTGACAAGAAACAACCTAGGTTTTGCAATCAAGATTTTAAAAAAAGCAAAAGCCCCTCTCTGGCAAGAACACCATACATGAACAACAAGGGATCTAATAGAGTTATCCGTGAAAAGTCTTAAGTTGTTTGCTGTGTCTTGAGTCCTAACATTGCAAGATATATTTCTATGCTATAAAGGATTATAGATCACTTCAAATAACTCCATACACAAAATTGTCTACTATATAAATAAAGGACACACACATAAACATAATGATATATTCAAATAAGAACTTTATTATAATAAATAGGGATAAGGCACAAGCACCCCCTTGACTATGACCGAAATCCCAGAAACAAACCTTACCTAAACTAAAGTCCTATTACCCCCCTGAACTCATTTTTTTTTTTTTGTAATTTTATATACCTTTTGGCTTACGTGGCACACTCCGTGACTCCATGTAGTTGAGGCGCGTGGGAGCTGTTTGGATGCCACGTAAGCCAAAAAGGTGTACAAAATTACAAAAAAAAATGGGTTGGGATAATAGGACCTTAGTTTAGTGTCTCTGAGATTTCGGTCATAGTCTAGGAGGTTCTTGTGCCTTAACCCTAATAAATAAGATAAAATAAAAAAATCTTTATAAGGAGTTAAAACACAGTATTATAACTCAACCACGTGATTAATGTATATTCCAACATTGTGGTGGTTGTGTTACGTCATCAATAGCTGCCCTTGTTAGAAAATTAGTTTTTTCAAGTTGAGATCTCTCATCATTGAAATAATATCACCTTGTTCTTTCTTTTTTTAAACTTTTGGGCCATCTAGTTACCTAATCCTTATAGATTTGGCCTGATTTATTTGGTTTTTCACATCAAACGTTTAAGCCATTCTTTCTTTGTTTTCTTCAACATAAACAAAGTTCAGTTTCAGAGAGAAAAAAATGGCAGCCAGTAGTCTTAGCATTAAGGAACGTTTGGAGGAAGCCATTTTGGCCTGTCCACATGAAATTTCTGCACTCAAGTCAAGGTATTAATTTACTACATAATTTTGTTTTAGAACTATAGCTAATTTAAGTCAGAGATAATATTTCAGATGGTCACTCAACTATTAACATTTTTCTTAGAAAGTCACTCAATTTTAGTTTATAATTCAAAACTCTCTAACTATGAGTTTTTCTCTTAGAAAAAGTCACTCAATTTTAATTTTTAAACCCCAAAATCACTTAACTATGAAAATTTAGTTACAAAATCACTAAATTTACTTAATCAACTTTTTCATCAAAGTTTGCTGATATGAAATTTTTTTATTTAGAATCAAAGTTTTAAGAAATAAAACGATATTTATTTAAGTAGAGAGCTTATTAGTCAGTAGAAGAGGTAAATAAAATATACTTCACTTTGCATTAATATTATATGAGACAAACTTTTTTCCACTTCACGAATAGTTAATAAATATATAGTTGATTTAGATCCAATCAAGGATGAAGATAGCCAAACACATATTCACCATGAGAAATTAATGTTATAGAAGTTCAGTAGCTAATGTTTAAGAAGAAAATACAAGCTTGCTTCTCTTAGTAAATACAATCCCAAACAAATTAGCTGTTGTATGTTAGCTAGCTAGCTAGCTTGTACTATCAAATTTTAAAAGGGCTATAGTACTGTTTCTGTCACACTCCGAGTCTGAACGTGGTCGACACTCGATGTCATTGTCGGTCGGAGCGTGCTCATAATATGGCATCGGAATGAGTATAGTCATGGAATTAAAATCATTAATAAGGACACGAAGGTCCAAACTGAAACATAACCGTCTGTCTATCTATGAAGCCTCTAAACATAATTGAGTAATACCTGCGGGGACAAGGCCTTCGGTATACCTTAAACACATAAACATAAAACAATAGAAAGATGTAGACTAAGCCCAAGTAACAGAGAGGGGCTCACCAATAGCAGAAGATATGAAACTTAGCGAGTAACCCGATTTTTGTATATCTAAGCTTGCATCAGTAAAATATGCAGCGTCCCCAGTAGAAGGGACGTAAGTACATATGGAATTCTATTGTATGTAAATTAGCAGAATGAAACATAATGTACATATCATATCAATCGAAGCAACTAATAATCGTAACATATGAATATAAGAGACGAGGTCATTCAAACTGTCTTGAGGATACCTCTTTCATCATATTTTAGTATTTTAGTTCATTATGGGAGTCTAACATAGTGTAACCGACATAAATCACCATGTGAGTGCATGGAGTCTTATCTCAGCCAGATGATCATCTAAGCCATCTCATACCATGCCGGGTATGAGACATACATGTACACATCATGTGAATTAATAACTAGCCCTTACCAGGGGCATAAAAGGAGTCGCCTGAACGAATTGTATGGTCCTTAACATATGTTGTGAAACGTAGTTTTAGGTGTTCTTCATTTAGACTTATGCCTTCTCGATTAACTATTTAGCTCCCTTAAGCTCATGTTATTATGGGTTAGCCGGAAGGCTCATATTCATAACATTCAAGGACCATATTTCATAAACCTCGTTCATATCGTCACGTTATGAGGTTACAGTTCATGTATCATAGCTTTGCATTCATGAAAGACATATTCATAATATTGTAGTCAAGAAAACATATGATAGCATCATAAGATTTACATTTGAGGGAAATCATTGTTCATAATTCTAGGGTTCATAAGATAATAATTTTTAAGAATTCATCAAGAAACCATTAAGAAGTTACTAAAAAGTCGTTAAGAAACCATTAGACTTAGTTTTCAAGATAGAAACCATTACTTTCATAATCATTCGTAATTTTATGGAGGAAATCCTATAAAAACTCATGGGGTAAAAGATTATCATGGATATAGGATGCTTTCATGGAGGGCTCCCTAAAGAATAAAAAACAATTCAAGAATTTGGGGTCTCGTTCTAATCCTAACTTATTCATAGAGGATACTTTGAAAACATGAAAAAATAGTTCGTGGGGAAGAACTAAGTGTTTCCACTCGTGGAGATAGTCTTGCATACTTTAGTGATGAAATTTGATGAAGAACCTTGGAAGATGAAACCTAATTTGGTGTCGCTTGAGTGCAGAAGTCTTTGGGGAGAGAATAAGAGAGTTGATGTAAAAAAAAATTGATTTTCAACACATTTAAGGCTGGAAGTTCTTGAGCGTAGAAGTCTCTGGTGAGAGAATGAGAGGGTTGAAGTAATGAAAAATTGATTTTCAATACGTTTTCTGTGACGTCCAAGTATGACGGGCCATCATAGGTCCGACGGACCGTCATAGGTTCCGTCACACACTGGCAGTTTGCAGTGTTTCTGGTAAATCGGCCATAACGTTTTACTCCAGATTTGGATTGACGAACGGTGGATGGCGTTGGAAAGAAGACTCATAGACCTTTAATTTGATGTGTCACAAGTCACCTAACTCTTTATATTCTGAGAGATAGTTATTTGAATTTGACTTGGTGTTAAAGGCCCCTTATGACTTTAAACCACATCCGATACACTTCCCACACTTGAAAATGAACCTTAACACATATGTACAAGCAGAATATTATCTGGTCTAATTTGATATGCTCACGAGGAATGATTCAAATCCTTAAATAGAATTTACGAGGTGTTGGAGTTTCATTCAAACCAAAAAATGAATTTGGAGTCACAAGTTCTATTCTACAAAATCAAATAAGCATTTTCACGAAATCTGCAAAGTAATGCACTTAAGCTGTTCCTTGTATATATACTGCTAAATTTCTTAATTTTCCTCCAAAGAAAAGAAAAAAAGAGTGATGCACATTAAAATTTGTTATCTATATATCTAAATTGATCATTCAGTTGAACTTGTAAAATAAAGGATTAATATTATATTTTTTAGCGGATCGAATCATTAAAATGATTTGAACAGATTTTTTTTATATGTTAAAATTTTGGATATAAATTATTTTTATGTCAATAAATTTTAATGAAAAAATCAATTAAATAGATTGAGTGACTTTGTAAGTAAAATTCACATAGTTAGTCATTGTTAGGTTAAAAATCAAAGTTGAGTGACTTTCTAAGAAAAATCATAGTTGAGTGACTTTTGGATTTAAAACCAAAGTTGAGTGACTTTTGGAGAGAAAAGTCTATAGTTGAGTGACCATCTAAGATATTATCTCAACTAAATACATTACCGCACAAAAAATACTGAAGTTAGTTGCGAACTTTGATGCTAAATAGCTTATAGCTAACTGATATTTTTGATAATTTGTTGGCTAATCCGTGGTATTATTCCTTTATTTATTTGGCATAGGATTGAAACTGAAGGGAAAGGGGTCATGAAACCACTTGATCTCTTGAAACATTTGATTTCTGTGAATAGTAAGAAGAATGGAGTAAATGTTGGTAATAGTGCACTTGTGGAAGTTCTCAGTTGCAGCCATGAAGCTGTTATTATACCACCACAACTTGCACTAGCTGTACGTCTGAGGCCTGGTGTGTGGGGAGTACTTGTCCCTGAATCTTAAGCAACAGAAAGTGGCTGAATTGACCATCCCTGAATACCTTCAATTGAAAGAGAAAGTTGTCGATGAAGGGTAATTTGAGTCATGAATTTCAAGGCAAATTGAGAGTTTTTTTTCTTGTTTGATTCTTAATGTTTGTGTCTCATTTATGTTACCAGTGGAAACATCTTGGAAATGGATTTTGAGCCATTTACTACTGTAACTTCTCCAAAGGCACTTTCGGATTCCATTGGTAATGGTTTGGAGTTTCTTAATCGCCACATTGCTTCGACAATGTTCCATGATAAGAAGATTAGCAAGTGCCTCCTTGACTTGCTCAGACAACATAACTATAAAGGAAAGGTAGAAAAGTTAACGAGTTAATATCTCACAAGATCACTCAAATTAGGGAATTTATCTAGAAAAGTCATTGAACTTTGTTATGTATAGTAAAATCACTCAACTTATGCTTTTGTATAAAAAAAATCACTATTAAATTTATCATTAACTAAATATATGAAATTATTTTTATTGATCTACATGTAACAAGACCCAAATTCATTTACAGTTCTACCCATTAACCCAATTAAAAAACCCAATACTTGTTCATCTTCCTGCAGTGTACATTTTGAGTCTGGTTTTAGTTATTGCTGAAGAAGTCCCATTTCCAGAAATCTTTGCATAATTAAGGTGGCAATACAGACGACCCATTTCGAAGTGGCACAGACAATAACGAAAACATTTAGAACTGAGAAGGGAATGTTGCGCAAATGGATCTCAAGACTGGATGTCTGGACATACATGGAAAGTTTCACTGAGATTGATCATAAAACAAACAAAATATATTTCTAATAAACTGATAGTTCAAGATTAGAAAGTGTTTACTCCAGGATGTCGCGGAAGAACTTGTCAAAGAATTGCAAGCTAAACCAGACTTGATCATTGGCAACTATAGTGAGGGTAACCTTGCTGCCTCCTTGTTGGCTAAGAAATTTGGGGCTACTCAATGCACTATTGCTCATGCCTTGGAGAAAACCAAGTATCTAAACTCTGACCTCTATTGGAAGAAATTTGATGACAAGTATCATTTCTCAAGTCAGTTCACTGCTGATCTTTATGCCATGAATCATACTGATTCCATCATCACCAGCACTTTCCAAGAAATATGGAACACACAATGGAGAGTCTGCTGTTTTTGAATTTTTTTCTTTTTTCTTTGTGAATGCAATTCCTTCCTCTAATGTCCCTTTGAATGGAAGGTTTTTATCTTTCAATGTTCTGTTTTGAATCTTTTGGGAAAACAATATTGCAAGTTGTGTTTGTTTTGATTAATGAAATTACCATTTTCTGCTTATGACATGCTCTATTAATCTCTCTTGCATTCTTCTTCTACCTGGTGAAAAAATAAAAACAAAAATATTGTAGCTTACTTGGCTTCAGCTGATATTTATGTCTTCTAACTTTGGGTATGCACAAATAAACAATTAAACTATCCAAAAGTTGAACAAGTAAGCACACGCATCCTATGAGATATGATACATGTAGAACGTGAATAGCCACCTAAGGATGCCACATAGGACACATGTGTCTATTTGTTCAACTTTTGAATAATTTAAGTGTCTACTTGTGCACACCCAAAATTAAAAGACAAAGATACTAGCTAAAACCAAGTTAAAGGGAAAATTTATATATTATATTTTCTTTGTTAGTCAAACATCTCAATTTTTTTTTTAAAAATGAAAATATATTCTTTAAGCCTGCGAAATATTTGGCCAAACAGGCTATAAATCAAGAGTGGCTTTGTGTCGGCATATATGCTATTGTACTTGACCAAGAAGAAAAATACATTTAGAAATACTCTTCAAATAAGTAATTCAACTTCAAATACTTTATTTCGAATTGAAGATAAAATAATCATAATGAACAAATTTAATATAAATGAAACATAGATTTGCAAACATAGATGTATGATAGCGATCACACTACAACAAATTTAATGTAATATCAAAAGTGAGGTCTGAAAGTTTTTATTCAAAGAGAAACATAAAAGAAATTTTTAGCCCTGTTTTGCCCCCACTCCATTTAATTCTTATTTTTATTTTTGTTTTCAAAATTGAACTTTCTTTCGATTTAATTATTTTAATATCATTTTTTTCTTCTTTGTTTTAATGGTTTTTTAATTTAATAGTTGTTGATTATTTTGTTATGGTACTTTTATAACATTCATACATTTTGATTTTGTAACTATTCTTACATGGATTATTTTAATAAAGGTCTTTTTGTTTAATTTCAACAATCATAATTTGAAGTGTGACATAAAAATTATATTGCTCAATCGTCTCATTATCAAATATTCAAGTAGATCAATTTTTTTTTTAAACCAACAAAGTCTTAATTATGAAAAGATCAAACAAACAAAACATATATAAAATCATCAACAACTGCATGTGATAACTTAGAGAAAATTTACATAGATAGGAATAAATATGTATTCACCCAGGGGCGACCCCACCCTTATCTGAGGGTGTCAAGCCACACCCCTTCATCGGAAAATTACATTACGTATAGAGGTCAAATTTTGGTTTAATAAATATATATATATATACACAAATATTGACACCTCTTGACACAAGTTAAAGGTTTAATCTAGCGATTAATTACGTTGTGAGAATTCCTTAAGATCATGTATTCTAGTCTTATTTGCCTCATAATTATTTGATTAAACTCCTCAATTTTAAAAAATAGTCATTCCCCCCTCCCCATTTTTCTAATTGAATTTTTTTTATGTTTATTCTATCCTTATATTATTAATCTCTTTTTTTTTATGTATATTTCTTTAAAATCATATAAATTTATTTTTAATCTATTTATCAATTTTTTTTATTAAAAAAATATTAGTTTCGTCCAAAAAGTGAAAGAAAGAAATATTGATTGAGTATATAAGCTAATGTCGTTCTATAATGAAACAAATGGACAAATAATTTTTTTTTTTCATTTTAATGGAATCGACAATGTAATAACCTTATAAACATATTTCGGTGCAAGAAATAAAAAATAATTAATAAAGTAAAAGTTATATTTATAATAATTTCTTAAAAGATTATCTATTTATATTATAAATAAATTTAAAATTATAATTTAGAAAATAATTTACTAATGACAATCAAAATTCGTTTATCTGCATAGATAATAGAGAATAAGAGATAATCATAATACATAAATGTGCACTTTAACTTGATTTCAGCTGACATCTTTGCCCTTCAACTTTGGGTGTGCCCAAGTAGGCATTTAAACTTGTATAAAGTTGAACAAATAGACACTTGCACCTTACATGAAAATTCGTGTGAGATACACTCGAACTGATTTGTGTTATGTCATGTAGGAGTCATATTATTCCATGTATATGACATGTGTGTCTACTTCAACTTTATACAAGTTTAAGTGTCTAGTTGTGCACACCCAAAATTGGAAGGCATAGATATAAGTTAAGACCAAGTTAAAAAACATGTTTATGTATTATGCCTAAGAGATGAGTGAAACTTTAATATGCACACACATAACACATAGTACATACACACATATACTTAATGCATATAATAATAAAATAACAATCATAATAAAAGTTATTACTGCAGTTTAGAATTACCATTCAAATATCTAGGTATACCACTATCCACCAAGAAGATGTCAGTCAGCCAATAGACTTCCCTTATTGATAGAATTGTAGTAAGAGTCTCTTCCTGGACTGCAAAAAAACTTTCTTACGCGGGCATGTAACACCCCAGAAGTCCTAAAGTTCATATCAGATTATGAAAAGTTTAGAAGTTTAAGATTGATTTTTTGTAGATTTACGAGTAGAGTCAAGTGACAGTAGATACAACCATGTGCCGCAGATGAGGCTTATAGATCAACTTCAGAAGTAGGGAAAAGCTTGAGTTTTATGAGTAAGTTAACGGACCGTAAATCTTTTACGGCCTGTGGATGGTCTAGTGGATCATAGTCCTGAAATTCAAATTTTTGTCTGATTCTAACTATTTACGTTTATGGATTATATATGAAACTATTGAACATAAATGAATCTCGTAGATGAAACTTCAGAAACTTAGAAAAATTTAGCTTGTTTCTATGAAAGGGGTCTATGATTCGTAGATCAATCCACGGACCATAGATGACCCTCGTAGATCGCCTCTGAAAGCTTTCTTTCAGGGTTGTTTTGCTCTTTTCCACTCTTTTAGTCCCTATACTATGTAAATTTAGCCTATACTAAGTGAGATTATTGGGAATCTAGTCGACTAAAACCTCCCCGTTCACGCCTAACACCCAGAAATTAGAATCAATATGTCTTAAATCCTCTCAAGCAAGAACTAGGGTTCTTTGATGAGTGGTAGATTTCCACTCAGTTAAGACCTGAGTTCAACAATGAGTGTCGTCAATGCCTATTTATGCTCTATTATGATAATAGAGAAAATGGCCAAAAGCCCCTCCAATCTATATTCGGATTTCCAACTACACACTTCAACTTCACGAGAGTCCCATTACCTCCCTGAAGTGTTTAAAACTGAAATTATTACCTCCCTGAATGCTTAGCTGGCAAAGAGAGTGCATTTCACTCTCTTTGAGAGAGTGAGCAGAAAAAATAAATATTAGAACTTTATTTTTAATCTCTTTTATAAATATATGTATTTTTATTTTTTTCTTATTTATTGTCTTTCTTCTCCATAGCAACAAAGACCAAATTCCTCCACCATTCATCATCTCTACCCCTACCCCTGACCCACCCCTCCACCCCCACCCCCACCCCCCAAAAAAAAAACAAAAATTTAAAGTTTGTTTTTAAAAAATATTTTCAATTTCAAATTTTTATTTTCTACTCTCTAGTATAAATATAAAAGATAATTTCTTTAAAATGTTTTTCATTAATAAATCAAACACTAAAAAATATTTTTCGAAAAATATTTCTACTCACCAACCAAACATGAGAAAATAAGTCAAAATCCACTTGTTTTTTAGGAAAACATTTTCCTTCCTACCAAACACACCCTAAGTCATTATGAATGAAGGAAAAACATTCATCATCTCTACCCCTACCCCTGACCCACCCCTCCACCCCCACCCCAACCCCCCCAAAAAAAACAAAAAATTAAAGTTTGTTTTTAAAAAATATTTTCAATTTCAAAATTTTATTTTCTACTCTCTAGTATAAAAATAAAAGATATTTTCTTTAAAATGTTTTTCATTAATAAATCAAACACTAAAAAATATTTTTCGAAAAATATTTCTACTCACCAACCAAACATGAGAAAATAAGTCAAAATCCACTTGTTTTCGAGGAAAACATTTTCCTTCCTACCAAACACACCCTAAGTCATTATAAAATGAAGGAAAAAATCGCAGACTAAAATGTTATGACGAAATCAAAATCATGAAATTAGAAATAAATCACAAGGAAACTCAATAGTAAATCAACTTGTATACCAAATGCACGAGGAAACACAAGTTAAGTGAAGCTTTACCAGAACGATCAAACAATTGGGAATCGCCGGAGAAGAGCACATTTGAATTATGCGATATCAGAAGCTGTTGTAGACAAAAAGGAATTAACCAAAATGAAAGAAATTTTGACAGACATGAAAATATCCTCAAAAGTTCAATGAATAAAAATTAAAAATTTACTTTTAATATTTTTTCGTAAATACATGCATTTTAATTTTTTTTTCTTATTTTTTTCTACTTCTAATTTGCTTTCTTCTCCAAAGCAACTTAGTAGAGCATCAATGGAAGCCACCAAATTTTGGGCCCAAAATCTTTCAAATTCAAACAAATTTAAGCTCAATACAGTGACACTCAACTAATTTTCTTCAATAAACTTTCAATACAAGGAAAATTCTTGATCCTATATTCAATACCCAAAAGACCCACAAATTAATTCAGAAAAAGGTCCAAATATTGCATATTGAAATAGTTCTATAAGAAAATTGGGAACTTCTCTGGAAAAAATTCAAACAAAGATTAGGATAGTAAAATTTTTGATTACAAATGAAACTTGAAATTTCCATTTCAATGGCAGAAAAATTTTAGCCAAAGAAAAGGAAAAAAGAAGAAGAAGAAATGGGCTGAAAAAGAATAGAAAAAAATATAAAAGGGAAATAAAATAAAGAAAAGGAATAATAATATTTTTATATAAAATAATTGCAGAATAAAGAATTTTTTTTTTAAAAAAAGTTAATATTACGTGGCAGGGCGCGTGCAATTCACTTTTTTATATAAATCTGGGTGTGCGTTTTTAATGGGGTATATATTATACTTTTAAAATGTTCAGGGGGTAATAGGACTCCCGTAAAGAATAAGTGTGTAGTTGAGAATTGGATAATAGATTAGAGGGGTTTTAGACCATTTTCTCCTGAAAATATTTTAATATTTTGATATTTTGCAGCCATGGAGGCTAAAGGACAATGCAAGGAGAAATGAATGAAAAAAGATATCAAAAATACTGAAAGACTACAAAGCTCTAAACTGGCGGTCGCCTAAACATAAGGGCGAATCGCCTAATAAGCTAACATCGCTGACAGTATTTGATGATCAAGTGTCAAAGTAGCTCGGCGAAGAGAGGTCACATCGGCGATTCGCCGAATGAATAAGGGCAATCTCAATTTCACTGCCGAAAGTCACAGGCTGATGAGTAAAAATGAAGACTAAACTAGGCAAACAAGGTGGAATTTGGCAATCTGCTGATCGTGAAAGGCGGACTCTGTCGAGTTCTCCAACTGGGGTTCAAATACTTGAAGCCTGAAGCTAGGAAAGGGTGAGCTGAAAGATACAGTGGTGTCTCACTGATTGAGTTTTGCGAACTCGACTAATGTCTCCGAATAGGGTGCGAACAAGATCTTGGTTTAATTTTGGGAAAGTATAAATAGCTTTGAAGAGAGAGAAAATGTAACTTTTGACATATTTGAACTTTTTAATAGAGAGAAATAGAGTGTTTATCCTTGTTCTTAGTTTATGGGGTTTTGAAAGACTTTGTAATAGACAATTAAAGGTTGAAATCAAAGTGGGTGTTGAAGATTATTGCTTAATTTCAACACATTAATAGTTGTTCACATCATAGGTATAATTTCTTTGCCTTTTATTATGAGTGACTGAAACCCAAACTCTAGGGGTGTGACTATAGGGTTGGGTATTGATTTAATTTAGTGGATACTTTACTTTGCTCTATTTTATTGTTGTTCTTCCATGGATTTGAGTTGTTTAGCATGAATTTAACTATTAGGATAAGGTGGCCAACTTAATCCTAGCCTAGATCTTCAATTGGTGCTTGAAAGAGACCAAATAGAAGTGGGTAAATAGCTCAATGCTTGCAATTTAGGTTTAATCTCTAATGGTCACTTCTTCTAAAAAGAGAGTTTGTTAGTAAGGTATTGGGTTGACTTGTGAATGACATAGCTGAGACCGAAAGGAGATTATATGATATGGTGCTATGAGATCGAAAGAAGATTAGTGTCATTACAGATTGCTAGCTTGTCCATGATTGTTTAGCTTTATTGAGCAAGTAATTGCACCCCTATTTGATATCAACTCCAATCCCCACACCACGAGATTCAATCTTACTTGTCTAAACCCTTGTTTTATTTAGTAATTGGTGATAATTGACTCCAAGTTTCTTTGTTGAATTTGGTGGAATAATCCACCCATTTGCTCTAATCACTACAATGAATTAGTTGTATTTTAATTTCCTCATTGAATTCTCATCACTAAATCACTCCTTGTGGAATTCGACCCGGACTCTTTGTTGAGTAATTTTATTGACAACGACCACTTACTCTTCTAATCATTTTTAGAGTAATTTGAGCTTTATCATTCTTCATCTTTAGGTTTCAGTTCAAGAAATCAATTTAGGTCTTTCATTCCAGATATAAGAAAAATTATCAATAGATATCCTTTAATCCATTGAGTCTCAAGAAATGCCCTATATCCCAGATAACTAATTTCATGGAATTCCAGGGTTCATATGCTTGCATGAATTTTCTTTCAAAGTAATTCAGTTTCTACTCGTTACTAGCCTATCAGTATATGTGATTATTCCATGAATTTCAATATGTTTTGCTAAACTATAGTTTTACGAATCCTCATAATACAATGTGTCTTGAATTTTCATGTTTCAGTCAGTATGTAAGAGTTTTCATGATCAGTTCATATTCAGTATTCTCAGCATTTATGTATAGGATGCTTTTTTTAGATAAAGTGCCTACTATTTTAGAATCATGCATTCAGTATTCATGAGTCACTCAGTACTTTCATTATTATCAGATTTTTTAGCATTCATTTAGTTGAAAGAATTACTTAGCACTGAGCGGATTTTAGGGATGAAGGTTCACGGTCAGCATCCGCCTGAGACTTTTAGTAGCATTTCTTAAGTCTCTAAACTACATGTCATCATAGGTTTATGTAGCCCTTGTTAGCCCTATTATTAGCTTAGTGGTACCACGCCAATCATATCAATCTTTATACCCTGACAAGGTATATTGGACCCTTTCCGATGGAGATTATGCATCAAACTCCATATCTAGTTCACATGGTTATATGTTGATTTTAGTATCTTTCACAGTCCTGTCTCGCTCTCAGATATTGCATGATCATATATTCAGTTATTTCAGTTTAGTGATTATTAGTTACATGATGTTTTACTTGGTCATTGTATCAATTCATGTACATCATTTTTGTCTTTTAGATTTAGCAGGTTCAGTTTAGTATACTTGTGATGCATATCTCACATACTTAGTACATTCAAAGTACTGATTGTATACTTTTCACGCTATATTATTTTATAATATAAGTTTGGACGTTCAACATTCAGTCCACGGTTAGTACAACCTCTGATCAGCTCAACAACACGTTTGGTGAGTCCTCATCTTTCGAGGAGAACTTTTATATTTCTTTCAGTTATTTACTATCTAGTTTTCAGGCAGTTAGAGTTAGCTGGGGCTTTTCCTAGAAACTCGTTTTAGTAGAGATTTTCAGATAGATATTCAGATAGAGATATCAACTTTATGTTGTTTTCAGATGAACTCGCTTTGAGTATTTAGCTTTATATTTTAGACTACTTAGTTGTTTAAAATTTAGCTTCCGCATTCAGTTATCTTCAAATGTTAATTACATTAATTGTAGTGTCATGTCAGACCACAGGTTAGCTTGGGATCACTTATGTCTCTAAGCACCATATTGCGATTAAGGAGTAATCTCGTATCGTGACAAGACAGAACACAACTAGTTCAATTTGTCGTGTTTGGAATTCAAGCTTATTGGGCTCAATTATTAGTGTTTCATTCTATGATCCTTAAACATATTGAGGCCTATTCTCACAACCCAACCCATTGGGCCGTGCGAGCACCAACTCTAATGCCTAGATAAGAGCTACTCTTACTCCTAACGTGAGACATTAAATGCGGAAGTGAACAAAATATAAGCTAACACCCTATTTAATATAGAAATACTCAACTTGGTTAAAACAAAGTACTATTGTAAAGAATTACGCGGAACCTTCCCCAAGGCACTAGTCTAAAAAAACAAGAGCTTCTGAGAAATTACAAGATTCAACTTCCACCATAAGGAAAGAGAAGTAGAGGCTGTCGGAGATCATCTTCGTCTTCACCTAAGAAACATTACTAATCTAGCAACCAGACTATGCCAAGTGGCATAACAAGAGTAGTATAGTACAAATAACACGCATTGGTAGGCATTATCAGTCGACTCGAATCCACCACATAATATCATGCAAATAATCAAAGAAACATGAACTCAGAGATAACATTAAGACCCCAATCCACTCAGTCATCACGCTTACTACAAGTAGTATTACCTTGGAACTCATACACTCTATCTCAAGTCACCCTACCTCCTTCCACTGCCAACTCCATCATCTAGTCCATCCCACCCTTATATCAAATCATAACCTAACTCTCCTATTACATAGAGATTTCTCGAATATAAGATAACTACTAACTCTATTAACATGACTACTACCCTCCCTCGAGCTCTCATATCAACACCCTGACCATTGACCAATTTTGTAAACCACCAGTAAGACTCTTACTAAATCACCTTGACTCAAACCCCCTAATAATATATGTCTCAGGTCACCCAGATTGACAATACAATGCGAGCTAGTGAATAGGTCAAACTCCAGGCAACACCCAGATTTAACATTCATAAATATTCAATTAACGACATTACAACAAGTCATACCTGATTCTTTACACCTTTAAAGTAATCCGGACCACCAAAGAACCCTAAGATATTATCTACACTATTAAACATGCAATTCCGGTCAACACAAGAACCATCCCATTATTTAAACACAGATCCCGACCACTTATAGACCAACATGTAAAAATCACATTGCGAAGAAGTATGCCATGTTCACTTATGGAACCCACACACAAACATTTAATGTACCAGGTGTGGTACTCGAGCCAATCGTTAGTAATTTGTACTGGTATGGTACCCAAGCCTACCATATAATATTTTGTACCAGGTGTGGTACCTGAGCCAACCAATAATATGTACCATGCATGGTATCCGAGCCAATCAAGAGATATCTCATATCAAGGGTGGTACTCAAGTCAATCGTTAGTCACACAAACACAATCACAATCACAATGAAATACAAACACACTTGTAAATACCAATAAACAAACACCTTCATTGCATGAGATTGTCAATAGTTCATCATTTTACATTCAACCCTTATGTTTTTCCCAACATATATTGTACATGTTTCATTTTAGAGAGAGTTAACATGCAAACATACATAAACTTGGAAAATAACAACCATCACCACCTACTCCCGGCCAACTCTTTTTGGAGAATTTCTAGCTTGGAACCCGATTACCCACAATGCACTTTCCCCAAGGATAACATCCAACAATCATGACAAGTTCAACATTAGCTAATCTAACTCATTATCAGACCAAACTATAACTAACCTCATATTCAACCATTCAGACTCCGTGCCCGAAGGCTTAGACATGCAATCTTCGACAATCTACAAGATATGATATAAATAAGACATGTTTAACTATTCAATTAAAAATCTTAGCCTACCTGGATGCTAAGAGACTATTGAATAACTCTGAATACGAGCTTTTGACTTCGTGGGAATGAATCCTGACTGACATAGACCGAAAATACATGAATTTGACTTATTTTGAGCTAGAATCCATCCTCTATCTTGTGCCCAAGCTTGGAGAGGAGTAACCCTTATCTATTTTACTACTAAATAGAAGGAGGAAAAATAAAAGAATCCGTATTTCTGAGTTGTTACCCCGCTATAATGGTTGAGATGCCGCCACAGCGAGAATATTCCCTCTATGGCTGGATGACATCAGCTCAGGACAAATTTTAAATTCCAAAATCTTATCGTGTCACCCCAATTTTAAATTGATAATGTATTTTAAAAAATTTTGAGACCCAACATGAGGTTCCTTTTGAATAACGACAGATTAGGTTGTTACACCTATTGCAAAAGCTACATCTGGTAAGGAACTAATACTATTACAAAAAGAGACTTAATAACATGGGACAAAATGTGCCTCCCCAAGTCAGCAGGTAGACTAAACCTTATTAACCTCTAAATATGAAACAAGGCAACAATGACAAAGACATGTTGGAACTCAACTCATAAAGCTGATAAGCTTTGGATAAGATAGATTCACATATTTTACATCAATAGCCATTAGTTCATATCATCTCCACTACCACAACAGACATCTTGGATGGTTAAGAAGATTATATCAGCCAGAAGCTTACTAGAACAAACTCAACTTCTTGGACAAAGTAAAGGTATGATGCTTGCAATTGTAACAAGACTTAAATCTAGATTCACACTTTGGCTGCAGCTGCCAAAAAACCTCACGACAACTGATACATCAACTAGATGGGGAAAAGAGGTTGACCCGAGGTATAAACTCTATCAAAGAGAGTTGGAGTCGAGAAATCATCTATTTGCATCCTGCATGTTCCCTCAAAGCATGTTTCATAGACTACTCAATTGAATAAACATAACAACATATTGAGCTACTACAATGGGGCAACATCTTGAGTGGATTATCCAGAACACAAAAGGCAAGATATATAATACTCAAATCCTGAATATGTGCATGCAATGTGGATGGAGAGTAATCAGAGAACTTTTGAAGACAAAAATAAGTAATGGATAGTAATAGCAAAAGAGATAGCGCATATAAATAATGTGAGAGCCCCAATAGTCATTAAAGCTAAAATACAACAATTGATGTTAGGTGAGAATGTAATTACTTATTGCAGTTTAGTAATAAAAATGTATGCATTTTTTTTATATTAACTTAATACCAAATAAGAGTAAATTATTTTTGTATTGACTTAACTAAAAATAAAATAAGAAAAAAAATAAAAGAGTCGAAAAAATTGTAAAAAGTTAAGGCTATAAATAATTTTGTGCAAAATCTTTAGAGCCCGTTTGACTTAACTTAAAAAAAATAGTTTTTGAAAAGTTAAACTTAAGTAACTTCTAAGTTAAAAAAATAAAAAGTAGGGGAGTACCTTCTTTTGACTTTTAACTTTTTTTTAAAGTCATTTTAAACTTATTTCAAGTTATTTTTAACTTTGTGAAATACTCCCAAAAGCTAAAAATGACTTAAAAATAGGTTTGACCAACTTTTTAGTCAATCCAAACATGCTCTTATTATTGGATTTTTTAGATTTCATAAATTTTACTTTTTTGCTTTCGGACAAATTCATTACTATTTTAGTATAATGTGTGTTACTTGTAACCATTTATCATTATATTAATCAGAATATTTCTTTCAACTACGATCCTAGTACTGAATACATAGTTTAACTAATGCCTAACTATAAGTAATTGGACTTTTCTAAAATATGTTCATTATCATACAAAAATCTTTAATGTAATTTCTAAATATATTAGTCTCTATCCAACAATTAAGGAAACAAAATTCAAACCAAAATCTGTGTATGTATTGTATCTTGAAATAAATTAAGAGTTCTTTGAGCTTAATTTTGAATTTAGTCTAGATCTTAAGATGTTTGGAACACTTGAATGATCCCATCTTGTAAAAGATATTTGTGACGTTTGATATACGAGCTACCTTTGACTTTTTATTTGAATTCTGATGTCTTTTCTGAATTATAAGTACCACTATTTATAATTATAGGAGGAAAGAGTTGTGATTAAATTACACTTTATTTTTATTTGATTTGATTTGATTAATTGACTTGAATCACTAACCAATTTGATTAAAGTAGTGAAGTGGTCACATTTGGTTGAATGTAACATAACATTTCTATACGCGATGCATTTATTGGCAACTGATTTGGATAGGCCATGTCCTTTTGACACGTGACATTACCATATTGGATGTGACACGCTGAATATAAATTATACATATAATTTTTTTATATATAAGCTTCTTCTCTACACTTCGTTCTACCTCACAACGAATCACCTTTGTGACTTTGCGGCGCCCTGACCCTCATATCTTCATATCTTTATTGGAATTTCATATTAAAATTTCTTTTCATAATCATTTTAACAATCGTCCACCACATCCATTATGCATGTACCTTCTTCTCCACATCAAGATGCTCCGCCTGTTTGTCGCAAAAATTCACTTTCTCTTTCTGAATGCAAACCTTTCTCCGAAGAGGCTTTAGAAAAATTCAAAAAGACAAAATCGAACAAGAAAGGTGACACAATTGAACCAACCGTCAACATGGTTCTTCCAAATAAACTATCTTTTGGCAAAGACCTACGTCCTTGGAAACTGTCGACGAGGAAAATTAGGGACCGTGACAAACGGGCTGGTGATTATGCATCCTCAATTCAAACTGCTCACCTCCCCATAGTTAAAAAAGATTGTAGATGGGGTGACGACATTGCGGTACACGCCCCTGGTAGCTACGAAAGGGTGACTTTTGAGAAGTTGGACCAGTCATATGTATACACTTATCCTTTTACTCCTGGATTTGGCAGTCCATTCATTGACGAAGTTATCCTCAACTTCTGTGTTAAGTACAAGGTGTGTTTGGCTCAAGTTGGGCCATCTACATGGAGAGCAGTCGCCTGCCTTTGTTACTTAGCCAACAAATCTGGTTTAGAATTCACCCTGGATCATCTGATCCTCCTTTACTCTCCTAGAATTTTTCGAGATGGAGTTATCAACGTAGTTAATCGAGGAGAAAGAGCTATCCTCTCTAGCCTGGATGAGGATAATGATCGAGGCTGGATGGAGAGATTTGTTGTTGTCACCACCAAAGACATAATTCCGAAGACCAACATGTCGTTCCCAGAAACATGGAATTCTTCTCGTAAGTATTTAATACCAAATTAAAATTTCTCATTTTCTTCCATCATTACTTCTAACCCAATTGTAATTTTTTTACTTAGCCACCGTCTGGAAACCCTCCATGGATGTAAACATATCTGACTGGGTTCAGTCCATCCTAAACATTTCAGAGAAAGAACACAGGACTTGGAAAGAAATTTCCAAAGACAAGAAATGGAAGGCCAAGAACCATGGTACAATCTTTTATGTATTTCTTTTGTTCCAACCTCCATTCATTATTTCAATATCTATTGCTAATGTTAAAAAAATTCCCATAGGCCTTCCGAAGGGGTCCTCAAACTTCCAAGCCATAGAGATCCCCCTAAATTCAAAGGAAGCTGGAGGGAGAGCACACATCCTCCTTACTCACAAGAGGCCTCAAGGGCAAGAACCAATAGCTAGCGAACCTTCCTCAAAAATAGGTCTTCAGCTGCAGACAAAGAAGCAGAAAAAAGTAAAAATCTCGGGTGAAGAAGAACACATCTATGGCTGGGGTGCTGTAGTTTGTCCAATTGAAAAGGAATTAGAGGTTCTCAAGGATGATGATGAAGAAGAAGGTAAACTAAGGCAGGAGAATAATTCCTCAGTTTGGGCATCTAGTCTTATCGGAGTCGTTCAACTTTTTGAGGAATCTTGCCTCGTCGAACTAGTAGATTCAACAACCAGGCCTCCATTTGAACCTTCCAATCTAGAATCTATGACCCTGAGCTCCACTATTGTTACTACTTCGAGCGCCACTCCGGTGAATGTTCTATATTTTTCTTTTACTATCCTACCCTAAAAGAAGCGCTCTACCTTATTGTAGCCTTTCCTTAACGGATCCATTTTGACTTGTATTAATTTATTCCAAGATCAATATATTATTTTTTTTATTCTAACCTTCCATTCTTTGCAGGCTAATATGCTAACTTCCAAAGACTTTAGAAAAAGGATTGAGGACAAGAAAAAGATGCAGACTGAAATTGATCAGCTGAAGGATCAACTTGCAACCTTTGAAAAAATCAAGTTTAGTACAGAGGTTAATCAGTTGAAGAAGAGCCTCACAGATCCGGAGGCTGACCTCACCTCATTTGGGCATGAGACAAAGGCATGCAATCAAGAGGTCGTCCAACTACGCTCAGAAGTGGTCGAGTTGAAAAAAGTGTTGGGCCCGTACCTAGAAGTCCTTACTGCTTATGAGAAAAGAGAGTCTAAGCTAAAAGAAGATCTTCAAGCAAAAATCGAGGAGCACAATTATTTAAAGACGGAACTTGCTATTGCTCAGGCTCAATGTCTGAAACACGTGGAGACCATAAAAGAGTTGGGTGAATCCCTCTCAATTGTGAGAGGCAAAAATTGATTGAGGTTCAGTGCCACAGAAGTGTCGATACATATGGTGGTATGTGTAAGTGGTATTTCTTTTTAATCTTAGTCAACTAACATTTTTTTATTTGGGTAAATATATGATATGCCTATATATATATATATAGTGGAAAATGGAATTAAAATGACTGTGTATATGCCCTATTATACTAAAGGCTTGTTACATACTTCTAAGAACTATTTTATCCCAAACGAAGCACTGCTTTGTGAGAAGCGGTGCATCCAAGGAATTTGATCATGTATAAAGTCCTAAACGATGTTTGACAACAAGAAAAGTGACTTGCATGGCATCATTGTTGACCGATAGATATGATTCAATGGGAGTACAAATCAGGTTCTATCTTTATTTTCCTTATTTATTTCTTTTTCTATTCTTCATAAGTTATGAGATTTATGTAACACCTCGGACTTTGAAAAAGGTTAAAAACGGTTAAAGGGCATGTCCACAGTCCTAAAACAGACCATGGACCCCTCACTGAAGCCTAAACGGCTCGTGAAAAGGACCACGGTCCGTTTAGGGAAGAGGCCCAATCGTTTAAGGTCTTCCAGGGGAGGAGTCCACCTGGACGGACCCCTAAACGGTCCATGAAGCCTTGGACGGCCCGTTTAGGGGAGGCCTCCCAGCTGTCTAGAGTTTCCAAGCATGGGGTCTCCTAGACGGTTCCCTATACGGTCCGTGGGGCTTTGTACGGACTGTCCAACCCTCTGTTTAGATAAGCTCATGAGTTTTTAAGTTAAGGCCAACTTCAAACGATCATATTTCTCAGCAAAAAATGAATTAAGTGTCCCATGACCTATAAAATTAAAGGTCTTTAAGTCTTCTTTCCAACACCACCAAGTTTGCCTCAATACGAGTTTGGAG
Organism: Solanum appendiculatum; assembly: GCA_018342035.1. Lineage (NCBI taxonomy): Eukaryota > Viridiplantae > Streptophyta > Magnoliopsida > Solanales > Solanaceae > Solanum > Solanum appendiculatum. The sequence goes on along the minus strand of JAGDQO010001042.1, from coordinate 586,837 downwards.
TAAAAGGTTATACCCATTTTAGTGAAGCACTACCGGGCAAGTGAAGCTTGACGACCAACTAGACGGCCCTTAAAGTGTTTCACGGGCCGTGAAGCCTTAGATGGTCCGTGAAACCCCCCTTTTAAGGCATCTTTTTAGTTTTAAAAGCTGGGGTCGTTTTTGTCTTTCCCATATGCTTTTGGTACTTAAACTACGTCGTTTTAACCCTTATTTTAAGCCTAAACCATGATGTTTTACACCTAATTAAAGGCTTAGAAAGTGTTAATCAGTTATTTTACGTTCATTAACACTTCAAGCCATTAGAACAAGGCTCCAAGAGGAGAAAAGCTAGGGTTCAAGCGTTCTTCAAGTTTTTTCGATTTCGCCAAAGAACTTCGTTCTTCCAGATATGTAAGGCTATCGTAGTGTTGGACTAGTTCGTCCTCATGCCCTACATCTAATTTCAAATCAGTAAAAGAGTCATCTAGGGTTCTATCCTTAGATTTGAGTTTTCTTGAGATGAGTTGATATTGAGTTCTAAGTTCTTGAGTTGCTGATTATTAGAATTCCTATTTCTAACCATTGAACTGTCGCACATTATGTATTGTGATTATTGAGTTGATTGTTCGTGTCTATTTTTCAAAATGAACCCTATTCTTGAGTATTCATTGAATTCTTGTTAAGAATCTTTTAAACAAGACATTATTGTTTAAATTGAGTTTTGAAGAAGTAAAGAGCAGTTTAAGAAAGAGTATAACGGAACTAAGTATTTCCCAAATGTTTCATTTTTACATGAAGAAAAAGAGTAGACTTTTCTTTGAGAAAGTTAAAAGAGTTTTTAGAAAGATTAAGTACAGAGCAGTTACCTCTTAAAGAGGCCCATTTTGAGTAATTATCTCAACCCAGAGAATGTATTTTTACATTGAGCATAGAGAAACCTTGTCTTCTAAATGAGCAATGAGTTTCAGAGATATTTCAGAGCAGTTACCTCTTTTAAGAGGTTAGTTTGAGAAATTACCTCAAACCAGAGAAAGAGTATGTTTTAATACATTTGAGCAAGAGTATATATTACTGAGAGTAGTATTGAGCACCGATATGGGGAAGAGTTCAGACAACTCACAGCCCCCATAAACCATGTCTTGCCAACATGGGTACAAGATCATACTTTTTAGATGAATCCTTATAGCTTAGTGGATCTACTTAGTTGAGAGGTCCTATGCCCCGGCACGGTATAGGACAGTTCTGGCAGCGTGGGCAAGCCACTGTATCATCACGTAGCTCATAGTGATAGTCGTCGGTTAGAGAATCTCCCAAATAGAGTTAAAGTGTATTTTCATATATCACTTTCTATGTTGAGTTCAAAGATGAGTAAGTATTTTGTAAAGATTTAAATGACTTAATTCCTTTATTTCTTTACATCCAACTTGAGTACATTTTATCTATTACAGTCCTTTCATTCAGTTATTTCTCTTCGGCTATATTATATACTCGTACATTCCATGTACTGATGTCATTCGACCTGCATATTTTTATGATGCAGATACAAGTGTTCAGGATCATCAACATGCACTTTGTTGAAATCACTTAGCACTCCCAATTACCTTTGGTGAGCCTGCTTGCATTCCGGAGGATCCTGCTTTTATTTCTGTTATTAGTTAGTTGAGGTGCCGTGGGTCTTGTCTTGACACCTATCTTAATGTTAGAAGCTTCATAGATAAATAGATTTGAGGAGTCTCTCAGTACTTTCTTTTCCTTTGAGTTGTTTTGCAAATTATTGACATTACTTTGAGTATTTTCCAGACCTTATGATATAAGTACTTTGAGTTTTGAGGATTTATTTTGTTTTAAAGCTTTATTCTGCTTGAGTAAGTCTTCCACTAAGTAGTCAGCTAGGCCAAGGGTTTGCTTGGGGACCGGCAATGGTTCTCGAGTGCCGCCATGTCCAGGGTGTAGGCTCGGGGCGTGACAATTTATTTCTTAAATGTTAGGATAAATGTTCATTACGTGATGATTGCAGAATATATTTTTATTATGTTTGGAGACTAAAAACTTTTGTAGTTTTCTACTCCATGTGAAATTTGATTGTGTATGATTTTTGGAGACTAAAAATTTTGTAGTTTTCTACTCTAGATAAATTAGATTGTGCATTTGGTTCTAAGAATATAAAAACTTCACTTAATACATCAGTTTTGTACTTTTGGTTTCTGGAGATTAAAACTTTTTGATTTTCTACTCAGTCTGAATTTAAAACTGATTTGAAGTCATAAAAACTTCATCAACATTCAAAGTTCATTCGGTTGACGATTTGAAGAATAAAAAAACTTCATCGTTAACTAGAAACAAGTTGTACAAAGTTTCAGTCTTTATTGTTAGTATTCTAAACACTAAGTAGTTTGTCTAATTGTGACAGAAAGGAAAAAAACTAGTGACATTAAGTCAGTGATTTTGTGCCTGCAATAAGTGCCTTTATAGAACGAACTTTGACATTTTGTAAAGATTGTCAAAGGAAATTGAAGCACTGCATTTTTTTTGTAGAATATTATTTTCAAGAGAGGTTTCATGCTGCCAATGTTATTTTGATAGTATAAATTTGAAAGCGTGAAAAAAGAAATATGTGAAAAATTATTTTCAAATACTTGAAAAATATTTTTCAGATCATATTTAAAATATGGGGGTTCTTTGCTTGTGATAAAGATATAATTAGACTTAGTGTCTAATTTAAATTTGGAGCACAAAATATGAAATTCAATGACATTCTTATATTATGTTAGACCACAAAATTCTTAGAGTATATTTGATATTGTGGTCGTTGAGTTTCTCTTGTACTAGTACATGGTATGACTAGTATGAAACTACCAAATTATACATACATACATACGTGTATATATATATATATATACTTGTTTAAAATAGTTGTGTTCTTTTATGAAAGAATGTCACTTAAAATGTTGTGATTTTTTCATGAAAAGATTTGTCTATTAAAATATAACTATTTGTATAGACATGAATATTTGTGGAAAGGCATATGTCATGTTTGTGTTGTAAAAAAATATATTTGGGTCATATTACCCTTATTGGACCGGATGACACTATGTTCATGGGTAATTCTATAACAACCAAATTGAAGATTATGGAAAGGTCCTTCTGAAAAGGGCATCTGGCATGGTGCTGCCTTTAAACAATGTTTGAATCTGACAAAATTGTAATAAGTAAGAATAAAATATTTGTGAGAAAAAGTTACCTCATAGAGAGTCTTATCAAACTCAATATTTCTGATTGTTCTTACTTGCTTGAGTCAAACTATTTGTGACATGAACGCTTGAAACTTGTCAATTACAAAATCTTGTGAAAACTGATCAATTTAGAAGTTTAATCAGTTGGAAAAATGATTAGAAGTGATAGATGTGGAGAATATGAAGCTCTTTTTGCAGAAATATGTTTGGAAAATGAAATCATCCATCAAATTACTGCCCATACTCACCTCAATCTAATGGAATTGCGGAAAGGAAAAACTAAACTTTGAAGGAAATGTAGAGTGTTCTTATAAGTTCAGGTTTATCATAAAACTTGTATGGGGAAGCTATCCTCACGACAAAAGAAAATAACAAAAAAATTTGTCTATTCAGAAAGGAGGCAACAAAAAGTTTCTATTCCATATGAGAAATGGATTGGAAGGAAATTCAACTTGAAATACTTCAAAGTGTGAGGGTGTCTAGTCACAGTCCAAGTTTCTATTCCTTAAAGGGTCAAAATAGGATCTAAGGCTGTAGACTGTGTTTTCATTGAATATGCTACAAATAGTATAGCATCTTAACTTTTGGTTCATAAGTCCAAACGTTCGGATATTCATGACAATATATAAATTGAATCAGATAATGTTGAATTCTTTGAACACATCTATCCGTGTAAAACTAAACTTGAGTTGTCTAGTGAAGGGTCTAAATGACTTTGGAAAGAATCAAAGGAAAATGTACTTAATAAAGAGAATTTGAGGCGTAGAAAACGTCAAAGGAAATCTACTTCCTTCAAATGTAATTTTGTAACATTTCTTCTTGAAAATGAGTCTCATACATTCAAAGAAGTTATGTTTTTTATGGACTCAATAGTGAGATTGATTCAATCTTAAGTAACCATATTGGAAGTTTGATCTTCCTCCAGGAAATAAACCTTTGGGTTCAAAGTAGATCTTCAAAAGGAAAATGAAAGTTGATGGAATAATTGACAAATATAAAGATAGACATGTTGCCAAAGACTTTAGACAAAAAGAAGGCTTTGATTGTTTTGACATATACTTGCAAGTAACTAGGATTACATCCATTCAGATGTTAATTGCATTAGTTACAGTATATGGCCTTCAAATTCATCAAATGGATGTAAAAATAATTTTCTTAAAGGAAGAATTAGAGGAAAGAATTTACATGGAATAACTCGAGGGTTTTGTGGTTCCTGATAAAGAAAAGAAAGTGTGTGAACTTGTTAAGTCACTTTATGGACTAAAACAAGCACCCAAACAATGACACGCAAAGTTTGATCAAACTATGGCAAATAGATTTAAGAATAATGAATGTGATAAATATGTTTACATTTAAGACACTTGAAATCACAAGGTTATTGTTTATTTGTATGTTGATGACATGTTAATCATCAGTAGAGACACTAATGACATAAAATGCTACTAAACATATGCTAGAAAGCAATTTTGATATGAAAGATCTTGGAGTTGCTGATGCGATCTTAGGTATAAGAATCCTTAGGACTCCATAATGTTTAGCATTGTCACAACCTCATTACATTGAAAAGGTACTTGACAAGTTCAATTGACTCACAATTGGATTATGCTAGAGTATTGGGAAGTATGATGTATATCATGAAGTGGACGCGACCATATATATCATGTGTTATTGGCAAGCTGAGTCAGTTCACAAGTAATCCTAACCAAACTCAGTGGATGGCAATGAGACGAGTTTTGGGGTATCTGAAGCATACATAACACTATGTCTTGCATTATAATAAATATCATGTCATGATTGAAGGATATAGTGATGAAAACTGGATCACCAGGTCAAATGAAGTAAAATCCATGGGTGAATATGTATTTACTCTTGGTAGAGAAGCAATCTATTGGAAATAATCCAAACAGACATGTATCGCTCACTCTACAATGAAATATGAATTTATTGCTTTAGATAAGGCTAGTGGAGAAGCTAAATGGCTCTGAAATTTCTTAGAAGACATTTCATTCTGGCCCAAACTTATGGGACCTATATGCATACATTGTGATAGTCAAGCAGCAATAGATAGGGAAGAGAGCATCATGTACAATGGAAAATCTCGTCACATATGACAAAGACATAATACAATAAGAAAACTACTCTCTAGTGGAATTATTACGATTGACTATGTAAAGTCTAGAGATAATATGTCGGATTCACTAACAAAAGGCCTAGCTAGAGAGGCAGTTGAAAGATCATCTAAGGGAATGGATTTAAGGCTTAGGATAAGTCATCATGGCGGTAACTCTACCTATTGGAGATCCCAAGAGCTAGGTTTAAGGATAAAATAAAGTTGTGACTGGCAGTTCGACATTATTAAACAACTCAATCCATTCTCATGATGAAGACAATGCATAGTAACAATGACAAAACATTAAGGCTTGTTAACGAGTTAATAAAGCTTAAAATTTTCTAATGATTTGCTAAGTTTGACAGATTTGACCAAATAGTGTATCTACGCAATAACACAAGATAGAAATTACCTATATAAGTGTGAAGTGTAAGCCTTTTCAAAGAAAATTATTGTAAGAGACTATTCTCTATACACTCATGAAACTAGGAGGTGTTTATGGCTGAAACGAACACAACCTAAGAACCATAAACGGTAAAAGGTTGATTGTGTGACATATGGTTGTCTAGGTATACACCAAAGCTCGACGGTTCAAATATATCAAATTTACTCATTGACCGAGCAGATCCGACGTATGTTCACTATGGAAAGTTCAAAAGGAGACCTACTTATCCAGATTCAATTAATTTTTGCTTGTGAAGTATAAACACCTGTCTGTTTCTTTGTTTTAGAGTCATTCCCCATTCATGTGGGGGATTGTTGGATTTTAAAAGGTGTGAATGGAAAATGAAGAGTGGTGACTTTTATGAAAAATTGTGACTTTGATGAAAAGTTGTGATTTTTATAAAGAGTTCTGACTTTTATGAAAATTTGTGACTTATATGAAATGTTGTGACCTTTTCGAAGGGTTGTGCCTTTTCAAAAGGGTTGTGATCTTTCCGATAAGGCACAATAAGCACATGTTCACACTATCCTTTGTTGTCTATAATAGAGGGATTTCCTCTCATTTTTCAATAACGAATTTCTAAACCTTTTCTTACACTACTAAATCTAGTATTCTAAGTGTACTTTATTGTTGTTGAGTGGTTCTTTGACACTGTGGTTTAGCTATCTGTTACACCCCAAAATTTCTAAGCTAAGGCCTGAACCATTCTTCATTTGTAAGAAAAAAATCGTATCGGGTGATTCTTAAGTTATTCTTAGGTGTTAAGGACAATTCTTTAGTGTGAGAATGGATTTGGATATGAATTAAGCTCACTAGAATCCCCTAGCACAAAGTTGAGTTGAAAGCTTCCTTACCGATTAAATTTTGATGTAAGATCCTACTTAGGTTAACTTCAAATAATCGTATCTCTCAGCACATAATGAATTAGGTGTCCCACAACTTATAAAATTAAAGGTATATGAGTCATCTTTCCAACTCCACCAAATTTGCCTTATTTCGAGTTCAGAGTAAAAAGTTATGACCGTTTTACCAGAGACTACCACAACAGAGTTTTCTAAAGCAGTGAACTACAAAACCCTTCTACGAGTCGGAGATTGAACTACGACCCATACTGTCAAGTTGTGTAAAAACTTCAGAGAGTCAAATTTTAAGTTTCAATTCCTACGGACCATCTACGGGTCGTAGAATCTTCTATGAGCCATAGTTTGGACCTGTATAATGAGTTTTTGAGCCTTAAATTCAATATAAATTCTACAGATTGGATCTATGGTCCGTAGAAACTTCTACGGGTCGTAGTTTGGACCCGTAAAATGAAATTTTGAGCCTTAAAATTCAATATAAATTTCAGGGATGGGATCTACAATCCGTATATCAAACCACGAGCCATAGATGGCCTCGTGAAAGGTTTTTGTCAGCTTTTTAAGAGGGGTAGCTCAGTCTTTTCTCACCCTTTCTAAGCCTAAACCCCAATGGTTTTACACCTAAATAAGGTTCTAAACAATATTAATCAACCCTATTATTCTCATTAACGCTTCCAAGTCTTAGAGCAAGGATCCAAGAGGATAAAGTTAGGATTTTCAAGCATTCTTCCAATTTCGTCAAGAACTTTGTTCTTCCACGTATGTAAGGCTACTCATAGTGATGGACTAAGTTATTTCTCACGTCCTACATCTAAAATTCATACATTAAAAGGTTATGTTCAGAGTCTTATCTGTAGTCTCTTGAAATTCGAATTTAGTTGTGTTTCTTATTCTGAATTCTAATTTCTTAACCGTTGAGATTTTGATTTCTATTATGCATATTGAATTCTAAATTGTTGTTCATGTTTCGTATCACATGAATCCTATTTGTTTATAAAAGTCATGTTTATAGAGATTATTATATGAGATTTCTTATACATCGATTTTAGACTTGATAGGTAAGTCTATAAGTATACGTTTAAATGCATGTTTTGAAAAGAGTTTCTAAAGAAAGAATCAAATGATTTCATATATACTATTTGACAGTTGAGAAAAAGAAAAGTATAATTGATTTTCATCCGAATAATACTTCAGTAAAGAAAAGTGAAAGTAAAGTAAAGAAATAGTCCATTTCTCTGTAAAGGGTGGTTGAGCGAAATTGATATGGTTTGTTTTGAGAGTAGTATCGAGCACCGAATTGGGTAAGAGTCTATTCTTAACTCGAAGTTCTATAAAATAAGTAGCCAGCGTTGGATGGAATCACACCGATTTGTCATGTGACTCCTCACTGCCTCTGAGAAGGCCTATTAGATGGATCCATAGTTACAGTAGCATTTTATACCCCGACAACGTATTGGATGGCCCTTGCAACATGGGCAAAATGTTATATCATTGCTAGGCTCATAGTAATGGTTATCGGTTAGAGAAACTCCCCATAGAGTAAAGTTTTCGATTCTCATATTGTTTTTATTGCATATCTTATTGTAAAATACAAATTGTTTTCACGACTTTTTCATATATTGTTTACTTGATATGTTTTCTGCTATCAGTTCAGTTGTTGTTTTGTTCAACCAAATTACATACTCGTACATTCCATGTACTGATGTCATTCAACCTGCATCTTTTTATGATGTAGATACAGGTATTCAGGATCATCAACAGGTGTTTCGTTGAGATCACTTGCACTCGTAGTCAGTTTTTGATGAGGCCTCCTTGCTTCCGGGGGACTCCATTTTCATATTCAGTTTCAGTAGTATTTGAGGTGTCGTGGGTCTTGTTCCGAAACCTATCTTGAACAATAGAGGCTTCATAGATAGACAGAGTTAGATGTTTCCATTGTTTTCTCCTATCAAGATGTTTTATTTAAACTTATGAATTATGTAAGGTATTTCAAGACAATGTCTTAAAGCTTTTCTTTAAATATTTTAAATGCTCATCTATTTAAGCTTTTACGTATCTTATATAGTCAAGTGAGTCATAGCTAGCCAGGTCAAGGGTTCACTTGGGGCCAACAATGGTCTCTGAGTGCCGGCCACGTCCAGGGTGTAGGCTCGAGGCGTGACAGTACCGATACACCGGTGAGTAAAATCATTCTATCTAGGAGGATTATTCCATTAACCTCGGGTACTTGAGGGAAATAATTTCCTTAAGTACACACTGTGCATTCAGTGGGCTCAATTTTCTTCCTTGGAAAAAATATTTTGTAAATTTTTTCTAATCTGTTTCAGGATCTGTTTTCTTTACTGATTTTAAGTTTCTAGTTTTGAAAATATTCTTTAAACTTTGTTGTTTCTTACCAAATTCTTCGAAGTTATTGTTCTAAGTGTTTTAGAAATACAAGATGAACAACAATATATAGGTCAAATCTTACTTTATATTTGTATATATAATATTTTGAACCTTCTTAGAATCAATAATTATCCTAGCATAGTGGCAAGGCCGATATGCATGAAACTTCATAGTGCCAGGGTTCAATTCCTAGCGCATCACAACTTTGATGGCAATAGGACTCAAAAGTACGTAGGGAATGCAAGATTTGTTGGGATTCGAAAGTGATTAGGGCATCATGCGAAAGCTTACAATTGTAAATCATATGGTTGAAAAATCAGATGACAAATAAAAGCATATTAAAAACATATTATTGATATGGTTTGGCGAATTGGCCTACATATGAAAGCCTAATATAAAAGAAAATATAAAACTATTGAGAGAAAAATCTCTCCGTAAACAACTCTTTAAACGACTACTTGTGGATGCTGTTATTATTTTGATATGAGAAGAGGGGAAGAGAAATATATTTTTCTTTCGAGAAAAGTTCAAGCACTTATGGTAATACTTTGACTTTTCTTTAAGGAAAAAATAAAACTTAAAATATGGTAAGAAAATCAAGGCAAAATCCTAACAAGATTATATCCCTATAGAGTTACTTCTTTTTTTGTTTGAATTTATTATTCAAAGTTTGGACTCCCTTTATGAAATTTTTGACTATGCCACGGTTGAGTACCCTCTTCAAGAGATAAAGTTGGAAAGAAGAATATTCACTTAAGCAAGTGTTGGATAATCTTTGCAAATTGCGAAGAAGGCCTCTATCTCCCTCCAATTGTTAACTGAACAAAGAAAATCAAATCAAAATGAAAAGTTACATGTTTATCTTAAATCCTTTTGTTTCTACTTTATTATATTGGTTTCTAAGTATATGCTCAAGTGGAATTATTATTTTTCTCTAAATAATGAGATACAGATCATATTCTCACTCAAGCCACCGGGCACGATATTTGGATTTTGGAGTTAGCTTATATACTAGTTTTTATTAAGGACCTACTTGTTTCATTTGACTTGCAAGTTACAACAATAAAAGCAGCCAGAGAGAAAGAGAGAGAGAGGGGTCAAGAATTGCTAATAAAATAATTAAAACAAGAAACTTTATAAATGGTAAAAGACCTAACGCATAAAATATAGAAAATCTCTGTCTCGTTTTACTTTGCTCCTAATTTACTTGACACTCTTTATTTTACTAAATTATCTTTAATTCAATCATGTTTAGCTAATTTAAGTTTAACTAACATTACTTTATATAATTACTTAATTACTAAAATAATATTGGAAGAAAATAATAAATTTCTCTTCTATATTACAGCGGACAAGTAATAAAGGAAATTTTTTTTTTTGACATAATACATAAATGTGTCATTTAACTTGGTTTCAACTGATATGAGTGACATATATGCTCTCTAACTTTGAGTGAGCACAAGTAAACACTTAAACTTGTATAAAATTGAACAAATAGACACATTCGTCTTACGTGATGTCCTATATGGAAATTTTGTGTCTTACCTGACATCCTACATGTATTATGTCACGTAGGACACGTGTGTTGGCCAGAAACAGAGGTAAGAGCCGCCTCCAACTTGCCAAACAAGCTTATATAAATCACCTTCCAGGCAGAGAAAGAAACAAATAAAATGTCTGGAGTGAAAGGTGACGTAGAAGAAGGAAGTACATCGTCGTCGTCGTTGCTGTATCCCGGCATTGGAAATGAGGAAAATGAGCTTCGTTGGGGTTTCATTCGCAAAGTTTACTATATCCTCGCCTCTCAAATCCTCCTAACCACCGTCGTCTCTGCTGTTACCGTCCTATACGTTCCCGTTAACAACATCCTTCATGGCAAAACCATACTTCTCATTCTCCTCATTCTACCTCTCTTATGTAAGTCCATGACATTCAATTACTTTCCTTTCCTTTTCAGTCTGTTTAAAAAGGAATGTTTCTTTTCCGTTTTGGCAACTTTTTTTTTTTTTTTTAATTTTACACATAATAAGTTTGGTACATTTTACATTTTTATTTAGTAAAAGACTACAAGAATCAAAGTCCTCTTTATTTTCTCAAATTTCGTGTCAAGTCAAAACTAGATATATACATGACTTCATGGTCCATCTTATTAAGTAATTTTGTTCTTGTGCAGTGTTGTTGCCCTTGTATTTCTTTCGACAAAAGCATCCGTTGAATTTTGTTTTCCTTGGCCTCTACACTATAACCTTAAGTATCTCTATTGGTATAGCCTGCGCTACTACAGATGGTGAGTATTTTGAGGCTATATACTTATATGTTTGGGTAATTAATTTTGCTAATTGGAATCGATTATATGAATTACAGGAAAAATTGTGCTTGAAGCCTTAATTTTGACATCAGCTGTAGTTTTATCTCTTACTGGTTACACATTTTGGGCTTCAAAGAGAGGCCAGGACTTCAGCTTTTTGGGTCCAATACTATTCGCTAGCCTCGCTGTACTTGTCTTGACTGGATTTTTACAGGTTGGTCACCGAGTACCGATATATTCAATTTCGAGAGTCAAACAATTTAATTTTGACTATGAAATCTTTAAACAACTTTTACATGTCTTATTTGTATCTAATTCTGACTTTGCCCATAATTTAATTTGCAGTTGTTGTTCCCTCTTGGATCTACAGTGAATGCTATTTACTGTGCAATAAGTGCTATAGTTTTCTGCGCGTATATTGTGTACGATACGTACAAGCTGATTAAGAGATTTACGTATGATCAATACATCTGGGCTTCTGTCAATCTTTACCTGGACATTCTCAACCTCTTCTTAGACATTCTGCGATTGTTGAGGCCCCGAAACACAACTAACTAGGTCCACATTTCAAACAAATTTGTCGAAAAATGATATTGTAACATCGATTTCTCTACTCACATACGTACGTAGGAGTATTTTGTAAACAATTTCCTGTTTTGATATTGTCAAGGTATACTTAATTTCAAGAATAATCCAACTGTATAATAATTGACTGAGAAAATGCGTAGGTCTTCTTGTCAGCCTGTTGAAACCGTAATAATTATAAACTAAATACATGTGCTGGAAGACTTTTGCACCTAATTTTTCTGACCTGAATATTGTGCTCAAATGATTGGTTGCATCATGGGCCACTAGCCTAAAGTTATTATTATTGACAAGCTTCAACATATATAATTTTATATTACTAGTAAAAGAATTACCAATCTAAAATTGAGTTCTTAGTGCGTACCGCTCTACAAGCCCTCCATCGTATGAGTTTGTATCAAATCTTCACATTTTAATACAACAAAAACGAAGCATAATCTTGAGAGGAGATTGGTGGAGAAATATAGGAAAAAGGAGGACTTACATATATGGTATTTATTGATTTTGAAAAGGCCTACGCTAAAGTAATGAGGAAGTACTTTGGAAGTGTCCGGAGGCTAACGGTGTATTGATGGCTTACATAAGAGTGATAGAGAATATGTACCATGGAGCCAAAACTCGATGGGTTAGGACTCGGAGCACTTTTCAGTTAAGATGGGGTTGTACCAAGGATCAGTTCTTAGTATTTTTCTATTTACCTTGATGATGGATAAATTGATGTGGTCGATCATAATGAGGTGTCATGGTGTATGCTATTGTGAATAACATAGTACTGATTGATGAGACACGCTATGAAGTTAATGCTAGGTTAGAGAAATAAATTCTGAAGGCTAATGGGTTCAAGTTGAGCAACACCAAAAAATGAAATATTCAGGTGCAAATTTAGTAATGTACTGTATGAGACAAGTGTGGAAGTGAGACTTGACACGTACATTATCCCTAAAAGTTATTGTGAAATAGCATGTTTGGGGAGGATACAGTGTTATTTTGACACTCATGCTATCCCTAAAAGTTTACGGCCAATCACAAAAAATAAAATATAAGTTTAGTGGCTACACTATTTTAGGGCTATTTTAGTAAACTTGTTTTAGCGCTATCAAAAGTTATAAACACTTTGAGCTTAACTAGATGCATTCTTTTCGATAAGTCGTGAAAAATACTAGGTAATCTTTTTTCCACTTGAGCCAAGCAAATAGAAAAATATTTTACTATTTCATCTTTTAAAAAGGATCTAGTGATGTTAAGATCTTCTAGCTTGATATTCACAATTTTTCAAACTGATTCAAAATCGAATTTCCTTAAAATTGTTTGTGAATATGTCATAAGTAATAGTTAAAAATAAAATGAACAAAAATGTGAAAAATAAATATTCAGGCTGAGGTGTGAATATTTAGCTCTCAAAGATAAGTTAGAGAATTAGAATATTTTTCTGTGTCTCAACTCTTTCTTTCACAACTTCAACCTCATTGCATACTACAATATTTTCCGTACTTTTCATAATTCTCATCCTACAACACATGAAGAAACACCACTATTTATAGGTGTAAAAATTCTTTTGGTGATGGATAATTAGTGCTAGATCATGGCATTAGTGATCGTACGAGCTATATCAAATATAATTAACCACTTTCTTGTTACTTTATACTCACTAACATATGCACTTTAATATTTTAATTTAATATTAAAATACATGAACACCAACAACAGTATGTTATGTGCATAACTGCATATTACTTGTGTTTCGTCTTTGTCAAAGCATATGAGTGTATGGTTATAAATATAAAAACACACATAATGTACAGATATAAGAGTGATATATAATGAATTGTGATGTGTTTGATAATAATTTAGGGAGAAGAAATCAAGAGAACACTTATTTTCGTTACAGTCCGGAACTCTAGAGAGAAATGAGAATATACGATCCAATGGAGATGGCCATATATTCTTCATTTACATGTTGACCAAACACAAAAAACTCGGTAAGAAAATCACTTGTGTTCCATAAAAGTATTTTTTTCAGGATACAAAAGCACACCCTGAATCTAAAATTTTAAGAAAATATTTGCAGGAAAAGGAAGTGACTTATAGAGAGTGAACAACTTGCTCTTCCAGTTTGTATAACTTCAGTGGTAAATGATTTCTGTTTTTCATTCCTCTGCAGTCGAAAAGGACAACTTACATGTACAGGTATAAGGTGGGAATAAAGAGGTTTCTTGAAATTCCCATTTACGCTTTGACTTAGCTACAAAATTTGCCTCATTTGTACACTTATAAACAACTTTACTTAAGGAGAGCTTCCTGCCTGGTGACATCCACTGCCATAGTTTTTGCTTTCTGTAAAATGATCTCAGTTGCCCTTTCCAATATAAGCAAGCTGGAGTATGTACCAGACAAGCGGCAAAAGCAACCAACATTTTCAGCTTCCTTAAAGCAGCAGGTTGTATTTTGGCTACATGTTAACCAATCTTGCCAATAGAAAGATACATACATTTCATTCCTTGATTTTCCTGGCTATGTTCTTCCTATGAAGAGGCTCCACAGGGAACAGAAGTATTGCCAGTGACAAAGCGAATGCAAGACCAACTGCTCCACTAAATGGTTGAGCTGGAGAATACCCCGTGAACCATGGAGGGAATTTTGGTAGATAAGTCAAAACAAAACCAGTGTGTAAAATATGACTAGAAGCCAGTATCCCTGAACGCAGCCCAATTGGAAGGAAGAGGCTTTGGCTTCTTTGTCGAACACCTGCAAGAGCCAGTGACAATAGCCACAAGCTGGGCACTGCCCAAGGTGACCTGAAAAGCAAATTTACAAAATGAAACATAATCACTTTGCTGGAAATTCAGTTGCATAGCGGAAGAAAAAGGGTAGTAGCATTAAGAAAAGCAATCAATCGTACAGATAGAACTTTTTTGGGGTGGACCGAGGCCCGAGAGGGTACATCCGAAGAGGCAAGATTGACAGGAGGCATATGTATCCAAGACAAAAGAGCACCAAGTAGAACTAAACAAATACAGGGAAAAGATTCTCAGGATACCCTAATTCAATCATTCAATTATAGGCAGCTTGAAGAAAATGATGAATTTTTCCCCAGATGATCGAAGCTGAAATGAAAAACATAAAATAAAATAGGCAGCTTGAAGGACAAGTAACCTAAAAACTCAGGCTAACATAGATCCATGTCCAAGGCCAGATCAAGAATGAGAGCGCACCTTTGGAACAAAGCAAATGCGAGTCCAGAAATTATAATTCCACGATAATATCCCAGGTCTGCAGCAATTTCATCAGGCAACCATGACCTGAAAAGAAGCTCCTCAATAGTGGCAACACCTGTTGCAGTTGCAAGTCCTTGAACAAATAAAACAAATATCCGACCATACACCTTTAGCCAGGTTAAAGCTGCTGATGAGGATGGAGGAGCCATGGGAAAACAGAAATCAACACAGCCAATTAAGGAGTTCACAGAATATATTAGCAAAACAAGGATGGTTCCTCCAAATAAACCTTTCAGAAAACTCCGTACCTGCAAGAAAGGCAGGCAGCATCTCAGTAATGCAATTAAAATAGATTATCTTTCAAAGCTTCAAATATGTTACTTAGAGAAATATAAATATTCATGGCCAACATCATGACTGATACTTAAAGAATGTCAGCATAACTCATATTATGGTCTCATGATTAAAGATATAAACAGAAAATGAGGTACAACACAAGATTCTCCCCTCTTCCAATCCCTGTTACCATTGACACAAAAGGGGAAAATAAAGAAAAAGATCACTTGATGGAAAAATTATTGCTAAAAATATGATTTCTTTACCATATTTGATGAGAACTGTTTCAAATGAGCTGGATTGTGCTCAATGCGACAGAGCATTTTTGTAATGGAGAAACAGAGAAAGCTTAGAAAGAAGATAACGGCTGAAAGTAAAGAAGGAAAAGATAAGGAAAATTAGATTTCCGTTCAACATATCTGACATTGCTTAGTATTACAACAACATATAAAGGCCTATGCCTAGGCATTCACACCTAATTACATTGGTTAAAATGAAAATAAGTGCTAAATGTAGGTCAGATTGTAATAAATGGAAATTGAAATGGTTAAGACTGCAAGAGTGTGATGTGTTTCCAGAAAGTATGATTATCTCATTAAATTACAGCAAATATCTGTTCCAGATACTTTCCAGCCATATACTTTCCTTGACTGATGTGTTCCATTGAATTCCAAAAAACAAGAAAACGAGTAATTGGTGTTGAATTTAACAGTGTAAGATAATCTCAACCTCAATCGAGTGATGAGATCCCATTGAAGAGCATGAAGAAGTTAGAGAGAAGAAAGGGAAGAAGTCTTATTCACTGTAAAACAAAAAATATCTGATGATCCTTCTAAATCATAATTACAGTATTACAGAACAAAAGAGAGACTCGGATAGGCAAGGTGCTTCCTCAAGAAGTTGTTACTTTGTCAACTTTAAAGCATTAGTTGACTTTTAACAAAGAGAACTTTTACCTTCTGCATTGAAGTCATATCTAGTCCATACTGCTCAAGCGGTTTCTCATAGCCACGTATCCTTTTACCCCATAGAGTAACTAGTAAGAAAATAGACATGTAGAGGCCAATAATACAAATGATCTCAGCAGTCCTGGATGGCTTCTGTGTTGTCCAACTTTGCACAAGTGTGGGCAGAAATGGAACAACCACTGGTGACCATAAAACAAGCACCATACCAACAAATGCAAGAATCCTGGTACAAGTTCCAGAGTCGAGCAACATCAGTATGATGGCATGTCAAGCTGAGTGAAATGACAGAGAGCTCAGTCTAAAAACATGTTGACACATAGCTAAAATTTGCAGAATGAATGAAGGCCCCCATTGACTCTACTCACGAAATTAACATGTCAGTGACCTCACACTCTTGAAATGAAACTGAGACCCTGTAATTTTAAATTATAGGAGCATCTAAAGATGGATAAAAAGCTTGCTTGAAAGAGGGTATGTTGGTTTTTTAAAAAGATGGGGCAGCAAAAAAGGGTTGAAAATGTCTCTCAATAATTATTAAGCATATGAGGGCTTTAAATAGCCAACTTAAACACAAAATCAGCATAATTCAAAATTCAAAAATCATAAAATATCTCAACAACTAAAACAACCTAACAAAAATTTAAATTTCATTTATCCTAAACCTAGGCAACTTATTAGGCTAAAGTATACTGCAGTAACTGAAAGCAATTTTCAACAGGATCTGAAGTATACGGCATCTCAAGATCAACTGCACCATCCCAATTGTGATATTGAAGATCTGTGAATAAATAGCTGCATCTCTGCTTGTTTTAAAAGAATGACAAAGATCATCAGAGAGCTGCTGCTCACTAGGGAGGTCAAACGAATATATGTGGTTAAGAAACGGAAGTCCAGAAGGTAAACTACATAATTACTTGTTCCGAGATCCCCACATTCCTAAGACAAAGGCTCAATTACGAAGAAGAAATAATTTGATGCAGAAGGCTGTTTGTTAATTTTTTTTAAAAAATCACCCTGAAGGTGAATGCTGGGACTAGAGGTTTCTTCACTCGTGTTTTCATCCAGACTAAAGAAAGGGGTTAAATTAGGGTGATTTCCGGAGACTAGAATTTCCTTCACTCATGTTTACATCCAGACTAAAGGAAGAGGTGAAATTATGACAGAAGCCATGAAAGGTAATCACTAAAGTAATTCAGTCATTAATGCAAATGGAGGTATCTATTCAGTGCAGACTAAATTCACCCACCAATGCCAATAACTATGAGCAAGGGTCCAAATTTTGCCTATCATCATATCAGTTTCAGCATCTAACCATGTAGAAGAGTAAGAAGAAGAAACAAACAGCCAACATATGATTTCTTTCCATTCTCGGAAAAAGGTGTCGCTAAGTCCTGAAACATTCCTTTAGTTAATGCAGTAAAAGATTCAAATTATTTCATTTCTCAGTAAGATTCATATTATTTCCTTTAATCACAAAATTAACACACTGCCAAACAAAATCGTTGAGAGATGACTTTTGCTTTAAAACAAAGATTTTATCAATATGTGTAGTTAATTCTTTCATCCCTCACCCTAGAACATAGATAAAAGACACAATGCTTCTTTTTATAGTAAAATGATGCAATATCTTACCTCTGGAACAAAGGACGTTCAGCTATGCGCAGAAATGAGATGAGCCTGTCAGTTAGACTAATAGCACCTCGTATACCACCCCATAGCAATGCAACTTTTGAGACCAATTTCAGAATGCCACCCTTCTGTCCCAATTCCGCCAATATCGACACCAGCCTATTTAAGAAAAAGAGGATAACAAGTGGATTTTGAGAAAAAATTGAAGTAAAAAATAAAAGCATGATATGAAGATTATAACACCTTTCGTGATCCACTGCACCATCTTCTTTCATAGGCACCACAGGAGCAGCTACAGACATGGCTTTCTCAGCAAGGCTTGTGACTATGTTGTTGTTAGTTTTATCAATTGTTTCCTCATCAACCTTGCCCACTTCTTTGCTTTGATTCTTCTCATCCACAAAGGTTTTGGAAGAACCCTCAAAAGTTTCAGGATCCTTTAAGCAAATACGTATGATCTATTAGAGAACGTATAGGACAAAAAATGGCACAGATGAATTAAGAAATGGGCAGTATAAAATCTTAGCTCTTTCCTATACCTTTTAAGCATGAAAATACTCCTTATCTCCCCACCCCCCAAAAAAAAACATCTGAAAAAGAAACTATCAGATGGTTTACACCAAAAACACAGCTAAGAAGCCAGTACAACATAAAATTCCACTGAATTTTGCCCAAAATATTCATTGCATTCTGCTTAAGGTGAAGGTACACTCTGGTCTCTTTAGGCCATTAAAAGAATGGAAGTCAGTTCTTAAATGTCAAAAATATTATAGCTATGTCCCAGTTCATGAGTTCACTCCACTATATAGAGGCTAACGTTAATGCCCTCCCACTTCTTTCACAGGGTAAAGAATGTGAAACATGTGTCAAAGAAAGATATTCAATTGAGAGCTCTGGTCAATCTCTACAGAAAAATGGTGGAAAAGTCATTTTTTTATTTTGAAAAACGCTTGAGAGATTCAAACATGCCAAGAACTAGCCTAGATGGATTATGGCGATAACTCATAATGTTGAATAATTAGTAAGGTTGTCAGTTACCACAACCCTCTCTAAATAATACTCAACCAGCCAACTTTTATGTTGATTTTACCTGTTGATGGACAAGCAGTACCGATGCTCCGAGGGCAGCCGTAACAGCTCCAACCATAATAGAATTTCTGTCTGAACTTTCTGAATCAGCTGCTCCCTCAACTTGGCAAGCAGGACTCTGCAATCCATACAGTCCATTAGGACGCATTACATCAATCCTCTTGTTGGCTGTTGGGATAGAATCTACTTTCTCTAGTTCACTTATTTCATCAAGGATCAACTCTTTGCTTTGGCCATTTATTTCTTCTGCATATACATCAAAAAACTTTCTCAAAGCAGCCAAGCTGCAGCCTACAATAACTCCAACAGGCAATGCCCTTCTCAAATAACTAGTTCCCTGAACTGCTGATGAAATAGCATGTACAACATGCTCTGAATGAAGTGTACCCACTTTCCCTGAAGTACGGTCCTTACTCTTGATAAATGAAACAAGCTCCTCTTCATGCCCTACAGCCTGACAGATAGCATTTGCAACATGTTCCAGTTCATTGGAGAGTTTGGGCTGCATTTCCTCCAGGTCTTCAGCACTTACTTTCCGTCCGACTTCGACCTTTAAAGCGTCCACTATAATATTTCTTAAAAATAAAGCAGATCCATGCGCAGTGTCATTATCAACTTCAACATTCTCATTAGAGTTGTTTGAAGTCACACATTCTTCATCAGGATTCTGGTTTTCAGGGTCAAATATTACATAAGATGGTTCAATAACATTATCCATATTATTATTTTTCATAGGTGAATCATGCTGCATCTCCGCATGACTTTTTTCATCAGATGCAACACCATCAGATATGCCACTATTACTCCCAGTCTGCTCCAAAAGTTTCCATTGCCCTTCTTCTGGGAAGTAATAGAGAAACAAAGCTGTTGTGGTATCTAAATCTAATGGTTTGGTTATCACAGCCTGTGAACTTAAATAGCTTCGAAGATATTCTTTGTAAAGAGGATCTCCAGAGAAATTGGTATTCATGTAGACAGGAACAGTTCTTTGAATGTAATTCAAAGACTTAAGTGAATCCCCAGGTGGAAGCTCTCCATTGACAACATTTTTTCTCTTCAAATCACCTTCTGTGTGGTTTTCTCCGTCACTTTCTTGAAAATCGACGGCATTACTTTCAACTTTACCAAATAAATCTGTTTCATATTTTGCTTGGGAATCTGAACACACTTTGCTCTCGCTCTTCTCAACATCATCTAAATCGTGGTTATCAAGCATACGGTTAGTATTTTGATCAAGAACCTTGTCTCTGTCCTTAAGACCATCTTCATTATCCCCATCCTTGGTTCCACTTTTCTTAAGTCCATCTTTGTCATCTCCGTTCTTGATTTCACTTTCTGTGTTTCTTACCCCATCCAACTGATTAATCATATCTTCAAGTACATGAAATACACTATTAACTGCTAACTGAGTTGAATCATCAATTCCAGTCAGGGCATCCAGTGCTTGAGAAACATCAAAGCTTGGGGCATTGGGAATAATTTGATTTGAATTGGTCTGCGTACTTCTTTCTTCTCTTTTGACATTATCAGAACCTTCATTTTCCATTACGTTGGTCTCAGAAGGCGATGCCGTAAGTGATGTTTTATCATCTGTCTGGGGGGAAGATGTTGACTTGTTCTGATCACTACAAATATCAGCAATTTTTTCTTCCTTTTGTTGGGTAGAGATCTCTTCTATCAAGTCCGTCTGATATTTCCCACCATCATGCTGCACTTTGGATTGCTCAGCAATCACTTTCTCAGTGCCACCATCCACCTCAGATCCACTTGAACTCTCAACCTTAGCTCCGGCTTTTGACTCAATTTCTATGTAATCAGAAGTTAGGGCAGTTTTTTCTACAGAAAGACCTGCACTTTGATTGTTATTCTCCACATCATTTGTATCCTTATTGTCTAAAGCAGGAACTTCACTTCCATGGCTACTCATTGCTTGAGACTGACCTGTATCTACAGATTTTTGCACGTTATCCACTGCCTCAGGTTCTGAAACAAGCCCTTGAGAGTGCTTGTCTATGCTAGAGCCGTTCTTATCAAATTCATCTGAAAAATCACTAGCACTCGTCTTCGCATTTGATAAGTTAGAAGTTTCACTTCCACCATCTGTATTTGAAACTCCTCCATCCTTTTCTATCTTTGACATTGAGCTTGATGTCACGTTTGGAATATGTCCAACACTTAGTAGTCCATCAAATTTGAGATTTGAACCTTGATTGTGCAAAATTCCAGAGACAGCAGTTGTGAGCTTTCCACGAACATCATCAGGAACAGCATCTTGCAAAGCTTTCATTATTGTCTCCCCTTGACCAACAGCCGACAGGACCTGCCACAGTTTAGTTTAGGTCAGGTCTTGAAGATATGATAGTATTACCAAAGTTATCTAGTCTCTCCAATGAGTAGAGTCGGCTCAGTTTACCTCCAACATAAAAACAAATTGTTTCAACAAATTACCACAAGGTAACAGATAAGAAGTACCTTCTTCTTCTGTTCTTCTGTTAGTGTGTCAGGCACTGTCACATCAAGCATATTCATGACCACTTCTGCAGTCTGTAGCACTTGGCCTCTTTCACCATCAACAGGACTTCCAGCCTCCTCTTCTCTTGGTTCTGCATCATCAGCACTACCATTTTGTAAGGTGATATAGGGTTCTTGTAGCTGTCCAGTGCTTCGGAGATCTTTAAAATCTCTTCCAAATCTTTTAGAAATTGTTTCTTTAATATCTCCTCCTTCAAGTATTTTCAGTGACGGATCTAGGGAGCAACCATCTAAAGCATCTAAGTTCGGAAGATTCAAGAGCTTGTTTGATCTAAAACTTCTATCAGATGGTCCGCCCACAAGCGTAAGCTCCTTGGACAGATTAATGGTTACATCAACATCTTCCAGAAGAGGATGACGACCCTTCAAAAGTCCAAGCTCCACAGCTGTGAGCCACTGCTGTCAAGAATTTTGGGAATCAAATAAATAGGGGGTAATGGAGGAGCAAAATTGAACCATGACAGATGACAGTTATGATCGTCACCTCAATTGTAAGATACTGGCACCAAGATAGAGTTGATCTGCTATTTGTTGTTTCATTATGTGGAAAGTAAGAGCACAAGAGTAGGCTTATGTATGGGTTTTCTGCTATTGAACTGCGTGGAACAGAGAACAAGGGGGCTGACCCTTCATCACTCTGAAATATCAAAGAAAGCACAAAATTCATGATTGGTCCCAATTTATAATCAATTTGCAGGACAATGCATATAGAATAAACCATGTTGAAACTTGAATATAAGTTCTGGACACAGATATTTAACTGTTCTCTTTCTGATTGCAGCCGTTAACAAAATTTCAAGCCTGCAGGTGGTCTCTTGAAAAAGTGAAGCAACACCATCTTTTTTTATTGACACCAGATAATGAATGTTTTAAATTATCCAGAAAGGACCACAAGAGATTGCAGCCTCCAAGAAATATTTTATCAGGGCATTGTCCATCTCCCATCATATTCTTCCCTTTCCCTTTATATCCAGGGGGTAAAAGATTATTTAAGCATGCAATGCTTCATAGCTTTATGAACTATACAGAACAGAATCAAAAGAATATAGGGGTAACAAAACCCTGTGGTAAGTCATATCTTATGTCCTATATTCTAGACAGATGTCCAATTATATTATTCTGAACAGCATCCAACAACATCTCTTGCACTAACTCTCAGGCCACCTGGATGAAATTCAAAAACAAGATAAAAATGACCAAAATCATCCCTTAAGTTATGGGTTGGTTAAATTTGTCCATCTAAACATTATTCTGAACATAAAAATTCCTCTTAGTTCGCAAAACAGGGAAACTTTTAATCCATCCAAGCTGATTCCGTTCAGTATTAACAGGATAAACCTGACCCTTTCCCCACCCATCACCTTTTTTCTCTCTTTTTTTTTATATACTTTTTTCCCAATAAAACTCCTCTCCATCTACTGTGTATCTCCCAAAAATTTTACAGTGCTCTTTGTTCAATCCTAAGGGATTTTACAACAACATACCCAGAATAGTCCCATTTCTTTTGTTATTGGGGTTTCTAGTATTAATTGGAAAACTCACAGATGGTTTACCTTAAAAATTTGCACTTTGCACTATTAGTGTCTGTCACGGTTCTGTTCTCCACAGGAATGCCTTGTTACTCTTCCTTAAACTCCTTGATTGTTCTTTCACATTCTGCGACTCAAATTATTCCTTATGACCTTCAAAGTTGCTACCAGTGTGTGTCTTTAGCAACAAGGGAACTAGAGGTGCTTCGACATTCATCAAATAAAATAAAATAGTTAAAAGAGTGTAAAACACACTTAAACTATCGCAATTTTTGAGTTTCATACCTGAACTATTCAAAGTGTGAGTTCCTACCTGAACTATCATCCAATAAATTAGTGAAACACACCTCGACTAATTTCTGATGATGTGTGTACACTCTCTCTTTTGTTTAAAAGTTCTGCTACATGGCAATCCCCATGGAAAAATACTTCCACCGTGGCAAATCTAAACAAATTCATATTAGGTTAAAAGTTAAGATTAAAGGTTAAAACTATCACCGTATAAATTAATTTATTCCAACCGTGACATCCACCATCTTCTTCTCCGCCTTCTTAGGCATGGTCTCGTCTCTGTCGTGGCATCGATATCTCCAACTTTAAAGGGGAGAATTTAGGGTTTTAAGGAAGTCAATTAAAAATATATTTTAAAAAATAGTGTCAGCAAATAGAGTCTTTATATATTCCAGATGAACGAAGATTTTATGAACAAACGTGTGTAGAAGCATTTCTAGACAAACATTTGGTCTAGTCAATATCTAGGTGTGTTTTGCTAACCATTGGGTGATAGTTCAGGTAGGAAACTCACACTCTCAATAGTTTAGGTATGAAACTCAACAAAGGGAATAGTTTAGGTGTGTTTTTGACCCTTCACTAAAAATAAAAAGAACAAAGGAGGTGCTTTAAACATGAATAGCTTCTGGTCTTCGGAATCCAATTTTTTGTTCACAAGTGACTAAAATTCCTCAACGGCATCCAGGTATATCATCTCCTAGCTAACTGAGCTGAAAGAAGAAGATTCTATAGTTCTTCACCTTATATTTCTCCCCAAAGTACAGCAATTAGTTTTTAAGGATCCTTTAAATTACAGGCTCAGGATAAGAAATAGATTGGAATGAATAATTAGGCATAGCAGAATTTGGAATTTCTTTCCTACGTATTATTTTTTGAAACTGATAAGAAAAAGCAAAATAAAATGTTGATGACAAAAACTGGAATTATTTTCAGTGCGGAAGTGCACTCAGTTAATGACAAAAATGTTAATGGTGCTGCAGAGAGCAGATCTTGATAAGAATGAACATAGTGGTGGTCTTTGAGAACAACTAAGAAGCAAA
The DNA here is from genome assembly GCA_018342035.1 of Solanum appendiculatum. NCBI lineage: Eukaryota > Viridiplantae > Streptophyta > Magnoliopsida > Solanales > Solanaceae > Solanum > Solanum appendiculatum. Next base: position 562,300 of record JAGDQO010001042.1, on the reverse strand, counting down.
AGGCGGCAGGACGGGAAGGGGGAGGGGTAGTCTGTTAAAACTTGATGGAATTAGTTTGGATGGACGAAAAGAGTCCCTATTTTACAAAGTTAAAGGATTTTTAATGTTCAATGCAATATTAGAGGGAGAAATTTAAACTCACCATTTATTAAATGAACAAAATGTTACCTGTATAAAAAGAAGAGGAATCTTTACTTTGCCAACCACATCCCTTGTACTGGATTTTGCATAGAAATCTTCAATAGCATTAAATCCATAAGACACCATTGATATTGCTTTCTCAAAGTCCCTAACAGATGTTGCCAAAAGAGCATTTTCAACATCAAAGCCTTTTCCAAGACCTTGAAATAGTTCCTGCACACATTTTAGAGATGTTAAAGAGGTGTCAAGCTTTTATGGTATTCTTAAACATAGGGCCACAACATTCAGAGCGCTGCCTTATACAACAAAGTGAACATTGAAAAACCATTAAGCATGCGTCAAACAAAAACTCAAGATGTCAATCCTTCACTGACAGCTTTATGTAAAGACAGAGTTCTTTACCATGTTAGATCTCAATATATCTACTAAGCCCCGTGTGAGCTTTTGGTCTAAAGCAATGTGATAAGGTGTGGTTCTTGTTGCTTCCTCTAGGTCAAAAGGATTATTTATGCAAGTAGCAGCTGTAAGAGGTGTTTTTTCTCCAACCTCAGCCAGATACTTTGTCAACATGTTGGCGCCAAAACCCCAGGCCACACTCATTACTGTTGACCACGGCCTTTTCTTGTTGATAAATTGGACAACTGTGGAGATATCATCGCTGTCAGCAGCTGTAAATAACCTGCATAAATAAAGTAGTCATCTGTTCTTCCATTAGCTTATTACAAGAGACATGCTGAACGGCCACAACTGGAAGCAACAATTTTTAAACTATTCAGAAGCCAAAACCACAAATTCCATTTAAACCAGTGATTTGTTCCATAAACTAAAAAGGATAATCTCATTTCTGAACTAATAAGGTTTCCACACAAAAGTAAGGAAAGGCTGTGAAGAATGCTACGTAAAACCTACAATACTCCTTTCTTATTTTGATAACAAGCAATCCTTAAAGATAAACTGTGTGTGACAGCACCTAGTTAGTTCGAATGCCAGAAAGCTAAACAGGATGCTGCAGTTACCAGATTGAAGCACTAAAACTAATAGTAACAACTAACCAGTCAATGGGAAAAGAAACCAAAACTTAAATTCTTATATCTGCACCAAATCCAATACAATTTCTTATGATTATCACGAACAAACAGTAGTAGTTTTGCATTCAGTTCATAACAGGATGGTAATGCAAAATATATACTATGCTGCATTATGCAGAACAATACAAGTACAACACATGATTACTAGTAGAATGAGATTGCATTTCTCACCTGGCAGTTGTCAATGGTGAACCAGCACAACCTCTAGGATTCATGACAACAGGAAAACACCCTCTCCTCAAACTCTCAACAACAAATTCTCGAATATTCTTATCCATACTTCCCTCAGTAGTTCCCGGAACAACCAGCAAAGTTGAATCCAATCCATATTCTTCTTCCAAGTTCAAATTCGCCGGCCAATCCAACGACACTACTCCTCCATCCTCCGTACTCAAACACACTCTCTGATACAACAACTTCTCATCACAACTCTCATAATCCCTCACCTGAATTCTCCCACTATCTAGCCTCAGGAAATGCCTATCTTCCTTCACGAGCCTCTCATTCACATCCTCCATAAGGTCACTATCCTGAAACGATATCGACGGACAGCGTAATACAACAAATCGATTAAACGGCGTCGGACTAGTGAATAAGATCCATTCTCCGAGGTCCGAAACAGAAGTTTCTAAAAGTTTTACTGACGTTTGCGATTGAGATAGGTAGAGAGCAAAACCAGATACAAAACCTAGGGCTGGAGCAATTAAATCGAGTGAATTTACAGAAGGAAATTGCGAAACTATGTTCTGAAATATATTTTCTAATGGCATAGGATTTAAATTCATAATTGCGAGAACTGTATGACGATTATGACGATTCCATTTCAATCTCCGATGCTTCCATCGCCGATGAAGTGTTCTTCTACTGAGATTTCTCTGAAATGTTGAAGGAAACTGAAAATAACTGTTACTACATGATAAACTCATTGAATTGCGATGATGAGAATGATGTTGAAGTGGAATAGTGAAGGGAGAAGTAATCGAAAGGGTAGAAGCTCGAGAAGCAGCTAGCGAAGAGAAGGAGAGAAATCTGACGGTGGAGAATAACAGTATGGGGACTGAAAAAGTGCGCTCGTGGGCCAAGATGTGGGAGTTCAGTTACGGTTGAAAATGGAGCTTGTGGGTCCCACTTCACCAAAGACCGCGCAAAAGGGTGCTTACGTGGTGGAACAGCATGCGGTTGCTTGTTGTGTGCGCCTTCAAAAAAAATCATTTGTTATTTTTATTATATTATATAAAATAAACGGTCAAGACCTAAAACTAGTAGTTTTCAATTATTATTCGAAATAGAACACATATACTTCCTTCGTTCACTTTACTTTTCACTTATTCCTAAAATAGATATTTATATTTACTTGTTACTTTTGACATATCAAGAAAACACTATTATTTTTTTCATGTTGAATTATTTCTACCCTCTCGTTTGACGGATTGTCACCATTCATATGTATCATCCGACGTGTAAATAATAATGTCACATGGCCATCTACTTAAGTACATCAATGTAACGAAGTCCGACGTGTAAATAATAATGTCACACGCCCGTCTACTTAAGTATATCAATGTAACTAAGTCACTCACCGAAAAATTTTATGATGGGAGAGGCATAAATATAACTTGGTATGTGAGGGACTTTTTTTTAATTAAAAAAATACGTGGGTCCTATCTATTAGGGTTTTGCCCTAATTTTCTGAAGTTTATTTTTTCCTTAAAAAAAAGTCAAAGTATTACCATAAATACTTGAATTTTTTCTGAAAGGAAAATATATTTCTCTTTCATATTTGGTTATTCTTTCCGAGGAAAAGTTTGGAAATTTGTAAACTGAAGATCCCTATTCTCATAGCAAACCCAATAGAATCCACAATGTAGACATTTAAGAGTTTTGTTTATGGGGAGATTTTTTCTCTACGGTTATAATATTTTTCTTTTATATTAGTTTTCATATATAGACCAATTGGTCGAACCATATAATAATATTTTGTTTTTAGTATAAGTTTTTATCATCTCATTTATCAACCATATGATTTGCAATTGTAAGCTCCCGCATAACGTCCTACTTACTTTCGAACCCAACACTATCCTTCTCAAGTTCTCATTCTACATTGTTATTTCTCTCTCCCACGTTAAGGGCATCTCCAACCTTACCCTCTATTTTACTTTTGAAATATAGAGTTCTCTATTTTTCCAGATAACCAACTCCAATCTAATTCTCTATTTTACTTCCTAAAAAAGATTTTTTTTCTCTCTCCTCAATATTATATTATTATTACTATTTCATTCTTATTTTCTTATTTCATAATATAATTTTCTTTCTTTCTTTTTTTTTCAAATAATCACTTTATATAATTTTCATGTAATATAAAATTTTATTTATAAAAAAAAATTTATTTAATATAAAATTATATTTTATTCTAAATTTCTAAATAAGATAAATTACAAGCAAATAGTAAATTGTATATAATATACAAATTAATGGACATAAATTGTAGGCAAAATTGTTGTGATAAAATTATTATATGTTATGCTTTGTATTGTTATCTTGTATTTAAATTATTATGTTACGTATTGTATTTTTAAATTAAAATTTTCATCTTATCATTTTAATTTTGTGCATTCTTCATAGTGAAAATTAATAATATCAAATTATATTAAAGTGATGAAAATTAAAAAAAAATAGAAATATTATTAATTCGAGATGAACATAGTATATATTAAATAATATATTTTTTAAAATGTTATATTACATTTAAAAATAATTACGTATATTAACACTACAACATTTTAGGCCTAAGGCCACCCCGGTAAAGTGTAGCATAAACTAGCAAAAAGTGTGGCCTTTGATAAAAAAAGGCTACACTTTTTTAGTTTAAGCAACGCTTTTTAGGGGGTGGCCTAAAGAAGCATAACCTTTGACATTAGGCCACACTTTTCAAATGTCGCCATAGCAGCTACACTTAAAAGCGTTGCCAAAGGGGTATAAAGGGCACGCTTTGTAGGATTTCTTTAGCAACACTTTTATTTGATTATACTACACTTAAAAGCGCGGCCTTTGTTTTGTTATTGGTCACACTTTAAAAGTGTCACCTTTTATATCACATCTACAACAACACTTATAAAGTGTAACTTTTGTTATGTACAAGATAAAATAAGCCACACATTGGACGTCCCTATAGCCACACTTTTGAAGTGTGACAATTCTATATAAAATTGCGTAGCCACGATTTTTCATTTTGGCACAATAATAATTTGGATTTGCATATATTCAATAATCACATAATTAAATATATAACTGATCTAAATCACGAAATTAGCTAATAAATAATTCGAAGGTATATATTTCAAATAAACTTCGAGAAACATGTCTTGTACAATCCATACTTAGAAAGCAATTGCTTAAAGATCTCCACAAAACCAAATGTATTCAAACAAAAATGACAATAACAAAAACTCTTCATCGTTCACTACAATAGATCAAGTTTACTTCTAGCCACTATTCAAATTCAATCACCGACATTTTTCTGCACATTCAAAATAAAGTTATAATTAGTTAGAGAAATAAATCAGGTATTTCATATGTTCAATACTGTAGTGGTACTGTTATGAAAAACAGACATTTACATTGAACTGCAATAAGATAGAGCTTTTCAGTGTTATCAACTCGTATAAGGATGAATATACCAGTGGATAACACAGTAGCGTCCCCAGGCAATGGGACCAGATGGCAAGTAAGATCCAAAAGGTATAACAACAACACAATCAACATTTAACCTATGTTTCCCAGAAACCCAAGTTCCAACTTTCCATTTCAACCTACCACTCCCTTTCAAATTCACAATCAATTTTCCAACACTTTGGTCACGTTGCACCTCATAACCAAAATAAGGATCCACCGACAATTCATTCCCAATCAACAAAGCCGACAAAAAAATAATTCCTACATCAGCAGAAACAACAGCATCTCAACGATTGTTAGAAAATGAAGACAATGACAAGCAGGAAGCTAACAATACAAAGAATGGATGGCTTTCTTCTAGTGATAGAAAATTGTTGGCTGCAAGAAGCAAGAACGATATTACAAGGGAAACTTTTAACCGATACTGATAGGCTTATTAAATGGGGTATGACAGTTGACTATGAATGTGTTCTATGTCATTCTTAACTAGAGACTAGAGACCACTTGTTTATGTGTTGTACATTCACTAAGCAAGTGTGGGATTCAAATTACCGAAAATGTCACACTTAGAATTCAAACCTCATGTAACAAAATATATGTTTTCCCCGATATTAAGGATTCAATTGAACCCAGCCCCTTGAGCAGATTTGAGTAACAATAATGAGCCACCGGCAGTGGCGGAGCAGGGGTTCAAAATATGAAGAACTAAACACACGAAAAAGTCAACGGGGCATTCAACACCTACTATATATACATTACGTTTTTTAACCATGTGTAAATAGTGTAATATTTCATGTAAAAGCCATGATCATGAGCAAGTTACAAAAATAAATTCTCTAAGTCAAAGCTAAAAAGGAAGAACCCAACAAAATTCTCTAAATCAAAGCTAAAACGGAAGAACAAGCTAACTGATCATGAGCAGGATACGAAAAACAGCATGGTCGCTATGAAACTGATCTTGAGCAGACTACTAATAGAGAATGTGAAATACAAAATACATTTTGAAGAACCGAATCATGAGTAGACCCTGAAGAATGTGGAAGATTTTGACCTCTTACAGCTTGTGCGCTACTTGCATCAACGGGTGAAGCAAGGGTAGATCCGACCTATGACCCTCGTATATCTTGAACATTGGTTGTTTTGCAGCAATTGACTAAATAAATGTCGCATATCTTCTCTCATTTCATTCATTTCTTCCTTTAGAGAAGTGAGTTCATTGGCATGCTTTTGTTTTAGCTTGTTAGTTTCCTCATCTTTCTTCAAAGAACTTGTTGTCACTGATCTACCATAGCACCTAAGTCGACTAAGCTGCTCCTTTCCAAACATTTTCCTAAATGCATCATCAGCTGTTTTCCCAGAATTTTTGCGATTTTAAAGTTCAGCCTGTTGAATAAAATTGACATACATAGTGAACTATAAGTACTATTTTCTTTCCAGATGAAATGAGTTTATGATTCATTTAGTTAACTTTAATTGACATCCCTTCCGAGAAAATTGTCTAGCGATTAATCCTCTTTAAAAAATTTACTATTGCAACTTGGGTATCAGTCTGAATTTCCTTTCCCGTCTTTGTACGAGTTGCAATAAACATTTAAGACTTTGATGGTTCCTCGTTGTTTTGTTTGGCTGCACACTACAAATTATATCAAAAGAAATTTAAAAAACATCAATATGTTCTAATAAAGTACAAAAAATGAAATTCAGATTTTTTACGAAATGTCTGCTAAGTATTACCAATGCCACGCGTACTCTTGCAAAATTAATAGGTCTCATTCGGTGCCTCCACTTTTATTTTTTCCTATTTTGAGAATTCATCTCACACATGGCCTATATATTATTAAATAAAAAGGGATGTTTGAATTTATAAATAAAAAAAGAATAGATATGATGCAAAGTATGTTGAAGAGTAGAAATGCACTATATTAGCCTTACTATAACAATTGGGTGTTTCCAATACTCGATCAACTGGCGGAATTGAACTTCTGGAATGTCATCGGGGCGTTTTGCTAGCATATCCTCAACAGTACTATTTTTATCAAAAAAATTCTCTTTGATTTTTTGCTTGTGTCGCCTCCAAGCATCACGAAGACCAGTCATCACCCGCTTCTCTCCTTCTACTGGAATTAGAAATTTGGACTATGCAAAATAAAATATATTTACCTTCAGTCAGTAAAAACAAACAATAAAATATGCAATCTCAAAATTGATTGTTCTTGCATTGATATATTCCCACATGTGCCTTTTAGTATCATTTGGCACCGCATGCCAACTAGTGTACATCAAGTTGATGAATCTAGGATTCCTTGCAATTGTTCCTATAAAGTTTGTTAATTCTGACACTATCTTATCAGTTGGTCCCACTGCTTGTCTTTTATCAAATGTCACCTCCTTTCTTTCTTCCAAATTTCTTGCGTGAATATTCTCACATGTTGTTTGTCCTCGAACTTTTTGTGGCTCCGATATTCCTAGATTGATGTAACAGCCAGGAAGTAAGAAATTTCTTTTATAATGAGTAATAAATCTTTCAAGGTTTAAGACATACCTTTTGTACTACAATCATTGTCAATTTCCTCTTCTATAGCCCACTCATCCACGCCGATTTCTTCTTGATCCACAAGATCATCCAATCTTTTATTATGTTCATTAATAAAATGAGCATGCAAAAATTCGACTAGTAGCTGGTATGACCGACTTCCTCTTTACCTGCTTGCAGTTTGGTAGATCATGAATATCATGTTCTTTGTATATCCGTTGTTTTTCCAGAAACTGATCAAGACTAGTGGCTGGTAGGCTTGACTTCCTCTTCATCTATTTGAAGTTTAGTAGATCCTGAATATCATGTTGTTCCTCTCCGTTAGCTAGTGTTGTTCCAGTCACATGTACTGAAGCAGTAACATCTTCCTTAGAAGACGTTTGGAACCTAAAGTTATGCATAGGAAGTTTAATTCCTTTCTCTTGAATGGACTCTCCAGATTGAAATAAACTCTGTTTAGTTTGTCCTTTCCCTGCAATCATATGTGAGGTACTAAGCTCTTCCCTCAAAGACGATTGAATTACTGATTTGTGCCCAAGCAATTTAGTCTTTCTTTGTTGTGGAATGAAATCCTCAGAAAGCTTTCTTTTATGTACTACTATTGGTGCATGCTCTTTCTTAGCTTTATCATTGCGTTCGTTTACAAGTTGTTCTCTCTTAATCTTGAATTTGTTGACCAATTCAGCACTTGATCGGTATTGCACATCAGAATTCAGATTCTTCAATGGACTTTGAGATTTGTTTGGATTCGAACCCTTTTACTTTAGTGTTGCTGATTGATTCATTCTTCTCGCTTTCTTTTAATCTCTTTATTTTCTTTCCCCAGAGTAAGTTAACCTACAAAATAATAATCAAGTGATTAAAGAAGCCAACAGAGAATACTAACTTCAAAAGGAATTGTGTTGTATAATTTAAGACGAATAGTGCACTAATGATTAGCTTCTAGAAAATGAAGGGATTACTACCCACAGAGGCCGACTGACTTCACAAAGAGTTTACTAGTATGCAACTGTTCAACAAAAAAATTCCTCTGAAGGCACTCATGTTAAACTTGATCACTCATGTTAAACAAGTCTCTCGGAACAGTCTTCATAACATAATGTCTATCTTGATCATATGGATCTTGCACATAGAAGCATTGATGTACTTGAGATGCAAGCACAAAAGGCTCTTCCTGAGAGCATCTCTTGTTAAAATAGACATAAGTAAGGCCATAAATATCTTTTTCAACCTCATACCAATCGCACTTACATAGAACAACTTTAAAATGACCATAATAGTCTAACTCAACTATTCTACCATAATAAGTCAAATCTGCAGCAATCGGGTTTTTATCCTTTGAGCTTGCATACCTTGTAGTTGAGGTAACTATTGTAACACCACTATTTTGTGTTTTACGCCTTGCATCACGCTGCCTAATATGGAATCTGTATCCATTAATGAGATACCCAGAATATCTTTTAGCAACAAAATTTGGTCCTCTAGACAATTGTTTTATCAAATCAGGCACATCCTCTTGCAAAGCACGAGTTTCAAACCATTGAGAGAAGTTTTGACAATGATTCTTAGCTTTGCTCCATTTAGATCTTCGCGGCTGATTATTAACCTCTTGCTCATGCTTTCTACACAACATGTACTTTTTTGTTAAAACGATAAATACAATAAGTTAAAAATTAATTATACAAAAGGAAATACTATATTTAAATTAGAGTACATAAAATATTCTTGAACCTCATCACAATTGCCCAATAGATATCCATGTGTCTGACTTAGTGACTTGTTATCTAAAATAAATGATCAATTTTCTTTGCTCCTAAAGGGCATCCTTTGTTAGGAAACAAACTCACAGTTGCTGCATCAGTTGGGTCACATTCATCATTATTTCGAGCTCTTTTGTTAAATCTAGTATGTACACCCCCATGCATATATTTAGAGAATAAATTCATACATTATATTCCCACATATGCCTCTGCTATGCAACCTTCTGGATAACGTCTGTTGTGGATATATGATTTGAATGTACCCATTTCTCTTTCAGGGGAATATATCTATCTGTTCTGAACTAGACCTCCTAATCTCACTTCATTCGCCAAATGAATAGGCAAATGAATCATTATATCAAAAAATGTCGGAAGAAAAATTTGCTCCAACTGATTTATTGTTTCTCTGATCTCTACTTCTAAGCAATCTAGTTCCTCTAATGTGATAACTTTTTGACACAAACGACGAAAAAAGTAACTTAGACTAATCAAAGCAATAGCCACATGATCAGGAATGATGCTTTTAATTGGTATTGAAAGCAAATGATGTAACATGAAATGAGCATCATGGGTCTTATAACCAGACACTTTTCTTTCATCCAGTTGCACACACCTAGATATATTAGATGCACTACCATCAGGTAGCTTGACTGTCTTTAAAACTCCACAAAAACTAATTTCTCTCCATTTGTCATTGAGAAGCAAGCTTTTGCAAACTTTGTTCTCTTATTATCTCATGTATTTTTTGGATGAAGATTCTTTCTAATTTCCATCTCTTTCAAATCATACCGGGCTTTTGAATGATCCTCTGTTTTACCATAAATATCCAAAAGAGTTTCCAAGGTTCTTCTCTATGTGCATTACATCAAGGTTGTGACGTAAAAGGTTGTGCTGCCAATAAGGTAATTCAAAAACGATTGACCTTTTTTTTCATAGGCCATCAGCCATCATTCGATCTCTTTCTCTTCTTTCCAAACACATTTTAAAAATCTTGTAAGCTATTAAGCACATCAGTTCCCTTTAATAAAGGTGGAGGAGGCCTAAATTCAATTTTTTCCATTGAAAGATCTTTCTTTAGATCTCCATGGATGATCCATGGGTAGAAAAACACGATGATCCATATAACACATTTTCTGACTATGTTTAAGATAGCGAGAATTAGTGCCATAGTTACAACAAGGGCGAGCAAACTTTCCTTTTGTACTCCAACCAAATAACATAGAATATGTAGGAAAGTCATTGATTGTCCACATAAGAGCTGTTCACATTTAAAAAGTTTGATTTCTTGAAGCATCATATGTTCCAACCCCAGAATCCCACAACAATTTTAACTCATCTATCAATGGTTGTAAGTAAATATCAATGTCATTTCCAGGTGATCACGGCCCAGGTATAAGTAAAGAAAGTATACAATATTCAGATTTCGTGCACATCCTAGGCGGCAGATTATACACCATCAACATAACTGGCCATGTGCTATGAGATATACTCATAGTTCGAAATGGATTGAACCCATCACTTGCCAAGCCAAGTCTCACATTGCAAGAATCTAGTGCGAAATCTGAATACAACCTATCAAAATCTTTCCATGCTTGACCATCAGCGGGGTGCCTTAACTTTCCATCTTTAGAACGCTTCTCATCATGCCACCTCAAAGAATCTACCATCTTTGAGCACATAAATAGCCTTTTGAGTCTAGAAATTAATGGAAAGTATCTCAAAGTCTTTGTTGAAACTCGATGTGGTTTTTTAGAAGGCTCAAGCTCACTATCAACTTCGGGATATTTAATATATCGTGAAGCTCCGCAAGTATGACAAAATTCATCATCCTTATGATCATTCCTAAACAACATGCAATAATTGGGACATGCATCAATTTTCTCATAATCAAGACCGAGATTCTTAACCATAGACTTGGTTTTATTGTAAGACGGAGGAATGTTCAACTCGGGCATCGCCTCTTTTAATAACTCTAAAAGAGAAGTGAATGATTCATTGCTCCATCCGTGTAGACGCTTCAACAAATATAATCTAATTGTGAATGATAATTTAGAGAATCCTTAACAACCAGGATATAATTCTTGGCTTGCCTCTTCAACTAAGTTATAGAATTTCTTGGCATCTTCATTTGGACCATCATAAACTCCTTCAACCTGTGCAACATCTCTAAATTGATCATTCAACAACCCATCAATGTCATCACGCGAGTAATCCATATCATCGTCAACATTCAACTTCATATCCCATTCCCCGTGATTGATCCATCTAGTATAACCTTTAACAAATTCATAGCATATTAGATGATCATACACTATATTCCTTCGAGTCCAATGAATATTATAACATTTTGCACATGGACACTGAATTTCCTCGCCTTGAGGATCTCCATAAGAGTAAGCAAAATCTAGGAAAGATTCAACACCAACAATATACTCTTTGCTATACCTTGCTAAATCCATCCAATCCTTGAATGGGAGATTTGAATTCCTAAAAATAAATATTGATATTTCATCTTTCAGTAAACAATCATTAAATCATTAACTACTTCACAAATAAATTTTGAGATGATAAAAATTTCTTACCTAGTCATGGCACTTATTCTATGCCAAATCAAACCTCGAATCCTCCACAAATATTTTTGAATGTTAATTATACTTTTAAGGAAAAATAAGTAATATTAATAGGATAGGCACAACTAAGAAAGAAAGTAAACAAATGGAACTCAATTGATTAAAAGTTAAAATTTCGTGAGTGGATTTAAATACTCATCATCAAATTCGTTTTGCACAATTTACATAGAAAACTAATCAGTTATACAGTTTAGTTAAATGAATGCTCCAAACTTGTTCAAATTTTCTTAATTTGTAGCTCATTCTACTTTCCTCTACTTAATTTACATCAAGTGTTATCTAACTACAGAAAATTAATAACCTTAGTCAAATAGAAGTTTTAACTCAATTTTTATATTCTTCTTGGAAATACACAGAGAACAATCCTCTCCCTCACACACACTGTTACAAAAAGGTGAAAAAGTACAGAAATTTCAGTAAATGTTGAAACTTGAAGAAATGTCCAAAGCCTACCTACCACAGAGTCGATGAAGCAAAATGAGATGTCGAGCACGATTCTTGCTGAAGCAAAATTGACAAAGTGTTAAAGTGCTGAAACAACATAAGACTTTGATTAAGCAAAGAACTAATGCCCACAAATATATCATTAGCAATTAAGAAATTTTAATGAACTAATTCAGATTAAGAAATTCTATCAAGAAGCAGGTTCAGGTTGTAAACAACATTTTAAAGTTCAAACATATTTTTTCGAAGACCAATAGTACAATATAGTGAGAAAATCTTTTGGAGCTTTTTAAGACTAAGTCCAAAATTTTAAAATCTCATTCTTGTGCACACACAGTCACAGAAGTATCAAACATTTACTACCATGTTTAAACATTCAAGCAAATATTACAATGATCCTATAATAGATAGTCGATCACAGAGCAAAGCTTCACTATATCAATGCCAAGTACATCAAATTTCTCAAACTGGAAGCCTTTATTCTCAAACAAAAAACCCAATATGCAGTGATACTGGTCATAATCAATTACTCCAGGATTGAAAGATCAGCATAGAGGATTGAAAGCTCAGAGAAACAAAATGCAGACTGTTGATACTGGTCAAAAATATGGTAATTTAATTACTACAGCAGACCACACAAGGGACACTTCTAGTCAAGGGTATAAGATGTTCACAGAAAATATAACTCAGGGTACATCAGTTCTCCTACTCACACTCCTCAAAAGACTGTGATTTAGGGGTCTACAGATGCACAAGATCAAAAGGATGGTAGTGAGCAGAATATGAAACCTCCTAACAACAAGTCACAAGGTAGGTTAACCAAGATGAAAAGAGATGCAATTAAAAGAAAGCAACAAAAAGAGGATTGAAAGCTCATAGAAGCAATATGCAGACTGTTTATACTGGTCAAAAAAGGGTAATTTAATTACTACAGCAGACCACACAAGAGACACTTCTAGTCAAGGGTATCAGATGTTCATAGAAAATATAGCTACAGGGTACATCAGTTCTCCTACTCACACTCCTCAAAAGATTGCGATTTAGGGGTCTACAGATGCACAAGATCAAAAGGATAGTAGTGAGCAGCATATGAAACCTCCTAATAAGAAGCCACAAGGCAGGTTAAGCAAGATGAAAAGAGATGCTATTAAAAGAAAGAAACAAAAAGACACTGAAATTCAAAGGCACAATGCCATTCAGCAACAACAATCACACCAAAAAGCTTAAAACTTCGTAGAGTTTATTTCATTCTAAGTTATCCCTGACTTGAAGCAAGATTAGTTGTAATATGGCATCCTCAAGGTGAAATATTACTTATAGAAGGACTGTGAATAAGAAGAAGTTGTGAAATTTTTCAAGACTCTAGAAGTATTCAAGGGTTAACAGAGTCCTATGATAAGGTTTACTACAAACCTGATTTTAAAAAAAATTCATTGATTTTACTTCAAGTGTTATGTAGCCTTCCATGTTCTAAAATTAGGAAGACAAACTGTTATCATGATCTAAAGTAGGCAAGTTGAATCAGATTTTAAGTGCTCCTATTTTTAGACAAGATCAACAACTTTAGTAATACATATCTTTACTAGTTTAAAAGGGATGCAGACAAAGTATATTCTGTAAACATCTTGTAAACATACAATCAATCAAAATAGAATTAAAACACCATTGTCCTCTCTGTCAACTACTAATAGTGGTTTAAAAAAATTATATGATACTTGTCCATTCAGTAAACTAACCAATTTACACTGCTTTAGTAGAATAAATGCTAAAAACTTGTTAAAATTTTCATAATTTTTCAGTTCATGCTAAGAGACTTTAATTTTTAACAAACCTAAAAAAGAAAGTTCTACATGCATCAAGAAAGAGTCTTTCTTCAAACATTTAAAATTTCCATTCATACCCAATAACATAAACTATAATTAGAGGAAAAGAGCAATACAAACTACAAAGACAACACCTTTAACACTTCAACAATGAAAACATTACCTAAAATGGGTCATTCACCTTAGGGCTACTGAACCTCAGAAAAGCAAAATTTGCATAAAAATTGACACACTAAAAAAAAATATAGAGAGAGAGCATCAAATACTGGTTTATCCATCTAACACGAGAACATTTAGCTGTAAATAAAGAACAAAATTCTCATTATTTCAGCTATAATGCCTCTAGAGAGTTAGCATGTTCACCTGATTCATGAGAACTATGATAGAAAATGCTACAAATTTGTGCATTTGTAAATCATACAAGCATCAAACCTCAATTTGAACCAAAGAGAGACAGAGAACATATGTATCTAAAATTTGTAATTGCAGAGCCTTCTAGCCAGAGGCGCATGGTGTATAAATATAGACAATGTGATAAATCATTAAACTTTGGTAATAACAAAATATCGATATTATGAGAAAAATCTGGATCCGTTTTTGCTTATAACTTATGCTCCAAAGAATGTGGTCTTAGCTACACTCAAATTGCATCACCAGGCAATTAGAGAAAGAGCAATATCCTTCAAAGGGCTACATTAGACTTAAGCACGCAGTCTAGTAGGCAAAGAACACCTAAATAATGCCTTACATTGATCAAGAAAGTATAAGTGCAATGCAACTCCCTTAGGGACTACAAAGAACAAACACAACACAAACACACCATTCCTAAAAACATAGTCGTTCTCCAAAATAGATCGGTAATGTTATTGACGTATTTTCTTCTCTGAAGACTAGTTCTACATTTCTCAACAAGATGGAAAATGGATCATTCAACAGTTTCAAATCTTCTCAGCAGATTCAGCTATTGATGAGAATTCAAGAGTCAATGTTGTGGATTCTCACTTCTTAGTAATAGTTACCCTACAACTAAGCCAAGAGTGCAGTGGGTTTAAGGAAAATTGACAAATCTAAAAGAGAAAATTGGGCCAAAGAACCAACTGATGTAGGTAATACAACTACGCGTGCTAGACTCCCCAAAATCAACAAAAATCGTATCAACAACACAAGAATATCAAAACCCTAAAGCTAAATGTGTAGCCACAGCCAAGCAATTATAAACCCAGATGCCATAAATTTAGACTTCAAAAGATAAAAAATTTTACCTGATAAACCCTATTCCAACAAAATCCTCTCAATGTGGTGAAGCTTTAAGACATCATCTTCTTAAGTGAAGCATTTTGTTCTGTCCTGTTCATCAGCTACACTAGAACTGCAAAAATCATGCTCTGCAAGAAATTGTGAAATTGGAGAAACATTCTTCAATTTTGCTTTGTGAAAAATCTTTACCTGTTAATTTGTGAGCCAAAGACCTAAGAGTTGGAGCAAATTTCAGATTTGAAGAAAGTTGAGTTCTGGAAGAAATGGTGAAAATCGTGAGTTCTGGAGCAAAAGACCTAAGAGTGGAACATGTTGGAGCAAATTTTGGAGCAAATTTCAAATTTGCGAAAATTTTATGTTTTATGAGATTTATTTTTTTTGCCAATTAAAAATTGGAGGGAGAGTGGAAAATGTTGGAGGCAATATAATATTTTGGTGAAAACATTAAGGCCACACTTGTAATGTGTTGTTTTTACAATTATAAAAATAACACACTTTAAAGTGTGGCCATATATGTAAATAGTCGTTGCCAATTACATCATAATGTAACAACGCTTATAAAGTGTAGCCTATACCATTAAAGAGTACGTTTTACAAGTGTTGCCAATATTATCGAAGCCAAAAGTTAAAAACTTGGGCTACGCTTTAAAAGCGTACCCAAAAGTATTTTACGCAACACTTTACAAGCGTTTCCAGATTTAGTGTGGCCATAGGCCTAAAATGCTGTAGTGTAAAGATTTAATTTATGGCCTTATATGAAAAATAATATATTAATTACAAAATAATAGAAATAATAATAACATAATCAAAAAGTAAAATAAAGAGTGTGAATAGTAGTTCTCCAAATTGGAGAACTCTATTCACCCCTCTTTAAATGGAGAATAGAGAGTGAATTAAAGTGTGGTTGTAGAGCCCTTTCTTTATTTTACTCTCCAAATATAAAGAATGGAGAGTAAAATAGAGGTGGGTTGGAGATGGTATTACCTCTCACCCCTCCTGTTTTCCAGTTCGTTCCTTTCACCTTTTTTTTTTTTTTTTCTAATTCTTTGTCTAATTTTTCGGATCAATTTTTTCAATCGTGAATTTTATTTATCCAATTCTTCTTATATCATTTATATATTTATCTTCTCCAGTTGATAATTAGCACATTGATTATTTTTAAAAAAAAATATCATATCAAGAATATGAGAAAAAATATGGGAGGAAATAACAAAATGAAAATTAGAATTTTCACCTACGAGATGAACGTTTAGGTAGTCAACCAACTAAGCTATTAAAATCTTTCATTTGATATGTGTATACAGATTTGATTGGTTTTCTTTTCACTTATCAAACCATACCGAATCAATAAAATCAAGTTTTTCAATTTTGATTTGAAGCATGTTACACTAAAATTAATTTAATTTTTATAATGTATATGTCATACGATTATATCTTCTTCAATTTATTGTAAATAATTATATAAAAAACTATCATCTGTAACGCATAAAAAAGGGAAAACCTATTTTGTATATATAAATATTTATTATATAATATATTTTCCCTTTTTGTGGCATTATGGTTGATAGTTTTTTTTCTGATATAATTGTTTACAGTGAGTTGAATTAAATAATTATACAAAATAGTGTGATATTTACATTATATTTCAAAAAACCAAATTCATCTTATTGTAAAATGTTTCAAATCAAAGTCAGTAAAAAATTGAGAAAATTGAGAAACCTATTTTTATTAATTGGGTGTGATTTATTAATATAAAAATTGATAAAATAATTCGATTTGATAAGTGAAAAATTGATCTTATATACACAGATCAAATGGGATATTAATAGTTTAGTTGATTGACTATCTAGACTTTTATCTCAAAGGTGAAAGTTTTATTCTTCATCTTGTAATTTTCTCTCATATTTTATCATTAATGTAATTATAATTAAAAATCACAGACAATTAAATTTACAATTACTTTTTATTTCTTAATTTGTCTAATTCGCTTCAATTTGAATCAACCATGTTTTAATATTGCTTTTGTAAGATTGTCTTCAATTCTTTTAGATGTTTTATTAAACATTTCAAGTTCAAACTAACTAGATTATCAAATAATTAAATTTTAAAAAATATTGTCTTAACTTTGAATGTCTTCTGAAGATAACTATCACTGTAATATTGGTTTTTTTAATTAAAAGTATTATAAATATTATATAAGTAAAAAAATGATACTCTAATTGACATATTTAATGAAGTGAAGTCTTAACTTTATTTTTAAACACTTTTAGAATAATTTTGATAGTTTATGTAACGGATGATTTTATTGGAAAAAAATTTATAACTATAATCAATAAGAGAGATTTAAATATTTGTGTTGTTATGTAACGTACAATAATTTATGTATGTTTATGTTTGTCTAACAAAATATTACAAAAAATGTTATGATGTTTATTGAAAAAGAAAATTAATTATTAAATTACAATCAATTATAATATTTTTTTAGAATTTATGAAAATACAAAAATATAAAAAAAATATACAAACATAATTTTCTTTTCTAAATTTTGGCTTTAGGCAACCCTTTTTATTGAGCCGGCCCTACATATCGTATAACACACATGTCGCATTTTTATTCAATTTTACTTTTAAAAAGACTTTGGCCAATTTAAGGTTTGAAAGAAGTTATTAGCAATTCTTGCTATCTTTTATGTTCCTATATTGTTACACTATATGTCATCCAAACTTTTTTCATTTCCTTGTATTTACAAAAGTGATTTTTTTTGTGTGAGTGGATCATTCATGTCTTCATGTGAATGGAGAAAGTGTCTTTACTGCACATTTTTTCCCCAGATTTGTGTGCTTCAAACTTAGAGAATGTTAAGGAAACAAAAACTTATTCATCTTGAAGTCTAATCAAATTTTCCACTGCAGTGTCTCTAGGTAAATGCAACAAGTGTCTCTATCACGTTTTTCTTATTTTTGCTGTATAAATGCTTATCTTTTTGGTTTTCATCTTCTATAGTTAGTATGATATTTTTGTTATTTGGATACAGATTTCTCGTATGTACAAAATATATGACTTGATAAAAGTGGAAGTTTGTATGACAATACTAAAGCAACTGCAACACTTTTGATGCACACTGTGCGCGTTAGGAATCGCCGGTGCCCCTACTCCTTGATATGATGGTGTTGTCAAGGTATGTTAGCATTGGCCTGTATGTGGCCTTTTGCACCAAGCACATTTCTGGATCAAATCTTTTAGAATGATTGCGCTTACACCAGAAAAAAAAAATTAAAATTTTATACAGTTCAAATCTAATATTTACTATACTAAAACTCATCTGAACCTTTAGGCCAACCAAAATTACCATAATGGTCCATATGACTTGTACAAAGTGGTAAATATATCTTGTCTAGCTCATGATATTAAAATCTATCTCGCCTAGCTGAAGACTTGGTTCTAGATTTGGTAATATTACAACACATTGTTTCTATAGTTACGAAATCTAAGCTATGAATGTAAAAAGCATAGCAGTTATCTAGTAATAGCCACAAAATTTTGAATTTCATAGCTATTTTCATAAAATTTCTTAGCCACAAAATTTTTATAACAAAGCTAATTTCTCATTTTTGCTACAATTGTTAATAATCGTGACAAATATTAGATGAATAGCTATAGGCCTACAACTTTATTGCTATAGTAAAATTTTTGTAGCTAATCATAAATTTTTGACATGCTATGAAAATTATTGTAGCAATAGTAACATCTTAGCTACAATAAGTTGTAACAATGGTAACCTTTAGCCATAAAAAAGTTGTTTAAAACAAAATATTGTAGCTAATAAATATTTGTGCTTCGAGTAAAACATTGTAGCAATATAGTTGGTTTAAGAACTATAATTATTTATCATGACGAAATGACATAGCCATAAATTTCCTAATATGATAAATTTCACAGCTAATAGTTATTTTTTACAACGAGTTAAAATGTGTTATATGGATATTAATCTATTCTAACTATTGGTGTTGATTATTCGATTTGGTTCAGTTTTATAGGCCTACATGCAAATTTCAAATATACTTTTAATAAATAAGTGGTTATATCTAATTAAATAATATATTTGAAATTAAAAGTATATTAGATATAACCACTGGTATATTAGACACAAGTACCTTTTTAGACTATGACCAAAATTTCAGAGACACACTTTAACTAAACTGAGGTCCTATTACCCTTAAACTCATTTTTTGGTAATTTTATACACCTTTTTAGCTTATGTGGCATTCAAACATCTCCCACATGCCGTAACTACATGGAGTCACGGAGTGTGCCACGTAAGCCAAAAGGTGCACAAAATTACAAAATAAATGAGTTCGGAGAGGTAATAGGACCTTAGTTTAGTTAAGGTGTGTGTCTGGGATTTCGGTCATAGTTTAGGGGAGTACTTGTGCATTATCTCTACTTTTATTATTGCTTTGCATTTTCCTTAGAATTTATCTATTAAAAATTTTAGTAAAAGAATTATCTAGACATATTTGTTTCTCCTTGAACTATTTAAAGTAGTTTGTGCAAGCACAAGCCCAATATATGTTATTTCATTTATTTCAATTTATGTAACACAAATAAAATTAAGAGAGTCAATTATATTTTTATATGATTTTTAAATATTTTAAGATATTAATTATTGTGATTTATAGTATTTTAAAAAATATATATGTTACTCCCTCCGTTTCATACTCTCATTTGTGTGGTACATGTGAAGTTTTGAGAGTTAATTAATCAAGATTTTAATATGTTTTTGAAACATTTGAAAGGGAAAAGCAGGGTTGGTCCAAGAGAGCAGCGAATTGGGCTGTTGGTCCATACAATCGGCCCAAGATTAGATAGCTCATTTTTGGGTTATTGGTAAAAATGCTCATATAATTTTGGGTGGTCTTTGAGTTTTGGCAAAACTATCTAATTACACAAACAATTCCTATTATATTTATTAGTTTTCCCTATAGTTTGAAAAAAATTATATATTATCTCACTAATTAATAATTTCACCACCAACTTTCAAGTCAAATACACCTAGATGCATGCATTTTTGCTTCCATATACACTTGAAATACATATTCACAGGGTGAGAGGCCAGCAAAAGAGGACGGAAGCGAGCGAGAGAGTTTGTGTATCATAGATACATGAGAATCACACTAGATAAATGTATATGGGATGCCATATACATTCCAAATACATTCTGAAATATAGATATAAAGGGAGAGAGGCGAGAGAAAGAGTCAAATACATATAAATTCACTTGGATGGAATGTATCTAGAACAAATTATACCTAAATTTAACTTCATGTATCCAAGATACATGTATCTGGATCGAACGAGTCAGATACAAATATATATCCGAAGTTCGAATTCTAATAAGATTTATAATATTGAAAACGCACGTGAAAAAAAAACAATTTACTTCTAAAGTAATGAAATTTGTATTATTTACCCTTAATTTTCTCAAATCAAGAATGAGAATCAGATTGGTACAAGAGAGCAACAAATTGGGCTTTTAGTTGTCCCAAGATCAAATAACTAATGATAGTATATTTATTTATTCTGTTTATTTTCTTCTTTATAACAACATGATTATGTAAAGGGGAAACTAAGCAAATACCCCATTGAAGCAAAATAATTACAAACATATACCCCTTTACATTCATACCCCACTAAATAATTACACTATATATCTCCAACTAATTTCGCTTAACTGATACTAAATTAGTATCATATACTGTATTGGTATCATTAAGGCTGATAATTTTCCTTAATTGATACTAAATCACTATATATATATATATATATATATGTAATGATATCATTAATGTTTCTTGTTCAGAAATTACTCATTAGTCAATATATACTCTTATAGTATCATTGACTAATGAGTAATTTTTTAACAAGAAACCTTAATGATACCACAACAATATACATATACTCTTATAGTATCAATGACTAATGAGTAATTTCTGAACAAGAAACCTTAATGATACCACAACAATATACATATCCTCTTATAGTATCATTGACTAATGAATAATTTCTGAACAAGAAACCTTAATGATACCATAAAAATATATATATACTCTTACAATATCATTGACTAATGAGTAATTATCAACCTTAATGATACCAATACAGTATATGATATTGATTTAGTACTAGTTATGCGAAAAGTATCAGCCTTAATGATACCAATACAGTATATGATACTGATTTAGTATCAGTTAAGCGAAAATTATCAGCATTAATGAATGGGGGTATGGGCTGTAATTATTTATGAGAGAATGGGTATTTTTTGAATTACTTTGGGTTTGGGTATGAACATGTAATTATTTTGGATTTTATGGCCCGTTTATGTAGTTTTTCCCTATGTAAATAGCTCAGAAATTTTTATATGATATAACAATTATGTGCTATATAGTTATAGCTATATTTTTACAAAATTACATTTTATAACTATACTTTACTCTCTCCCTAATCTCGCTCACCTCTCTCGCGCTTGACACTCCCCCTCTCTTTTGCCATTCTCCTCTCTAAGATAACTAAAGATTACTAATAAGACTCAAACTATGTATAGTCATTTTTTAAAATTTCTCAATAAAAACTGCAAAGATATACTCTCTTAGGAGAATAGAAAGATTATGCTACGTGGATTTATACAGCTAGCTATTGCCTGAAATATCATGACTTTTACGTACTCGGGATGTTTAGGTGCTATTTTAGTGTAATTATTAATGATATACTTATCTGTTTGTCTATATATATACATCTTCAAGGGGATAATGTCTTATGACCAAGATGTCCTAATTTGAACAGCTATACAATTTTCTGTCACTTGAAAACACAAAAATTAAAGTCCTGTATTAGCTACGAGCAATTTAATGATGAAATTCATAGCTAATTTTATTTTTCGTTTTAGTTTTTTGTAGTGAGTTTAATAATCACGTCTTTGTAGAATTAGGCCAAATACATGATAAAAGATGTACCAACATTTATTTGGCAAGACTTTGCTTCTATACTTAATTCTTTTATGTTTTGTCCCTTTAACATTTCCATTTAAAGTGGTATAAAGAGTTCGTCTTTTCCCTTTCTTTTTATCAATTTTGGTGAGGCAAAGGATATGAATATCAGTATATTTAGCTAGAAGTATTGGACTAATTGAAGGGTAGTTAATTAATTACATCACAAGTCAAATATTCTTGGCCATAATTCAAAGTTCCTTGCTTTTAAGCACATGACTTTAAGATCTTTTGATTACGCATAAAATTATTTGTCCAAAATAATTAAGCACATGCATGCATGTCCTTCCAATTGCTAACCATGAATGCCTATTCTCCCCAATCTAATATTGCTAGAGCCTAGGGGACATTGTTAATCATCATTAAGTGGATAATTGCAGAGAGAAAATAATATGAAATAAATATAGAAATATATATTAGGGTCGTTTGGTTTGAAGATAAGTTAGGCTAGAATTAGTTATATTGAGATTAGTTATAATTGAGATTAATTAGTTGTTCTGAGTTAGTTATCTTGGTATTATATTTTTATTGATGGTTTGGTTTGTTGTATTAAAAATAGCATGCATTGCATAATTTCTAATTAAAAAGTTGTTTGTTTACAAAAACACTCCACATTATTTAGTAAAAAGAAGGATTTGTGGGACCTCAAAGGGTATTTTTGTCATTTTTATTATTTTAAGTGAAAATTTTATATATAAATTTATAGAGTATTAATTACGAGTTATAACAATATACTTTATGTTTCAAGTTGTAATAGTAATCAATTATAGGTTATAACAATTTACTTAATTTTAAAAAGATTTAAAATAACAATAAAAACTATTTAGTTTTAAAGATAAATAAATTAAAATCCGAAATTTAAATAAAGAATAATCCAAAAAGTTAATGTTATTAAAAAGAAGGCGTAAAAATAGGTGATCAATAAAAATAGGATATACTTTTCCCTTGTTTAGCGCCACGTAGTTAATGGATATCGAATCAGATTTTTTTAAAAAAAATTTCGTGATTTTCTCTGGACGCAAAACAGATTTTTTTTTTCAAGTTTTTTCGTCATTTTTCTTTGGATGAGAAACATATTTTGGTTTCTAATTCTCTCCAGTCCGTTTCACTATCATCTCAAAAACTCTCTATTGTCGTCATTCTCGTGTCATTCGAATTTGGTTTAATTCATTAATCTTCATCTATTGTGATGGACGGATTCTTGTCAGTATTGATAAAGCATTGGGGTCGATGGGATCCTTCATGTGAGTGTTTTTTTCGATTTATATAATTGTATTCGGACATAAGTTTATAGTTGGTGAAGTGAAATATTGATAAAATAGAAAAATTCTAGTTGTTGATATGAACATAAACATATTCATTTTTTGTGATTATCTTGTTTTGGTATGTTTCTGGTAAAAAAAAAAGCACATTAAATTAGTATGATTGAAATTGGTATTCTATGTACTATAAATCACGCCACATATATGTTTCATTGTTTATTTCATATTCATGCAAGAAGCCCAGTGTGTATATTGCTTCCGTGCTTACAAAAGAATCATTTTTTATACCAATTTTAATCCATCTTCATGCCAACATTAAACATGCAGCATTATCAAACGCATGTCATTGTATATGAAAAATGATGCTAAAACTCATACCAATGTCATGTCAAAGTTATACTCTATCAGATGAATGGACACCAATTTTAATCCAATTTCATGCCAAAATTAAACAGATAGCAAACCAAAGTAATACACGTGATGAAACAGTTTTTTTTTAAAAAATTTACAAACATTGTACCATTTCATACACTTCATTTAAACAACAAAGTTGATACAAAAAATGTGAAAGAAACAACAAATTTATATCAATCACTTGTCAATGTGTATGGAAAATGATGACAAAACTCATATCAATATCATGCCAAAGTTATACTCAATTTAGCACATACCACTGTCATGCCAAAGTTATACTCTATCAGATGAATGGACACCAATTTTAATCCAATTTCATGCCAACATTAAACAGATAGCAAACCAAAGTAATACACGTGATGAAACAATTTTTTTAAAAAAAATTACAAACATTGTACCATTTCATGCACTTCATTTAAACAACAAAGTTGATACAAAAAATGTGAAAGACACAACAAATTTATATCAATCACTAGTCAATGTGTATGGAAAATGATGACAAAACTCATACCAATATCATGCCAAAGTTATACTCTATCAGATGAATGGACACCAACTTTTATTCCGACTTCATGCCAACAGTAAACAGACAACAAACCAAAGTTATGCACATGATGAAACAGTATTAAAAAAAAAATTACAAACAGATTAGCATTTCATACACTTCATTTAGACAACAAAGTTGATACAAAAAAAATGGGAAAGACACAACAAATTTATATCAATCACTTGTCAATGTGTATGGAAAATGGTGACAAAACTCATACCAATATCATGCCAAAGTTATACTCATCCAAAAAAATATACTCATAATTATACTACAATTTCATTCAAATTTCATCCAAATTTTATACTAAATGTATATAGGTACATCATACTAAAACTTATTCAAAATAAAAAGACACCAGGCCAACAATAACATATATCGATACTAACAAAAATTCATGATAAGCTTTAACATTTAAAAAAGAATAATATAAAAATTGTATAATTTATAAAATAACTTAAATAAAAAATTTACCCTCGCAACCTTTTTGCCCTTATTTGATTTGGGAATTTCTGTATCGTCTTGCAATATCACTCTTCTTTTGGAGGGTTTTGAAGATTGACCCATGTCAACATTTGTTGAATTTTTTGTTTTTTTTCACTTACAAAATCTGAGTCGGAATCCGAAAACTCCGATGAAGGGGATTCCACCATTTTCCCTTTTCGTTTTTGTCCGTTTCGATTTGGAGGAGGGGTTGCAATTTTTTTTGCTTCTCTTTTCTTCTCCTTTGCTGGGCTTTGTTTCCTCTTTGGAGGGGTAACACTCTTGCTTATCGGCTGTGTTTGAGTCAAAATGTGAAACGATGGAGGTTCGATTTCAACATTAGAAATCGATTCTACTAATCTAGGGCTCTTTCTAGGAGTATGTTGCTTTTTTTGATTCTTCGACATCATGCATAAACAATGGATTGAAATCAGAAGTTGATAATAGATATCTTTGGTAAGGAAGAAACTTTGAGAAGATGATAGATAAACTGTTAACGTGGTGGTGATGGTGGGTGGGTGGGAGGTTTAGTGATTTGGCATGTGTGAACAAGAAAATTGAAGAAAAATGATTGGTGGGGTGGGGGTGGGGAATAATTTGCGTGTAAAAGAAAATAATGGGTAAAAAATCCCTATAAAAGTGTAATTGATAATTATAAAAAAAAGTGAAACTGAAAATTATCATTTAATGTGATTGAGTAAAAAATCTCTACAAAAAAGTAACTGATTATTATCTTTGATTCTGAATTATTAAATTTATTTATATCAATATAAAAAGATTAATTAATTATTAAAGTGGAATTAATTGATTTATTAATAAAAAAAGAAATGTTATAACTCGCAATTAAAATCTTATAAGTAGTAATATTTTTAAAATAGATTTAAAACTTGTAATATAACCCCTTAAATAGATATGTGGCGTGATTTATAGTTTTTTTATCCTGCAATAACTAAGATTACTATATGAATCCATAAACTTCAAATTCTGAATCTGTTTCTGTTTAACATATTTTTTTTAACACAAAGTAGAATTGGTGTTCGGTTGTGTTATAGGAAAATTAGCATAAACATGCACTCGATCTACTGTGTGAGTGTTTAGCAAATCCTGCAATGATTGGATTGTGTTGCTACTGAAGAATCAAATCCCATTATAATCCAAAATAACAGTTAAATAATGTATTTAGATGCCCATTGATATTTCCACCAACATGCCTAATCTTTTACTAACAATTTATAAATTGAAATGTCACCATATAATCTAGGAGGAATCTTAACATATATCTAATTGTATGCTTAATATCCCCTAAGAACATGGTTATCATGTGTAATTTGTTTGTTGTTAAAAAAGGAAGATTAGTGCACAAAATTCAACACTAGTAGGCTTGAGAGAAGGATCGTACACTAAAGAATGTAATGTAGACAGTCTATCATAGTGCAAACATCAGTAATCTATATATGTTGTAAACCCTTTAATTTTGTAAAAAAAATGTATTTTATATTAAGAAATTATGCGCGTAGTCTTAAGTGGCACAAATGTATATTTAGCGTATATTAAGTGGCATAGATGTATCTTTAGCATATATTATACCGTATTATATAGACTAAATTTTTTCAAATAATAATAATCAAGGTTATTTTATCAAATGAACCTCTTCGCGCTCCCTATCTTATATATGAAAATCCTTAGAAAAGAAGTCTAGTAAGATTTGAATCTTTGTACTCATTCTTTCTTTGTGTATATAATTATATCCTCGATCGCTGACTAGCTATATGACATCGCCTTGTAAACTATTATCTCATCAGCTAGTTAGTTAATTAGATACGAGTCTTTTTTCAACTAAACGATCCCTTGCGTGTCTTTCCTTCTCGGAATACATGATATTAGCTACCGTTGCCAGCTCATGTTTTCCTTCCAAGGCATGTTTTTTTAACTAAAAATTGATTGGTGGATAATATAAGCAACAAAATATAGCTCAATTAGGTTGACAAGTGACATTTTCATGAAAATGAAGTTCGAACATAGCTAAATATAGACATGTCGTAATGTATTTATGTCTATATACAAAGCACAAAGAATAAAAATGTTTGTTTTTTTTGTATGAAATCGAAATAAATAAGGAGGTTATGCTACATAACACTAAATTGATAAAAATAGAGAATTCCCACATGGGAGTTATGGGAGTTTTTTTTGCATTAAATTAAAAGGTTGACATGGAAGAAATTAAATGCTTGTAATATAGGGAGAGTCCATGTGTGCTCACATGGTTTTGCTCAAGGAGGAGAGTGTGTTTCATTGTCAAGGCTTGAGAAATTTGACCATGAACCATACAACAATAACTTGTCATTATATAGAATTCGGAGCCAAAAGAGCTACTTTTTTCCTTCAAAATGTATAAAGGCCACTTAAATTTTTTTAAAATCAAAACGGACAATTCGCTCCCTCAGTATCTCGCTCTTGAGGGAGCGAGTTGTCCGTTTTGATTTTTAAAAAATTTGAATGACCCTTTATGCATTTTGAAGGAAAAAAGTGACATTTTAGCTCCGGACTACTCTCATTATGTATATCTAGTAGGGTGTCAATGAGTCAGTTTAGTCAGTAATTAGTTTTTTAAAATCACACTCCCTCCATTTCAAATTAATTGAATTGTTGAGGTGTTTCACACCCTTTAAGAAAAGAAGATTAAGACATAAATTAGGCATAACTTTCCATTTTTACCTCTATTAATTATTGTCAAATTTATGATTAAAATAACTAAACATTAATTATAATAACTAATTCCAATACTAACTAATGAAGGGTAAAATTGGAAGAATATTCTAAAAGTAGTCTTAAAGATTGAACAATTAAGTTAATTTGAAAAATGAAAAATATATCAACAATTCAATTAATTTGAAATGGAGGGAGTACTAAATTAATTTTTTGATTATTTTATTTTTGTTTAATCAGAATTATACTTGTCAAAACTATTTTAATCTCTTTGATATGATACGGTTTAGTTAATTTTCAGTGTTCTTTTAAATATCACGTAAGAGTTGCAAGTATTCTTGCAAGAGTTTGACAAAGCTCTCTTTATATTTTTACTGTTTAAAAAATGATAAATTAAGAAAATATAAAAACTATAATAATTGAAATTGGTGCACTTATAAAATTGCTATGAAATAGATTAAGCAAAAGGAAGAGAAATATAAATCATATGAGTAAAAAATATTAATCAAGTTGTGATTCAAGAATGACTAAGTATTCAACAAAAGAAATTTAATCGTACGAGTGAAAAAACATTTAATATCTAATAGTTTGTTATTCAAAATCACTAGAATATCTAATGTTTTGCGACACTCAAAATGTTGAAACTAATTTAGTTTCGATAGAAGCAGAATAGATTTGTCCGTTTGAGAATTAAGACTTTAGATGATAATTAGCTATTGGCAAAAAAATTAATGCATTACTTTTTTCGTTTAGTCAATTTTTTAAACAGGAAAAATTTAATAAAAGAGCTACTTGCACCAAATTTACTTGGTCCCATGGACAATTTTTAAGACAACAAAAGATGGTGGCCATATATATTTATTTCCAGAGACTAAACATTCTTTCTCTGAATATTGTTTATTTGACATAAAACGTGAAATACTTTTTGTTGATTATACATTGAAAATTTAACTAACTAAGATAGAAATTAAATTTTATATTTTTGGAGAACTTATGATCACCTCTCTTGTATGAATGAGGAGTGATGAATGTGAATTGTGTTTAACTATATATTATTAGATATTATTCTGCATGTCCCATTGGTCTTCAACAGATCATGTGAGTCAAAATTCAGGCATCACAATTGATCTTGCTTTTTTTGCATAATTTTCCACCATTTTAGACAAAGAAAGAAAACAATTATTAGTTAAATATTCTAAGATAAATTAGACAGAAAAATGGTTGATATTGTTAGAAAAATAAAAGGTATATCTTATAATATAAAGAGTTGGGAGAAGAGAGTGAGCTCACACACATGAGAAATGAGCCTGAAGGCAAAAGTGGTGGATTTGTCCCCATCTTTACGCATGAGATATACCTAAGACCCAATTCAAACCTAGTTTCTTTTGAGCCTACAGACATGTTCAAATTATTATACAATCTTGAAGTCAATTATACTTCCAATATAATTATTCTACATAGATTTGAATCCTTGCTAGGTCTATCTAGTAGTTTTATTGAGGTTATTCTTGTATACCAATACTTATTTGTATACACTGTATATACATAAAGTGTGGCATCAAGATCGTTGCATTCTACCTAGACTCAAGCTTTAAATTAGTCGCCAACCATGCCATACATCTCTTCCACAGTACAACAACAACATATTTAGTAAAATTCTATTAAGTGGGATCTGAAAAAGATAGAGTGTACGCAGACCTTATCATTGTCTTGTGAATGTTGTAACCTATCATCTAGAAACTCGTTGACACGCTACAATCACTTTGATCACTCCTTGTTGGATATTGTCAAGAGATTATTATTCGTCTTTTTTTGTATGGAACCTCGGGACTTCACTAGGTATCTCATTAAATCTGCCATTATAGTCTAATGTTAAGTTAGAAGTTTTTCTGGGTATTACAAGACTAACAATTAAAGGAAACTTATATAATATGTGTATTCTCGGCCATCTAGTTTATCAACATGATTAAAGTATATATTATGCATATATATGTATATTTAGTATAAAGTAAACAGTATCTACACACAGTATAGATATTTGTAAGGTAATATATGACACAAAGACATTGAAATGTAGTTTTCCCAACAACTTAATATGTAATTCATATTGTAAGTGATAAATCATTTTATTGACTTATTTTCCTCACGTATATATGTCTTTTATCTATTTCAATTACCATATATATAAATTTTTAATAAAGAAACCACACTCACATCCCATGACAATGACAATGACACTTTCTTCTACCTCATCTCATTTTTTTCTGCTCTTTCGAACTCTCTCGATTCATTTTTATTTATTTTTAATTTTTACAAACATCATTATCAAATTTTGGTTTTACTAAAAGATGTACATAAGCTAGTGTCACTTTCTTTGTTCGTCTGGAAACAAACTTGCTGTCAAATTTCAACATAATATTGTTTTCGGCTGCCCATTATTTCATCATTCCATCTTTCGTATCAAATTAGAATTCCTCTCCACTAGCTGTATATATGCATACGCACGTTTAAGGCAGAACTAGAATTTTCACTAAGAAGTTCAAAACACAAAAAAGTAAACATACGAACTAGCCTAAAGGAATTCAACATCTACTATATATACATAAAAATAATTTTCCACCTAAGCAGGTTCATCAGAATCCCTTAGCCCCAAGCTAGCTCCTCCGCTCCTTATGCGGACACTTCATATTCATTATCCTTTATTTATTTTTATATACTTCATTAGCTGACTTCATAATAATTAAGAATTAAGATGATACAAAGTGCTGGTATAAAAATCAGATTTTAATTAAAATTAGGTGCTTATAATATAAAAACGACATATGTTGACAAATTCATTTAATTGTTTACTAAGTATGATTGGCCAAGAGTTGATTATCCAGTAAAATTTTAGAAAAACAAAAGTTGATATATTCTCTATCTACCAAAAACAGTAGAAGAATTGAGTAGTTAGCACCTCCATATTTGACCTCATTCGAACTAAGCTACTACTATATAATAAAAAAATAACTCTAATTCTTCTTTCCAAATTTTTATTTCCTTAATTATATGTTCCTAACCCATTCTTTAAATTTTAATTAAAAGATTTTTAAAAAAAGTTAAGAAGTTGGACAAAAGTCTCTAGAATTGTTTTTGCTCAACTCTTTAGCGGTTGCACATGTCTGTCACTTTCGGTCACAAATTTTCTTTTCATGAAATTATATAAGAAAAATAAAAGAAACCAAGAAAACCGTTTTCTGATGATTTTTCATGGCTTTTTAAAAATACCAACAACTTTCTGATCCATAATAAATAATTTAAGAATTAATTTGTGTGTCAACAAGAGGGAATGTATCAAATTCTTATTAAACATTGCATGTTGCTAATATAGTTCTTGTGAACTTACGGTAAAAAAAGATAGTTCGATGAAACAAGCTCTTATCATGTGCGTGATCTGAGTAAGGATCAAAAATTATAGTAGTCGATTATGTATTATTTTATCTTGAATTTCAGTAAAAAGTTATTTTCATGATTCAGACTCGTTACTTAATTACAATTACATGACAACATTTCTTAATATAATATTGGTTAAGGATATAGTTGGACCTAGACATCGAGATAAGGTTTAAGTTGAATTCAGTAACTTTGGTTCAGACTTTGTATTTGTCTTAAGAAATTATTTCTAATAACTAAAAGAACTAGAATTCCAAACACATAAACTTCAAATTCTGACTCCGCTCAACCAGAATGATGAGATGACTATACTGATTTAAATTCATTACAATTTGATATTCCAATATGAACCTATGACCATTTATCCATTTTGCTAAAAAAATTTCTCTCTTGGATATATACTTGTTAATTTGTTGTGAATAGAGAGGAAAATAGATTAAAGGTCTATATATGGGACCCAACCACCGAAATTTAAGGGGTAAGATTTAATATCAGTCATTTATAGTCTAAACAAAAGTCGTGCTAGCAATTACTTTATTGAAATTATAATTAGGTTAGATGCTGTTTAATTAATAAACAACAATTAACTCAAATCCAAAATGTAACGTGTCATGTTTATAAGAGGCTTAGTCCAAATTGACAAAATGTAAACACCAATTAAAAATTTAAGTACTTAATTATGTCCAAATGTTGACAGCATTTTGTTAAGTATGCTTTTTTACATTTGAGTCTTTTTTTTCTTCTAGTATGTCCTCTTCCACTGAACAAATAAATAAAATACTAACAGCTTATGGAGTTTTCTAGCCTGTTTTAATTAATAATTACCTATTTTGTCTTTTTCCCTTTATTGAAAAAAGAAAACTTATTCAAATGGTGAAATGATAATTATCATAGTCCATAACAATAGTATATAATTTGACTTATCACGAAAACGACAGATTGATGAGGAACATGAGCGATACCAACAAAATACATTACTAGTACTCTTTCTCACCGTTTTAATTTGATACAAAATTTAAAAAAATAAAAAAAAATTTAATTTTTGTAATTTTAAATTAAAAGTATGTGGAATATATCAAAATATCATTTAATCTTATGATCTTATAAACACATAGATAGAAAGTTAGAATTATATAAATTATCAAAAAAGAAAAAGACATTTATTTTTAAACAAACTAAAAACAAAAATAAGACAAATAATTTAAAACAGAGCGAGTACTTGTCTACTCTAAAAGGAGAGCTGGCAATTGAAACAAAGTTATTAAAAGTACTTGTCACTCCAATATCGTTGAGTGATTTTAGGAGAAAAATCGGTGAGGTGTAAGAAAAGAAAGAAAGTGTAATTTGCATAAAAACGAAAAGAATAAAAAAAACAAGACATTTAACATTGTGATACAAATTCGATTTGTGGGTCCCGCCATTCTCACTAAGCGATTTATAATTAAATGAAACTATAGCTATATTAATGAATCACCAATGAATGTTTGCTTAGTTATGTAATTTTTCCTCAATATTACTCCTGGTTGGTTGAGAATGGAAGAATTTTTAGATTTACACAAATAATATGATTTCATTCTTTTCTTAAGAACTAAAAAAAGCTTAAAATAATAAACAAAAAAGAAAATTATTTTTTGTTTGGACGCATGACTTCGTTCTAATTTTTTTCTTGCAAGTATTAGGGTCAAAGTTAGGGTCAGTCAATCAGTAACCCCTCAATTTATGGATGGAATTAGTTGGATCAGAACGCAAGCTACAAGTTGGCGAGTCATCTTCATTCCCAACTAAGCTAAAGATGTCGGGGCGGGTTGAATTTAATTTGGATGGATCAAATTGAGTTGCGTTAATAAATGAGCGAGTTATTGACTCGTTTAAAAGTTAAATAGGTTGAGTTGAAATGGACTAAATTGCAGATCATAATCTAATTACTTCAATTTTTATCAAGTTATAATTATTTTATTTGTCATTTTATAAATTTTTAATTGTTAATAAAATTATTATTATTATTTTCTTTATTATAACTAAATATAACATATTAAATTTTTAAAAAAATAAACAAGATTTATCATGACTCAATTTGGGCTACATCTCAACTCAATTCTAAATGAGTTCGTGTAAAATAGATTGCGTTAATAAATAGATGGTCAATAACCCCTACAAACTTAAATGAATTGGTCGAATGGATTTGATTTTTTCACCCTAAACTAAGCTAAGATGTCAAGTATGACGTAGTTTTGTGTTAGTTTTCTATGTCAATTTATGTGATACTTTTATTTACAGAAAATTAATTTGAGTAATTTTTAATTAAAATAAATTAGATCAACTTAATATTTTAAATTAAATTTTGATATTAAAAAATTTAACAAATATTATTATAAAATATAATTCTTTCCGTGTTAATATGATGAAATAATATAAAATCAATCAAAGATTATATAATTTGAATCTCGATGAGCGAAAAATATAAAAAACGCTAGGATGGATGAAGTATTAATTAATTGACAAAAATGAAAAATCACTCCAATATAAGACTAGTTGACGTGAGATAAGAAAATTTTTATTATGTATCTCAGCAACTAAAACTAGTTGCATGTAGGGCTGCATAACGGACGGATCGGGCGGATAATTTTGCTTAATGGTTTGGCTTAACGAATATCGATTTTTAAATTTACTAATCCGCTAGCCAACCTATAAGATATCGGTTGGTTCGATAACGGATTAGCACTTATCGGACGGTTATCAGATGGTGTATCGGTTAACCTCTACCCTTTTTTGTTCCATGAACGCATCTTAAAAAATGACTTCTTTTCCCTAATATAAATTAAGTTAATTTGTAAAATTCTCCTATATTACAAAAAATATAGATTAATAGTAATGTAATAGTTAATAACAGAAAAGTAAATAGGTTTTCAAGTTTTTGGCTTTATGACCTTAGGACTAATAATATATAATTATATATTATGGAAAAATATTAAATGATGCTAATATACCTAAGTTAAAAGTGTAAGTATGGTAACTCTTAATGGGTTAATGGTTTATCCGATAAGGAAATTGAATAATCCACCCCCACACCAATAAGCCATTAATTATAAAATTCTAATCCGTTCACCAACCGTTTATTCAATAATCCAATATCAATAAGCTAATAAGCCAATTTTGCGGTTGGCTTATCGGTTACGGTTCAGTTTTGAACACCCCTAGTTGCATGAGCCACCTTTCTATCTCAACAATAAATGAATATAAAACTTATCGATTCAAAAATATAAGATTTGAGTTCACTCTTTTGGACTCAAATAATATTGATATATTAATTATTATTTTTTCAAATAATATAAACATTCATTCTAAAAATAGTTCCGCCTCTACTTATTTGTGAGACAAAAAGATATCTTGCACAACTAATAGAATAGAGGTTGTGTTGTGGATGAGTGAAAGAAGTTAATTTTTTTTTTTAAAAAAAAGCTTCTTTGCGCTCCAAATAGATTATTGTTTTCTCTACTTAAATTTATGTATTGTAATTTAAATGTTTAATTGGATGCTAAGTTTAAGGAATTTTTTCTTTTTATACTTTAAATATGTATTAGGTCATGAGATTTATATGGCTATAAAATATGTCATTTAACTATAAAATGAAAAATTGCCATAAAATGAGGTGGAGAACAGTGGCGTAGGTACTTGGGGATCAGGGTGTCCATTCGTCGGAAAAAAATACCGTATATACAAGTAAAATGATACATGAAACGATTAAATAACATATTTTGGACACCCTTAACATAACAATCTGTTATAGTCTAGTGGTCCAAGATGCTTGGAATAAGGCAGTGCTTGTATGTTCGAATCTCACCTGGCTTTTTTCCACTTTCTATTTCTGGACACTCTTTGTGAAATTCCTGGCTCCACCATTGGTTGAGAAAGTATATATATATATAGTGACCTACCGGTTACCGGCTCTGAGCAATCAAGCTCAAAGAGCACTACTAGACGGTGGCTTATCGTCGTCCATTATCTAACTGAAAAGATGTGAAGTAAAGACGTGTTCTTATTATATGTAATTTAGAGTCGCTTTTAACAATATAAGGTACGGAACCCTATGCCGATTTTCTTAATACCCTGTTACCTTGAACGATAGATTGGTTCGACTCCCTTCAACCCGAGCAAGTATATATATATATATTTTATTTTTTTTACCATAATATATAGGTCATTTTACATAAACAATATCTATTACCCTCATAATTATCATTTATAACAATATAATGTATTTTATCATTTATAACATTACTAACAATGTATCTTCCTGGCTCTCTCTTCCCTTATTCTCTTTTTTTTTTTCTCGTTTTTCTTTTTCTCTCCTTCTTCTCTTTTTTTATTCTCTGTTCTTCCTTCTCTGTCTGTCCATTCACCCATTCCATTTTTTCTCCTATGGTTTATATTTATA
The DNA here is from genome assembly GCA_018342035.1 of Solanum appendiculatum. Classification (NCBI taxonomy): domain Eukaryota; kingdom Viridiplantae; phylum Streptophyta; class Magnoliopsida; order Solanales; family Solanaceae; genus Solanum; species Solanum appendiculatum. The sequence goes on along the minus strand of JAGDQO010001042.1, from coordinate 526,630 downwards.
CAATTTTAATACATATTTTTCAGAGCTTCACCTTTTCTTTTTTGGTAAATCACCACCACCAGATCACCGATTATTTATATTTAATACAATTTGAATTCGATATTATACATTACTATAGATAGTTATTTCCAGAACAAATATAATACATTTCTAACAATGTAAACTAATTTAAATAGTATCGAAATGTTTAAAATTCACATATAATACTTATAATACATTTCTGATACTCATGTTTACTTTGGTAATGAAATCAACTTAGTTACCAAAAAAAAAATATCGAATTTGAATTGTAATATAACTATCGTTTATATTTATACAATTTTAATAAAACTTTAATACATATTTTCAGAGCATCACCTCTTTTTTTCGTAATCACCACCACCAGATCTCCGATTGTTTATATTTAATATAGTTTTGATACAACTTTAATATAATTTTTCAGAATTTCACCTAATATATTTTTATACAATTTTAATACAAATTTATATCAAAATGATTATTAAAGCTAAAATTATGTTATATATGGTAATAAAAATAAAGTAACACTTAAAAGCGTAATTAATCAAATAAAATATATTATTTATTATATTTGAACTTTTTTAATCTATTACCTATGTTCAAATAATTTTTTTTTCATCTAAATTTTTATATCGAATCAAATATGGTTAGAGAAAATTTTAAAAAATAATTATAGCAAAATCACATCCTCCCAAAAAAACAAAAAAAATCAGGAGGTTCCCTTCTCAAACAGGCAGAAAGGCGCAGCTGGTTTTGCCCGACCCAAACTTTATACCCATGAATTAAATGGGCCCCACACCCAAGTGCCTCATGTAACTGCTCTCCCATTACACATTTCCAATTTTACCCTTCCCTTTTCCCTTATATAACCAAACCTTCCTTCCACTTTCTCCTCAAACCTCACTCTTCAAAAAAACTAAAATTCCCCATTTCTCCTCACACAACAACAATGGCTAAAGGAGGCAAACTCACAAAACTCAAATCCGTGCTGAAGAAAATGCAATCCTTCAAAATTGGCCGCGTAAATGGCAGCGCTGGTGTAGCAACTCATCATCATTCTTCCTCCGAAGAAGACGATTTCTTTTCCGATGAAAATCACTTCTCCGGTAAGAATTTGTTCCCGGTCTACGTCGGAAAATCTCGTCGCCGGTACCTGGTGAGCTCCGACGTTATTGACCACCCGCTATTTCGCGAACTCGTGGAAAGGTCCGGTGAATCTGAAGAATATATTACAGTTGGATGTGAAGTTGTGCTGTTTGAACATTTACTATGGATGCTTGAAAATGCAGATCCTCAGCCTGAGTCATTAGGGGAATTGGTTGAGTTTTACTCTTGCTGATGTGGAATAACTGTCAGTAACTAAATGGAAAAATAACTGTGACGTGGATGTCGACGTGGTAATTTGGAAATCGCTAATATTTGGTATATAGTTGTAAATTTAATTTTCTTGTTTTTTTTTCTTAAGAGTTGATGATTTTGATTAATTAGTGGTTTAGAAGGAAGAGGAAAAAGAAAAATTAAAAAAAAGAGGATTAGCCTAAGGCAAATCTCTTTTGTATTTAAGAGACAAGCCTAATGAGTGATTTGTTATTTAATTAATGCATATTCCATTCTTTCCAACTATGTACTAAGTTTTTATCCTTATCCATTTTGTCCTTCAATTTCTTTCTTTTTTTCCTTATTTGAAATTAGTTTATATCGACAATGTTGACATTTTGTTTATTACGATAAGAAAAATGAAAGGGTTATTTGGTATTTGGTTCCTAGTTATTGTTGTGCGTGTAGAAATAATTAGTCATGTAGTTTAGTTTTTTTTATGTAAATTTGTAAAATGATAATCAAATTACCAAACATGATACTTGGTATAGATATAAAAAGACTCTTGTATAGTTATTCTTAATGGTCACAACTTATCAAGAAGGACGACTCCAAAAATACTAACTCGGCATAGAGTAACCAAATTAAATTTCTCTTTAAAATATTTAGCCTTACATTCTATAGACACACTTGTCCCATACTTGATCTAAATTTTGAATTCATCTTGATTGAACCAATATATCATAGTACTTTATAATTATCGATTATAGTTGATAAATTCGTTTGAATTAAGCATGTAGATTACGTTAGAATAAATAAGAAAATATGACAATAGGGAACGATGAGACAATTGTTAGGAGGTGAGCGAGCTAGGTAGGACCAATGAATTGAAACCAGCGAAAATTGCTAGCATGCAAACATTCAATTATTACCTTTAACGAAATTCATTCTCCGACAGATTAATCACATGACTTGTTTTATATCACAAGATTTCATGTGAGTATTTTATCTCTTTAATTTATTCGTGGAACTTGTGGCATTTCTATAAACAAAGGTTACACGTTATGCTAAGCTTAAGCATCTGATGTTGAAAAATGTGATAAAAATTGATCCTTGATTTTAACGTACTACACAGCTGTTGGTTTTTTCTTTTTCCATACAGCTGTGTTGGTTGGGGTCACCAGTTTTGAATCTTTTATTTTTTGTGTGTTTAATTTGTCCTCCACATAATTTGTCCAAGAGCTGCTGGGCTCCTTGTACACGTACTCACTTTTTGTACGTATAACTGGAAGTTGATCTGTCAATATTATACTTTTTTGATTAATTCCCAAACTATATATTATATGTTTGAGTTTTGGAGAAGCTAAATACTTACACGTCATGAACAAGGTTACTTAATTAACAATCACAATAGAGTTAATTTGCAGATTCTAAGATAAAATGATGGCTATAATTACACATTTTAACTACTTAATTAGCTTCATATATAGCTTAGCATGTAACTGATCTATGATCATGTCTATATAAATCCTATTCCACTCCGATCCTCCTGTTCTATTTTATATGTCATACTTTCATTTTTAATTTGTTCCAAAAAGAACTATTTTTACATTTAAATACAATTAACTTTAATATTTCATTTTGTCCTTAATGAGATATATATATAATTGTTTACGACTTATTTTAGTTTATATAATTTGAAAGACTTTCTGTCTTTTTAAACTCCGTGCCTAGTCAAGGTCTTCTATACAAATTGGTATGAATGGAGTAATTATTCCAGGATAAATTATTTCATCATGTATATGGGATAACTTATCACATCACTAAGGTATAAATGGTGGGATAAATAATCTCAAGACTGCTTAATACCTCCAACCAAGTGCAAGATAAAATAGTCCTGCATTTTATCTATAAAATCATTATACCTTATACCTCACACCATACGAGCCCAAGTAAATAACTTCGGTTTCTGATTTGCAGATTTTGAACTCCTTACTACCGTATCATTAATTTAATATTATTAATATAAAATACAGTGGTCCTATTTACGTACCAATGCTTATTGCTTAATAAAAGAAATTAAAAAGTAACTTTTGCAACGACAAGCTGGTTGTGTTTAAAGGTTAATTTACATCTAATTTAGTCTTTGTATATATACATTTTTATTTTGAGATATCTTAATTAATTACTTCTTCCTAATTTTTCTGAGTCTTTCAGTAGTTAGTGGATCAACTGCTAGGTTGTAACTTCTCTTTATAAAATAAATATAATAATATATATGTTAGCTCTTAATTAAGTAGAGAAAAGTAATCTTTTACAACTTGTTTTATTATTCAACCCATAGCAGAAGGAAATTAAAAGAAATGGGCAGTCAGCATGCATATTTTATTATACTAATGATTGGGTAGTTGAAGATGCTTTTTGTGTTTTTTTTAAAAAAGAAACATCTATATTGATTTTGTTAATATTGTGACAAGTATAATTATATTAATTGTACACATTAATTAAATGGTGTACCCAACACACGCTCTTGTTTGTAGCTTTGTTTGTTGGTAGAAAGATATTCTCATTGCCCTTTTGAATAAAAATGTTTTAAAAACTATTTTATGAAGAGATATATGGATTTAGGGAGGATTTTTGTATATTGCTAAGTGGAAGACATGAAAATTTTTATACGCAGTGGAGAACCTTATTATCTGTAACAACGCGTTTCTAATGAATTTCAAGGGATCTTTCTAATTTGGGTTCATTATGAGTTGATCTTTTCTGAGAGCGATTAATTGGATCAGAATAGTAAAATTAATAAAAAACTTTAAAAGAGTTAGATGTTTTTTTCTTTTCAATTTTTTTTTTTGCAAAGACAGATATTTGAAAAGGTTTTTGAGATTTTCAATCTTTTTTTTTATCGGGAGGAATTAGGGGTATGCAATAATCAACTTAACCGATAAATTAAATCGAAAATATTCTATTGGTTTATTGATATTGGGTAATTGAGTTAACGATTTTGTTTCCCATTTTATGATTTTAATTTGGTTAATGGTCATATCGAAACTGTTTTGTTTCCCATTTTATAAGTTTGGTTAATGGTTATATCGATAACCCAATAAGATTATATTAAAATTATTATTTTACTCCTAATTATATTACAATGACTTTAATATTTACCAATCATATTTCCTAATTTTTAGTACTACTTTCTGCGGTAGGCAACACAAACTAGTTTCTATTGTGATACCTTCTCACTTTTCGACAAAAAATAGTATTACTTTCTCTCTTCTCAGTTTTAGATTTGATTGTAACAAAAACAAACACTAAATGCTGTTTCCGCAATTATATGAGCATTTTCTTATCGATTAAACTGAAAATCAATTAACCAAAAACTAATAATAATATAATATCTTATTAATTTAATTATCAATTTAGTCGATTCATAAATTGAAAACCAATCACATAAATCAGATCAAAATCGACCGATGCATCCCTCTAAGATAAATAGTTTGGGAAGGAAGCAAGACCAATAGCCAAACTATTAGTAGAGTAAGTTCTTTTCACATGTCAAGTTGAATAGAGAGATTAACCAACTTCTTTCTTTGATTTGAAGCAAATGTTTTTAAAAAATAACAATTCCATTCCGATTGCTTTCAAAAATTAAACTTTGTTTATCATGGATAGTATAAAAAAAAATATATATATATATCCTCTTACATATTATGCCGTACCCTTGCATGCTTTTGTCTGTCACTCCACTACAATAAGCCTATGCATTGGGCAAAAAAAGGTTTACCGTTAGAATATGTAATTTTACCTGGCCAAAATATTGTGACTTATTCCAAAAAGTGGTTTCGGTTAATATATGGTTAAGAAAATAATAGGCATAATACATAAATATGTCATTTAATTTAGCTTCAACTAGCATTTATGTCCTCCATCTTTGAGTATACATAAGACACTTAAACTTATATAAAATTGAATAAATAGACACATTCGTCCTACGTGGTATCCTACATGGCAATTTTGTGCCTTATGTGACGTCCTACATGTATTATGCCATGTAGGACGTGTGTGTCTACTTGTTCAATTCTATAAAAAAAAATATAAAAAAAAGGAAAAAGAAGATGGTTTAATTTAGGAGTTACCATTTGGTGTTTGGTACGCACATTAAACGCTGATTAATCTAAATTCATGTCGTCGCGTTAGATCCATTTAAGTGGGACACGCCTAACAAGACTTTTTCCATACTCAGAACTCAAAAGAGGTCTTATTCATCCCACCACAATCCTCGTAATAATTTGGGAGTTGATAAAGTTGAAGTTTAGAGAAAAGAAGGTTTGTATATGTGTAGGGAACTTGACATTGACAAAGAAAAGAAGAGAATATAGAGGGATCATTTTGTATCAGTTAATAGATGTAGAAATGAAAAAACAAATGCAGCACAAGAAAAGACGGCCGATGTTTGCGGCTTTTTTATGAGAAAACAGAGTCATGCCCTTTATAATGTCAATTGTACAGTGTCTCCCCATGCTCTTCCTCTGTTTTTATGGATGGCAAAATTTATTCATAAAAATATGAATAGTTTAATTCACTTAAGTTTAAGTTGAGTAATGACTTGGAGATTTTTGATTCCTAATTAGACTCGAACCGAGGAGTACAAGATAGAGGAATATCAATCATCTGATGATAAACACCCGTCGCTTGTTGGTGTGTAGCTAGTTTCTATACCACAACAGTTCGCACATTATAAGTCACCAAACATGTTGGCTTCACATTTTAGCTAGACAAATTTTGTAAAATATTTGGTATATTTACAACTAACCTATTTAGGACATTACATATTAGCAAAGTCAGACTCGTGCACACGTTAACTTCGAAAAAATTATGTATATATATATGCATACATACGTATAGAAGGATTATATATTTGTTTGTGCACCCTCAAATACAAAAGTCGATATGGTGCACTGATTTGGCGAGTGCCCTTGGTCCCTCTGTGCATGCAAGCTTTTCGACATCATCAAGTCAGGTGAAAATATTGAATAATGCATCAAAGATGGCATAAACAAATTTGGAGATGTTACAAGCGATTAATAAGACTTCAAAATTTGGTGGGATCAATGAGAACAAGGACGAGAAAGAAGCGAATGTTGTATTTGTTGGGTTCATTGTATCATGTGTGAATGGATAATGGTACATAGAATAAAGATTGGTGCATTAAAAATGTGATAGTGCTGCAATTATGAATGAAGTTATTCCATTCATGAATACTCATGTCAAATGAATGCAACCTTTCGTATTTCCATGCAACCTCTCACATTTCTAGGCCACCTTTTCACATACAATGCATGAATCATTGTGGGCTATAAATATCTGAATTTTTCTCAGATATTGGGAGCAATTTTAAAACATAAGTTAGAAGACTACATAGTAAGAAAAAGTTTTTGCTTCTCAAAACTTCACGTGTGATTACAAGCCATTGAGTGGTTCGCCGGACAACAAATTTGAGGTACCGCTATTTGTTTGTCGTGAGTCATTTTATCCTGGGAGGATATATTCCATAACCTCGGGTACTTGAGGGGAATAATTTCCTTAAGGAAACTCTGTGAATTCAGATGGCTTGACTCTTCCTCCTTTTCATCTTGTTGATTATATGAATTTTTTGTTGTTAGAATTTAGTTAACATTGGATATTTCATTATTTGTATGAAATCAGTTTGAAGTCATTTTGCACTACGAGACTAACAATCTTAAGGAAATTATCTATCTTATTATGTAATTGTTTATTGGAACCATACTGTTTTAAACTTTATAATGGATTTCTGGAGATTAAAACCTTTGTGGTTTTATGCTCTGTTTGAACTTGATACTGACTTGGAGAACCTAAAAAATTCATCAGAAAATCAAAGTTCATTCGGTTAACGATTGGGAGTTATAAACCTCGTCGTTAAACTAGAAACAAATCGGAAACAAAGATCAAGTCTTTATTTGAAGATACTAAGTGTGCTTGTCTCTTTCTGACAGCAAGATGACTAGTGAAATTGAAGTCATGGATGATACGTCATCGAAAATTGCTGCAATGAATATTGCTTCGTCGAGTCGTACAAGTGTTGCACCTGCTATAACATCGGCTGAAAAACCTGGAAAATTCACTGGCATGGATTTCAAGAGGTGGCAGCAAAAGATGCTATTTTATTTAACCACTTTGAGTCTACATAGATTCATTAAAGAAAGTGTTCCTGAGTTAGCGGATTCAACTCCAGAAGGTGAACACGTTATGGTTATTGAAGCTTGGAAGCATTCTGACTTCTTATGCAAGAACTATATTCTGAATGGGCTTCATGATGACTTGTACAATGTGTATAGCAACATGAAAACTTCCAAATACCTCTGGGATGCTTTAGAAAAGAAGTATAAGACAGAGGATGCCGGATTGAAGAAATTCATCGTGACAAAGTTTCTGGACTTCAAGATGGTAGATAGCAAATCCATTGTTACTCAAGTTCAGGAATTGCAAGTGATTATCAATGATCTCCTTGCGGAAGGTCTAGTGATTAATGAGGCCTTCCAAGTAGCTGCTATGATTGAGAAGTTACCTCATTTGTGAAAGGACTTCAAAAATTACTTAAAGCATAAGAGAAATGAGATGTCCCTTGAAGATCTCATTGTAAGATTGAGAATTGAAGAGGACAATAAGGCTACAGAGAAGAGGTCTCGTGGAATGGAAATCCAACAATATTAGGAGCCAATATTGTTGAAGATCGAAGGTCTAAGAAGAGAAAGATAAACTATGTACAGCAAAGCAGTCAACCCAAGAAGAAATTCAAAGGTAATTGCTTTAATTGTCGCAAAAATGGTCACAGGGCTGCAGATTGTAAGGCTCCCAAGAAAGAAAAGAAGAAAGATCAAGCAAATGTTGCTGAATTCGAGGATGACGATCTATGTGCTATGCTTTCTGAATGCAATCGTGTTGGCAACCCAAGAGAGTGGTGGACAGATTCTTGTGCCACCCGCCATATATGCGCCAACAAAGAACTTTTTGCATCATATGTGCCTACTCAAGGTGATGACAAGGTTTACATGGCAAACTCGGCAACTACAAAGGTTGAAGGAACGGGCAAAGTCCTCTTGAAGATGACATCTGGCAAGGTGGTGACTTTCAAAAATCTGCTACATGTTCCAGAAGTAAGAAAGAACTTGATTTCTGCTTCACTTCTTATTAAAAATGGATTCAAAAATGTATTTGTTTCTGACAAAATTGTACTTAGTAAAAATGAGGTGTATGTAGGAAAGGGCTACCTCTGCGAGGTCATGTTTAAGCTCAATGTAATGGCTATTGCTAATAATAAAAATTCTGGTTCTACTTACTTGCTTGAGTCAAGTGCTTTATGACATGAACGTTTGGGACATGTCAATTACAAGACCTTGCGAAAACTGATTAGTTTGAAAGTGTTGCCTAATTTTGAGTGCAAGAAAACACAATGTCAAATATGCGTGGAAGCTAAGTTTGCTAAGCATCCTTATAGATCTATTGAAAGGGATTCCAATCCTTTAGACTTGATTCACACTGACATTTGTGATATGAAGTCAACACCAACGCGTGGTGGGAAAAAGTATTTTATCACCTTTATTGATGATTGCACTAGATATTGTTATGTTTATTTGCTATCAAATAAGGATAAAGCAATTGAAGCATTTAGACAATACAAAACTGAAGTTTCAGTTGGATAAAAAGATAAAAATGATAAGAAGTGATAGGGGTGGAGAATATGAATCTCCGTTTGCAGAAATATGTTTGGAAAATGGAATTATCCATCAAACGACTGCCCCTTATTCACCCCAATCTAATGGGATTGCAGAAAGGAAGAACCAACTTTGAAGGAAATGATGAATGCCCTACTTATAAATTCAGGTTTACCACAAAACTTGTAGGGGGAAGCTATCCTTACTGCAAACCAGATACTCAATAGAGTGCCCCATAGTAAGACACAATCTATTCCATATGAAAAGTGGAAAGGAAAGAAACCCAACTTGAAATATTTCAAAATGTTGGGGTGTCTAGCAAAAGTCCAAGTTCCTATACCCAAAAGGTTGAAAATAGGACCAAAGACTATGGACTGTGTGTTTATTGGATATGCTATAAATAGTAAAGCATATCGATTTTTGGTTCATAAATCTGAACATCCAGATATTCACGACAATACGGTAATTGAATCAGATAATGCTGAATTCTTTGAACACATTTACCCGTATAAAGCTAGATATGAAGAGTCGAGTGGGGGGTCTAAACGACCTCAAGATGAACCAAAGGAAAATGTGAAAAATGAAGAAAATCCAAGGCGTAGTAAGAATCAAAGGACTGCTACTTCCTTTGGATCAGATTTTGTAACATTTCTCATTGATAATGAGCCTCAAACCTTCCAAGAAGAAATGTCCTCTACGGATTCATCCTTCTGGAAAGAAGCTGTCAATAGTGAGATTGAATCAATCTTGAATAACCATACTTGGGAGTTGGTTGATCTTCCTCCGGGAAATAAGCCTTTAGGATCAAAATGGATCTTTAAAAGGAAAATGAAGAGTGATGGTACTATTGACAAGTACAAGGCAAGACTTGTAGTCAAAGGCTTCAAACAAAAGGAAGGCCTTGATTACTTTGATACATACTCGCCTGTGACAAGGATTACATCTATTCGGATATTGGTTGCACTAGTAGTAGTATGTGATCTTGAAATCTATCAAATGGATGTAAAAACAGCTTTCTTAAATGGAGAGTTAGAGGAAGAAATTTACATGGAATAACCCGAGGGTTTTGTGGTTCCTGGTAAAGAAAGGAAAGTGTGCAGACTTGTGAAGTCACTTTATGGACTAAAACAAGCACCCAAATAGTGGCATGCAAAGTTTGACCAAACAATGTTGACAAATGGATTTAAGATTTATGAGTGTGACAAATGTGTTTACATTAAGGACACTCCAAATCATAAGGTCATTGTTTGTTTGTATGTGGATGATATGATGATCATCAGTAAGGACTTAACTGACATAAATTCTACTAAGCAAATGCTTGCTAGTAGATTTGAAATGAAAGACCTTGGAGTGGCTTATGTTATATTGGGAATAAAAATTCTTCGAACTCCACAAGGATTGGCTTTGTCGCAGTCTCACTATATTGAAAAGATACTTGACAAGTTCAAGTATTTGGATGTCAATATTGCCAAGACTCCAATAGATGTGAGCTTTGCACTTCGAAAGAATAAATGTGAAAGTGACTCACAATTGGACTATGCGAGAGTGTTGGGAAGTTTGATGTATATCATGAACTGTACACAACCAGATATAGCATGTGCTATTAGTAAGTTGAGTCGGTACACGAGCAATCCCAATCAAACTCACTCGATGGCGATGAAGAGAGTTTTAGGGTATTTGAAACATACTCAAAACTATGCTTTGCACTATGAAAAATATCCGGCAGTAATTGAAGGATATAATGATGCAAATTGGATCACCGGATCAGATGAAGTAAAATCCACAAGCGGATATATATTTACTCTTGGTGGTGGAGCAGTCTCTTGGAAATCATCCAAACAGACATGTATTGCTCGCTCCACCATAGAATCTGAATTTATCGCTTTAGATTAAGTCGGTGAAGAAGCTGAATGGCTCCGGAATTTCTTGGAAGACATTCCTTACTGGCCCAAACCACTAGCACATGTATGCATACATTGTGATAGTCAGGCTACAATAGGCAGGGCAGGGAGCATGATGTATAACGATAAATCTCGTCACATAAGATGGAGACATAATACCGTCAGAGAACTACTCTCTAGTGGAATTATCACAATTGACTATGTAAGGTCAAAAGATAATGTGTCGGATCCACTTACAAAAGGCCTAACTAGAGAGTGAGTTGAAAGATCATCTAAGAGGATGGGTTTAAGGCCTAAGACAAGTCAAGCATGATGGTAACTCTACCTAGCAGACTGGAGATCTCAAGAGCTAGGTTCAAGGAAAACAAAAAAAGTTGTGTTTGATGGTCCAACATTGTCAAATAACCTAACCCATTCTCATGATGAAGACAATGTTCAGTGACCAAGGATAACGCTCATATTGAAGCTTTTTAATGATTTCTAAGTTTGGCAATGCATGACCAAATAGTTTCTCTACGGGAGTAAACATTTAGGAATCACCTATATGGGAGTAAAGTGGAAGCCGCTTCAAGGAGAATGTTAGTAAAGGCCGATTCTCTAAGCTCTCATGAAACCAGGAAGTGTTCATGGCTGAAACGAACAAACCCATGAGAATCATATATGGTAAAAGGCTGGTGTGTGACTTATATAGTGTAGGTGCACATTCAAGTTCGACGGTTCAAAGATATCGCATTTACCGATTAATTGAGTGCATACGATATAAGTTTACTACGGAAAGTTCAAAGGGAAACTCACTTATCCCGATACCACCAGTCTTTGTTTTTAATCATACACTAGTTCGTGTATATCTATCTTTCATGTTATAGCCATTCCCATTCATGTGGGGGATTGTTGGGTTCATTGTATCATGTGTGAATGGATAATGGTACATAGAATAAATATTGGTGCATTAAAAATGTGAAAGTGCTACAATTATGAATGAAGTTATTCCATTCATGAATACTCAATGTCAAATGAATGCAACCTTTCGTATTTCCATGCAACCTCTCACGTTTCTAGGCCACCTTTTCACATACAATGCATGAATCATTGTGGGTTATAAATATCTGAATTTTTCTCAGATATTGGGAGCAATTTTAAAACATAAGTTAGAAGACTACATAGTAAGAAAAAGTTTTTGCATCTCAAAACTTCAAGTGTGATTACAAGCCATTGAGTGGTTCGCCAGACAACAAATTTGAGGTACCGCTATTTGTTTGTCGTGAGTCATTTTATCCTGGGAGGATATATTTCATAACCTCGGGTACTTGAGGGGAATAATTTCCTTAAGGAAACTCTGTGAATTCAGAGGACTTGACTCTTCCTCCTTTTCATCTTGTTGATTATATGAATTTTTTGTTGTCAGAATTTAATTAACATTGGATATTTCATTATTTGTATGAAATCAGTTTGAAGTCATTTTGCACTACGAGACTAACAATATTGACATCACATGGGCTGAAAACTTCTTTAATTTACCAAACACCTCCACCTTCACTTCAATACCAAACACCCATATAACAAGCATTTTCATATCAATCTCTTGCACTAACATACAATAATGCAGTACCATCTTATAACCCTACCGCCTATCCTGTCTATAACACACAACCTACAGATTATAGGTTGTTGGTTATGACTCGCACGCACAAATTGTGTTAAGCACTATCTTCTCAAGAAATTCTTTTCTAAGGCTAATCATTGCCTTCTGAAAAGTTTTTTTGGGTTAAGCACTACTTTAATTAAAAATTATTTGAGGCTAAGCATTGTCCTTTAAAAGTTGACTGAATTAAGCACTATCCTCTTAATCTTGTTAAAGCACTAACCATTAGACGAATTCTAATCCTCGAATTCCTGTTATTATTTTTTTATTTCCCACATTTTAGCCTTGTTTTATTCCAATAAGCTAAACTCAGGGCTTGTCCTAATGTTTGCAACCATTAGAAACTGATTTGGATGAAAGAGATAATAAAGTATCTAGATGCAACACACAATTTATTCCGTAAAAACCCTAATCTTAGGTCAAAGCATCATGAATTTCACAATTCATGGTTGTGGAATTTAGCCAATCATAATTATTGAAACAGAGATAAGATTTGCATTCATTTGAGAAGTAATTACTTACGAGAGGAAAGAAAACCAACACGTTTGATTTCAATAGCCAAATGAAAAACTCTTTGCCAAATTGTGTTCAAGAGATATCGTCTTCGATAAAAACTGAGATACCAAAATAAAATCCTAGAAAAAGTATTTATAGTTTCAAGAAAAATTAAATTTAATAACAGAAAGTAAAAATTTCGAGATCCATCTGACATTGCATTTAATGGCTCGTCATAGAAGTGATGGTCCGTCATCTTGGCCGTCATCAACTTCTGAGAATTTTGCCACATTTCTATAGGTCTGACGTCCATATTTGACGGTCCGTCGATGCTTTGATGGCCCTTCGCTGTGGTCGTCGTTGTCCTCTGGGAATCCTGAGTTTTCTATAGGTGTTACAGTGCAATTGATGGTCCGTCACAGGTCTGATGCCCCGTTAGGGTTGTCGTCGAGCTATTCTTTTAACACTTAGCTCCATTTCACTTTCTTTTCTGCCTTGGTAAATTTCCTGACTAATACAGTGATAAGCTATAAAAAAGATATGATATTACTTAAGATCGCCTAGTTATTCCTAGTAAAAGCATTAGATGTGCCGTCAATTGTCGGTACATCACATCCCTTCTAATGCGATATTTATAGGAGACCTTATGCCTTTTGTAGATGAACTAAATACAATAGTAAATTTGAATTGCACTTGTGAGGCTCGTTGTCCTAGAAATTTGGCTTGCTTAGCTATAACTAGTTTCATACTATTCCCTCAATAATATCTAGGATGTTTTCCACAACAACACATAATTTGAAGTCAATAGTTTCTATGGATGTGAATTTTGCGTTCACCTTCTAGTAGAAGTCATCTAGTGTTCAATTGAACGTCGATTGCTGGAGAGAAGAGATGAGAGGTTAAGATTGTCCCATTGGACATGCCAAATTTGTAAAAGACTAAGTAATTTCGTTCTTGAAAAATGATAATCAAGAAATGAAAAATAGCAACAAAAAATAATATTTAATTTCAATAATTTATTCGGAGGTTATAATCTTTATAAAATCTATATAATAAAAAGATGTAATCGTGTGATTCTCCTTCATCGTCAACTCAAAAACTTTGTTTTGTCTTGAATCGATGGAATATTTGTTGGAATTTCACCATGAGTACAGACCCAATCTTTAATCACAATTGTGGAAGTAAAGAAACTTGTGGATCACCACTAAAGAGAAGAGCTTCTCCATGTCTTTTTCTTATGGCCTGATGGGTCGGTAGTTTTGACTCATTTATAGCTTCGTTTGTGCCAGATTAGTGTCCTTAATGCCTATTTTGCATCTATAACTAATGTTAAATGTGCAACATGAAGGATTTGGAATGTGGCAAGGACAAGATAATGCAAAGAGAAGTTGTAAAGTTATAAAATGGAAGGAAAAAGGAAGCTGGAGCTCACAAAAAGGAACTCGACGACACGCCGAGTGGACATTCTCATTGCCTAAAGTTCCAGAAGTCAAGGAGAGGATTAAAGGCAAAACGGCGAGCTAAAGAACCGATCAGCGCGTCGCCGATCAGAAAGGCGAGCCTGATGGACTTCGCCTAAAGTTCCAGGAGCAAAACTGTACAAAAGCCAAGAGACAAAAGGCGAGATTGAGCAACTCGGCGCCGCGCTGAGTTGGCAGGCGAGCCCGACTTACGTTGTCGAATGGTCCTGAAATTCAAAAATCGTGGAAAATTTTTTAGAAGTATAAATAGAAATTTTTAAATGAGAGAAATGGGAGAATTGGATAACATTGTCTTGAGAGAAGAAAAGTACATTGCATATTTTGAATAGTTTTAGAGCTAATTTTGTGAACTATTCTTTGGAGTTTTTGAGAATCAAACATTGGGTGTAATTTTAATTGATTGTATCTGCTGTTTGAAGACTTGGGAACTCAATGGCTAATGTTTTTGGTAACTATTTCTTCATTCTCACTATGATTGGCTAAAACCCCAATGCCTTAGGGGTGTGATTATGTGTTCAAATGCCTAATTAGCTTATGAGTCTTATGGATTGCTGAATTAAATGTTGAATTAGAATGGGTTCAGTTGTTAATTCATGTTTTCATCTTATGAATTGAAGTTGCAAATTCAGTTCTAATTTATATCTCTTTGTATGCTTGTCAAAGATGCATTTGAGTGGAATTAACAATTGATAATTGTACGAGTTTTTACTTGTACTACCCAGCTTGTTAAAGTGGGTTGAATTAAGGTGGAAGATTGTGTTCTTATAGCCTGTTGGGGTTTGATAAAACCCAATTGATAGCATGGTAGTTGGTTGTAAAATAGTTATCATAGTCGTAATCTTGCCTACCCATTATAATTCAGCATACTTAAGTAGTTCGTAATGACCCATTTAGTGAAATTGGTAGTTGAACACTCACACATCTCTAAGGTCCCATTTCTCATTGGTTTAATTCCTCTTTAATTCGTGTTTGTTGATTTTGATCATTCAAAACCTTTTTTTATTTGATAATTGAAACTTCGAAGATTTATATTGTGCATTGATTCATTTGTTTACATCTACAAAAAGCTAGATCACTTTAATACTTCATATTTGAATTCTATACTTAGCTCCATTCCTCGTGGGATCGACCCCAACTCAACGTTGGGTTTATACTTGTTAGCGACCGCCCACACCATCGTTTTAGGTGTGGTTGAGCATTATCATGGCCTCATGAAGAACCCTTTATATAGGCGTGAGCTAGGGCTTGGGGGTATTTTGGTCTCTAAGTAATTCTAGTGAATTTTGAACTTGAAAAACGTGGGTTGAGCTTGACTTGTCAACTTAACATACTGTCTCAAATGTAATTAGATTTTATTTAAGTTATATAATTTTAACTTAAATATTAATCTAACATAACTTAAATAAAATCTAACTTTATTAACTAAAAATTTGACTTAGTCTACGTATCATGAATTTAATATTTAATAAAAAATTCAATATGAATTTATCCAATAAAATTTCAAATGACTACGATATGTACTCGAAGTCTGCACATATATTGTTCTATAACAATCTCAATGATTGAAAAGGTGGCTAAGGATAGTTTGTCACTCATTTTGTTTCATCAAAGCAATAGCGCTAGGCGATAGTCACACTAAAGCACTAAAAAAAAAAGTATAGAAAAGCCAATATTTTAAAAGTTGTTAGTAGCTACTTATCTTGTATGTTGCATATCTCTAGTTGTTTAAATAGAGCACGTACACAATATAAGCATGAAAACATAGAAAAACATTTTTTGTTCTCTTAGCCGTCTGTACTATGTTTTCCATACTAATTAGTAATTACATGAATATAAGGTGTTATGACTAATAACCAACTAACTGCTCTAATATATGTTCGTTGAAAATTTACTCTTTGTTGATCAATTGATTAGACCTTGTCCCTGCATGGAACGAAGCCTGAAAACAAAACAGTTATGAAATTATACAAACGATCGAGAAGTCGAGCATGTTAGCATGTGGAAAATATACGTATGGGTGTCGGCCTCTACTTATACCCCTATCAAAGGCAGAGTTAAGATTTTAAATTTATTGATTCTGAATTTTAGATAAGCACATTTTTGAAAAATAATAAATGACATATAAGGGAATTTTCAAACATAAATATATGATGCAAGTCAAAGCTACTGAATCTGTCGAAACCATAACTATTGTGAAAACACGTACATACATACACATATAGTTACTATCAAACACTATATCCGTGACTTAGAATGAGAAGTATTATATAAGTGGATACATATATTATCAAAGTGTTGTTACGTTTTGGAATACTACAAAATCTAGTTATTTTTTGCAAAATGAATGCTAATAGCGTTATTTACAAATCTAATCATAAAAGAAATTAGGTCAGCCATTAATCCTAACCATGTTTTATGCAACACTAGGTAATTAAAGTTTAAGAGACCAAACCACGTTATGAGTGGGACTAGAAATCCCATTTTAGCTTTACAATAGGCCCCTCATATTTAGCTCACAAATCCTTAATCATATAACACAATCTCCTCCCTCGTGTGTTTTGTCTACCAATTTTCCTTAATCATCCAAGTTTATGGACTTCCTTTTATGTCCCCTCCCTTTTATAATCCAAAAAAATTATAACAATATAGTATTAATGCTTGGACATCTAAGTAAACAAGAGATTACAATAATATAATAAGCATTTTCATGGGTTTCGAATTAATTTGCTTACTACTTAGAACTTTTTTCTTTTCCATCTACCCTATTAACTTGTGGAAACCAAAAAAAAGAAGAAAAAAAGAGAGAGAGATTAAATGCTTGTACAAGGTTTCCAACTCCAAAGACATTAATTTGTGGACCTGATTCTTTTTCATGGGTCAAGTATGTGAAAATTCTTTATTTTTATATGGGCGGCACCATGGCAGTGAGATTCAATTTCAACACCTCCACTTGCGCTGATACAATGTTGAAGTGTGATGATCTCATCTAAAATTAAAGCTTAAACTGTTATAAAGAGACCACACAATTTTATTATTTTTAAGAGTGAAATATTGAAAACACCCTTGAACTTGACACAAATTATTAGTTTCATCCTCGAACTATTGACAGCCTTAAAAACACCTCTCTACTTGACTAACTAAACTTAGATACACCCCCGATCTGCCACATGACATAGCAAATTGTCTCAAACTCTTGTAAAAGCATGAAACTCTTAATTAAAAAATCGAGAGAAGTGTTGAAAACACCCCTAAACTTGGCGAGAATTTAAGAATGTATTTCACTCATGTTGCAAGATTTGGGGTGTATTTAAGTTCATTACTCAGGTAAAGAAGTGTTTTTAAGGCTGTCAATAGTTCAAAATTGAAATTAATAATTCACGCTGAGAGGTGTTTTCAATACTTCTCTTATTTTAATTGTATTCTCAACTACTAAAACTAACACATCTAGTTTCTGATGTAATTTTTATATTTCTTTCTTAACCTTTTTCTGAAATAATCTAAAATATTTAAAAAATACATAAGGGCAATATTGTCTTGTTCACCATTGTAGAACAAAAACAAAATAGGTGGGACAAGAGACGTAAAAGAGAGCTCATAGTAAAATGGGGCCCAAAAGTGATATTAGAAGAAAACAGAGGGAGAATAAATGATAAATTAGATAACTAGTCAAAATCCCTAACACAATTATTAAAAATATTTTTACTTTAAAATAATTAAAATAATTATTAAAAATGTCAAAATATCAATATTTTAGCAAATAAATGTATCCTAATATAATTCATTTACCTTCCTATTTTATTTCTAATATTGGGCCCACTTTTTAACTTAATTACGGGTGAAAGTAAAAAATAAAAGATCTCCTTACCACTTTTCTCTCTCTAAATTTGTTACCTAAATTCTATCATTTCTCTTTCTCTCTCTCACGATTTCTTCCATTATTCCATATCCCCAAGTAATTATGATAAATTAGATAACTAGTCAAAATCCCTAACACAATTATTAAAAATATTTTTACTTTAAAATAATTAAAATAATTATTAAAAATGTCAAAATATCAATATTTTAGCAAATAAATGTATCCTAATATAATTCATTTACCTTCCTATTTTATTTCTAATATTGGGCCCACTTTTTAACTTAATTACGGGTGAAAGTAAAAAATAAAAGATCTCCTTACCACTTTTCTCTCTCTAAATTTGTTACCTAAATTCTATCATTTCTCTTTCTCTCTCTCACGATTTCTTCCATTATTCCATATCCCCAAGTAATTTAAACCTTGGCTTTTTAAAATCAAATCCCTCCATTTTTCTAAGAAATCTCAAAAATCATTCAAAAGATTTTCAACCTTTATCGAAGTGAATTCGACTGATTTGCCATTGTTTCCATTAGAGAAGAAAATTTTGAAATAATCAATTGGAATTTCGGAGTGAATTCGAATGATTTCGTTGAACTTTGAGATTATCGGTGAAATACAAAAACAATCAAGTATTCATTAACTGTCAATTGTTTAATTTGTTTGGAAGTAATTCGAAAATGGCTATGGAAAAATTGATTAGAAAATGGATCTGGATCGTATTTTGTATGTTGGATTTTCACCTGAAGATCTTCATAAGTTACTATCCGAATATTGAATTTAAATGTTAGACAGTCACTGAGGTATTCAATTTAGGAGTTTCGGGTCAATATCTCATTCAAGACACTTTGTTGGACGGCATCAGCAATTCTAGTTATTTCTTCAATGAATTGAAGTATTTTTGCATCTTTCTCACATGCAGAAGGACCCAAAGAAGATGAAAGTACAGAATCACCAGTCATATTTCAAAGTAAATTTTATTTTTTTTAATATGTAACCTGTTTGAGATACAAAAAGTGAATTATTGAATTGTTTTGATTTTTTTGTATGTTGGATGTTTGGAATACAAAATAATTTGGAATCCTGTTTAGTATATGTTCTATAAATTAGACATTGAATATAATATATTTTTGGAATACATAACAGATAAGAAATATATTTTTGTCATAAAATACAATTTTTTTAAATACAAATTTTGATTGTTACTATGATTGTGAATTTGTATGTTTCGATGACTGAAATACAAATTTTGTTGGAATTTTAAGAAAGAATATACGTTTTTGAAAACTATACAAACCAATGTTGTATCCGTTATGAATGACCACGAGTTTACATAAGTATATGGATACAAATATATTTCTTAAATAACGACGAATCCATTTGGTATACCTATTGGAATGAAACAAACTAATAAAGAAATACATATGTCATTATTCAAACTCAAACATGAAAATTATAATGAATACAAATACACATATCTTATATATACAATAGAATGAATAAATCAATTACTTTTGAAATTAAAACTGATGAGAATTTTAAGAAATATGTTCCTTTTTTAAAATTATTCTCTCCCACAGAAGAATAACAAACTAAAATATTGACATTTTTAATAAATATTGAAAATGTTGATAAGAGATCTTATTAAATGTCAAAATATTGACATTTTGAAAATTTTCCCTGGAATAAACTGGTCCGGCCCACAGTCTCTTATTTTTCTAACTTAGTGGGCCTTGAGCTGTCATTAGTTAATTACTTTTTTTTTTTCTTTTCCCAACTTGTTTTCCTCTTCTTTGTTTTTTCTCCATTAATTTATTAATTTAATTTAAACATCAAGAAACATAAAATATTTAAACATTCAAGTAACTTTAACATATCTTAGTAGTAATAATTGTATGTTACGAAACAACACTACTAATAATAATGTTCATCTTTTTGACACTACATTAATGTATATAAGCAACATATGATATTTAAACATTCCAGTAGTTCCAATATTTTTTTGTTACTTCTTGGGAAAAATTATTTAAATACATATTTTATTTTATTATAATCTCTGAAAATTCTCTACCATTTAAAAAGAATTCAAAATTCCCCTTTCGAATACATCACTCTCCTCTCGCTGATACATCCCTATTCCCTCTCTGATACATCTCTCACCTATGTATCCGGATGTCTACTGATATATCCGGAAGTCCAGTGATGTATCCGGATGTCTTATCCCCTCTCTAATACATCCCTCACCTATGTATCTGGATGCCTGATGTATCAAGAAGTCCAGTGATGTATTTGGAAGTCCAGTGATGTTTCTGAAATCCATAAATTTTAAAAGATTTTTGTAATTTAAAAAAGAATATATAAATAATGTCATTAGCTCTTAACACAATGAAATTTATGTAAATTATACCTTTTCATTTCCATTTTGGATGTTTTGGTGGGTAAGAAAAAAATTTATAAGAAATTTTTTCTAGAAGTGACTTTTTTTTTAATTTTTTTAAAAAGATGAAGTAGATTCCAAATTTTTGGCAGTGACTAGTTGAGTTGATTACTAAAGATTAAAGCCTGTCAACTTTTTCAATCATCCAACAAGAAGAAGAACCAGCCAAAAAACCCAAATTTATTGTTTTGTAGTGTGACTGACAATGCAGCAGAAGAGATATTTTTTTTCATTCTTTTTTATCTTATGTAAAATTTATAAAAATATTTAGTCACAATTGAGTTAATATTTATTGTATTCAAATCACTAAAGTCTTTATCAGCATTTATATAAATACTTATATTTATTTTTATTATACATATAGTGATCCGTTAATTATTATTTCATTTATTCAATATCCATCGCCTCTTGGAAGTCAAACAAAATATTTATTTCACATGAAACACTTAGCCATCCCCACATCTATTCCATATATATCTACATTATTACTTAATGCTTAGCAACGAAATGGAAGTACATCATGTTTAATGGACATCGCTATATATATGGTGACTCCTTTCAACACTTGATGAATATTCAACAACTTAAATGACCACATTAGCACCCCAAGCATTATTATCCATTAAATCTATGATTGATAAACTTGTTGAGTTAAAAGATAAGTTCAAAGCACGACTAATAATTGCATATCACTTGATACAATTATTAACATGTCATTGTGAAGTTGTGGCCCCTTGAGATTAATGTACAATAATCTTATGATATATGTTTATCAGTGTAAATTAAAGAGCTTTTAAAACTATAAAATGTATTTTAATCTATTATACAATACATTAGATAATTTACTTTATTTTCTAGGTTCTGAATCTCATTTTTATTGAATGAATATTGTTGTTATCTTTTAGTTGACCTACATAATCATTACATAAAAAATTAAAGTTAAAATATCCTCTTTTGTACATCCATGCCGTTGTAAGTTCTGCAACATCTACAAGACACCCAACCAACTTATATTTCTATTGTCATGTCTTGCAGGTTAACTTTGAAGAAGTTGGGGAATTTGATGGTCCGTCATAACTTTCGGCAATCAAACAAAGTAGCAAACATTTTGCTTAGATTAGATTCCAAGCTAACAAAGATCGATCGGTCGCTAATCCTACTAACCCCTCCATATGCCATTATAGATCAACTCAAGACAGATCACGCTGGAGAACTATCTAGTAAACAAGTATTATTGTCAACAATAATAAGTAAGTCTGTTTTGATAATCTATCTGTAGTCACTAGTACTAACCATGATAATATATCATATAATGTTTAATAATATATAAAAATACCCCTTTATCCAAAGTAATAATAATAATAATATCAAATCAGACCATCAATTTGAAGTTGCAAATGAAATACTTATAATATATGGAATACAAGAGGGCAGTAAAGTCCAAAAGCACAGTACCAAATTGGACATGACATGTGAATTCTCATGATCATGGAGTCCTCAGATATCTTAAAAATCCTGTGGGCTACTTTGTTTGTGAGAGTAGTAATAAAAGGTGTAAGAATTTCAGCTAGGGCCAGAACCATTTAACAAGTAGTACGTTTTTTTTTTTAGAGATTGAATAAATGGGACAAAATAAAACAAGTGTTTGGTGTAATGGAAATTTAATTGGTTTAGCTAAAGAATTAAGAAGCACAACAAACACTATGCAGTGCACGCCATGTGATCTCAGCCGAATTTATGGGGACTCACGTACCATAGCACGTCCTCCACATTGCATTTGGTAGGATTTGTAAAATAGGCACTAGTTATTTCCTCTACTTTGAAGTTTGAACACCCCCATTTCAGTAGTAAGACAAATATGTGTTATAAATATATAATTTTTAAAAATTATATTATATAGCTATATTTAGGATTTTATAATAATTCTCTTTTCTCTCAAACTCTTGTTTGCATAGGCGAACTCACATGATTTGGTGGGATGTATGTGTATCTATTAACTTTAGAAAAAATCATGTGTATATATGTATATCTATCTTGAGAAATTGACAGAAAGTAGGATATAATTAACAGTGCACCCATAAGGAGCATGAGAGTGACCTTGTGCCGCTGGTACAAGCTAGAGGAACCACCCACTATACCAGGGTTTGAATCCAGCTATTGCCCTATTTCACTATTTTTATTTTAAGTGTATCCGAAGTCTTCGAATCTTGGGTACGCTTCTGCTTGCTCACCTCTCCCTCCCCTCCCTCCCCCCCTTATCCTCCCCCTCCCTCTTTCGCTCGCCTTCTTCCTCCCTTGCTCCCCAGTCTCTCACCTCTTTCTCCCTGTCTCATCTCTCTCTCCCTCTGTCACCCCCTATTTCTCTGCATTTATATTTAGATTTCACAATATGATATAAAAATTGATTATTTTTTTTATGACTAGGGAAACTCACAATTGTTATCATTTGGGTGCGCACAAGGTAAAAACCCCGTTTCTATACAATAGCTCGCAAACCACACATGAGAGGTAACCCACACTAGGCAAGTTCGGTGCGACGAGCTCGACCCAGAAGGCAAATCCATTGCTTTTGCTGGCATGGAGTTTCAAACTTGAGACCTCCAACGTGGAAATCTCAAGCCTAAACAACTGGATGATTTCCTTTATTCTTTTTCTAAAGTGATCGATCAAGAAAGATAATCATGAGTCTTTATAATTTCAATTGAGGACAATTGACTCTTGCTAAAAGTCAGACTAAGGAGTCGTTTGGTTTGAATACAAGTTATGCTGAAATTAGTTATGTTGTGATTAGTTATGCTGGGATAAGTTATGTTGGGATTAGTTATGTTGGTAGTAGTTTTTATTGCTTGTTTTTTTTGTCATATTCAAACTTATATTCATTACATAGTTTTTAAGAATAAGTTGTTTGTTTATAAAAATACCCTACACCTTATTTAGTTTTTTTTTGAAAAATTTAGTTATTCATTCTTAAAAATAAAATTTTCATGTTATTTAGCTTAAAATTTGTGTGTGCATTTCCATGATTATGCCGTGTGTTTTTAAAATTAAACTTTCATCTTATTTAACTTAAAAATTAAACTTTCATCTTATTTAACTTAAAAATTAAACTTCCGTCTTATTTAGCATAAAAATTATCTTATTTAGCTTAAAATAAAACTTTCATCTTATTTAGCTTAAAAATAAAACTTCCATTTTAAGTTTATCAAAGTAAAATAAATTTTATTACTAAAGTTATCTACATTTTAATTGATACATATAATTTAATTTTTAAGTGAGTAATAAACTACTTAATTAAAAATATGTAATTTATTAGTGGAGTGAATATTTTAAGAAAAATCAAAATATAAATAAACGTAAGAATTAGACAAATAAATTCAACTTATAATATATTCATAAATAAAAATTGTATTTATAAAATATAATTTTTTAATAAAAAATATATTGTCATAAAAACAATGATTAATTAAGGTTGTGAATGTTATTATAGTTATTAAAAATTATGTTAATATACATGAATGTAAAAGTGGCGTATAAAAGAGTTTAAGGGGCTATTTTTGTTATTACACATACTTTTTCCCAAGATAAGTTATATATGCTGAGATTACTATTCCACCCCCAAGCCCCATGGAGGGATAACTTATCCCAGTACTATTTATTAATCTTGGAATAAGTTGTCCCATCATGTGTAACCAAACAAGGGATTAACATAGACTAAAATTTTATATCCAGATAACTTTCTTTCATCCATCACACCAAACTACCCCTAAGAGTCCCCATGAAGATGACTCTACTTCACTAAGAAGATGTGGTACTCATTAAAGAACGTCTGGTGACTAACGATTTCAAAATTTTCTATCTTTCTATCATACTCTATACTTATCTGTCCAAATGGTTTACCCTGCCATCAAGTTGACTAACTCGATCCTTGAGTATTTCCTTAACAATAATTGTCAGCTATGGGTAGTATTATTGAAGTGTTAGATCTTGTTCAACGGGGAAAAAAGTCCTTCAAGTTTCTTCACCATTGAAGGAATTGTGCTCCTCCATCTTAATATATTGTGTTGATACAAGTGTTACAACATGATACAATTGTATTCGTTGATTCACTTGATTCTGAGAGAATACACAAGGAACTTATACAAATGCATTTGTTGATACAAATTGTATTTATTGATACATTTGATACATAGTGAATACATAATGAAAAATACACTTGATATTCGTTGATACAACCTGATATAATTATATTCATTGACACAATTATATTCGTTGATACACATTGTATTCTTTTACACAATTGTATTCGTTAATACTCTTGATACAAGTCAATTGTATTCGCAATACAACATGATACAACAATACAACATGTATTCATCCTCTCTCTTCTGAATCTCGTTCGCCTCTTTCATTCTTCTAACTCATAGCAAACTATAACTATAGATCTCTAAATAAGTCAAACTATAGTTATTGTTGAAACTATAGATCTCATCCTTCTAACTCGTATTTATATTCAGATTTCACTATATGATATAAAAATTGATTTTTTTATGACAAGGGAAACTCATAATTACTATCATTTGGGTGCGCAAAAGGTAAAACACATGTTCCTATGCAATAGATCGCAAATCACACATGAGAGGTAACTCTCACTAGGCAAGCCCGATGCGACCAGCTCGACCCAGAAGGCAAACCCATTTCTTTCGTTGGCAAGGAGTTTCAAACTTAAGACCTCCAACATGGAAATTTCAAGCCTAAACCACTAAGATAATTTCCTTTATTTTTTTTCTAAAGTGATTGATCAAGAAATATAATAAGGAGTCTTTATAATTTCAATTGAGGACAATTGACTATTATTAAAAGTCAGACCAAGAGTCCATGAAACTGACTCTATTTCACTGAGAAGATGCGATACTCATTAGCGAGCATCTAGTGATCAGCGATTTTGAATTTTTCTATCTTTTTTGTCATAGTCTATACTTCTCCATCCAAATGGTTGACATTGCCATCAAGTTAGCTCACTCGATCCTTGAGTATTTCCTTAACAATAATTGTCAGCCATGGGCAATATCATCGAAGTGTAAGATCTTGTTCAACGGGAAAAAAAGTACTTCAAGTTTCTTCAACATTGAAGGAATTGTGCTCCTCCATCTTAACATATTGTGTTGATACAAGTGATACAACATGATACGATTGTATTCGTTGATTCACTTGATACTGAGTGAATACACAAGGAACTTATACAATTGCATTTGTTGATACAAAGTGTATTTGTTGATACATTTGATATATAGTGAATACACAATGAAAAATACACTTGATATTCGTTGTACAACCTCATAGCTATTGTATTCGTGAACACAATTGTATTCGTTAATACTCTTGATACAAGTCAACTGTATTCGCGATATAACCTGATACAACAATACAACATGTATTCATCCTCTCTCTTCTGAATCTCGTTCGTCTCTCTCCTCCATCTCCCAATTTCCTTCGCCTCTCTCATCCTTCTAACTCGTACCAAACTATAACTATAGATCTCTAATTAAGTCAAACTATAGTTATTGTTGAAAGTTGCTCTCATACAAATTTTTAGATATGTTAAATTACCATAACTAATCATACAATTTAAGCTTAAGTCATCGACGATCCCTTAAAGTTGTCTATATTTTTACTTAGACACTTTAATAAATTTTTGTTTCTATTAGACACTTCGACCTTAACAAATTTATACCTATTAAACACAAAATGAGCCCAACTTCTAAATATTGATTCTTAAAGACAAGCATACAAATAGTGACACAAATCCATTTCTGCTTTCATTTCCTGCTAGTTTGGTTGCACTTGGGCTTTAAAATGACTTTCCAATCTTAACTTGGTTGTGCCAAATTGAAACCCCCTTCGCCTATGAGAATATAGTGAGCCCAGCTCGCCCATATAATGGTGTCAACTATGACCCAAGATCTTCATTATAGCCCAATTCTAATCCATTTTCTAGATTACTTTGACTTGGGTTTATTGCTTATGTTGATTCTTTTTATGTATTCACTTTTCTAGTACAGTGTATTTTATAAGTTTGGTGTTGTACCAATTTTATTGTATTACATTAACATATTTGTTAAATAATGTAAATAATAATCATAAATTAATGTATAAAGTACAAAAATCTCATACATTTGAGGCTAATCACATTCTATCTCAGAAGTTTCCCCAATTACAAAAATTCTGGATTTTTCATCACTCTCGGCTACATTCCTTGGTTTTCCTATACATTGCAAATGATACATTACTTAATGGGAGGGATGTATCCAAGACTATAGGGATGTATACGAGAGAGAGGATTTTTGTAATTTTTTTTAAATGGTAGGGAATTTTAGAGATTATGATATCTTAAGTTGTGTATTTATATATTTTTTCCTAATTTAATTATATACTGTAATAAGTTTTTAATACTTCCACAAGTTTTAAAATAAAAAAAAAATTGAATGAAATATAACAGAGGATAATTATAAAAATAATAATAAAAGAACACATGGATAAATCTAAATCTTTTTTAAAAATATTTTGATTTGTGAAATTCATTATGTTAGCATTTTGACCGAGCTAGTAGCTTCCTATTTCATGTTGAAGCTTTGACAGAATTAAGACTAATACAAGATAATATGATAATAACAAGAATAGTAGTGACCTGAAAATATCATTAAATAGTTTTTAATAGAAGAAGGTAAAATTGGACATTTTTCTTGTATTTAAAAATATTCATATTTGTCATATTGTTTTATTCAAAATGATATCGTACAAAATTGAATAAGATGATTACTTAAACTCATTTATTAGAAGCGAAAAACATTCTTTCTAATTAGCACATTCTTTTTACTTGACGTTCAAAAATCTTTCAAAAAAAATTGGGTGAAGTTGGATGTGCGGGTTATGACCCAACATATTTTTAACCAATTTCAATCCAATCCATTTATTAACTTAATCCAATTTGACTGTTCAAATATAAGCCGATTATTCACCTATTTGACAACTCTATGCATAAACATAAACAAATTGCAGACGTGAGTCATATTTTGATGAGCTAATTTCACTCGTAAGTACCCTGTACTGTTCCAACAACTATTGCCATGTCTTAACTCCAATAACGAAAGTAATTTGCTTAGTTGTAAACCCAGCTTCAGTGTGGAAATAGTACAAACAAACTACTTCATCAGTTAAAATATTTAGTTAAATCTTCTACAAAGATACCATGCTGGAGAAATTGGAAACATAAGCATGTTACCAAGATTATATTCTCTTCCAGATTTTTCAAATCGACCCTTCAGTAATAAATATATGAGTTATACTAATTGAATGGATAGGAGTAGTAAAACACAAACAATGACAATAATAACATATCCAGTATAATCCACGTTTGAGCAGGGACGGAGCCAACATATTGTTAGGGTGATGAACCCCTTTCGACGGAAAATATTACTATTTATATATGGTTAAAAATATTTTTTATGTATACATAGTAAATGTGAAACTTCCTTCGATCAGTTCGTATGCTTACTTTTTCAGATTTTGAATGTCCTTATTAAAATTTTTAGCTCTGCAACTATATCTGAGAGGGTAAGATGTACGCAGATCTTACTCCTATTTTATGTAGGGTACAAAACTTATTTTCAATTGACCCTTAACTTTATAAAAAGAAGAAGAAAAATTGAAAGCATGATAGCACAAAAGTCAAATAAATGACAATAAGAAGATACAAGACTAAAAGATGTAGTAAAATAGACTAGCCTAAAAATGCAAGGGTCAATAACCACTAAAATATTGTAGGTTATTTCCAACAAATGGTCAAAGGTTTTTGTTGTTTCTCTTGCCAATGAACCTTGTTACTTCTAACTTTGAATACAATGGTAGAAGTGAAAAAAAAAAAGAATTGTGAAATCTACATTACATGAAGATCATCTTAGCTTAATTAACACCAGAAGAATTAAGGAGAATTTTTAAAAAACATCCCTAAAGATTCAATCATCACTAAGACCATTGTAGTTAATCACCCCTTAATCGCCAATGAAGATCCAGCTGCATCCAAAACCATCAAATAATTTCTATATTAAACCACATAATAAAATGAATCACACCAAAAACTATTCCAGAAAATTTTCAGCATGACATATTCTTAGTACTTTTTATATGGATTCAATTGAATCCAGTATATTCGACACGAAACATAGATGAATATGTTAAAACACACAAAAATTTCAACATATATTAAACTCTGAAACTATAACTTCCAAAGTACATACAATGAATTCATCATTATCAAACTTTAAATCCTAGATCTGTCTCTGCTATAATCACCAAATGATCAAATTCATGTCAAAAAACATTAAAAGGAATAGGGAAAATTAGACTCACAAGAATCATGTTGAGGATCAACACCATGACCTCTTTGATGACTCTCCATACATTTCAACAAGTACTTAAAAGTCTCAATCTCACAAGGTATAGTAAGTCCACCAGTATGATCAAATCCAAACTCTTCTTCAACTTTTTCCAACAACACTTTGAACAAAGGATCACTAAGGTAACTTGTAGGAATTATAAACCTACGAAGCTCCGGTCCAACGTAAACTCCTAAATAACCTTTAGGAACACCATGGGGTGGCTCTGGACTCTGGCAACTCTCGTCGTCCGAATCACAACACACATTGGAGCTCTTTAGCCTCTTAGTTATAGCTGGTGATATTCCTCCATGAAAATTGCCATTATTATCAATATTAGATGATTGAAGAGGGTGACAATTAGTACCTTTAGGACTAAGTGTCACATTTTGCCATTTATGTAACAACTCTTTAAGCCTCACAATTTGCCTTATACCTGTCAACTTGCTTCCTCCTACATGTTCATCCATCTCTTCCTCCAACTTTGCTTTTTTATCGATGGGATCGATCGCAAGCAGGTCGATTCGCTATCGAAAAATATGACTCATCAAGATCTTGTTCCTATGCAATTACACTTTATTATATAGACGTACTATAAATTAAAGCTCTAATAAGTAAATGCAATATCTACGTTAATATATTAAAGAGAGATCCATTGTGCTAAGTTTGGTTTTTTTAGCTTTAATAATTTTAGTGCATGTGAAATCGAAAATGGGGTATGACTTTACTAGAATCATAAGCATTTTGAAATCACATGATGAGCAGCTAATACAATCATTAATTTAGCAAATAAAATACTATTTTTATAACATATACATCCAAAGACATGAACATATATTAAATTAAATTAGCATTACAAGCAATCATGGATTGTAATACAACCATAGAAATAAATAAATTAAATAGTGGCGGTGACATAAAGCTATAAAGTTAGTTTTTTTTTCTTCTTTTTCTTGATTTAATTTGTTATTTAAGACACCCTAATATTCTCCCTCTTTCGGCCCAATAGACAAAAGCAGTAGGGATTTTAACTAGGGTAAGTTACCTAAATCAGATAGTGTAAAGATGAAATTACTATATATCCCTATTTTTTTTCTAATTACTATAATCCCTTAAAATTAACTCAATCCGGATACATTAATACATTAATACGGATACATTATTAAAATAAAAATTAACTCAATCTGGATACATTAATGAAAGCGCGGATACATTAATACAAGCACGGATACATTAATACATAATACATATACATTATTAAAATAAAAATTAACCCAATCTAGATACATTAATGAAAATGCGGATACATTAATACATTACATTGTTAAAATAAGGGATTTTAGTTATTTTTAAAAGATATAGGGACAAATGGAAAATGGATTTTAGTTATTTTTAAAAGATATAGGGACAAATGGAAAATAATATACTTAAAGGTGTGTACTTTAGTAATTTTTCCTTTTAATTATTAATTCAGTCTTAGATCAAATAATTTTGTTATTTGGGTAATTTATCAGATTTAAAACTGACCCCAGATAAAGATTAAAAAAATTAAAAACAGATCATTGCATGTCTTCTTTATGATATCGATGGAAGAGATGTTGCAAAACAAAATACTGGCATCTTTTTTAACTGATATGGTAATAAACAAAGGCGGATTCAAAATTTTATTAATTAGTACATCATAGATTTATATTCTTTTTTTAAACTATAACAGAGATTACATGCATGCATATGAAAGACAATCAAGCCAATGATCCAAATAAAAATTAGACAAATTAAATGAGAAAAAAAACAATAGTATAAGATTTGATGTTTGATTTAATTACCTGAAGAAAGGACAGGTCAAAAGAAGGTACAAAGAATAGAATAAGACATCATAGATCGATTTCGTAAAAGATGAGATCAATAAATGATAATTAACAGAAACTTCATCTTTGTGAGATCGACAATATTGTAACACCATACACAAGGTAAAGAGGAACTTTGAAATGGAGAGTGGTGGAAGGTTAATTTTGGGCTAGAAGATAGAAGGGTCTGTTTTTCTTTTGTTAGAGAGTTTGATAGATTTTGTAGAATCCATTAAAATGAAGAATGATTCTGAATAAAATGTCATATTAATTTTCATATCATGATAAATGATAAATGATAAAATCAGACTCATTTTTGGGGTTATATACTCATCCTTTGTTTTCTCCCTATCCTTAGGAAATTCACCCGTTTTTTCGCTTTTCCTACTATTTATGCGTCCACTCGTTTCCTTTTACTTTTTTTTCCTTCTTTTTCTAGTATAGTCTAATTCCTAAAATAAGGTAAGATCACTATTATTTTATAGGAAAAACTACTTAATTAATACTCAATTACTCCTTTAATTAAAGATAACATTTACACACATTTAATTCAAAAATAATAAAATATTTATTTCGATTTTTTTTAATGGATACATGTATCTGGCAAAGTCATGATACATGTATCCAAAGACCAAAATATGGTATACGAAGTAATACTCTAAACTAACGTGAATTCTAGTAATTAGGACCTAAACTAGTGAAATTTATATAGTTTGCTCTATTTAATATTACTTGACTCATACTCATGTTGACCTGACACATTTCTTAAGAAAGTTTTAAAATATAATTAGAGGTGCATTAGCTAATCTGATTAATGATACTTTCAAACTTTAAATTTGACTATTATTATTTTATATAATTATTTAATACCAAGGATAGTATATATGAGAAAAAAATTATAACTTTATTGATTTTTAAAAATGAACAAGTAAAATAAAACATCTATTTTTGATAAGCAAAATGAAACGAAGAAAATACAAGTTTACCAGAGAAACAAAATATACTGATAATATAATTGTTTTTAATTGTCTAGCTTCCACTACATTTTTTAAAGAACAACCACCTAGGTAATATAGATGCTTGGAATCTGCATTGAGTTGGTGTAGTAGGGGGTATCCCATAAGGGGGATTAGGGATTGAATCTCACATGGTCCGTTCTCAATTGGCTGACTTGTGCAACGGGTGTGGTATCACAAAGGGATGCCAGGAGATCTCCACCACCTGATCCCTTCTCAGTCAAGTTTGTCACACATGATTTACCTAATGTGATTCACTTCTCCTACGTAATTTTTAAATTAGTGCAGTAGGAATAGATTTATCCAGTGCACACTTGAAAGATAATAATAATAGATTTCCTTAGGATTTTCGGAAAGAAAAAACTATATATATATATATATATATATATGTTCGGTGAGGATGTAATATCTCATCCAAGAATTAGAACATATGAGAAGTACGTAGAAGTGTAGCACCACTCTCACAATGGGAGGTGTATCACACTTGCACCAGATCAATGCCATGTCACTGCCATGTCAAATTTTGACTAAAATTTTTCATGTCATTCAATTGTTTCTTCTTCAATGAACACCACCATGAAATCACTACCATTGCCGCCATATTACTACCAAATCTATACATTTCACCATGAAAATCAAAATAGTCACCATAAATTTTATCACTTACGATCAAATCCACCATCGAAATCATACTATCACCATTATCCCCACAAAAATTATAAAGATCCACCACAAAATTTGACACCCATAAACAAACTCATCACCAAAATTACATCATCACCATCAAAAGGTACAAACCCACCACCAAACCATTATCAATATCGATTTTTTCTTCTCCACAACCTTCAATTCCCCCTTCTTTGTCACCCCTCACCAACAAATTCATTATTATATTTTATTTTTTAAACTTAATCATCAATTTTATCAACCACCAACAAAGCCGAAGAGAAAAATCAAATATAATAAAAATGGTGAAATCGAATATACATTAAAATAGGATATGATGAGAGGGGGGGGGGGAGAGGATTTTGGTGGAGGTATAGTAGGGTAGATGGAAATTAGGTATGAAAAAATGATGAAAAAAATAAAGAAGAAGAAGAAGACGGTTGCCTGTGAAGAAGAAGAGGCGTGGGGTGGAGGGTGGGGGTAATAAGAGGATTTTAATTTTTTTTTAAAACTTTATTTACTGTCAAACGCGCTTTTCTTTTTTTCTTTTTTTAATTTTTTGCCACGTCAGTTTTAGGGGGTAAAAAAAATTCATTTTTAAATAGTAAAGGTGTGTAATAGGTCGTCATGATAGTTTAAGCGTGTAACTGACTTTTCGAGACAAGTTCAAGGGTGAATTTATGCCTTTTCCCTTTTTATAAAAAAATACATTTGATTTGTAGTATTGAGTAGTAAGGAAAGCAACTAGCGTTAAGTAAATCAAAAAGAGAAAAATCAAACTAAATAATATTTATTTTGTGTTCGGATGCCATTTTTTAAAAATAAAAAATCAAAAACCGAAACTGAGTAATGCAATATTAAACTAAAAAATCGTATGCATACATCTAGAAGATAAACACATAGTAAACGAAACGAGTTTGTGTAACATAAGATTGCACACTTCCTTGTCTATAAGAATTAAGTTAGAGATATATAATATAGTTACAAATTGTAATTTATTTCAATATGATATTGTCACATTAAGATGATTATGTGGAGAAAAACAAAAATTATTCATTCATTTCAATATGATATTGTCACATTAAAGATGATTAATTGAACATCAAAGAGTTCTCACTTCAGGCAAGCTGTATAAATTGTATTTCTCTACAACTAATTATTGCACATAAAAAGATAATAATATATGAGGCCATCATTTAATATTCATTTCTTAATGATGTTGTAAAAATTAAGAAAAGGATACTTGCAAGTTCCAATTAAGGTGTTCACGGATACCTTGTACACGTATTGAGGTATTCAATATTGTTCTTACAAGTTACAACAATGGGTGGTTGACAAATAACAATAGCAATTGAAGGCCCTAGTGCCATACATTGGTAATTTGGTAGCCTTAATATATCTTGTGCAAAGTTGACAATTATTGACATATACTCCTTGAATCATGTGAAACTATTACAAGTGCTAATATACTATGATTGAGGAAAATTTTGTGTGGAGTGAGTAAATCCTTAAGGCCAACAAATTGACTGGAACTAGCTGGGCTTGAAAATATCATAAGCCAACCTTGTTCAACTATTTTTTTTTGAGATGTTTTAAGTCAATGAGTAGGTGAATCTTAGTAGCTTAGTTGGTTGGTTACGTGAACTCCCACCTTATTGGTGAGGGTTTGATTCTCCACATTGTAATCCCCTCCCCCATTTCCTCTTTCCCAGCCTTATTTTTTTAAAAACAAGTTATGGAGCATCCTTTTATTCGATTTAAGTCGAACCTCTACAAGACAAGCTCAATTCATGGTCCTCCAGTCCAAAAATCCATTAAGGATTTCTTGAAGGATATTCTATTATAAACAGTACTCTAGCTTACACCTATAAAAAGAGATACAAAGAGATATCTCAAATATCCATTAAACTTTTTGGTATCACAAAGAGATCTTAGATCAAAACCCAAGACATAAGATATTGTCTTTTCCAAAGTCGAAGTGATCAAGAGACATTCTTCCTCAAGATCAACTTAATATATCGAAAAATCAAAGTGTTGTGGTGTTCTTAGAGATCAAATATATATCACAAGGAGATTTACATTGTCCTTACATTCTACAAATACACTACTAATGGCTCTCAAATTACCGAAAAAAGTTAGGAGAGATGAATCAAGAGAATATACACAAAATTGCACTCACAAGTTTGATAAATAAAAGGGAAAGTTACAGAAATCCTACTAGTTTAGGAGATAATTACTTTGATATACTCTAGTTTGCAATATTACGAATCTTACAAGATTTTGATGCGTCTAGAGTATATATATATATATATGTGTGTGTGTGTGTGTGTGTGTGTGTGTATTTTGGGATACAAGTGGTCAAACTTATGAGTAATTTGTTCTAGATACACTGTATCTAAGTGGATTTGCATGTATATTGGATACATAACAAATCTCGCTCTCCTCCTTCCCCATCTCGTTCGTTTCTTTCCCTATTTTAGTGTACCTGGTAACAAAAATATATGTATATAAGTGCATTTTTCTCAATATATGATAGTAAATTCTTCATTAGTGATAAGATACATAATTAGTTGAAAGTATTAATAGAATTAGTATATATGATATGAATAAATATCTAATAAAATAATTTCTCCTAAATAAAATCACTCTTTTTATTTATTTTATAATTACAATTTATTTTTAATACTTGAGAAAATTTATTATAAACAAATCAACACGTCCAATGGGATCATATTTGCATTTTTTCTCCATCTCTCACAAATTAGATCTACAAAATCAAGAGCTAATTGTCATGATAAGTCTCAAGAAAGGTTTGGTGACACTGCGATATTTAACACAATGTGGTGGAGGAATGGAGTTCTCTCTCTAAAAGTTCTCTCTCTAAAAAGAAAGCTCTAGCTTCTCACTAAAAAAAAAGAAAGAAAGAAGAAGAAAACTTTGAACAAGAAGACCAGGAAATGAGTGAACAGGAAGCGGTCTTGCTTCATCGGAGTACAAAGAAGCAGAAGGAAGAGGTAAGTCCAACAGCTCCAGCCCGTAAAGTAAGTTTCCTAGAATCCCTTGAATCCTCAATTGATGAATCTAACGTAAACTATGTCACCCAAGGCCTAGACAACATAAACTTCCAAGACGAACAAGATAACCCCAACAACCATCCAAACTTCATTCCTATAACGGCAAACGACAAACATAGGCTATATTCCCCCTGGAAGTACTCACTAATCATCAAACTGGTGGGCAAAAGAATAGGATATGTCTTTTTCCATAACCGCCTTCAAACACTTTGGCAACTCACCGAAAAAATAAAACTAATTGACCTTAGCGAAGACTTCTACCTCATAAAACTTTCCAAACCAGAAAACTACGAAAAGATACTACACTAAGGACCCTGGTTCCTAGGATCACAATTCATCTCTATCCGAAAATGGGAACCAAAATTTAACCCGTCAATGGCTCAAATAAACTTTTCAACAGTATGGATAAGACTTTCGAAACTTCTTACATAATTTTACGACCTTCAAATCCTCCAACAAATCAGAAATCAAATAGGAATGATCCTTAAAATAGATACCGTTACAATGAACACAACTAGAGGAAGATATGCCAGACTTTGTATCCTAGCACCATTATCCAAAACACTACCAACAAATATATAATTAGGCACCCATCACCAAAAAATTCAATATGAACCGTCCACACCCTTATGCACATTATGTGGTAAACTTGGACACTTAGTGCACTCATGCCTCAACAAACCCAATAATATCCCATCCACTTCCAGAAGCACTAACCTACCAGATTCAACGCCAACAGGGAGTCCAAAAGAAACAGATGAGGACAAAGGTTGGACAACAGTAGTATACCAAAAAAGGAAAAAATCAAACTTCCAATAACCTGCACACGTGAAAAGCAATTACTTAGACAAACATAATACATTTAATACACAAATAAATGACCAAAGCCAAAATAAGATCCCACATGAAACAGTAGGGCCACCAAATATGAATATCTAAGACAAAACCAAACAACAAGAAAGCAAAAAACACCCCAAAAATTCAACCCCAAACTCCAAGTTTGGTATCCAAGTTTTCTTTTAACGCTAAAAATTGTGAAAATGTGGACAAAAACAACCCCACCACAACAAAAAATAAAGCAATTACAAGTCCACAAGGCAGCTCCCCAACCATACCCTGTAAACTACCAACTCCCGTCACTCAAGAAAAAATATCCAAAAAAATCGTAAAAAACTACCAGCAAAATCCCGCAATTCATGGAACTAATAGTACACCCCAAACTAGACCAATCCTAGCCACTAAATCAAAACCAAACGATAAAAACATTCTTGGAGTAGAACCAAATGATTATCCTGCTACTAACTACCCCACAAATTATAACACAATAACCAAACATTCCCCAAGTCCTAATTTTGATACTAACAAGCTTCCAATGATAGAGAATGTCACACGACGTCCTACCAGTGAAGTAGTACAAGGAAATCTGAGAGTACAAACTAGTATAGATCCTAATAAATCCGACCATCAAAATGAACTCTTTAAAAGACCACCACCAACATCACTATCTCCCAAAAATCATTTACAAACTACAACTAAATATGTTTCAATACAGCAGCCACCCATACCTCCAGCTGCGACAGAGCATATTACAACGCCACAACCAAAGGCTGCCAACGAGCAATCCACCCCACTCCCATCAACTGATGGAAAACAACCTCACTTCTCAACCAAGCCCACTTCTGAACCCCCATCCATAATACCAGACACCCTTTTCGTTCGAACCTTACCAACCATCAGAAATGACAAACTACACTTCTCGAAATCCTGTGTTTTAGAATCTAACAAATCCATTCACACCTTTCGATCAGAACTATTCGACCATGAACACACACTTACAGGCGTCATTTCTGCACGCAGTCCAAGTATCACCTTACTCGAGTTGGGAAGGAATGCTAGACATCCACCAGAACGAAAACAACCCCACACCATTACCCACTCTAATAGAGGAGAGGCTAACCAACAACCTTATAAGGTTATTATCGACCTCCTTGGAATTTTATCACATACTCCACTTCCCTTCACCACTGTCCAATCTGAATACCCAACATCTCTTACTTATACACCAACTAAATACCTTTGTGAACTCATCGCTACAACAGATAATAAATATGCAAACCCCAAGTCAACAAAACGAGGATAACATGAGCAACGAGGAATACGATAACATGGAGGACCAAGTTGTCCCAGAATTACAAACGAGGGAACCATCATCACCTATGCAGAGCCCTCAGGCACAACCATCGAGAGAAGAGGCACCAAACATGCTAGATCCATTGACTCAAACTCTGCTTTTAAAGAATCCGCTGACATTGGACATGTTACTAAGTATTGAAAGGAGGTTTTTAATCAAAGTTCCTCAGGAGGTGAACAAAATAGACTTGAACATACGCTGCTACAACTCGTAGGAGTAACTGTAATATGTAGCATTATTCATCCCAACGACAATGGACAAACAAGCTTTGGAAGCAAGGAATGCAACCAGCTCATCAACATCATCTATGAACCTGGAAATTACTCTAATGCCAGGAGGGAATCACATTGTTCAGGAAACCCCATCAATGAAGATCTTACTTTGGAATTGTAGAGGTGCAAACAATGCTAGTTTCATGAAAAACATGTGCACGCTCATGAAATATCACAATCCAACAATTCTTGCTCTCACCGAGACAAGAATGGAGAATCATAATAAAATTTTACAGGCACTAGACTTCACTGATGTCATACAGGTCCAAGCTTCGAGATATTCTAGAGGGATTGCTTTGCTTTGGAGGAACTCGAAAATCACTATCGAACCTTTTGTTATGACTGAACAAGAAATCACGCCACTATTGAGGTTAGTACAAGTTTCCTTAAATGGTATATCTCTATAATCTATGCTTGGAATACTGTTAGACAAAGGAAAATTTTAAGGGAAAATTTGAGAAATACATCAACCCAAATCAATGGACCTTCGCTAGTTTGTGGAGATTTTAACGAAATCACAAGAGCTTCTGAGAAGCTAGGGGGGAGACCTATAAATAACACTAAGAGCTCTAACTTCATTAAATGCCTTGATGATATGAACATGATCGATTTAGATTTTACGGGGCAAAAATATACTTGGACAAATAAGCACAAGAATAATAAAACTCTCATTATGGAACGACTTGATCGCTTCCTTAGCAACCACTCTTGGTTAACTCTCTTCCCAGATTCAAAAGTCTATCGCCTTCCACATATACATTCCGATCATTGCCCTATACTCCTAAACTGCCTATAAAGCTCTCCAAACTCGAATAAACTATTTAGATTTGAAACTATGTGGAGTAGGCACCCAGATTTCCCTAACATAGTAAGTGGAGCGTGGAAGGATAATAACAACTATAATAATGCCCTAGAAAACTTCCTTCAAAACGTCAAAATATGGAACAAAGAAACCTTTGAAAATATTTTTAAACAAAAAAAAGCCACTCTCAACAGATTGAATGGGCTGCAGCAAATGGATGCTATAAACAAAAAAGATTTCCACCAGAATCTAGAGAACACTCTCATTATTGAGTTTAATGAAATACTCAAAAGAGAAGAGGACTTTTGGAAGTTAAAATCTAGAGTCCAATGAATTATCGAGGGAGATGGAAATACTAAATTCTTCCACACCACCACTACAAATAGAAGACGTAGAAATAGAATTATTGATTTAAATGACTCGGTGGGAAATTAGACATTTGATCCTTCTTCCATAAATATCATAATCATCCAATACTTGCAAAACATCTACACAACCGAGCTTACTAAGAGCGACTACCATAACCCAAATATATGTCAAAATGCCCTTCCAACGGAAACTAGAGACTTTATTGGTAGACCCCTTGGTAAGGAAGAAATTAAAAATGCTATTTTCTCCTTTAAACCTCTTAAATCTCCTGGCCCTGATGGATTACACCATTTTTTCTTCCAAAAATATTGGAATGATACTAAAGAAGCAATAGTCGATACATGCATGAAGGCGTTTAACTCCAGATCCATTCCTCCATAAATTAGTAAAACTTTTCTTTACCTTATACCAAAAATAAAGAACCATGAGCAGATTAACCACTATAGGCCCATAAGCCTTTGTAACACGATTTATAAAACCATCACCAAAATTATAGTTAATAGGATCAGACCTTACCTAGATACTATAATTAGCCCTCAACAATGTAGTTTCATACCTGGAAGAAGAGCGGCAGATAACTCCATCATCGTTCAAGAAGCAATACATTCTTTCCGAAAATCAAAAGGAAAATTTGGTAAAATGCTCCTGAAAATTGATTTAGAGAAAGCTTTCGATAGATTAGAATAGTCTTTTATCAAACAATCCCTTACGATCCTTAATTTCCCGAAAAACATAATCGACCTTATCATGTCTTGTATATCCACCTTATCTATATCAATTCTTGTTAATGGAAGACCTATGAACTATTTCAGCCCCACTAGAGGAATTAGGCAAGGTGACCCCCTATCACCCTACATATTTATAATCTGTATGGAATCCTTAACTAGACTTATAAACTATACCATCCAAGAACGTCTCTGGCAACCAGTTAAAATTGTTAGAACAGGTACCCTAATATCTCACCTACTCTTTGCCGATGACATTATTCTTCTAGCAAAGGCTGACATTACCAACGCCACTATCATTATACAGATATTCAATACACTATCAAAACAATCAGGACAAAAGATAAGCTTTAACAAATCTTATATTGTCTACTCAGCAAATGTTAGCCTTGAAGAGAAGGACCATCTCTCTACTACTACGAACATTCGATAAAAAGAAAAAATAGGTAAATACCTTGGGCTCCCTATAACAAATTATCATCCTAAGAGCACTGACTACCAATACATTATTGACCACATGAACAATAAGTTGAGAGGCTGGAAAACACGTTTCCTAACCTTAGCAGGTAGAACAACTCTAGTAAAAGTTGTCCTAGCCGCTATTCCTACCTATGCAATGCAGTGTAACTTAATCCCTCAAGCAACCCGAAGACATATTGACCTTATTCAAAGAAACTTTCTTTGGGGATCAACACAAGGGAAAAAGAAATTGCACCTAGCAAATTGGGAACTAGTGATGTCCCCTATTGAATATGGAGGTTTAGGAATTCAAAAAACTAATGGAAAAAACTTTTCCCTGTTCGCAAGTTTAATCTGGAGATTCTTAAAAAATAAAAATCACCTATGGGCTGAGGTTCTCAGGAAAAAATACTCGAATAGAAGCCAAATGACTAACTTGAAATGTTACCCTCAAGACTCTTACATATGGAAAAGCCTTGTAAGATCTTACCCACTATTCCAAAAAAACATATCTTGGAACGCGGGAAATGGGGGAAAAATTCACATATGGAAAGATAACTAGATAGATGCAACATACTCTCTACGGCAAGTGCTTCAAGGGCCGACCATAGAAAATGAAACCAAGATGATCCTAAAGGACTGCATCAAGAATAATAATTGGGACTTCTCTTGTTTATCTTTTGAAATCCCTAGTTACGTCAAAATGCTCATAGAAAACACTTACTTACAAACATCAAGCTTTAAGCCTGACACCTTCTACTGGAACAGAAGCAACGATGGTTACTTTAACACCAAAAGTGCCTACTTAACGTTTCTCAGAGCTAACTATGAAACTTCTATAAATACAAATTGCAAATATGTTTGGGTATGGAAGATAAATGCTATCAATAAAATAAAAATTTTCATGTGGCTTCTCCTAACCCATAAACTACCGACTTTTGTAGTCCTCTACAATAGAAATATTACAAGGTCCAAAAATTGTACATCCTGCCTCGACATGGAGGAAGACACAAGTCATATTTTTGTAAACTGCCTAGATGCTAAACATATCTAGGAAAACTATAAGATAAGTATCGCCTCCCACGACCTCCACACTAATATA
This sequence comes from Solanum appendiculatum, assembly GCA_018342035.1. Classification (NCBI taxonomy): domain Eukaryota; kingdom Viridiplantae; phylum Streptophyta; class Magnoliopsida; order Solanales; family Solanaceae; genus Solanum; species Solanum appendiculatum. Next base: position 484,798 of record JAGDQO010001042.1, on the reverse strand, counting down.
CACTAACTTTGTACCCCAAAAATCTTTGTATCCGTAAACAATCACCATCAGGTGCCTATCTCTATTCTAGCTCCAATTATTCTTTGGAATATTTGGAAAAATAGAAATAGCAAACTTTACAAAAATTTAAATATTAGCAGGGCTACTAGTACTCTTAATAACATTTCCTTCCAAGCCATGGAATACTTTCACCTAAACCAAACTCCCCTAAAAAAAGTCCCTAGACATATGGTTCCTGTTTCTTGGCACAAACCACCTGATGGAAAATACAAATTAAATATTGATGGTTCCTATGAACTAAACTCTTCAAATGGTGGAACTGGAGGAGTAATTAGAGATCATCTAGGAACGTGGATTGTGGGATTCACATGCAAAATCAAAGCAAGAAACGCCCTATATGCAGAAGTGCTAGCCTTGCTACATGGCCTGAATCTAGCGAAAAGTAAAAACTTAAAACATCTGCTGGTGGAAACGGATTCGCAGGTATTACTTAACACTCTGTATAGTAATAACCTCATATACTCACATATTTTCAATGGTTGCAGGTCGCTGCTCCTTCAGTTGGAAGGATCATCCCTGAAACACATTTTGAGGGAGGCTAATGCAGTAGCAGACTTACTAGCAAAATACGAAAGAGAAATGAAGGATTCATATATGATCGACAATCAAATTTTGATTTTTGAAGCATCTCCTTCACTAGCAATAGATGCATTAGAAAGAGATGCGATTGGAACTATATCCCATAGACTAGTTCCACTTTTGTATGGTTGAACCTTTTTATTAACTAAATAAAATCCTTCCGTCATTTAGCAAAAAGAAAAAGAAAAAAAAAAGACACTGCGATATTTGATCCAATAGAAAGGGAGAACAAAGGGACAAAGGAAAATGAACAAAAAGCAGTTGTTAGATTAGATCATACAAATTGAAAATTTGCAATGCAACAGGTGCTGATGCTATTTATATCATAGAAAAAAGAACTATTAAATTTTCATAAATAAGTCCCGTTTTGAAAGGTATTGCTATGAAAGATTAGGTATATATTGAGGAAACTAAATCTTAAATTTAGGGTAATTTAGTGAAGTTTTTGAAATGTTTGATCTGATGAATTTATGTCTGGATTTAAGCAAAAAGACGAAGTCAGCTTTTATATAATAGTGTATAATATTATATAGTATTATATATGAGTGTATACACACCTCATATAATTTTATATGATATTGTATATTTGGGTACATAATATTGTATATCAAATTTTAAACATATTATTGTAAGATAATTTATGAAGATTTTGTATATTATTGTATATCTAACATATATTTTATACATTATTGTATATCAATTTTCTTCAACACTGCCATAAGAAAATAGTGTCTATGCGATTGAAAACTTAAAAACTTGGCTACGTAAATAATGACAAAAACGTTTTCTTCATTAGGAATGTACTATTGTGTTTTGGGGTAAATATTTGCAATATAAATTTTGAACTATATTTTTATAATGTAAGTTAAGTAATTATATATTTTTAAAACTTTACCTATATAGCTAATAGTTATAGTTATTTTTGGCGAGTGGTCAAATATGTAACTTTTCCCCGTTTGGCCCAGTAAGATTCACCTCTGTGAAACAAACATTAAAATATAATCGTTTAGATATTTTTAACAACTTGGGGATGTAGCTCAAATGGTAGAGCGCTCGCTTTGCATGCGAGAGGCACGGGGTTCGATCCCCCGCATCTCCACCACCAGAGATATTTTTTTTTACAAAATCCCGTAATTCAAGAATTTGAAAAACAACAAAAAAGTGTTTTCATCTTTTTCATTCCAAATTACTCACAAAAAGTCAAAAACAATTTCAATTTATATTTATGACCAAATGCAAATATCATTATTCACTTTGAAAAACACAAATTACTTTTTTCAAATTTCCCAATAAAACATAACCAAACGACGATATTTCTCACTTTTACTTTATGCAGTTCATTTTCCATTGAATACATTATCTGGGAAGGGGGCCCAAATTGCATGCAATACAAAGAGCATTTTCAAGTCTTTTTCTTAAATGATAATAACAATAGTACTATAGGACATGTTTGTTAAAGAAATGGGCACGAAAAGTTGTACTATCAAACTAAGGTACTAGTCCTCTAATTATTCTAGTATGTTGGGTTGGCGAAACAACAATGTAACTCACTAATCCAGTTAAGTAAAAATTAATTAAGACTTTTAGAGGCACCAAATTTCTATAACGTTATCAAGTTAATTTTCAATTGCTTTTGTCACAAGAAATTTAAGAAAATGAGTCTTTCGTAGCTGCTACAAAATAATGTCAAAATTTAACCATATTTGAAAGCTCATATTTTGCCTTGTGTTCATTTCACCGCATATGATCATTATTAAATTGATTTAGCTCTATATCTCTCAGGTAACCAGAACTTTAAGTCAATATATACATTGTAATATATGATATAGACGCTCTATGACTATAAATCATCTCAGTAGAAGGAACATAAAAAAAAATTAAAGTTAAATTATTTCTAAATATAAAGAATGATTAAGTGAAAGCATTAGGGAAGAGGGACTAACAACGAAGTAGAAGGACTCATACCTAAACTTTTCCGTAAAATATTTATAAAAATGATTAAGAAAATAAAAGATTAAAGAACAATTTTGATTCTCAAAATAATAATTAGGTCAAATGAAATGGGACAAAAATTAGAATTATATTAATTTTTGAAATATAGCAAATGTAGTAATGATATTTCATTTGTTACTTACGCTTATGTATGCCAAAAACTTAAGAGGACGATCTAGGATTTATGTTTTATGATCCGATTTAAAACTATTGAGTTCAGATAAACTCAGGTTACATCCGCCTCTTCGTCCAATGGCACAACCCTCTTTCTCCATTCACATTAGAATGGTTGCTTTGATACTAGTAAAGTAAGTCGGCATTACCATATTGCATGTTCCTCAGAAAAAGTTGTACTATCAAATTTAGGAGCTTGTTCCCTAATATTAGTATGTTTGGTTGGTGAATAAGAAGTTTCTTTTATTTAGAGACTTTGAGGCACCAAATTCTATAACGTTACTAAGTTTTCAATTGCTTTCTTCACCAACAATTTGAGTAACAAGCCTTTTAAAATTGAGGGAGGTGTGTCTTGTGATTGCTAATTAATTCAAAGTAGTGTCATAATCAAATGATAGAACCCCATCTTTAATTCACCTTGTGTTCATCTCCCCTGTCATTGGCAAACTGACTCCAGTATATTCATTGCAATATGTGAGATGGACATTTAAAATACTATACTTTTTGAATATCTAAATTTATAGTATGATTGGTTAAATGGTCTAATAATTTATTTCCCTTTAGACCTCATTTTATTATTGTATCAAAATTAAATTAGTAGTATTCTTTAATTTATGTGTCCAAACTTAAAACAATAATTATTTTGGAGCATATACTTTCTAGAAGTTGTTTCCTTCAAATACAGACATATGATAAGACTAGTTTCAACCATCATTCATCAGACCAATTTAAACCAAAGACCAAAGATAAAAGGTATTGTTAAAGTTTAAGAATGTCAAAGCTAAGTTAGTTGAGGTTTACCTTTCAAATTATAACATATAGTATTAGATTCTAGAAACGTCTCATGCTTCTTTTTTTTATTTTATTTTTTGACAAAGCAAATTACTAGTGAGATATGGCTTTCAAATACGTTCTATTTATGCCAAAAGTTTGGTAAGTTCAATAATTAAATCGATACTAAACGAATAAAAACCATCACTACTAGAAAAAGAGAAATTAGTGACCGACAAAATTTCATAGCTAAACACAAAAAGTCATGCTTATTCCATTTAGCTACATACAAGTGATGGATTACAAGAAAATTCAATTAGCTAGGAGCATTTTAACGACAGATTAGCTAGAAATTGACGATAAATTCCATAGCTAATTTCATATTTTCTTGTACTACATAGGCCGTTCTAGTTACACACTAATGTCAGGCTTCCACGTGTATATGTTTGGATATATATATATATATATATATATATATATATATATATATATATGTGAGAAATATGGTGCAACTAAAATTTGTTCGTAGTTGTTCACCAGATGAAATATTTTTAATATCACCATCGGGTTTGTTTTTGTTGACAATGCAATTAATATTAAGTTATTGACGAGATCAACTAATTAAGAATAAACAGACGTAATTTAGTACAAGTGCATATATAGGTTTAATCTGGGCATGGAATTAGTGGGAACCTTGAAAAAAAATATTCTTAGTTTTGGTACAGCATCCTGATTACTTATTTACGTCTTCATTAAAACTAAGATGTATGGATCTGAATATAGATTTAAATAATTGAGATGTTGTCTCTAGATCTGAATATTATGTGATTAAGAAGGTATATTTTTTAATATATGAACGTGCATAATTTATTTGTAAACATAATAAATAGGGTTAGTTTCAAATATATACAATAAAGTAATTAGTTTATAATAAATATAGTCATATTTTATTTACATAAAAAAATAGCCAAAAATCATAGGAAGTATACATTGACTATACAATATAGCTTGCCAAAAGTTAAAGAAAGTATACATCGACTATACAATATAGCTCACCTATACATGAGCTATACACAGACTATATATTATGATACACTCAAAAAGCTGAATATAACTTAACTATATATGAAGTATACATTAACTATACATAAAGTATACACTGACTATTCAATCTCGATCAATTCAAAATCACATCTATATAGTTTCAAATTTTAAATATAAAATCCTTTTGATGTTTCGAGTCTTTTGATATATAACTTGCTCGAAATGATTTATGTTTGCGATATATTGAATTCTAAAGAAACAACAACAAAATATATTAATCATAATTTACAGAATGACTTTAGCTATAATAGTTATTTCACTTTGGCAGGAAAAGAATAAAATGGAATTTCAAAATACCATAAGATAGTCAAAGAAAATAATTAGGATAATAAGTGAAGAAAATTTTGTAAGAAATAGGCTTCACCCATAACTCCCGTTTGATCCAAATCTTTCAATAGCTTGTCAAGAAAGTCAATATTGTTGCTTTCAACATGTAAAACTTGTTAGAAAAATAATAGTAGGAAATATGATTGAAGAAGAAGATGGCTTTGAGGCGTGTAAATACTTTCTTTAAAGAGATATTGCCCATATACATATTGGGGTAAACACAAACAATTCTCTTCAAGGATACAACAAAGCCCTTGGTTTATACATGTAGATTTTCTTTTTTTTTACTTCTAAAGAGTCTTTATATTTATAGAACTTAAGAGATGATTCTTCATAAGAGTCATGTTCTTTCATGAAAAGATGTGTCATTTCATAAGAGTCATGTTCTTTCTTGAATAGATGTGTTTTTTCATAAGAGTCATGTTCTTTCATGAACAGATGCGTCCTTTCATAAGAGTCATGTTCTTTCATGAATAGATGTGTCTTTTCATAAGAGTCATGTTCTTTCATGAACAAATGTGTCTGTTCAATTTAAGACCTCTATATATTACAAAATATCCAACAATCCCCCACTAGTTTTGTAATATTTCTCATAATATTATGCATACCAGAGAGTATCTTATAATAGATTTTAATTTTCCGTTAGTGCAAGTACTTTAAAGTTTTGACAAAGTAATTGGTATCTTAAAAGATTTGAACCACAACTCCATGTGTCAAAATCGAAAATATCACACACATAATATTATTTGTAGCTTAGAAACCCCAGCATTTGCTTTAGCACGTTTATGGCCATGTGCTCATCCTGATTTCATGAATATTTACAAGACCAATCCTTTAGATCTTGCTTGAAGCGGCACCACTTCAATATACATATAGGTAAAATTAGCTACTATGTCCCTGTTATTGTAGACATTTACTAATTTCATTAAGAATTAATTCAACATTCGCGTAACAGTCTACACTATGGAGTTTGTCACTTTGCCCCTGTTATATCAAGCATATAACAACTCCTCTACTTCTCACATAATAGTATGCAGTACACTTGAATCAAGGTTCTAAAAGGAAGATTCGTGCTTTAGCAACACAAAGTAACTTTTTATTACCCGTTGAACTTGTATTGTTAGAGTGTATACTAACTCAAAGTTGGGTTCCCATCACTTGTGTTTAGTTTAAGGATTTTAGCCTTACTCATTCACACATTTATTATACTGCATCTTTTGAAACTAGATTTTACAAGATTTATATAAATCATAAACAAATCTTTCGCATAGGCATATCACAAATATCATCATTATCTCAATATCACAAATTTCAAAATCATATATTTTTTCCAACCATTACATTTCTTTTCAAGCATTTATATGCTAAATATATTCTTATTCCACTATGGAATTCAAGCCTATTTTGATGCAAAATTTATGACATCTTCATACATGTTACAAAATCCAACTTATATGAATTTTATCATTATCATTAGATGATTTATTCTTTATACACCAACACACCAATTCATCTATGTATGAATAGTCATGTCTATACAAAAGATATCTTATAACTGATACTTCTTTTCATGAAAAGTTAAGGTTTATAACCTAATCATCACATTAGCAGTCTAAACAACTAATCATCACTAAAATTATCAAGTTATAAACACTAACTACCATGTCAAATACATCAAAGATATATCTTGTGAGTGTTGAAGAAACAATTTATATATTAAAATTCTTCAAATATTATTGATTATTAATCATAATTCAATCACCCCCACACTTTAAATGTTTCAAATGTCCTTTTCATAACTTGTGTGGACATCTAATTAACATCAGAAAATCATCTTGTTATCAAATTTATAGCGTTCCAATACTATAACACATGAACATTTAGTAAGAAGACAAAATCTTCAACCTTTAATGAACACAAATCATCTAATAAAAAGTAATCATTTCTCTTAATTTCAATTATTCTAGTAACTTCCAAGTATAGATATTATCCATCAAAATAAAGGAATTTATATATATATCATCTCGCAACTTGAAAAAAAATACAATTTACATGATCTTTATGCAACATTATTATGCCATAATATTTTTCTTTGTACCAAATAACAAATTTATAATAGGCATACCAAATATGTTATTCCTAAACTTATTTAAAAAGCATTTAAGGATCATCACAAGTGAATTAATTTATCCTAACATCTATGAAAAATCATTTCTCAAAAATATTCAAAGGATAAAACTTCATAAATAAATAATAAGAGAAGTTAAGAAAGCAGAACCCGATATATGTCATTTCCTTCGTGATCCATGGTTGGCTCACTTTTTCCATATGACTTGCTGCCTTAGAATCAACTTTAAATCAGTCCAATATTTTTTCCTTACTGCCCCACTTCCTCAAGAATTCAAGGATCTTGTCTCGTTTATCTTCTTCAATCCCAATATCTCTTTAAAATTGTTAGAGAAAATAATAATAGGAATATGATTGAAGAAGAAGATGGCTTTGAGGCATTTAAACACTTTCTTTAAAGAGATATTGCCCATATACATATTGGGGTAAATACAAACAATTCTCTTCAAGGATACAACAAAACCCTTGATTTATACATGCTGATTTTCTTTTTTTACTTCTAAAGAGTCTTTATATTTATAGAACTCAAGAGATGACTTTTCATAAGAGTCATGTTCTTTTATAAACAGATGTGTCCTTTCATAAGAGTCATGTTCTTTCATGAATAGATGCGTCTTTTCATAAGAGTCATGTTCTTTCATGAACATGTGACTTTTCATAAATGTCATGTTCTTTCACGAACAAATGTGTCTGTTCAATTTAAGACCTCTATATATTACAAAATATCCAACAAAACTTCGACCACTTTCAAAACTTCTTTGGCACTCTTGATATGCATCAACTCTTCTAATTTCTCTCGTATATCACTTTACGTTTATGGAAAAGATTAAGACCTGGAATGTCCTTTAAAATATCATTATAAGAATCTTTAATATCGGACGATTGAAAAAAATAACCATTAATAGTTGTTGTTGATTGAGGAGTCAAATCATTACTAGTTGTTTCAGCATCGTTAGTACACAATAGTTCTCAAATATAAAGCTACTTTATCGACTATATAATACTACTCATGCGATCCCCCATGTAATTATTTTCAATATTTACATTCTTTGTAATGTAAAGGCTACCGATATTGACCACTCAAGATGGCAAGACAGACAAACTCCCGAATGATGTGATAGAAATAATTAAGAAATATTATGAAAATTATTGTTCATATCTCTTACATTCATGTCCTATACTGAAGTTGATAAAACCAAAAATTGAATGACTTAGAGCCCGTTTGGATGGGATTTTAAGTTGGTCAAACTAACTTTTAAATTAGTTTTTGACTTATTAGAGTGTTTGGTAATTAAAGAATAACTTAAAAGAAGTCAAAAGTAACTTAAAATAAGTTAAAAGTAGGGTGCCCCCTACTTATTTTTTTAACTTATAAATCATTCTACTTTGACCAAGTATATTACTTTTTTACCCTTAATTCTTTTATAATGTTAACAACTTTAAGGGTATTTCAGACATTTTGATAAAAAAAAGTGACTTTCAACACTTTTTGTCAAACACATCAAAAACACATAACTACTTATTTTTAAAATAACTTTAAAGTAACTTTTTAAAAGTTATTTATTTTAAGCCAATCCAAACGGGATATTAATCTCTCTGACATATTGTGTCAAAAATAAATAGGAGACTTCCCAACTTATGAGCACCGATTTTATAAAGATGGCCCTAACTTACACAATCATTTAAAGAAGGTTGAATCCATCGGTAGCCCCCTAAAGTTGGCACTAATTTTCACTTAGACACCTTAACTAGGCTTTGTTAATTTTAGACACCCCATGTCATGTCCCGGTATGTCATTTTGACACTTTGTTTGATAATCAACCAAATGTGCAAGGTGTGTGTAACACACTCGCTGATGACGTGTCAAGATGGTGAATTAGATAAAGACATGCGGCATATATATTGATAATAATTTTTAAATAATGAATTTTGAAGTAGAAAAAAATGGCCAATGACTTAATGACATGTGGCAATTTTTGACCAAATAATTTTTTTAAAAAATTAACCACTTGTACAACCCATCCTTGTCTTCTCCACCACCCCCAACCCCCGGTCCTCAACCCCTCCCCCACTAGATTTTCTTCTCAACAACCCCCTACCCCTCCCACACTCAAATCATCTTCTCCACCACCTCCCAACTCCCTCACCCCAGAACCCCAACCTCTCCCCAATCAAGATTGTCTTTCTCCAAAATTCTTTCATAGTAATTTAACTATTTGAAAAAAATTATTTTACAAAAGCACAATTTCTTTGCAAAAACTAATTCATCTTACTTATAACTTCAAATAAAATAAAATTCTTCAAATCTAAACAAAGAGTTCCATATTAAAAAAATTTCCTAGAACTTTTTCTTAAAAAAATATATGTCAATTTTTTCAAAATTGTTCGAGGAGGAAGAAGGGCAACAAAATAAGAAAGTTGTTTAAGTTTGAAATCTCTTGGTGTTGTAGCACCATCAGATCTATTTCTCTATGGAAGGAGTTTTAAGTGTTAGAAAATGGTGGCTAAAAATGGGGAAGAACAAGAAAAAAATAAAATAAAAATAGGTTAAATAAGCTCTCCACACGTTGGTATGAGTGTATCACACTCACTATGACATATCAACAAAAAGTGTCATAATGACATAGCGAGACATCATATGAGGTGTCTAAAATGAACAAAGTCTAGTTAGAGTATCTAAGTGAAAATTGGTGTCAACTTTAGGAGGTCACTGATGGATTCAACCTTTAAAGAAAGATAACTCCTAACTGGATAAGAGTCATAGCATCCTGGCCACAGTCAAGGCCATATGATTGTCTAAGTCAGGGTCATATGATTGTGTAAGTCATGATTGTGATAGTCATATGTGAATAAAATATCGTAACTAAAGAAAATTAGTTGGTAACTATTTTCAATCATCATTTAACTTTAGATGATTAATCACCAAATGATTGAGACTTGTTACTTGAAAAAATTTAGTAGGTGAAAAAAAGATTATCAATTAAGAAAATGTGACATTGACTTAGTCAAATGAGATTAAATAGAATGTGCACCTGATTAGAGTGATTAAAAACATTGGGTTGCACATTAGAATTTCAAAATTTTAAAAAGTTTCCCCCTTATTTCAATTTTCAAATTTTGAAATTTCCCCCTTGTTTTATTATCTATCATTCTTACTCTCCTTTTCTTTCTTTCTCCCTTTCTTTTTTAGATTTCTTTCTATCCCTCCCTCCATCTACCTCTTCTTCTTTCTTTATCCCTTCCTCCATTCTTTATCTTCTTCTTCTTCTTTTTTATCGTCGTCAATGTTGTCACCGTCGTCAACTTTTTTCTTTTTATTTTTACATACTATTTTGTTTTGATTTTGAGAATTTCAGTAAATATATATTTAAGTTGTTGAAAGAAATTCAATTAAAAATCAAGTTAAAGTTGTTGTGGCAATTGATATAGCAATAATTACGATAGTTGTTACAATAATTAGTGCAACAACTATCGTAGTTGCAACAGCAACAACAACCGTTATTTGAATTATTGTAGTAACTTCAATAATTGTTTGAGTTGCTGCAGCAATTGTTGAATTATTGCAGTAACTTCTGCATAGTTGCTACAACAACTTCGACAATTATTTTAACTTTTTGATAGAAAATGAGGTGTAGCAGGAGCTGGTGAATGAGATAGTGATTGTGGTGGAGGAGAGGGTTGGTGGTGTTGGTGGTGATGATGGAAGATGATGTGATGGTTGTTGTGGCGGTGATAAATAAGAAGGAAAAGGATGAAGAGGTGGTTCAGTGAAGGTGCAATGGAAGCACTGTTCAGTAAGAGAGGTGACTAGGGAGACGGAGTTCGACATACGTGTCATATATCCTCAGTTTTTTTAAGCTTCAGGTAATTTCTTTTACATTATGTTCAAGGACGAACATGATTTTTAGTAGTGAATATTGTAATGACCCGGAAGGTCATTTTTAGAAAATTTCAGAAAATTACTATTTTATCCCTCCCGATAGTTGTCCCGAGTCATTTCTGTTCTGTTTATGAAATTGGTTTGGAAATTTTATTGAAAAGTTATAATTTTTGGAAGTTTTGAATTTTGGAAGGTCTAAAGTGATTAAAAGTGATTTTTGTTATTAATTGAAGTTTTGAGTCTCGTAATGAAATTTCGTTAGTTTCATCAATACCAAAATGTAGAATTTTATTGAGGAGAGTTGTCGATTTCAAGTTCAGGGTTATTTTGTGTATTTGAGTTCGTTGAGTTGGAAATTTGGGTTATTTTAGATTAAGGATTGACTTTGGTCAACATTCAGAGTTCAAATGCTCGGATCAAATTTTTGACGATTCCATTGAATTTGGGGGATACTTTTAGGCATATGAGAGGTCTTGGTTGATTTTTCAAAAGTCTCGATGTCAGTTTGGTCTTTCTGAGTGTTAAGTTAGGTTATAGCGACTTTCACGTGTTTCAGGTCAAGGAGACCTCATATTCTTGTTTTGATGGTTCAATTGAGTATAGAATGTCGAGTTTGGGAATTGGATAGCATATGGTTTGTGTACTCGGGTTTCAAACATATCCCGAGGGTCCTTTTGGTGAATTTTTTGTGTTGGTGTGTTATTAGTTTCTGCATTCTTGTGCCTGATTAGTTGTTCATCGCGATTGCAAGGCTATCTTTCGTGATCACATAGGGTTGTTTGGGTGGCCGTTGAGATCGTGTGCAGGGTTATCGCGATTGCGTTGAGTTAGTTTCTTGATCATCGCGATCGCGTGAGTCCTAATTGTCATTCGCGATGGTCAACTTTAATGAGTTGACCTATTTACTCATTGCGATCGCGAGACCTTGGATCGAGATCGTGATGAGCAATTTTTGCCTGGACAGAATGACTATTCAAAGTCTGGGTTTCAACCCCATTTCATCATTTTTGTGATTTGTAAGCTCGGTCTAGGCAATTTCAAAGAGAGTCTTCAAGATTTATAGATTGGGTAACGATATTTAACTCTCTAACTCCTTTACCTATTAATTTATTCATGATTTTGATGAACTTGAGTTTTGATCACAACTTTGAAAGTTTTTTAAAAAGTTTAAGATTTTTGATAAATTGATGATTTGAGGTTTGATTCAATTCCATTTTCAAAATGATTTTCACCGGTGGTTTCCAAATTCCTTGGGCAACGTAATTTTGTATAAATTTCTAAATTCAAATCTCATTTTTGGAATTGGGTCTTTTGGGTTGATTTGACCCTATTTTTCAAAAGTCTTGATATGAGTGTTGTTAGATTCGATTTCTTATTTCGATTACTTATTTGAATAGATAGATTGCATTGATTTGGAGGTCAACCGAAAAGGGAAAGCTCAAGTTCCGGAGTGATTGTTTGATTATTTGAGGCAAGTGAACTTCTTAACCTTTTTTAAGTATATAGAATCTCATATTATATTTCCTTATTGTATGTGTTGGGAAGTAATGGAATTTGGTGGTGGGATTCACGTGTTCATATTTGATGATTATAATTATGAAAGAGGGTAATAAAAAGACAACTTGATGATATTGACGTGTTAAGTGTTGTGGATAATTTGAATGTTTGAATTGATTCATTATTGGGGTTGTATCATGATTGTGTACGTTGATATGGTCTGTGTATTGATATGAAAATCATCATACTCTCATGATTTGTGTAAACATGCCTATTTGCATTGGTTCTGAAACACTATGATGAGATCTATTGTGATGATGATGTCGAGAGAATGATTTCGGCAATGCCGAATGGAAATGATTCCGGTGACGTTGAAGGAAAATGGTTTCGACGAGTGAGATATATCGAAGAAAAATGATTTCGGCGGATACATGGACCTTGTGAGTCACCCATGGATTCCGACCTGATATTCATATTCAGTGGATGTGTATTGCAGGACAAAGATGCATCACTATACTTGACATTTCATCTCATTGCATTGCACATCATTATTATCGTGAACTTTGTGATTGTTTGTGTTAGGAATTGTGCTTGATACTTATGAACCTTGTGTTGATGACTTGGATGCGTTGAAGGGTTGATATTCGTGTTATGTGTTTTATTAATCGTGAACTTCTAGATTGGACTGATTCTGTGCAGATTGTAGTTATGGAGGTTCGGTTGGAGTGTTTGGAGTACCCGTATTCTATATTACTTTACTTTGTGTTTAGTGGTTTGCTTGCTGAATACCGTGTTGTTTGGTACTCACTCCTTGCTTTTACATTTGTGTAGGTTACGAGCCCGGATCTTCGTGATTATATATTCTCCCCTTCTTCGTCCGAAGCGTATTGTAGAGAGTTGAGAGATAGCTGCTTGTTTGTCGGCGGAACCTCCCACTCCTTTAGAGGCTATGGACTTTTTCTATTCTAGAAACAATGACATTGAGACTTATATTTCTTTCATTTCTATTGTAATACATTAGAGGCTTGTACACGTGATAGCCAGATTTTGGTGGTTTATTTAAGTTGATTACGATTTCTGCATTTCTTTATGGTGTTAGACTTTTATTCTTGTTTTACTTCCACATTTATGGTGTTATTTGTGTTTTAGGCTAACTTGTCTTGGTGGAATAAAATGAGTGTCATCACACCATTTTTAGATGGTGACAGTGGGGTGGGGTGGGGACTGGAAGGGTCTTTATGTAAATAATAAAATTTGAGGGTTTTAAAATTAATGTCATTAACACTAATCTTAAAATTGTCACCTCTACTCAATAATTAAGACTTGTGTCACTTTTTCTTAGTTTTGAAAAAAAAATTTGTCACCTTCAATAAAAAATCTCATGTTACTTTCTCAAGACTTTCAACACCACAAAAAATAAAGTTAAAACCCTACGGATACATTCCAAAGAGCTAAGCTAAAAGCTCTGGATATATCTAACAAGCTAAATTAAACCCCATCTGAAGCTCAGAATACTGAAACAATTCTGGATCCAGTGAACCCTCATCAGTGGAGCTCAAACGCTTCATACGACTCTCTATACTCATATCATTATCATTATCTCGCTTTTACTTATGTTTTCGAATATATTTAACTGCTAATAATCGAAAATAACGAGTTAAACTAAGATACATGTCCTTCCCCTTATATAAATTTAACTGTATCGGTTTTCCGATAAACAAACATTTTTCATATTTTGCTTCTTACGGAACACGACCTAAAGCAACAAAAAAAAAGAAGGAAGTAGATGTATCTTTGTCTCTAATTGATGTGGTGTACCAATAGTAGAATTGTAGTACGTTTTGGTAAACTTTCTAGAAGGAAAGTACAGCACGACCTTTAGCCGTAACTTTGGTACGCATTTTATTCACAACTATTTAGATCATCATGGTTCTCTCCTTTGTTACCCTTCAAATCGAAGGCCATATAATCATTCAAACAATAAGCCTGTGTGACGAATTACAACCAGGTAATAATCTAGCTATGACTAATTAATTACTATGTGCGCACTCATATGTGATTTATTTTTATTTGTTTTCACTCGATGTCCAGTACTAATTTTGAATCTTGATTAATCTAATTAACGCCACCAAAGGAATAATTGTTTTCTTCTAGAGAATCTTATTCATTCTAAAGGCTCAAATCTAAGACCTCGGTCTAAGACTAAAGGGATTCTATCCATTATCCAAACTGTAATTCTTGTTGGTGTAATATATGAATATCGATATACATTTTTTATAGGATAAGATATGATTTTAAAACATAGACGTATAGGCTCTAAATTAGAACAATATAATAAATTATTTTACTATTTAAGGATTCTTGAAGATTTCTTGATCCTTCACGAGAAATGGTATTCAAAGATCTTAATTCGTATCTCTGAAAAACACATTTTGGGTAAGGAAAAGAAGACGTATTAAATCAAAAGCTGTCATAATAAGGTCAGACAAATACATATATATTTATAAATACATCTAAATAAATAGTTATATCGAATCATAATAATTAGTTGTAGAACAAAAAGCTTTTAATTATAAGAAGGATTGGGTGGCATTAACACAGAGTGGGAGACACGGATATATACGAAAGCTGGATGATTTTTATTGTTAGTCTTTAGTCTAAATATATGATTGGCTATGGCTAGCTATAATATTATTATTAGTATTAGTATAATTTATTGCTTAAAAGTTAGCATAGTCGTCGGATCATAAAAAAAATTATATAGGTTGGTAGACATAGTTTTCAAAAAAGGAGTTTCCTAGTAATTGATCGTTCCATTTAACTAATTATTAATGCTGCCAATGATTTAAATTTGGTGTATCAAACCATGGTTTTGATAATTTCAACAGGACACGGAATGATTAGAAGAAGAAAAGAATGTTATTAGTGCACATAAGGAATTAGTTAAATCAAAGAAATTTTTGAAAGATATAAAAGTGCACATGTATTGAAATATACTTCTCCGTCCCATTTTACTTTATCTATCGTTTTAGCTCAAAAAATTTATTTTAGCATAATTGTTATTTTAATAATTTTCAATTAAATTGGGAAAAAACTATCTAACTTTATTAAATTGGAATAATTTAATACATTATATAAATTTTGTATTATTTTTTTTATAGGCATGAAAATTGAAACCAATTAAAAGTTTAAATGGGATGGAAGGAATATATAGCTAGCTGTGAGATATGAAAAAAATTAACTAGCAGAAGAAATGATATAAACGACTCTGCTAGTCTTACTAAATTCCATAACTTTATCCAATAACAAAAATCTAACTACATTCCTTGATTTGATAAACAGATTAAAATATATATGTGTTCTTTTTTAAGTGTAACAATTACTATTATTTGGTTAATTTATGGAGTTGACCACTTAGGGTAGAAGTTACTTTTTTACTTTATTAGGAAAACGTGGTTACGAATTTTTATTTTTTTTTCCATCCTGTTTAGGAGATTGTAGAATATAAAATTATGTTGGAGACGATCTTCGTAATCAGTCAAACTTGAGGTTGTTAATTGAATGAACGCAAACGGCGTGGCTTAGGGCGTGTTGGGTAGGGAGGAAAATTTATTTTCTAAATTTTTCATGTTCAATTGATCATAGTTTTTGGAAAATAATTATTTTAGAAAAACAAGTTACTTAAAAAAAAGAAGAAAAATAAGTTTTACAAATGATATTCCACATGATTGTATCCTCACATCCTCCAACACACCTTATCTTTACTCATAGCTTTGATACCCACCCGCCCTCCTTCATAGTATTTATGTAGATCATATACAAATTCTTTTAAAACAATATTTTTGAGTTACATACCAATACAAGAAAATAAATAAACACTCACTCGTTTTTCTAGAAAACATTTTCCATACTACTGACCCTAATTGTTCTAGTAATCCTTATATTTCATATGCATTTTTTTTTATCCAGCTTGTTTTATTTTTCCCTTGTTTCTATTACCATCTGTTTGGGTTTAAACAAGTACACAAAAGCCACAAAAAGCCAATCAATGATCATCTACTCTTTTTTTGTGTTTGGTTATAGTGAGAAAGTTGTTAGATCTAAAAGATGTTCAAAAAGTTCTATACATGGAAATCTTTATTACTACTATAAGCTAAATCGTGAAAAAATTATAGAAGCTAGAAGGAAAAGAAATAATCTTATTTGAATCCTTTTCTATTCTTTTCTTTTCAACAAACTTCTTCTCTTCTTTTTTTTCTCTTTTTCGTTAAACGAATTTATTATTAAAAACTTGTAAAGGTTAAAAGAAATCAAAATCAATAATTAATGTTGATAAGAATAATAATAATAATATTAGCTCTGTTACCAACCAAACTTTTGGTATTATATAATGGGTACGAAATCTCAGTCCCTCTATTAAAACATGAAAGAAAGAAAGATTTTAAATCAAGATAGAAATCCCAAAAATAAGAAGTACATTTAAAAAAGAGCAAATTGAAGAATATAAAAAATGGAAAAGGATTAACGAATGTTTGGAACATGGAAAGAAAGAGAGTTGGAGGAAAGGAAAGGTCACTAAGTAAACCGGTAAATGAGATGTTTTCACTAATTTGACTTCAATTAAAAATTCTCAAACTTGTCGTTAGGCTGTTCCTTTTCAGTTTTTCTCTCCCTCTACCAAAACAATGTCTTAAATAAGTACTACTTAATTATTACTCCTTTCCTCTTATGTTAATCGTCGTCGTTTTTAGCTTAAAAAAGTTATTTCAAAATAATTATTTCTTTAGAAATTCAAGTTTAAGATTAATAATTGTTTTCAATTATTATTCATTTAATATTTTTTTAATATTGTTCAATTCTGGAAAAAACTTTTAATAAAAAAAATAACTTAATAAATTATATCTTGTATTTATTATTATTTTTTAATTTGTGGAGGGAGGGGGGGAGGGGGGGAGGGGGAGTAGTAAAAAGATTCTTTCTTGTAGTATTACCATTAAGTATTTATACTCCATCTGTTCCATATATTAGGTGGCGTTTTTAGTTTTAACACATTTCTTAGAAAATCTATTCATTTTTAGAAAGTAGTAACAAGTATTTTACTGATTTATCCTTGATTAAATAGTGTTTTCTTCATTATAAAATAAGTGATGTTTTTACTTTTTCATTGTATTTTAAAATAACTGTAGTTTCACATAATCAAGAAGGCACTAATATATGTATTGCTATTTTCATCAATAAATAAAATTAAAAAAAAGACACTAATGATATTCTTCCAATTTTATTCTTAGTAAAACAAAGAAAATTTTATATAATCAAGAAACTTCTAAAGATTGAGCTACATTTTTTTCAAGATATTTATCAAGAATAAGTTAGTAAAAATATATCTTATTTTATGAGAATGAACAGTTTTGTTACGGATAGATGCTTAAATTAAAAATATCACTTATTTTGAAAGGAATGAAATACCTATTTAATGTAGTTTATGGGTTTAGATAAAAATCCACACATCCAAATAAAGGTAAAATGACAAAAAATTAATATCATTTTAAATATATGAAACACCACTTATACTAGATTAAAATGAAAAGATAAAGATTATCACTTAATATATATGAATAATGAAGTATTAGTTAGAGTTTCTTATTCCAGCTCAATTACAAGATAAATATACTTAAGTATAATAGAGAATTTAATTAAGTTCCTCCCATCCCCCAACCCCATGTGGCGCAACATATGCCGTAGTTTCAGCTGAAGTTTTCTTCGAATTATCCTTAGGCGGCTTTCATCATTTTATAATTTACACAATAACGGAATAAATTTAATTTGAATAGAGTAACAAACTATTATAAGTACCATTTATTACTCGTTTCAATTTATGCAACACATTTCGAATTTTGAAGATTCAAATAAGTTTATCTTTGACTGTAAAATTTTCATATATCTTTTAAATAATTTGAATAGTCAATTATTGAGACTTATAGTACTTTTACTTAGTTTACAAATATTTAATTTCGTTTTAAAAAATTTAAAGATTCCGTGAGCAAATTCTCGATCAAACTTAAACTGTTTGCCTCTCGAAAAGCGAATGTGTCACATAATTGGGACAGAGGGAGTATACATTATTACTTGTGAAAAGATCCTTATATAAAAATTAACCTGTAATAAAATAAGACATTTAATTGAATTTATGATGATCTTAGTAAAAAGATAAGTCCAAGAATTGAAATTTGTAAGGTGAAAGAAAAGAGATGCAATTTGTTATTTTTTCCGTTTAAAATTATCTATTGTGGTTTTTAAAAGTAATTATTTCAAATTATTTGTCATTTTAAAAATTCATAAAAAAATCAATAATATTTTTTTATTTTACTCTTAATAGTTATTGTTCTATAAAACTACAAATACCTCAATAAATAACACGTAAATTGAATAAACAACAAATTTAGAGACATTAAGATATAAATAAAATAATTAAAATTTCCTTTGCTTAACATTTTATTGAAATGCAT
Source organism: Solanum appendiculatum (assembly GCA_018342035.1). Lineage (NCBI taxonomy): Eukaryota > Viridiplantae > Streptophyta > Magnoliopsida > Solanales > Solanaceae > Solanum > Solanum appendiculatum. The sequence continues at coordinate 465,781 of JAGDQO010001042.1, read as the reverse complement.
ATAAAAAATATATGACAGATAATTTGATGCTGGGGAATATATCATAGAGTGCAACGTTTATTTTTATTGTAACAGACGTGTAATTCTGTGGGCGTAATCAAATGAGGTAACATTGTCCCAAGTTAACGTTTCACCTACTTGGTTAAATTCGCATGTCGTATTCAAATAAGGAGCCAACCATGTAAATTACATTTTCATCTAAAATTCTTAATTAAAATAGCAATATGATTAGTAGAAAACCATTATGCTTAATAAGAATTAACCACGTATATATATCTTCATAAAGAAAATAGTAGATACGTAGTGGGTATTATGTTAGGAATGTACAACGATAGTTTACCAGTAATTTCTCATAAAATAGTCCTCTTTTTAGTAATAAATGATATATTAGTAGTACAATTTAGTTATATTTATTAAGTCTGAAGCTATTCTTTATAGAGTTTTCTTGAACAAACCCCAACTACTCTTTTCTTTCTTCCCTCTTCTCTCTCTTTATCTCATTTTCTACATGGAACCAATGTGAAATTGAAATTGAGAGAGACTGGAGGCATAACCAACAATAAGCGTTGAAATCGTGTTCAGAGATCGGTTGAGAGGTGTTTGTTTTAACAACATTCCGGAACGAACCGTGTGATCAAAGCTTTTTTTTTTACTTCTCTTGTTAAATTTAAGCTTTAAATTAAAGAAATATAGTTTGCATTGCAAGAAATAAGGGAGGTTTTGGTGTTACTTACTTGTCGATCTTTTCTGAAGAAAGAAAATGCAGTTGAAATCATTTCTGAGGTCATCATCATTGGGCAGCTGCAGCTCAAAACGATCCAGTTACAGTAGGAATTTTGACTTACCGGAGGATATAGCGGTGCCGGCGGAGACGTTGGATACCGGCGGGGAGTATGTCGGAGGAGCAATGTTACCGATTTTCCTCAATGATTTGCGGAGAAACAACGATAATGATTTAGTGGAAGTTACGCTTGAATTGGATGATAATTCGATTGTTTTGTGTAGCGTAGCACCAACACCATCACACATTAATGAAGGTAGTGAAGAAGGAGAAGAGGAAGCACCGCCCAATGGATTTCTGGCTCGTAGTGCATCGGCGGCCTCCAAACTCCGCCGGAAATTCTCGTGGATCCGATCGCCGTCGATGATGTCACAGACATCGGCGGCGGCATCGGAAGTCTCCGATGATAATTTTCAGCTTCACAATACATCAAACACCTTATCTGCACGAGAGGAGATGAAATCGAAGTTGAAACTAGTAAGGAGTAAATCAACGGCTCAGCGTGCGCTTGGAGGATTGAGATTTATAAGCAAAACAACTGGCGAATCTGACACAAATGTGCTATGGAAAAAAGTGGAGGCGCGGTTTCATGCTTTGGCCAAAGATGGATTACTTGCTAGAGAAGATTTTGGTGAATGCATTGGTACATTCAAAGTTCTCAATTCATGTAAATCATATGAATGCCATCTATTTTTAATTACATTTTTTACTAAAATTTTGTAAAATCATGCATGAAATTAGTTTAACTGAGATGCAATATTTTTATATGCTGAACGGTGCATGTGCAGGAATGGTGGATTCGAAGGAATTTGCAGTTGGGGTTTTCGATGCACTGATACGGCGGCGGCGTCAAAAAGCGGCAAAGATAACCAAAACTGAGCTTCATGATTTTTGGTTACAAATTTCTGACCAAAGTTTTGATGCTAGGCTTCAGATTTTCTTTGACATGTGGGTTCTCTTTCCTTTTTTTTGTTTTTTTGTCCAAAGCATGCATTATTATTATCTCAACACGAAAAAGCAACTTTTTTGTCCTATATCTGAAATAAGAATTAAAGTTATAAACTAACACGATAAAGACATATCAGTGTGCTTAAACTATTATACCATGTTAAGTAGTTATGATTGGTCCATTTCTTTGTTACGTAAAATAAATTCATTGTGGTGTAATTTATCGCCGCGCGTATGATTTTGGAGGGGCTCATCTTGAATTTTGACCTCCCTTGCCTTACAGAGATTTTCGATTTTTGATTTTGAAGGTTTGCCTTTAGACCGCTTCATTGAAGAGTGAATATTGGAAAACATAAAACTCATATTGCTTGATATAATTTGTTATTTCATTTATACTCGTCTTAATATTTTACTTGATAATGATATTACATGTAGGGCGGATAGCAACGGAGATGGAAAAATCACGAGAGACGAAGTTCAAGAGGTAAAATTATCATGGGTTAACTACTAATCTATAAAACTGAAAAAAGGTTAAAATTTAAGTCAAACCATATTCTATTTGTGCAAAATCCATTAGAGGCAGAGAGGGGCATCTTCAATAATTCGAAAAAGCATTACTTTAATGTTTAGTTATTAATAATACTACTTTAATTATAGTATTGTGAAACAGAATAAAATACGTTAATGACGGAGGAATATTTATTTAATAGTAATAATATAGTTTTTCCTCAAAGATTTCTTATTATCGTATTTATATTTTGTTCTTCCAACAGCTAATCATGCTGAGTGCTTCGGCAAATAAGTTGTCCAAGTTGAAGGAACGTGCAGCCGAGTATGCTTCTTTAATTATGGAAGAATTAGACCCTGAATGTCTTGGTTACATTGAGGTAACATTTTCTTTTTCAACCTTCAGCTCTCACGCATTTTGACTAATTAACTTATTTTTACAAGTCAGATACCATTTTTATCAAGTTACTTTATCATAAGAAATTATCAATAATTACCTTGTTTACCTTACATTATATTATAAATATCTTTTGACACAGCAATTTATAAAATAAAAATTATCTGATTATTTACAACCAATTAATTACCAAACCTAGATTTGATCAATTATACGTTTCTTTTAGTAGCTGTCTTGTCTATACCACGACTTGTACATATTCGTACCCACAACCTTCTTTTTTCTTTTATTTTATTCTGAATAAGTGTTTAGCACGAACTTCTTTTAGTAGACCATGTCTAAGTCAAAACATAGGGAATCCTCGCACTGTATTTGGACTTTGGGGACCACAAGAACGTTGTTGAAGATTAAAAAAAAATTGGATTTAGAGAATATCATCTCAAAAATATTTATATATAATTTCGACAAACACTATAGACTATAGACGTGAAGTAAAAGGGTAGGGGTGTGGGGGTGTAGTGGAGGGGTGAAAGAAAAGTGTCCAACATAGACAATCTTTCCTTATAATTTACTCTAAAAACGACATGTAATTATATTTTTGAGAAGAATGACATATTTTTATAGCTATTGAAATATCATGTCATGTTTAAAAACCGCAAACTCTTAAGGGCACTTCTAATATTTGTCAAAAGTCATATCTTTCTAAGAGAGTACTTTTATTTGCTCGGCGAAGTGGTTTAGCAAAACGACTTGATATTGCCTTTTATTTTTCAGTTATGGCAGTTGGAGACGCTTCTTCTGCAAAGGGACAATTACATGAACTACAGCAGACCCTTAAGCACAACAAGTGTTGGATGGGGTCAAAATTTAGGAACTCTTAATAAGACCAAGAACCTAGTAAAGAGAGCAAGCTATGCATTCAAGTGCCTTGTATTAGATAACTGGCAAAGAGGCTGGATTCTTTTGCTATGGGTGATGATTATGGCTGGACTTTTCACCTGGAAATTCTTGCAGTATAGGCAAAGAGCAGCATTTCAAGTTATGGGTTACTGCTTGGCAACAGCTAAAGGAGCTGCAGAGACTCTCAAGCTCAACATGGCTCTTATTCTTCTACCAGTTTGTCGAAACATTTTAACTTGGCTACGGTCTACTAGGGCCAAGCTCCTCGTTCCTTTTGATGATAATATCAACTTTCACAAGGTAAGTTGCACCCGAACAGAGTATACTGAGCACCTTCCGAGAATTTTCTTAACAATGCTGTTTCAACTGCAGATTATTGCATATGCTATTGGAGTTGGAATCTTGCTTCACGCAGGGAACCATTTAGCGTGTGATTTTCCTCGTCTGATTAACTCATCTCCTGAAAAGTTTGCACTGATTGCTTCTGATTTTGACAACGTGAAGCCCACTTTCAAAAGTCTATTGACTGGTATTGAAGGCGTCACTGGGATTGCTATGGTGATTTTGATGGCAATTGTCTTCACACTAGCAACACGCAGCTTCAGGAGAAATGTATTGAAGCTACCACCTCCTTTCAGTCGATTAACAGGCTTCAATGCATTTTGGTACTCTCATCACCTTCTAGCAGTGGTCTATGTACTACTACTAGTACATGGAACATTTGTATTCTTGGTTCACCAATGGTGGCAAAAAACAGTAAGGGCATAGATAGAACACCAAACTGCTTTATATAAACTAAACATGGGGTATGCTAACAATTTATTTCCCATATTGCAGACATGGATGTACATCTCCATGCCGTTACTCCTCTATGTAGCAGAGAGGAGTTTGAGAACATGCCGATCAGAACATTACGCAGCAAAAATTTTGAAGGTGACTTGCTTTATCAATCTACTTTTCCATCTATAGAGAAATTAGACTCCTTTCTGCATACCAATAAGCTGCAATCAACACCTGCTTCTAGCCTCCCTCTACACCCCTCAACAAATCAACTCTCTCAAACAAAGTCTCACAATAACTTAAGATCCCTTAACCACAAAAAAGATGAGTTTATGCACTGAGGTTCACACATATAGAGGCAGATAAAACAATCCAAACACCACCACAAAACCATATATTCAATCATCCACTTCCCTAAGCAACAGAGTTTCTCTTATTCCATGACATACTGTCCACTGTGTACATCGTAAACATGACCATCGAGCACCAACAGAAATCAATCAAATACTCGCACTCCAACCACCAGCACCCCAACAATTTTCACAACCTTCCATTATGGAACTAAGTCAAGTGCAAAATTTTACCATTAGCAAACTCAAAGTCGAGAGATAGAGGGGGAAAAAGGGGTAGCCTGGTGCACTAAGCTCCCGCTATGCCAAGCTCCGGGGAAGTGCTAGACCACAAGGGTCTATTGTACGTATCCTTACCTTGCATTTCTGCAAGAGCTGTTTCCACATCTTGAACTTGTGAACTCCTAGTCACGCGGAGGCAACTTTACTAGTTACGCCAAGGCTCCCCTTAACATAAATAAAGTCATTGACTTATGGTAGACTTTTTTCGAAGTATTTAATTGCATTCCCTACATTCCTAGAGATGATATAAGCATCTGGTTCCTACAGCCTCAACCCCCAAGACAGTAGTAAAGAAACAAATAAAACATACTGAGATAAACATGGTAGCAGGGAGAGAAGGAAAGGAACAAAACAGGAAACCAATGAAGATGGTTTTTCTTTGATCCTTACAGGTTTCTGTACTTCCAGGAGATGTCTTTAGCCTTACCATGTCAAAGCCTAATAGTTTCAAATACAAGAGTGGGCAATACATATTCCTGCAGTGCCCAAGAATCTCCTCATTTGAATGGTAAGTGCAGTGTTTCTGCATTTAGGTCAATCATACCTCGACCAACAGATATTTAACATATATCTTGATGCTTCTCCAGGCATCCATTTTCTATAACATCAGCACCAGGAGATGACTACCTCAGTGTTCACATTCGCATGGTAGGTGATTGGACGAATGAACTTAAGCGGGTTTTCACAGAGGATGATAGTTCAGCATGTGAAATTGGCCGGGCTAAGTTTAGAGAACGTGGGAATGTTGATCAAAGAGGGTAACTTCCTTTGTGTGATTTTTGACCAGTCAAACCTTATATCAAGATTTCCTTATTAAGAAGTCTAAAGGGCTTGTAATGACGCAGTTTACCTCGATTGCTTGTTGATGGACCATATGGTGCCCCAGCACAGGACTATCAAAATTATGATGTCTTGCTCCTCGTGGGACTAGGTATTGGAGCTACGCCTTTTATAAGTATCCTAAAAGATCTATTGAACAATTCAAGATCAGAAGAACTGGTACAAATCTTACTTCAAGTTAATTTGGAACTAACCAGGTAAAATGTTAAAAGCCCCAACTTACAGTCTCTTTGCCCGTGATTCTACCTTAGGATTCGACTACTGAAACCAGCGCTTCGGATGACAGCTGGACAAGTCTTGCCTCTTCAAGCATGGCATCAACTGGCAAAAAGAAATCACTAAGGACAAAAAGTGCACATTTTTATTGGGTTACCAGAGAACCAGGATCCTTTGAGTGGTTTAAAGGGGTGATGAATGAAGTGGCCGAGATGGATCACAAAGTAATGTACAGAGATTTGTTACAGGATATCTTTAAGTCCCAACCCCTCCCCACCCTTTATCATCTTATCAAGAATTCTTCTATGATATATTAGTAATTGACTCAGCTATACCTTTTCTGATGATTTAAACGAAACAGGGTCTGATAGAGATGCATAATTATCTTACAAGTGTTTATGAAGAGGGTGATGCCAGGTCAACTCTCATCACCATGGTCCAGGCGCTCAACCATGCAAAACATGGTGTTGACATCCTGTCTGGCACTCAGGTATAATCCATCAATACTCTCAATCAAGCCATTTTGGAGAGAAATGGAAAAGAAATATAATGAAGTATAGAATATTCGCTTATCTCAACGAGCACCATGTTCTAGCAAGAAAAAGGTTTTATTATTCGAAAGCTGCTAAATTTCATGAAAAGTTTTCAACCACAACACAGAGTAGAGAGAAGCAAACTAGAGGTGAACTATTCTCCACCCAGTACTAATTAAACTAATTCTACTGCAGGTAAGGACACATTTTGCAAGGCCCAACTGGAAGGAAGTATTCAACAAAATTGCTTCAAAACATCCATATTCCACAGTAGGTAAAAAACTCCTACAACTTAAACTTTAATAAACCGTAAGCACATGTGGTTCTAAGAAGTGCTTTTCATACCTATTTGTTAACCCTCATTTCCTGCCAACGGAAATTATCACATAATAGAGGTGAAGGAAGAAATTTAATATATATATATTCAAACACATGAAACATGAAGCAGAACATAATGATGCAGCAACATTACCAATTATAAGAGTGACCTGCTTTTCGACTAGATGAAGATAAAGAATATAGCTCTAAAATACTAATGCATGATGAAGTAATACAGCTTTATAAATCTTAATTTCTCTTTCAAAGGGAGCTAAACAGTGTAACAAATGAGATGAAAAATGTGTTCTTTAAACTTCAGAAAGAAAAAAAAAAACCTCAACAGTTAGATCAAGCTGATACCAGAAACGATGTTAGCTTCTTCATGAAAATGACCATTTAAAAGGACTAAGCCACCAACAGGGTGCTTCCCTGATAACATTTTGCATTTTCAACAGAAGAGGGAAGGGAAAAAAGAACTAAATAGGAAGAAGAGATTTAATAGATTGGTTAACAACACAGTTTTCCGTGATTCACAGGAGTCTTCTACTGCGGGTTGCCTGCCTTGGCAAAGGAATTGAAGAAGCTATCACAAGAATTGACTTACAAGACATCCACACGATTTGAGTTCCACAAAGAGTACTTTTGAAATAGCAAATTTAGCAAATAAGCGACACGGTATTCTTTATTTTTCTTTTCATTTTATGTAATTGTCCATATGATTAAGAGGAATGAATGTACCACTACACACCGATTCAGAGAAATGTAAATGCATATATTATACGAGTTACAATAGAGAAAGAAGTCAAAATAGTGAGTTCTATCTATAGGAGAATGTAATTATTTGTCCTTTGGGGATCTCCACAAAAACATTTTTCTACTGACACAAGAAAGCACTCACGTTTGTCGTTACAGTGTCAAATACATACAGCCAATATTGTTACTATGCACCTATGTGTAGGGTGTGAAGAATGGTATATGACATCCCCAGTGCATTTGTGAATATCACTAAGCTGCAAGTGTGAGGATGAAGAGGAGAATTAAAGAAACGGAGGCAAGAGAAGGAAGTAATAAGGAAAAGAAAACGAAGGTGGTATGATGTTGCTTTATGAGCACCGAGTAAATGACAAATCAAGCTATTACAAGGCAGTTATACTATCAAGTTTCCTGAGCAGTGATAGAAAAGATTTTTTTCATACTCCAAGATAAATAAACTGTCTCGTGTATTTGTTTCTATCTTTTTTTTTATGTTGTCAAAAAAGGTCCAATGATATATCAGATATTTCAGATGGAAGAGGGCTGTCAATAAAGAATACCGAAGAAAGTCAATAAATTCTTTTTGTATCAAAAACTGGGAAACAATGAATATAAATACAATTCAGTTCTTATGCAGCAAAAACCCATAAAAGACTTCTGTATATCATGGCAAGAAAAAGTACAATGTGATACCTACATGGAAAATGAAATTACAATCAGAAACTGAAAGTATCCAAAACTTGTTAGTCCTTCAATCCCTTGAGAAATTTGGAAGCCCATCGGCGTACACGACGCTTCAGTGTATAACCGACAAATATTCCAGCAACAAAGCAAATGGCACAGAGCTTTGAGCAAGTCCACAGTGATACTGCTTGTCTACAAATAAAAGATGTACAGCTTTACCATGCGAGTGTCACCAATTTCCATTAGTCACATTTCTCCCAACAAGGATACAATACTAACAAAAGCTATCATATACTAAGCTTAGGTTTCAAATAAAATAGATTTAAAAGTTGAGCACCGAAAATGTGGAGCTGACCATCAGTAGTGGTAGCTGGTGATAATACTAGATGAAAATGCTTAGATCCTCAATCTCGATTTCTAGTCTAGATACACCTTTCTACCATATAGACACATGTACTTAATGATTAAAGACAATATGTCAAGCTATCTCATTACCTGTCTGATAAAAATTATTCTATCTATTTCTCTTCCTCTATGGGATACTCATTTGACCCCTTTCTCTCATACATATCACGGATACTAAGATTATCGAGCAACTCAAAAACTTACATTTCTTTTACTGCAATAACACTGAGATCTATGAATAACAATACAAAAATATAGAGCCAGGTTTTCTTCGACCGACTTCTGCACTATTTTAAGTTCAGATATCTTAGCAAAACTTGGAAGGTTTCTATGAGTTCACCCCCAACCCCACCCCCCAAAAAAGTAATGGAACCAAACTACAAGCTCCTAAGTCCTAATCTTGAATGACATCTCAATTCACAACATACGATAATTATTCCCCAAAAGCCATAATCATTAATGAATCAAATTGAGGTGAAAAAGGAAAAGGGTCATGTGTGACACTTAGAAATTACACTGTTATGATCGGCAAAGGTCAAATTATTGTAAAAAAAATAAGTAAAATAAGCACATGTAAAGAGGAACAAGCTGGGAAACTAAAGGGAAAAATTACCTGGAAGATCGAGTAAGCAAAAGCTGTGATTGATCTGCCGAAGAAGCAGAAGATTTAATGGGTGCCTTTTCAAGAGCAGAAGAAATAGAACTAAAACTACCATTTGGATCGTGAGACATGGCACTACGAAAAGCCTTCTGTATTCCCTCCATACTGGAAATTGGCTATCGATTAGGGTTTTACGAATTTTGACTGTTATGACTTATAGTCCCTCCTTTTCTTCTTCTTTTGCCCTTATTGAGGTTTTACATGTCCTTCCCCATTTATATAAAATCACAAAATTTATGGAGGATCCATTTAAAATAATCTCTTAAGTATATATATTTAATGATTTTGGTCTTTTAAATCTATATATCTATAGGTAAGGTGATATGGTACTTTTGAAAAATTTTAGCATGGGTGAGGCATAACCAACCAAAGGTGTGTGAGTCGTGAGGCTCACTCATGCTTGACAATTGGTGTTGTGGTCCAATAAATAATTTACTTTTTTCTCTTTCATTATTTCTATTTTATTATTAGTACTAGGGGTGGGCATTCGATTCTTCGGTTCGGTTTTATTAAATTTCGATTCGTTGTTTCGGTGTTTCGGTGTTCGGTTTTGAAAAAGTGTGCACCAAATACCAAACCAAAATATTTCGTCGGTTTAATTCGGTGTTTTTAAAACGGTTTTTCGGTGCAAGCAAATAAAAAATAAAATGAAAATTAAATTATCAAAACGTTTAACTAAAGATAAAAGTTGAAAACTCGAAATAATCAATTAACATATTTAATAGTTAAAGTTTCCAACAAAGAACTAAAGAAGTTTTTTTTTCTCTTGCCGATTTTTTGTTTCCAACAAACACTCTTTGTAATAGCAGCCAACAATTTAAACCAAGAATTCAACACTTGAAACTTAAAAGTTAAAACAATACAAAGTTAAAAATGCCTTAATATTCAACTTCATTCAAATAAAAAACAATAGGAGTCACAACTCACAAACACAAGTTACCAAGTATATAATTAATAAATTTAAAATATTATTTTAAATTTAGTTACTAAAATTTTGATTTTTCGGTGCACCGAATTTTTCTTACCCTTACACCGAATATCGAACCGAAAAACCGAAATTCCGAAAAAAAAACACCGAAACCGAACCGAAAAACCGATACCGAAAAACCGAATTAGTTTGATTCGGTTCAGTTTTTCGGTTTTCGGTATTTATGCCCACCCCTAATTAGTACTACTCCTATTCTTTTTCACATTTCTCTCGTTCATATTTATTTTTTAAGAAAAAAAAGTGTTAAACTCCTCTCAAAATCAATATGGTATTAAGATAATTTTTAAATCATAAAAAGTTGAATTGACTTTTATTTTCGTGATAATTTAAATAACACAAAAAACTAATTTTTTATAAAAAAAATAGAGCAAAAATTATGAAATTAGTAATCAAATTAAATATATGATTTTAAAAAATTGTATAAGGAGGAAATATCAAAATAATGAAGAAATATTTTTTCCTTGGAACTATTTTTTTAATCTCTTTATAATAGTTTTTCTTTTATCTCATTATAAATTACTTCTAAATATCTTCTTAATTATTTAAATTTTTATATATTTATTAATTTTTTTAATAATCATATAGCAGTCTGTTTGTTATATTTTATTCGAGGCTTTAGTTTAGTAAATTTTGTAAGTTTCAACTCGAAATTTGAACATAAAAAAGCTCTTATTTTTCTTTAAAAAATAATTTCGGAGGTGAACTCTAAAAAAAATCTCTGACCATTAAGTTTTGAAATTCTTAAAAAGGTATATAAAAGTAATTTACAATGACCATATTGATATAACGATGAATATGTAATTATTAAAAAATTAATAAATATTTAAATAATAAAGAAGGTATAGAGAAATAATTTACAATGACCATGTTAATATAAAAATGAACCATTCTTACAGGATCATGTTATCGGGCGGTAATCCGCCATAACAACATAGATCTCGCAATTGAAGTACCCGTACAAGGGACATACAACCGAAGTATAAGAGAATTTTTAATCTAGTTTTAATGACTGTATGGAACTGGGGTTAATTCCCCTTTTACCCGAGCAACGGATCTGTCAAGATCGGAATACATATTCAAGTTAGCTCATGACTAACGGTTTCTGACCGGGAATAAATTGCCCTTTCTTAACTCCATTTATCGGGACTTACTCCCCCGGCTTTGCTAGTCGGAGCCGTCAAGAATAGTACTCAGATTTGACTGTACCACCATCTCAAAACCAAGTCAAAATAACCGGAACTAAAAACTCTTTTATACCTAAATTGAGTCTAGTATATTTTCATGATTAACACAGCCCAGAAGTTAGTTATCTGACATAGATATGAAATAACTTAGCCGGACATCGTCCTGGCTAGAAGAGATATAACGAATTAAAAGAAAACAAAATTAATACCTTTTTCTTCGTACTCCACCAGATGCCTTCAAAGTTGAAGATTTTATATATTTTTCAGAAATATGTTACAAGAGAGTTTACAGCTAGAGAGAGAAAGAAAACTATAAACTCGAAAAGGCTTGCTTCTCTTAAAATAAACTACTCTATTTATAAAAAGAAAAGGAATCTTTATACAGGAATTTGGGTCCCTTATCTGGGTCCCTCTAGTCCCTTATCTGGGTTTCTCTACAATATTTCTACTATGAGTAGGACATCGCCTGTCTCTTTATTTGTCTTTTCCTCTCAGACTCTGTATCAACGCTTCTGCTTTAACCAAAGCTTCTTCCGTCATATGATCTGATTCTACTGGCTGAACGTCCAGTGTGATATCATCATTACTTGCTTCACTATATATTGAAGCATTTGATTTCTCGTATTGATTTATGGAGGAGAGTAAATTTCTTTTAACTTCCTCTAAATATTTATTTATCATTTCATCTTTATCTCCTTCTTGAAAGGAGATTCTTTTGGCAATATGCCTGACTGAGGTGTCATCTATCAACTACTTACTAGGGAGGTCTGTGTATTCTTGGATTTTTCCAGCAATACTGTCCAAAAGTTCTTGTCCAAATAATTTTTTTGTTTTAGGATCAACTTTCATCAATTTGTCCCAGAAATTATTGTAAAAAATTCTGTATAAACAGGGAACCTGTTCATCTGTATAACCTAATTTTGGAGCCCATTTATGGATCCATGGAATCGAGAATTCAATAAAAAAATAAATTTGATCAATTTTTTCTAAATAGCAGATATGATCTGTAGCGTATAATTCGTTCAATTTTGGCAAAATCTTCGCCCATTCCTTGTATAATTTCAGGAATGGTTCTGGCAAAATCTTTACCGTTGGCCCATGTTTTGACCACCATACTAAGAACCAATTTGGAATTGTTCGTTCAAATATCTTTGAACAGATCTTGATAAACCAAGTATGCTTTTGTTTATCATTATTATAATATAGCACCTTATCGAATGCTTGGATATAATCCCAGTATGTGAAATTCATCCTTGTTTTATTAAGGCTTATCTGCCTTTCTTTCATGGTAGATATTCCCCATTCTTCAATGGATATAACCTGTTTAATAATTATTTTTGAAAAGTTATAAACGTTTTCATCCGAGCTATATCCCGAAAAGTGCTGGAAATCTGCACTTCCTGTTTCTTTCAGAATTGTTTCATAATATGAACGAGTTTTGTATGACTCACCCGGATAATATAATCCATTAATCAAATACCTCTGGAATATCTTCCAGGGTTCTTCTTTCTCTGAATTTCAGAGTTTTCAACAAGAAATATCATTTCTCGTTTTGTTGCTTTTTCATAGGATTTGTATCATCATTATCCTCTCTGCAACATCTGCAAACGTATTACTTTGCTTTTGTTTTCCCAAGTATGCATGTAACTAGGCATATAACGGATTATCTTCTGGAATATCTTCCAGATGTATTGAAGAGGTTGTCTGAGTAATCTTTTCGTTAACCAGACTTCTCTTTCCCATTTGTATAACTGGGGAACTGTATGACGAAGATCCATATGAGGAAAGCTTGTGAATATGATCTTTGATATGGGGATGATCTTCCCCCTCTTCCTCTACCCTTTCCTCTATAATTTGAGGATTCCATCCTGCATATAAAACAATTTTTAATCTGATAAGTCTTCATAAATTGTCAAATCTCTTTCATCATCAGATATGTCTGACTCATAGGAAGGAAGTCCTGCTATCATTTTTTGATAGATTATTTCCTCAATTATAACGGTAGCAATATCTTGATTAAAAGGAAGAACTTTAAGAATTGTTATCAACACTTCTTCACCTAACCATCGAGTAAAGAAAGTCATGTTTGAATATATTCTCTAGATAAGAAATATGGTAAGGAGTTTTCACTTCCTTTCTTATAAAGAATCTCAAAATCAAAAGGGGTCAGCTATGCCTGCCATCTGGCAAAGTTCAATTTAGAAGCATCATGCTTAAAATCTTTATTAAACATAAATTTAACTGATTGAGCATAAGTTTTTATCAAAAAAATTTTATTATATAAATCATCTTGAAATTTCAATACACACTTGACAATAGTAAGCATTTCATGCGCCACAGTGGCATATTTTTTCTAAGTTTAATGGCATATTTTTTCAGTCCATTTCCCAGAATGAAATCTAATCAGATATTCAGTATTATCATGAGGATTAATCTGTTTTAATATTCCTTCGTAACCGACATTAGACGCATCTGTCTCAATAATCTTTTGCCAAGAAGGGTTAGCAAGAGTAAGACAAGGCAACGCATTAACCCTTTGCTTAACCGTTTTTACCAAAGCCGTATGACTATCAGTCCAAGGCTTTTTATATCCTTTCTTTAGTCTATCAAAGAGAGGAGCCAAATCACGAGACAAATTTTTATAGAAAGGAGAAATATAATTTAAACTCCCTAAGAACCGCTGTAATTGAGTTCTATCAGTAATAATATCAGTAAATTTTGAAGCAAATTCAATAGATCTTTGAATAGGCGTTATCTTGCCTTGACTAATGATATGTCCCAAAAATCTTACTTCAGTTTGAAACAAACTCATTTTTGGTTTTGATATAACTAAACCATTTTGAATTACCAGTTTTTTGAAGATATCTAAATGCTTAATATGCATTTCAAAGGTTTTAGAATAAACCAAAATATCGTTAATATAAACAATGACGAAATCCATATGAGGATTAAAAATATCGTTCATAATTTTTTGAAATTCTAATAGGGCATTTTTTAAACCAAAAGGCATCACGTTCCATTCATATTGCCCAAAAGAAACATTAAAAGCAGTCCTGTATGAATGCTCCTTGGAAATCTGAATTTGCCAATATCCTGACTTTAAATCAAATTTTGAAAATATGTTAGCATCATATAATATTGACAATAAATCCTTTTTATTGGGGATAGGATATCTAATCCATTTCAAATATTTGTTTAGAGGTTTATAATTAATCACCAACCTGGGAACACCTCTTTCCTTTTCAGCAGCGTTATTAACATAAAAAGTTGTACAAGACCAAGGGGATTTAGTGGGTTTTATCAAACCCTTTTGCAGCAAATTATCAATTTCTTTTTTGCAAAATTCGACCAATTCAGAATTCATTTGACAAGGTCGAGACTTAGGCGGAATATTATCTTCTGTAAAATCCTCTTCGTAGGGAAGAGTAACTATATGCTTTTTTCGATTCCAAAAAGCACTTGGATGGTCGGCACAAATATCTACCGAAAGTTGTTCAGTAATCAATTTGATTTTTTTCTGCACTTTCACAGATTTCAAAGTGTCGAATATATTCATACTAAAACACTCCAATTGAAGTGTATCAACATGTTTTTGCTTCATATCAATTAAAGCACTGATTTCTTTGGATACAGGATCAGTAATAAAAGTATAACTTATTTTCCGATTATCAGTTCCTGCAGAAAATCCTTTTGCATCAATATGAGTGAAAGGATAAATAGCATTTATAAACGGCGTTCCAAGAATGATTGGAGGATATAACTGATTCTTAACCAAGAAAAAGAAATGCGGAATGCAAACCTTATTTTGGCAAATACTGACATTAGACAATTTATACTTTATATCTAAAGCATGTCTTGATGCAGATTTAACTGTATGAGTAGTTTTTTGAAAATATTTTGAAGAGGAACTAATCCTTCTTGAATGCAGCTAACATCAGCTCCATTATCAATCATAGCTATATCAGTTATTGAAAAACTATTGTCAATTAAAATGGTACATTTAACATACCACTTATGAGCAGTTATTACTTGCATCATACCAAGGAAAGAATTATTTTCCGAATTAAGATCATCAGTACAATTTTTTGGTTCTTCATCAAAAACCACTTTTTTACCTTTGTCACTGGAGGCCTCAGTCAAAGAATTGTTTTTTCTACCTGAGATATCATGTGATCACAAATCATTTGATTTTGTTTTAGAGATTTAATCTCTTTTTTAAGATTCTCAATTTCATATTTTAAATCATCGAAAGAGGAATCTCTTGCTGGAACATTTATTTTATTCAAACGGTTATTAACCTCATTAATAGAATAAGGAGCCTGATATTCAAAGCTTCTGGGTTTTTCTAAAGTTTTTGAAGAACTTGATCCAGAATTATCTGTCAGATCAGTAATCTTTTCACGAAGTTTGTTATCAGTTACTTCCTTTAAAAGTTCTATCACATTATTAGATGTAATAGTTTTGACATTTAAATCTTGAAATTGTGCCTGCAATTTGTAAAATTCATTATTTTCACAAACACAATTATCATCTTTACAAGTATGACAAGTATTATCACAAACTTGTTCCTCATCAGAGAAATCGAGTAAGTCGACTTCTGCTTTTGATTCGGATGCTGAATCATAATCAGATTCAAAATCAAAAGTATATAACAAACCATAGATCTTGTCATGAAGATCTCCTTCTAGTTCCAGAGCTTTAAGCTTTTCAATCTTACAATTTGGTGCTATGTGACCAAATTTCCCACATCTGTAACATTTAATATTCTCCAAGTCTTTCTTAGACCTATTTTTGGCAAATTTGTTTGACTTTCGGTAGCTTTTCCTAGCTTCCCGTTCTTCTTTAGATCTCTTTCTCGATCTCCTTTTCTTATTGGGACTATCATCCGAAGGATATCTATGATACTTATCCTTTTTCTTTTTGTTATGACCAGAAGTTTCTGGTAATCCAAACTGAGTACAAAAATCTCCCAATTGATTCTTTTCTTTTAGCTGATCTATCTTAAGCTGTCTTGAGAGCTTCAATTCATTACACAAGTTTAGATCTTCTTGTGTACATATCCCTATCAACTTTCCATAAGTTAAATCTCCATAAGGAATTTCTATCATGTTTCTCTTAGAGCTTTTCCTACTCGCTCTGCGAATAAAGAAGGAAGACCATCTATAAATTTGGCTTTCCAATATTGTAACTTATTTTCGAGTAACTCCATAACCCGACTCATGAAAGTATCTTTGTACCATCTGAATTCTCCCAAGGTCCTGCATCTAAGATCATTAAGTAAAGTACGAACAGTTTCGTACTGGTTAGTATACCTTCCATTAAAATGTTCTAAAATTGTAAGAACAAGCGTATAAACAGCATCTTCTCTATTTGCGATAAGAGCCATACCTAGGTTATCAACCCCTTCAGTGGTTGCTCTGGCGTTTATTACCATCGTTTTTTCTTCTACGGATAAATAATTATCCCACCAGCCTCTTAATTGACCAGTAAACCCTGCAACAATCATTTTGCAGATATTTCTATCTGTGTTTTGAACACTTCTGCATATAGTAGCATACATAAGCATACGATGAACTAGGATAGTAAGCTGTCTATCCGTCAAACCATCCAGATTCCATTCATATATTTCAGACCCACTGTATGAAGTATTAGTGTGATTCCAATCCCGCTCTTCAATTAGAACATCCTGCGGAGTTGGTCTAGGATAATAATAAGTTCGCATGCGAGGTTTATCACCATACCCATTGTTATTTTTGAAATAACCTTTGAGTTTATTAATCTCTGAAGAAATTTCTTCTTTATGATTAAAAGAATTTTCAATTTTTTCAACAAAATCCTCAGAAAGATTAATTGGTTTTAAGCTTAATTCTGGAAACTTTTGATTTAATTTTGAAAACTTCGCATCAAGAAGTTCTTCTAAACCATTTAAAGATTTGAATTTAAACCCCTGAATCTCAGGAGGCCTTTGGATATTAGCAAGGGCAACTGGAGCATCTGAAATACCTTTTGAAGTTGAGGCCACATCAGACGTCTTTTTGCTATTACTAATTTCCTTTATTAAAGAAATTAATTCATCAAGCTTTTTATCAAGAGAACTAATATGCTCTCCCAAAACTTTAACATACAAACACAAATAATTATTTTGAGAAATAATCTTATTGATTTCAGCCACGCTTATAACCGCAACATCATTATCAATAAATTTTTGAAACGCTTCAAAAGTAATACCTGTATTATTAGGTAAACTAAAATGGCGATTGAGGAGGGTAAATTGCTTTATTAATATTTCCACTCCATCTTTGTAAGATCTTTCCAAAACATTTATATATAAAGGAAGATAAGTGGTTATAAACCATGGTACAAAATACATAATTTGATTATGTAAAACACAAGTTTCATAAAACTCTTGAGAAATATTATGAAGATCTTCTTTATTATAAGTATTAAATAACCAAATTTTAAAATGGTTCCATTTTTTACTAAAAAATTCGTTCTGAATATAACTTCTTGCCTGTGAACCAGGACTAAAATCAATTTGGTGTGCAAACATTTAAATGCTGTCTGGATCGAATCCCATTTCAGAATTCGTAGGTATATCACCTATTTGCGAAGCAGTGAGGATATCACCCTGCGTATTAACCACCTAAATAATATTAGTTCGAGGATCTACCTTGATTACCTCTGTAGCTTTTACGTTTTCCACTGGTCTTTCCGTAGACAGTGTATGGAGAGAAGCTGCACGATTTCTAGCCAAGTTATAAACTGGTTCAATCGGAGAAATATGATTTACCATAGGGCGATGCCTTTCCTGATCTGAGAATGAATGTCTAGAAAATATAGATGATTTATCATCAAATTTCCCAATAGAACTATTATCAAACTGAATCGTAATCCTTCCATCAGGATTCTGAGATATATGTGAATACTCAGTATTACTGACTTCATTAGTCAATTGCTCAGGAGCTATTACTGAGTTTAGAGTCCAAGTTGACGGAAAATCAATCTTACCCCACAAAATAGTTCTTCTAGTGGTTATTTTAGACTTCGCAAAATTGGTTTCCATTAACACAATTTGTTGCGAAGTATCGTATAACTTGCACTTCGGATTCAAAGTTGACAATAAACGATAATAGATTCTATAAGATAAACATAATAATTCTGAACCTGGCGCATAGTTATAACCATGCGTTTTAACATTTAAAGTTAAAGCATCAAGAATATTCACATCTGAAAGAGATAATTGCAAATTAGGCTGAGTATTGAAATATACTGGACCATATGCAACAGTAGATTCTATCGAACCTATCAAAGATTGCCTAAAATTATAATTTCTAGCATCACGCAAAGCTGCCATAAAAGTTTGAGGTAACCCCTTTAAAGTAAGAGGTTTAAATGCAATCTGCACCATGCCAATATGCATAAAATTAAATTGATTTTTATATAAATTAATATCACGTTCGTTTAACAAACGAATAGTCTGTTCTGAAGAATTTAAAGCAATAGATTGTTCAGTAGTTTTTATCAATTGCTTTGAAGATAGTTTATCAAACCAACTATAATCATAAACAGTCTTCGTTGAGACTTTAGGAATAGTCCATTTATTCAATAAATCTAAATTCTGAGGTATATCTACCTCATGTAGCCTAGTACTTTTAGTACTTGAATCTCCCTGTTCCATAAACAAAAGATGTTCATATCTATATCAAATATTTCCACTTCTTTAAACACATGTTTACCATGAAAATCCCTAGACTCTGATAAGCTTGTGAATATGATCTTTGATTTGGGGATGATCTTCCCCCTCTTCCTCTACCTTTTCCTCTATAATTTGAGGATTCCATCCTGCATATAAAACAATTTTTAATCTGATAAGTCTTCATAAATTGTCAAATCTCTTTCATCATCAGATATGTCTGACTCATAGGAAGGAAGTCCTGCTATCATTTTTTGATAGATTATTTCCTCAATTATAACGGTAGCAATATCTTGATTAAAAGGAAGAACTTTAAGAATTGTTATCAACACTTCTTCTCCTAACCATCGAGTAAAGAAAGTCATGTTTGAATATATTCTCTAGATAAGAAATATGGTAAGGAGTTTTCACTTCCTTTCTTATAAAGAATCTCAAAATCAAAAGGGGTCAGCTGTGCCTGCCATCTGGCAAAGATCAATTTAGAAGCATCATGCTTAAAATCTTTATTAAACATAAATTTAACTTATTGAGCATAAGTTTTTATCAAAATTTTTTTATTATATAAATCATCTTGAAATTTCAATACACACTTGACAATAGTAAGCATTTCATGCGCCACAGTGGCATATTTTTTCTGAGTTTCAGTCCATTTCCCAGAATGAAATCTAATCAGATATTCAATATTATCATGAGGATTAATCTGTTTTAATATTCCTTCGTAACCGACATTAGACGCATCTGTCTCAATAATCTTTTGCCAAGAAGGGTTAGCAAGAGTAAGACAAGGCAACACATTAACCCTTTGCTTAACCGTTTTTACCAAAGCCGGTTCTTCTTTTCTCTGAATTTCAGAGTTTTCAACAAGAAATATCATTTCTCGTTTTGCTGCGTTTTCATAGGATTTGATATCATCATTATCCTCTCTGGCAACATCTGCAGACGTATTACTTTGCTTTTGTTTTCCCAAGTATGCCTGTAACTGAGCATATAACGGATTATCTTCTGGAATATCTTCCATATGTATCGAAGAAGTTGTCTGGTTCTGATGCCATTCTTACATGATCATGTTATCGGGCGGTAATCCGCCATAACAACATAGATCTCACAATTGAAGTACCCCGTACAAGGGACATACAACCGAAGTATAAGAGAATTTTTAATCTAGTTTTAATGACTGTATGGAACTGGGGTTAATTCCCCTTTTACCCAGCAAGGGATCTGTCAAAGTCAGAATACATATTCAAGTTAGCTCATGACTAGCAGTTTCTGACCGGGAATAAATTTAGAAAACAAAATTAATACCTTTTTCTTCGTACTCCACCAGATCCCTTCAAAGTTGAAGATTTTATATATTTTTCAGAAATATGTTACAAGAAAGTTTACAGCTAGAGAGAGAAAGAAAACTTTAAACTCGAAAAAGCTTGCTTCTCTTAAAATAAACTACTCTATTTATAAAAAGAAAAGGAATCTTTATACAGGAATTTGGGTCCCTTATCTGGGTCCCTCTAGTCCCTTATTTGGGTTTCTCTACAGTATTTCTACTATGAGTAGGACATCGCCTGTCTCTTTATTTGTCTTTTCCTCTCAGACTCCGTATCAACGCTTCTGCTTTATCCAAAGCTTCTTCCATCATATGATCTGATTCTACTGGCTGAACGTCCAGTGTGATATCATCATTACTTGCTTCACTATTCATTAAAGCATTTGATTTCTCGTATTGATTTATGGAGGAGAGTAAATTTCTTTTAACTTCCTCTAAATATTTATTTATCATTTCATCTTTATCTCCTTCTTGAAAGGAGATTCTTTTGGCAATATGCCTGACTGAGGTGTCATCTATCAACTCCTTACTAGGGAGGTCTGTGTATTCTTGGATTTTTCCAGCAATATTGTCCAAAAGTTCTTGTCCAAATAAATTTTTTGTTTTGGGATCAACTTTCATCAATTTGTCCCAGAAATTATTGTAAAAAATTCTGTATAAACAGGGAACCTGTTCATCTGTATAACCTAATTTTGGAGTCCATTTATGGATCCATGGAATCGAGAATTCAATAAAAAAATAAATTTGATCAATTTTTTCTAAATAGCAGATATGATCTGTACCGTATAATTCGTTCAATTTTGGCGAGATCTTCGCCCATTCCTTATATAATTTCAGGAATAGTTCTGGCAAAATCTTTACCGTTGGCCCATGTTTTGAAACAATTCTGAAAGAAACAGGAAGTGCAGATTTCCAGAACTTTTCGGGATATAGCTCGGATGAAAACGTTTATAACTTTTCAAAAATAATTATTAAACAGGTTATATCCATTGAAGAATGGGGAATATCTACCATGAAAGAAAGACAGATAAGCCTTAATAAAACAAGGATGAATTTCACATACTGGGATTATATTCAAGCATTCGATAAGGTACTATATTATAATAATGATAAACAAAAGCATACTTGGTTTATCAAGATCTGTTCAAAGATATTTGAACGAACAATTCCAAATTAGTTCTTGAAATTTTAATTCCTTCGTAAACAAACTTTTAAAACAATATATAAAAGTTGATTTCTAATTTTATTAAAAAGAAAATTCTATTTTTTATAACGTTAATTATTGTGATGTTTAAATTATCATGAAAAATAAAGTTAATTAATTTTTTTATGATTTTTAAATTATTTTAGTACTAATAAATTAAAAATGATAAAAAAGGTAAAAAGTTGGAAAGCAAAATAACTATGGGACCACAATATACCACTTGTCAAGCACAGGTGAGCCTCACACACCTCTTGTTGGTTGTGCCTCACCCATGGTAAAAATTTTCGATACTTTTCTATGGTCTTTGTTTGCATTTTTTTTATATTGTAAAAGTAAATTACTTAATTTATTACAAATAATTTTTTTATTAATGGAGAAATATTTACAATAAACACTCTTCATAATATTTTTTTTGTCTTATTTTTAATCATAATATGATAATATTTTTTAATAATGTAAGTATTTCTCTTTGTTATTTAAGATGAAAATGCAGATGTAGGCCTTTGCAATCGAATATAAAAAAAGTTGTGAACGAAAAGATGTACGATGCTAGTGAAACCGAGAGGTACATGTTGTTATCTCAGGAAAAAAAGAAAAAAGAGATTTTCTCTCATTTTCTCACTCCTCTCTTTTCTCCATTAGGATAATTTTCTGCATTTGTTTTACTCTTATTGTATATTGTCTCCAGTAGTGCCACAAACGCTACAGTAATGCAAGAATTGAAGAGGCAAATGAACCCATCAGGTCATGACTCAATTAAAATAACTTAAATCTTTATAATTAGGAGAACATTCAACGTAGAAAATGATTGAAAAGTGTTTCTAGTTGTTTTTTATCAATAGTATTAGTAGAATTTCTAATTACTTTGGTAGAGATATGTTTCCTAGCTTAATATGTGTGCATTTGCTGTTTAATTGTATATAGGGTCCTCTACCTCAAGCTTTTCATGCTCTTCGATACAATCATTATGGTTAAATAGTCAAAATAGTAGATTGAATGGCTTAATAGCTGTAATACAAAACATGACCCAATTAACCAAGCCTAAATTGAAAGGCAATGCATTGTTAAGTCCTTTGCCTGATTTTTCAGGCTTCACTAAGTTACAAGGTTGTAATTTGAGTGATAATAAGTCATAGAAATTTTTGATAATTTGGTATTAGGTATTCGGTATGGTATTTGGAGTACAATTTTAGAATTTATGGTATTCGAGTTTGGGTTTGAGTTTGGTATGAGACATCATCACTATTTGGTATTCAATATTTTCAGAATACCAAATTGTTTACTGAATGAATGTCATATATCAACATGTCCATTATTCACTAGTACAAGTCAAAGAGAAAGTTAAAGAATAAACATAAACAACACAAATACATGTCTTTTAATTGTATCAATTTGCTTTTTTTGATGTCTTCTTACTTGTTGATCTTCTTTTATATCGTGTCTCCACATAAAAAAATAGAAATAATAGGAGAAATAGTATTAACTTTGTAATGCAATCGGCTTCAATACGGTATTATCGAATACCGTACCAAACTAAAATTTAATTTATCGATTACCGAATTACCAAACCAAATTTAAAATTTTGATATTTGGTATCAAATTTTAACTACCAATTACCAAATTACCGAACCCAATATTTAAAAATTTCGAATCGAATACCGAACACCCACCCCTACAGATAGGTCCAATGTCAAGTCTTTGATTAATCTTCCTTTAGAAACGGTTAATGTTACAAATAACTTTTTGCAAGGGCCTACACTAGTATATTCATTTTCAATGCAAGTGATTAAGTCATTGGACTACTTTCTCATATTTGATTTGTGTAACACTGTGCATCTTTCAGTGACTACATTTTATATTCGATTTGTGTAGTACCGTATATTTTTTGGGTGATTACTTTCTCATATTTAATTTAAGTAGTGTTGTGCATTTTTCGATGACTACTTTCTCGTATCCAATTTGCATAGCTCCATACATCTTTTCGTTAACTACTTTCTCATATCTAATTTGTGTAGAATCTAAAAATATAGGCACGCATATTAAAATAGTCAATAGATGTATTGGGTAAGAGAGAGAATCAAATCAAGGCTCATTGGGAAAGTGTCTCTCTGAATATTTTGATCATAACTGACTTTACCTCTTCTTTAAACAAGTCATTTTGTTAACAACCATTGTAAAGAATAAAATATTTTCTTGCGGGTCTATAGTTCCATCATATCTTGCATATTGAATCTCTTCAGGTTTTGGTGAAATATTGACCTTATATATAGCAGTTTGCTCATAAGAAATATTGTTTGACCTAAAACACAAACAATATTCAAACTAATAAGAAAGTAAAGTGGTGAGTCAAACCAATATACAATTGTCATGGTTCTATGGTGGATGCCAAACTGTTTTATCGAGAAAATGGTACAAACTTAATTTGTATTAGGTCAATGACAAACGTCTTAGCTCAACTCGTTAGGCTGAGTTATTAATAGTTGAATATTATGATAATAATTAGTTAAAAACAGTGTAACTATAACAAAGCAAGTAAAGGAAATTGTACAAAACTAGTTAAAGGCACTAAATATATTGGAGTCCAGAGTCAAAAGGGTCACTTTTTTCCTTCAAAAAGCATAAACGGCCTATCAATTTTTTTAAAAATCAAAAGGGATAAATCGCTCCCTCAAGAGCGATATCCTTCGAACAGAATAACTCCGTTAACGCTATTTTAAAAAATTGTCAAGAAAATCGCTGCTCTGACAGCGATATCTTTAAAATAATAATAAAAATCTTAAAATCACTGCCACAGTAGCGATTTCAAGAAAAAAGTATATGCTTTTTTGAGTATAATCGCTGCTCTCATTAAAAATAAATTCTGTTTGATTATTTTGTCAACTGCTATGCACACTTCTTTTTTCCTTTTTTCTTTTAGTCAACTGCTATGCACACATATGATCACACTTAATTTTTCTTTTTGTCAACTGATATGCACACATATGATCATACTTAATTTTAATTTTAAAGTGTGTGATCATTTCATATTAAAATTAAGTGTGTGATTATATCATCTTTAAAATAATATTGTTAGAAAAAAATATTTTTATTTGCTTAACTATATATGTCTTGCAAAATATGATTTATTTTTGTGATAAAGAAGATCTTATTATTTGCCATCAAATGGAAGGAAATGATCTATATGTTGGCAAAAAAGAAAAAAGGAAAATAAAAGCGTGCATAGCAGTTGATAGAATAATCAAAAACAATTTTTTTTTAATGAGAATCAATGTTGGTGCAGCGATTATACTAAAAAAAAACATATACTTTTTTCTTGAAATCGCTGCATCAGTTAAAAAAAAATATTTTTCGAAAGCTGTTGTGGCAGAGATTTTAATAAAAAATTTTTTTAAAGAAATCGCTGCCGGAGCAGCGATTTTCTTGACAATTTTTTAAAACTAACGGAGTTATTATGTTCGAAAGATATCGCTTCCTCAGGAGCGATTTGCCCCTTTTGGTTTTAAAAAAAATTGATAGGCCGTTTATGATTTTTAAAGGAAAAAAGTGGCCCTTTTGGCTCCGGACTCAAATATATTGTTGTTTTAGAGTCTTTAGTTTCAGAATTGAGAATATTTAGCAAATGGATATTATACGATTAAAACTTAGTGAAAAAGGAAAACTCGGAGCACAAGAATATAAATATATTGTTATTGTGTTTTCTTGAGATTCAAATGTGAGAACTCTAAGTACTACGACCAATGGATATTGACCACGTGGAAATGTCATTAATGGTGTCATCCAATATTCTTCTATCGTGCTCAGACTAATCTATATATATATATAATATGAGAGGTGATAGCGCTTACGTGTCAGCACCACAAAAATCAGAGTTTTAAAATAATTAAAATTATTTTTAAAAAATGATTTTACATCAGTTCTAGAAAATAGGGAATAACTGTAAATCTGTATTTATTAATAAAAAAAAGCTCTACAAATAACGTATGTGGTCCCTTTTTTGTGGAAAGGTATTTTTAAATTTTAACCATCTTTCTACAACCTCCTCATTTAAAGAAAAAAACAAGTGTAGATAATAATAATAACAATAATCTATATATATATATATATAATAGGAGAGGTGATAGCGCCTACGTGTCAGTACCACAAAAAACATGATTTTTAAATAATTTAAAATTACTTACATGTAATATTTTTAAATAGTAAATTTAAAATAGCTAATTTGTGTCTTGCAAAAATAGACACATGTCATTGTCGAAAAGAGATATATGGCAGTTTAGGATAAAATTAATTAAGTTAGATAATAATTAATTACTGAATTAAATTTTAATTTAGCTTTAAATTTTATCACATAATTCTTGAATTGATAAAAAAAATAACTGACAAATAAAGTTTTAATTTTTTTAAAAATAAAACTGATTAAATAGAATAAATATATGAACTCTAAATATTATATAATTGCTATTTGATTTTTAGAAAAGAACATTAAAATATTAAATATTAAATATTTGAAATGCCTACGTCTGAAATTCAAATTATTAAAAAAAAACTAACTAACTGCTCCATTTCTCCACTAACTCCATTTCATGCAACCCCACATCCTTTTATTTGTAAATTCAAAATTCAAATTTTAAGTAACTGTATGACCCACAATTTTTAGGATTATTTACATTACATTAGAATAGAATTTATACAATTATTATTTGACGCAAATGAATATTCTTTAGTACTTCTTAATTCAGAAAAGTATGCCTCTTAACACTAATTTTATCAGCAAATTATCAACAACAAGATGTGACAAGATACTATAAATTTGTTTTGCTAAAGTTGATTATACCGAATGTAATAACTTGATAAATCTCTAACACACCAATTTTTACTTACCATAAACAGTATATATATCTCTAATTCAGTTTAGCATTAGTCGGCATGTTCAATATGGGCATGATTACTTATCTTTTCGCATTTTCATAATTTTGTAGAACAAATGGGTGGAGCTTTGTTTTTTGTGGGTTAGTATAATAAATCATTCTATATGCAGACGGTAGTTGAAATAACTCAATGTCATCTTGAAATTTTTCAGATTTAGCTTTGGATCGAATAGATCAACGAATTCGCAAGTTGGTAGTAAGTATTGATTTATTGTACTTATTTATGTCTTTTGGTACTTAAATTCTCAAAATAATGGCTTATCATTTCTTCTTTCCTTGAATAGGTACAATATGCTATCTTTATTTACTGTTCAAGTTTAATAAAGATTTTTATATTTAATTGCTTCTATGAGATACTTACTAATATTTTTGATCCTATGCATTGATAGTGACAATATAATGGACATAGTTGATTCTTTTTGTTATTTATTTATGTATTTTAGTCAGTGACGGATCCAGAATTTCAATTAAAGCGGTTCGAAAAACCTCTAATTTTACATTTAGGAGGTTCGAAATCAATATATAGACATAAAAATTCTTTAAAATACCTTAAATATACAACATAATTTTTTACCGAGGGAGTTCGGGTGAAACCCTCGACAACCTCTAGGTCCGCCCCTGATTTTAGTCACGGATTATTGTTCATCATCCGGGTATTTGGTAATCTAAATGAACATTCAAAGTATGTTCATTTTGAACTCATTAAGTAACATGTCATAATTATACCATATTTCGTCATTCATGAAAATATACGTGCTAATTTGATTTGATCATCATTGCAAATATAAGTAAATTATGGCTAAATCATGTCATGTTTACTTTTATTTGCATTATATTAATTTAGTTATGTTAAATTAAATAAATAAAAAAATATGAAATAAATAATTACGATTATTTTAAATAGTTACGTCAAATTAAAAAAAATTAACATTATTTTTTTTGTCTTTATTTAGTAAAATTATGTTTGTTTATGATTATTTTTATTCTGTAAAAATGAAAATATAACATTATATAGTGTTGAACAATAATTATACACAAATCATTTTACTTCTCACACATCATATTTTAAAATATGAAAAGGTGACATTTTATGTTTTTCTTTTGCAGGATGATTGGTGTGTGAATTCACTGGATTTGAATTTTTATTTTTATTTTTGAGATATTGTTAAAGTTATTATCTACACATATTTAAAGTGTAGTATTTGTTTGATAATATTATTTAATAATTGAATACATTTTAAAATTGTTAATAAATCTATCAACTATGATAATATCTAACGTATTTTCCCTTCTTAACCTTTTGGCTATGTCTCTAATTTTTAGGTTCGACTATTCATATATCTTTGAAAACTCGTTGAAGCCACACTTTCCCGATCCTGTTCTTACCATTACATGTTATGCTGCCACGTGCTCTAACCTTTTATCCCCAATACATCATTGTAATTGTTTTTAACTACTTCAAATCTATAGATAACAAATATTTATATCAAATATGTGTAGATGCTGTGGGTTCAAGTGATAGAATGACTCTGTGAACATGTGTTTTCTCTATATTTCAATTCAAATGGTATACTTATCAACATATAGATGGTGAACAATGCACCACGTCAAAAACCCCATCTCATCTTCAACCAAACTTTAGTCACAGGCTTTCCCCTTCCTCTTTATCTGCTAACAATACAAAAGCACTTCAGTGCTCTCTTTCTTCACTATTACATATTCCAAAATGGCTTCTCTATCTGTCTCTGTAAAGCACACTCTTCCTTCTCTCCTTCAATATGCTCAAACCCCAAAAAACCCCATCTCCCAAAACCTCACCATTGTCTCCAGATCATCACAATCCCAGTTTTATGGTCTTAAAGTCTTTCGTTCACCTTCTTTTTCAACCCCATCTTCTTCAAGAACTTCAATTGTTGCTAAGGTAAATTGCATTGCATTTTTCTTTTAGCTCTTCCGTTTTCATGGGTTTTCTTGAGGATAATTTTTTTTTTGATCTTTGTAGGTGAATAAAGGTTCAGCGCCTCCACCATTCACATTGAAAGATCAAGATGGAAAAATTGTGAGTCTCTCCAAATTTAAAGGCAAGCCTGTGGTGGTTTATTTCTATCCTGCTGATGAAACTCCGGGTTGCACCAAACAGGTATAGCCCAATGACAATTTGATTTTCTAGTGATTCCTTTTGGTTCTGTTTCGTGTTAGCTGTGAAATTTCACATATATGGAGAAAAGATTTATGCTTTATTCATAGTGTACTGATCAATAAACTCTTGAAAATCATGAGTTGTAGATTAAACTTATGTACATGGTTAATGATAATATGAAGCTTGGCTCGTAGTAGAAAGGATAAGGTACGCTCGAATTGCAAGGTCCTGTGTTGAATGACCTTCCAATTCTAACCTATTTGTAGCTTGTCAATGCATTAGCTCCCCTGTCTCAGATCTCTTGTCTCAAACCTACTTATAGAAATTAATTATTGCAACCCTTGTTAGGACATTGTCACGAGATGTCGAATTTAAGTAGAAGCCAGACATGGATATTGATGAACTATTTGAACAATGATGTTATGTGCCTAAACACCTTTAACGGCTAGTGTAGGAAAAGAGTTTCGTTTTAATGGTTTTGGTGGCACTTCCTCTTAAAAGTAACAAGATAGACTTACTGTTTGAACCATCATCTGGAAATCTCTGGAAAATTGCTTCATCCTTCTTATTTTATATCTTTTTAGACTGGGATTAAATTTCTATTACCCTGACCAAAAGTTTTGTTCCTTTCTAGATTATAGGTTGAAAATTGAACTC
Source organism: Solanum appendiculatum (assembly GCA_018342035.1). NCBI lineage: Eukaryota > Viridiplantae > Streptophyta > Magnoliopsida > Solanales > Solanaceae > Solanum > Solanum appendiculatum. The sequence goes on along the minus strand of JAGDQO010001042.1, from coordinate 436,314 downwards.
GTCGAGTTAGTAGTTACAGCAACAACTTCATGAATAGTTGATAGATTACATTGAACTATTATTTTCGGTTTCACAACTTTGTAGCAATGATCTTCAATAGTTACTCGGAGCTAACCAATATGTGGAAACTGTCTGCAGGCATGTGCCTTCAGGGACTCTTACGAAAAATTCAAGAAGGCAGGGGCTGAAGTTGTTGGGATTAGTGGTGATGATGCTGCATCCCACAAGGTGTTACAGATTTACTTGCTCAATGAGTTAAATAGCTAAATATTCTGTTGTCTCGAACTCTTTTTCTATTATAGGTTATTGTTTAACTGGAGTGTGCTAGTTCTCCTAAACCAAATTACATTGTCTTTTCTCTTTCTTTGTGTCATTATATAGGAAAAACTAACTATTTGAAACATCTATTCTGTTCCACAAAGTATTACATATACGAATAACTAGAAGTAATTTTTATACTTTCTTTGAGCCAAGGGTAATTCGGAAACAGCCTCTCTACCTAACAAGGTAGGGGTGGTAAGGTCTGCGTACAATCTACCCTCTCCATACCCCAATTGTGGGACTGTACTGCGTATGCTGTTGTTGTTTTAGTCAATTAGTAAACAATCTGGTGGTTTAGTGTCACAGAGTTGAGATACAATTTTATTAGGGATTGCTAGCATAACATATGCATTGCCCGATGAAAAACAAAAAAACAAAGGAAAGTAGTAGTCTAACTGTCCCTTTTAAGTTATGAGGATCCTTTAGGTGATAACACATGGTAACAATCTTTCAAGGAGCATTTGTTGGGATTTCTGACAAAGTACATTCACCAAAAAAACCGAAATGTCTGAATTTGTGATTGCATTTCGTTTCTTCTCATGTCAAGGAAATACTCCTAGTTATCCTGTATTCTGAACTTCTTTATTTGTGCTTTTATGTTATTATTAGATATTGCCGTCACCTTTGATTAATGTTCTCTAGATTTTGGCTGCATAGTGTTGCTGACTCTTTTGAGGATAATTGGCGTGTTTTATTATGCAGGCATTTGCAAAGAAGTACAGACTCCCATTTACCTTGTTGTGTGATGAAGGCAACAAAGTTAGGAAAGACTGGGGGATCCCAGGAGACCTTTTTGGTACATTGCCTGGAAGACAGACTTATGTGCTTGACAAGAATGGAGTGGTTCAACTCATATATAATAATCAGTTCCAACCCGAAAAGCATATTGATGAGACATTGAAGTTACTTCAAAGTCTTTAAACGTCAAGGTTTCCCCTTCTTCATTCTTTTCCTACCTCAAGACAATAAACTTCTTGTACTTTTTCTGCCACTAATGTGTGCCAATTGTATGTTATCTGATAGGCTGTACGACCACTTATATTTAATAGATGTCAAAGGAGCTGTTAGTTTAGAGTCATGCTACAATTTATGCTGTAGAATGTTGAACTCGGGCCTCCCGTGAGAGATAAGTTTGTATATGGGCCTTTGCTCTGGTTGTAGTAACTGCATAATGGAGATTTTTTCTTCAATTGCCTTAACTTGGCACTTCTTACAGTTGTTGAAGCCCCGACAGAGGTGGATCATATAGTAAATTGCAAATGAGAATGGAGTCACTCGTTACGACTTGAAATATCGATCTTTATTCCTTACTTTTACTGATAAAAATAGAAGTTCTAGTCATAAGCTGAGGTATTTAACATTTATGGATACCTTGCTTGACCTTACATACATGTGATGTTTATTCCTTATAATGAGCAGATAAATATACTGCATAAGCAGTAGGTATACAAGAAATGATAAGCTAATTAAGTAGGAAACTTTCAAATATTACTGAATGAAGCTACTTCTCCTCTGTATAATCTTGGCTGTTGTAGGGGGTAAAGGCTTCTGCAAGCCAGTTCGTCTTCCTCCAAAATTGCCATCCCATCTCTTGGCAGATTTCATCGCTATGGTTGATACTGAAAGTGGAAATGCAATTTCTCTTGTAGAATCTTGTTGTCCTCTTCATAATCTCCATCTCTTGTGTTATCTGTTCAAGCATTTTCTCAACAGATGGAAGCTTAAACAGATCATCAACAAGTCGTGATAGCCATATGCAACGTATCTCAGCTGAATGCAGGTTTGAAACACTTTCAAGGTAGCCAACGAAAGCCATATTTGGAATCAACGGGTGGATTGTACCCCTATACAAGGGAATCATGCCAGAAGGGAACTCTACCAGACTGCGAAAGGGATCAGGTAATATAGCTTTAATCTTTTTCTTCCCATCAAAACCAGTTGCAAGTATGACAACATCAGCTTCCAACTTGGTGTTGTCCTCGAATTCAACTCCTCCTTCCCAGAACCACCACTTTGATGTTCTTTTGAACATGATTTTACCCTTATCAGCCTCGGTGAAGAAATTCTCCGGCAAGATAGCCATCTGACATGATGCATAATCTTCCTCAAAAGGGTGTTCTGGTTTCAGGCCATACTTTTCTAGTGGAAGTTTCCATTCCAAATACGACTCGATTAACTTGGAAGCTGCTCTTCTCTGTCACGTTATATAAGCGCATTTTTGTTAGTCCTAAGCCAAATGATGCACTAGATTGAGCAAGAAAAAAGAATGGAGCTCACCATAGGAGAAAGCATGTGGCAAAGAAGAGCCCTAAACAAGCCTTGATTTGGTCTTTCATGGAGAAACTGAGAAGATCTAGTTGAATAGAACAAGTAAAATGGCAAACCCCAAATAGAGTAATGTGGAACTGTCCAATGCAAAGTCCTTACAACCATTGTACAGGGTTGACCTTCAGGTCCTACAAGCAGAGTTACAAACAAATTACTATAAAGTGAATTATATGTAGTGTTCGGTAAACTCAGTAGTTTTGGCTCAAAATAATATATTTATGTCGAACATTTATTAAATTATGATCCAGAATTCATAAACTAGAAATGATGGTTTTCAATTCTACTGTGAAAATTCTATATTTAATACATGTGACTTTGAAAGAAAAATATATCTATGATGCTATCCTGAGGTCAAAGCATGAGACTTGAAAAATCAAAAAGGTGTTTTTGACATTTTAGAAAAATTTCAAGTTTCTTTTTTTTTTTTTTCCTTATTTTTGTCCTTTTTTGGCGACATTTTCTCAGAAGAAACAAATATTATTGTAAAGTTGAAGCTTACGTGGACCAACATGATGTATATGTTGGAGTTGATTAATCAATATGTGCACAACCACAATTTATTTTCCTTTTATGGATTTAGACAAATCAACGTCCTTTCTTTGCCTGTTTTTGGAAATTTATATTTTGTAACAATCTCTAGTTGAAGGGGAGCAACTATTCAATTTGTTACGACAACACTTTTAATTACTATTAGAAAGCACACAAACAAACAATCAATAGATGAGAAGCCATGTCATATTGAATTAGAAAGACGTTGACGTGAAAGAACACTATCTGATATTGTGATTGTCCAATATACTATTTGAGAAAAATACAGACAAGTGCCTTCAGGATCCAACAAAACACTACTTAATATACTTCAAATTAGCTTTGCCACTAATTTAAAGAGGATTTAAATAAGATCCGGCTATTTTGAATTGGTTAATATTTAAAAATTAAACTGAAATTACCAAGTCTTTTTATATATAATACATTCCAATACGTGGGACAATCTCATTTTACTTTAAGATATTTAAAATTCAATACACTACTTAATAGGTTAATAAGGATCATATATTATATACTTTGACTTATAAATAATTAAGGAACATAAAGTATTAATTACCTTGATTAGCTTCAGCACATTCAACAGCAAGATCAATAGCTGATTTTTTATAGCCAACAACAACAACTTTCTTCCCTTTCATAAGTTTAGTAGATGCTTCTTGGTCAAGTTTAGCGTAATCAAGTGTATGAAGAACTTGACCATTGAACACTTCTGGCCCTTTTTTCTGTGGGAAATTTGGTATATTTGGGATATCTCCATATTTACCCGTGCACATCACCACAAAATCAAACGCATACCACTGATACAAATAAAATAAGAAAGTTAAACTCTCGAAATTTGAATTGTTTCACATAAATTGAGACAGAAAGAAGAAGAACCTGTAGGGTTTGAGATTGATTGTTACGAACAGCAACTTCCCAGACAGGATTGCCAGTCAACAAACTTCCATATTCACCAAAATAACTCATTTCTCGATCACCAACGAACTTGATTTCCACAACCTTAGAGTTGAAGTTAAAGAATTTCAAGACATCAAAGTGTTTAGCATAAGAGTATAAGTAGTCCAATATTTCCTCATAAGTAGGGAAATTTGTATTATCCCTTTGAGTCCATGGAAAATCAGAGAATTCATAGTCACATCGAGGGGTTTGCAATTTAGTAGACCTATAAGAACAGTGTTTCCACACCCCTCCTATACAGTCCGTTGCCTCGAACACAATTGGATCATACTTGGCTAGTTGTTTAGCGGCTGCTATGCCGCTTATTCCACCACCAATTATTCCGATTTTCGAACGGATAATAGCCATATCTAGCTCGAGTAATCAAAGTAGAAATTACAAGTGTGTTTGTATATATGTAATATTTCTCAAGATGGGATGGTTTGGAAGTGAAGGTTTAAGATGGTATTTATAGGAGTTTGCATGAGATGTGAAATGAAAGGCACGTGATTAGACTAATTCTAACAACAAATCCAAAACAATCTTCATGTTAGCTACGACCTAATTTGCACAGACTCTTCACTTATGTATCGAATTCTTCAAAATTACACTATTTTTGGAGAATCTGACATGCACCCACTAACATTTTTGAAGAGTCCGAGCAACATAGACTACAAATAAGATAATTAAGTTATATACGGTTAGTGCACAAAATATTTATACTGTCAGATTATCTAAATAATATTTACACGTAAATCTTTTTAAAATGTGAAATTTATAAACTTGAATATAAGATAGGTTTCTGATATAACAGATAAAAGTGAAATGATGGTGTAAAAGCTCGTTATACGAGAGATTGTTATAACTTAAACTTATTAATTTATACTAAATGTATAATTAGAGATTAATAAGCACTCCAACATATATATTTTAAGATTTGGTTGACCTTTGCCTCCTTGGCTAAATTAATTGTATTATAGTACTAGTATCGTTGTTATGGGAAGTTTGTTAGTTATGAAATGGAAATTTCATATGGTCAAATTAATATTCAATTTGCTTAATTCTAAAACCATGTGTATCTGTTAAACTTCATTGCATCTTTCGACCCTTTTATTTAGCATCTGACTTTTGGAGAATTCCACAGCCGGTTAGGAGATCAAGTTTGCTGCCTAATTCTGTATTTTTATCATATTTATTGAGGAATTATAGAAAAACATTACTCCCATGGTTCTAATTTATACGATTCACTTTCCTTTTTAGTCAATTTACACTTTGTAACAATTTAACTTCAAATTGTTAACTTTACCTTTAATAAAATGATTTATTTCATTTTATAAGTTTCAAATTTTTTTCTTTCTTAAATTCCGTACTAAGTCAAACTAAATTATATATATTGAGACGGAAGGAGTACTATATTGTTCGTACAATTACACTCCCTCATTCTATATGAGTTATCAAGGTTATTTAAAAGTATTCGTACCAAAATATTTGTCATTATATTTTGTAAAATCCAGAGTATTTAATTTTGTCCGACTTCTTCCTTAATATTAAGTGTTCTTAAAAGCAATAATTACCTATCAAAACAGCCCGTACATTTTTCTGTCCTCAATGGCACTTCCTTAAAGAATGAGTAATAACTTAAGTGGTTATTTTACCGGAACACCCATATTAATTAATATAATCTCAATAAATTTATAAAATGATTTGAGGAATAAATAATTAATATTAATAATAAAATAAGAAAAAAATATTCTTGATATTATAAAGTGAACAAGTAAAATTAAAAATTTATTTTAAATATAGTAGATAAATAAAAGTGAACGAAGTGAGTATAAGTTTGAAAAGTTCAAACAAGTGATTATAAATCATGGTAACCCCGCACCCCACCATCCAACTATGCTTTAAAAATCAAATTCACTCCTCAACTTTGAATAATAGATATTCTCTCCTGACCTCCTGCCCCTCTCCTTTTATCCTATGAAATGTTTGTTTTACTTATAGCATTTTCACTCACCATCTATGTAATACCTTTTATCATAGATTTTTATTTAAGTTCGTTATCATTATGAGTAGAATAATCTTGTTATGAATTTGTTACAAAATCTAACATTACTATTTTATGATTTTTATTTCAGTGTATTACATTTATTAACTATGCATAGTAATATATACGTATGTAGTCGCGTGCATGTATGTGTATTTATTTGGTTGATTGATTTTATAAGAGAAAATTTTAAGTTCAATAAACTTATTTTTATACAAAATAAAATTCAATGACCATTTCAAACTCATTAAAATATTTTAAAGTAAAAAAAACAAACGCACTTGATGACCTAATGTCTGAACCATTCAGATTTAAACCTTCATAGTCTTACTCTCAAAATATTCAATAAGCTAAATGGAGTAAAACAAACGCCAGTAATTAAGACATAAAATAATCTTTTAATTAGAAACTTATGGCAAGTACTTCATCTAGGTTTGACTTGACACTATTACAAAGAGCGTAATTTGAAAGTATAAAATAAAAAGATGAAACGTGTACTAGTATTACAAGAGTAAAACGGAAGTCACACAACTCCTTTTATGTCATATGAAATACAATACTCTCTCTTTTCTTATTTTATATGATGGAGTTTTGCTAGGAAATTTTTTCGAATGTTTACTTTGACTATATATTAAATAAATAGTATAGGGTACAATTGTAAGTTAAGATTGAAAATTTCGTTCAAGAGAAAATATCATTTTTGAATATGTTTGTCAAGTGAAATTTTGTTAGATCATTCTGTCTAAAATCAAAATGATGTTAGTTGAAATGTGATTGTTGTCCATTGGTGCAGAAGATGGCATGCTCCTCTCCTTTAACTAGAAATTTCAAATTTGACTTTTAAGCCTTGAGTATGGATTTTTTTGATAGGGAGCGTTTCTCCCTAAATGGACCCTATGCAGAGCAAATCCATATGTAATTGGGCTCTAATGTCACTACACCAAAAATAATTTTTAGAGGCACTTAAATAAAAGCAATAACTTAATTGCCGCTAAATATGTTTTTTTAGTAGCAATTGGTCCTCTTTGTAAATGTCCCTAAAGCCTATAACGACATTAAATCCAATAACAATTAACTAATGTCGGTAAATACTTTAACACTCTTTTTTAATGTGTATATTTATTATCGCTAAAAGTTATTTTTATTGTAGTATAATATTGAACACCAGATGGAAAATATAATTAATAAATATTATTGTTGCGTCTGAGTTTTTTATTTGATGATTTATTTTTTCATAAACTTAATGAAGACGTGAAAAAATGTATAGTGCCAATTTGTATTCGTTTTAATCCCTAAATTACCATTCAAAATTATTTTTTTTCTGGATTTCTTTCTAATAATATCATACAATGATACAAATTGGGACAGAGAAAATCCTTTAAAGAAAAGTAAAACTTTTTACGACCGACAAGAAATTGGAAGTATAATTATTTCGAAGTCGAAGGAGTGTGAGCTGGTTATGCTGGAAATTCTACCAATCACAACAAACCATGTGTTTGTGTGTGCTTATTCTAAATTTTAGCCCCTCCTAGCTCAAGCATCATATAATATTTATTTAAAAGACATGGACCAATATTTTGACAAAAAAGTAGTAGAATGTTCTCAATAATGATAATTTTGTCTTATCAGGGGTCTTTTAATTTTTATTTTTAGTTTTCATGTTTATTGACCAAAATATCTGAAAAATAAATAAGAAAATTACTTTCTCAATGATAACATAAAAAACAAGTTTCAGAAGTGATATCTCAGGATAATTATCACCTTCCCACCTTCCAATACACCCCATAACCATAGCCTCCGTCCGTCATTTGCCTCTCACTCCCTTCTCCGTCATTATAATATTTGCTTAAATTATATATAAATATTTTTAAAATATTTTTTATTTACTTTTCAAATATGAAAAAAAATATATAAGTAAAAAAAGGTTATTTATTTTTAAAAAAATATTCTTTTTCTGAGAAAACATTATTCGTGGAAAATATTTCATCTTTACCAAACACATTCCAAAATAATATATGCTAATTTTTTTTCTTGCTGGTGATGGCTGGCGATAATTGCTGTACTGTGGGAGAAAAGAAAATTGCAGTAAAAACAAAAAGTTGTCTTCGTAAGAGTATTGAGAATTTTTTTTTAAAAAAGGGACCAAATTATCTAAAATAAATTTAAAACAAAAAAGTGATTTTGAATTTTTTTTTTTAAAAATGTAGTACTTAATTTACTTAATACATTTGAACAAGTATATACATTAAGAGATCTAATTAGTCAAAACAAACATGGTCTGATTTAATTTAGGAAACTTGTACTTAAAATTTTATTGTGTGGCCGGACTTAACTTAGAAGCTATATAGATACATCAGAATTCAATAATTTTAACTAAAATCTGTACATGTACTAAAACTTTTTTAGCTAGATATATAAGTACATATAACAAATTTCGAACTTGTTAAATCAGATAAAACATATATAGTTAAAGAATTCGAATCTATAAAGTTTAAAGTTATGATAACGATTACACTTGGCGGGAAAGAACGAATGGAGAAATTAAAGGGAAGTAGGCAAGTATGCATGAATCCTTCATTCTTACGTAAAAAGAAGTTAAGAATTAACGAACGTGGCCTTTGAAGATTTTGTGCAGCCCATGGGATGGAAACAAATGAAACATCCAAGAACATGTGAAGAAGCTTATAGGAAATTAAAGAAACAATCTTCTCTCGAATATTTGAAATGTATTATGTGGAAAATACTTGATTCATGCACCAAATTTAAAGAATAAGGCCTTGGTGCGTTTTATCACTTATTAATAAATAAATAATTCATATGTAATTTTATCTCAATTTATCATTCAATAAAAATGAATTACTAACATTGTTTAATGCATACTTAATATCATATTCATATTTGGCATACTAAGAGTACACGTCTTTGTAAGATCACTTTTTCAAAACACAACTGGGATTCCATTTCTAATGACCATATTCAATTATTTCTTTGTTTAGGATATCGTTTTATTCTTTTACATTTGAGTTGGTGGTTTTAAGTATTCAAACTGTAAAGCTTAAATCTTAATTAACTACGTTTGTTATTAATTAAGAGCCTAATGACGTATTTAAAGCATCCTAAAGGTATTAACGATTGATGCCACATGATGAAGGTTGTAGGATCAAATCGTGAAAATAACCGGTTAATTATGTCTTCAACTTTTCCCATATATTTTATGAAATTCATAATCCTTATTGGTTTAAGAGACCTTTTGTCTATGAAGGATTGGGAGAATCTTGTTCGTAATTGGGACTACTTGAGATCTATATATAGAGGATATAGTCAGGGATTCTAAAGCATTGTACACTTGTTCTTTTCTTTCATAGAGAGAATTAAACTCTCTCTGCTTTTGCTTGAAGTATTAAGTCTAGCCAAACCTCGTTAAATTCTTGTACTTTTTTGTTTGTGATCGTGTACTAGTTAACCCACTATACTTTTGCAATATAACCATAAGAATATTGGCGTTGTCCAACCATTGTGACGTTGAAATAGAGCTATAGGAGTTTCAATCTAGCGTCATCGATCTCACCATTATGACCGAGATAGCAATGGCTAAAATTTAGCACTAAAACGTAAAATTAGGGGTGACAAAATCAAACTCAATACGTCTAACCTATTTAAGTTTGACCCGTCTATTAATTAGCTCAATCCATTTCAATCCATAGAAAATTGGGTTGATATAAATTTACTCAAATTAAAAGAAATCTTGTCAAAATATTTATAAAAAAACTTTTTAAAAAATTGAAATGTTATATATAATCATAATAAATTAAAATTTTTTTTATTAGCTATTAAAATATTATAAAAGAAAAATAAACAATTAAAACTTAATAAAAATTGGGTTGTGTTTACTTAACCCATTTTAAACCGACATGTTTTGACCAAACATATTTGGATTGAATTGAATCTTGACCCATTATGACCCGTCCAAATTTGACCTAACCCGCCCAATTATCACCCTACATAAAATTAAGAATTAGATCACTACACATGTGCATTGTATTGTAAGTTACAAATTTTTACTATTTCCTTTTTTCAAACATGACTTTGACGTAATGAATTAGACTATATGGAAAGGACCTACAAATCTTACGGGACTAGTAAGTCTGAAATAATCTAATCAAAGTCTAGTTTACACATTTTTTTCCCCTTATATGTCTCAATTCACGACCAAGGACCTTTATTTTACCCATTCCAATTTAAGCAATATTAAATACAAACTTTGTAATATAATACCCAAAAATTCGACATTAGATGTGAATGTAGAAAATGAAATTTCAACCATGACCTATGTTCGAATGGTTCAATCTAAACACTTTGACTTAGGGGTTGAAGTCAAAGAATCCAACGACTCTGATAATGCATATGTACTACAAACTCAACCAAAAGGAAAAAAAATGTATCGGTAATATTTTAAATTGTGAGTAAATTTTATTTAGATACTCAAACTATTATCGGTCTGAGCATCAGGATACACGATTAAGTGTTTTTATTAGACACTTTCAGATTAAATTTGGAATTGTTTTTGCGCATGTTTTCAAATGTCCACTACGTAGACAAGTTATGACACATAATAGATATATATCACCTCCATTCAAATTAGATCAGACCTGAGTTTTACGGCTTATTGAGATTAATGTGTATTATTAAAGGATGTAACTTACTTTAAATTGTTAACATATTACATAATGAGTGTTTAATTTTGAATATATGCACAAATGCTTTTTCAAAATTTGAGTTGAAAGTGTCTATAATATACACTATATTACTGTGTTTAATCGGAATAGACTATAGTTTATTGTCTACACACGTATCTAAATAAAATTTACTGAAAATTTCTAAAAGTGCCAAATAATAAAGAAGCTGCAAAGTTGGTAGAAAATTAGTTGTTAAAGAATACTATATGATGGTGTTACCCTCAAGGACCCCCTTCGTTAACTGCTAATTAATTATAGATTATAACCTAACTAGCTAAATGATGTCAAACTTAAAGTGGCAAGGTCACAAGAGGTTAAACGTAACAGTTAATACAATATTATATAATTGCATTATATAAAGAATCCAAATTAGTGAGTTGGAATGAAAAATATTATTGGACATGTTCTTTTTTTTGGTTTATTTCACTTTCAGAGCCCGCATTGGAGCATCAATTATATCCGGATCGTGCATTGCAGGGCCTATTTGGGGGTGACACTCCCAACATGATTTTCTCCATACCATGGCTCAAACTCGAGACATCTGGTTAAGGGTGAAGCAGTCCCACCACTGCACCAGAACTCATGTTGGTTTGTTGGACATGTTCTTATATTAATATATTATGTGTAACTACCTCAAAAGTACTCATGCAACGTATGAAGATACAAGTGCAGGATTTTGAAAATTATTAAAACGATTGACTCATTGAATTGTCAAGATAGAAGAAGAATAAGACTATTGGCTGAACAATGACCATGAACAAACATGCAACTAATTAGAGATAAAAATGGCCAAATGTATATTTATATTCAAAAAGAAGACTGCTTCAATATTAGTGTTGGTTGTTAAGACTAGCTAGTTAACTAAATGGTCAAATGTATACTTATTTTCAATAAGAAAACTGCTTCATTAGTGTTAGTTGTTAAGACTAGCTAATTAGACAATGCTACACGAGAATATAGAAGATAGTCTACTTCTCCATTGACATATGAATAATTACATTAACATAAGTCACCTAAAAATTTTGAGTATTATTCGCATAAAATCCAAATATTTTGTTCTCACCTACGTATCTATAGGCGAATTCAAAATTTGAAGGTGACGAATACTACTTTAATTTAAGTATATAATATAGAGTATAACTACAAATCACAAACAGTGAATATGAATGATGTAATGATCCGGCCAATTTTTAGTTAATTCGTGTTGAAAAGTTTCACATCAGATGAAAAAGGATATATGGGTGATCTCCTTATATAGACTTGGACAATATCCTCTTTCATGAGTCGGCTTTTGGGAGTATGAGTTAGACCCAAGATGTATTTCTTTACATGGCATCAGAGCTAGATGCATCCCAATTAGGGCTGTCAAAATAAACTCAAATACAAGTGACCCACCCAATTCGTCCAGAATTTTACGGGTTGGGCTCAAGATAATTTTAAACTATGTCAATCTCAATCTATTCAATCCCTAACACTTATTGAAAAAGGATTTTCAATTGAGTTCAGTTTAATCTCCAATTCAACATGTTTTTAATATTCTTTATTTGCATTGATAAATTGTACATTTCCATATTAAACATATGAATTATTATCTATTTTATATCTTTTAGGATTTATCTATCCAATCTTTCCATTTGTATTAAAATTTTGATTTTTGATAACCAAAATAACCTAAAAAAATTAAATTGTATTTTTTTCATAGAGTACATGTTAAGTGAGTCGTCTTAATACTCCCTCGTTCATTTTTACTTGTCATTGTTTGACTTGGCACACCCATTAAGAAAATAATTATTGATATAGGTATTTTACCACACCATCCCTACTAATTAATATTTAGTATTTGTTGAAAAGTGATATGGAGAATACTATTTAATGCTAAGGGTAAAACATGAAGAAAAAAAATTGTCTTTTCTTAATATGTCAAAAGTGACAAGTGAAAATGAAAATTTATTTTAGGAATAAGTGACAAGTAAAAGTGAACGGAGGGAGTATATATTATTATTTGGTTGGTATAATGTTTGGTGACTTTTCTCTTCAAAATCAAGAACGCATTTTAAATTTCTTAAGTTAAAAGTCAAATTGTAGTTACAAAAGATAAATAGCAATATGTTAATAATCTTGAGATTAAGCGGTGTCATGATCCAACTCGTTTTTTAGCCCATTTTAGTCAAATCTATTTTAGCCCAATGTAAATTTGGATAGGCATGACCCAACTTAATTTCTAATTCAACCCATTTTAATTTTTTCAATTTTAGCCCAAGCCGCTCATTTGACACCCCTAATCTCAATTAATGTAAAGTCCCACTTCAAATGAAAAAGGCTTGAATGATTTTATTATATGGATTTAAACAATCTTCACTTTATCAACTAGCTTTTGAAATTAAGTTAGGCCAAAATAAATTTTCTTACCATTTGATAAGTATAAGTTTATTATTTAGTGTCATGCTAGGACTAAATTTCATTGTAGAAAAGAACTAAAAAAAAATATCATGAAAGTGCGCTCTCATTTCGATAATTTTCTTTAAAAATAGCTTAATTATTATATTTTCTTTGTTTGTCTAGCTAAATTTATCCTCAATGTTTTAGGTCTTATTTGTTTGCGTTCAATGAATGACTTAATTTCTATAAACTACCTTATTAGATATACATCACTACCATATATACTAATTTTACTTCTACTTTTAAACAATTACATATATTAGCACTTTTAATATTTTATACCATATATTATTGAAGATATAATCAATATCCATATCCCTTAAAACTAGGATTGATTGATTGATTGATTAATTATCTTTACATTTAAACTCCAAAATAAATGTTTTAATTAAAAATAAATATCTTTCTCTCAGAGAGTATGAGTTAGGGTAAAACTCAAACTCTAACTCTAGCTCTTCCTCTTCCTCTTCCCTTGATCAGTAACAGTCAAAATTTACTGAGAAGAAACACTCCATTAAAATGGATGTTCAACAGTTTGTCAACACACACATCAAATTCTTAGCTTTTGATTTTCTCACTCTCAAACCAATCCCTCACGAATCCACCATTTTTTTCTCGCAAGGGGAGACACCTCTGCTCGCACAGACAATGAGTATCGTTGTAAGCAGAGATTTCAAGCCCAATAGATTTATCAAATTTGACATTGACGATGGTACCGGTTGCATACCTTGTATACTATGGATCAACTAAGAAACTTCACGTCATTTCTCCCGTCGGATCTAGGCATAGTGAGCAACACCGATGAATCAAAAGGTGAAGCAAATACTGCCACGATGAGATGCTATGTCCAGCCACAAACGTAATCGAAAAGTTTCAATAAGCGGAGTTTCACGCATGTATTTGACACATTATTGATGTATCTGATACATTATTGAGATACGATTATATGTATCTAGTTTTTATCACTGTATCTTATTAAGTGTGTATGTATCTAATGAATATATTGGAGATTTATGTATTATTGGAAATTTACACATGTATTTGACACAATTTGTTCTGTCATGTATCCGAGTTTTGTCATATGTATATGGTCTTCTATCATGTATCTTAATATTATCATATATATTTGTTATGTTATTACAATATATCTAACTATTTTCGTGTTTATCTGAGATACATGTTTTTGGATATGACGTATGAATTTGATACTTGATATATCAAATTATACATATAAAAGATACATGAAATAATATTAGCTCATATAAATAGATACATGAAATTAATATTAGCTCATATAAATAGATATATGAAATCAATACTAGATACTTCTATGATACATATGAATGTACTTGTATGATACTCATATAAATTGATAATAGATACATTAAATTTCCAGAATTAATTGTCCATGTATTTTGAAAATCTTCAACTAGTCCTCTAATTAAGGAAATTAGTTACAACCAATTAATTTAAATAAATAAAATATGTATCTCGATTTTAAAACTCGGCAGATACATGTGTCTCGCGTATTCAGACTTATGTATCCTAAGCACGAAATATGGTAGAGGAAGTAATATTTGAAACTATCGGGAATCTTAGTAATTAGGACCTAAACTAGTGGGATTTATGTAGTTTGCCCTTAATTTTAATCATTTAGATCTCAGTCATTAAGTTTGTTTGGTTTCAAGATCTGAATTTTAATCATTCACATCTCAATTATTAAGTGCATCTATTTTTCTTATTTTACAATCACTTAATGGGTCTGAATAAGTCTGAATGATAAAACAAAGTCTTAATACCATTAAGATGTCTATTAAAGAATTTGTACAAAGATGACAGTTCACCGCTTCTCCATCTACAACTACAATTTCAGCCACAATTAAATATCACCGCCTACCATCCACAACAGTCACTGCCGCTAATCACCAAAATCAATAGTTATCACCATTACCCATCATTTGCAATCATGACCACCAACCATGATTGTATCAACTTATCACCATCGATAATTATCACCATTAGTCAACATTATATACCACTAACTACAATCATCATTCATGCCCACCGCCATTAGTTATCAATATCATTCCACAACTATTATTAACTGCCACCACCAACTACCACGGCTAATCACTACCGTAAACCGCGGTACCATAAGATACTTCTCACAACCACCACCATTAGTCAACATCATCTCAAATCAACACACATAATTACCATCGTTAGTCATCACCATCACCAATTGTCATATGAAAATTTTAAAATATTTTATTGATATAATATTAAATCAATTTAGAGTTTTATTTAAATTTTATGTTTATTATATTTTAAAATAAAGAAAAATTTTATATATTCAAATTTTGTGAATACAAACCGTTTTAATTATTTAGTATTCAGATTTTAATGCAATATTTTAATATTCAGATTCAGAACTCTAAATCTTACATATCTTAATATTTAGATGTACATTCAAATTCAGACGTTGTAATATTAATGAAAATAAATTGCAAAAATTGCTTGTGAAATAAGGTATTTTATAATAATAATAGGAACAAAATAAGGATTGATATAAAGAAATTTTAAAAAAGAGTATCGGAACAACTTCTACGATCCTCCTATGGTATGCCTCTTTCAAATGATTTAAATCTCATGTACGTTAACTAGTAATTTGTCGAAGCATGTGGGTTTCGTGACATCCCTTCTTTGTAGCCTATAGGTAGATTGATACAATTGTGCTGAATAAGAAGAGTTATAAAATTATTATTATATATGCATTTTCAATTTTATAATTGAGTCTAGGACTTACTAAATAAGTGTATAGTATACAAATGAGTCCTTTAAGTTTTACGTTTTGTTGTTGAGTCCAAAGATATATTACTTGTAATTGTGGGAGAGATGCTTATGGAATACAATATTTGCTCATTTCTTTCTATTTTTCAAGTTAGTTTATTTCTTCTTCCTCTATCTGTTGGTATCGGTAACAGTGGTATCAAGGCAAAATTCCCTCACTGTGGAAGTGACGATGTCGTCGGATATGAAGGAAGTTTTGTTGAGATTAGACCGTATTGCTATTGACATGGCTAACAGCACCATGCGACATAATCAACTGGAATCGACCCATGAAAAATCCTATAAGGAGCTCAAAGAGTTTTTAGTAGTTGAACGGAAGGCTGAGAAGCTCAAAGGAATAACAGTAGTATATGATAGCCGAAGGGTTTACCATGTGTTTCAAGCTTCATTCAACCACAACAAAGTCCCCTACCCTTCCTTTCTAGACTTCCTAAACCACATCAATTAAGTACTAGTAATTCATCTTCGTAGACCCAAAATAGGCCCCAATAACATAATTCAACTCATCTGAGTTCATTTCTCTATAATCCAACTCCATAAAATTTAGTATTTCAAAATCAAACTCCACATAATCCAATGTCACAAAATTCAGACCCTCATATACTATACCTTCTGAATGCAGGCCCTTACGGCTATTACCCTCAAAATTCGAATCAAAATTTGTTCACTTGTTATTCTTAAGTTGAATTTCCTCGGTTTAATGGGAAAGATTTTAAGGATTGGTGGTATAAGGCGGAGTAATTTTTACAGCAAATGGAGTGAATCCTTATTAGAAGGTTGTCATAGCTTCATTGCATCTGGATGATATAGTCATTTAGTGGCACCAGACATATATGCGAAGCAGACAACATCTTCCTTCACCCACTTGGGAGGAATATATTTATGCATTGTCTGATCGTTTTTGGGATGTATATGAAGATCCCATGAATGATATGGTGAATTTGAGACGGACAGGAACGGTGATACAATTTCAAGAAGCTTTTGATAGAATTATAACTCAGTTGAATTTATCAATTGACTATACTATCAGTGTTTTTCTTGCAAAATTAAAACTTGAACTGGGTGATGCCGTGCGGATTCATAAACCCTTCTCTTTACTGCAAGCATACTACTTAGCTAGGCTATAACAGTCAATTTTTTAGAAATAAGCTAAGGCAATGACAAGTTCCTACACCAATATCCTAGCCACCTTCAATAGATCACACCCAAATGCGTCATACCATACCACTTCCCAAACCACTACCACACATGTCACACATATGCCTAAAGCCAATACAAATATGATTGATGATAAATTTAGTTGAAAAAGGATTACTCCAGCTGAATTAAGTAAGAAAAGAGCTAAAGGGTTATGTTATGTTTGGAATGAGAAATACTTGTCGGGGCATGTTTGTAAGCCTAAGACTCAGTTGTCTTTGTTAGAGCTAGCTGACAATGCAATGGTGGAGGAAGAAGTGGTCGTGATAATAGAAAACTCTTCAGTAATAGAAAATTATGAGATATCCCTTCAGGCTCTCAATGGTACGAGGGGTTATCATACCTTGAGAGTTACAGGATATTGTCAAAAAATGGCCTTTCGTATCCTTATTGACTGGGGCTCTACACATAACTTTATTGATTGTGAATTCGTGTCTAAAATGAGTTGGAAGGTTGATACATTGAACTCACTATTAAGTGTAAAGATAGCTTACGGGAATGATATACAGGTGTATCAATACTACAAAGGACTGGAATGGTTGTTGGAGGAAACTGTTTTTAAAGCTGATTTTCTCTTATTGTCGTTAGACCCCAGTGACATGGTGTTAGGAGTACAATGAATTTGTACATTGGAAGACTAAAGAGGGGATATTAAATTCAATTTCAGGAGATTGACTATAGAATTTGAGTATGAAGGAAGACGATGATGTTGCAAGGCTTTGAGCCTAAGCTGAAAGTGATAGATGTTTTTGCACTGCATAAGGCTGGTAACAATGGTGCTCAACTCTTCTTGATAAGACTTAGCTCATTAGAAGGTACCAACGATGACTCAAAAGAGAAGAATTTCAATGGAGTAAGAATCAACTAAGATTACAGGAGTACTTGAAAAATACAAAGTAGTGTTTGATGAACCTAAAGGATTGCCTCCTTCTAGGGGAATATTCGACCATTATATTCCACTGTAGGAAGGATCTAAGGCTGTAAATATTCGACCTTCTAGACACTCTCCCTTACAAAAAAGATGTCATTGAAAAAATAGTACGCGAGCTTTTGGATCATGGGCTAGTACAACCTAGTTGTAACCCTTTTGCATCCCTTGTAGTGTTGGTAAGGAAGAAGGACAGAAGTTGGCGCTATAGAGCTTTGAATAAAGCCACGGTTAAAGATAAGTTTCCAATCCCCATTATCGAAGAATTGCTAGATGAATTGGGTGGCTCTAAAGTATTTTCTAAGATTGATTTGCGAGTGGGCTACCATCAAATTCGAATGGCCCTGGCAGATATACCCAAGACAACATTTCGCACTCATTTCGGGCAATATGAGTATTTAGTGATGCCATTTTGGGGCTAACTAATGCACCTTCCAGTTTTCAGGGATTGATGAATTCTATTTTTCAAAAATATTTTCAGAAATTTATATTAGTTTTCTTTGATGACATCTTGATTTATATCAAGAGTATGAATAATCATGTGCAACATCTCAAAATTACATTTGATTTATTGATTCATCATCAGTTGTATGCCAAGAAAAGCAAATATTTTTTTGCAGCCACTACAGTTGAGTATCTGGGCCATTACATTTCAGCACAAGGAGTTGCAATAAATCCGAAGAAGATACAAGCAGTGCAAGATTGGCCTGTTCCTGCCACCCTCAAGTAATTATGAGGTTTTCTAAGGCTGACAGGGTACTATAGACGATTCATCAAATGGTATGGTGTTATTAGCAGACTGTTAAAAGAAATAGTTTTAAGTGGTTTGAGGTAGCCTCGAAAGCTTTTGACAAACTGAAGATAGTCCTCATTTTCGCACATGTGTTAAGACTTCCGAATTTTCACTGCCTTTTATAGTTGAAACAGATGCGTGCGACGTGGGCATAGAAGCGGTATTGATGCAAGTTGTCCTCAAAGTAATATGGTCCATATTTGACTATTGAAAGGATAGGATCAGTTGCATATAGGTTGTCTCTTCGTCCAGAGCTTTTGTTGCATCCCACGTTTTATGTCTCCTTACTGAAATTGTGTCTTTTTGTCCCTGATAAGGTGAGTCATCCACCAGTTTTGGACATTTCCAATCTGTATTGTCCTCAACCTTTGGAGATATTGCAAAGAAGAATGATTCAGAAAGGGAGCAAAGCAGTGGTGCAATGGTTAATTAAATGGGATCAGGTACTATGGATAATGCTACTTGGGAAGATGTTAATGTTGTGCGAGCTCGATTCCAGTTTTTTCTTGAATTGATGTCCTTGAGGTCAAGGAAGATTTTGAGGAGGGAGTACTGACACAACTGGATTGAGCCAGTGGCGGTTCAAGCTAATTAGTGGTCTAAAGTCAAAAATAAATCGGAAGCTAATTTTTAATTATTTTATTTTATTTTTCAAATGGAAAGTTATTTTTTTCTTTTTTAAAAAAAAAATTATTTTTTCTATGGTCTTAGGTTAAAGAGATATATATCAAAATAATTTTTAATCTTGTGGTCTTAAACATATTATGTGGAAGTTAAATTTAAAAATTGACAAAAAAGAAAGAAACATTTTTTAATGTTTTGAAATGAACTAAAAAAAGATAAATAAATTAAAAGATATAGTGTATTATTTTGTTAAAAAGGGCTTATAATAATTCTATTATGGGGAAATTACGCGGTTAAACAAACTTATACTACTTAATTAGTCATCATAGCTATAGTTTGCTAAAATTACCACTCGCGACTAACATTAACCATTAATTACGTGGGCTGGCTTCTGATTTGTATAATTAGCCACATTTGTATAATTCGCCACATTTGTATAATTCGCAACTAACAATTCGTCGTTTGATTTGTATTTGTATACGATGATTAGTATTTGTATACGATGATTTGCATTTGTATATGATGATGATTTGCTTTGATTTTTCAGTTTTATCACCATATACCTTCAATTTTTCTTTATATAACTTTTTTAAGTGTGTATAAACGTGTAGTTTTCGGATTTTGTATAATATAATTTATATAATGTAATTTGTATAATATAATTTGTATAACTGTTTAAAGTCCATATGTTTATGTTTGTATCAATTAGTTATTTCGAGTTTTATCATATTTGTATAATTTCAGACTTTGTATTACTCAATTATACAAAAATACACGAATTATTCAAACGTACCCGCGAATTATACAAACGAGATGCAAATTATACAAATTATTGCCCTCTCTCGCTCGCCTCTCCCAATCTTGCTCGCCAGATATACAAATACATATGTATACCAGTTACATATATACAATTATTTTAACAGATATACATATACAATTTGCCTCTCTCCACTCTCGCCCGCCTCTCTCCTCTCTCTCCCAGTTTCGCTCGCCACTCTCCTCCCTATAACATGTAGCTACGAATCGTAATTAGCAAACTATAGTTATGGAGCATAATTAAAATATTCTGAATGGCTATATGTGAAAGTTCCCATTTTATTATCACTAAAAAAATTAGGCCTTCAAATTTGAGGGTCTTAAGGCAGATGCCTCATTTTTAAAGGTATTGAGCCGCCCCTGGGTTGAGTAAATAGAGTTATAAAATTATTATTATATATGCATTTTCTATTTTATAGTTGAGTCTAGGACTTACTAAATAAGTGTATAGTATACAAATGAGTCCTTTTAAGTTTTACGTTTTGTAGTTGAGTCCGAAGATATATTACTTGTAATTGTGGAAAAGAAGCTTATGGAATACAATATTTGCTCCTCTCTTTCCTATTCTTCTAGTTAACTTGTTTCTTCTTCCTCTATCTGTTGGTATTGGTAACATAAATCCACCCCTATATGTAATGATAATCATGAGGTTCCAATACATCATTTGAGACTTAGTACAAGTTATTTTTATTAGTTGGGACTTGTTGGAATAATAGTTTGGGTTAAATTGGGGCGCCTATGGTGAATACCAAAACTAGTTTGAACCAAATTAGATAATACACATTTTTGTTCATATCTTGTAATAAAGGTAAGCGTCGCCACTTAGGTGGGTCGGGGCTGCAATTGCGGTAAACCATAGAATTTAGGCCAACAATTTTGACTATAGATACAACTTTTTATTTCCTATTACTTTATTTTATAACTATATCTAAATGATGTTAACTTTTTTAGAGTTAAACAGAGCTTGTTCTAGATAAAAATATTAGAAATCAAGGCAAAAAAAAAGTCGCATTTTCAAGTAGTAACCTTTGATATCCCAACAATATTATTTTCTATATAAGAAAAATCCAAAAAGCCATCAGACTTTTGAATTTCCTAGTTCAGGGTAATTTACTCATGTAACTTTTTTTTTTTTTGGCCAAGTAATTGACCTTTTGAGTTGACTTTGATTTTGACTAACTCTATTAGTGTACACGCCAATGTAATTTCATGAATAAGGTATAGAAAAGGTGGGGTGTATGTAACTTTATATTCCTACCTTATGATGCTACAAATATTGTTTTGCTAGACCTCCGGTTAAAATAAAGCATATTAAAAATAGTATGAAAAGAAAATATGGTAGTAAAGAAGCCAAGTAAAAACCAATGGGAGAAACAAAACCAACAACAAAAAAATGTGATAATCAAAGCGCATGAAATAATAGGTGATAGTAAAAGGCAAGAATATGATAAGAGAGTAATAAATAGTAATAATAATAATGAACGAGAAACTAGACAATACTTGCTTTCTTACTAACCTTTTATCATAATTCTCGTCCTTCATATCCTCTTATGTAAGGTCACGTCTTTGATGAGCTGCAAGTGCACTATGTCCTGTCAAATAACCTCTCTCTAGTATTTTTTTTGGGCCTACCTCTACCTCTTCTTATCTCACCATATAGTTAATCGCCCTCACCTCCTCGGTGAGGGACTATATGTATATCTCCTTTTCACATGTTCGAACCATATCATTCTCAACATCTTCATCTTGTCTACTATGGAAGTCACTTCCACCTTATCTCGAATATCATTGTTTCTAATTCGATCTCTCCTAGCATGTCCACACATCTATCTCAATATTCTCATTTCCGCTACTTTCATCTACTAGACATGCGATTTTCTGAGAAGACAACACTCTATACACAAATATATCTAGTCTAATAACCACATATAACATTTTTAAGTCTTGGTGATACATTTTTATCACATAAAATACTGGAGGTTCGCCTCTATTTCTCCACTTCACATCGATATGTTGTGTCACATCATCAACAAAATTCACATTTCCTTGAATTATTATTGGCCCAAGATACTTAAAATCTAAGCTTGCACTTCAAGTTCTTTGTCTTCGTTCTTCTCAATCTGAACCTTCGTGTAACAACTCGTCAACTTGGTATGAGGTGGTTAGCGCTATAGTACCCATGTTAAAGACCATATAGTGAAATGAGCTAATAAGAATTCAAGATGGGGAGGTTTTAAAATCGATACCTCTTGTTCAATTTCGATGAGTGTGTTGTCATGTTGTGTTATGTTTCGTTAGGAGGTGATCTAGTTATCTAGCCTCTGAGGAAGGTTCCAAGACGGTTTTGCCCTTTTTTAAAAATTTTTTTAGTGGTTTCTGTAGATCTTTGCCTGAAATCAAATAAAATACAAAAAATCACCATCTATTCATGCATTGAGGAAATTCTATGTCTATGAAATTGGTGCCAAATGATCTGTAAACTCACAAGTGATCACTCTTCATTTTTTTTCTTTTTAGCGTGTAGTGATTATGGTGTAAAAGGTATGTGTACGGTTAATTGAACAATGTTTTAGTAATATAAATGTGTACAATAGGTGTATCTACACTATTATGCATAGTTATACATCATACATATACAATTATAAATTATTTATATAATATATATAAACATCACTTATATATATATATATATATATATATATATATATATATATATTTATACATCATATATATCGGATTATACATTATTTACACATCATATACACTGAATTATACATTATTTATACAATATAAATACATTACATATCCCTATATTATATAACAATGTATAAATATCGTATAATAATGTCTATAAAATGCATATACATATGTCATATATTGTTATGTAATATTTATGTACTGCATAAAGGTGCTTGTAGTTCAATGATAAAAAAACTTTATGATAAGGGGCCATTGAAAGCTGCAGATCTATGTTTAGATCTGGATCTTCTTATCACTCCTAAATTTATTAATTCTTTAATCTGAGTTTCAAATTCTATTAAGTCTTCATTTGTTGATTCTATTGAAGCAGTCTTTACAATGTATTCTGGGTTAATTATGTCTAATTTACATTGTATTTTATTAGCTTCCCAATGTTTTAAAGGTTTTTCTCCTATAATTTCTAGTTCATCTAAAATATGTATTATTTTTTCTAAATCTTTTATTATTCCTATTTTTTGTATTCATTTTTTAAAATCATATAATTCCATGTTTATTTCTATTAATGAGTATTCTTTCTCATTTTCTTCTATTTTTATTAATTCTAACTCTTCTTCTAATTTTTCATAGGTATCACATTTACAATCTTCTTTATTACATTTTTCTTTAATTTTTTTATCATCTTTTATTTTAATGTATCTAAATCTGTTTTCTACAGGTATGGTTACCACTGCTGTTTGAGTGATATTTTTTGACAGAATTACTCCAGATCATAAGCCTTTAGGTAAAGCAGATGATACATCAATAAAACAAAATAATATAATAATTTTATTATTATTAGAATTAAACGAAAAATTAGATAAACTTATTAAGGATCAAGCAAAAGAACAAAAACAGGTTGGTTATGAAGAAATGATAGGAGGTAATAATTTATTAATCTGTATAGGATTTATTGGAAAAATAGCTACTAATAGTAATACAAAATTTAAATTAAAAGTGGAAGACGTAGTAGGTTTAATGGGAAATAAAGGTATTAAAGTAATGAAACCATTAAAAATAGACTCAGAAGAATATGCAGGATGGATTCTTTCTTTTCTTCTTCATTTACTTCCATACTTACTATGGAATATATACTTTCATTGTCTGACATGTATTCATCTACATTTATTAAAGTTTCTTGAAAATCCTCAATTAATTGAGCATTTCTTGTTTAGAGAAGATTACTGTTTAAAATTAAGCTGTAAGGAAGAAGTGAAACAAGGTTAAATAGTTATTAAAAAAAAAAAAAAAACTGACTTCAAGCTCCGGATTTCAAATTGAAAAAAGAATTTTGGCCTATTGACCATTTTCCTTCTGGATTCTGTACTACACCATATATATATATATATATATATATACATATATTTATACATCATATATATCTGATTATACATTATTTACACATCATATACACTGAATTATACATTATTTATACAATATAAATACATTACATATCCCTATATTATATAACAATGTATAAATATCGTATAATAATGTCTATAAAATGCATATACATATATCATATATTGTTATGTAATATTTATGTACTGCATAAAGGTGCTTGTAGTTCAATGATAAAAAAACTTTATGATAAGGGGCCATTGAAAGCTAGTGATGTGCTCCTCCTTTTTTTTTTTTTTTTTTTAGGACTAAGCAAATATCTCATAAAAGCAAAATAATTACAAATATATTTTTTTTTATATTCATACCCCAGTAAATAATTACATTGTATACCCCCAACTAATTTCGTTTAACTGATACTAAATAAATATCATATACTGTATTGGTATCACTAAGGCTGATAATTTCGCTTAATTGATACTAAATCTGTATATATATATTGTATTGGTATCATTAAGGTTTCTTGTTCAGAAATTACTTATTAGTTAATGATACTATAAGAGTCTTATAGTATCATTGACTAATGAGTAATTTCTGAACAAGAAACCTTAATGATACCAATACAATATATATATACAGATTTAGTATCAATTAAGCGAAATTATCAGCCTTCTTATAGTATCATTGACTAATGAGTAATTTCTGAACAAGAAACCTTAATGATACCACAACATTATACATATATTCTTATAGTATCATTGACTAATGAGTAATTTCTTAACAAGAAATTTTAATGATACCAATACAGTATATATATATACACACACACTGATTTAGTATCAGTTAAGCAAAATTATCAGCCTTAATTATACCAATACAGTATATGATACTGATTTAGTATCAGTTAAGCGAAAATTATCAGCTTTAATGAAGGGGGGTATGGGCTGTAATTATTTATGAGAGAAAGGATAATTCTTGAATTACTTTGAATTTAGATATGAACATGTAATTATTTTGAGTTTTATGGCCCATTTATGTAACTTTTCTTTTTGGTTAATTTCATACAAAAAATGAAAAATAAAAGATGATTAAGAGCGAGGAACGATGAAACTAAGAGAGATGATGATTTTCTTATTTTTGTATTCAAAATGAAATCATATTTTATAGTGACAATGCAGTGATTTTGTTTTTTAGTAAGGATTTAGGTGGATTTATTAGCTGTGCAAGTAGATAAATAAAGTGAAGGAGTAATACTGATATTTTCTTAAACAATGATTCTCCGCTGCCTCTTGTATTATTTGTTGATGTATAATCTCTAATTGATAAGTCACATTAGCGAGGAAGCATAATCAAAAGATAACTAGGAATATGGCCTACAATTTCAAATAATCACCACCTATTCTATAGCGTATAAAACAGAACTATCCCTAAATTACGATCATCACCAATTTCACGATTTTCTATCTTATAAGCCCGAATAATATCAAAATCTAATAAAATATATAATCGAGAGTTTATTTTTTTATTTTTTTCATCCTCATATATGCCTAAAAGAGAGTGAAGTCACACTCTTTGCCACATAGACAAATCAAATTGAGGAATAATTGTGAGTATTTGATAGTTTGGGGATCAGATCGATGATAGAAAACTTGTATTAACTATTTAATTTATAAGGTTATAAATGATTTAATTAAATTATTTTTTATTATGAAAATGTGACATATTTTTAGAATAATGTATGACATAAATTAACGGCCCACTTGTGCTATCAAATATAATTGGAATATGGATCTACCTTAGCATCTTCGTTCACGATTCCCAGCATCTACTCAAAGATGCTTCTCTTAATTCACCAATCCTCTCTCGTCCTACGGCTCACATTTATCATATTACTCCTTTATATACATTCCATTGAGAAAAGGAAAGAAATTAAACATGAATGCAATACTCGAATCTCAAGTAGTTGAAGGTCTTGCTTTCAATTACGCTGCCAACATTGTTTGGACATGGGTTGCCTTTGTTACAGCCGCCGTTAGCTTCTGGAGGATCAAATCATATGCTTCAACGTTGCCCGCACCAGAGCCAACATTGGCTTCATCGTCATCGCAGGTAGAAATGCGACTATCAAAAGAGAGAACTTATTATTCAACCCCAGCTAGTACTATGATGTTGTCTGATGCGGCTTTTTTGTTCAAAGAGGAAGGAACAAAAGGGAAACTCACGGTGTATTTCAAGCAAGAGGAGGATGGAGAATGTAACGGTGACGGAGAAGGTGGTGATCTGGAAGGAGAAGACGACCACGGCGTAGAGTGGTTTGAGAATTGGGAGAAATTGTTGCAATTGAGAAAAGGGGAAAGGGGATGGTATTCTTATCAGGATATGAAGGTAATTAACGGCAGCGTAGTTAGATTGTGGGACGGACAGAGGGAAGCAGATAAAACTGCTTTCTCAGTTAGTGCTTGGTAGATGAAAAAACCGTAGCTAGTAGGGAAAGCAATAACGATATGGAATGAAAAGTTGTAAATATTATTGTAGCATGTTTCCTAGTACTAATACCTATGTCTTGACGATGAAAACTCTGCATTTTTTGATGCATCGTAATCTTTATTTTTTTTTGAAATTCTGGTTGGTCTTTCGTATCGAGTTTGTTTTCTAGATCGTGTTAAAACAGATGCTTTCCTTGTTTTTGTGCTATCTTTTCAGGAATTTTGGTTAGTTGCTGTTGTAGATTGTTGAATCAAAATTGGCAACTTCATCTTTATGCGTTAAAATGTAGAGGTTTTTAATTAACTATTGAAAATAAAGGATATTATGATTGAAGTACAAATTGCGCTCATCAACTCTCCTTAGTTTACTTACACAGTTACACTTCGTTTGTTGCTGTAAAATAGTACGTAGTCTTTGTCTGCTTCCATTTTCTAGTATCTTTTTTGTGGCTATTCATTATTGAAAAAAATTAAAACTATTCACAAATGGCAAAGCCATATTGGAATTAATGATTTTTGGATTTTCTTTTTGTAGTGTGATAGGAACGGCTGTCAAAGAATACTTTAAAATAGTTGGATAGAAATGAAATCAGCTGAAAACAGCATTAGATAATGTCTCTAAAGCCTATAGCGACATTTGATTCAATGGCTATTAACGGTAAAGACTTTAGCACTCTTTATTAATGTGTGTATATTTATTACCACTAAAAGTTATTTTTATTGTATTATCAATCAAATAATTAGGGAATATAGACAGCAGCAGCAATAGGGAAGAACAAACGCACAAAAGAACTCAGGAAAGAATGGTTTACAAACACAAAATAGATATGATTGCTATTTATGAACCTATGGTCAATAAAAATAAGGCGAAACACTACATGAGATTCCTTGAATTTAACCAGTACACGTCCAACATCAATGGTCAGCTGTGATCATTTTGGAGGGATAACTGTATTATTTCCATTATTCAAGATCATGAACAACACATTACTATGAAGATCAAGAAGAATTAGAACAATGGAAGCTCTTTTATTACTGTTGTTTATGCAAAATGCACAAAAATTGAAAGAAAAGAGTTGTGGTTCGGTCTAGAAAGCTCAAACAAGGTTATAAACAAGTCTTTGGAGTATTCGAGGGGACTTAAATGTCATCCTTTACTGAAGAGAAATTAGAGGGACTACCACATAGAAACTATATAAATGTTTTTAGAATAAGAATTTTCTTACCTACCAAATACAAGAAAATAAATAATAAATGCACTTATTTTCTAGATTACTATTTTTTTTTTCAAGAAAATATTTTTCTTTCATATGGAACACACCCTATAAATGCATGGACGAAACTATGATGGTGTCAGAGTGCCCAATTGCTACAACAATACTATCTTCGTTGAACACCCTTAATTAGATCCAATGGAGACTCGTAGCGTAGTGGCAACAATATTTATGAAACTTACACGGCACCCAGGTTTGATTCCTTGCGTCCGTATTTTGTTTTTTTTATTGTAGGATGCTTAAAATCTGTAAAATATTAAAAAGCGCACAGTATTTCAATGGCAAGTGGATGCATAATTATGGAGAGCATGCAAGATCATATCCCTATAGAGTTAATTTCTTTTTTTTAATTTACTATCAAATTTGGACATTCTTCATGAAATTTCTAGCAACGTCATTATATAAATGTATACCTAAATAAATATAATTTTAAAATTTCTTTTAAATATTCTTTTTTCAACTTCAATCAAATATTGTCGTCGCCTACTTAGATTTATATTACAACAGTACTATCTTGATTATTACAATATTAGTAATGATGGTATGGTAACAATTATATATACGCTACTTTTTAGAAAATATTAAAGAAATGGAGTAGTTAATAAATAAATCCAAGAGTAGATATGCGAATATCCAATTAAAGAAGCCAAATTAGATATTCAAACATTTCTCACCACTAATTTGTGCTACATGTCGCTTGATGTGATATATTCTATGTTACGTATCATCTTAAACACGACGAAATTTTTTTATTTTGTGCATTACATAACTTGACTTCTTTTTATCTCGATATATTAAAAATTTAACAATTCATAAGTATAAGATTTGGCCCTATCAACTTGTCGGATTAAAAAAATCTCACATGATTAATATTAATTGTATAAGAGTTGAGAATAAAGTTTCTCATAAAATAGATGATAGATTCAAAAATCAATAAGTTAATTTAAAATTCATTGATTTTTTCCTTCTGGCCTAAATGAACTGTCTTACGTACCTTCTATTTGATTCTCTCAAAGTTATGTTCAATTCCCAAGATAGAAGCTTATACCGTCTACAATTATAAGTGAAGATCTAAATGACGTGTGAAAAAAATCATATGCAAAATGAAAATTGACAAAAAGTATTCAAGTTCCAATAGGTAGGGCCAACCTTAACGGCCGGTATGGCCTGAACTTATATAACACACTAATTTAGTGAAACAACTTGATGGAGAGATTTCTGGCCATGTCCTATGTCCATCTCTGCCGGCGCCAATACCAACGGTTGTAACTTCTTCTTCAGAGTGTCAAATCAGTTAGCTTCAAGTGAGTCCTCTTTTGCAGATTTGGGCAATAATGAGGAAGGAACAAAAGGGAAACTCACTGTGTATTTCAAGCAAGATGAGGGCGGAGAATGTAATCGTGATCAGGAAGGAGAAAATGATGGAGTAGAGTGGTTTGAGAATTGGGAGAAATTGTTGAAAATGAGAAAAGGGGAAAGGGGATGGTATTGTTACCAGGACATGAAGGTAATTGACGGTAACATAGTTTGGTCCATGGAGTAATGCGGAATCCACCACTTTCTCCATTGGCAAAATCACTACTTGGTAAATTTTGGAAGAAAAAAATTCAGCAATTCAGGAGTGCTAATGAAAACGTAACCACCTCACTATCTATTATGTATGTCAAAGATTTTCACATATGACACACACGTTATTAAGTCCTGGTGATGGTATAGTTGATAGATTTATAAGTGAATCAGTGGTACAACTTCATTTTTTAGTAGTAGTATATATGTTTTTACATTTTTTTTGTTGTCGCAATTTTCAGAAAGAAAATTTGTATATTACATTGCCAAGAGCTTTTGTAAATACTTAGGGTTCGTTTGGTTGGGGAAGAAGGAATTAGTTATCTTAGGATTGTTATTAATTTCATCCTCAATGTGGGGTACTACTATTTCAAGATAAATTATTCTGCAATTTTATTCCAATCAAACGTATACAAATTAATCCTAAAATAAATTCCAAGACTAGTTATACCTTATCCCTTGTACCAAATGAATCCTTAAATCTTTCCGAGTTTTCTTCTTCTTTATCTCAGTGCAATAATACACACGCCATGATAGTAACAATTATGTACGCCTTTCAAGAAATGGTTAAACAAATAGAGTAGTAAAATTGAATCCAACAGTATATATGCGAATATCCAACTGAATGGCAGACAAATTAGATATTCAAACATTCTCATCATTAATTAACTCATGATGCAACTGTCATTTGATGTGATCTTTCCTATAAAGAATACATGACATTTTGGACTCAAAATTCACCAAGTTACTTTTTTGGTTCATTGATTTTTTTCTTTTCTTCTGTCCTAACTAAACAGTGTTATGTACCTTCTCACGATTAGCTCAAGATTATACTCCCTATGTGACCGTCTCAAATTAATGATGTGACACAACTTGATTTGGTACAAAGTTTAAAAAAGATTCTCAATCTATCATTTCATCTCGAAAAGGTTTTGAACTAAGAATTATTGCTTTACTATCAAGAAAAATTATATATTCAAGCTACATTTAATCCTATGTCAACTAGGGATGGAAATGAGACGGATGTGGCTGGGGCAGGGCAATTTTAAGCTTATGCAGGGCAGAGTGGGTTCAATTCTTTTTTGAAAAAACAAAGCGGTTGGGAGGTTCGAAGCATAGGATATATAATATTCTCATTTATATAGAGAGAGAGATTAACTTATATCCACTAACAGTGGACAAAAAAATTACATCGTCAGTTCATTTTTAGAAGCATAGGATATATTATTATATTTTCTATTTAATGAACTAACAGTGTAATTTTCTTGTCCACTGCTATAGGATATAAGTTAATCATATATATATAAAATAAAAAACAACTTCCAATAGATGAACTAGCATGTACGAGTCCGGAGCCAAAAGGGCAAAAAAATTGAGCCAAAATTTCAAAAGGGCAACATTTAAATGGAAGGGGAAACGGAGTTAAAAATAGGGTTAACTCCGTTTCCCCTTCCGTTTAAATGTTGCCCTTTTGGTTTCAAACTATTTTTTTGTTGCCCTTTTTGAATTTTGGCTCAATTTTTTTGCCCTTTTGGCTCCGGACTCATGTATCACCTATCACTTAATTATTACGTCAAACATTTGTTAACTATGTACGCTATGTTTTAATTTTTTGAAAATCAAAATAAGTAGCTAAATTATAACAATTATTGAATCGACAAAGCTTTCAATTCAGAACCAATCATCTTTTGATACGTAGTTAATTGTAGTTACTAATTCTTAACTATATATCACACTATTTTGGAAAGTATTCTGAGGGAAAAAAGTTCAGCAAAACAAAATATGCATGGGATATTATACCGAGCGCGGGACATGAAATTTTGTTATGTGGGGCGAGTTGAATTCCTCGCAGGTTAAGATCAGAACCTCCCCACCCTATTACCATCTCTAATATCAACTACCTTAACTCGCTTAATCCAACCTAATCACAAACCATAATTCATTGGATTAATTTGATCACCCTACTAACTATTACCTGATTAATCTTTTAAGAACAAAAAAGGGAAATTCTTCTTTTGATATATTTGCTTTTTAGCCCTTCTTCTTCTCTAAAAGATATAATACATAAAATTATTTTTTAACTTGACCTCAGCTAGCATCTATGTCTTCTAACTTTGGAAATGTACAAGATACTTAAATTTGTATAAAGTTGAAAAGGTAGATACACGCGTCCTATATGGCATAATATACGTAGCATGTCATGTAGAATGTGAATTGCCACGTACGTAGATTACACTTGGCCAAGTTGTTCAACCTCATACAAATTTAAGTGTCTACTTTTATACACTCAAAATTAGAGAATATGGATATCAGCTAAGACCAAGTTAAATGGTACATTCATGTATTATACCGTAGTAAAATGATTTCTTGTCATTTTTGACGAGGAAATGAAATTGATGGCGTTAGGCAGGTGCAGTACTATTTCATATAAAGGAACATTTATGGGAGGGAAAGAGGGGTCATTTTCAGGTACTGTTGCACTGCAACTCGCACATGTGCTGCCCTGCCCTTTTGGAAATAAAGTAAAAATGGAAAGACTTTCATCACCTAAATTGTTGTGATCCGTCGTGTTTTCATATTCAACATACATGAAATGGACCATCACATCGTACTATTACTCAGGGGCGGAGCCACCTACCGGAACACCGTTCGCCAGAAAATTATATAGTGTGTAAAGGTTAAATGTTAGTTATTATGAGTGTATATTTGATTTTGCACATCCTTAACATAGGTGAGAAGAAAATTTACACACCATCTCGAAATTTCTATCTCCGCCATTGTCACTACTCCTCTCGTTTTCTAACATTTGCTTTCACATTCCCATCTCATAGGACTGCATGCAATTATATTTGGGAAATAAATAGCTCACAAAGATAATATCCACCATAACTAATAAGAATAAGAGAGTAATAAGGATCAAGAAGGGTTGTGGCGGAGTGGTAAGTACTCCTTCATTCTTAACTACACTGGCGGCTCAACATTAACGGAGACCTAAAGCTAAATTTTAATTAGAGACCTTAAAATCTAAATAAATTTTATATGTATTTATTTAAAATTTATTATTCTTACACTTTTTAGATGCAAATTATTACTTGATATTTTTTATAAATGATTTCTTTGAAAAAAAATTCTTCCAATTATTAATTTTAATTAAACTTTATCAATTCAACATTGAAAAACATCTTTTTACTAAGACAATCATTATATGAATTATTAACATAATTCTATAAGTAATAAGTTAACAAATTTTAATGGGTTAATGAGAATACAATAATACATATATTTTTAAAGAATATATTTTTTTATTATAAATAAATTTTTTAAATAAAAAAATTAACATATAATTTATTTTTAAGGCATATGCCTTATTTTTTATTGCATAGAGCCGGCCCTGCTTAACCATAGGTCTCGGATACGGAGTCGTCTTTGTTAAGGAGACCGATAAGAGCAACAAGGACATGAAGTAAACATGAAAAAAAACATAATATTGGAGATGGGCTATAGAAAACAGTATAGCGAGAAATGTCACATTTGATATATAATTTCAAAGGATTACTATACACTCATTATAATATCATTCACTCTTTCTTGATTTTCAAAGAATATTGCACCCAAAAACAGTTGTGACATGATTGTTTTTCTCTCTTTTTTTTTGGTTATAACTGTACAAGTTTCTAGAAATCTCCCCTTAATTTTGATTTTTCTTTTTATTTCAAGTCATGATCTCATCCTTCAAAAATCTGGGGTGTACTACGCAACCAATTATCATAATTTACTCATGATTTAGCTAAGTATTGAGTATAAATTTATGAATATTATTCATGTATTTTATATATAATTGTTGTGATGAGCTAATACATATGATTATATTGATTTCAGGCCAAAGCAATAAAAATGACCCAAAAGATTGATTTTAACACAAAGCAAAGTGTCCCGGATCAAGATGCAGCCAAAGAGTCTGCAGAACTAGAGTCCGCGATGCAGGGGTGCTTGCCTCACCATGGCCCCAGCATTGCACCTATCGAGAAACGAAATTCTTAAACCAAAATTTTTTGCGATGAACTTGTGACGCACGAAGAAGGAAGCAGCAGTTCGAGATAGATCCCGCGCTACGGATCCTCTTCCCTGCGATGGGCCTCACGCCGCAAACCCCCTATATACCTGACGGACTTGAGTGGTCTAAGTTCTTATTATGTGGGCAATTCAACTTATGTGTTTTTACACCATGCGTACAAATTCAACTATATCGTTTTAAGGGTAAACACATACCCTTCAATATAGATATGCCATGGATATTACCAATAGGCGAAATGGTCTAATGGACCCCTATACTTGTATGTGTTTGTATTGTGGATTTTTCTATTCAACCATTTACCAACTAAACCATTAAACTCAATCAAAAGATGATTTTTAAACTCCTCCTACCATGTGTGTAACTCACTGTCCCTTAAATAGATGACATGTCAAATTCATGTCACATAAATTAATAACACGTCATAATTATCTTCATTAACTATTTTAAAAAATTCTTAATCAAAATATTAAATAAAAAGTAAAATAATCCTTTAAAATAAAGTTTTTATTTCTCTCACCTTCTCACCTTCCTCCAACTTCCGTCCAACTCCCGTCCACCTCCCCCGACCAACAACCACCATCACCACCATCACCTCCATCCTCTTAGCCTCTTTTTCTTCCATTCAAATTTGTTTTCATACAAAAAAAAGAGGGACATTGAAAATGAAAGTTTTAAAAAGAAAATCTTCAATTTTGAAAATATTATATCTAAATTAATCTTCCTTTGTTTCCTTTCCTTTTCTTTCCTTTTTAAGCCTTTTGTATTTGAAAATTTTACTCTTTAATGGTGATATTTAGTGAAGCAAAAATAAAAACAAAAAAAATGAATCT
Organism: Solanum appendiculatum; assembly: GCA_018342035.1. NCBI lineage: Eukaryota > Viridiplantae > Streptophyta > Magnoliopsida > Solanales > Solanaceae > Solanum > Solanum appendiculatum. The sequence continues at coordinate 401,445 of JAGDQO010001042.1, read as the reverse complement.
ACTGACAGGGTAGGGGTGGCTGGAAAAGAGAGTTGGGGCGGAGATGGGGTGGGGGACGGGTGAAATAACTTATGAAATACTAGAAACTAAAATCATTATTAGTATAAATTAAACAGCACCACCTGTGTGTGTTTATGTATAGATTTTTGCAACTTGTCACCCATGTGGTCAATTGACACCTGGCAGCCATGTCAAACATAGCACCTTGTAAGTTACGTTGTGGGGTTAAATGGTCAAGATTTAACTAAATATTGTTCGCCGTAAAATATATAAAATAATAAATAAACTGAACACTTGGACCCTACGTGATAAATAATTGCCGTCCAATTTTCTTGCCATTGTCCCATTTTTTCCCTATTGGCTGGTACATCTAAGAGATAGCCAATAATAGACAAATGCCAACCTGCCACTGCTGGATAGATAAAAGAGAGCAGTATTCTACTGCTTTCCTGGTACCCCTTTGCTCATCATACTTCACACCCCCTTTTTTTTCGATATTTATATTGAAGTTCAACTGTTCTGAATTCACGTCAAATAGGACCCCATTTGAGAAGTATTGCTACCTATCAAGGATTTTTACTATATCAGAGCTCAAATTCGAAACTTCTGATTAAGAAAGGAGTAGACTCACTTAAGTGGCGGTGCATTCACTTCTTACTCATTTTATGACATTAATTATTTGTGAATGCCCCTACTATGTGATACCTCAAACGTAAATGTGTTTCCATAATTGTCTAATTAAGAGTCGAATCTCACATGATAATTTCATGATAGCTGCCCGCTCTTAATAAATATCTTTAAAGACGTTAGGACTAAAATGAGGATGGGAAACAAGCCAAGCTAACATTTTCCTCCAACATTTGAAGGCCCTATAAATGCATGCTCATCAATTCACCAACCCCTAGAATTAAATAAATCACAGCTAATCCTGCTCCTTCTCTGTTTTATGTCCCCTCATAATACACCTCTTCTCATTGCCCCCTACCAACAGCCTATAACACATACATTCACTAAATCCATCACACAAGAAATCAAATCCTTCTAGTAATTAAGCTAAGAAATGATGAAAACTCTACTTGTTGCTCTTTTTCTCCTCCATCTAATTTCACCAATAACCACATCTTCTCCTAGTGACATTGTCCGCTCATCTTGCGTGCACGCTAGCTATCCTACAATTTGCATCAGAACACTCTCTTCCTACTCTGGCTCAGCCATTAACACCCCACAGGATTTAGCACAAGCCGCGGTGAGAGTCACCCTTTCCCGAGCCCATAAAGCGTCCGGGTTCCTGTCCCGGGTGAAAGTAGAAAGCAAAAGAGAGAAAGGAGCATTGAGTGATTGTATCGAACAGATGGGCGACTCAATGGATGAGCTGAGCAAGAGTCTGTCAGAACTCAAGCATCTACGCAGCGGAAATGCATTCAAGTGGCAAATGAGCAATTTGGAGACGTGGGTCAGTGCTGCTTTGACAAATGAAGATACATGTCTTGATGGATTCAAGGAAATTGATGGCAAACTCAGGTCTGATGTGAAACGAAAGATTACCAATGTTGCTAGAGTTACTAGTAATGCACTTTACCTCATCAATCGACTTGATGATTCTCGAAACAAAATTCCTCATCCTTGATTATTAATTCGGTTAATTAACATTACAAGGAGAAACAACCGCCCTTCCACGAATACAGGGCATAGCAGAAGGCTAATGCATTTGGTTGTTCTTTTTCTTTTTCTGCGTTAACTATGTATTTTATAAGTTAAACCAGTATTATTAATGGTGCAAATGTAATGTTTGGCGTTCTTCTTATTTGATTTTACGAGACAACTTATCTCATTCTTAGCTCCAATAATGCTGTTTGTTCAACATTTCTTGCTTAATATTTGTTGGATCTATCGGATTTCGTCCTAATTTTTTACCTGTTCTAAGATGGGATGAGCAGGTGATATGTTTAAATGATTTTTGTGGATATGGTGTCGGTGAAAATAATTTAAATGTTTATACAATTATACCAGAAAATTAGACAAAGAAGTTAGAAAAGAGAGCCTTAAAATGTCAGATTAGTTTATATTTCACCACATGTAATAAAACTTACATTCGTCAAATAATACAGGAGTACTACTTCTTTTTCTTAATTTACGTGCACTTTTCGTTTTTCAAAAATAAATTTTACTCAAATTTAAAGCTAAATTTCACTAGATCAATATTAGATTGTAAAATAAAATTTATATATTCAAAAATTATATAGAAACTACGTCTATAAGTTGCATTTTTCTTGTGTTGAACGATGAAAAAAAATATTTTATAATATTTGATCAAAACTTACCAAGTTTGAATATCGAAAAATGAAAAGTGTCATATAAATTTGGACATAGAAAATATTACTCTATCTAGTACAAAATAATTGATGTTTTAGATTTAGGTACATGGATTAAAGGAATTCACCTGCTCGTAAAATTAATAAGAGTATTGATACATAAGTTGAAAAAATGTACCAAACAAGGTACTAACAATACACAAAGTAGACGTTTGGCCATGCAATATCATATCACAATATGAAATCAGTGTTTGGACATGTGATTTCACGCTGATTTCATCTCATGATTTCATATCATGAGATGAAATCTCATATTCTCCAAAAATCATAATTTGGGAATTTCATATCATGATTTGGGATTTTTCAAATACAAAAATTGACCCACAAGTTTATATTGTGTTAAAACAACCCCACATTTATATCTACTAGCCATTTATTTCATATGTAAATAAAATTTATAATTATATCATTACTTTTTAAAAAAATTTATTCTCACCAACATAAAATTTATTATTACTTTAAATCAATTCCTACTTTATCATTTATATTCGTCAAATTCATTATTTTTTATCAAATTTATTACTACTACTTTTATGTTTAATAAAAAATAGTTTTTCATCTATATTGAGTGAATAAGACTGAGCACAATGGCACTAATTGAAGGTAGTGTCTTGAAACTCTGACTCGTACTCCGCCATTCATTCTGAGACAGTGAAAGTAAGTTTTTTCTTATAATTGAATCAAATACATGTGTAAGACATTCGCTTCACTTCAAAGGGCAGAAGAAGCCAGATTAAGATGACTTTCTCAATGAAATAATCATAGTTAGAGTAGGAAGAGTTAGATGAAACAAACTTTTACTACTTTTTACAATGCTACAAAACTTTTTTCTTACTTAAGTGGAAAACAAATAGCTTTGTAATAATTTATTATGCGATTTTCTAAATTTTATTTATTTGGTAAGATTGAATAAATAATGGGACTATTTTAATAGTTTTACAACTTATGTATGATTCTTATGTTTATGAGAAAATATTCAACACAAAAAGTCGCATGTCCAAACAAAACTTCAACTTCATCTCATAATTTCATATTATGATTTCATACCGCATGGCCAAACGGGCCCAAAGTTTAACATCTGCATTATTTTTTCAAATGCAATCTACCAAACGACCCTTTATTGTGTTTGGATAGACACTAGAATATACACTTTATTTGGTGTTATGCTATCCATAATTAATATATGAAAAATCATGATATTGGTCATGCAAGAGATTTTGATGAATGTATTACTGCGGTTAAAGACACAATTGCCTTTCAAAAAAAATTTCACCGCATTTATGAGGATATTTTTATAAATAAATAAATAAATTTAAAATTATGCAATGTATATTATTTGAATATACCAAACTAAATATTACATTAAAAAATAATTTCAATATAACTAATACCAATATTAATATTAGCACTACTAATATATCATATTGAACATTATCCTTATATATTTTATCAAACAATCTGAAATTTTCATTTCCCAGTCACATTAAAATTGGCCTCTGCACGCTATCATGATTTTTCTTTTCTCTTCTTTTTCCTTTTATTTTAGGGGTCCCTTTATTTTATTTGTTTTGTGTTGAATTAGGGGCAGTTGGTTGATTTAATGTCCCGACATGTGAACTTGGGTTGGAGTTGTTTTCTTTACCACAAAAAAATAAAATAAAAACTTGAGTCCCATAAAAATATCATGTTGTTAGCCTTTTATTAGATCACTTTTAATTTATTTTTTTTATCATAACTTTCAAGTTATCATCTTATTCCTACCTAATTTTAATTTTTTCTAATTTTGTTAATTTGAAATGTAGTTTTTTTTTTACCTTTATCTTTTTAGAATGTGTTGTTGTGTATCGATAGTAGCGATACCAACACAATTTAACTTTTGATATTAATGACGAAATTTTATTTCTCAATTGTTTGTGTAATGGTGAATTTTCATATTCATCTTTAAGTACACTTTTTATCTTTATAAAAATTACATTATTTTTCTAAAGTTTTGTACTATTAATATTTAATGTAATGTACAACAATTTTTTAAAATATATATTTATTATTAACTAATACGATATACACGTGTAAAACATGTACATTTAGCTAGTTATATTAAAAACATGAAGATTCTTAAAAATGTTGATTCATCTTTTTACCATTTTATAATAAACAAAATTGTTATTTACTATTTTTCTAAATATTTAAAATTTAAAATTTAATTAAAATTTTAGATATTATTAAATTTTTCCTTATTTGAATCATATATCAACCTCTACTATTTACCAATTTAAAATTAGAAAAAACTTTACTTAGATGTAAACCTAAACCTATAACGCCCCGGAGGCTAATGTCAATTATCATTTATATTTTTCTCTTCCTACAAAGTACAAACTATTAAGAAAATTTTGTTTAATATTAATTTCCGTCCAACAATAGTTGTCTACTATACTAAAAATACTATTTATCATCTAACATATTTTTTAAAGCATTACTCTTATTATTTATTAATTAGGTGTGCCAAGTCAATAATGAATAACTATGGTTGGAAGAGTAATATTGAATATATAATTATTCATATTTTTATATACTCTTTAACATCCATGAATAATTTTGAGGGTTTAGTGCTTTAGGTTTCGCCGCCGCCGTTCAAGCTCCTTGCCGCCGGGTTCAAGCTCCCTCACAATGATGGAGGGGATTGAAATGGATCATCCTTTCACAGAGAACTCCTCAGATGACTTCTGCAATACTGTATTATCACAATTTTGCGATTCCAACAATGAGCACCACGTCCACATCTGCACTGCCATTGGTACAATGTCGCAGGAGCTCAGAGAACAGAGTTTTCCTCTTATGCCAATTGCTTACTTCGGTGCCACTTGCTCCTCCCTCCAAACCCTATATACCGCTGCCCCTGAAGCACCGCCATCCCATCTTATTGATGCTCTTTCCACAATTTTGTCTCTCGTTATTCCTAGAATAAACCAAGCTATGTTGAAGAAGAAGTATGAATATTTATCTGATGTTATGATTCAACTTCTTGGGTTAAAGACTATCGGTATCGAAGGGATTGTTTCGTGCTTGAAGTGTGTTGTGCATTTGCTAATTGTGGGAGCCAAGGGGAACTGGTCTGATGTTGCTCAACTCTATGGTGTGTTTATTGGGTATATAGCAGATGATCGGCAAAAGGTCACTACCTTTCTTCTTTATTTAGCAGTTTTGATAAGAAATTTGATGCGTTCCCCCCTAGTATCATGCCTTTCTTGTGGTTAATCTATCAAGCGCATCTTTAACAATATGGAAATTTCATTACATGAAAAGACACTTACTCAAGGACCGTGTTTTCATGATTGTCAGTCTTTATCTTATTCAGTCCATGTTTCTTAGGTAAAGCAGCAGACCATAGTAAAAAAGTAATTTTTATAAAGCGCAAGATGGCTTTATCAACTAAGTAACAGACTGCTGGCACAAGCTTAGTAATTTCCTATATAATGATACAATAAGTAGGATGCATGTTTACAGAATCTGGTCATCTACAATTTTGATCGGTTTTCAATTTCTTAAGTCATGATGTTAACACAGTTATATTGATTATGTCATAAAAGACGTGTGTATGAGCAGAATGATCTTCTTGCGGGTGAATAGTCAATGTAATGTGTATTTAAAAAATTATAGGCGTACAGCCATGCCCAGCAACTCTGATCCTTTTATTTGGATTTCATAGTAGTTACTACAAAGAAAAATTAAGATTTTAGATTTGAGATTATTTTGTCAACTAGTGTTTGGTGTGATAACATAAAAAGGAATGAGAGAATACAATGATAAAAACAAATGAAGGATTTTTTTTATAGATTTACATGGATGCCAATCCCCTGCAAAGGCAGAGATTAGAGAATATGGAAGCTATGATGTAAAAATGGGTATCTGCTTGCTTATAGTATTATTGATAATATTCTTGCTATTTTTGCCTTTACATAATGCTTCAACTCAAAAGTTAGCAAGATCAAGTACATTGTCAGTGACTTTTCTTCTGTTTTGGGTTGGTCGATTGAATAGGTGAGGAAGATGTCACATAATTGTCTTCGTGATCTCCTGCAAAACTTTCAGTCATCATCTGTGCTTGCTCCTCTATCAGCACCTGCTAGTGAAGCAATCACAAATCTCTTTGAAAGGTCCCTTCTACTTGCAGGAGGAACAACTGTAAATGCCTCTGAAAGACCCAAAGGAGCACAAGAAGTCTTACACGTGCTGGATGCTCTGAAACTTTGTCTTCCTTTTATGTCTTCAAAGTACTTGAATAGCACTTTGAAGTACTTCAAATCTTTATTGGAATTGCATCAGCCTCTTGTTAATAGGCGCATTACAGATGGTTTGAATGCTCTTTGTATCCATCCAACAGCAGAAGTATCTCCAGAAGTGCTTTTGGACCTCTTGGGTTCATTTGCTACTTCAGTTTCTGCAAATGAGTCATCTGCTGATACTTTGACATTCACAGCTCGCTTGCTTGGCATTGGAATGAGAAAAGTATATTCAATTAACAGGCAATTATGTGTGGTTAAGCTCCCTGTGGTGTTCAACTCTCTTAGTGGTGGGTTTTTTTCCCCCTATTTTCTTACCTTGCATAGATTGCACACTTCTGAATAAAATAATATTAAGAATTCAATTTGTGTCATGCAAAATAAAGAGGGGGATAAAGTCTTTCACTTCACCTACCAGCTTAGTTCTTTTCCTGTCCAATTCTGATTTTGGTAATTGTTGTTTTATTATTACTTATTTACTTTATGGCCTTTCAGATGTAATGGGTTCTGAACATGAGGAAGCTATAAGGGCTGCGCTGGAGGCACTCAAGAGCTTAATACATGAATGCATTGATGAAAACTTGATCAAACAGGGTGTGGATAACATAATTAGTTCGAATACTGATATGAAAAAATCTGGACCAACTATCATTGAGAAAATCTGTGCCACAATTGAGAGCTTGCTTACCTATCACTATGCGGCAGTCTGGGACATGTCATTTCAAGTGGTGGTTGCCATGTTTGATAAGCTAGGTGATTATCTTTTAAAAAATATATAGCCATCTTAAGTTCTAAAACTCAATATTTAGTTTCAAGTTGTTGAATGGTCTATAAATTATTTTGTGTATATATTTTTTGACACTAATTCAAATCAAGTTTCATGGATTTGGACTTCCTAAAATGATATCCACTTTGAGAAAACATAGTACTTATTGTTGCTTCTTTCCTTCTTAGTATTCTACTACTGATCGTACCTATAGTAAGTGACAATCATTGGACGGAATTGGTGATGTAATGAGCTAGATTTAATTTTCGTGTTGCTTTCTTCCTATACATCAACCAAGGAATGACAAGCAAAGTGGTACTTTTCATTGACTTCTTTTTAGGTTGCTATTCTTCTCACCTTCTGAAGGGAACACTACAGAGTTTGGCTGATATGGAAAAGTTGCCAGATGAAGACTTCCCTTTCCATAGACAGGTGAGCCTTGCTTTTGGGGTTGTTTAATCATGGAACTGGCTTTAGTCGTGTTAACCATGCCTTTTTTCTTTTTCTTTTCTCCCTCACCTATTTATTCTTATGCTGCTGCTATTTACGATTCAACCTTTTAGGCAACAGTTTGTCGTTTTCCTATTTGATATCTGGCTGACAATGTGAGTTTTTTTTTGAACATTGGTAAAACTGTATTCTTCAGTATTAAGGACATGCTGGCCACCTTAAAAAATTTACAGCACTAACCAAAATTACAAACTCCCTATTAATTCTATAATTTGATCTACATCTTCTATACGGAGCTATTTACACCAAAAAAGTAGTGATACCAAACAATTCCATTTTACTTTGTCAATTGAATTAGATCTATCTTCAAAACTAGCTTCCACCACTTCTTTTGAGTCTTGCTACCCCCCTTCTGATCCAGCAACTAAAAAGGTTAGAAGTGTGTTCTGGCATAGTCCAGCTGAAGCCTGTGATGTTGAGGAACAGGTCCCAGAACTGTGTAGTGAATTTGCAATGTAGGAATAGGTGTTTGTTTGTTTCCCCTGTCAACTTGCATAGGAAATACCTAGGGACTAGTTGCATTCCTTTCTTCTGTAGGACTTCTTGAGTTAAGTAGGCTCTTTTGATGACTAACCAAGTGAAGCATTCCACTTTAGTGAGGATTATTTATCAAGTTGGTCTTTGCAATTAAAATAGTACAGTAATGTTACTGCTCAGTCCTTGCATTGAATGGAGATCTCATAAATTGATAACAATGTTGTATGATCCTAATACTTTAAATGTTGCAAATGAACACAAAATTTTGTATGTAGAATAGGATCAGAAAGAATTTTTTTTTAAATGAACATACAAAAATGATTAGATTAGCCAAATATTAAAAAATGTCTGATTGATAAAAGCAAGATAATATTCTTTCATTAAAAAGACAAGCTAGTATTTTACGTGCATTCAAATTTATTTGATTAAACAGCTTAAGAAATCAAATTTATGATGAGAGAGCATTGCAGGTTTTCTGATTGATTTGTAGCTAAGGAAAGGAAATGAATGAAAATTTTAAGCATGTGGATTTCTATCTGAATCAACTTGGTTCACTAAATGAGTTTATAATAGAACTTGATAAGTAATTTTTAGTAGATGTTGGTAAAGTTTGTGTGGAAATTCCGGAAAGCATAAGATGTGGAGTTAAAAGATGGAGTTGCATTTCAGTCTTCATTCGAGACATCTTGGACTGATGTTGTATATGTAATATTTTATTCGACAAATGGCATAACCCTCTTGATAAAAAACAGGACTGATCCGTTCGGGCACCAACAAGAGAATTGACTAGGAAAAATATAGAATAGAGACACTTGAGAATTAAAAAGAGTAGTTGAGACCAAGCAAAGAAAGGATCAACAAACTCCTTTTGTTGATGATTGTTATGTCATGAAATATATTTATTTCTAAGTGTGAGATACACTACAAAAAACCATAAATTTGTACAAATATGATCAATGATTGTGTTGAACACTTGTTATAATGGCTCTTGATTTTTGGATGGTGCATTTAATGGGTATGCCTGACCTTTTGCCCTTTTTCAACACCATCAATTTTCAAATGAGATCAACATGACTTCTTGAACTATCCTTATCATCACTATTTCCAATAATGTGATTCAATGCAATGAATTTGAAGTGTCATGGTAAGGATGATTTGACTAACATGTTGATTGCATTAATGAAGCTACTTAGGGGTCTCGAGGGGTAGCCCAGGTGAGTAAAAAAGGGATTGGTGGTATGGCGAGGTCTAAGGAAAAGTGAAACCCAAGAAGGTTAGACAGTGGAGAAGGATGTGAATCTAGCGGTCACGACAACTAAACGACAATTTTTGAGTACATGTATGAAGAGCTTGAGTGCAAAGGTGGGAATATATAGTTGTATAAGCTTGCCAAGGTGAGAGGGAGGAGGGCATGTAACCTAGACCAAGTGAAGTACATCAAGGATGAGAATGACGAAATGTTGGTGAAGAAGAGGCACACATTATAAAGCAAAAAACCTACCTGATTATTCTCTATGGTTATAGATTTATATAAAAGTCTTTGGTTTTATTAAGAGAAACCTATTAATTGTTTCGCTTAGTAAATTGGTTTTTTTAAAAACCATTGACACCCCTACATTAGGGAAATTAAAGACATGTACGATTGAGTTAAAACAATGGAGGTGATTCAAAACCCTTCTCAGTCATGATGGGCACCCTTAGTTTGTTCCTATTTGCCTTAGTGATGGATGAACTGACACGACATATTCAAGGGAAGGTGTCGTGGTGTATTTATTCGCATATGGCAATATTGATCAATGAGACGTACAGTGGAGTTAATGACATGTTGGAAGTCTAGAGAGAAACCTTAGAGTCTAAAGGTTTCAAATTAAGTAGGACTATGCATAGTACCTAGAATGCAAGTTTAGTGAAGATTGATGCATAAGTTATACCCCAGAGAGGAACAAGGAGATTAATGATGATGTCTCACATTGTATTAGAGTAGGGTGGATGAAATGGAGGCTCGCATTAGTGGTATTGTGTGATAAGAATGTGTCACTAAGCTTTAAAAGTAAGTTCTACAGGGTGATGGTTAGACCAACTGTGTTGATGTGGCTAAGTGTTGGACAGTCAAAAACGCGCAAGTTCAGAAGATGAATGTATGAGAGATGAAGATGCTCATATCGATGTGTGGGCAAACTAGAAGAGATAAGTTAGGAACGAAGAGATTTATCAAAAAAAAAGAAGGCGGAACCCATCGGTAGCCACCTTAAGTTGGCATAAACTTTCATTTAGACACTTTAACTAGCTTTTGTTCATTTTGAATACCTTATGTCGATATTTACTGTGTCATTTTGACACTTTTCTTACAATCAGCAAAAACACTTAAGAGAGTGTAACAAACTCGCCGATGATGTGTTAGAGTAATGAATTAAACGAAGACATATGGCATATATACCTAAAATAATTAATAATAAATGTACTATAAATAAAAACATATTTTTAAAACTAATTAGTTACTTACTTACAAAATAAGTTGCATTTTATTTTTAAAAAAAAATTAAAAAAACTTGCAGCGCCCACTTTCTTTCTCACCATCTCCATCTCTCCTCCTCTAACCACCATGAACATCTTCAAATTTGATAAAATTATGGAAGATTAATGGAATGTAAAGTACTTCCTCCATCTATTTTCACTATCATCGGGTCATAACAATCTCCACCTCCGCCTGTGTCTCTTTCATATATAGATGAATTTGGGGCTGCACCAAGAATTTAATTTTCTCCATAAAAAAAGTCATCTTTTTGACCTAAATTCTCCTTAATTGATTATTGTAATTGTTCTCCATTGAGTAATTACTCTTAACAAGATTTCATCATCTTTTTCTTTTTGACGAAATAGTCAAAATTGTCAGCCTTTGAGTTTGACCAGATAATTTTTGCTTATTTAGAGGTAAAATTGCTCTACAGAGATTTTGTGCATATTAAATGATAGAAAAGGAAAGGGGTCTTAGAAGATTATTATGGCTAGATGTGAACAAGAAAAAGATAGAAACTTGACCTAGTTAATGCACCACCATCAAAACCTCCAGATCCACGGCCTAATCCAGGTCTTTTTCTTCTTCGACAAAGTTTTTGAATAATTTCGGTGAGTTTCATGACAATCAAATGGAGAGAAACTTCGGGGGAGAAGGTTGGATACGGTGGTGGCGTTGAGGTGGCAAAGTGATGGTGGATGATGGAGGAGGTGTTGGAAGGAGAGAGAAGGAAGAAGAAGAAATTAAAAAAAAGAAGTAAAAATGTACAATATTTAAACTTTTCACGCGCTAAAAAACAGTGTAACGCACACAATATGCCAACTCAGCAAAAAGTGTCAAAATAACACAATAGGACATGACATGAGGTGTCTAAAATGAACAAAGTCTAGTTAAGGTGTCTAAGTGAAAATTGGTGCCAACTTTAGGTGGCCACCGATGGGTTAAGTCAAAAAAAATTATCAAAAAGATTAGGAACGAAGTTATATAGGGTATGGTGGGAGTGGCCTTTGTAGCAGACAAGATGAAAAAGGTGAGGCTGAGATGATTCAGGTAGTGAAAATGAGGTGCGCAGATGCGCCAGTAAGGAGGTGTGAGATGTTTACCTAGTAGTATTTAGGTGAGGTAGAGGTAGATCGTAGACAAATTTGGGGAGGTGATTAGACAAAGACATGACACAACTTCAGCTTACCGAGGACATGACCCAAAGGTTGACGATTAGGGTAGAAGGTTAGTAGGTAGAAGAGTGTTGTCACACTTTATGTGGGAGATGCAGGGGGCCAACCTCCTCTCCTCTCATTCTTATTAATAGTAATATTTAGTGATCGCATAGTTTCTTATTCTTCAATATGTATTACTATTTATTGCTTCATCTTTTTCTTTTTTTTCTTGCAATCCTACTTCGGTATACTTTGGAAACTGCTCTTTTGAGCCGAGGGTCTATTAGAAACGTCTCTACCCCCACAAAGGTATGGGTAAGGTTTGCGTACATCCTACCCTCTCCAAAATCCCACTTGTGGGATTACACTGGGTATGTTGTTGCTAACAATTTCTTTGATGATCAGTTTATTGCTCAAAGTACTGCTGGTTTTTGAAACATTAACATTTCTCGTATTCTCCAAGGTTTACCTTGTGCATCTTATTAGTCATGTAACGGAATATGTGTGGAATGTTGCACAAGTATGATCTTGGTTTATGTGGATCTTCTTTCTCACCTAAAATTAGATTCAGTCGGAAACATGAACCATGAAAATATGTCTTCTTTCTCGCCTAAAATTAGATTCAGTCGGAAACATGACCCATGAAAATATGTCGGAGACCTGCTTGGCTAGTTACTCAAATAACCTCCCGCTTCCAAAAATATTGGCAGAGACTGACCATGGTCCCTAACCATTATCCGTGGAAATATAGGTTGTCTTACCAGGGGATCTTTTCCCTTGTGGAGTTGTTTTTTCATGTAATTCCTTGATGTTCTTAGGGATATGATTTGTGAGTATCTGTTTAGCTATAACAATTTCTTATCTAATAGAATATGCTGATAATTTACGGCTTTGTTGATAACAGCTGCACGAATGTGTTGGATCAGCTGTTGGTGCAATGGGACCTGAATCTTTTCTTACTCTTCTTCCTCTTAAACTGGATGCACAAGATTTATCAGAGTCCAACATCTGGCTTTTTCCAATTCTAAAGCAAAATATTGTTGGTGCGCATTTAAGTTTCTTTACCAACTCTATTTTGTCGATGGTTGGAGCTATGAAGCAGAGGTCTGCAATGGTATGTTTGATGCTAAATCATGCCTCCCCCCCTACTTTCTTTTATTTACACAGTGAGCTCATTCTTATGTTTTCTGCCAGCTTGAGCGCGAGGGGAAGATATATTCAGCGAGAACTATTGATGGAATTGTGTACTCATTGTGGTCACTGTTACCCTCATTTTGCAATTACCCTGTGGACACTGCTGAAAGCTTCAAGGATCTGGAGAAGGTATTCCGCAAAGCTCTACATGAAGAGCCTGATGTTTGTGGGATAATATGCTCCAGTTTGCAGATCCTCATTCAGCAGAACGATAGCATTTTAAAAGGGAAAGTGGATCTGTCTGATACTGAAACAAGCGTTCCCAGAGAACGAGCCATTGCATGTTACAACCAGCAAGTTGCAGACAATAACTTGAACACATTGAGCCTTTCTGCTCAGAAACTGCTGCCTGTTCTCTATGATGTCTTCTTGAAATCCTCTAAAGATACTGGTGGATTTTTGCAGGTTTGCTTAAAAGGGATACTATTACCCCCTGTTTAATAGTGATGGGTGATATTCTTTTATTGATGTTTTAATTGGTATATGAATTCTTGGATCACAGTACAACTGCTTTAAAGAAACACTACAATGAAAAGGGAAAAAAGAAAAGAAACAAAATGCATATTCTGCATATTATCTCAGTGTCATGTGAGAAACAAAAGAAGCTTGTTGGAACTTCGTCTTTCAATAATAGTTTGTGGGTCTGTAGCTATTTCGACCACTCTGACATATGTGTTTATTGCTTTTCCATATGATACTTAATATGAAAGGAAAACACTCTTTTTTTCCTTTTCTGCTCCAATGATGTTATCAAGTGATGGCTCCAAAAGGCCACATCTCTTAACTGTTCTATGTATATCCTATAAAAGTGATGGAGTTGAACCAAGGAAACTGTGATCAAGCTGCATCAACCTACTATACTGTGTTTTAAGTAAACCCAGACTCAGCACATGAATATATTAAAATTTTAATATATTTAACCTTACCTTGATATATTATTAACGTAACATTATTTTACAACTAAAATAATTATTAACATTATGTTATCCATATCTTTTTTTTTCTTTTGCAAAAAGTATTTGAATCTGTGTCCAAGTTTAGACTGTGAATTGGTCAGTTCGATCCTTTCGCTCCAAATCAACACATTATTGTTATGGAGGTAGTAGGTGTTATTGATTTAACAAGAAGGGTCTCTGTAAGGTTCTGCCTAACCTGTCCTCGTTCGTGTAAATTTTTTTAATCTGCATTTCTAATTATCTTTCACATTGCATGTTTCGGCTGAGATCCTTGATAGTATTGCCACATTGTCGATTGGAGGAATGCTATCTTATAGTATTTCATTTTCTTTTCATAGCTGTTGACAAGGTCTGTTATTGGAATCCAAAAGATTGTGTGCTAAACATTTTTCTTTTTCTGTCTGTGGTCTGTTTGATGATGCATGTATAGAAATCATAATTGGTGAATTGGCAATTCTCTTTTTTCTAAATTATTAATATCTGAAAATTTGACTTGCTTTTTAGAAAAACTATTGAAAATATTTTGCTTCCTCAGTTTTTTTGATAATGAGTATTAAATACAGAGAACAATTGGTGTATTGGCCTCTATTGCTGACAAAGTGAAAGAAAAGAGTCTCGATCAATCCAAAGGAAAAAGAAGGGTGGTAAGAGTGCTATTTACGAAAATCATGCAGAGGCTTTTGGAGGTGACCCAAGAAGTTGGGGATGCAGGGAAGGACAAAAAATCATATTCAATGCAGATTGACGACTCATCCAGTAAAAGTTCTTTGTACGAGAGGTAGGATGATTAAGTCACATTTGTTTCATTCCTTCTGCCATTAAGCCCTTTTTCTTTTGTGTTAATGACATCCATATCTCTTGCTTCTACCATTTAGGGCACAATTATTTGACCTGGCAGTTTCATTCTTGCCTGGTTTAAATGCTCAAGAAATTGGTGTGCTGTTTGGTGCTTTAAAGCCTGCTTTAAAGGTTGGTAGCAGTTGTGGGTTTGCTTCTGCACTTTTAGCTTCTCGATGTAGAAAGTTTATTAACTATTATGAGGCACAGGACGAGGAAGGCTTGATCCAGAAGAAGGCATATAAAGTTCTCTCCATGATCCTTCAGGTACGTATTTTCACCAAGTATCATGAAGCTATTGTTGTAGTTTCTTCTCAGAATTCTTCTTAACGTATCTAGGACTGGATGGTGATATCCAAAAAATTAGAAACGATTTCAAGATAACTTGTGAGTTGAGTAAGCTTTGTAAAATATCATTATCGGTTCAAAATATTCGGAGGAAAGACGATTCAGGCCTGTCATGTTAATGCAGTCATTTGATGGTACCCAATTGAATTAAATTTCCAAGGTTGAATTTTGCATGAAATTAATTATGCCCTTGTCCTTGTTCTGAAGCAAGTAATCTGAACTATAATGTTAAAGCGCCTCTTTTATGATTCTTAATTATATTTTTGACACATTTATTTTGTGGCTAATAAGTTTTGCAACTTCTGTGTACAGGACTGTGATGAATTTATTTCAACGAAGACCGAAGAGTTGCTTAATTTGATGATTGAAGCACTACCTGCATGTCATTTTCCAGCCAAGCGTCACAGGCTTGACTGCCTATACTTTTTGATCGTCAATGTTACAAAGGTGAGGATTATCCTCTTGTGGATAATACTAAGATGCCTCAGATTTAGACAAATTCTTACTGAATTTCGCTAAGTCTTTTAACAGTTTATTGCATTCTACAGGATGAATCAGAACAGAGGAGGCGTGACAGTATTACTTCTTTTATGACTGAAATTTTGCTTGCACTCAAAGAGGTATACTTATTAATTGTGCTGGAGTTCCACTCTAGAGTTTACCCATGTTTCTTTTCCATAAGAATTTAGATAGCTGTTAATCTGCCAATTTGTCCTCAATGATTTTCTCCCGTAGTTGTGAAGTGGTACCAACCAGTTTGGTGACTGGCTAAATGGAACGTATGGAAACTCTAAACTTGTGTTGCAATAAGCAGTGCCATGAGATAATTTTCATGAATCATTTTGTGGGGACCTTGACTTTAGAAAGTGCACAGTTCAATATCTTGACATTTTATTTCTCAACCAAGAGTGCTGCTATTAATTAAATGACTAGATAATTCCAATGAATTTTCATTTGCAGAGTGGCGTATAATGGGATGACTCTACAGGAAAATGTGTGCTCTCTTTTATTTAATATTTTAAAACCCTTATACTCTATCAAAGTCAGTTTTGAGCCCTTTGCTAATTTCTGTGGCAACAAGTCGCCAGCTATAATCAATGTTATCATCATGAATTTTACTTTTCTTTCTTTAGGTTTTATTAATGTCGTCAAACTTTTAAGAGTACCTAGCCTATAGCCTACGCGTGCTATTAGTTAATTAGTATTTACATGTGAAACGACATTCTAAAGTACAGTGAGCTAAGCATTAGTCTTTGTAGGATTCTGATGGAATATGATTGCACAAACTACACTTGTAACCTCAATTTTGTTCTCGTATCTTTTACCTCCATCAATTTACAGCTACTCTTTCATTTATTATTCATAGCCTTGAATGGTCTTTGATTTCTCTTTAAGACTGGGTAACTTAGCAAAAGCGTCAAGTTAGTTCCTAAAATAGTTACTTTCTTCTTTCATGCATGATCATTTTGCTAAGAGGTTTTTTAGAAGTTCATAACGTAATAATGTTCTCACCATTAACTAGTCTTGGCTGCATAACTGGAAGGACAGCTTTTTAGATTACATCATAATTATTTGATTTCTGTGCTGAGTTATTTGATGATTCCATATAAGGCTAACAAGAAAACAAGGAACCGAGCGTACGAGATTCTTGTCAAGATTGGCCATGCTTGTGCAGATGAAGACAAAGGTGGCAGAAAGGAGAACCTGCATCAGTTTTTTAATATGGTATGACAAGTAATAATTTGATGAATTTATATAATGGAGTAGGATCTTTCAATTTGACATAAGCATCATTGTCGTTGATGTTTCGCTTGCAGATTGCTGGGGGTCTTGCCGGGGAAACACCTCATATGATCAGTGCAGCGGTTAAAGGCCTAGCTCGCCTGGCTTATGAATTTTCAGACCTTGTTTCCGCTGCTTACAGTGTCCTACCATCAACATTTCTTCTCCTTAAGAGAGAGAACAAAGAAATAATTAAGGTGTGTTTTTTCCTGCATTAAGACACTCTTCGAACTATGTTCACCCGGCATCTTATGAATGTCACCTGAAACTTGTCTTGAATGCAGGCTAATTTAGGGCTGTTGAAGGTACTGGTCACAAAATCGACGGCTGATGGATTGCAAGCCCATTTAAGGAACATGGTAGAGGCCCTTCTTGGTTGGCAAAATAGTACCAAGAACCATTTCAAAGCCAAGGTTTTTGCTTTTCTCCTAGATCCTAACTACTGTGGTTTAAGTTAGTTTGGGTTCCTGTATGCAATTAGTCCATCTTCAGTGGTCTTTTCTAATTTTGGTTTGTGGAATCTCTTTCCTGTTATGAAAAGATTAGCTGTTGATTGAAAGGTTGCTGGGTTCATGTTGTGTTTTACAGGTTAAGCTGCTTATTGAAATGCTTATCAAGAAGTGTGGATTGGATGCTGTAAAAGAGGTGATGCCTGAAGAGCACATGAAACTCCTTACTAACATAAGAAAGGTTAGTTATGAGCTGGAGTGGGATATTAAATGTTCAGATGAGTTATTTATTCTTCTGATGAAAATGTAGATCAAGGAGCGAAGAGATAGGAGCCTCGCCTCAAATTCTGAGGAAAACAGATCCCGTGTGACAAAAGCAACAACATCAAGGTTGGTTTCCTTTCCTCCATATACTGAAGTTGAGAACAATACACACAAGAAAATTGGATGCCTGAGACATGGTGAAGCAACTAAAACATATTGAAGTATTTTATATACCTTTGTTGGTTGGAACAATTTATTTATCATGAAACAAATGTTTGCCTCTTTTTGAATGTTTGTGTTAGTGTTGAATCTTCAGATCTGTCCCAGTTAAGATGGACAATGACTCTTTGGTCTCTCATCTTTGTAGTTTGTATTGCATGGATAAGAAGTCATTTCAATGCCTTGGTAGCTTGTCAAGTATTATATTAGTACGTGTGGTATTAACTTTTCCATCCTGTTACAGGCTAAGCAGATGGAATCATACAAAAATATTTTCTGAGTTCGATGATGGAGAATCTGAGAATAGTGATGCAGAATATATGGACACGAAAACTACTGCTGGTCGTAGGAGCAAGGCTACATTAGTATCAGACTCCAAAGCATCTTTATTACGGTGAGTGGGAATGTTTTAAGATGTAATGTTTTAAGATGTAATGTTCTACAGTACGTTGGAAGTTAAATGTAATTTTTTAAAGGAAATTTATGATGCTTTGTAGTTTAGACTATTTCACATGTAAGATGAGTGGGTGTATGCCATATTTCCAGGTCCAAGAAAACACGGAAAGCAGCCAAGAGTTTGCAGGAAGATCTGTTTGATCAATTAGATGATGAGCCACTTGACTTACTTGACCAGAAGAAGACCAGGTCAGCTCTTAGAGCATCTGCTAATCTCAAGAGGAAGCCTGAATCAGAAGATGAAGCAGAAATAGACTCTGAAGGCCGTTTGATTATTCACGAGGGAGATAAAAAGCAAAAACGAGTCAAGCCAGCTACTGATGATTTAGATGTAAGAAGCAAAGCAGGGAGTCGCTTTTCAGAGAGCTCAAGGAATACTCAGAAACGGAGGAAAACGTCTGATTCAGGATGGGCCTACACTGGAACAGAGTATGCAAGCAAGAAGGCAGGTGGTGATGTCAAGAAGAAAGACAAACTTGAGCCGTATGCCTACTGGCCCCTTGACCGCAAGATGATGAGCCGGAGGCCTGAACATCGGGCAGCAGCACGAAAAGGAATGTCAAGCATTGTGAAGCTAACAAAGAAGCTTGAAGGCAAGAGTGCATCATCTGTGCTGTCCGCAAAGAGATCTAAGACTAAAAAGAAAACCAGATCTCAAAAATAGAAGGATGAAGGTGAAGTCTGATTTGATGATGCTACGTCAAGATGGAGAGCTCTGTCCGGAGGCTCGGTAGTTTTTGTGCCATAGTTTGTACTTGGGCTTCTGGATATCCAGTACCCCATGCTTTTTTACGTGTCCTTTTTTCATTTAATTCATCCATGTATATCACCTTCAACAGGTGATTTGGTTTTTTGATAGATTTGTAGGTAGGAAATCGAGTGTACGTAGGCAAATGCATTCAATACAAGCTTACTTGAGTTGGTGAGTTATTGGTAATATATTATTGCAATATGCAATTACATAAAGTATATCCAAGTCATCTGTAATGTACTAGTAAATTTATTGAATGTATTTGATTTGCATTTTGCAGTTTCGACCAAGAGGGATTTCCTTTTACACCTTGTTTGGATGGTTGTGTTACCTGTTGTATTGTATTATTATATTGTATTGTTAGTTTAAATACAATATTTATTTTGATTGTTACTTAAATTCTATTGTATTGTATAGTTTAAATCAATCGTCAGCTAAGGATGGTAAGTCCCATTTTATGTAACAACCGATTTGGTGTGATTTTCTACCGTCTTTATTTATCCTTTACTTTTTCATAGTAGCACTATTTTGTACCCTACTTAGTAGTTTTATCACTCAAACTCCTGATGTATAAGCATTATGTAACGATGAGAACGATACAATCTATTCAAACGTTGTATTCATTAAAATAATACAATACAACACAATAAGATACAATACATTATGATACAATACTTAGCAACCATCCAAACAGAGTGACAATAGTTAGCAGGCCTTTTCTATATGAAGATCTGAGTTGGCCTCTAGTTGATGACACTCATTATATCTAGTTCACCAAATTGCGTATAGTCTCAACGTTCATAGATCTCTCTTGTCCACTAAGATCTTTCAATATAATATTTCATAAATTGACTGCATTCAACGTTTAGACCCAACCATACCTCAATTACAAATCTACAGGTATAGCAATGCTACGCCTATGATAGCTTGCAACCTAATTAGATTGTAGAGATCATGTAAGCATAAAGAAAATAAAAATGAAGATCTTGAAAGAGCAGAGAAAAGAGGAACTCTTGGGAAACAAAATCTCGTAGCTGCAGGGAAGTTATCAGCCATATACATAAAACAACAACATACTCTGTGTAATCTCGTAACTGGAGTCGGAGGAGGAGGATGTGTATGCAGACCTACCCCTACCTTGTCAGCCATATATATGAAACCCGAATGCGCTAATAAATAATGATCTTGAAAAAGTCACATGAGCATTGAACAAGATATCATTATCTTGTAATGTAACATGAGATAACTGTTGGCAAATTTTGATTCTGAAGCAACACATTTGGTACTTCTATATACAGAAGAAAAAGAATACATGAATTTAAGACCAATATTTCAGACAAGTGATGGTTTAAAGAGTTGAATCCAAGTGTTATGGAACAACTAGTGACAATTTTTGCAGCTTCATTGACATATTGTCCATTGGCGTAGTGCTGGCAGCAAACATGCATGTATATCGGCACCTCATATAAGCTCAAGTCTGTCTCAGAAGTCTTCCTAAATATGAAAAATGCCCTTCTGCTACACAGTTTACATCTGGTCGTCAACTTTATCACAGTATCCGCAACTGGAATTATGTTGAGCCCTTCCTACAAGCAAGCACCCAATACCATGTAAGAGCAAAATGTTTTGCTAAATAATGTTGAAGGAGGTAAAAGGAGTAGTAGGACCAGAAAGTTCCAAGTTCAGAGCTACAGTTGGAAGAGAAACTGAGTATGCTATTTAGATTCAGAAAGTAGTTTCCAGAAATTCAAGGAATACCTCAAGTAATCACCATCTAGGCCTGCAACAATTACAGTCCCATCAAGATCAGCAGCATTGCTACAGAAATCATAAAGGTTCATCAAAGAACTGAGCTTCATCAATGCTAATCACATCCACCTACCACGATATGGAGTTGCAGAGCTTAAGTTTGACCCTCACCAAAGTTGCACAACATACTGACACATATTGCATCAATATATCCTAATATGAATATCAATGGAACAATCAACTGCACTTTTCCATCCTTCACAAGGATTAAATAGAAAAGGAAGCATTTAAAACACAGTTACAATATGTTACCTTTATCAAAAAAAAAAACAGAGTTACAATCAGCTGTACTTTTCCATCCTTCCCATGGATTGAGTAGAAAAGGAACCATCTAAAATCACACCACAGCAGTTTTTACCATCCTGTAATTCAACTTATATATTTATTGGCAATTAAAGAAGTTTTATTAATTGCCTTGCAGTGGCTACAATGGAATAAAAACAAGACATCATCCTACACAAAACAAGACTGAGCTAACCTTATCTGGGAAAAAAGAGGAAACATCCTATACTCCTATTTGTGACATCATGCACCTCTTCGCTACTCCCTTTGATTCAATTTGTTTGTCTAGTTTTGACTTGGCTCGGAGTTTAAGAAAGTACAGAAAACTTTTGAATCTTGTGTTCTTAATCTAAAGGATATGTAGAATGTACTAAAGTTCCCTTTAATTTTGTGGTCCTAAACATGTCATGTGAAAAGTTAGAATTAAAAAGTTACCAAAAAAGGAAGAGACATTTTTTTTAAATAGACTAAAAAGGAAAGTAAGACAAGCAAATTGAAACGGATGGAGTATTAAGCTAAGCAAAAATGACAACGTACTCGCAAGATAATTTGTCAGACTCTAATACAGACAGTAGTTTTAAGCTCATGCAAGCAAGTTCTCCATTCTGTTGGCTCTTTTCTGATAGAGTCTAGCATTCCATTCAATCCAAAGATCATAAACAGAGTGCAAAGGAAGGCTTTGAGTAGGACATTCTGAGGCTTCTTGCTCCTTGTATTCCTGTGTATCCATTGCCATTCCATTTCCCAGTCAATAAATTTTTTATTCCATTGTAGCCACTGCAAGGCATTTTTCAGGTCTTAGAAAAAACAAGAAGCAAAGGACACACATACTATCCACAGGTATACCCCATCTCATCAGCAGGTCCTGAGTTATCAACCTTCCCCATTATGCTATCCATAGTATAACCCTGCCTGAAAAGTTGATTACATTGAGCTAGTACCTCCCAATGCTTCCTCATGTACTTCAAATTTAATATATGAATATTGCAGTAACACGAAATTTTCACGTCTCATGAAGCCTAAATCCAGTAGTTAACTGAGGAAGGTAAAAGTGAGGAGACACAAGGTATCTCTAGTTCCTATCAAAATATGAAGTTTGTACTTTGTATCCAAACTATAATGTTAATATTATACCCAACAAATGTGTGCAGAAGAGTGCTCATTTTAGCCAATTAGTAGTGCAAATATTATTAAACTTGTAATATACTGTTAGAATTATCACACGATCCATCATCAATTATCCAAGCTCAACACTTACTAATTCGAAGCTCTGGTTAATTGAACTGTATTGAGGTAAAAACTAGTACAAAGACCGTTGCTTTTAGGAATACAATATAGAAATTCTCAAGGAGGAGCAGTTGTTTCACATCATTGAAATCTGCTTTCTTGCATTCGTAATCCAGATGCCGTAAAATACTATTTCTTCTTGGTGATTTCTATTTGTTGAAGCCTCCTTCTGATATTGCTAATTCATTTAGAGATTAGTTTCTACTTCCACCTGTGTAATGTAGAATTCACGTAGACTACAGTGTAGTTAAAAACGTGTTGAGCGCAAACACTTTGGCTCGCTTAATGTGCGCTTCAGTATCAAGGCCTTAAGACAGACTTATACTTGCCTATGAGTCTCTCCTTAAGGGGAGACACTAAACAATTGATATTTCATTTTATCGTTAAAAAATCAATTTTTTTACATATAATCCTTATTCATGGTTATAATTATTAGTCTTGGACTAATCATATATATTTGCATTTTCATTAAAATTTACGCCTTATTTGTGCTTAAAGCCCCAACATACCTTCGAGCTTTTTTGCGTTTTTCGCTTTTAATAACACTGGGACTACATAACTAGAACATCGTGGATTTTCTAGTCTCATATTTTGGAGGCACACGTGAAATCTCTTAGATCTGAAACTCAACTCTTGCATCTCGTCTTTCTTACAATATTACATGGTAAAATTGAGAAGAACAACAAATCTAGCGTAATCCAACAAGTTGGGTTTGGGGAGGGTAGGAGTACTCGTATGCATACGTTACCCAAAGGTAGGGAGGTTGTTCACGAAAGACCCTCAACTGAACAAACAGTGAAAAAAAGACATGGTAAAATTGAGAAAGTATTTAAAAATAGCAACATATCCAGATACAAGGGGAAGAGAAATAACAACAATTAATGGTGAGACCACTCGCCTATTTGGAGATTTAAAGTAGAAACTGTTAGAATGGATAAAAGTCCCACATTGGTTAGGGAATGGACTGATAGTCTGCTTATATGGACTTGAGCAATCCTCCCCTCATGAGCTAGCTCTTGGGATTGAGTAAGGCCTAGGTGTCATATATTTACATGGTATCAGAGTCAGGTTGATCCCCATTTGGGTTTCTGGTCCATGCTCCAGTTGGCCTGGGCATGAAGGGAGGGGAATGGACTGACGGTCTGTTTATATGGACTTGTGCAAATCTCCCCTCATGAGCTAGCTTTTGGGGTTGAGTTAGGCCTAGGTGCCATATCTTTACAGAAACAAAAGCGAATAAAAAAAGTATAGGAGCAGAGAATACGTACAAAATGGCTATGGAGAAGAAAGAAGAAAAAAAAAGGAACAGAAGTCAAGGGCTTTTGTAAGTGAGGGTATTGTTGGAATTAGAAAAAAATATATGGGATCAAAAGGTAAAATTGTTGATCAAACAAAAACAGCTTTTGAGCCAAAAAGCCATAAGTAGGGTTACCCAGCTTATGGCTTATTTTAACTTAAAAACCAAGTGCTTTAAAGTACTTTTTAGCTTTTCCAAGCACTCAAATAAGCTAAAAAGAGCTTAGAAGCTGGTTAACCCAGATTTTAAACCCATCCAAGCACCCTCTTATCTACACTTGAAACTTCCTTTTTCTCTTAAAAAGTAAGGTTAAACAGAATGGTAGTCTTTTTTGGTTGCAATCGATTATTAGATATTTTGCCCAAAGAGAGCTGCTGAAAAAATACAAAAACATCAAGAAAATGCCTGGAGCTTCAAGAGAGGATACAAAATCGAGAAGTCATTTCTACAACCAAATATATCATATACTGAAAGGATAGAGAAATTAACACTAAACACTTTCTGCTGTAAAGAGCTGTTAAATTTCTTTACAATCTTTACTTTGTAATTGTATAGTTAGTGGATTTTCTTATTACGAAGTTTCGAAGGACCTGGCCATCACATATTCACAAACGTCACAGCCATAATAGTGTACAGACCAGAAGCAGGACTCTAGCAAAACCTGGGACAAGATCAGGGACAATTTTGGTGTCAAGTTTCTTAAAACCTCGGAGTATCTGATAGATAATAAGAGCATGGAGAATCAAAGTTACCTAGTAATTTTGATGACCAAAGTTACCTATTATTATTTGCTTATTCATCCGCTTAACAGTTTAGAAAATCAAGCACTATACTGCTATGTAAAAGAAAACTAGCAAGAACACAAATACTAAGTTGCGCGGACTCTTCACTTTCGATGTTGCTACCGTATTACATTCTCCAAAATTAAAATACACTAATTTTGGAGAATCCGACATGCACCCGTTGACATTTTTGAAGAGTCCAAGCAACATAGCAAAGACTAAGTTGCGTAGACTCTTCACCTTTGATGCCACACCCGTGTCAGATTCTCCAAAAATACACAAATTTTGGAGAATCCGACATGCACTCGTTGACATTTTTGAAGAGTTCGAGCAACATAGCACAAAGAGATAGTATGAATAAGGATTTAAAGTATATATCCTTAACAAAAATTAGAGGATAAGCAAGAATTTAAAGTATATATCCTTAACAACAATTAGAGGATAAGCCTGCAAAAGGACTGTTCTGTACCTTTGCTTTCCAGAAGTAAATAATAGTGTGATCCACAGGGAGCCGAACATAATCTTCAAGGAATTCCACTTTCTAAGGATGTGCAACCTCTATTTTTTCAATTAACCATGGCTTCCTGGTCTCCCAGCAACCACAGCTGCAGTATGTAAATATTCCCCCAAGATTTGCTCAATCCAGTAGTGAAAACAAAGAGGCAATGTGAAATTGGAACTGATGTAGAAAAAGAAAGTTACGTTTGCTAGTAATCATTGAGAAGAACCAAAATCCAAAAGGAAAGTATGCAGGGTGGCAATTCAGGTGGCCAAACCAACTGGGCTACACTGACCAATTCTATTTGTTCAAAAAAGAGTAGAAGATTTGGTCAATGACTAATTTTCCATAAATACCATACATTGACTCAGCCACAATAAAGAATTATATAAACATACAATTCCTTCTTTTTTTTCACACACATTTTGTTTAGTATACATGGGGGGGAGGGGGGGGGGGATTGCAAATAAGGTGGCAGTTCAGGTAGGCAGCAATGCACACATTACTTTTTATATATTATAAACTACACAGTTTAAGAATCAAGGGTGCCACAAAAAACGAAGAAAAAAGATAAAAAAGAAGTATTCCACATTGGAAATAATTGCAAATGATAAGGCAAATTTAACCATTTCCTTACATCTGAGCATGGACAATCAACAATCATAATCAGGATACTCCAAAAATATAAATAAAACTGAAAACAAAGGCCACTCAAATCATAATAAGGAAACCATGTCCGCCTGCCCCAGATAAAAAAGGAAAGGAAAAAAGAAAAGAGGCAGAACATAGATAAATTTTATATAAGACAGGGACAAAGAGTTCAACTTTGCAAAAAAAACAACCTGACCAGCAGTATTGCTAGACATGCTCCTTTCTTATTTCCTCTGTATCCCTATGTGATTAATTAGGTTTCTTGGCCTTAGATGTATATCGATGCACATATACATTCAACAAATAAGAGGATGATAAGTGGAAACCACAGAGGCAAGAAGGTGAAAAAAAATACTTGAGCAACAAAATTGCACAATATAGATACTAAAAACTGACAATTACCCAAAAATCCAGGGAGCTGAAGTTGACAATAAAGAGAAAATCAAACCTTGGGAGATGTAACATAGGTAATGTTGGTGGAGGCAGAGAAGAGGCGAGACAATGTCAACAGCAGAGGCAACAGAGGTTGAAGGTGACACCGTGAAGACAAACTGGAAAGCTGATATAGGATTGAAGTTGAAAACTAAGAGGGGCATTGTATGCAGAGCAAAGAGTGAAACAGGAACTTACAACTAAGATATTCTTCGGTCACCTTTTTGGTTAAAATCAAGTAATGCACACTCCTAATCGTTCTTCCGCAGACAAACCAACTAGAGAGATGCATTCAACCTTGGCATGGGACAAACGAATTGGATAAAGAATTGTTTGCTTTTGTACTACAATAGAAAACCGAGTATTTCATCCTAAGATCTCGAGCTAAACTTTTCCTGCTAGTTTTCCCGAGCTGCTTTACAATTTTGATGAAAATTCCAAAGTCCGGCTTGAGACCCTTGTCAATCATTTCATTGAGAATGTTTTGAGCAGCCATGATGTCTCCTTTCTTCTGATTAAGCCTCACAAGCAAGCTGTATAGTGTATTTCCACAGTGGTTATACTTGGCACTCATGTCAATCACATACTTATA
Source organism: Solanum appendiculatum (assembly GCA_018342035.1). Lineage (NCBI taxonomy): Eukaryota > Viridiplantae > Streptophyta > Magnoliopsida > Solanales > Solanaceae > Solanum > Solanum appendiculatum. Next base: position 374,481 of record JAGDQO010001042.1, on the reverse strand, counting down.
TGCTTTCTCACGCTCTCCTGCTTCAAGCAAAACTTTAAGAAACGCAGCATGAGTAGTAGAACGTGGTTCCACATTCACATTTACCATCAAATTCATAAATTCAGAGGCAAACTCAACCTGACCGCGACTAGATGAATGATATACTAAAGTTTCAAAAGTAATTGCATCAGGATTGAGACCCTTATTTCTCATTTCTTCGAGCACAATACGCACATATTCCAGCTTATCATTCTTACACAATGAGCCAAGCAGGTAGTTATATGACTTGGTATTAGGAGAACAACCAAATTCAGACATCTCTTTGATAATTGCTTGTGCTTTTTCAATTTGGCCTGCCCGACACCTTTTACGGATCAAAATATTGTAGCGAGAAGCTGTTCTTTCAGTGATCTCTATTACAAATGTTGCCATTTCGAACAAGTCCAAACAACAAAACATCTCGATTAATCCGTAAACACCAGAACCATAGCAGGATCCTCCAACCTCATTTAGCAAATCAACCACTTTCTTTGTCGAGTTCATCAATGAATCCTTACAAGATCCAAATACAGTTAAGAACCCAAAAGCCTTGTCAGTTAAACAAGTTTTTTCAGCCTTAAACTCCTCCAACAAAGAGAACATTGTTTTATAGTCATCTAACCATCCACAATTACAAATAATCAGACTATTGACATAAGCACTGCAGTGAAATTCAGGATGTGAGTCCCGAAGCCAATTAAAGAACTTCAATCCAGATATTCTTTGTTCAGTCAAAAGGTCAAAAATCTCTACGACGCACTTGAATGATAGTTTTGAAGCCACCAAAATTAACTGTTGCCTCAAATCCTCCCCACCACCCTTGATTATCTCAATTATTTCCAAAACTTCTTCTGAATACACACTTACTGAGGGCTTTGTACTCTTTTTGATTGTTTCCAATTCATCCATACAAGAACCTGCCACATTCTCAAACGTTTCATTATCACAAGAAAACATAGTTGGAGGTAGAATACAAACACCTAGAGCAAGGGTTCCACAACGATGGCCCAAACAAAATAAAATATAACAAGAAACTAAGCACCTTGGTCTCCAATACTGCATACATGTATGCACTATGAAAGATTCTTTCCAACAGGCTACAAATTGGGAATCAATCAAAATGGCTGTTTGGAAATATCCACACTATATATTATTAAAAGAAGGCTCTTTTGAATAATGGATGAATCAATATTCCATTTTGAACGAGATCCAAAATGAAAATTGGCCAAAGAAAGACCTTTATAGGTGGTTCTGAATGAAACAACATCTTGTACTAAGCTGAATTGGACATGTCTGAAGGAGTAGCGTGAAATGATGTGACTGGAGAATACCAACTTGAACGAGTGAGGTAAAGAAAAGTGTTTACCATTCTAGCTATTGCCTGGCTGATGCAGAAAAGACTGGGACTTGAGTCATGTCAAGCATTGTGAGTTCAACATTGCAACTTTTTACTCAAAAAACTTTCTTTTACTCCTTCACTCTACTGCTGCTAGGAGAAAGCTTAGGTGGCCACAATGGGTGAATTCTCCCTAAACACGGGTGGCCACACAAGAACTGCAGAATGTATTATTTTAACTTAGACCAGAATGTTTTGAGCAAATAGCATTTACACTATCTGAAATCTACCCCCTTTTTAGCTAAACTTTGGCCTAACATGTACTGTTTCAAGTATGAACGTCATAATCATGCAGAATGATATTGAACTTATCTTCACCAGTAGCCATGCTTTTTAAAGTCTTTAACTTGGGACAAGAAATGTTCTTGGTTAAGCTAAACAGAAAACATAAAAAATAACATGTTTACCTAAGTAGGCTGCTGACCTATCAGGTTTGGAGCATGACAATCTAGGCTAGTCACCACTCAACAAATAGTGCACCTTTTATGAAACAAATGAGAGTAAACATAAGACTTTACAACGAAACCATAAAGCACAAATCTTTTACAGTGTTCTGAGATGAAAAATAGGAAGTATGGCGAAATAAAATTGCACCTTTCAGGTTAAATAATCTAAAATAAGCTAAAAAAACTACCTTTAAGAACCTCATGAAGAGCTTTTTCTTCCAATTCAAGAAACTTTTTCTCAACTTCAAAACCCTTCATTTCAGTCCCTACATTAACCTCTTCTCCAACATCAAACAGTCGTTCTTCTTCCCCCTCCACATCAAAACTCCAAGGTTTATACCCTTGTTCTTTTGGCCAAGACCCATCATCAAGAACTTGGCTTTCTATTCCCTCATCACTTTGTGAGTCCGAATCTTTGCCATTGTTGTTGTTGTTGTTACCTGTGGAGAAGAAACAGGAGTTGTTGGGAGAGAAATATGGAAATGAAGGTTTAGGGGAAATGGGTTTAGGATTGAAGACATGGGTTTTGGGGGAAAGTAAGGTGAACAGTCGGAGATGTAAGGATTTGGAGATAAAACGAGAGAGCATTGTAGAGTCTTCCTTAACAGCAGAAACAGAGGAAGGGGAGAAGGTACTGAAAAGGCCCAATTTATGAATCACACGAGTACTTTACTACTTTTAAATTTTGGGCGTAGACTCAAAATCGTCTCTTAAATCTTAAAAATATACATGGCAGCACTAATGTTTCAGTCCCCATGAGGCCATGCTCATGTAGTTTACCAGTTACTGGAATATATCTCATGCTCTCACGGATTTTGATCCCCTCCGGCATTATTTTCTAAAGTATTGTTCAGTACAATTCAGATGATTGATACTGCTTATATTAGAATCCGATTAAAATCTCATATTAAGACTAAATAGACTTAGATTTATTTAACTTAGATTCAATAGCCTGATTTACCACTCCATCAGAATTATTGTGTAAGAATAATTTACATCTCCACAAAATGTTGGGTTTGTAGTGAAGTGATAAGGAGATCTTGGGTTTGACTCTTTAGTTGTTTTGTTAAGGAGCACTTTACCCCTAATGTGAAACTCCAATGTATAATTGTCCAATTTCATTACATTAACATATATTTTATCAGAAATTTGGGTTGAATTAATATAAGACAGAATATAATTTTTGTTGAATTATAATGAAGATATCTTTGTAATCGGTTAATGACGATTGGTAGAAAATGAAGTCCAGGAGTAACATTGATTGTGAATTGTGATGAAGTCCATATACAGAGAAGACGATATACTAACTGACTTCTTGGCCGACGTCTCATTATTTCTTGAATGGCCTTTGCAAGGCAGAAAAATAGTGAATACAAGAAGAAGATACCATGAAGAATACATATTAAGGGAGAATAGGTGCAACTAAGAGATCAATATCCAGTTATCCACTACACTTACTGTTACAAGTCAACAACAGTAGCACAATACACAAGTTTTTGCACCACATTAAAGCATGCGCATAACAAAGTTTTTCTTTTTAGTTCAAAATTGAATCATAATAATCAGAATTAAGACTTGAATGACTTATTCTATCTCTTGAACCAAACGATCCCTTAACATTCAAACAACATTGCTGGTGTTTTAGCTACTTACGGATGATTGGAATGGTCAAATTTGTAAATCCATGAGCTGAATTTTGGTTATCATAAGAGTTATGCAGTTGATTTGGAAGATCGGAGACACTTTTGCATGTTATTTGCACTTTTACTCCTTATTTTGTGTTCCCCTTACAACAAACAACTCTTTCGTGGGGCATACAGGTTATGTTCGGACATGACTTCAATTTCTAAAGAACTTACACCCCACTAGGGATAAGTTGGATTGCTAAAGGACAAAATTAAAGACAGACCATTTGAAGGGCAAACATGTAATTTCTGGATATCCTAAATGTTATGACCCGGTTTTTCCCTTTGAGAAAGTCCATCAGAGTTTGTTCATTCAAATGTCAAGAAGTCAAAAATTAAAGGCATTGCAGAATATATGGTATACAAAGAAACTAGTACACTAGGCATTAAGGGCCATATGCAAGCACCTAAACGTCACATAAATCATTTGCTATTATGTGTAAGGATGTATGAGAAACGATTGTGGTTTAGTTTGATTTAGCTAAGAGAAAAGGAGATTGTCACAACTATGTAGATAAAAACTTAATCCTTCCCCCATTCTTCACTTCAGGATCTTCTTTCTCCAATCATCTAAAATGAATTCTGTATATCAGAGGGAAGTACCACCGTCATTAGACTATCTTCCAAAAGACAAATTCTTCGAGACTGAGGCCTCTTCTACGAGTGTCCTTCAAGTAACTCTGGGAATCGAGGATCCTTTCAAATATTCCTAAAATAAAACAAATGAAACATATGTAATTAAGTTCGATGAATTTAAGGGGACCAACTGTAAAAGAGAAAAAGAAGTGGGGAAAAGGAGGCTTGTTTCATTTGCTTTCCATTGCAGATATGAATCAATGTTACAAAGTGCTTGGAACATATTGAAATAGAAAAGCTATCACCTCTCACTAAATTGCCAAGATTTATCGTAAAAAGAAAATCTGTTCAACCAAGCAGTTTGATAAATAACCTTTAGTCATGGCTAACACTTCTCTTTTAGCCAAATAGGTGTTCTGTACCAAAATATTGAATCCACTTGTTCAAGAAAACTTGTCTTAGAAGCAAGCTTGGCATAGCCTAGAAGTATAGTTTCTGAGAAAATAGACCACTCTCTTTTTCCAGACTCAACAACAACATACCCAATGTAATCCCACAAGTGGAGTCTGGGGAGGGTGTTGCGTATGCAGACCCTAACCTTGTGAAGGTTGAGAGGCTGTTTCCAATAGACCCTTGGCTCAAGTAAAGCATATCAAAGCAGATTTGAAAAGGAAATGCAGTAGTGAAGAAGCCATGATCAAAATAATAGAGAAAAGAACAGTAACAACAACAAATAATACGATAACCGTAGCAAAAGAAACAACAAACAATAATAAAATTGAAGAATAAGACAATCTTTTTCCAGACTCAAGATTCTCAAATTTACTTTGATCACTGCAGCATGTGGGGTTTAGTAGGAAGCAGGTCCCATAGTCTAGAAGGAATGAAGTTCCATTTCCCTCTCTTTAGTGGAAACAAAATAACGAGGTTGTTACATGTTAAAACAGTGATCCTTCTTCTCCTCTTCTGTTCCCTACCAAACAACTAATTAGATTTGCAAAGTGCACCCTCCAAGATACATGGCTTTCTTAATTTTCCTCACTTCCTCAATACAAACAAGCATGCACCTACATACCTTGTATCTGTCAGATGCATCAATATTGTTCCAGAGATCTACTTGTAAGGAGCAAATAAGATTGATGAGTTGTGGCCACCAAATCCAAATGAATTAGATAATGCCACCTTAATATCCAGTCGTTCCTTTTTGGGACCAACAAGTATATTTGTATCCTGTTTCATTGATATTACATATCATCAGATGCGGTGATTACCAGGTTAATAAAGAGTAAAGCTGAAATAGTAAAACAGGGGAGACAGGATATATCAAATGCTTGGTAATATTCATGTCACAAAAGAATCTGTCTTGGTTGCAATATGAGAGCAAAGCCCTACTAATGCAGAAAATGGGAATCAAACAAATAGACTTGTGAGTCATAACTAGTAGTTTTTCATTTCCATAAAAGGCTCCACTGTAAACCAGCTTTTGGCGATATAGTAACAATTCAGAGAAGCTGCAAAGTTAAACTTAACTAGCAAGTCAAGCCATTAAGTGTAACCAACTGCATGCGATTGATACAGCAAGCTTTCTTAGCAGTTTCATATGATAAAATTCTTTATGTATGATGATATTCCATGCTTAAATGAACAAGAATTTGCTGACAATGCACAAAAGATAAATCCTTACCACGCCTTCATCTGGGTTTTCAAGATTAATATTTGGATGAACCCAACCAGTTCGTATTGCCTGAGAAGTCCAATTCTAACCGTCAGTCAACAGTTTCAGCCAGATAATTTTTGCAAGAGGCACGTTTAAAATTATAGTCAAGAAAGATTTACAGGATGAAATTTGTAATCATCAATCACCTTAAGAATAAATTCTGCAACATCTATGTACTATCAGATTAATTTGTCATTATCACAAAAAAACTATAACAAAAACATGTTACTGCAACATGCTCAAGTAATGTCCAATGAGTGTCTATCTTCACCATCCTTTCCATTGTCAAGGCAGATTACAATGAAATTCAAGAACAGAGATGATACAATTAGAACTTTAATCTAACTTCAATTACACTGTGCAGCACCAACAAACTGCAAGGAAGTATGTAGTAGCAGAAAATTGTCTTTGAATTATCTCAAAATAGGTAATCACTTATCCTAAAACAATCGCCATAGCTACTCTCGTAGCCAAAACAAAAAAGTATACCCACATTATTAAAAAAATTTAGATAAAGTTTGTCTCTTTTGCTTCTTCAGTCAACATCTATTTAAATAATTTAAGGTGACAAAGTTATTCTACTCCCAGTTCTTTTGTGTTCTTAACTTCAAGCTAGAGTAACTCACAGCAGCAACATTCACTGCAAAAAGCAACAATTTCAAACATGAAATAAATTAACCACTATGGAAATTGGAAAGCTCCCTCTGTGCATTGTTTCAAGGCTCCCACCAATGTTCCTTTGAAAATGTCTTCTATAGGCATGATTTTATTCTCTTAAAAGTCAGATTACATATACTTATATGAATATGATGCGACTTCCTTGTACAAGTATGCTGTCTTTTTCTTAACAATAAAAAAAAGTATGCTGTCTTTTCTTCCTTTTTAAATGCAAACAAGAAGTTGGTGAATTTGTTTTTATCATTTTAAAAATTAGATTACATCCTACAACTTCTATGGATGTCTTCTTTTAAAAGTTGGATTACATCCTTAAACAACTATGAATTTGGTACCACCTAGCTATGAACATCTATACTACTAACTTAGATAGAGGGCAGTAATGTTGTAAGGTGAAAAGTGTAGAAAAATGACAAGATCAGCTGGACTTCTACACCAAAGAAGTAATTGAAGCACGTGCTTTACTTAAGAGAGGAGTTGGTGAAGAATGTGTGTGTGTGTGGCGCGTGTGTGTATATATATATATATATAAATACACATTCTGCTAGAGAAGTATAAAGACAAACCATCATCATGCGGACAAAGGAACTAAAAGAATTAAGTGAAATATATGAAATGAAAACTGTGACAATCAAGTCCAAATCCATACTAAGTTTCTGAGTCAAATGAAAGAATACAGTTGTAGATATTTTGGTCAGGGATTAGCTTCTATGCTATAATTAGTAATTTTGAATTTCTGATCACTAACGTATTTATCCATTGATTAGGAATTAATATAAATTTTCTGTTAACATAAAAATACATCACCTTGCAAGAGATTTATTGGTTAGTGTTCCCTCAAAGTCATGGTCTTCAAGCACACACCTTCGCACCTTGATACTTGCATTATGTGAAACATTGCCATCATTGCACACAGTTTCAGGACTTAAGCATGTACCCACACTTTTTTTTATAGAACTAAATTGGTTATATACATTTTGTATAGCTCCTATTTCATTTGCATCCTACCTTATAACCACCTGTCCTGGAATTATTCAAAGATTTAAAAGGACATTCTTATTTCTGTTGGTAACGAGAGTTTGAAAGGCCATTGTATTGAATATGAAGCTTTTTTTTAACTTGACTCCAACTATCCATATTTTTGTTTTCTCCAGATCTCTTTTCCCAATTATTTGATGATAATACAGTTAGTTACCTAGATAATTTTAGATTACACCCAAAAATCTAGTGTAGTTTAACCTGTACACACACACACACACACTGAGTCCACAGAAGTATCATTACTGTCTAATACTTCCATGACATATTCATGGTTCGAATATGTAGCCGGGAAATATTTACAAAGTATACCTGAATTTCATGTCTCTTTCCTTAGTATAAACATCAGAGAAGACCTAACCAGGCCTAATGGAGTAACTTTTCTAGATAAAAAGAATTTCCTAATCCACCTGCATAAGTGCTTGCAAAATATCTGTATCGTGTTATCATTTGTAACATATGTAGACAACATTTCAGATGACAAATAATGTAGCACGGCCTATTTAACCTCGAGGCAAGGAATCATGGGTAACTTAATTTTTACTTTGATACTTTGTCTTCTGACGGAGGATAACATCAGATAAAATCTGTCCGACGTGAAAAGTGTCACAAACTACATCAGGGCGCAATATTCTAGGCAACAATATATATATAACAAGAGCTCAATTTCTTATACCCTCACCTTGATTAAGTTGGTCTATATACCACTATTAGCATTAAGGGCATCCTACTGTGGCTCTCCAGAGCGGACCCAGATGCCGCGGCTAGAAACTAGTTATTTTAGTAGCTTGCATTACCCATTCCATGCATTTGTACCTTCTAACTGGATGAACTTTGTACAAAGTGCAGATAGCCAGATACCCATATCCAAGGGTAGGAATTAATATCAAAGCAGTGCAGCTTTCAATATGATATTGCACATACATTGCCATGCACTTCATTTTTATGTATGCAGGTCCTACACAAATCATTGCTGATACTCTTGCCAGGTTTATGCTCAACAAATCAGATTGGCAGATCAGAAGTAAATCATAACCCTTCTGTAAGGCGATTCTTGAACTTGAAAGCAGATAGATTTTATAGGATGGCATCATCACTTAGGTTTATTTTTCCAGATTCCAAGGTAGTTGATGTTTCTATCCCTATGAGTTATTTATGTCTACTTGAGGTTACATTGACCAACAGTTCAACATCTTCAAGACCAGATGGTTAGGCCTTCACTAATTTTCCTCTCTGTAAAAAGTCAGACAGTCCCTTTACTTCCCCCCCTTCTTAAGGTCCCACAATGTGCCATCTCTACTAATTGGCATAAATATGCATTTTCACTGGCAGCTGATATTAACAACCATGTATATTTTCCTTTCTTTTTACTGTCTATTACATCAATAAGTGAACTCAAATTCAAAAGGAAAGCAATTCATGCTGCGAAATTGTAAAAAGTTGAAGCTTTCTCAGTAAAACAGCCTCAGTTTTGCTCTCTGTATTAGCAGCACAAGTTCAGTCTCAAGAAAAAAAAAACAAGTTCTAGCGCACACAAACAAGTGAGGAGCCAAACTAATCTGTTGCTTCTTCAATTCCCTCGAAAGAGCTGCTAAAAAATAGTATGAGATGCTAATGATGTTATCTAGTTCAATTAGATGCTTACATAAATAACAGAATGATTTGGTCTATTCAACAGTATGACACCAAGAATAATATCCAAATCACCCAACAGGGTACACAAGCTGAAATATCAGAATCTGCAGCCAGGAAATCTACTATGCAGGAAAATAGTTGGATGAAATGTTACACAAGAAACTAGAAAGCAACTGAACTACAGCTGCAGCAAACTTTGAGGGATTATGAGATAAAAGCACCTGAATAGTTGCCACAGCTTCAACAGCACCAGCAGCTCCAAGCAGGTGACCAATCATAGATTTTGTGGAGTTAACTCGCAACTGAAAACATAGAGCAGCGGCTGATTAAGTAGCTGAACCAAAAAACCTGAGAGGACTGGCATGGACAAAGTAGTTCAATCTAACCTCTGGATTCTGGCCAAAACAATGAACAAGAGCTTGATACTCCTTAAGATCTCCTGCTGGTGTGGATGTCGCATGCGCATTAATGTAGTTCACATCTTCCTTGGATACCCCTGACTGAGCTAATGCCTTCTCTACACATAGGATGACTCCAGTTCCTGCTAGTTTAAGGAATAGAAGAGTTCAAAGCTTTCCTTTTCTCTATTGTATATCTCAGTAAACATGAGATTGTGCATTCTTATTATGTTAAGCTAAATTCTGTTCTGAGTAAGCTACAAATTGTGCAAGTATATCTAGCTGATTTTGAAGTATCTTTCAACTACAATTATCAGAAAATTCTAGAATTTGAGGAACTAGGCTTGATGGGTACAACTGCATCTCCAACTTAGGCAGAACAGAAACAAGAAGCTAAGAAATAGTATATCATTGAAGTCACTACAACCAGGAAGAAGCAGTTTATTTCGAGATCTGCAGTTGACATGAGAAAAAAGAATAAAGTCAAGCATGGCAAGATAGGTGGGCCACACAGAGGAGTCCAGCAGAAGCTGTGTTACCCATGCATCCCATGAAAGGAAATTCTTATAAGATGTCAATAAAGGAGTTAATACCTTGTGGAACAAAATCTTGGTGACTATAGAAAAACATGCAAGTTATAAGTTAATAGGTAAGAGAAGAAACATATTTTTTTTTCAAAAGAAGCCAACGTATAATCAAAGGATCAAATCCTATATATGGTTAGGGACAGTACCTTTTATGAGATGGATGGATAGACAGATTCAAGAATATCTATTGCTATATTTGTTAGAAAAAGCAAGGCATCAGATATTTAAAGACTAAGAGAAGATGAAAACAAAAGAGGTTTAGGAGATGTATTACCCTAACCGTTTAGACACACAACTTTCCCATCAAAATTTAGACCCCTCCAGAGTATAAGATGTTAGAGTGATGGAATCATATTTTGTTGGTCTCTATGTCACAGCTAGTAGTTGGAGGGGTAAATTAAACTTAAAACGCTTCCGTTTCATCATGCAAAAAGTAAATCTTACATTTGATATGCCATCCTTAAGAAAAGCAAGGCAATCCTAGAGACAGAGAAGAAAAAAGGGAAAAGCAGTCGGACAGGTCCATCTAGAAATTAAGAAATTTCAATGTTCAGAAGTCTCTTTGATGTTGCCCGCCAAAACATACCTCTGTATCGTTCCAGTTTTACTGGATATCCCTGAAGGGACTGTCACCCGAAAACACACCTTTTTATTACAAAACATACCCTATGTAATCCCACAAGTGGGGTATGGACTATGGAGGTGGGACGATGGATGTTGACCTTACCCCTACCTTTGTGGGTTAGAGAGGTTGTTTCTCATAAACCCTCGCTCAAAAGGAATGTTATCGAAGCAGGATTGCAAGAAAAATATGACAACTAAATACCAAGATACAAACTAAATGAAGCAAAAAATAGTAATACACATAGAAGAATAAGAAACTACATAATTAACTATTAACCGTGAGAAGAGGCAAAGAGGAGGCTAGCCTCATATAGTACGACAACACTGAGCTACCTACCAACCTTCTACCCTAATCATCGACCTCCATAGCTTACTATCTAGGGTCATGCCCTCAGTAAAATAAAGTTGTGCCAAGTCTTGTCTAATCACCTCCCTCAGTTCTTTCTGAGCCTACTTCTGCCACTCCTAACTCCAACTACAGCCAACCTCTCACACCTCCTAATTGGCGCATCCGCACACTCCTTTTTTCACATGTCCGAACCATTCTAGTCTAGCTTCCTCATCTTGCCCATTAGAGAGGCCACTCTCACTTTGCCCGTATAACTGTGTTCCTAATTATCTCTCCTAGTATGCTATCCATCTGAGCATCCACATCTCCACTACCTTCATCGTATGGATGTGGGTGTTCTTGATTGGCCAGTACTCTGTCTGATACAATAATGTTGGTCTAACCACCACTTTGTAGAACTTACCTTTAAGCCTTGGTGACACATTCTTATCGCACAATACCCTGGAGGAGAGATTCCATATCACTCACCCCGCACCAATACAATGTGCGACATCATCACCAATATCCCCATCACCTTGGATTACGGACCCAAGATACTTGAAGTTTCCTCTCTTAGGTATTGCTTGTGCATCAATCTTCACTTCCACCTCCGCCTCATGAGTTATGTCACCGAACTTTGCACTCCAAGTACTCTAGTGCTTAACCTAAAACCTTTACACTCTAGGACTTGTCTCCAAACTTCCACCTATCTTAATTCCACCGTGTGTCTCATTAATCAATACCATGTCATCCGCGAATAACATACACAATGCCACCTCCTCTTGAATATGTCGTGTCGATTTTTATCCATCACTAAGGCAAATAGAAATGAGCTAAAGGTTGAACCCTGGTGCAACCCCATCACAACCGAGAAGTGTTCTTAGTCACCTCCACTATTCTAACCCGATCTTGGATCCATCATACATATCCTTAATTGCCCTAGGTCAATGAATACCATATGTAAGTCTCTCTTCATGTCCCTATACTGCTCCAGTAATCTCCTAACAATATGAATGACTTATGCTATTGATTGCCCCAACATTGATACAAATTGATTCTCGGAGATAGAAACCCTCATTCTCATCCTCACCTCAACCACCCTCTTCCAAATTTCATAGTTTCGCTTAGTAGCTTGATACCCCTATAGTTGTTGCAATTCTGAATAACACCCTTGTTTTTGTGCAATGCCACCATTGTACTCTACCTCCGTTAGTCTACATTTTAGTCGTCCTAAAAATAACATTAAAAAACCTAAGTAGTCACTCCATACCTGACTCTCTTGCGTTCTTTCAATGCATTCTTTCAAAAATCCACTGGATCTCATTTGTCACGATCGCTCTTCCCCTCCTCATCATATGAATAGCCCTCTTAACCTCCATGACTCTTGGAATGCTTTAACTCCCCCAACACGATTTCTCTGCCTTCTTCATTTAAGAGCTTGTGAAAATGTGTTTGCCATCTCCATCTAATGTGTGCTTCTTCTACCAACACTTCGTCATTCTCGTCCTTGATGCACTTCACTTGGTTCTGGTCACTGGCCCTCATCTCTCTTGCCTTGCAAGCCTATACATCTTTCTATCTCCACCTTTGCACTCGAGCTCTTCATACAAGTGCTCAAAAGTTGTTGTTTTAGCCATTGTGACCGCAACTTTGCTTCCTCTTTGTTGTCTTATACCTCTCCCTATTTATCTTTGTGTCCTCCTCGTTTAGACTTTCCACTAACGTCGTATAAACAACCTTCTTGGCTTCCACTTTTCCTTGGACCTCTCCATTCCACCACCAATCCTCTTTATGCCCACCTGGGTTACCCTTCGAAGTTCTAAACCCCTAACAACTCTCTAGATGTTTCCCTGATGCAGCCAGCTGTCTTAGTCCACGCACAATCTGCATCTCCGCTAATCCCCCAAACTCCTATAGCCACCAACTTCTCCCTAATCTCCTGAGCTTTGACCTCCGTTAGGCCTCCTCTTCTAATCATAGGCTAATCTTCCTCCCCATCTAATCATAGGCTAGTCTTATGCAGCCTCTTTTTCTTCCTCCCCTTGATATCCAAATCACTAACCACGAGCTTATGTTGGGCGGAAAATTTCTCACCCTTAATAACCTTGCAGGTTTGCATAAATCTCTATCACACTTTCTAAGGAGTACGTAATCTATCCGAGTCTTAGCCACTGCACTAGCGTAGGTCACCAGGTGCTCTTCTCTCCATTGGAAGCTCGAGTTAGCAATGACCAGCTCGAAAGCTTTCGCGTAATCTAAAAATGAAACTCCTTCATTTCTATCCCCAAAACTGAAACCTCCATGAACATCATCATATCCTCTTGAAGTGGTCCATATGTAACCATTAAAGTCTCCTCCTAACAATAGTTTCTCCATCCGGATACCTCTCATAACCTCATTCAACACCTTTTAGAAGCGTTTTTTGATCTCCTCGTCCAAACCCACAAATGGTACATATGCACTAATAATGTTAAAAGTGAGCCCTCCCAAAACTAGTTTAATGGCCATCATCCTATCAGTCATCCTCCTAACCTCTCCCACTTGCTCCCTGAGTTCTTCGTCTACTAAAATGCCTACTCCATTTCTACTACTCGAGCTTCCTGAGTACCACAACTTAAACCCGTCTACATCCCTAGCCTTGGTTCCTACCCATTTGGTTTCTTAGACTCAAGCTACATTGATCTTCCACTTTTTGAGAAATCTTCACGAACTCTATCTTATTAACCAATGAAAAGAACCCCAACAACCGAATAGTTTCACAAGAGTACTATACAATTTTTGGATGAAAATTCCGACATATCTATTTTATAGATTCGTGTACCCATATGGATACGGTAAGGATGTGCATAACCGTATAACTATCTGGTATGAGTAAATGCAATTGTTGCTAAGTTTTACTGAATATAAAGGTCCACAAAAAGAAGATATATATATATATATATATGAGATAATTACCTTTAGGATGAGGCTCTGTCATGTGATAAGCATCACAAGTAAAACTTCCACCTAGAAATTCAGCATAGATTGTTGCACCTCTTTGCTGCTCATGAAATTTAAAAAGAAAACTTAAAACAATTATATGACCCGGGATTGGCTTTTTATCTTTCATATTCTTTTTGAGGATCAACAAGTGGGTGAGCAAGAAAGCACTTATCGATTTTGAAGCATAAATCACCTTGGCATGCTCGAGTTCTTCCAGAAGCAGGACACCAGCTCCTTCACCCATGACGAATCCATCGCGATTCTGTCCAGGATTAAGATAAAAATAAGAAGGAAGCAATTCTTACTAAATATGCTACACACACGCACAACCAGAAAAAGTATGGGGTTGAAATTTTGTAGTGCTATTGCTTCATCTTACAAGTCATTTGAATATAGCAACTAACATAAGCACGTAAGATGTATGCAAAAACTTGAGAATATCACAAAAAGACACGATTCACTGTAAAGTGCATCCTATCGTCCATAGTGATTGGAATATCATATTTGCTCCAAAAGTACACAAAATATAAATATTCCACCAATATAAAACAGGTGTTTTCAATTCCTACAAAATATCTTGTATGTCTCTCTTCTACAAAGTCCACATGAGTGCCAATGGAGCTACAGGGTCATAAATTCTGAAGAAAATATGCCATACAAGTTCAATCTCACGGAATGGAAACTGCAATGTCGAGATATGCATAACTCACTCAGTAAACAAGAGAAAAATTCAAAGACGAATATTTCTAAGTTCCTATTAGTCCCAAACCCAAGAACTGCAACAGGAATAGCACAAGTACACTAGAATCACCACTCCATTCCACAAAAAATTGTGCTAACAATTAGACAGAAAGCAGAGGAACAAGAGCAAAAGATTTACAAGACATTACACTATCCCAAGGCCGAGAAGCTCTTGCAGGGTCGGTATTTCTCTGTGAAAGTGCTCTGCATGCAACAAATCCTCCCAATCCTACAAAAGAAATAAAAAACAAAATAACATAAAAGTTATATAAAACAACAGTTTTACAACCTTAGCTTGATAGGCTAAAATTCTGGTAAGAAAGAACAGGTACATACCAATTGGTATAATTGCTGCATCTGATCCACCGCACAGCATCAAGTCCTGCATTGTCATTGTGTAAAAAGAGAGAACTAAGCTACTAAGAATGTTAATTCTTGGAGTCATCTGTCTATCCATAAGGAACTCTATGAACAACAGTAAGACGATATTGAATCTCCGCTTCCTACAGCTTTCTATGACTTAAAGGCTCGAAACTTACAGCTTCACCTCTAATGATGTGGTTAGCAGCATTCAATATGCAGAAGTTGCTTGTTGCACATGCTGTTGAAATTGAATAATTTGGACCCATCCATCCCTGCAATTGAATTTGTAAGCAGGCACACAAAGCTGGGCGTTATTTAATCATACATCACAGCTAGTAACTGAAAACTTAAAACTTTGGCTAACCAGGTCCATGGCAAGCATGGCAGAACCCATGTTTGTAGTTGCAAATGGGACACAAAAAGGATTCATCTTCCTATAGGAAACCCTTAGAGCCTCTATTGCATCATTAAAAACCTGCTCAAGTAAAGCAAATCAGTTAGTGAGTAGTCACTTAGCTTGGTTCTGGCAAAGACTACTGGTCTGCTTAGGGATTCTCTCTAAGGAAATGCATGGGCAATCATGTACAAGCCTTTGCTCAATTATCTTTGAGATGTTGGAGACCAAATAGAGCTGATCCCAGAAGCACATAAATAACAAAATAAAATGGAAAAAGAAAGTTGGCATATTTGACCAGCAAATTTTTCATCAGATTTGTGATTAAAGAAAAAGAAAGTGGATCACCTTCATCCCACCCATAGCAGAGCCAATTAAAACTCCACATCTTCTTTTATCCAATTCATCCATCATGTCTTCAGTAATTCCACCATCTGAGAGTGCTTTCTTACCAGCCGTTAGCATGTAAAGCATGAACTTGTCCATTCTTTTAGAAAGTTTGGGTACAATCCAGCCATCAGTTGAGAAAGACTTGATCTCTCCAGCAATTCTCTGCGATGTGTACCTAAATATCAACATCTAAATAACTAAATTGTAGAAAACAGGCCCAAGAAGAAGACGTACTGTTGGATACTGTGAACAATCAAAAGTTTCTATTTCACTTATGCCACTGACACCTTCAAGCAAGTTTTCATACAACGTGTGGGGATCATGACCAACTGGTGTGGTCACACCCATCCCTGTCACAACAACTCGCCTTTCCTTGGTTGGAGGTTTCTTCTTTGGTGCGGCTTCCATGGCCGACTGGGAAGCAATTGCCATTACCTCCCCTGGTACAAGGAACGGCCAAATACATCAAAATCTATGTAGGAAAGTTTAACTTAAAGGAAAGCGTATTAGAAAATGATGTAGAATTTTACAACTTTGTAGTTCTGTAGCAGTACTCTAAAGAAAACACCAATCGTGTATACAGGACTTTTTGGTATGACGGATAATATTTTCCAAAAAAAATTCCTTGATCAAAACATTTTCTAACATTTGGTCATCACAAGGTAGCCATTTTCTACCCAAAAAAAGGGGAAAATGAATTCCTTTAGGTCCAACCAATAATTGCAACTCTTAAACTTGTTCCAACACACTGTTTTCAATCTCTAAATACTAAAAAATATCACACAACATTATGCACATATTTTATCCTCCACCTTGTATGATCATCATAACCACCTATTTTTCATACCCAACCAAATTTTAAAAAAGAACCAACAAATGGTTTCCAGTATGAGAAAATAATTAATGCTAGCCCAAAGAAATAACCAAGAAAACACAGTTGAAGTGTTGAGGCATGACCTCGAAAACCAAGAAAACAATTTTGCAGACATTAAGCAACAAACAAATTGCATGATCTATCACTCTTTTCACATGACACGCAATGCCAAAATGAACAAGTCTAGAATAATCAATAAACCCAATTCAATTTCACCAACCTGGGTCTGTTTAAAATGGAAGAAACAAACACAAGAACACACTCAGTAACTAGCTATAACAATCAACCATGCAACCTTGAGAATAAACACACTCCAAAATAACAAATGCATGAGTTTCCATCTCCAATTCTAACCAACCTTAATTTTAACGAAACGAATAAGAAAGCCCCGAAAAAAGCCATCAAGCATAAAGCTAGGATTTACCTGTTTGAGCAGAAGGAGCAATTTTTTTTCGGGGACGAGTAGTTACGGATCCGCTAAGTAGAAACAACGAATTGGAAGAGGAAAATCCAGTAATGGTACGGTTAGGTTGAGATAAGAAGGAAGAAGAGATTGGAAATGTAACACCATTATTGGATTTGGAGTTTATGAAAACCCCTTTGGTTGTTTTACTTGGAATAGCCCATTTGCATTTAGACTTATAAATCCCAAAAAAACCATGTAATTCATGCTCTTTTTCACCAGGAACTGACATGCATGACCCAATCACCCATGACGATACCGTCGATGACGCCATTTTCTTAAAATTCCGATCAAACTATACAACCCCTTTATATATATATATATAGCTTTCAATGCTGTACCAAACTCAAAAGATGAAAGAAGAGAAGAGAAAATGGTGAAAAATGCAGGGGCGGAGAGTTCAGTTCAGAACAACTTTAGAGCGAAGGAGGCGGGTGGATGGGGTGGGGGTAGGGGTGTTTATATTCGTGGGGTTGGTTAAATCTGGGAGAGATGAAGAAAGAAATATGATGTCGCTTTCCTGGATCTCTGCTCACTATTAAACCATATCAGAGCCAAGCTTTTATTTTTATATTTTTGTGGAATAATGTTTTTTAA
The DNA here is from genome assembly GCA_018342035.1 of Solanum appendiculatum. Lineage (NCBI taxonomy): Eukaryota > Viridiplantae > Streptophyta > Magnoliopsida > Solanales > Solanaceae > Solanum > Solanum appendiculatum. Next base: position 356,554 of record JAGDQO010001042.1, on the reverse strand, counting down.
TTATAATTCTTTAAAATAAACACAATATCTGAGTCCTTGTATTATAGACAGCTCCAGCCAAGTGTTCTCTCACTCTATAAATTCCAAATCTTAGCTCTTATCTGTGTCTCATGTGCCAACCACAATATGCAAACAAACTTAATACTCCTTAAACAATAAAATAATCTATCAGGAGATAAAATCAGCACTAGGACATGCAATTTCACGTTGATTTCATTTCAAGATATATAAATTTTTTAAAAAGCACGATTTAGAAATTTCATATCATGATTTGAGATTTTTCAAATACAAAAATTGATCTACAAGTTTGTATTTTATAAAAAAAAATCACATTTATATCTACTAATAGTTTATTTAATATGTAAAATAAAATTTATAATTCATATCATTACTTTTTAAATAATATATATCTCATATAATGATTATTCTCACCAACATAAAATTTATTATTACTTTAAATTAATTCCTAGTTTACCATTTATATTCAACAAATTCATTATTTTTTATCAAATATATTTACCAACTAAATTAACCAACAAATAGCTCAAAGTAACAATGTTGGTTCGTCTTCTCAGTCATATGAATGAGAAATGCAAGTTCAATGTGAAAAGATTGTCCGTACTATGTGGGTGGATTATATTAAAGACTAGTACACCATAACTTATGTTTTTAATTTTATTTTTTAGTTGAATTAAAGTTTGATCAATAAAAATTGTATTTTTTAAGAATATCTTTGTGATGGTGTATTATGTGATTTTATAAACTTTTGTTTATTTGATAAGATTGTATAAGGAATTGAGACAATTTTAATAGTTTTGCAACTGATGGATTTTTTTCTTTAATGAGAAAACATACAAAATAAAAAGTTCAAATTGCATGTCCAAACAAAACTTCATAAATCTTATAGCTAGCAATATTTTTAATTTCTATAAATCTTACCAAATAAGCAAAAGTTTATAGATACATGATGTTCATAAAATAAAAATAGTAGGCTATTAGCTAGCAATATTTTTAATTTCTATAAATCTTTTATTAGTAAGAAAATGCTCATATAATCATAGATACATGATGTTCATAAAATAAAAATAGTAGAAAAAGTAGAAGTGCAACACACATTTCTATATGATCATTTTGTTTACGATAAAATTGTTCGAATTTCTTCTAAAAATTTATGCAATAAATTGCAAAAACAATGTTAATTGTCTTTCTTTATAACAATTGAATCTAAAATTGAAAAGAGAGAATGTGTCACAATAGAAAGACAGATAGATAACATAGTTTGTGTTGTCTACAACCGAAAGTAATACTAAAATTTAGGAAATATGATTGGTAAAATATTAAAGTTCATATAGTTAGGAGTAAAAAATAGTAATTTTAGTATGATCTTATTACATTATCGATTTAACTGTTAACCAAAATGATAAAACTACACACCGAATCATTAATCTAATTAAAAAAAATTATAAAATAATTTAAAACCCGTCAACTCAATAACACAATATTAATAAATTAATAATATTTTTTCAATTTGCTTTATTGATTAAACCAATTTATGCATATGCTTTCTTTCTTAGTTATGCAAAAACTATTTTGATCCAAGAGGTTCAACTTATCTTTCTTGCCAAAAAAAGTTATACAACTACATAGATTTAAAAGAATTAGTTTTTGTACTATATATAAATTTTACATAGAATATCCCCAAAAGGAAAAAGATTCTAATGTAGTGATAATGAAATTTTCAACTTATCCTACCTTACAGTTCAAAAAGTTACGTCATTCTAATACATTTTTTGTAACCGCAAGAATTAAGATACGACACTCTCATATAATTTTTTTTAAAAAGTATTTATGTTGGAATTTTTTACTTTTGCTATTATATTAATATTTATATATCATCTTTTAAAGGGTGTACAAAATTCATTCTAAATAAGCTTTTTTTATTATTATAATTAACAAAAAAAATACAGTTCACAGTTAGATATGTTTAATTCAAAGAAAGTGCTCTCTATTAAAAAAATTAATATTTAAAATTATGAACAAATCAAAATAAACAGCAAAGTAATGCGGTTTATTTATGGGCGGCAGAGGCCATGTTGAATATTATTTATAACTATTTAGTAGAACAAAGGGGGATGAACAACGTGAATATCCTGCTGATGACTTGAGTATTTTTTAAAATTTCTTTTTGCGTGTGTCTTCAATTATTTTTTCCCTTTTTAAATATTTTTAGGGAGTAAACTAAACAGCACCCCATCTAATACTCCCTTCGTCCAACAATAATTGTTCACTATACTAAAAATAATTGTCCAACAATATTTGTTCAATCTAAAAAATCAAGAGATAATTTATCTTTTATATCTATTTTACCCTTGCTATTAAATATTATTTATTATCTAACACATTTTTCAAAATATTAAATTTAATAAAACCGAGTAATAGTCATACTACACTCCGTCCTAGTACGATGAGGGGCTATTAAATTCTTCAACCAATAACATCATAGCCGACGAAATAAATGAAAGTGGTGGTGCCAAAATCTTTTTAGCACTCTACACCCTTAACACATGTGACACGTGTCTTTTTTAATTATTATTATTAAGAAAATGAAGGTCTCATAGTTTATAAATTAGAAAATTTTATGAAAGGCTATACTCCTTTGTCCTATTTTACGTGAAATCCTTCTTTTTAGTTTGTCCCAAAAAATGTCATCTTCTAATAATAAAAATAGTTTAAATAAATATTTAAGAATTATTTTAGATTATCAATTTAAAATTTTTTTTTAAATTATTATGTCAAATCAAATAATATCACATAAAATGAGATAGACAAAGTAGTATGCAGTGATAATATAAGTATTACATAACCTTGCGATTTTATTTTTTTTAATTTGAGTTTTGAATTACTTGAATCTAAGATTCAAGTTTGAGTAAGGGCCTTTAATTGCACCGATAGTTAACTGAAGAGAGCAATTAATGGAACATCATAGCTAAACTGAGTAACTAACTAAAATTACGTTATCTATTTTATGGATATCTATAAATAAGGCATCTAATCATTTTAGTTTAACATTCCATTTTACTTTCAGTTTTGAATTAGAATCCTTTTTAGTGTTTGTGGATACAAGTGTTGAAATTGTGGATACGCCTGTTTGACATTGTTGCTAAAAATTGTTTATTTTTAGGAGCACTTTTTTAAAATAGCTTTTCAGAAAAGTGTTTTTGAAAAAAAAGCAATTTGTGTTAGGCTAATTCATTTGAAAAGTGTTTTTGATAATCAAATTATGTTTGACTAATTTTTAAAAAAAATATATTTTTGAGAGTCAAATTACGAAAAAGGGAAAGTATCCATCTACTTTTAATATTAAAATTATTTTATAGAGAGAAAATCTTTTAAATGTCTATTACAAAAATTCAATTAAAATTTTATTTTAATTAAATTAAAATGTACATTTTCAAATTTTTAATTAATATTATAAATAAATAAATAAATAAAATACTAATATAATATTAACATGATGATTTAAATATAATTAAAAATATCAAACAAAATAAATTTAAAAATCATTCCACACATTAAATCACTACATATGAAAAATAATATTGTTTTCTTATAAACCATTCTACATTATTATTTTTAATCTTGCAAAAATGTTGTTGTTACCTTTATTTCAAATTCTATGAAATAATATGTAAAATGATATATAAAATATAAAATAATAATATATAAACATAAAATAAAATAAAAAAATAATTTTATAAAATAAAAAATAAAATTCTTGAATGAAACTTAACCAAACTCATGAGATATGCTAATTAATTAATAAGGGATATATTTGTAAATATGTATATAGGGAAGAGATATTTTAGTCTTCCAAAAAATAATTTTCTGCTTATGCTTCTGCTTTTTTTAAGAAACATAAATTTTTAGGTTCTTCCCAGCAATAGAAAAATTGCTTCTACTTCCATTTAAAACTAGTTTTAAGAATTTGCCAAACTCTTGATTTTTCAAAAAAAATGTAATGCCAAACAAACTCTAAATCATGTCAACCATTTCAATTCATGCGACATTTTGAAAGCTGAAACGTAGAGGAAAATTATATCAATTACGTAATTGAGGGTATGTTATAAAAGATCATGCTTCTTACGTGGATCTAATTGTTGAAATTTACAAGCAACTGAAAATAGTTAGAAGTAGAAAAAATGTAGTAACAAAGTACAAAGTTGAAGGTAATGGTATGTACTCTGATGAAAGTTTGTAATGATATGAGTATGAGAGTGTATGCTGGATTGAAAAAACTGAATATGGACTTAATATGTATCATAATCATGCAAAAAGATTCGAGACACAATGACTTTGATTAAATAGCGACGAGTAAAATACCGACGGACCAACGATGAAGGTCGTAGTCAATTTCAATGTTTTTTAGTAGTGATTTTCCATGAATAATTAACAGTGTTGAAAGGCGAATCGAATTTTATAATTTCAAATTCAAAGCAGAAAGATGTACAAGCAGGTAAAAGATACAAAGATAAAAAAAACTTTACTTGCAATAATGGTGTAGTACACCACTGAATACTGATCGCATATTTTAATTCAGGATCGAAAGGTCTAGTAAAAAAAGGTTCATATGAAAAGGAATTTTCGTATTTTCAATTGTATCTTGTATTATGTATCTGAAAATATCGACAAGATATATATTTGTCATTGTTTCTTTGAGAAAATGGCCAAAAGCCCCCCCAACCTATAGCCGGATTCCCAACTACACACTCATACTTCACGGGGGTCCTATTACCCCTGAATTGTTTTAAAATGAAATAAGTAGCCCCTTAAAATGCCATAACCAGATATGTGTCTTGTGGTGAAACTCACGCGCTTCACACGTGTATTTCACCTGTTGATCCTTTTTTAAAAGACGTTTCTTCTCTTTCTTCTTCAACCTTTCTTCTTCATTCATTTTTTTACCCCTAATTATTTTGTGAGAACTTTGATTTGAAGAAAATATTGGGAGCTAAATTGGGGGTCTCTTTATTTTGTCTTCTCCGAAGGGATATGTCGCCGCCGCCGCCGGCATAGTCTGAGAATTTCGTTGCCACCACCATTTCCACCTATGTCTTTGTCATTTCTCCGCCTTCACCATTAGCTCCTCCACCTACTTAAAGAGCTCCCGCCATCTCTTTCAAAGAATAAAGCTCGAAAAAGAGAACATTCACACCACCACCAAGGCCACTATGAGTCTAATTTAAGACTACCACCAAAGGAAAAAAAGCTTAATTAGGTGAAGAGACTCTGGTTAATGTTTGTGGGTATTGCCACAGGAGGAATTAGGATCTATAAGTAAAAAATATGTTTTCTTTTTAGGGTTCAACTACATTTGAACCCAGATTGATTTTTCAAATTTGATTCAAATTATTTTTTGGTGATTGGAGATGAATGGAGATGGTGATTTTGAGTATTTTTTTCAATTTTTTTTTTTGCATGAGAGTTGTTAGAAATTTACAATAATGAATCTGGTGGAGATGGTAGTAGTGGCGAGGCGACTTTGAGATGATGAGGGTGGAGAGATTTGGCATATGCTATCATGGAGAAGAAATAAATTAAATTTTAAAAAATAATAATTAAAAATACATATATTTATGAAATAATATATTTAAAATAAAATTTTAATATTATTTTGGTTGCTCACTCTCTCAGAGAGAGTGAAATACACTCACCTTGCCAGGTAAGCATTTAGGGAGGTAATAATTTTAGTTTTATAAAATTCAGGGGGGTAATAGGACTCCCGTGAAGTATGAGTGTGTAGTTGGGAATCCGGCTATAGGTTGAGGGGGCTTTTGGCCATTTTCTCTTGTTTCTTTAGTGAAAGATCTATTTATGTAAATAAGTTATATCGTTGTATTACAATTTTAGTTTTGTTTTGTTTACTGTTAGAGTTTTTTCTTTTCTCGTATCTGGATATTTTTAAGTTACATAAATCACATAGTGTAAAGATGAAATTACTATCTATCTCTACTTTTTTTCTAATTACAATAATCCCTTAAAATTAACCCAATCCGGATACATTAATGAAAGCGCGGATACATTAATACAGATACATTATTAAAATAAGGGATTTCTCAATCCGGATACATTAGTGAAAGCGCGGATACATTAATACAGCAATCCGGATACATTAGTGAAAGCGTGGATACATTAATACAGATACATTATTAAAATAAGGAATTTCCCAATCCGGATACATTAGTGAAAGCGCGGATACATTATTAAAATAAGGGATTTTAGAGATTTTAAAAAGATATACAGAAATATGAAAAATAGTTTACTTAAAGTTGTGTAATTTAGTAATTTTTCCTATTTTTAAAACACGATTTGAATATATTGTATCATTGTATCATAATTTTTAAACATGATTTGTATATATTGTATATGTTGGATTTTAAAAGGTGTAAATGGAAAATAAAATATTTTTTCTGAAAAGACATCAAGAGAAAATGTGCAATTTGAATTACACCTTTTTACATCGAAGGATTGTGATTTTTTCTATGAGTTATGACTTTTTTGAAGGGTTGTGACTTTTCCGATAAGGCACAATAAGCACATGTTCATACGATCCTTTATTGGCAATAAAAAAAGGGGTTTTCTCTCAACTTTTAACAATGATTTTTCTAAGTTTTCTACTCTTCTTTTCTTAAAAACTCAAGTGTGATTTGCAGCCGTTGAGTGAGTTCAAAGTTCAGCGAAATTTGAGGTACCACTTTTTAGCTGAAGTAAATCGTCATATTTTGAAAGAATATATCCATAACCTCATGTACTTGAAGGAAATAATTTCTTTAAGGACAATATAAATTCAGTGGACTCAATTTTTCATTCTTTCATCTTGGTTTATTATTTTCTTTTTTTGAATAATGTTTACTACTCATATTTTATTGAATAAGATTTAAGCCAACTACCGTTATCATTATATCAATTATTATATTGTGTAATTACTATCCTAATATGTAATTGTATAGTTTCAATCACTAGGTGTCTTTCTAAACAGACTCTAAAAAAATACGATTTTATGTTAGGCTCGAAACTAATATATATATAATTTGAACACAGAAATATTAATTAATAACTCAAGGTGTGTTGTATACTAAATCTTTTTAAAAAAAGGTATACCAAACTAGCTCAACTTGTCATAAGTCATAGTGAGGTGAGAAAGGAAAAAATGAAACCCATTACTCTAATCAAAGAAGGGATCTCACATATTAGTTGATTGAATCATGATAGTGTAGGGGATTGAAATAAAGGCTTAATGAACTTTTCTAGTTTGTTTAAAAATATTGAAATGGTGCAATATTTAAAACTTTACTTAAAATATATTGTATACAAGCGGTAATAATAGTGTAGGAGAAATTCTGTAAAAATAGCTCGACATCAAAATAATTCAACAACATAAATAAAATTTATTTCATGCATATATTATTCATGGACTCGATTGTATACTACTCACTTCTATATCTAAATTAAAGAACTTATGCACGATCAACCAAACGAGCATTAGAGTGAACAAGCGAATACCTTAAATCCGTAACTTTCCTAACAATATTTCTACCAAAGTTTTATCCATTTTTTGGGATCAATTATTGGACAGACAAAGTTTCAACCACAATATTTTTCCATATTTATGAGGAGTAGAAATGGGATATTGAAGAGTCATGAATAGGAATTATGTGAGAAATAAATTGAATTAAATGTAAATCTTGGGTGCCTCTATTAATTAAATACAACAACCAACCCTTTAACGAAACATTTAATATAGTCAAAAGGAATTAAACCATGCACCAGAAATTATGAAAATGTATGTCAAAGAAATCATTTTGCAGCAAAAAGATGGATATGAGTATTCACCCTTTGTCCATGAATAGAAATAATAAGTTGCATTGAATCCATCCATAAAGGATGGGGAATGCTCGGAACCTGTCATTGTCCATCAATATTACTTTCTTCGTTCACTTTTATTTTTTCACTATTTTAAAATTGTATTTTTATTTTTAATATATTAAATAAGATTAAAAAGAAAATTTTACCCTAAAGTAGACAAGTAAACTCGAATGGAGGGAGTAATTCTTTGGTTTCACATGTTAACTACCTAACTGTAGCTACTACACCTCTCCTCTTATAAATGTGAACTCAACTATTATTAAATATTACATACTTTTTTTTTCATTCATTTTTATTTATTTATTATATTAAAATTAAAGGTTTATTTTTATTTGTTTAATTTAAAAAATCATAATTTATCACTTAGTTCTTATTTATTTATGTTATTAATTATAGACATTTCTCCACTGCAATTCTCAAAACATTAAATTTTTAACTCCTTCTATTCAACTTTTATTTATCCACTATTTTAAAATAGATTTTCATTTTTTACTTGTCACTTTTAACATATTAAAAATAATAATATTTTTTATGTTTTATCTTTAGCATTAATTATTTATTTTCCAAATCATTTTTCAAAATATAATACTAAAACATAATCAATAGAGATAGTGTGGTAAAATAAGCTTGTCAATCATTACTCCTTTTGTTCAATAATAGTTGTCCACTATTGACTTGACATACTTTAAGAAACAATAAAAATAGGGGTAATATTACTATATTACCTTTTGAATATATTAAATTTAATGCTTTAGAAAATGTATTAGATATTGAATTGTATTTAATACTAAGGGTAAAACAGACAGAAAAAGATAGATTATCTCTTGGTTTTTCAATCTGGACAAGTATTGTTGAACAATTATTTTTAGTATAGTGCACAAGTAAAGATGGACGGAGGAAGTATATCTTAATGGGTGTATTAAGTCTAAATGTGACCAATAAAAGTAAACAAAGGAAGTGTATTTATAAAGTGATATACTAAATTTACTCTTTTATTTTTTACTTCTTAAGGAGTGTGTCAAGTCAAACATGAACTTAAATAACGATGGATGGAGGGAGTATTACTCCATCCGTCCAAAAATACTTGCCACAATTTTCTTTACAATAGTCAAACTACATGAATTTGATCAACATTTAAAAGATAAATACAGTTTCCCACCATATTCATATGAGAAAAAAAATACAATTTATAATATTTTTATTATATAATTTTTAAATATCTAAATTTTGTTATGAAACTATATAAAACTAGAAAAAGAATAAAATAGGAAGAAAGAAAACTTCTTATTCCTTTTGAAGATATTTACGATTCATATATCTGATTTACAATGAAGAGCACCCCCTATATTTATAGGGGAAAATTGACTTGGTTTAACCATACCCTAAAAGGACTCCACATAATAGACATTCACTATAACACAAATATGTTTATAACACTCCCTCTTGAATGTCTATTTGATAGATTATATGCCTCGTTAAAACCTTTCTAGATAAAATCCAATGGGAAAAAAATTCAAGTGATGGAAAAAGAGTACACATATCTAATAATACGCATTATAGATGCCTCATTAAAAACCTTACAAGGAAAACCCAATGGGACAAAACCTTGTGAGGGAAAAAGAGTACATCACGTATTAACTCCCCCTAATGTGAACATCAATCCAAAGACTTCAATCTTCGCATTCCAAGCTTGTGCACCATCTTCTCGAAAGTTGTAGTTGGTAGAGACTTGATGAATAAATAAGCCATATCATTACTTGGACAAACCTGTTGCATGTTGATATCACCATTCTTGGGAGCTCATGTGTTTAGAAAAACTTTGACGAAATGTGCTTCCTTCTATCTCCTTTTATGAATCATCCTTCATGATCAAAGAATTCTGCAAGTTCCTTACTTCAACTTCTTTAAGCAAATAATCTATTGCCTTTTGAAAATTCTTCAAGAGTTTCAATTCAAGTCATCAACTTGTATAACAATACAAAAGATTCTTGATTGTTTTAATCTATATATGAGGATTATAAACAAGTTTTTGAAAAACTTGTATATGCTTTAGATTTTGAATCCATCGGATATTTTCATATCAATTTTGTCAAGTGACAACATTCAATATTAAATGTATGACATCTTCTAGTGTCTAGATTGCAAGTCAAATAAGCTTTAGGCTTACCAAGATGCATCATTCCACTTTTCACTTTTTACTTGATAATTATTTCTACGCCAGCATGCTTTAATATACGTAGAATTCATATCCTCATAATCTTTTACAATATTGTGCTATATTGTATCAAAGATATCGTCAACGAAATATAACTTTGTATTGGTTCACAATACGACATAACTTATTGAGATCTTATGACTTCATTATTTTCAGGTAGCAACCCCTCTCATGAGGTTTCATGAAGAGGTATGTCATAGGCTCTTTAAGAGCACATTGCCTCCTTATTATGATCATTTTGATTCTTTTTATCCTTTCCCTTTTCCAAGGATTATTTTATTTAGAACCGATTAGTCTATCATGCTTTATGCATGTCGTAGACTCTATCCTTTAGGACATTCAATAGGAGCATTTGCAACTCTTGATTGCTTCTTATATCCCCCTTATGTTAGTTAAACTAACATGCATCTCAATCTATTTAGGATAATCCATCTTTGTGCATCATAGTATATTCATTAATCATATACCGCACATCAAAATTATTAGATGATAAATATTTGGTCCCTGACCATAAACCAATTAAGAGAAAATTTGATCATAATTTATTGGTCTGATGCATACAATTACTTTTGTATGCAATATATTATATTTCAGACCATGAAGATTTGTTTTCATAAGCAATGATTGACTATTTATTTGAGGCATTTAATGTCACATCAGCTTGGATACTTATCAATATTATCAAGATGAATTGTCTTGATTACATATTCTGAAAATTGTGCTCTTAACTCAATTATCTTGCACACACAATTTTGTGAATGTCAAACTGCAGGTTGACTACAAACGCACATGTGATTATCTTATAGATGCATCTCTTTATCATATCACATGGCAGGTGATGGGCCCATATTCACCTTTTATACTTTCAGAACTTAGGGATTTAGTCCCAACATTAGTTGATCCAATCATTATCATTAGAACACGCAACAAAAAGAATTCTAGAAGAATCTTTTGGTTCTTCAGTGTATGTCTAATAAGTAAACTCCAAGTTTACATGTGCCTTTTGCTTTTAGTAAATTTCTGGTTTACTATCATATAAACGAAATTTAGATTTACTACTCCGAGAGTATTTTTTAGATTTATTTCTTCTCAATCACTCTACCTCTTTTAAAGGTGAGTCGTGATCCCATCACGATTAAGTGCACGTCCATATTGATAAGATTTATTTTGCACTATCACATTCACTTTAGTATTGAGTTTTTCAATCCAAATTGATAGACAATAATCATTTATCAAGATTAATAGAATTAATCTGATTATCAGAAAATTATGCCAGTAATCATATTATTTGTGCCAACAATTTTTGCAAATACTAAGTTGCGAGATGACAATAGGCACATATAAGACCGTCTAAAAGGAGCATCTATTAGGACCATGAAGTATCTAAACAACCCACTAGGTAGGTGAATAGGTCCACAAACTCATGTATACGTTTCAAGAACGTAGGGGACTCAATCTCAACTGTCGTTGATGATGGTCTCACAATTAACTTGCCTTGATAACATGTCGTACAAGAAAATTCACCATTTAAAAGAATCTTTAGGTTTTTTTTTAATGGATGTCCATTTTAGTTTTCTATAATTCGTCTCATCATTATAGACTCATGATGTCCCAGACGATCATGCCAAAGTACGAAAGCATTGGAATTAGTAAATTTCTTATTTACTATAGAATGTGCCTCAATTGCACAACCAAGGTCTCAACCTTTTTCACGCCTAGCATGATGGTCTTATACCGCATTCATTTCATAGAATGGATCTATATTTTTAGCATTTATCAAAAGTTCTCAATCTTCATGAAGGGAACACACTCATCTGAGCATATCATTTTATTATAGTTTAGTACCTCATTCCACATTTATGTGCATTATTCAATCACTTGTCTTCTTTCAGACATATTATGCACTGCTACCACATTCACTTTAGGGAATGGAGCAATTTCAATGGAATAAGTTTCATCCCCCAAGTAGGATTCTTAACCATACCCTAAAAGGACTCCACATAATAGACATTCATTATAACACAAATATGTTTATAACAAATTTAAATTTTAATAGATTAAATTACTTAAATCTAATTTAGCTCAAAAAATTTATCAAACTAATTTTAAAAATGTAAAACACGATAACTATTTTGAAACAAAACATTATAAAATCCCTTGAATTTAAATTCCATTAATGTACAAATACAAAAAAATATCCTATGCACGCCTCTCTAGGATATTTGTTGTATTTGCACATTAATGAAATGAAATGGTGGGAATAATTAATATTCAGGTTTTCCAAAGGCAAAACATAAATAAGCCTACTTTTCTACCTTATCATTTATTCCCTCATATTATTTTTATTCGTTCATTTTAAATTTTGTAAATTTTCTAAGAAATAATAACATAAGATATTTGTATTAATTGACATATTTTAAAAATAATTTGAGAAACAAATAATTAATATTGAGGATAAAATAGAAAAAATAATTATATATTTTTTTATAAATTAAAAGAGGCAAGTAAAAGTGAAAATCTTTTTCTGAATAAGTAAAAATGAATGAAAAAAATAAACTATTTTTACCGTTCCAAAATAAATGTCACCTTACCAAAAACAACGTCTATTAAGAAATTAATGAATATGATGTGTAATTTATTAAATTATCTTTATTTAATAAATATCTTTTTAAAAATTAAATTTTATCAAGTAGATGAAGTTTAAGAATACAACTATGCTAGTTTTGTTTTAAAACTTTAAAGTGACACAATATTTTAAAACAAATTTCTTTTATTAACTTGACATTTATTTTAAGACGGAGGGAGTATTAATTTAGGAGCCCATCCTAGGTCATTGGGACACTTCACACAAGAAAAATTAATGACACAGTTCCCATTCAAGGAGTATAATTAATTCGATGTGTCTGATTATTTTAGCTTTCCATCATTTTTATTATTTCTTTCGTTTCAAATTATCAATCGTTTTTCATTAAAATAGTTTTTAAAATTATTTATTATTTTAAAATTTTAAAATAAAATTAATATTTTTTCATTTTATTCTTAATTTAATTTTCTTGAAAACTATAGTCCTTGATTATGAGGCATTATTACTTATTGAAGTTGTTAATATAATTTATTCCTAGGTGTCTAATTTAGATTGTTTACTCATTACTGTTGATATACTGATAATGTGATTTTTACAATTGTATACTCATTAATAGAGAGATGACACATAAATTGAGTAAATATTATTTAACAGAGGGGTTATAACTTATACATAAATAAGATTAAAATAAACAAAATCCCTCCTAATTAATATTTCTTAAGGTATATGTAAAGTAAAAAAAAAGAAAATGACAGATACTTTGAGACGAATGGAATAATCAAAGTTAGGAATAATAACGTGTTAAGATTTGTCCTGATTTATTTCTCTTAAAGGAAAGGACAAAATATTTATCGTAATTATTTTTTACTTAGGAAAACTAATCCTTTTTCGTTTTCTTTTTATAAAAACGCAATCACCTGTGGTGCTTTTACTTGATATTTTAAAAGTAAAAATTAAAGATTAATTGTGGCGCTGACATGTGGTGCTTTCACCTCTCCTATATATATAGAGATCTGGATTTGTAATTGTTAGCTTCCACAACCTTTGTTATTTTGATCACAATATAATATTGGAGGTTTAGTTGAATTGTTTGAGAAGTATGTTTACCAAAACAAACATGACCAATAAATGTAGAAAAGTGAGAGTAGGTTGTCCAAACTAGAGACTTTATGGAGAACATAACTAATTATAGCTAACTTGTGGTCACGAAATAGAAATGCTGGCAGAACCTCCATGATAATAATAATTGATGAAAGAATCAATTGATTTGTTTGTCAACTGACTTAAACTACTGAGAATTGAAACATATATTGAGATGCCCATAGTATCTAATTCATCATCTATTTTAAGACTAGTCTTTGCCATAATAACCTTAGGGGGAGTTAGTTTGGTTTGACCTATAAGAGAAAACAATTTTCAATAAAAGTTACAATCTCATTTTTGTTTTCAATATAGATAACGACAATACTTGCATAAGCAATGTACTAAATCAATATATTGTCTTATATTATATCGAATATAATGTAGATATCAGTACGCATATTAGGAATTAGATCACCTAAATGACTAACAATACCCTTTAAGCCATTGGAGGACTAGCTTATTTCATTAGTCTCTCTCTCTCTTTTTGTTGGGGGGGGGGGGGGGGCTAGCAAACGATAAAATATTATAGATTATGGCATGTTTGGTAAGTTTCCTGCAAAATAAGTGATTTTCTTATTTATTTTCTGATGTTTAGTTAGTAAGAAGAAATATTGTTCGAAGAGAATTTAGGTATAATCTGGGCAAATCTTATGACACCGGATCCGGAACTCCACCCTTTAACACAAACCTGCACCTCTATTCCGATTCAAGACACAACCTCAACCTTGACTCAGACTCAATACTTGAAACTTGATCCGACCTTGCCTTAAAAATTGATACTCGACCCGACTTAGGCCTAACCCTAACACAAAATCCAATAACCGACCCCAGCCACAACCATAGATCCGATGCTAACTCAAGACCTAACCCCAACCCTGATCCTGAATTGAGAACAAAGACCCAACCTCGAGCCAAGACTCGACCTTGACCCCGAGATAGAGTTTGGGTTGGGAGTTGGGTTCAGGATATGGAGTAAGGTCTTAGGTTCAGATTGGAAATCATATTCTGATTAAGGTTAGGATCGGGGATGGAAGTTTGAGTTTCGAGTTAGGTCACAAGTTGGGGTCGATTTGGGTCAAGAATTGAGTCCTACACCGGGAGTCAAGTCTTAAATTGGGTTGAAAGTCAGATCCTAGGTTGGGATTGGGTCAGGTCTCGAGTCGAGGTCATGAGTTTAGATCTCGGGTGGGGGGTAGAGAGCCAGGAGTTGGGTCCCCAATTAGGGTAAAAAATCGAGTGTCGAGTTGGGTCATGGGTAGCTCAATAATATATGTGCTCTAAAGAGAAACTTCAATGAGAGACCTTTATATATATATATATATATATATATATATACATATATATAATTTATTTATTTTTTTAAAAAAAATCTATTTTTCTAGCTTTTTGAGATGCAAAGTTATGAATAATTGTTTTATAATCAATTTCTCCTAATAATGTTTTTTCAATTGATAATATACCTAATTCATTTATTACTAATGAAATAAGAAAATACTAAAACCACAATACAAATATTTTTTTGTAGAATTAGAGCTTAAGTGAATTACATTTTTATCATCAAATATTTTTTTAAATTAAAAGGCTAATTTATTAAGAAAAAAATCCATATATTATAATGCTAATACATGATTATTTAATATAATTCGAATAAATATATTTAAGGACTTTCTTTTTCTCTTGTTTTTATTAAATGATAAATTTACTGTTTGATAAATCTTTATTTTATTCAAGTAAAAGAAAAAACGAAACAAAAAGTGATGAAACTAAAAATAGGAGGAAAAAGAGATTAGTATTTCTATTTCATTTCTTTTTTGATATTTAATCTTTTCATTGTCCTTATTTTTATTTTATTTTTCATCATCATCTAAATAAATCTTTTCCTCTTATTTTTCATCATCATCTAAATAAACCTCTATAGCTAATTTTCGTGTATATCTTCTATTATTCTTTTGGTAGTTCTTTAAAAGTAGAAGAAATGAAGAAATTTAAAGAAAATGTAAATGGTTCTTCACCATAAGAAACACTTAAGAAGTGTGTATTTCAATATTTAATATGCATTATCTAAATTTAAAAAGTTTTATAAAGAGAACACATGAAAAAGTAAGCAAAAACGAAAAAAAACAACAACACATTTTTGTTAAGACCTTAATCATAAAAAGATAGATGAAAAAAATAATTACATAATCAATGCACATATTTTTGAACTTTTGTCCGGCTCCCTTTCTATCAACATCCAAGTGCCTTCTTCGTGGAGTTAATCTAAAACATAAATGTGATACTACAACAATAATATAGAACATCACTACTACAAATATGGAATAAAAACAATAATCTTGTGTGGGAGTCTTATGAAAACAAAAAAATATGAATTTATATAACAAAATTAAAGGAATACCATAAGGCATATTAAGTTTTGACATTAAATAATTGAGGGTTATGAATATGAAAATTTAAAGAAAATAAGTTAATGATATTATTAAAAGTAGAAGTTCAATAGGTATAAGTTATTGGGGTGAAAATTTTAAAATAAATAAAAGAAAGAAAAACTAAAACAATGAAGACAAAAAAACTCATGAACTATTCAACATTTTGGGTGTTTAAGTTTATTAGGAAAGCGAGCAAATCAACTTTTTTTTTTTTGTATTACTCCATTGTGTTTAACAAAATTGAAGGAGGAAAAAAATACCAAAAAAAAAGAGACAAATAAAATATCTTGAAAGATTGAATGTAGTAAATATTGAGACTTTTAATTTTTTTGTAATAATGAATAATAATGAGTGGAAGTAAATTTTGAGATATTTAAGTATAACAATGAATAGAGGAGTAGTAATTGATATATTTATTTTTTGTACAATAATAAGTAAGTAGAAAAATATCAAAAATTATAAAAAAAAATTTTAAAAAAAGATAAATAGAATATTTGGCCAAAGAGAGGTGCCCCTTCACTTTTCTAACATCTGGTTTTTTTAAATATATATATATATATATATATATATATATATATATATATATATATAGAGAGAGAGAGAGAGAGAGAGAGAGAGAGAGAGAGAGAGAGAGAGAGATTTAGGGACAACAATATCCAATAGCTAAGAGAAATGTACCATAGACAATATAATACCTTTCAATTATGGCAAACTTTTAGAATATTAATTAGAAATTGATAAACAGATATACACAAAAACAAAAATGTGTATCTTTTCATCTTCATTCGCATAATAATAAGAAAAAGAAGAGCAAAGTTAATTGAGTAAAATTTGCTAATTGAGCTTTCTAATATTTTGGTTAGTAGAGTTCCATAATTTATTTTTTGCTAAATAAAAAAAGAGAATCATATATATGATCAAATATATTTGTTCAAACCAAAAAAATAAAATAAAAAAGAATAGAATAATATTAATTGAAATCAAAACAATACATTAATGAATATTTAAAATACTGAAAATATTGAAACTTTATACTAATATGACCATCTCTCTTGATGAATCTTTCAACATAATTAAGCTTCCTTCTTCATTTTGATGAATTTTGTACTAAACTAATATGAACATCTCTTTGCAATGAATCTTTGAAGAATATATTTTTGATATTCTTCAAAGTGAAGGACATATCGTGACATTATTTTTTCTATGATTTCTTATGAAAAAGATGAAGAATAAAAATTAAAAAAAGAGAAAAAAACTATACTAATAGAAAAAAAAATGAGAAAATGAAAATGAATATTCAATATCTCCATAGATGATTGTTATTTATAGTTTGGATAATCCATAAGAATAATTAGAAAAGAGTTGAAAATACATGTTATTTATGTAGAGAATACAAATAGGTGGAAGTTTTTTGTAACTCATTAGATATAATTAGAATAGTAAATATGATTAAATTTTTTATTTAATAAACAAAATATTTTATGAAAAAATTGAAGAAAAAAATCTCAATAATAGGAGAAAAAAATAAATATGAATAAAGACCATAGAGAGGTGTCACATCACCTTATCTATGTTTCTCCTTTATATTATATACAGATGTCTTGTCTTTAATGTCTATCCAGAAAGAGTGGAGGAGAGCATTGGTAATCTGAGAATGATTTCTTATGGGAAGAAAAAAAAATTAGTTGGAGACACAAGGACAATTATAAAAGCCAATGTGTATATGCAAATTGAAAGTGACAATCACTAAATTTAAAAAGGATGGATGTTGTCACATGCGTCGGTTGAACCAAATTTTAACTTGGAACTCAGTTAATAAATGAATAAGTTAATGGTTATTCATGTTCAGATAAGCTAAATAATGTGTTATGGACCTATTCGCTCAATTTTTATCAAATTTTAATTTTCTTATAATATGTTTAACTACTGAACAAAATTAATTAAAAAAAAATTTCCTTTATTATAGCGGTATAGTATACCTTATTAATTTTTAAAAAGTGTTTTAGTAGAAGATTTTACACTCTTAACTACCCTGCGGCCAGCTCGAGCTTATTGCCTAAATGGGCCATGTTTTTCCACTTTTACCCAAATTGGCCCATATTGTATATAATTTGAAAGACATGTCATTTCTCATATTTTCTTCTTCAACCCAACTGTCTCATGATTGTTACTTTGTTTGTAAACTCGATTTGTTTTTGTGTTAAAATTCTCAAGAGTACCAATATGGTACGATTTGGGTGATGAAAATCATGTATTAACTCACCATTGTTGAACAAGCTCGAAGAAGTGAGTTTTAATTTCAAACTTGATTTTTATAAGAATTTTTAGTGTTATTTAGGTTTGTTAAAAAATAGTCTAAGGAGGTTGTCGAGAAATTTGAAGTCATTTGGTAGAGATTTGGACTGATTTTGAACAAGAATTGCAATTGAAAATCGCAAAAAAAAAAAAAAAAAATTCATCCTGACAGCAAGCGATGTGTTATACACTTTTGTACATTGTTACACATTTTATACAAGATATATACATTTTTAGTATACATATTATATAATAATGTATAAATTTTTTTTAAAAAAAAAAGGTTGAATATGCAGGTGATAACTGAAAAATATGACTATGTGAGTGCAAAGTGTGTGTTGGGATGTACGATTTTCAAAATCCCCCTTTTTATATTCTGGCAAGGTATCTCGTGAGTCAATTTGAGCAATATATTTAGCCTTTGAACTATTAAAATGCTCCACAATTATTATCCACATTTTATTGCTATTGTTACCTTTCACCAGGAAGTAACTTGAGCAACTCCTGACAACAGTTTCTCTCTGATAGGAAAATGTTCTTGCATCTTAATGATACTTTGAAAGAGGAGAGCTAATATTGCTGCCTACAGAAAAATATTTGACCAGAAGAAGAAGCTGGAGATGCAACATCAAACTCCTTACATTGCAAAAATATAGCCCAAAACACAACTTGACATACAATAATATACATTCGATATATAATAATATACAAAACTTTCATATATATTATTTTACAAAAATATTTTAAAACTTGACATACAATAATACTCCATTCGTCCCATTTTATATACCAATATATAATGGAAAATTTACTAAAGTACACACCTTTAAGTATATTATTTTCTATTTGTCCCTATATCTTTTAAAAATAATTAAAATCTCTTATTTTAATAATGTATCCGTATTAATGTATCCGTGCTTTCATTAATGTATCCGGATTGGGTTAATTTTTATTTTAATAATGTATCCGTATTAATGTATTAATGTATATGTGCTTGTATTAATGTATCCGCGCTTTCATTAATGTATCCGGATTGAATTAATTTTTATTTTAATAATGTATCCGTATTAATGTATTAATATATTCGCGCTTTCATTAATGTATCCGGATTGAGTTAATTTTAAGGGATTATTGTAATTAGAAATAAAGTAGGGATAGATAGTAATTTCATCTTTACACTATGTGATTTATGTAACTTGCCCATATATATATAATATTATATGAAATTATAAGAGGTATTTATTTATACAACCATATACAATAATATACAACTTATACATTATTATACAAAATAGAATTTCGTCAAACTTTGCTAGTTAATTTATCTCAAACGGCAAAATAAAATCTTCTCAAAAATTTATGGAATGGTAGATCAGGCACTAATATTGTGTTGTTTCTAGTTCTATACTCGTTGACTCTTTTTGTTGCACTATACAAGAAATAGTTAAATATGAGAAAATAAGAAAAAATTAAAGAAGTTTATTATTTATTTTTTAGAGCGAGTTTGATCATTTAAGGTTGTCATAAGTGAGCCATTTCAGTATCATTCAAATATAAACACACTTAAACTATTTCCTTTTTTTGAGTTTCATACTTAAACTATTTAGAGTGTGAGTTTCATATCTAAACTATCACTTATTAGTTTGAAAAACACACATCAATGATGTGTATAATACACTCTCTTTTATTTGCAAAACCTTGCCACATGGCATTCCATTTGGATAAAATATTTCACCTTGATAAAAATTAAATAAACTATTAATATTAATTAAAAACTAAAGACTAAAGTATTACTATCCCAATTTTTTTAATTAAAATAATTATTTTTTAAAATTTTATTTAAAATATCTTCCCCCCCTCCCCCCACACTCCACCATCTCCTCCCCCCCTCCCCGACAATCCCCCCGTCTTTTTATAAAATATTTTTAAAAAATTCAAACCTCACCCCCTCCCCCATTACTTCCTAAAACAAAAAATTAAAAATTCTACCCCACCCCATCTAACCCTCAGCTCCTAATTTATTTATTTTACATTTTTCTCGTTTTGTGTTAGATGTGTATATATATTTTTAGGAAAATATTTTTTTCTACTTACGTACCGAATATAACATAAATAAAAATTTATTTTAAAAAAAGTCTTGTGGCAAGTAAAAAAATACTTTTCTAAAAAAAATAATATATCTACTAAAAAACGAGAAATTTTTTTTGAAAGCGGATGGTTATGTGGGGTGGGGTAGAATTTTCTTTTTAAAAAACATTAAAATAATATCTAAATTATTATTTGAAGGGATTGGGGGGGGGAGAGGAGATGAAGTGAGAATATTTTTTTAAAAAAAACTAAAAAAATGGTGGTGGTGGTGGGGAGTACGGTGAGAGAAAGTGGTGGAGTGGGGGTAAGAAAAATATTTTACATTTTATTTTATAAATTTTTTTGCGGGGGAATAGTAATACTTTAATCTTTAGCTTTGATTAATACTAATAATTTATTTAATTTTTGTCAAGATAGAATGTTTTGTCCATGTGGGGTGTAATATGACAATTTTTTTAAATAAAAGAGAGAGTGTATTACACATACCATGATAAGAGTGTAATAAAAGAGAGAGGTATATTTGTCAAACTAATAAGTAATCGTTTATGTATGAAACTCACACTCTTAATAGTTTAGATATGAAACTTAAAAAATGAGATAATTTAAGTATGTTTTTGACCCTTTATCTCTCTCTATATAAAAGCCAAGTTTGTGGATAATCAAGGGCAAATCTATCTAGTAAAAGTAATCCAGCTTAAGAGCAATTGTACTTCATGGATAAGGAGAACTGAATTTTCGGAAAAATCACTCAAATTTCAACAAATTTTTGTGACCACGTATTTATCCACACATTGAAAGAGTAAAACAAATCACGTAGACTTAAGAGGGTGCACTATTTGGATTAAATCGAAAAACTAAACCAATTTAAATTGAATTCTATTTTGGATTAGTTTTTTAATTTTGTTTTGGATTAATAATTTATTTAGTTTGGTTTGATTTCGGAATTAGAAAAATAAAAACCGAAAAACCAAAAAATTGAATTTTATATATATATATATATAAAATGTTGATTATGTTTCTAATTATTACATAACCAAATAATCAAACCGAAATAAAACAAACTGAAAAGAGAAAAATCAAACTGAACAAAATTTATTTTGGTTCAATTTGAATTACACTTCTTCAAAACTAAAAACTCAAAAATTCAAACCTAACGATACAGAATCAAACCAAAAAATCGAATGAACATCTCTATGCAGACTTCTAAAAATGTAGGGCCCATTATTGTCTTCAAAAGTTATCACAGTAGTTTTTTTTTCTTACTTTTTTAATAGTTATACCATTCAAAAATCATACATTTTTCCTTTTCTTAAAGTAGTGTGATATTCAATCTGCTCAATTGCTGTATTTTGTTATTCCTTCGCTTAGATTCATAAAATATTTTCTATTCATCATATTTACAAAAAAAAAATAATTTAATATAAAAAACTTTTATTTTCAATTTAAATTATAACTAATTATTTTTTTAACCTTTATTCATGCTAATATATATAAACTAAATAATTGAAGGTCCGTATATAGGTCCAATATAATTAATTACAATAATTTAACTTTTTTTTTAAATATATAGTTATTTGAATTTAAATCTGAGTTTGTATTGGTATATTTTTTTTTATTTGATTTTTGACAAATGAATATGAACTAATGGGCCTTGCAGTGTGCGATTCGATTTTAGTCGGGGCTCCAATGTGGGCTCCGAACATTCGGTGGGAACCAAAAAAAAACAATAAGAAAAATTAACTATATAAGAGGAGAATTGGAGAAATAATGCGCGTGAGGGAGAGAGAAAACGATACTAATTTTAGGACATTACTATTTTTATTGTGCTTTGATCTTGTTATTGTGCTATTTCAAATTTATGTAATGAAATATATTTAAATAAATTTTGAAAAATATTACAAAGTACTCTGTGTTAGAGGAAGGGGTAAATGGAAGGTGGAGAGTGGAGAGTGGAGAGTGGAGAGTGGAGAGTGGAGGAGTGGGAAGAGAAAAGAAAGAGTTATAAACGATGGACTCATAGAATATATTTTTATCTATTAGAAAAATCTCTCACACAACTATGACATGGTACGTCTTAATCATCATAAAAATTTTCCTCACGAATATATACAAAATAATTTTCTACCCTTTTTAAGCTTATAATTTTGTAATTGTAAATCACAAAGAGAAATATAGGTAAGTCTAAAATCTCTTGACTTTATTATTTAGTATAAAATATAAAGTAAAGTCAGTTTTTTAGCATGTTATAAATAATGATATTATTCATTTTCACTTTTATCAAATAGATTATTATGTCTATTGGTTAAATACATGTAAGACGACTTTATTCATAAGGTTTTTATTTTGTACCCAATTCTAGAAATTTTGTTAATATAATTAATATTTGTCGTGTAAAACAATTTTTTTTGAAGAATTTCAAATGCAACGTGAATAAAATATCGTTTAAATTAATTATTCGACATATTTATTTGACATGATGTTAATAAATATTAGACATCATCTTCTGTTTTGCCGAAAATATTAGTAACTATTTTAAAAAATAATAATAATTGAATGCATACACAACCTAATTCCATTTAAAATTGAGGAACTTTCACATATAGCCACTCAAAATATTTTAATTATGCTCCATAGCTATAGTTTGCTAATTACGATTCGTAGCTACATGTTATAGTAGGAGAGTGGCGAGCGATATTGGGAGAGAGAGGAGAGAGGTGAGCGAGAGAGGACAAAGAGTGGAGAGGGACGAACTGTATATGTATATCTGCCAAATAATTGTATATATGTAACTAATATGCATATGCATTTATATATCTGGCGAGCGAGAGTGAGAGAGGGAGGAGAGAGGCAAGCGAGATTGGGAGAGAGAGGAGAGAAGCGAGCGAGAGAGGGCAGAGAGTGGAGAGAGCGAACTGTATATGTATATCTGTCGAATTGTATATGTATATCTGTCAAATAATTGTATATATGTAACTAATATACATATGTATTTGTATATCTGGTGAGCGAGAGTAAGAGAGGGAGGAGATAGGTGAGCGAGATTGGGATAGGGAGGAGAGAGGCGAGAGAGGGCAGAGAGTGGAGAGAGGCTAATTGTATTTATATATTTGTCATATAATTGTATATATATACATATGTATAATTTGTATTTGTATATGTATAAGTGACGTAATTACAATTAAAAGTAAGCAGCGAGCCGTAATTAATTCAAACTATAGCTATGTTAGCTAATTAACTAATATATGTTTGGAAAGCCATCTGGTAATTGAAATTGGTGTCATTACTAGGATAGTAATTACCAACTTTGTAACTAGTAATTACGTTGACCTATTTGTTTGCCATAGTGTAATTACACTGTAATTACACATTTCTTGTTTGGATACACAATTGCAATCATTAAGATTATATTAAATTTTAAAAATAAAAGTTAATTATTTAAAATTTATATTAGACAAATAAGAAACTTTATAAATGATATTGACTAAATATTTAAGATATAGAGTGTCTTTTGAAAATATATTAATTAATAAACATATGTTCTTAACTAATATTATAAAAAAATAATTGATTTATATTTTTCAAAGTAGTATATTTCAATTGAATTAATCATAAAAACTAAAAGTACAAGATTTCTATGAACATGATGAAATGCACGTTTGGCAAAAAAATGAATATTATAAATAAAATGTCATAAATTATTAAAATATTTGACAAAAAGATAATTTATCAAGTATAACTAAAAAATAAATGACTTGCAATGTGAAGTCTCAAGTCAATACTACTAAAACAAATGAAACTGAAAATATAACATAAGTTCTAAATTCAAAACAAATTAGTCTTATGTCAAATTTCAAGATAACATACATAAATACGATTTAAAAGAAAAAAAAATATAAGTCTATAACTTTAGTCAACATTGAATTCTACTTTAATTTAAAAATTAGAATACTATCAAAATCATGCCAATAAAAAAAATAAGCATGACATAAAAAATAGATAATACGAAAAATTGCTTGGAATCACATGAAGTAAAAGGTTAAGAATGAGAAGGAAATGAAATATAAAAAATAAAAAATAAACTTAGAAATTTTTAGAATAATAAAAATAAAAAAAGAATTTAAAATAATAGAAATAAATAATAAATTAAAACGAAGAAATAATAATGGAAATAAAAGATGAAATTAAAAAGTAATCATCTTGTAATTACACCATGTAATTAGTAGCAATTCATAGCCCCTTCCTGTGAATTGGAGAGTGTAATTACCCCCTACTAATTACACCCAATTACCTGCTGACCAAGTAATTACCTGACCAACCCAATAGGTCACACAAAGTAATTACACTCAATTATACCAAATCCAATTACCAGGTGACTTTCCAAAGAGGCCCTTAGTAAAAGTGTTAGTAATAGATTAATGTGAATCAAAATAAATAAAACAAATAATAACTCAAAAATAAAATATGTCTTATATACACGGAAGACCTTAAAAATCGAAGATAATTTTTTTATCGATCAATTTTAACATATAATGTATATAATTTTAAATTAAAATTTTCATCTTTTATAATGGAAAGACCTCAAAAATCGATAAAGATTTTTTCATTGCCCAATTTTACTTGTGTAATTTATAATCAATGCAACAAAATGTATAAAGGATAAACCCCAATAAGAAAAAATTATTAAATAAAATAAATAACTGTCCAAAGGAACAATGGCAAACGGTAATAAACAAACCAAATGGGGACAAAAAGGGGAAAGCAGGGTCATGGAAAAGGGCATCCATTATTGGAGAAGTCAAACGGGAAAGCAGCGTCATGGAAAAAGGGCATCCATGGAGAAGTTAAAAATTATTAGAGTTCTTGAGTTCGAGTGTATGGAGTGTCTTTGTTAGAAAATATTTGATGTGAATTTAAATTTAATCAAATTTTAATATATCGAACCTCGACTGAAAATCAAAACAAAAAGATCAAGTGTTATCAAAAGAAATATATGAGCAGCCACCAATCAACCAAATTAATATAAAAAACAATAGCACAAAAAATAAGGGAAATTGAAACAACTAACAACTGCAGCTATGGCACAACAGAGTAAATATATTGTTAGGATAGTTATAATATAAAGGGAAAGTTTCCACATTGACGGGAGAAGCCATCTTTTAAGTCTATTTAATTAAATTTAAAGATTTATTTTGAATAAATTGTTTATTAAAATTTGAATCTAATATTTAAATTTTAAATTAAATAGAATTTTTGTCTTTTCAGAAAGAGAGAACACACAAAGTTTTGTCTGTTCAGAAAAAGGAGCAACAAATTTTTTTGTCTATTTAGAAAGCGTGCAAATAAAGGTTGTGTCTGTTCAAAAAATAACTGACTCTTTCATAAAGTCATTTGTTAATGAAAAACACTATTATTATGAAAAGTCATCTGTTCATGAAAGAACATGACTGCTATGAAAAATTATCTCTTAAGTTGTATAAATAGAAAGTATTACCAGAAGTAGCATATTCAATTATATATATGTTTCAGGTTTTGTTATATCCTAACAGAGAATTATTTATAAACTCTTAAAGAATATACGGACAATAACTTTTAAAAGATAGTAATCTTTTACGGCTCAAAGCTAAAAATTTCTCTGTTATTTTTCTTCTAACATATATGCCATCGGATTTGACTCCAAACAAGATACCAACAATATAATTAACAAGACAAAATAAAAATAAAAACAGGAGAGATTGAGAAAAGGACTGTACAGGACAGTGGTGGTGCGTTGTAGCTCAGAGCTAAGGGAGAAGCGGTTGGTTTGGAGTTGTTGAGTTCGAGATCTGGTGGATTTATGGGCTAGTTTTTGGTGGTGTAATGGTGTTGGGGTGGCTGGGTATGAAGGAAGAAGAACAACAATTGCGTTGGATGGGGTGGTTTGTCGAATTTCGGGACAAAAATAAAGTAATAATCAAAATTAACGGATAAAATTCTTAATATTTTCATAAATAAGAATAGTTATTGATAAATGTATTAAAATTATAAATAATGTATTTTGAACTATTTAACGAATAAAATATTTAAAAATATTAACTTTAAAAAATACTAAGCCAAAAGTGAGTTTCTAACACATGGTGAGACACATCATGAATTTAAATGTTAAAGTGTTCTACTTTAATTTTATCTTTATTTTATTCTTATTCGCTCCAAAAAAAACCCATTTATAAACATCTCACCAACTACCTACTAGAAACTACAATTTTGAATTGTGAAGTTGTTTAAAAATAAATCATGGGCAAACTTTCTTCCCCTTTATTCCTCCTTGTTCTCCTTTCAATCCTTACCTATGGAAACTGTCATGAATTTTCCAGAAAATTATCCAAGAAAACAATGGGTCTAAAGAGAGAAAAACTTAGCCACCTTCACTTCTACTTCCACGACATAGTCAGTGGAAAAAACCCAACCTCCATAAAAATAGCAGAAGCCGCCATAACCAACCGATCAGCCACCGGATTCGGGTTAACGGCAATGATGGACGACCCATTAACAGTTGGACCAGAACCAACCTCCAAACTTGTTGGAAGAGCACAAGGGATCTATGCAGCAGCTTCAATTAATGATATTAGTTTATTGATGGTTTTCAACTTCATTTTTGTTGAAGGAAAATATAATGGGAGTAGCTTAAGCGTTTTGGGACGGAACTCGGTGACGTCCGTTGTTCGGGAGATGCCTATCGTCGGTGGAAGTGGTGTTTTCAGGTTTGCTCGTGGTTACGTTCAGGCTAAGACTCATACTTTCGATTTCAACACTGGTGATGCTGTTGTGGAATACAATGTCTATGTCTTCCATTATTGATTTTTGCTTTCTTGTTTGCCTCTTTTTAGGGATGTACTTTTGTCTTTTGTGTTGGCGTGGGCCTTTTATCATGGAATATTGAAAAGAAATAACTTTGTTTGGTCCATTTGTATTTTGGCATGTAGATTTAAGACTTTTGGTATGATTCTTATAAAGAGGCATGTCCCACTTTGAAAGTAGGAAAATGAAGGTTCTATGTTACTTTATTTCCTTTAAGAAAAACGAAGTTGAATAGTTTTTCCTATAAAACTAATATTTTTTCAGTCGGAGAAAGCGTTCCCTATTAATTTTTTTTATATCTAGCTATGAAACAAAATGTATCTATAGCTATGAATCATACCTATCATTATCTCCATATCACTATAACAAAATGTATTTATAGTTATAAAATTTAAGATATGAATGTAAAAATTGTAGCAATTAACTCATAATAGCCACAAAAATTTGAATTCAATAGCTATCTACAAAATCGTAAAAAAGAAATTAGCCATAAAAATCTAATTGACAAACCTAATTTCTCATATTTGCTACAATTATTAATAACCATGACAACAGTTGGCTAAACAACTACAATTTTGTTGTTAGAATAAACTTTTGTAGGTGATCATAAGTTTTTGTCACGTTATAAAAATTATTATAGCAATAGTAACCTTTTAATTGCATAAACTATTTGACATAAAATATTGTAGATAAATAAATATTTTTGCTTCAAGTTATAAAAAATTATGGCAATAGTTAAATAATATAGTCACGTCTTTTTTGCTATAATAAAATTTTGTAACTAATTATTTTTTTTTGCTATGAGTAATTTATAATAGTATAGTAATATTTTGCTATAAATTATTTGTAACAAAATATTGTAATAAAATAAATCATTTTGCCTTGAGTTATAAAATAAATGTGGCAATAGTTAAATGATATAACCATAGATTTTTTGCCACAGTAAAATTTTGTATTTAATTAATAATTTTTATCACGTGTTTAAATTTGTTGTAGCAACTGTAACTTTTTAGCCATAAAAGGGTTATTTTTAAAAAAATATTGTAGCTAAATAAATATTAATGCGCCGAGTACTAAAAAATTAAGACAATAGTGGTCTTAGTAGCTATAATTATTTATTATAACGAAATGACATAGCCAATAATATATTATTGAGATAAATTTCGTAGATGATGATTGATTTTTACCATGAAGTGAAAAGTGATGTAACAATAATAATCTAGTGTATTAAAGGTGTCAATTGTTTGATCCGATTCAATTTTTATAGGCTTACTTGTAAATTTCAAATATAATTTTAATAAAGAAGTGGTTATATCTTGTTAATTTTGATTAACTAATTTTATCGAACTTAATGTCACGACCCAAATTCACATGTCGTGATGGCACCTATGTTCCCAACCGATAGGTAAGCCAACCCACTAGTTTTACCTTTTTAACTAAGTAAATAAGGTGAAAAGTCAACAATGAGTAGAATATTTCCAACCATAGTCTTCATAAATACGAAAAGCGGAAAACAAAATACCACCCAAGAATTTGTGTCATAAGTACAAGAGCTTCTAAAATACGGTGCAAGTCTGAAACTGAAATGACAAGCCTAACTTAAGAAAGATCCTGTCTGAATACAAAAGCAACAGAATAAATAATAAAATAGAGGGAGGTGTGGGCCACGGAACAGCCAAGCAGCTCACCACAACTCCAAGATACTCCAAGTTCGGACTAAAAAATCTTCACGAGATGTGCTCGTATTCGGAATTGGATCTGCACCACAAAAAGGTACAACAAGTGTAGTATGAGTACGAAACCACGTGTACCCAGCATATCTCATAGACCGACAACGAAGAAGTAGTGACGGGAGTTCATATAAGAAAATCCTCTTTTTGTTTACAAGTCTACACTATACACATCAGTCAAGTTCCATCAAATAGGGATAGTTAAATATCACGCAATGTCCAATCACCAATAAGACACATAATCAGCAAAAAAATGAGGATGTAATGAGATGCAATGCAATGCAACACCATGAATGATATGTCTCAGATGCCAAGTACTCTCTCAACCGTATATACATGATACTCCTCGAAAATACATCGAGAGTTCATGACCCATGGGGGACTCGCGAGGTCCATATACCGACACGGACGATCTCCACGTGTCTGTGCGGACGATCTCAACGCACTATCATAAAATAACAATCCCCAGCACGGACGATCTCCGCGTGCCCAACTTAAAATCATAACATCTCACAATCCACAGCACGGACGATCTCCACGTGCCCAACTTATACTCAATCTCATGTCAACGCATGTATACAATATTATTTCAATAAAAGGGAATAATGCAGCGTCTCAATAAATCAAATGTCGACATGACATACAATCACCTCAATTATTACAATTACACAGGTTCAATAAGGAAACACAATACACCCAAGAAGTCAAGTCAACAATACATCAGCTAATGCCCACATGCTTTGGCATTCTCAAATTACAATTCACATTCTATAGTAATAAACTTTCCCTTTATAACCCCGGTACTCGTACCAATGCCGGTCACACCATTGGTACGAGACCCCCATCTTTCGCCCTTACCCATTGTCTATTCCGTTTTTAATCTTTAATTAGGAAAATGTCCTTCAACGAAGTCTGAAAGTCTTAACATACCTTGCAAGCTGAACACGTGCCACGAACCCTCAAGATTTTGCCTTTCCCTTTTGTAAAGCTTCAGAATGTTCCGAATCTATCAAATATGTAATATCCATAAGTAAGCGAGTACGTAGACGCTCATATTACTGTAGGTCTAGCCTACACACAACAACTCACCCAAACCTATAATTAAGTTCCTAAATCTTGATGCCAACTAATATGTCAAGTCTTATATTCCTAAATTATAAACCTAGAGTTAAGTCTCAATTTCCTCCAAATATCATAAATCTAATAGTATTTATATAATACAATACAACTAATATTTAATTACCTATCTCAACATATCAAAACTAAATTTATAATATGATAAATAATTAATATTAATTGAAATTGAAGCCACTGGTTTCGTAACCAGTGGCGTCCATGAACCACTGCAAGTCAAACCTCCCTTTTACATTTAAAATCCAATTTATCACCTATCATGACTACTAATGATTGGCCCTCATAACAATTAATCCCTTATTAAAACTCAACCTTCCAACAAAACTTATATATTTTTTTCAATCTAAAACTTTCACCAACAGTACCCTATCACGTTCTCTATTTTTTTTTTTCACCCACTATCACAATACTAACTATGCATATAACAATCAACATGTGCATATAAGAGAAATAATTTGGATATAAAATTTGCTTACCTACGGTATTTGTTCCTCTTTTTTTTTCCTTGTACCAGCAGCATGCCCTCGTATGAATTGGGTGTGGAGGCAGCAATTATTTCATATAGTAATATAATAATATTAAGCCCTATTAATTTGTTTTAACATATGGGTCAAGTGGCATAAGGTATTATGGAGTTGGCCCATTAACTATCAACTGAAAATTAATTATTTAACAAATACCTGTCAACTAAATAACCGTAGTTAAACGAATAAATACAAAATTTTACGGAAAGAGTCAAAATAGTTCTAGTGCTCAAAACGACCTAGCGAGTCGTTACACTTAAACATAACTTCATGGGTCTCATTAAAATTTCATCTTGATCAAGTGCTTTCAGAATTATTATTTAACTTAAACTTGTTTCAGAATTTTTGTAAATTATTAGACTAGTAATTATGATGAATTTTTTAATTAATAAGCAAATTATCTATCTATCTATACTACCTTAAAAACACGAACTCCCAAACTTGAATGTTAAATTACTATAACACCCCCAACTAAAAACACTTAATTTAGTTTATTCATTTATTTATTTAATTATATTATATTAAAAGTAGATACCTTCTTACATTGAAGGATATTGACTTTTTTGATGAGTTGTGACTTTTCCAAAGGATTGTGACTTTTATGATGGGTTGTGATTTTTCCGAAGAGTTGTGACTTCTCCTATGAGTTGTGACTTTTTTGAAGGGTTGTGACTTTTCTAAAGGGTTGTGGCTTTTCCGATGAGTTGTGACTTTTCAAAGGGTTGTGATTTTTTCGATGAATTGTGACTCTTTTAAAGGGTTGTAGATTTTCTGATAAGGCACAATTAGCACCTATTCATACTACCATTTGTTAGCTATAAATAAAGGGGTTTCCTCTCATTTTTACACTACAATTTTTTTAATCTTTCTACTATTCTTCTTCTTAAAAAATCTCAAGTGTGATTTGCAACAGTTGAATAAGTTCGGAATTCAACGAAAATTGAGGTACCACACAAGGAAGAGTTGGAGAACAAATTGTAGCAAATTATTCATCAATTCGAACTCATATTTTTCTCCTACGATTTTCATCACATACATACTTCAATATTTTTTATATCATTTTAGAACATTAATACTAATTAGCATGAGATGCACGTGCAACGCACGTGCTTGAGAACTAGTTTAATGAAAAGAATGAAGAAAAAAAGTGAGAAAAAAATAAATAGAAATGGAGGTGGGAGGTGCCACATCACCTTATCTATGTTTCTCATATATATATATTTCATTATCTAAATATAATGTTTGATTTGATTGTTACTTAAATTTATTGTATTGTTTAAATCCATTTTTAGATAGCGATGAAAAGTTCCATCTTGTGTAACGATTGATTTGGTGTGATCGAGTCGTCACCTTAATATTTTCTTCTCAATTTGTCTTTACTTATTATTTATTTTATCTTCTACCTTTCATACTAGATCTACCCCGCCCTACTTTTCTTCTAAGTTTATCATTCAAATTGTTGATATATGATATTATGTTATGACAGATACCAATACAATTTATCTAAATGTTGTATTCATTAAAACAATACAATACGATATAATAATGCAGCACAACCCTTCTACCACATTAATATTTAATTCACGAGTGACCATCTAAGATATTATCTCGAAGTTTTTTTTGCCAAAGTCTATACACCTATTAATACTCTTATAGACTCTTTCTTCTTCTTTTTTTTGTCTAAGAATTTAATTGATAAAATAACTATTTCTTACTTGATTACTATTAGATTAAATAGTGTTTGTTATACCTCATTTAAATATGTCAAAATAGTGTACAACATATTGGTGATTGCTAAATGAAATAACTAACTTAAGGAGTCGCCACCTAATTATTTAGGGTGAATTATGACACCTAAAATTGATTAAAGTTAAACTCCATTTTAAGGTCTTACTAAACATGAGATTCTAGGTAAGAATTTAATTAATCCTAAAGAGAATGAGTTAGGCATCCTTTAAGATCCATTAAAAATGATTAACCAGTCGAACTTAATTAATTAATGAGGCTAAATGTCATGGCTAAACCGAGCTAACTATACTGTTGAAATCAAAGAAAAGACTTGCAAGTGATAAAGTAAACTTTTTTTTTTAGATTCAAAAATCACAACTTTAGTTACTCTCTTTCCTAAGCTTCGGCGTATGTTAGTATAACCAACGCCGCCGAGTCCAGCTATGACCAGAGGCCGGGGAAGAGGACAGGGATGGGTTGGGGTTGATCGCAAGCCCTTAGACCTGATATTGGTAGCTTAGGGGGGGTACAAAAGTCTGGGAAGGCAGTGATAAATGCTACTGAAACCCCCTATCAAATGTGGAGCTGGTACAAGCAGTAGCAGGTGGAACTTCGAGTGGTTCGCAGCTACGTCCTAGTGATTTGGGGAAGACGGTAAGCTCCTCTGGGGTGGTGAGAGCTCTCAATTTGACCTTAGTGCCATCTCCTGCATCGCTTGAAGCCCAGAATGAGGGGAAAGTTACTCCGAGATAGGGGAGAACCTTAGACTAGGGGGACAATTTGTCAGCTGATGAACCTGTCCAGCCATGGGCAAATCTATCTGCTGGCAGTCGCAGTGCTTCAAATGGTATGTCTTTAGATTATATACCCCATGATGTTGTCAATGGAACAGTAACTGTTCAATTAGAAAAACTGAGTATGAATGAGAAATTGAGAAATGGAATCGTGCTTCGATTGTGTATATCGTGGGTGATATCCTTGGGTATAATTATATGCCGCGCTTTATAGCTCACATGTGGTCTTCTGTCGCTACTCCGGAGGTTTTCTATCACGAAAAAGATTATTATGTGGTGAAGTTTCAATCCAAGGATGACATGAATGAAATATTATTTGCTGGCCCTTATTCTATTAATAACAGACCCTTGATTTTGAAACCTTGGACACCAGATTTTGAAATGGATGCTGCTTTCTTAAATGAGATCCCTTTGTGGGTTAAATTCCCCAATCTTCCGATGAGTTGTTGGAGCGGTAACTCCTTAAGCAGGATTGGTAGTGCTATAGGCATTCCACTTTATGCTGATGAGTGTACCACGAAACAATCTAGGATCTCCTTTGCCCACATGCTTATTCAAACCAATGTGACCAAGCCTCTTCCAAATTGGATTATTGTGTGTGCTCTTGATGGCATAAGTTTCCATCAACCCGTCACTTATGATTGGAAACCTGAGTTTTGTCAAAAGTGCCAAAAGGTGGGTCATAGTTGCCAGGTTCAGGAGACTGAGCAACATTTTGAACAACCTAGAAGGAGGAGGAGGGCTAGACGAGCTCATAAGCCCCAAGATCCTCCTCAACCAGCTCATAATCAGAATAGGTTTTTTCAAATATGAAAGTCCAAGAATAGAGAACCTGTAGACCGATATGTGGACCCAATTGAGGAAGCTGCTACTACTATTCAGGGAACTAAACCTCTTCCTACCGAAGAGGCGAGTAGCTCCAATAATCAACAAGCTGTTGAGACAGGCCAATCTAATGAGCACCCTATGCCTAGTTCCATTAGTGGTAATAATACCTCCAGCCTTCATAGCCCTCTTATGACTTGTCAAATTGAGTTTCCTGTGTTGGGTATTGCTCGTATCCGACAAACTAGTGTTTCATTGAGTTTATGACCACAAAGACCCATGGGCTATTCCTCTGTTCAGGGGAAGCCAAACACTCATTCTTTATGATTTGGTTGGTGTGGAATATCAGGGGATCGACAAACGGTATAAGCAAAAGGTGCTAAAGTCTTATATTCACAAGAAGCATGCTAAACTAGTTGGCCTCCTGGAGACAAGAGTTAAAGAGTTAAAGATGCAAGGTGTGTTAAAACATATTGCTCCTAAATGGGCTATTCATTGCAATTATCAGCCCAAAATGGAAGGATATGGTTGATGTGGGATCCTGATATCTATGATATACAACTAATACAAACGGCAGAACAATATATTCATGCTAAGGTGCTTCAGAGAGGTAAAAGCTTTGAATGCATGTTTACTCTAGTATATGGTTCAATACTGTAATCCAAAGGAAATCTTTTTGGACTGCTCTAACAAGATTAGCCCAAAATAGTTCTCTCTCTTGGCTGGTTACTGGAGATTTCAATTCTGTGTTAAAACCCCAGGATAGATTTCTCGGGAATCCTATCACCATTGCTGACACTCAAGATTTTACTGATTGCCTTCATAGTCTTCTGCTTAATGAACTACCTTGGAAAGGTGAATATTACACTTGGACTAATAGGCAAGCTGGGGTGGCTAGAATTTGTAGTCGACTGGATAGAGCTTTTGGGAACAGTTTGTGGATGCTCAACTGGGGTCATTTGTGCACTGAATATGACCTCCCAGCTATTTCTGATCACTCCCATATGTTGTTCAATATTAAGGAATCCAGCTGGTCCCCTAAAATACCTTTTCGCTTCTTTAATATTTGGACTGATCATGCTGAGTTTATGCCTTTAGTAAAGACTGTCTGGAGGCAACGACAAACATGTGATGCTATGAGCTCTATTTGGAAGAAATTAAAGACCCCTCCTCAAGCCTCTCCTTAAGAAACTGAATATGGAGGAGTTTAAATTCATAAGTCAGAATATTGTAAGGGCTAGAAATGAACTGAGAATTGTACCGGAGGCTATGTAGGACCAGTTTTCTGATCAACTCCAGGAGTAGGAACAACATCTCTTATTATTACTGGAAAAGTGGTCATTAATTGAAGAAAGTGTTATGAGACAAAAGTCAAGAATCAAATGGATGCAATTAGGGGACTCTAATACTAACTATTTTTCTGCAGTGATAAAGGAAAGAAGCCATAGAAAATCTATTCAAGAGCTCACTGCTATGGATGGAAACAAAATTAGTGACCCTCAAGCTATCAGGGAAGAGATTACTCTCTTCTACAGAGGGCTAATGGGGTCTGATGCAACATCTCTTCCTGCTGTCAACAGAGTAATTATGCACAAAGGCTCTCAACTAAATCATGAACATAACCTGATGTTATGTCAGGAAGTTACAGATAAGGAAATTCATGATGGATTATGGGCTACTGGAGAGGATAAAGCTCGCGGGGTTGATGGATTTTATGCATGCTTCTATAAGAAAGCTTGGCCTCACATTAAGGAAGAGTTACTAGAAGCAATAAAAGATTTTTTAAACACTAGCTAGATTTATAAAGCTATCAATTATACATCCATTACATTGGTTCCAAAAGTTCCAAATCCTACCAGTGTTAAGGAATTTAGACCAATTGCTTGCTGCACTGTCATATATAAGATCATTGCTAAGATCTTGGCTTCTAGATTACAAGAAGTTATGCCTACTATTATTTGTGACACTCAGACTGGTTTTGTCCCAAGAAGAAAGATCGCAGACAACATCATCTTAGCTCATGAGTTGGTTAAGGAATATACCAGAAAGCATATTTCTCCTAGGTGTATGATCAAAGTTGACTTACAAAAAGCATTTGACTCTGTGGAGTGGGGATATTTGGAACAAGTCATGGAAGGGATTGGTTTTCCTCACAAGTTCATTCTCTAGCTTATGGCTTGTGTGAAAACTGTGAACTATTCAATCCTACTAAATGATGAGCCTACTAAACCATTCAATGCTGCAAATGGCCTTAGACAAGGATATCCTATCTCGCCTTTTCTATTTGCAATTGCCATGGAATACTTAAGCAGAAGTCTGACCACTCTCAAGGAGATGAAGGAGTTCAAATACCACCCTAAATGTGCTAAACTTGGGATAGCTCATCTTAGCTTTGCAGATGACTTACTTCTTTTTGCTAGAGGTGATGTAGATTCTGTTACTTGCCTCCAAACTTGTTTCCACCAATTTACTACTGCTTTAGGTTTACAAGCTAATATGGATAAAAGTTCAGTCTATATTGGTGGTGTTTGTACACAAATTAAGGATTGGATCTTACAGAAGTTGGGATATGAACATGGTGAATTGCCTTTCAAGTATCTGGGAGTTCCTCTGACAACTAAGAAGTTAACTATTATGCAATGGCAACCTTTGATCGAAAAGATGATCGCCATGATATCTTCATGGACAGCCAAGCAATTATCTTATGCTGGCAGAATGCAGTTAGTTCAATCAGTGTTATTTGGTATCCAAGCATATTGGTCACAACTCTTTCAGATCCCTACCAAGGTAATGAAGTTGATCGAGGTGCATTGTAGAAGCTATATCTGGATAGGCGCCAATACCATCACAAAAAGGCATTGGTGTCTTGGGACAAGTTATGTACCCCCAAGTGTGTTGGTGGAATGAATCTAATCAACCTAAAGTTATGGAACAAGGCTGCCTTGGCTAAGAGTTACTTGGATTTAACACATAAACAAGACAAGCTTTGGATTAGGTGGGTTCATATATGCTACATAAAAGGACATCTGATTGATCAATTGCCTATCCCTGCCCAAGCTAGCTGGATGCTTAGAAGGATTATGGTGGCAAGATGTACTCTTGGAGCTAATTCACATCCTTATTTGAATGGTAAGAGTTTTATTAGACAAATATATCACAAACTGCTAGGAAATAGACAGAGGGTGCCATGGAAATGTCTTATGTACAGGTCTGATGCTAGAGCCAAATGTGTATTCACCATGTGGCTTCATCTCCAAGGCAAACTGCTTACTCGAGATAGACTACTGAAATGGGGGATGATAGTTGATCCTTATTGTATCTTTTGCAGGAATCCACTAGAAACAAATGAGCATATTTTTGTGATTTATAGTTTTATTAACAACCTGTGGAACAGAGTATTGATATGGCTGCAGAGACATCAATTCACAGCAGGCACCTGGGAACAATATGTGGATTGGGCTATCTGTAATGCTAAAGGGAAATCCCAGGCAACTGTAATTTTCAAATTGGTCTATGTCGAGGTGATCTATAGTGTTTGGAGAGAAAGGAACCTTAGAGTCTTTGAGAATCAAATCAAACAAATTTAAGATCTTGCCAAGGAAGTGGCTTTTCTTTGTAATGTTAGGGCTTCCCCCTCCAGTAGATGCTTACTACATAAACTTACTTTCTAGTTTATAGTTTTTATAGTGTAGGAGTTATTTTTGGCTACTAACAGAAGAATAGTGCATGTTGTCTCTCCTCTAGTTTATGAGTCGTGTGAGATTTACTTGAATCTTTGAGACAGTCGACTGCGGGTTTGTAATTTCCATACTTGGTGATTAATAAAATGATGTTAGTTATTTTTAGAAAAAAATGTTAATGACTTTAAGAAAATCCGTTGGAATGAAAAACTTGAAGAAAGGTTCCAAACCCATATTGATTAAATCATTATTCAGCTAAGCTAATTCCATAAGCACTACAAGACAACCAAACATTGATATAATTCATAGTCTAATTTAGTTATTTATGTTATCCATAAATGATCACATAAGAATTAATTAAGAACGAGTGATGAACAAACACAAAAGAAATGAGCAAAGAGCTACTTGAAAACGAAAGTAAAGTAACAGTAACAATCCAACTCATTCCCGGGAGACCAAAGTAAAATTCGGCATTTAGTTTCACTGTACGAGATAATTCGAGAGAGAGAAAAGTCTTCCTTGCTTCTTACCTCTTATCTTATTGTACGAGATAATTTAAGAGAGAGAAAAATCGGAGAACATACTACTTTAATAGCATTTCAAAAAAAAAAAAACAGAAATGCTTATTTGATTACTAAGATATAGATAATCGAAGCAATTGCATATGTATGTGTATGCATTTCGTAAATTCAATTATCTAAGTTATTCTAATTCAGTTTGATGTTATTATTCTAATTTAGTCTTATAATTTCGGGTGATATTTGTATTGATGTACAAATATTTGACAATAAAACATAACACGCTAAAAATATAAAGAACTTTTTAAAATTAACAAATGTCATTCTAGATTATCATGAAAAAAAAAGTTGGCATTTTTGACTAGAAAATTAAAGGTCTATACTGTTACCTATACTTTTATCCTAAACAAATATATTGTTTTGGAATTTTGACTTGAAATGTTTTTTTTCCTCAAGGTCTACCCACCAATTATTATTCTTATTATGACTAATTAGACTTTTTTGAATTTTAGACTTGAGATGTTTTTGATAAAGTCTATACACCAATTAATACTTCTCTTCCTCTTCCTCCTCCTACTCTTCTTCTTCTTCTTCTCTCTAAGAATTTAAATTATTTTCTCCCCCTCCTCCTCCTCCTCCTCTTCTTCTTCTCTCTAAGAATTTAAATTGATAAAATAACTTTTTCTTACTTGATTACTGCTAAATTAAATGGTCTTCACACATTGGGATGATTATAGATTTTCTTTTGTCAAAGTCGATACACCAATTATCACTCTTACTGACTTTTCTTTCTCCTCTAAAAAAAGTGGTCACTCAGTGCACAAAACATCCCACATTAGCAGAGTCTGAAATGTTTAAGCACGTGACCTAGAGGTCACACATAGATATTTTACTGTTGTTCCAAAGCTCCCTTCACTTTTCTATCTCTAAGACTTTAAATTGATTTAATAATTATTTCTTACTGTTAAAGATAATATTCTCAAAGATGAATTTTTCTGCATTATGTCTGATAGTACTAATTTGACAATGAGATTAATAATGCATAACAATTTGGGTCTGAACTAATTGTAGAGAATTGGGATTATGACGTTTTAGGCCTCATTTTCTTGCATTTAATGGTGGTCTGAATCTGAATGGTTCAGACATAAGGTCATTAAGTGCGTTTATTTTTTCTACTTAAAAATCTCTTAATGAGTCTGAATGAATCAGATCATAGAGTCTTATTCTCATTTAGACCCTTTTAAAGACACTTTTATTTTCGAAAAAAATTGTGCTCCATATATTTTTTCTTCAAAAAAAATTCAAGCCTCTCTCATTCTCCAACTTTATTAGTTATCCAAATAATGTACCCTAAACTTTTTTAATTTTTGTTATTATTGTTTGTTTATCAAGAATTGATAAAATTTATTTTAAAATTTTTATTTGATTAATGTACAAAGCAACTTCATAAATATGTGTTGTTGAAATTAGATGATAATGACTTTATAAATTTGTTTAAAATCATTTGAATGTATCATGTTCATTATTTATTTTAGAGAAGAGTACATGGGCAAACACATTATAGATCATAGAGATGTTTCACTTATTTATTTAATATTAATTTATGTTGATTTTTTTTTCCAAAAAAAGATGACTACACCTTTTTCTAACAATTATTTTTATTATTATAATTTATATAAGTAGTCCATGTAGTTCCATTTTATTTTTATCAACCTTAAAATATTTATTTATAATTCAAATATCTTAACGTTTATCAAAGAATGATGTTTTTTTAAAATATTTTGTTAATGTAATATTTAACTGCTATTTTATTTGAATTATAATATTTATTGTGTTTACATATTAATAATTATTATATATATATTCAGATGTTTAAAAACAAACAGTCTTAATCATTCAGTCAGATCTAGAGACAAGATCTTAATCAATCAGATGTGCATTAGACTGATAAGGTATCAAACAAAATTGTATTATTACAATTGTTTTCATAATAATAGTTTAAAAAAGATTATTCAATGGAGTTTCACCCGAGAATGTGATACGTAATTGAGATATATATACTCCTAATAGAGTAATAGTTCCTTTCTCCACAAGTATAAATATGCATTGTAATAAATTATCAAAACAAATGGTTTATAGAATCAAAATGCAATGAAGATAAAATACAATGAATAAGAACCTGTATATATACGCCCGCTCTTTTAGCAGGATAGTCAAGACCCATGGGATTCATGATGACCATATACCTATCGAAAGCATTTTCCATCAGCTTGTTGAAATCATTTTTCATTGACTTTGTATGATGCCAGCTTGTCATAATCATTTCTCATGAACTTGTTTAACGTGGGTTCTCTATAATTGTAGTGAAATTTTTTAATGATCAACTATTAGGTAATGATTGCAATGATTATAGGATAACCATGAGTTAATGATTAGGAGATGATGTGTCATGCCCCGAGCCTACACCCTGGATGTGGCCGGCACTCGAGAACCATTTCTGATCCCCAATTGAACCCTTGGCCTGACTGACTACTTAATGGAAGACTCATCACGCAAGCAATAATAGGCTTAAAACATAATTTGATCTCAAAATAAAACTCAACTCGAATATCTGAAAGTACTCATTTCAATAATCATAATAGTTTGTAAAACATCTTTAAAGGAGAGAAAGTACTGAAAGACTCATTGACTCTATCTATCTATAAAGCCTCTAATGTTTACGATATGTGTCGGGACAAGACCCACGATGCCTCAAACAACTAAATTGAAAGTAAATGTGAAGTCCTTCGGAATGCAAGAAGACTCACAAAAACTATCCGGAGTGTAGAGTGATCTTAATGAAGTGCCTATTGATGATCCTAAACACCTATATCTGCATCATAAAAAGATGCAGGTCGAATGACATCAGTACATTTGAATGTACGAGTATGTAATATAGCTAAAACGAAATAACTGAATGAAAGGACTGCAATAGATATAACATAAACTCAACTGAATGTAAAGAATTAAAGGAATGAAATCATTTAAACTTTACAAAATACTTACTCATCTCTGAAACTCAACATAATAAGTGATACATAAAAATACACTTTAACTCTATTGGGAGATTCTCTAACCGGCAACCATCATTGTGAGCTAAGTGATAGTACAACGTCTTGTCCACGCTGCCAGAACTTTTCTATATCGTGCCGGGATATAGAACACCTCAACTAAGTGGATCCACTAAGCTCTACCCGAAGGAACTAAGGATTCATCAAAAAAGTATGATCGTGTACCCATGTTGGCAAGACATGGTTTATGGGGGTTGTGAGTTGTCTGAACTCTCCCCCATATCAGTGCTCAATACTACTCCCAATTATATATACCCTACTCAAATGTATAAAAATATACTCTTTTTCTAGTTTAAGGTAATTGCTTAAACTATCCTCTTAAAAGAGGTAACTGCTCTGAAATATACTAACTCCTTAAAAGAGGTAACTGCTCTGAAATATCTCTAAAACTCATTGCTCATTTATAAAATAAGGTTTCTCTTTGCTCAATGTAAAAATATATTATGGGTTGAGATAATTACTCAAAAGGGGCCTCTTTAAGAGGCAACTGCTCTGTACTCAATCTTTTTGAAAACTCATTTACTTTTCTTAGAATAATATTCTCTTTCTTCATGTAAAAATGAAACCCTTGGGAAATACTTAGTTCCCTTATACTCTTGCTTAAATCTTGGTTAATACTCTTTCTCAAACTTCTCTTTACTTCCTTAAAAACTTAGTTTAAAGCAAAAATGTTGGCTTTAAAAGATTCTCAAAACTTATAACTCAAAGTAGGATTCATGCTGAAATATAGACATTAACAATCAACTTAATAAATCTTGATGCACAATATACAACAATTCAATGATTAGGAATAGAAATTCAATAATTAGAAACTTAAGAACTCAGAACTCAACATCATAACTCACCTCAAGAATACTCAAATCTAAGGATAGAACCATAGGTTACTCTTTTACTAATTTGAAAGTAGATGTAGAGCGTGAGGACGAATTAGTCCAACACTATGATAGCCTTACATACGTGGAAGAATAAAGTTCTTGGCGAAATTGACAAAACTCGAATAACGCTTGAACCTTAGCTTTTCTCCTCTTGAAACCTTGCTCTAATGACTTGAAGTGTTAATGAACGTAAAATAACTGATTAACACGTTCTAAGCCCTTAACTAGGTGTAAAACGTCATGATTTAGGCTTAGAATAGGGGTTAAAACGATGTAGATTAAGTACCAAACGCATATAGGAAAGACCAAAATGACCCTAGCTTAAAAAACTAACGGAGTGCTCTTCAAGGGAGGCTTTATGGACTGTTTAAGGCTCCACGGTCCGTGAAACTCTTCATGGGCCATATAGCCGTCCGTGAACATTCATTTTTCTGACAGGGCTTCACTAAAATTGGCATAACTTTTTACTCCGAACACGAAATGAGGCAAACTTGATGGAGTTGGAAAGAGGACTCAACGACCTTTAATTTGATAGGTCATGAGCCACCTAATTCTTTATGTGTTGAGATGTATGATCATTTAAATTTGATTCAAAACTTAAAAGATGATGGGTGACTTTTACGGACCCCTTAACGGACCGTACAAGCCACCACAAGCCGTCTAGGGTCCCGTCCAGGTGACCCCTACCTTGGCAGCCCTGGACGGTTGGCCATCTTGCCCTAAACGGGCTGTGTACCTCTAAACGGTTTGTATAAGGAGCCGTGAAGGGTCCATGGTCCATTTTGGGTTCATGCACTTGCCCATTAACCCTCTTTATCCTTTCTCAAAGTTCGAGGTGTTACACGAACGATTCAAATTTTAAGAGTAGATTTGCGAGGTGTTATAGAATGATTTAAGTCTTAGCTTAGAAATTTTTGGGGTGTTACAATATCTCCCCCTTGGGGTCATTCGTCCTCGAATGACGGCTGGACTGAGCATGGAAATGAAAGGAGTTACTCTTACTATCATTCTTACTTCTGAACTTGCCTACTAACATAGGCATAATTGATTCATACTAAGAGTTTGAAACTGTCTATAACACATAAGTCAAGAAGGATATTGTTTTGAACATAGACACGCTCAATATGAAGTTATCTTATTTGAAACAAAGGTATCTGGGAATGAAGTAAGAATAGGAATACTATGCCTTGAGTGATATGACTAGTAACTTTTAAGCTTAACAACACTTCTCAACTATGCTCTCCTTTCTGATTACTACACTTCATTAGCTGCAACTCCTAGCTCCCACTAGAGTATATGACTACTCTTACAAACGTCTAAGTCAAATCGCTTGCTCTTACTATGTTCAAGCCTAACCTCTAATTCACAAGGTGATAAACATGAGATGGTTATACTTATCTAAACCATAAGATTCAGGTTCTATACCTCTATAGGGAATCTCATCCCAAGAATACTTCTCCGTATAACCGCATTCAACCAACCTTGATCCCATATCAAGAAACACTTAATGCATCATGTATTTGTCCACCTGTTAACAACACCACATTCAAGCCTAGTACTATAACCACTCCATGGACTACTACTAACCAATTCTTCTAAGAATTTCTCATTCTCTTATCATCTCTACCAACTGAAATTTCACGCATTACTCCCATGAACCGCTACTTTCTCTCATTTAACTATTACTCTTAGTAAAACTCCATCCTATTCCTCCTCCACTTTAT
This sequence comes from Solanum appendiculatum, assembly GCA_018342035.1. Classification (NCBI taxonomy): domain Eukaryota; kingdom Viridiplantae; phylum Streptophyta; class Magnoliopsida; order Solanales; family Solanaceae; genus Solanum; species Solanum appendiculatum. Next base: position 312,404 of record JAGDQO010001042.1, on the reverse strand, counting down.
AACCTTAGATGGAGTAAGAACACCGCCACTACCACAATAAGAAACATCAACCCTCTCCTTCTATCATTACTCAACTACTATCGACAACATCGCTATCAAAATTAAAAAGGATCACTGAAAGAACTTTAAGGTGAAAGATCATAAACACGATTCATTCGAGATATCTAATATAAGAATATGCATGGCATAACATTATGTTTGCTAACCATTGAGAGTAAATCATGTATTTGCCAGACTGAACATACTATGAGACATGAATAATTATATGAATAGGTTCATATCATGAGACTGATATCTATAACTTTATGGAGTAAGATTGAGATCAACGGGCTAAAGGCTTTACCCCTCATTCTGGGACCTGAGCATATATATGAATCTGTCTGAAGTGCATGAGCATATGTCATGGACAAAATTCTGATTTTAGAAATATTAACAGTATATTGTAATGACTGAACTTTGAGGAATACGCTAGAGTATGAATGAATTGATATATCTCTAAAACTCTTTCTGAACACATCGCTATCTGATTCTCCACACTTGACTCAGTTTCTCATCTTATCATCTCCCACTTAGATTTGAAACCGACACTTTAAAGCTATGTATCTATTCTATTATCTCTAAACTGGTCTACATTCAATTTACTCTAATACTTAGGAAAGGCTTATCTCATGGCTACTGAACTCTCCATGTGCAAGTACTAGCGTCCCTTCTAAGACCTCTTTCTAAGATGCTTCTCTTAACCTCTTCTCATTGGCTTATAAGGCCGCTTCATATAACTCTTAAGGAAAAAAAATAATGCTTACATGAGCCTATTCCACATTGACAACTAAGATATACTATCTAGGCACACATGTAAAATCATTAACTTAATTGGAACCTCGTCTGACTACATACGATCTCAGGTACACCTCTTAATGCTCTTGCTAATCTAATGACTTAGCCACACTCCCTTGCTCTCATCTAAGAGTCGTAATACCATACTGGTACCACTCACACTTATCAAAAAGTACACCTTAATTTCTCACCTAATTTATGCCAAACCTACTAGATTTGATCTCGAACTAACATCATCACCCTTATGTTGCCATCCTTTTGATCACGACACTCATCTCAAATTCAAGCTTAGTGTCTATTACAAAAACGAATGTAAATATAATTGCTCGCTTACTGTACTAACTTACAACTACTAGATAAAATTAAGAGACACTCACCCACTAAGATCTCATGACAAGTAGTAAATTTTTATCTCTCAGTCTACCTATTTGTAGGTTATCGTTACACTTCCTATCACAACTTAAGTACTATTTACCTATTCACTACACATCATTGCCTAATTAGTTCTATAACCCTCTGAATATCATAGGTCTCTCCCTTAAAAATCATAAGCCTAGCTTAGATCTATCACTTTATGACTACCTTGCTATTTTATTCAACACCTATACTTGGTCTTCACTAACACAATTGCACATCGACATAAACTCCCTTATAGTTAAAGTATACTCTAACTCATCTTGACTAGTAACTATTACTCTACCTTCTATCATGAAATCTACACAACTCATCACTTCTTAGTCAACCCATAAGGAAAACTCCTCATTAATAACTTACTGGGTGCATGACTGCAACAACATAATTTCCCTCATCACTATCTCCCTTTCTTAGATTACTATACCTCTACATGTATTCTTCTAACTCTAGGCACTTCGAATACTACTGGTTATAACATCATAACTCATACTATCTTTCGGGTGAAAATACTACCTAAGCTCTAAAACATACTCTCCTCTTAAAGGGTATCACCTGAAACAAGGCTTAGAGAAGAGAGTTCGAGAGTACTTCTCGCTTTTAGCTTGAACGCACGATTCATATGAATAAGAGTACATTCTTTCGAATTCAAATGCTTAAGCTCACTCACAGGCTTCTCTCAAGCCCCTCTGAAGGCTCTTAACTTTCTGAAGACTTTATCTGAGAGTAACTGATCAGGGCTTTACTATTTCAACCACCTTGAGTATGAATGGTTGGCGAATAGATTTGAGAAACACACGAGTCTGAATAGGTTTCTTAGGTGACTACTCTATCGCACGATCCAGAGTATGAAAGAAATGAAACTTTTCTTAAATGTCTATAGTCTCTCATTTATAGAAGTGGGGCCCTCACAACCATAAATAAGATTCTACTGACACAGCTTCATAGATACCCTAGGACACTTGACCTCTGTGCTCTGATACCAAGTTTGTCATGCCCCTAGCCTACACCGTGGACATGACCGACACTCAAGAACCATTTATGATCCCCAAGCGAACTCTTGGCCTGGCTGACTACTTAATGGAAGACTCACTCAAGCAATAATAGGCTTAAACCAGAATTTGATCTCAAAATAAAACTCAACTCGAATGTCTGAAAGTACTCATTTCAATAATCATAATAGTTTGCAAAACATCTTTAAAGGAAAGAAAGTACTGAAAGGCTTCTCAACTCTATCTATCTATGAAACCTCTAATGTTTAAGATAGGTTTCGGGACAAGACCCATGACGCCTCAAACAACTAAACTGAAAGTAAATGTGAAGTCCTATGGAATGCAAGGAGGCTCACTAAAACTGTCTGGAGTGTAGAGTTATCTCAACGAATCGCCTGTTAATGATCCTGAACACCTGTATCTGCATCATTAAAAGATGCAGGTCGAATGACATCAATACATTTGAATGTACGAGTATGTAATATAGCCGAAGCAAAATAACTGAATGAAAGGACAACAATAGATATAACATAAACTCAACTGAATGTCAAGAATTAAAGGAATGAAATCATTTAAACTTTACAAAATACTTACTCATCTCTGAAACTCAACAAGTGATATATAAAAATACACTTTAACTCTATTGGGAGATTCTCTAACTGACAACCATCACTGTGAGCTAAGTGATGATACACCATATTGTCCACGCTGCCCAAACTATCCTATATCGTGCCGGGATATAGAACACCTCAACTAAGTGGATCCACTAAGCTCTGCCCGAAGGCACCAATGATTCATCTAAAAAGTATGATCATGTACCCATGTTGGCAAAACATGAGGATTATGAGTTGTCTGAATTCTCCCCCATATCGGTGCCCAATACTACTCCCAACAATATATACTTTTGCTCAAATGTATAAAAATATACTCTTTCTCTGGTTTGAGGTAATTGCTCAAACTAACCTCTTAAAAGAGGTAACTGGTCTGAAATATACTAACCTCTTAAAAGACTTCACTGCTACGAAATATCTCTGAAACTCATTGCTCATTTATAAAATAAGGTTTCTCTTTGCTCAATGTAAAAATACATTCTGGTTTGAGATAATTACTCAAAAGGGGCCTCTTTAAGAGGTAATTGCTCTGTACTCAATCTTTCTGAAAACTCATTTACTTTTCTCAGAATAATATTCTCTTTCTTCATGTAAAAATGAAACCCTTGGGAAATACTTAGTTCCCTTATACTCTTGCTTAAATCTTGGTTAATACTCTTTCTCAAACTTCTCTTTACTTATTCAAAAACTCAGTTTAAAGCAAAAATGTTGGCTTTAAAAGATTCTGAAAACTTATAACTCAAAATAGGGTTCATGCTGAAATATAGACATGAACAATCAATTTAATAAATCTCGATGCACAATATACAACAATTCAATGATTATGAATAGAAATTTAATAATCAGGAACTCAAGAACTCAGAACTCAACATCATAACCCACCTCAAGAATACTCAAATCTAAGGATAAAACCCTAGGTTACTCTTTTACTGATTTGAAAGTAGATGTAGGGCGTGAGGACGAACTAGTCCAACACTATGATAGCCTTACATACGTGGAAGAATAAAGTTCTTGGCGAAATTGACAAAACTCGAATAACGCTTGAACCTTAGCTTTTCTCCTCTTGAAACCTTGTTCTAATGACTTGAGGTGTTAATGAACGTAAAAGAACTTATTAACACTTTCTAAGCCCTTAACTAGGTGTAAAATGTCGTGGTTTAGGCTTAGAATAAGGGTTAAAACGACGTAGTTCAAGTACCAAACGCATATGAGAAAGACCAAAATGACTCCAACTTAAAACACTGAAGGAGTGCCCTTCAAGGGAGGCTTCACAGACCGTTTAAGGCTCCATGGTCCGTGAAACTCTTCATGGGCGGTATAGCCATCCGTGAACATTCATCTCTCTGACAGGGCTTCACCAAAACCAATATATCTTTTTACTCCGAACTCGAAATGAGGCAAACTTGGCGGTGTTGAAAAGAGGACTCAAAGATCTTTAATTTGACAGGTCATGGGCCACCTAATTCCTTATATATTTAGAGATATGATCGTTTGAAATAGACCCAAAACTTAAAAGCTGATGAGTGACCTGTACGGACCCCAAACGGACTGTACAAGCCACCACGGCCTGTTTAGGGTCCCGTCCAGTTGACCCCACCTTGGCAGTGTTGGAGGGTTGGCCACCTTGCCCTAAACGGGCGTGGACCCTTATACGGTCTGTATAGGGACCCGTGAAAGGTCCATGGTCCATTTTGGGTTCGTGGACTTGCCCGTTAACCCTCTTTTGCCTTTCTCAAAGTTCAAGGTGTTACACGAACGATTCAAATTTTAAGAATAGATTTACGAGGTGCTATAGAATGATTCAAGTCTTAGCTTAGAAATTTTCGGGGTGTTACATGATGATAGGTATGATTGAATTGTTGCAATATAATTTTAGTTTTGCATATAATTTCTCGTAATTGCGGTTCTTGATGTAGTTTATTTCTGTATAAGTTTGTTCTTTCGTAGTTGAAATTTTGTTGTACGATATCACATTATAATTCAAATTTTGATATATTGGTATATGTAATTAAATATTAGGTATATTATATTATATGGATACCATTAAATTTATGATATTTGAGGAATTGAGACTTAACCCTAAGCTTAAAATTTAGGAAATATAAGAATTGACCTATTAATTGAAATCAAAATTGAAGTTTTTGCTATATTTCTGGGAGCAAACTCCGGGCGAATATGAAGCACATAGATACAAGTTATGCCTTATTATAAATTTGGACTTTACGGGTTTTGGGTGATTTTGGGGTTCGAGTTAGAAGTATAGCAATATGGTTTCTATGGACTCGTTTACTAACGAATAATACATATTTGATAGATTGAGAATGTACAGAAGCTTTACGAAAGGGAAAAGTGAAATCTTGAGAATTTGTGACATGTGTTCAGCATTTGAAGTATGTTAAGACTTCCTAGACTTTGTTGAGGGATGTTTTCTAATTAAAAATTAAAAATGAAATAGAAAATGGGTAAGGGCAAAAGATGGAGGTCTTGTACCAATAGACACTAGTATGAGTACTGGTGTTAAAATGGAAAGTTTATGTCACGCTCCGAGCCTACACCCTGGACGTGACCGGCACTCGAGAACCATTACTGTCCCCCAAGAGAACCCTTATCCTGGTTGACTACAAGCGGAAGACTAACTCATGCATACACAAGCATCAAACTAAAAGAAATGTTAAATCAACAATGTATTAAATCTCAAAAATTTCTGAATATACTGAGTATTAAAAATAAGTTTTAAAGAAACCTCTGAAACTGAAAGACTCTCTAAAATTGTCTATCTATGAAGCCTCTACTGTACAAATATGAGTGTCAGGACAAGACAAACGACTCTTCAAGAAAAAATCTATTGACAACTCATAAAATTGAAGTCCTCCGGAAGCAAGGAGGTCTCACTCAAAAGCTGACGAGCGGATGAAGTGATCTCAACGGACTCTTGTTGACGATCCTAAAAACTTGTATCTGTATCATTAAAAGATGCAGGTCGAATGACATCAGTACATTGAATGTACGAGTATGTAATATAGTTGAATAACAAATAACTGAAAGAAAGGACTGCAATAGATATAGATATATACTCAACTGAATGTAAAGAATTAAAGGTATGAAATCATTAACACTTTACAAAAATACTTACTAATCTCTTAACTCAACATATTAAGTGATATAATAAAAATAAACTTTTAACTCTATTTGGGAGATTCTCTAACCGACAACCATCACTATGAGCTACGTGATGATACAACATCTAACCCTCGCTGCCAAAACTGTCCTATACCGTGCCGGGGTATAGAACCTCTCAACTACATGGATCCACTAAGCAATAATGATTCATCTTAAAAGTATGATCATGTACCCATGCTGACAACACAAACACATGGTTTATAAGAATTTTGAGTTGTCCGAACTCATCCCCATATTGGTACTCAATACTACTCCCAATAATATATATACTCATGCTCAAATGTATAAAACATAATCTTTCTCTGATTTGAGATAATTGCTCAAACTATCCTCTTAAAAGAGGTAAATACTCTGAAATATCTCTGAACTCATTGCTCATTTAGAAAACAAGATTTCTCTTTGCTCAATGTAAAAAGTGATACATTTGGGAATACTTAGTTCCCTTATACTCTTGCTCAAATCTTGGTTAAAACTCTTTCTCAAACTCTTCTTTACTTTCTCAAAAACTCAGTTTAAAACAATTACGTTTTGTTTAAAAGATTCTCAATAAGAATTCAATGAATACTCAGGAATAGGGTTTATTCTGAAAATAGGCATGAACAATCAAATCAATAATCTCAATACACAATATACAACAATTCAATAATTAGGAATAGAAATTCAAAAATCAGGAACTCAAGAACTCAGAACTCAACATCAACTCATCTCAAGAATACTCAAATCTAAGGATAGGACCCTAGATTTACTCTTTCACTTTTCTTAAATTAATACTCTCTTTCTTCCTGTAAAAAAGAAACATTTGGGAATCATATAGTTCCCTTAACTTTAACTCAAAAATTAAGGTTCACGTGGAATATAAACATGAACAACAACTCAAAGATCTCAATGTATAATAATATATATAACAACTCATGATCAAGGATTTAGAACTCAGAATCAATAACGTAACTCATATAAAAAATTCTCTAAATTAAGGGTATAACCCTAGATTAAACTTGTACTGACTGAATTGGGATGTAGGGCATGAGGACGAACTCAGTCCATCACTATGAATAGCCTTACATACCTGATTATGAAGCTATTAAATTGAAACCTTTTATGGAGACTTCATTTTATCTTGAGTTTAAGGAAGAACATTAGTTTTTTGGAGAAAACCTTTGATCCTGGAATATTGGTGTTTGCTCTTGATAAAGAAACTCTTTTATGAAGTTCTTAGCGTGGAAGAACATGGAAAACCTTGGACAAAAGGATTCTTTTAGTATCTTGAATTTTTAGACTTGAAGGTTTTAGGGTTCTTGTTGGAGAAGAGGAACCATATGTGAGTTTTAAGAGAATTTCTAAATACTTGAATATTTAGATTGATGATTTTGAAAGGAAAACTAGTTAGTTGAATGATATACTCAGTTAAAACACTCAAAAACGACTTAGAATAGGGTTAAAAAACTTGGAAAAGGACCAAAATAACCCTAGAACGCATGCAGAAAGTTGCTGAAAAAAAAGTGCAGCAAGCCTTCACGGAATGGTCTACCATTCGTTGAAATTTCTACCATCCATAGTTCCAGTCTCAGAACATCGACTACCTGACAGGGCTTCACTAAAACAGGCATAACGTTTTACTCCGAACTCAAAATGAGGCAAACTTAATGGCGTTGAAAAGAGAACTCAAAGACCTTTAATTTGGTAGGTCATGGGCCACCTAATATATTATATGCTGAGAGATATGATCACTTGAAGTTGAATTAAGTAGAATCTTATGTCAAAACTTAATCGGTAAGGAAACTTTCAACTCAACTTTGTGCTAGGGGGTTCTTGTGACCTTAATTCATATCCAAATCTATTCTCACACTAAAGAATTGACCTTTACACATATGAGCAATTTAAGAATCGACACGACCTTATACGTAAATGAAGAATGGTTCGAGTCTTAACTCAAAAATTTTCAGGGTGTAACAGTTTATTACTATAAAATGATGAATTGTAATTCGAGAATGCCAAAGCATGTGGGCATTAGCTGATGTATTATTGACTTGGTTTATTTTATGTGACTGTGTTTATTATTGAACCCGTATATTTTTTATAATTAAGGTGATTATATGTCATACCGACATTTGATTGACTTACATGCATCATCATTCCCTATTTTGTTGATATTATATTGTACACCTGTATTGACATGAGATTGAATATGAGCCAGGGCCTGACACATGGAGATCGTCCGTGTTTAGATTATTTTATGATTATGAATTAGACACGTGGAGATCGTTCGTACTGGGGATGATTTGATTTTATGATATAGAGCGTTGAGATCGTCTGCACAGGCACGTGGAGATCCTTCATGTCGGTTTGATAGTGGTTTGATTTCCTTCCAATACTCATTAATTTTCTCCATTAGGGATTTTTCATTGATATATATAATGGAAGGAAAACTTCCCATTCTTAATTGGTTACGCGTAAGTTCAAGTCTGCATTACACCTTGTTAGATGGTTGTTACCCATTGTCATTTTATGTAACGATCGATTTGGTGTGATCGCGTCGTCACCTTAATATTTTTTTCTCATTTTATCTTTACTTATTATTTAATAATTCTATTTTATCCTCTACCCCATCATTTCATAGTAGCTCTACCTCGTACCTTACTTTTCTTGTAGGTTTATCATTCAAATTATGAATATGTGATATTATGTAACGATGAAGAACAATACAATCTATCCAAACACTATATTCATTAGAAGAATATAGTACGATATAGTACAACACGATACATTATGAAACAATACTTAACAACCATCCAAACAGAGTGTTAGTGTGTTGTGTGTATGTCAATTAAGAGATATAATCTAATTTTTTCTATTTTAAGTATAATGCCAAATTGGTTACAATACATTTCATTAATTTTTTCTACATGTACACATACATTTAAAAATGATAATAATAAAAAATAGTATTAAACATTACAATAAAATTCATAAAAGAATAATTCTACTTAGAATGTTAATGAACTTAAATAATACTCCTAATTTATAAATATCTAAAATAAAAAATAAAAAATTATATATAATATAAGAAATGTCAAAAATAAAATAGACATAAATATTATTCAAAGTTGAGGAGAGTTTGATTTTTAATTCAAAATTGAGGGATATAAAGTAAGTCAATTGAAAACAACTGCAACAGTAAGAGCCTGTTTGGATTGGCTAAAAAAAGTAGCTTTTAAATCAAAAAATGAAAAGTCAAACTTGAATGACTTTTAAATCAAAAATAAAAAGTAGGGGGAGGCCTACTTGTGGTTTTTAAAACTTTTAAAAATAATTTAAAACTAATTTTAAGTTATTTTTAATCTTGTCAAACACTTGCAAAAGCTAAAAATGACTTAAAAAGTAGGTTTGACCAACTTTTAAGTCAATCCAAACAGACTCTAAACATGAGGAAAAAAATGTATAGAATATAGACAGTCAGACCATCTCCAACCCACCTCTATTTTACTCTCCATTCTCTATATTTGGAGAGTAAAATAGAGAATGGGCTCTCTAACCGTTCTTTAATTCACTCTCTATTCTCCATTTATAGAGATGTGAATAGTAGTTCTCCAAATTTGAAGAACTACTATTCACACTCTCTATTTCACTTTTTCATTATTTTATTATTATTTCTATTATTTTGTAATCAACATATTATTTTTCATATAAGTCAATTAATTAAATCTCTAATATTAGTAATTTTTTTAAAATGCAATATAACATTTTAAAAAATTGTTATTTAATATATACTACTTTCATCCCGAATTAATAATATTTCAATTTTTTAAAATTTTTTTGTCATTTTAATATAATTTGATATTATTATTATTTTTCACTATGAAGAATGCACAAAATTAAAATGATAAGATGAAAATTTTAAATTAAAAATACAATACATAACATAATAATTTAAATACAATGCATATAATAATTTTATCATAATAATAATTTAGTAATCCGGTAGGTCGTTTCCAGATTTAACAATATTAAAAAAAAATAGTGTATGATCCAAAGAATTGTTGTGGTTGTGATTGCAGTTGTGCTTGTTGATTTCTTTCTTCAATTATTCGTAGTTGTTCTTGTTGCATGAAAATCTCCGATTAAACATTTTTAGCTAGATATAAAATAATTAAAGACAAAATGCTCATTTTGAACAACGTAATGCATTAATAGAACATTTATGGGAGCAACATAATAATCTTGAAAGTTGAGTATTTATGTAATGTTACGTTTATGTAATTGTATTTCATTAATGATTTCACTTTTATTTGAATTGTCCAATAATTTATATATTATATAATATTAGCTTGCAATTTATGTTATTTATAAATTTAGAATAAAATATAATTTTATATTAAATAACGAATTTGAAAGTGATTATTTGGAAAAAAGAGATAAAGGATTTATATATGAAATAAGAAAATAAGAATAACGGAAAAGGGTCAAAATTGCCCCTGAACTATGCGAAATAGATCACTTATACCCTCCATTACATTTTGGGACCAAAAGTGCCCCTGCCATTATCTTAAGAGACCACAAATACCCCTCAAGAGTTAACAAGCACTGATGTGGCAAGCCACATGGCACTAGTTCCACCACCTAAGCTTGCCAACTAAGATACCTATTGAATTTTGACTCAATTAATAATTCAAACCTTAACCAATTCTTGCTAAATCTGACCCACTAAAATTATACCTTATTTTCACTATTCAATTAGCAGACTAGCGGCTAATTTTTTGAAGAACACAATCAAAGAGTCTCAATTTAGAAACAAACTCCAAACTCAAGTGCAAAAACCAAGTTGATGGCTTGTGCATGTAATGTTCAGTGCTTCAATTTGCACAAAAAGAGTGCAAAAACCAAGTTGCTGGCTTGTGGATGTAAAGTTCAGTGCTTCAATTTGCACGTAAAGCTCAGTGTTTCAATTAGCGGGTTCTTCTAAATCGAGATTCTTCAAGTGAAATTATGTTCTTCAAAAAATTAGTCGTTGGTCTGCTGAATTAAATAGTGAAAATGAGGTGAAAAATATGATGTTTTCTATTAATTTTAGTGGGCCGGATCTAGCAAGAATGAGTTAGGATTTGAATTATTAATTGGGTCAAAATTTAATAGATATCTTAGTTGGCAAGCTTAGGTGGTGGAATTAGTGCCATGTGGCTTGCCACATCAATGCTGTTAACTTTTGAGGGTATTTGTGGTCTCTTAGGATAACGACAGGGACATTTTTGGTCCCAAAATGTAACGGAGGGTATAAGTGATCTATTTCGCATAATTCAGGGGCAATTTTGACCCTTTTCCGTAAGAATAAAATAGAAATAATAATATAATATTGATGAGAGAGAAGAATATTCTTTTTTAGAGAGTAAAATAGAGAATTAGGTTGAAGTTGACTGTCTGAAAAAATAGAGAACTTTATATTTGGAGAATAAAATAGAGATTAGGGTTGGAGATGCCCTCAAGAAAAGGATATTAATTTTCTTGAGAAATCAGCATAAAAAATGGAAAAGATTGAGACTTTAGGATATGTTTGTGAAAATTCCAAATTGGGTTTGCAAGAAAAAGGATAATCTTGGGAAGGATTTGTTGAGAAAGTGAATAGTTGTCTAAAAGAGAGGCTGAAAATGAGGTTTTCAAGAAAACAAAAATTGAACCTTTTCTTATGTTTCAAGTATTGCTCTTCTTTAATCTTTATGAATTAAGGAGAATTAGAGGTTGAGTAATTTTCAAGTATTGCTCCATTATTCCCAAATCTCATTCTATGAACGAAAAGATATGAGTCTTGTTGATCTTGTCCAATTGATGTTAATGCTTCTTTCACTGCTAGCAAAAATATTGAAGATGAATGGTTAGTGAAATGATTGAAGAAAGATGAGGTCGATATATTATCTACGGATCAAAGAAGCAGACACACAAATGTTTCTGAAAACTCTCCAAGTCGTGCTTGCAAGAAATGGATGAAAGGAGGAGGAGTAAATTGAAAGTGCTTAAGACCTTGGAGAATGTTCATTCCAAAAAGCTACAGGTATAGACTAATCTCTTCGTTGCTTATTTCTCCAGTAATTATGACAATTACTTTGTTTTCTTGTTGCAAGTTTTTATATAGGAAATGATTGGTGAACTATTATAAGTCTTTGAAATACCTTCAAGTTACAATGTTTGGTTTGATTTATTTTTTCCATATAAAACTTAACATTATTCAATACAATGTTTGATTCTAGTTTTCTTTTCCACATAAGTCATACTTGTATAAAGTATGCTAGAATCTATACATTCTTTTATGCAGGATAGTGTGTCGAATAAAAATGCGAGGATTAGTAATAACCCTTCATCACTAATCCCTACCTAACTTGCTTCTAAACCAAGTGATTCTTTAAATAGTTGACTGTTTTGTGGCTTATAGTTATGAAATTTGTGTTGTCCACTTTGTGCTTTTGGAAAACCATATGCTATATATATTAAGATAGCCATGGATAGCCTTTGAATTTCCGTATCAAACCTCTCTTTGTAGCTACTACTATTGCCATGAAGAAGGTGGTGATCCCAGTTAGGGCATACCATGGAGCCACCTCAACCTTTGTCGACGTTTGCTCCATGGGGAATAAGATGGTCAAAATGGACAATAGCCACTAGCTAACATAAAAAGATCGTCATGGTTATAACGATTAGTGAAATGATAGAGTAGTTACATATAGTGCTTATTAATTAAGAAGTAGATCTTTCAATGATGCTTTCACCCATCAACTTTGAATTCTGAATCTAACTTTGTACACTGTAATAGAACTTATGTGGATGGGGAAGTTAAACAACAATATTCCTTATTTCCGATGTCCTAGTAAAGGGATCACTTTCCATGTTCAAGCCGGTATGTAATATGTATGCATTAAGTAAGTGAGAAGTGGTGACTTGACCGGGAGGCATAAAGCTTATTTCAAGTACTTAATAAAAACAGTTTTATAAGAAGAAGTTAAAAAATACCCTTAATGATTGTGATTGTCTTATATATATCATTTGTTTACATTTCGGCTAGTTAGAAACTCCATCAATATCATTCGTATCAAATATATCCCACCCACTAACAAATGTAAGACAAATTGAATATTTCAAGAGTAAATTTGAACACTAATTATCCGTTGTTTATACCATTGTATTTTCTTCCGCTTAATATCTCATAGTAACAAAAAAAACAAAAAAAGAATAGGATATTTCTTACAGAAATGTCAAATCTTGTTTCCTATTAAGGGATAATTTGTATACTATTCCCTCCATCTCAAATTATCTGTTGTGTTTTTGTTTTACACACTTATTAAGAAAACATTAATTAAGAAGTGTTTTTGACTATTTTACCCTCGTTTATGTCTTATGATATAATCTCTCTTCATTAAATATTTATTGGTGTTGGTAGTCTTCAAGAAACCTATAGTCTATGGGCAAGTTTATTAAATTGTTCATAGTGTTTGTACTTGTTAGAATGATTTATATCCTAGTTGCACTTTTCATATATGTTCTATTTTCCTACTTATAAGCCTGTTGAATGTTTTTCATTCTCAAGAATTGCATTTCTTACAGCTTCCACTTCTATGACGTGAGCTCTTCAAGCGGATGGAAAGATATGAGGCCTGCTGATCATTGTCCAAATTATGTTAACACTTCTTTCACACCTACCAAAATTGAAGATGAATGGTCCGTGAAACCATCGAAGAAAGATGATGTAGATATCTTGGAAAGCATTGTACGGATCAAAGAAGAAGAGGCACAAAGGATTCAGAGTCTTGCAAATGATGCACTAGGAGAGGTAGGGAGTTTGAGGCGTCTGGCTAGGCCGAAGAGAGAGATACTGGAGGAAGAGTATTCTGAATGACCGTCCAAACTGTGCTTTGTTGGAAACTGAGAAAAGGAGTTGGAAGAGCTCAAGACTTTGGAGAATTTACATTGCGATTACAACGAATGAAAATGCAATTGTATATGGAAATTTCAGGCTTGTTAAGTAGAAAGGAAGCAGCCAAACAACTACTGGTATAACCTAATCTCTTCTTTGACTATTTCTGAAATAATTGTGACAGTTAATTTTTTTGTTGCAAGTTTTTTTTACTTAATTTCGTTGATTTAAGTAAATGGTTGGTGAACTATCATAGGTCTTTGGAATACCTTCAAGTTCGTTTATTGATCGATGCAATGTTTAGATCTAGTTTTCTTTTCTGCGTAACTTATACTTGAATAAGGAATGCTTGAATTTATATGTTATTTTATGTTGGATAGAGTATGAAATAATAATGTGGGGTTTAGTAATGTATTGAGTAAACCATGCACTATTCCCTCCATTAATAATCTTTGCATAACTAATCGCGACAAAACTTGCTTCTAAACCATGTGATTTTTCAAATAGTTCACTTTTGACTTTGGAAAACCACATTCTATATTAATACAACTATGGATAGCCTTTGGCACAGTTGGAGTCTTGATGTTCAGCCATAGATAGCCTTTGGCTAAAGAGGCAGATCCAAAATTTTAGGTTTATGAGTTCTAGAGTTTATTGTACATACATATTTAATGAGTTTCTCAGAAAATATGTAAGGTTCGGATGGAAGTTATTGGGTTTTTTCAAGTCCGTAATTCCCGAGCTAGCTCTGACCTTGACTCGGTTGGAGTTTAAGAAAGAAAGAATTACTTTTGAAATTTGTGGTCTAAAACAAACCATAGTTTTTTGTGTGACTTTAATAATGACCACCTATGTTGGTACTTGTTTGAAGAGAAATGCAAGCTTTGTTTGTCCGAGCTTGGAACTTGATTACGTTATAATTTACTTATACGTACCCTCTATGGTTTCCTGAAGTACCTAGTAAATATTCTCTGTACTTATACTTTGAACTTCAGTCAGGCTATGGCCTATGTGTGTGATTTGAGCATGTACGTATCACTTTACCTGTTTAATCATGGTAAAATGTAGTGACTTGATAATCTCACAAAGAGATTGATGAGAATTTATACATCCTTGTCTAGTAAAGGAGCTAATCACCTATGAGATTTATGCTCTTCTAGAGGTTATTGAATCGAATTTCTTCGATAAAAAAATACAAATTTCTCATTAGCTGTAGTACATATTGTTGTGCTGATTGTTGATATATGCGATTTTAGTTTTAACTCATTGATAACTTTAGTCCCGGACTTCATCGCGCTAAACATATTAATGATAAGCCGGGCGGGGTACTCTTTTGGTGACGGTGGTGTTGCAATGTCAAACCATGTTGGTGGAATTTTTAATCTTGACAGTCGAGTGGTCAATAAGGAAACATGTAGTGATTGTATTCATAGGACTACAAGCTCGGATAACAATTCATTTTTCCTATCTGACTTGCCTGCGAGACCTAGAATTGCTGATGGTCAGTCAAGTGATTTGAGGACAAGAGGCTCGGGATATTTGAAACGTTTGGAGAAAAGGGATGGAGGAAGAGCATATGAGTTTTCTAGGCAACAGAAAATACTTAGAAGAATAGTGTCAGAGCCTATTCCTTTTATGGCTCAGATTGTGCAACAGCTTGGTAATGAAACAGTTGAATCAACAAAAGAATACTTGAGGAACCTAATTACAATGCCGAAAAGGAAATATGAGTTTTTTAGCCTTCAGAACAGAGTTGATGAGAGATCTGATCTTACCAATCAGATTCTCTTGAACTGCCATAAGATCCAACTAAAATTTTTGGTTGCAATAAGAACAGGTCTTGGAAGCTTCTTATCTGAAAACAACCGCCTTTTAAAATCGGAATTGGTTGAAATTTTCTTACTTGAAAGGTGTCGAAACATAAACTGCAGGAGGCTTTTTCCTTTTGAGGATCACGGCTGCAAGATTTGTTCAACCAAGAAGGGATTTTGCAGCGAATGCATGAGTCTTGTGTGTCTGAATTTAGTCTGTGCCAATAATACTTGCAGTTGGGTAGGCTGTGATGCATGCTTGCATTGGTGTCATGCTGTTTGTGGTATTCGTCAAAATCTTATAAAGCCAAGTCCAAGTCTCAAAGGCCCTTCTGGGACAACCGAGATGCAATTTTACTGTCTGGGATGTGGTCATGCCTTGGAAATGTTTGGCTTCCTTAAGGACGTGTTCATGTCTTGTGCGAAGGAATGGGGTGAGGAAACCCTGATGAGAGAGCTTGATTATGTTCAGGAAATCTTCCAAGGGAGTGAAGATCTTAAAGGCAAGGAGTTACATGTTAAGGCTGATGTCTTGCATACACAGCTAGTTACAAAGATGATTTCACCTTAAGACGCCTACGATTTCATATTTCGGTTTTTCAGCAGTAAGTATACAAACCAATTCATTTTATCTTATTAGCATAAGAACAAGTCTCTACTTTATAATGTTCTGGTTTTCCTTATGTTATACTCATTCCTATTTTTGATTTTTGGTGCACAAACCACGAAAGGGAATATGAAGTTAGAAATAGTAGCTACCTAAATCGTTATATTACTTCCGTTTGAAATGGTTGTGTTGGGATAAATACAATTAACCATGCGTTTAGATAACCACACTTGACAACAGTGGCAGTGAGATGTCCATCAGATATCATTCTCTGCCTTTCCTTTTTTGTATTCTTGATCTTGCAAATTACTAGAGTAATAAGAATTGAATGAAGAATGAAAATTGATATAGCATTTGTCAAATTGAACATTACTGAATCCCCTTGTAGCTCGCCTATAATTTCTAGAAAACTATAGTCTATGGGTGATAATAAATGACCCTTCGTCTAGACTAACCCAAAAAACTAGTTCATGAGGTGAGAATTATCTAATATCATATAAGAAGACCAATTCCACGTCACATAATCGATGTGGGACACATATCTTCCCCATAGCCTGCCAACAGGAGTGTGGACAACAGAATAGGGGACCCAACACCGGGTAAACCAAGAGTTTGGGATGAGCT
Organism: Solanum appendiculatum; assembly: GCA_018342035.1. Lineage (NCBI taxonomy): Eukaryota > Viridiplantae > Streptophyta > Magnoliopsida > Solanales > Solanaceae > Solanum > Solanum appendiculatum. The sequence goes on along the minus strand of JAGDQO010001042.1, from coordinate 295,440 downwards.
TGACTCTAATGCCATGATAAGGAAATATGGATTTTGGGCAAAACTCAACCCTGGAAGCTAGCTGATGAGTTGAGGATTGTACAAGACCATATAAGGAAACCAAGTCCACATCCCACAACCGGTGTGGGACACTTAACAATGGGCAAGTTTATTAAATTGTACTTGAAGAATGATTTATTTCCTAGTAGCAATTTGTGATTAATGTTCTATTTTCCTACTTATAAGCATATTGATTTTTTTTTTTCAATTTTCAAGTATTGCTCTTCTTTAACCTCTACGAATTAAGAAGAATTAGAGAGTATCAGTAGAAACACTTTCCCCGTCCAACTTAGTTCCTCAGCGTCCACTTTATGTTTCATCGACACAAAACATTTCACTTCTTTACTACTTTATACTTTCTTTAATTAATAGGTAGGGACGGGTTGTTAGACTTCAGTAATCTAGCTAGTCTTAGAAAACGTGACTTTAGTAATCTAGCTAGTCTTGGAAAACATGCAGTTACTGATTTTCCTGCATCGACCTCCCTTTTTTCCAAATCCTTATTCTATGATACAAGCTTTTTAAGTGGACAAAAATATATGAGGCCCGTTGATCCTTGTCCAAGTGATGTTATCGCCTCTTTCACAGCTACCAAAACGATTAAAGAATAATGGTCAGTGAAACAATAGAAGAAAGATGAGGTCGGTGTCTTGGGAAGCATTGTACGCATCAAAGAAGCAGAGACACAAATGTTTCAGAGTCGTGCATATGATGCACGAGAAGAGGCAGTGGGTTTAAGGCGGTTGGCTCGGCTAGAGAGTAAGAAACTGAATGAAGCGTATTGTGAAAAACTCTTCAAATTGTGCTTGCAAGAAACAGAGTAAAGGAGGAGGAAAAAATTGAAAGAGCTTAAGACCTTGGAGAACGCTCATTTCGATTATTGTGAGATGAAGATGAGATTGGGTACATAGGTTGTAGCCTTATTAAACAGAATGAAAGCCGTTAAACGGCTATCGGTATAGCATAATTTCTTCCTTGCCAATTTTTCTAGTAATTGCGGCAGTTACTTAGTTTCCTTGTTGCAAGTTTTTTAATAGTAAATGGTTGGTAAACTATTATAAGTCCTTGTAATACCTTCAAATAACAATGTTTGGTCGATTAGTTTTTTTCATATAAAACTTAGCATTGTTCAATACAATGTTTGGATTAGTAATAACCCGTGGGCTATTACTAACCCTGTATAAGGTATACTGAAATCTATACGTTATTTTATGGGGGATATTGTATTGAAAAGAATGCGAGGATAAGTTGTTCAGAATCAGAAATGTAATCACTAATACATCTAATGCACAGATATGTTGATCATAATCATAATCATAATTATAATCTAAGTTTCTTGAAGCTTCTTTATGTGATGTATACATTTTTTTAGTCTGTACCAAAAGAAGGATATTTTTTTATGTTTAGAAACAATCTAACTTTTAACTTTTTATTTTATTCTTAATGAGATAATTTATAGTCATACAAATATCTATGGTTTGTTTTAGACCACAAATTCCAAAAGTAATTTTTCTTTCTTAAACTCCGTCTGAGTCAAGGTCGGAGCTAGCATGGGAAATACGGGCTCGACAAAACTTAATAACTTCGATCCAAAACTTATATATTTGTTGAAAAAATCACTAAATATGTATGTATAATAATCTCCAGAACCTACAAACCTAAACTTTTGAATCCGTCTCCGATCTCAGTTAAAGTGCATTACATAAATTGGGACAGAGAAAGTAAAATTTTGGGAAAACTTACATGTAACACTAAAAACTCCTATAAATGTGGCAGTGTTTGATGGTATGTTCAATACTTCTGAACATCAAGACTTCAACTGTGCCAAAGATGAGATTTAGCCAAAGGCTATCCATAGATGTCTTAATATAGCATATGATTTTTCAAATCCCAAAGTGAACATCAACACAAATTTCATAACAATAAGCCAACGAGCTAAAAAGAAAATAGTCAACTATTTGAAGAATCACTTGATTTAGAAGCAAGTTATGCGGGATTAGTAACGCACGGGTTATTACTAATCCTCACATTCTTATTCACACATAAAATAATATATAGATTCTAGTATATCTTATACATAGTTAGTAATAACGCACGAGTTATTACTAATCCTCGCATTCTTATTTTATACACTATATATCCCGCATAAAATAATATATAGATTACATCATACAGTATAAAGGTATTAGTTATACGGAGAAAAAATTTGAAACCAAATATTGTATTGAATAATGCTAAGTTTTATATGGAAAAAACAAATGGACCAAACATTGTAACTTGAAGGTATTCCAAAGACTTTTAATAGTTCACCAATCATTTACTATTAAAAAACTTGCAACAAGGAAACTAAGTAATTGTCACAATTACTAGAGAAACTGGCAAGGAAGAGATTATGCTATACCAATAGCTGTTTGGCGGCTTCCATTCTATTTAATAAGCCTGCAACCTCCGTACCCAATCTCATCTTCATCTCACAATAATCGGAATGAGAATTCTCCAAGGTCTTAAGCTCTTCCAATTTTTTCCTCCTCCTTTCCTCCGTTTCCGGCAAGCACAATTTGGAGAGTTTTTCACAATACGCTTCGTTCAATTTCTTACTATCAAGCCGAGCCAACCGCCTTAAACTCATTGCCTCTCCTCGTGCATTATCTGCACAACTCTGAAACATTTGTGCCTCTATTTCTTTGATGCGTACAACACTTTCCAAGCCACCAACCTCATCTTTCTTTGATCCTTTCACTGACCATTCGTCTTCAATCATTTTGATAGTTGTGAAAGAAGCGATAACACCATTCTGACAAGGATCAATATGCCTCATATCTTTTTGTCTACTTAAAAAGCTCATGTCATAGAATGAGGATTTGGGAATAAGGGAGGTTGATGCAGGAAGATCGATAACTGCATGTTTTCCAAGACTAGCTAGATTACTAAATTCTGACAATCCATCGCTACCTAGTAATTAAAGAAAGTATAAATTAGTAAAGAAATGAAATGTTTTGTGTCTATGAAACATGAAGTGGACGTTGAGGAACTAAGGTGGACTGGGAAGAGTGGTTCCACTGATACTCTCTAATTCTTCTTAATTCATAGAGATTAAAGAAGAGCAATGCTTGAAAATTGGAAACAAATCAATACGCTTATAAGTAGGAAAATAGAACATTAATCACAAATTGCTACTAGGAAATAAAACATTCTTTAAGTACAATTTAATAAGCTTGCCCATTGCTAAGTGTCCCACACCGGTTGTGGGATGTGGACTTGGTTTCCTTATATGGTCTTGCATAATCCTCAACTCATCAGCTAGCTTTCAGGGTTGAGTTTTGCCTAAGATCCATATTTCCTTATCATGGCATTAGAGTCAAGTTCATCCCAAACTCTTGGTTTAGCCGGTGTTGGGTCCCCTATTATGTTGTCCGCATTCCAGTTGGCAGGTTATGGGGAAGATATGTACCCCACATCGATTATGCGATGTGGAATTGGTCTTCTTATATGATATCAGATAACTCACCTCATGAACTAGCTTTTAGGGTTAGGCTAGGCGAAGGTCCATTTACTATCACCCATAGACTATAGGTTTCTAGAAATTGTAGTCGAGCTACAAGGGGATTCAGTAATGTTCAATTTGACAAATGCTATATCAATTTTCGTTCTTCATTCAATTCTTATTACTCTAGTAATTTGCAAGATCAAAAATACAAAAAAGGAAAGGCAGAGAATGATATCTGATGGACTTCTCACTGCCAATGTTGTCAATTGTGGTTATCTAAATGCATGGTTAATTGTATTTATCCCAACACAACCATTTCACACGGAAGTAATATAACGATTTAGGTAGCTAGTATTTCTAACTTCATATTCCCTTTCGTGGTTTGTGCACCAAAAATAAAAAATAGGAATGAGTATAACATAAGGAAAACCAGAACGTTGTAAACTAGAGACTTGTTCTTATACTAATAAGATAAAATAAATTGGTTTGAATACTTACCGCTGAAAAACTGAAATATGAACTCGCAGGCGTCTGAAGGTGAAATCATCTTTGTAACTAGCTTTGTATGCAAGACATCAGCCTTAACATGTAACTCCTTGCCTTTAAGATCTTCACTCCCTTGGAAGATTTTCCGAACATAATCAAGCTCTTTCATCAGGGTTTCCTCACCCCATTCCTTCGCACAAGACATGAACACGTCCTTAACGAAGCCAAACATTTCCGAGGCATGATCACATCCCAGACAGTAAAATTGCATCTCGGTTGTCCCGGAAGAGCCTTTGAGACTCGGACCTGGCTTTATAAGATTTCGACGAATACCACAAACAGCATGACACCAATGCAAGCATGCATCACAGCCTACCCAACTGCAAGTATTATTGGCACAGTCGAAATTCAGACACACAAAACACTTGCATTCGCTGCAGAATCCCTTCTTCGTTGAACAAATCTTGCAGCCGTGATCCTCAACAGGAAAAAGCCTCCTGCAGTTCATGTTTCGACACCTTTCAAGTAAGAAAATTTCAACCAATTCCGATGTTAAAAGGCGGGTGTTTTCAGATAAGAAGCTTCCAAGACCTGTTCTTATTGCAACCAAAAATTCTAGTTGGATCTTATGGCAGTTCAAGAGAGTCTGATTGGTAAGATCAGATCTCTTATCAAGTCTGTTCTGAAGGCTAAACAACTCATATTTCCTTTCCGGCATTGTAATTAGGTTCCTCAAGTATTCTTTTGTTGATTCAACTATTTCATCACCAAGTTGTTGCACAATCTGAGCCATAAGAGGAATAGGCTCTGACACTATCCTTCTAAGTATTTTCTGTTGCCTAGAAAGCTCATATGCTCTTCCTCCATCCCTTTTCTCCAAACGTTTCAAGTATCCCGAGCCTCTTTTCCTCGAATAACTTGACTGACCATCAACAGTTCTAGGTCTCACAGGCAAGTCAGATAGGAAAAATGAATTGTTATCCGAGCTTGTAGTCCTATGAATACGATCACTTCATGTTTCCTTATTGACCACTCGATTGTCAAGATCAAAAGTTCCACCAACATGGTTTGACAATGCAACACAACCATCACCAATTGGCCTAAACCTGCTATGAACTGATCGAATAGTTCCTTTTCCGCAATTCTCTTGCCTAGTAAGCAGTAAGCTTATGTGCATTTCCTCCATAACGTTTCAAATATCCCGAGCCTCTTCCCCTTGAATCATCTGACTGACCACTAACCATTATATCTAGAAGAATAAAATTTGCAGAGATTAAAAAACTTATAGATTGGAAGGAAGAACTTCAGAAATTTGTCCTCTGAATTTTCTCTCTGAGTAAAAATATTTTCACACCTTTTTTATACTAACGCAAAATCCTATCTGTCTTTACAGGTAGACATTAGCAAAATGACAAAAATGCTTTGTTATGTCTGAGGATAATTTCAAAGTAGTTTGTTAAATGTAATCTGTTAGTGATTATTGTCTCCAGAGATTTTTGATTTTGAGTATCTATTTTTTTGTTCATATTTTTCTCTATTTTCCCTCAAAATCTCATGCAAAAGCGCGTTGAAGTCCAGAACTTTAATTATCAATGGGTTTTAAATAAAATCACGTATATCAGCAATCAGCACAATAATATGTGCTACAGCTCAATGAGAAGTCCCATTCTATCGATTCATCGGCATTTTCTAGTCTCACATATACTAGTAGTAGTCTCTGAACAATGGTCACTATACAGGTGAAGACGATCCTGTTCTCTGTAGTCTTGACATAAAGGACTCTCAAATGACACAATTGTACAATTTAATCAAGATTGTCAATACAGTCTCGTGTCAATAATTCAAAATTATGTAAATTTGTTTAGATTGGACACTGTAAAATTACTATTGTCAAATGAGAAAAGAAGAAGATTGCTAACCTTAATATCACGGATGAGTTGCATATATTAGGTAATTACTGTATAGCTACGTTGCTGAAACTGATTATTCCACCAACGTGGGACTAATATGCCAGTGGCATCAAGAATGTCAGGACCAAACATGTTTCTTAACACTTCCATTGCTTTTCTTAATGTATCTCTTGATCAGATAGCTTCCACACGTTTTGACTCACCATTTGTCAAGTTTACCACCAGCATATCGGACTTCGGAGCCCAGGTAAACATATTTCATGTGCCGATGACATGAAAACAGATCAACATCAAAAGACAGCTAAAAATAGTTCTTGAGCACATAATGATGACTAGATGATGCATTGGAAAAATAGAAATCTGAAGCTTATGCAAGTGTACTATTGTTTTCTCTCAATAAGACATCTTAAGATACATAACTGGTGGTCAAGTTATATTGGCAGCTCCAAGAGCGGGGTTGTAGCATGAGGCATTCGTAAAAATAAGTGGCATTTTTTATGTGTGTGTGCAGAAGCCAAAATTATGCTCAGATGAGTGTACAATTGTATAACCAAGTAAATATCGTCATGCCAAAGAAGTAGATCTATACAAGTCGAGCATTATACTAATGTTCACATATCAAAGTGGTACTCAGGAATAGCATAGTCCATCAGAAGGACCGATATCAAGAATAGAAGCCTCACCAACTCTGCTAGTAAGAAGAAAAAAATGAGGTAACTAACTCTAATCTTACAGATAAACTTCTTTTTTTTTACCTATAGCAAGGTGATTACTTCTGTAAACATCTCAGGAATGTGGCTTTTCTAATATATGTAAGTGTAACTGTGTAATTTGTCACTATTTACTCTTTCGTGACAAATTATCTCAGTTATTGATATCTCCTTGAAGCACAAAACCAATTTCCAAAAGAATATATCTTGAGCTAGCTTCTAACCATATGTAAGTCCTTCTTCCCCATCTTACGAGATGAATGACTTTTGTAGTAGAGAGCCCCGACATGAATCCAAACTGGTTCTCGAAAATAGCCACATCCCTCCTCACCGTCATCTCCACCACTCTCTCCCACACCTTCATAGTGTGGTTTAGCAGCTTGATACCCCTATAGTTGTTAAAATTCTAAATGTCACCCTTGTTCTTGTACAACAAAATCATTGTACTCCATCTTCATACTTCGAGCATCCTCGCCGTTTTGAAAACAACATTAAACAACTTAACAACCACATAATAACTGCCCTGCCTGTGCTCTTCTAAAACTCCACTGGGATATCATCTCGCTTGGTCATTCTAACCATACGCATCCAACGAATAGAACATATATGCAAAATGCACTAGGATATAAATCATTCTAACAAATACAAACACCATGAACAATTTAATAAACTTTCCCATAGACTATAGGGTTCTTGAAGACTAAAACACCAGAATAAATATTTAATGAAGAGAGATTATATTTTAAGAAATAAATGAGGCTAAAATAGTTTTTTAAAAAAACCTTCTTAATTAATTTTCTTAAGGAGCATGTAAAAGAGAAACACTAGAGATAATTTGAGACAAAGGAAGTATTACACAAATTACCCCTTGATAGGAAACAAGATTCGACATTTTTGTAAGAAATATCCATTTGTAAGAAAAAATGGATCTTGCGTAAAACTCAACCCCAAAAGCTAGATGATGAGGTGAGGATTGTGCAAGACCCTATAAGGAAACCAATTCCACATCCACAACCGGTGTGAGACACTTAGCAATGGGCAAGTTTATTAAATTGTTCATGGTATTGTACTTAAAGAATGATTTATTTCCTAGTTGCAATTTGTGATTAATGTAAAATTTTCCTACTTATAAGCATATTGAATTTTTTCAATTTTCAAGTATTTTGCGCTTTTTTAACCTCTATGAATTAAGAAGAATTAGAAAATATCAGTGGAACCACTTTCCCCAGTCCACCTTAGTTCCTCAATGCCTACTTCATGTTTTATCGACACAAAACATGTCATTTATTTACTAATTTATATTTACTTTAATTAACAGGTAATGACAGATTGTCAGACTTTAGTAATCTAGCTAGTCTTAGAAAACATGTTGTTACCGATCTTCCTGTATCAACCTCCCTTATTCCCAAATCCTAATTCTATACATGAGCTCTTCGTGGACAAAACTATATGAGGCATATTGATCCTTGTCCAAATGATGTTATCACTTCTTTCACAGCTATCAAAACAATTGAAGATGAATGGTTAGTGAAACGATCAAAGAAAGATGAGGTCGATGGCTTGGGAAGCGTTGTATGCATCAAAGAAGCAGAGAGACAAATGTTTCAGAGTCATGCAGATGATGCATGAGGAGAGGTAGTGAGTTTAAGGCGGTTGGCTGGGTTGGAGCGTAAGAAACTGAATGAAGCGTATTATGAAAAACTCTCCAAATTGTGCTTGCAGGAAACAAAGGAAAGGAGGAGGAAAAAATTGGAAGATCTTAAGACCTTGGAGAATGCTCATTCAGATTATTGTGAGATGAAGATGAGATTGGATACGGATTTTGCAGGCTTATTAAATAGAATGGAAGCCACCAAACAACTACTGGTATAGCTTAATCTCTTCCTTGTCAGTTTCTCCAGTAATTGTCACAATTACTTAGTTTCCTTGTTGCAAGTTTTTTAATAGTAAATGTTGGTGAACTATTATAAGTCTTTGGAATACTTTCAAGTTACAATGTTTCGTTCATTTGGTTTTTCCATATAAAACTTAGTATTATTCAATACAATGTGTGGTTTCAGTTTTCTTCTCCGCATAACTAATACTTGTATAAGGTATGCTAAATTCTATATATTATTTTATGTGAAATAGTGTATGGAATAAGAATGCGAGAATTAGTAATAACCCTTTGTGACTAATCCATGTGTTACCAATCCCCGCACAACTTGCTTCTAAACCAAGTGATCCTTAAAATGATTGACTATTTTCTTTTTTGCTTAGTGGCTTATTGTTATGAAATTTGTGTTGTTGTTTACTTTGTGCTTTGGAAAACCATATGCTATATTAAGAGAACCATGGATAGCCTTTGGGTAAATCTCATCCTTGGCACAGTGGAGTCTTGATGTTTAAAAGTATTGAACATGCCATATAACACTGCCACATTTGTACAAGTTTTTAGAGTAACATATAAGTTTTCCCAAAGTATTACTTTCTCCATCCCAATTTATGTAATGCACTTTAACTGAGATCAAAGATGGATTCAAAACTTGAGGTTTGTGCATTCTAGAGTTTATTATATATACAGATATTTAATGAATATTTCAACAAATATATAAGGTTTGTGAAAGTAAAGGGGGGGGGGGTGAATTTAAAAATTCCTTTAGTCGACTGCCTAGATTGGGTAGTTGACTCACCTGCAGATTAGTAAGACAGTATAAAATAGATAAGAGAGTGTAAAGTAAATGATACAATGAGTTTTATACTGGTTCGGAACACCGGTGTGGTGCCTCCTTCCAGTCCCCTTGGGTTTCCTTATGAGCTTGGAGAGAACTTTGGGTGTTACAATGGATTACAGCTTTGAACCTTGTCTGATGTGCCAATCAGACCTTCTATCTTGACACAGCCTCTACATGTATAATCTACACTTAGATCTTTCTTTTTATTTTCTTTTCAGTTGTACACTCAAGAGAATACAATGCTTTATGAAAGACAATAGAAGATATGTACACTCAAGATATGCTTCACATCTAAGGCTAAGGGAGGTTTATAAAGTTTTGAAGATTGCTCATGTAAGGAAAACCCAAGGGTATTTCAAACCAAGGATCTTGATTGAAAGTCATGTCCATATCAGATATGTGCGTGAGCAAATCAGTCTTCTCTCTTCTTTAGATGATCTTCTCGTGATCTGAAGTTGGCTGGATATCTTGCATTGATTTGTTATATCTTTAGAATTTGCTTGATTGATCTGGATGCTAGATGTCTTGCGTTGATTTGGCCTGTCTCCAGGATTTGCTTGATTGATCTGGATGTCTTGCCTTGATTTAGTCTATCTCCAGGATTTGCTTGATTGATTTATCCAAGTCATGCTTGATTGATTTATCCAAGTCAGTCACTAAGATCTGGTGACTTTCCTTCTGTGTTTTGTTACACAGATCACACCTTGTTCCTTTCCTTATGCGAGACTTCTTTCCTTTTTGATTTACTGCGAATGAACCATGCAATTGTTAAGTATCAAAATCAGTTGATCGTATGAGGCTAACAATCTCCCCATTTTTGATAATGACAATTTACACAATTTAATTGAACATAGTGATATGCGGAGATAATGACACTTCCCTTTTCACTGGTAGTATCGTGTGATTCTCCCCATCTTTTGAATCTTGAAGCTCCCCCTGTCTGTTTTAACACCTGTCTAAAAGAATTGTGGGGTAGTCTCCCCCTTTGGCATAATAAAAAAGAAACATAAACGAGAATAAACCAGAGCAGTGTGGTAGGGCTTAGTTCTCTCAATGTACAAACCAAAAGATAGTCAGAGATAGGGATAGACCCCTATTGAAAGATTGTCCATAAGTAGCAGGCATAAAAAAACAGAGATAGAAACTAGTGATCACCCAGAAAGTATTTGAGGGTATTGATAACCTTTCCACAGAAGGGGTTGTTGGAGCGTTCCACAACTCTAGAGAGGCTAGAGTAAGAGGTCTGAACAGTGACACAAGATTAGTGTTGGATGAGCTGATTCCACTCTTAAGAGAGTCAACTTGTTTGATGAGCTTGTTGACCATAGCAATTCCTTCCTGCTTAATACCTATCATAGCAATGCATAACTTACCTACATCTCTATTGGTATCCTTCTGAAGACAAAAGACCTTCTCAATGGCATCTTGGAGAGACTCCAGTCCTCTTTCCATGGCAATGATGCGAGTTTTGATCTCTTCATTATCTTGCAGTAATAGAGCAGCTGACTCAGCAAAGATCTTAGTTGGCTTGACAACATCAGCTCTAGCTTGGAAAGATTCCTTCTTTACCCACTTGGTCCCTACCTGCATGTACCCCATACTAGAGAAAGTACGAGAATCATAGATGGTATTGATCACAACCAGTTTAAACTAGGAGAGATCCACCAGATGATCCACCAGAATACGTGAGATGAGCAAGCCATAAGGTAGGCTTGTAGATGCATTCGAGTCCTCAGCACTCTCTAGAATATACTCCTTAAACCATACCGCCAAGTTAATGCGGTATTTCTTCAACAAACAATAGAGGACAAACACAACCCGAGTAGGAATTAGAGAGATAGCAATGATATATGCCAGAATGAGATTTTCAAAACAGAGGGATAACGGTCCAAAATTAGATATGCCAGCACCTAGTTCAGCCACGACTCTCTTAGCACCTTCCAGAGAAACTTCAAAGTCATCGGGCCATATACCGTTCATATACTGAATCACGCCAGAGAATTTTGTCCTGAAAACATCCTCAAACAACAGTTCATTAAGAATAATACGACTACCCAGAACAAGGGTTTCCAACTCACTGCTATCATTAGACAAACGAAGATTTGCATAGAACAATCTAATAGCTTCTTCAAAGAATTCCATTCCACAAATACTGAAAAACAAAGATAACTTCTGGGCTTTTAGAAAAGAACTTACTGGACAGTGAGTATTTTGCAACTGACTGAGATTGATCACCTTGCCAGGAACAATGGGGCGAGACTTGAAGCTATCATACTTGATCTTCTGTTCGACTCCCAGAAGCATTGCATGTCTTCAGGAGAAAGCTATCTAGACGCACAAGGGTGTGGTTTCTTCTGTCCCTTCTTCTTGATTGAAGAGGATTTCCTCTTAGAGGAAGGAGAGAGAAACACCATGGAATCATTGGAGGAATCCAATGAAAGAGAGAGAATATTTACTTCGAAGGAGCTAGAAGAACGGTGATTAGAGCTTTTGAGAGAGGCCATTGAGCGAGTTCTAGGCATGATTTAGAATGGGGAAGGAGAAGAGAAGAGGCCAAATAAATAGAAGAAGAAGAAGAAGAAGAAGGGTTTTTACAGAGAGAAGGGGAAGAGACGAGAAAGGAAAAGACTGAAAGACTAGAAAGGAAAGAAATTTATGGAGAAGAGAAAAAGGCGGAGAGTCATAATGAGGGCATAAAAAATGAAGAGGTTAGTGAAAACATGGAAAAATACAAGAACCAAGCAACATAAATAAGGCACATTAATTAAATGAAGTAATACCGAGACAATTTCTAAGGAAACAAAATCTTTCTTCAAGCAAGGGTTTTGTAAAAATGTCAGCTAATTGATTTTCAGAACCAACGAATTTTAGAGAAAGTTTATCATGATCCAAGGTACTCCCTAGACGTGACATGGCGTACAAGACCCCGAAAGGCCTCATACAAGCCACTTAGCATACATACATACAAGATCATAGATATTTAAGAGTTCAAAAGACAAATTCATATCAAAGCTTTTAAGAAAATAGCAAAAGTCTACATCAAATGTCTCAAAGCCAATCTAACATAAGAATGAGAAATAACATTTGGGACGTAACCCAATACAATGTCAAAATGAAGAACATAAAAGTAAGAATAACAAGGCTATGTCCTCGAATGGATGAGGACTCACCTAGTCTTCAATAATCCTTCTACTAAGCTCTAGCCACGAATAGATGGAGAATAGCCAAGCCCTACATTAACAAGTCAATGTAGGCAAGAGTATGCGTTAGTACAATCAAGTACCAAGTATGATAGCAATGCACAAAATCACTTAAAACATGCTAAAACGGGACATTTTCATGACATGCAATGACCAAGCTAAAACATGAAAGAGGTTAGAAACATAAGTCATAAACCATGGTCAAATCAAGCTAAACATCTTTATTTTACTTGAGATACATCATAAAAGCACTTTAGTTCTTTATTATGGAGAATAGCCTTAACCGACATGTAAGACCATGTGAGCTAGTAACATGGAGTCCGGTGTCTAAACCCACACCGATAGGGCCATCCTACTTGCCAATGTAGGACCTTTTACTTAACATATAACTTACGTGGATCCACTAGCTAGTGTCTATCATAGACCATTATCCTATGGTGGAACATAGTTTATGGGACATGGGTAATCACCACTTGTCCACTCGGTGCTAAGCATAATTCCCACGGATTAGACATAGTTTAATTATCATGAGTAGACATGGGTAGTCGCCTCTTGTCTATCATTAGTCATAGGTTCATTATTAGTAGACATTGGTGATCGCCTCTTGTCTACATTAGGGAACATGGGTGATCACCTCTTGTCCTTTCATTAGAATATCTCCTTAATCATAGATTCAAATTTAGTTGAGCAAGCCTTTCAAGAAATTATGAATCATTACATGTGAGAAAACATTTCACATTCATAGGTTGAGTAATATGTGAGAATACCTTTCACAACTCAACAACAATATTAACATATCATAAACTTTGATGCTTCAATCTCAAAGCACCCTCAATTCATCATTAGCTTCATAAGAGACATGCATGATTTCATAAACTTCATCTTTAAATAGTTCATCATGCTCATAACTTACAAATCATATAGTTCACATGGATTCATGAGAATTCCTCTTAAATCATGCAATTCGATGCAAACTCATGCTTAGAAAACTATAAACAAGGTAATTTGACCATAATTAAGGAACCCACATAATAGAGGAAAATCATAGTTTTTGATTGAACATGCTTACTTCCATAAAGCCATCCTTAGGTCATTCATAATCTCATCATGAAAAGCTTAATTTAGAAATCATAATTCATGCATGGATTCATAGAGGTTTCATAACATTCATCACTTTATAATTCAACCCACCAACAAAGCATAGATTTCGAAATTGGGGGAATTGGCATGGGTTCACGGGGATTCATCTAAACATGAAATTCAACTCAATTTATACTTCAAAGTTCATAAAACAATCAATTGAAGCAACATTGCCAAGAACCCATAACATGGAAGAAAACCCTTAATTCAATTGGGAATTTCTAACTTGAAAATTGGAGATTTTAGGGATTCCATGGAGGAAAAGGCTCCATGGATGAAGACTATCATACCTTAGTGCTCAATTTCCTTAAGCAATTGATGAAGAAAAACTTGATTTCTTGAATCCTAGTTTGACCTCTTCTTCTTCTTCTTCTAACTTCTAGAGAGAGAAATATTTGAGGGAGAAGAGTTTTGGAAATTTGCAAAGTGATTGGAAGGGTAGATTTTAGGATTAAAAAGGCTTATATAGTGTTAGGAATAGTTAGGAACCGACCTTAGTTGATAAATAAGTCATTAGGTGAAAAGACCAAAAAGCCCTTTAAAAATAGCTGTCGGACCCCTACCTACGGTCGGACCTACGACCCGTCCTGTCCTTACGTAGATAGATTCATAGACTGCCAACCTTGGACCCTGCAATGACGGACCCAATGTACATTTCGTGGGTCGACTTATGGCCCGTAGATGGCCACCGTAGGTCAAATCTTTAGCCTTGAAAATTTAACCAAGTATGGGTCTCACCAACGAATCCTACCTACGACTCGTACATAGATCGACGGTCCATCCTGGCAAGCCGTATAAAAGTACTGAGGCTTAACATTTTAAGGGACATAGACTAGTCAACCACGGGCCTGACCTATGGTCCGTAGGTCAGTCCATGGGCCATAGGTGGCTCCGTTGGTACTGACACCAGAAATTCCAGAAAAACTAAAATTCTTTCCTTTACGAATCCGAGGTGTTATAATATCTCCCCCTTGGGAACATTCGTCCTCGAATGGGAATCAAGACATCATAAAGAGGGTAAGAAATAAGAGCTAACAACCCAACCTAGAATACAATCACATAAATGCACATATATGAAGAGGAAAAACATCAACTCCAAGCTAAGGCATGTTCAACATATCATTTCATGAAGACTTTATGCAACTCATACTCAATGCACATAATCATAGATAAATCAATCAAGCTAGCTCATTTTCTCAAAATTAGACTCTTTATGAACATGCACAATCAAGGAATCATGGAAATAACAAAGACACATAAAACCAAAAGAATGAACCATGAGGAACTAGATACCTCAAGCTAGAGTAGGATCGGAGGGAAAGAGATCAGGATATTGGGACATCATATAGGCCCCGGCCTCCCATGTAGCACCCTCAACTAATTGATTCCTCCAAAGAACCCTCACGGAAGCAACTTCTTTATTTCTTAACTTTTGGACCTGCCGGTCTAAGATCTCAACCGGAACCTCTTCATAGGAAAGACTATCCTTTATGCCAAGATTCTCTAATGGCACTATAGATGCCGGATCACCAACACATTTCCTTAATGAGGAGATTAGGAAAATCGGATGCACCGATGCCAAATTATTAGTCAAGTCAAGTTCATAAGCAACCTTACCAACACGTCTCAAAATTTGATATGGGCCTACATAACGGGGACTAAGCTTCCCTTTCTTCCCAAATCTCATTACACCCTTCATGGGTGAAATTTTCAAGTAGACTCAATCATGAACATCAAATTCTAAATCTCTCCTTCTAACATCAGCATAGGCCTTTTGTTGACTTTGAGCCATTTTCAACCTTTCTCTAATAACCCAAACTTTCTCCATAGCCTCATGTACTAACTCAAGACCTATCAAAGCAACTTCACCTACTTCAAACCATCCTATAGGAGATTTACACCTCCTACCATAGAGAGCTTCAATGGAGCCATGCCAATACTAGAATGATATCTATTATTATAAGCAAACTCAATCAAAGGCAAATGATCATCCCAATTACCCTTGAAATCAATTACACAAGCTCTCAACATATCTTCCAAAGTTTGGATAGTACGCTCCGCTTGCCCATCGGTTTGAGGATGAAAGGCTGTGCTAAGCTTCACACGAGTACCAAGGCCCTTTTGGAAAGACTTCCAAAATTGAGAAGTAAATTGTGCACCATGATCAGAGATAATGGATAAAGGCACTCCATGCAACCTAACCATTTTCCTCAAGTACAACTTAGCATAATCCTCCGCCGAATAAGAAACCTTGACGGGAATGAAGTGGGCTGATTTCGTCATTCGATCTACAATAATCCAAATCGAATCATATTATCGCCGGGTGAGTGGTAAACCAACAATAAAATCCATATTCACATCTTCCCTCTTCCAGGTAGGAATACTAATATCTTGGGACAAACCTCTCGGCTTTTGGTTCTCAACTTTCACTTGTTGATAATTAGGACACTTAGCCACAAATTCCACAATATCCTTCTTCATCCCATTCCACCAATAGACCTCCCGCAAATTACGGTACATCTTGGTAGCTCCCGGGTGAATGGAATATCGAGAACTATGGGCTTTCGATAAAATTTATCCTCTTAGGTCATCTACATCGGGACACACAAACGACCTTGATATCGAAGCATACCATCTCCCCCTTAGGAGAAAGCCTCAACAAAATTTTTGAGCATCGTTTCCTTCAACTCAACCAAATTAGGATCAAGATCTTGTTTAGCCTTCACATCATGCACAAAAGACGATTCGGAACCATTGTGAACCATAACTCCACCTTTAGTGGAATCAACCAACCGAACACCGAATCGGGCCAATCCATGAACATCACGAACTAACTCTTTCTTATCATCCTCAACATGAGCAACACTACCCATAGATAATCGACTAAGAGCATCCGCCACCACATTAGCCTTACCGGGGTGATAGAGGACACTTATGTCATAGTCTTTTAACAACTGAAGCCACCTCCTTTGGTGAAGATTTAGATATTTTTTTTAAACACATATTGCAGCTCTTATGGTCGGTAAAAATGTCAACAAGCACACCATACAAATAATGCTTCCAAATCTTTAAAGCAAACACAACCGCCGCTAATTCTACGTCATGTGTAGGATAGTTCTTTTCATGAACCTTAAGTTGCCTTGAAGCATAAGCAATGACTTTCTCATTTTGCATAAGAACACATCCTAGCCCAATTCTCGAGGCATCACAATAAATCACAAACTCGTCGGACCCTTCTGGTAAGGTCAACACCGGAGCCGAAGTAAGTTTATCTTTCAACTCTTCTCACACGCTTCGGACCAAGTGAACTTAACCTTCTTTTGAGTCAAAGCCGTTAATGGAGAAGCAATCAAAGAAAATCCTTCAACAAATCTCCTATAATAGCCGGCTAAACCTAAGAAACTATGAATATCCGAAGGTGATAGAGGTCTAGGCCAATTTTTAACCGCATCTGTCTTCTTAGGATCTACCTCAATACCCTTACCGGAGACAATGTGACCAAGAAAATCCACAGACCTTAGCCAAAACTCACATTTAGTAAACTTCGCAAAAAGTTGTTGGTCCTTGAGGACTTGCAATACAATCCTCAAATGATCGGCATGGTCACCATCACTCCTTGAGTAAATCAAAATATCATCTATGAACACAATCACAAACATATCAAGATATTGCCTAAACACCCTATTCATCAAATCCATAAACGTGACCGGAGCATTCGTCAACCCAAACGACATCACTAGGAATTCATAATGGCTATATCTAGTCCGGAAAGTCATTTTTGGAATATCATCCTCTTTCACCCTCAATTGGTGATAACCCGAACGAAGGTTGATCTTAGAGAAGTAACTAGCCCCTTGAAGTTGATCAAAAAAGTCATCTATTCTTAGAAGAGGATACTTATTCTTAATGGTGACCTTGTTCAATTGGCGGTAGTCAATGCACATACGAAGTGAACCATCCTTCTTCCTTACAAATAAGATCGGAGCACCCCATAGAGAAATACTTGGTCGGATGAAACACTTATCCAACGAATCCTTCAGTTGCTCCTTTAACTCCTTAAGTTCTATCGGAGCCATTCGGTAAAGAGGAATAGAGATAGGTTGCGTATCCGGAAGAAGATCAATACCAAAGTCTATTTCCCTT
Organism: Solanum appendiculatum; assembly: GCA_018342035.1. NCBI lineage: Eukaryota > Viridiplantae > Streptophyta > Magnoliopsida > Solanales > Solanaceae > Solanum > Solanum appendiculatum. The sequence continues at coordinate 277,611 of JAGDQO010001042.1, read as the reverse complement.
TCGGTAGGAACAACGGGTAGATCATCGGGAAACACTTCCGGAAACTCTTTTACAACAGGAACCGACTCAAGAGTAGGGGTTTTGGAATCCACATCCCTCACCCTAACAAGATGGTATATGCACCTGTCACACCCCGAGCCTACACCCTGGACGTGGCCGGCACTCGAGAACCATTTCTGGTCCCCAAGCAAACCTCTTGGCTTGGTTGACTACTTAGCGGAAGATTTACTCAAACGATAACAACTTTAGAAATTAAATTTAAAACATTCAAACTCCAACAAATACTTAACTCAAACTGTCAGAAAATGCTTAAGTTCAATAATGATAATACTTTGCAAAACAGTCTCAAAACATCTTAACAAAAGAAAAAAAAAAGAGTGATTCCTCAACTATAACTATCTATGAAGCCTCTTAATACTAAGATAAATGTCAGGACAAGACCCTTGACAACTCAACAAAATAAGAAATATAGTGTGAAGTCCTTCGGAAAGCAAGGAGGCTCACCAAAGCTAGCTGGAGTCAAATTGTATTAACGGAGCTCCTGTTGATGACCTTGAACACCTGTATCTGCATCATAAAAAGATGCAGGTCGAATGGAATCAGTACATTGAATGTACGAGTATGTAAAATGGCTGAGTAAAGCAATAACTGAACTAATAAGACTAGGAGAATACTCACCTCAACTCAACTCAGCTCAATGCAAAGCAATAATAAGAGATGACGTATTTAAAGTTTTGTAAAATAAAGGATATTAACTCTAGGAGGTATGTAAAAATACATAAATAAGATTTTTACTCTTTACTCTTATTTGGAAGATTCTCTAACCGAAAACCATCACTATGAGCTAAGTGATGATACAACGTCTCACCCACGTTGCTAGAACTGTCCTATACCTTGCCGGGGTATAGAACAACCTCAACTAAGTGGATCCACTAAGCTCTACCCGAAGGCATAAGGAAATCATCTAAAAAGTATAAATCATTTACCCATGTTGGCATACATGGTTTATAAGGAATTCGAGTTGTCTGAACTCATCCCCATATCGGTGCTCAATACTACTCTCAATAATTATATATACTCATACTCAAGTAGAAATACTCTTTCTCTATTTTGAGGTAATTACTCAAAAGGGTACTCTTTAAGAGGCAATGTCTCAATTATCTCTCGAAACTCCTTTAAATCTTTAGGAAAATCAAGGTTCTCTTTCTCATTTAAAAAAATGATAAATTTGGAAATCAATAGTTCCCTTAAACTTTACTCAAAATGTCTCTTTAAACTTTCCTCAAAACTCCTCTTTATTTTCTCAGAAAAGTTAATTTAAGATAATCGTTCGGTTCAAGAGATACTCAATAATAACTCAATGAATACTCAAATTATAGGGTTCATGTAGAAAATTAGTCAAGAACAATCAACTCAATAAGTAAGGTTCATACCGAAATATAGACATGAAAAATATCACAATAATACTCAATAATATGGATACCAGAACTCAAGAGCTGAAGTAAAATTCAATAATAGGCTTAACTCGAAATTTCTCAAAAACATGGAATAAAACCCTAGATTACTCTTTTCTGAAATTCTAATACATGTAGGGCGTGTGGACGCACTAGTCCAATACTATGAAAGCCTTACATGCCTGGAAAGAACAAGGTTCTTGGCGAAACTCAAAGGATCTTGAAGAATGTTTGGAAACCCTAGTTGTTCTCCTCTACGAAGTTTGCTCTGAATCCTCTAAGTGACAAAGAACGTAAAAGAATGATTTCACACTGTTTAGATTCTTAATTAGGTGTAAAAATGTCGTGGATTAGGCTTAGAAGGAGTGGGAAAAGACTGAACTGCCCCTCTTTAAAAGCTGATAAAAACTGTCAACGGGACCATCTACGATTTGTGGTTTAATCTACAGACCGTTTTGTGGAATTGATATTGAATTTTTCAGCTCAAAACTTCATCCTACGGGTCCAATCTACAACCTGTTGAAGTTCATACGGACCGTAGATCCAATCCGTAGACTTAATACTAAATTTTAGGCTCAAAAGTCCATTTACAGGTCCAATCTACGGCCCATAGAATGGATCCGTAGAAAAGGAACCCCAAAAATTGAGTTTCTGAACTTTTTTGACGACTTGCTAGTACGGGTCGTAGTTCCGTCTACGGCCCGTACATTGGACCCGTAGTTCACACACTTAGAAAACTCTGATATGATAGTCTCTGGTAAAATGGCCATAACGTTTTACTTCGAGCTTGACACTCAGAAAACTTTAATTAGATAGGTGATGGGCCACCTAATTCATTATGTGCTGGGAGATATGATTGTTTGAAGTTGACATGAGTAGAATCTTATGTCAAAACTTAGTCGAAAATGAAGTTTTCAGCTCAACTTTGTGCTAGGGGGGTCCTTGTGACCTTAAGTCATATCCAAATCCATTCGAACACAAAAGAAATGACCTTTACAAACATGAGCAATTTACGAATCACCCGATACTATTTTTACATGCAATTAAAGAATAGTTCGAGCCTTAGTTTAGAAATTTTCGGGGTGTTACAACACCCCTTAGAAATCATCTTTCTAGCTTTAAGACAAGAAACAAATTGACCTCTAAACATAGAATTTCCCCCCTTCCACTCTAGGATAGGCTCATTTGGGAATTGGAACTTGACCACTCAGGTCCTTCAATCAATAGAAACATGACAATAATGCAACATTCCATCCCAAGAATAATTTCAAAATCTAACATATCGAGCTCTACAAGATCAACATAAGTGACTCTATGAGATAAGGAGACGATACAATTTCTATAGACTCTCTTAGCCATAATAGATTCACCAATAGGAGTAGAGACATGAAAAAGATCTAACAACACATCCGGAACAACATCAAACCTCATAGCCACATATGGCGTCACAAAAGACAAGGTAGCACCGGGATCAAGCAAAGCATAAACATCAAAGTGAAATAATTTCAACATACCGGTAACCACATCGGGAGAACCCTCTTGCTCATGGCGAGCTTGAAGTGCATATAATCGGTTTTGCTTCTGATTTCCACTAGAACCCGATGGATTTTGAGGTTGAGTTCATCGACGGTTATCCCCTTCATTTTTAGCTACTAAGGGACAATCCCTTATCTTGTGATCCATCTTACCACAACCAAAGCATTCATTAGAACCGGCTAGACATTTACCCTTGTACTTTTTCCCACACTTAGCAACAGTAGTTTATGAAAAACCACCACCATTCTAGCAAAAGTAGTTTATGAAAAACCACCACCATTCCCTCCTTGATGCTTAGGGTTGGACAACCTATCCTTGTTGGACTTAGGAGGAGCATTGGAGGAACCTTGACCGGAAAACCTTTGTCTAAATCTAGAACGACCATGTCCATCGGACATTGGATGTGAGAAATTACTGTCACCGGTCTTAGCCCTCTTTGTCTCTATAGACCTTTCCTTAAGTTTCTCCTGTTCAATTTGTTGAGCATGAACCATGAGGCGGGAAATATCCATGTCATTGACAAGCATGGCGGTACGACATTCCTTGACCACCATTTTGGATACTCCCGAAATGAACTTACTCATTCTTACCCTAGGATCGGCAACCATAGTAGGAGCATATCGAGACAATTTGGTGAACTTCAAAGAATACTCCTTCACACTCATGCTTCCTTGTTGATGAACTCAAGCACCATTGCCTCCCTCATCTCAAGGGGAAAGAACCGATCAAGGAACGCAACCTTGAATTTCTCCCAATCAAGAGGACCCGCATCTTCCACCCTCTCACTCTTCCATTGCTCAAACCATACTTAAGCCACACCCTTAAGTTGATAAGCGGCCAACTCCGTCTTTTCCTCCGGCGTCACACCCATGATCATTAGCACCTTGTACACCTCATCAATGAACTCTTGAGTATCTTCCTCAACCTTAGAACCATGAAATTCCGGAAGGTTCATTCTAGTGAAGTCCCGCACCCTTGATGCCGCTGTACCCACATTTGGGTTCACGGGAGCCACAACCTCTCTATTGGCTTGAGCCGTCATGGCTTGAGCCAACACTTGAAAAGCAGCCCTAAACTCCGCTCGATCGGAACTTGAGGAGCTTGAGGAGGAGCTTATTGTTCCACATTCTCCCTCGCATTTCTTCTAGTATAAGCTCTTCGAGTAGCCATATCTAGAAACACATAGGATAAGGATTAAGAGAGAGAGACATATAGAGTTACACTCTATCACACGACTTAGGAGTAATGAAAAAATGGGAGTTTCTTGAACATCTTATAGCCTCTCATTCATAAATGTGGTGCGCTTCACACTCATGAACAAGACTCTACTCGACGTCGCTTATGAGACATCCTAGGATCTCTCTAAAACCTTGTGCTCTGAATACCAACTTTGTCATGAACCAAGGTACCCCCTAGACGTCTCATGGCGTACAAAGACCCCGTAAGGCCTTATACAAGCCACTTAACATACATACATACAAGATCATAGAGCTTTAAGAGTTCAAAAGACAATTTCATATCAATGCTTTTAAGAAAATAGCGGAAGTCTACATCAAATATCTCAAAGACAATCTAACATAAGAATGAGAAATAACATTTGGGACATAACCCAATACAATGTCAAAATGAAGAACATAAAAGTAAGAACAACAAGGCTATGTCCTCGAATGGATGAGGACTCACCAAATCTTCAATAATCCTTCTACTAAGATCTAGCCACGAATAGATGGAGAATCGTCAAGCCCTACATTAACAAGTCAATGTAGGAAGGAGTATGCGTTAGTACAATCAAGTACCAAGTATGATAGCAATGAACAAAATCACTTAAAACATGCTAAAACGGGACATTTTCATGACATGCAATGACCAAGCTAAAACATGAAAGAGGTTAGAAACATAAGTCATAAACCATGGTCAAAGCAAGCTAAACATCTTTACTTTACTTGAGAAAGATTATAAAAGCACTTTAGTTCTTTATTGTGGGGAGTAGCCTTAATCGACATGTAAGACCATGTGAGCTAGCAACATAGAATTCGGCGTCTAATCTCATACCGATAGGGCTATCCTACTTGTCAAGGTAGGACCCTTTACTTAACATATAGCTTACGTGGATCCACTAGCTAGTGTCTATCATAGACCATTATCCTATGGTGGCACATAGTTTATGGAACATGGGTAATCGCCACTTGTCCACTCGATGCTAACCATAATTCCCACAGATTAGACATAGTTTAACTATCATGAGTAGACATGGGTAGTTGCCTCTTGTCTATCATTAGTCATAAGTTCATTATTAGTAGACATGGGTGATTGCCTCTTGTCTACATTAGGGAACATGGGTGATCGCCTCTTGTCCCTTCATTAGAATAGCTCCTTAATCATAGATTCAAATTTAGTTGAGAAAGCCTTTCAACAAGTTATGAATCATTACGGGCCGTAGGTGGCTACGTTGGTACTGACACAAGAAATTCCAGAAAAACTAAAATTCTTTCCTTTACGAATCCGAGGTGTTACAAAAATCACAATTCTCAACATGATCTCTAATAAAATGATGCGTAATATTAATATGCTTAGCTCTAGAATGATGCACAGTATATTTAGACAGACTAATGGCACTAGTATTATCACAAAAAATAAGAACAACTTCATAAGATAAATCATAGTCAAGTAATTGATGCATCATCCAAAGTAATTGAGTACCACAGCTTCCAACGGCTAGATATTCAGATTCTGTAGTTTATAGTGCAACCGAAGTTTGCTTTTTGCTGGGCCAAGAGATCAGGGATTGTCCCAGAATTTGAAAGGTTCCACTAGTGCTTTTTCTATCATTTTTGTCACCTGCAAAATCAGCATCTGAGTATCCAATCAAATCAAAGTGAGAAGAATGGGGGTACCATAACCCTAAATCCGCGGTTTCGATCAAATAGCGAATAATTCGTTTCATGGAACTAAGATGTGATTCTTTTGGAGCAGATTGAAAACATGCGCACTTGCACACACTGTACATGATGTCTGGTCGACTTGCAGTAAGATAAAGTAGAGAACCGACCATTCCTCGATAAATTTTTTCATCCACATCTTTTCCTGGTGCATCTGCTTCAAGGCAAGTGGATGGACTCATAGGAGTTCTGAAGGCTTTTCCTTTTTCTAATCCAAACTTCTTAATGAGTTCCTTTGTGTACTTGGTTTGACTGATGAAGGTGCCGTTTATTGAATGCTTGATTTGTAATCCAAAAAAAAAATGTAAGCTCACCCATTAGACTCATTTCGAACTCTCCCTTCATAAGATTAGCAAAACTCTCTCACACACAGGGGAACTACCGAAAATAATATCATAAATATAAATTTGAACTATAAGAATATAAGAACCGGATCTTTGAATAAAAAGAGTCGTATCAATTTTTCCTCTTTGAAAATTGTTGTTAAGTAAGAAGAAGTTTAATCTCTCATACCAAGCTTTGGGAGCTTGTTTAAGACCACAAAGAACTTTTGAGAGTTTGTAAACATAATTAGGGCAGGAAGGGTTTTCAAAACCGGGAGGTTGTTTAACAAAAACTTCTTTTATAAAACTATTTAAAAAAGCACTTTTCACATCCATTTGAAAAAGTTTGAAACGCTTAAAAGATGCATAAGCAGGAAGAATTCAAATAGATTCTAACCTCGCCACGGGAGGAAAGGTTTCATCATAATCAATACCTTCTTGTTGAGAGTATCCTTGAGCTACTAATCATGCTTTGTTACGGATGACATTTCCATCTTCATATAATTTATTTCGAAATACCCATTTGGTTCCAATTACAAAGCAATTCTTTGGTCTTTCAGTAAGAGTCCATACTAGGTTTCTTTCTACCTAATCAAGTTCTTCCTTCATTGCTTGTATCATGGATTCATCTTCCATTTATTCATTTATATGCTTAGGTTATTTGAGAGACAAGAGCAACTGATGCTTGTTTTCTCAGTGAAGCTCTGGTCTGTAATGAATCATTTGGATTTTCCATGATGAAGTCATTTTGATAGCTAGCATTATGTCTCCATTCCCTGTGAACTCTAGTTTTCCTGGTTGGGGTAGTCCGCTCTGATTATGGGATAGCTGAATCTTCAATTTGATTTTGAATAAGAGTTTCGGTGCAGTTTTCAGCAATCTCTTTGGGAGTGTTTTCATCATCGGTAATTTCAACTTCCTGCAACAAAAATAACATGAACATCAACGCTTAAAGTTCTTTTATTAAAAACTCAAAAAGCACGATTGAATGGTGCATAGCCTAAGAATATACCTTCATCGCTTTTTGGATCAAACTTACCGAGATTTGACTTACCATTGTTATGGATGAAGCATTTGCATCCAAACGGATGGAAGTAGTTGATGTTTCGTTTCTTACCTTTCCACAGTTCATATGGAGTTTTCTTCAGTATTTGTCTCATAAGACATCTGTTCAAAATGTGACATGCAGTACTTACCGCTTCAGCCCAAAAATGATCGGGGAGACTACAATCAAGGAGCATTGTTCTGGCTATGTCCTGTAATGAACGATTTTTTCTTTCTACGATACCATTTTTCTGGGGAGATCTAGGAGAAGAGAAATTTTGAATGAAACCATTTTTATAACAGAATTCTTCGAAAGTTTTGTTTTTAAATTCACCACCATGATCGCTGTGAATAGTATAAATGAAATAACTGCTTCTCTTTGAACTTTTCTACAAACTACTTCAAAGTTAGCAAACACTTCATTCTTATGAGATAACAAGATAACCCAGGTGAATCTTGAGAAATCGTCCACTATTATGAAAGCATATTTCTTACCACCAATACTGGTGGCTCGAGTAGGGCCAAAAAGATCTATAAGTAAAAGTTGAAGAGGTTTAGTGGTACTTAGAATGTCTTTGACTTTGAACGAAGAACGAGTTTGCTTACCGAGTTGACATGCATCACTGATGTGATCTTTCTCGAATTTGATCTTCGGAGGTCCAATGACTAATTCAAGTCTGGATAATTTTTCAAGAGCATGCATGCTTGCATGGCCGAGTTTTCTGTGCCATAGCCAGGATTCATTTGAAACAACAGTGAAACAAGTGAGTGTAAGAAGATTAACATTATTCAGCACGTAAATGTAATCAATCCGATCTCCAATAATTGTGATATCTTTTGTTGTGTGCCTGATGATGCAACTTGAAGTGTTGAAAGATACTTTAAATCCGGCATCACATAGTTGACTAATACTGAGTAGATTATGTTTGAGTCCATCAACGAGATAGACTTTTGATAGATCACAGGATGAGATGATAGTGATGGATCCAACTCCAATTACATCTCCTTTTGCATTGTCCCCAAACCGCACATATCCTCCATCAAAATGTTTTAGTGTTTTGACGTTTTCTCTTTTCCCGCACATGTGTCTGGAGCATCCACTATCTATTACCCACATTCCCTTTTTGTATGTTCTTTTGGAATGCTCATGCGAAATAAATAAATTAATTTCTTTTAGGTACCCAAGTATTCTTGGGTCCTTGATGGTTAGGATTTGTAATTTCGTGTAGTTAAAAGATTTGTGACCAATGTCCCCACAAGAAAAATAAATAATTTTAACAGTGGATTAAGCAGAATAAAAAAAAGAATTATAAGAGACTTTGGGGGTAGATATGTTAGATCTGGAGGACTTATGAGAGAAATTAAGAGTAGACCTGTTTGATCTGACAGAGCTATGACTAGGAGATTTTTTATGCTATTCAATTGCATTTTTACTTCCTCCAGTTCCTCTGCTAGTAAGTCGACTTCAATTTGACTGGCTTCAAGAAGGATTTGTCAGTCCTTCTTTTCTAGGGCAATTTTGTTATACTCATCGATAACTTTCTGCAATTTGTCAGTGATCATATCCAAAGAGTTCTGTAAATCATTACAATTTGAGCAATTGAAAGGTCTTACCTCACTTGATTCCCCTAGTGCCATAAAGCATACGTTAGCGGTTTCATCATGATCATCTTCGAATGTTTCTCCTTGACTCCAGGCTCTGAGACTTTTTGGATCTTCATTTCTTTGGTTGTTTCTTCTTTTATATTCTGGACAGTTCTGCTTAATATGTCCTAGTTTCAATAGTAGTAACATCGATCATCATTTCTTTGATATTCATTTCTCTTAAAGTCTTGCTGAGGTCTTTGCCTTATTTGTCTGAGCATTTGTCTACCTCCTCGATTTATAAGGGTCATTCCTTTACTTTGATATTCATCAGCTTCTTCCTCAACTTCAGATGTTTCTGCAGTAAAGGCGACAATCTTCTTTTTATCCTCTTTGTTGTATCTGTTGATGTGATTTTGTTCATAGGCCATCAGATTTCCATGAAGTTCATTGTTGGTCATCTTTTGCAGATATCCATCTTCAAGGATAGCAACTTTAGTTTCCCAAGCCTTAGGAAGGCTTCTGATGAGTTTTCTAACTTGTAATCCGTTAGAGTAAACCATTCCCAGAGATTTAAGTTTGCAAACTATAATGCTAAATCTTGAGAACAAATCATCTACATTTTCATCGTCTGCCATTTTGAATTGTTTGTATTCATTTACTAGAGAGCTGATCTGAGCTTCTTTTACCTTGCTGGTTCCTTCATAGGTTACTTCAAGTTTGTCCCACATTTCTTTTGCAGTCTCGCATGTTAAGATCTTGTCGTATTATGCTCTGCTAACTACACAATACAACAGACTTATAGCTCTAGTGTTAGTTTGAATTACCTCTTATTGTTCTTTTGTGATGTCAAAGGATTCTGGATCAAAAGGTAACAGTAACATCTTTTCCTGTGAGTTCAGGGATAGGCTTTGGACCCTTCTTGATAACGATCCAAGCTTGGTAATCGTTTGAGGAAATGAAGATTCTGAATCTATCTTTCCACTGAGAGTAATGCTAGCCATTGATGTAATGAGGACAAGTTGAGGAATGTTCGTCTTGAAGAAGAGTGCCGGGAATTTGATAATTTGCCATGGACCTTTGCCACGTATGGCTAAACACTTTTATATGTGAGACCTGCTCTAATACCAATTGAAAGTGAAGAGGGGGTAAACTTAAAATTTCCTTTAGTCGACTGCCTAGATTGGACAGTTGACTCACTTGTATATTAGTAAGGCAGTATAAAACAGGTAAGAGAATGTAAAGTAAATGACACAAAGAGTTTTATACTAGTTCGGAACACCGGTGTGGTGCCTACTTCCAGTCCCCTTGGGTTTCAAGGGTTTCCTTATGAGCTTGAAGAGAAGTTTGGGTGTTACAAGGGATTACTATTTTGAACCTTGTCTGATGTGAAAATCAGACCTTCTATCTTTACACAACCTCTACTTGTATAACCTACACTTAGATCTTTCTTTTTCTTTCCTTTTCAGTTGTACACTCAAGAGAATAAAATGCTTTATGAAAGACAATAGAAGATAATAGTACAAGTTCAAGTGAAGTGCATGCTTCACATCTAAGGCTAAGGTAAGTTTATAAAGTTTTGAGGATTGCTCATTTAAGGAAAACCCAAAGGTATTTCAAACCAAGGATCTTGATTGAATCCTTGATTTGCATTGATTTGCTGAGTCATGTCCATATCAGATATGTGCATGAGCAAATCAGTCTTCTCTCTTCTTCAAATGATCTTCTCATGATCTTGAAGTTGGTTGGATATCTTGCGTTTATTTGTTGTATCTTCAGGATTTGTTTGATTGATCTGGATGCTGGATGTCCTGTGTTGATTTGGCCTGTCTCCAAGATTTGCTTGATTGATCTGGATGTCTTGCCTTGATTTAGTCTATCTCCGGGATTTTCTTGATTGATTTATCCAAGTCATGCATGATTGATTTATCCAAGTCAGTCACTAAGATCTGGTGACTTTCCTTCTGTGTTTTGTTACACAGATCACACCTTGTTCCTTTCCTTATGCGACTTCTTTCCTTTTTGATTTCCTGCAAATGAACCATGCAATTGTTAAATATCAAAATCAGTTGATCCTATGAGGCTAACAGTTTGGACCGAAGTTATTTAGTTTTGCCAATCCCATACTTCCCATGCTAGCTCCGACCTTGACTCTGACGGAGTTTGAGTAAGAAAGAAATACTTTTGAAATTTGTAGTTTAAAACAAATCGTAAATATTTGTTTGACTGTAAATTTCTTCCGTAAGGATAAAATAGGAAGTTTAAAGTTAAAGTTTTTTAAATAAAGAAAAATATCATTCTTTTGGTACGGACTGCAAAAGAAAATCTATCACGTAAAGAAGCTTAGATTCTGATTCTGATCAACATATTTGTGCTAGATGCATATATATTAATGATTACATTTATGTGAAGAATATATGCTTCTACAAGTGTATTTTATTCAAATGACTATGGGTTCATCTTATTTGAGGGAGTGACAAGTGTCAGTAGCCTTAAAATATGCCCATTAAACATTGACACCTATCAAAATCATAGTTTTAATTCATCTCTGATCTCAGTTAAAATGCATTACATAAATTGTGACGGAGAAAATAATATTTTGGGAAAACTTACATGTAACATTAAAAACTCCTAAAAATGTGGTAATGCCACATGGTATGTTCAATAGTACTTTTAAACATCAAGACTCCAACTGTGCCAAAAAAGAGATTTAGCCAAAGGCTTTCCATGCCTTTCTTAATATAGCATAATTTCCAAAGCCCAAAGTGAACATTAACAAAAACTTCATAACAAGTTATAAGTAAGTGAGCTAAATCGAAAATAGTATTTGAAGGATCACTTGGTTTAGAAGCAAGTTATGCAGGGATTAGTAACACACAAGTTATTACTAACCCTCTCATTCCTATTCCATGCATACACTATCATGCATAAAATATTATATAGATTTAAGCATACCTTATACAAATATTAGTAATGTGGAAAAGAAAACTAAAACCAAACATTGTATTGAATAATGCTAAGTTTTTATGGAAAAAATAAATGAACCAATTATTATAACTTGAAGGTATTCCAAAGACTTACAATAATTCACCAACCATTTACTATTAAAAAACTTGCATCAAGGAAACTAAGTAATTGTCACGATTACTGGAGAAATTGGCAAGGAAGAGATTAGGCTAATCAAGATCTGAAGGGGATACTAATGAAGATACTGAGGTTGACAGTGATGTCCATCAAGAGTATATAGATATAAGGGCAAGCAAGATGCATTTCAAAAGGTCACAAAGGAGAAGTAGAGGTACTACTTCTTATCAGATTCATGTTGGTGAAAAAGGTCTAGAAATAGGGTATGATGAGACAAATATTAGTACTAGGGAAAGCTTAATTGGTAAGCTGGGAGGTGATGAACCTTACTATATAAGTGATGAAGTTCCTAGCTTTGAAATAGATGATGAAACAGGTTGGGGAGATGGTGAAGAGGTTGACCAATTAGTGCATAAACCTGTTAGAAGGAAGAAAACCCCAAATAGAGTTGTGTTTGATGAAACTTCTGAAAGATTGTTTTGGAATTAGGACTGGTTTTTGGAAGTGTTGAGAAATTTAGAGTGACAGTGACAAGATATACAATCCAAGAAAAGATTCAAATAGAAAAATATGTGAATGAGCTTGGCAGAGTTAGAGTCAGATGTTGCAAAGAGATTTGTCCTTAGTTGTTGTGTGCAAGTAAGGATAAAACTAGTGGAGATTTCATAGTTAAAAGATACAACCATGTCCATAAATGTTTGACATCAACTTATAACTATCTTTGCAACTCAAAGTTTCTGGCCACCAAATACAAAGAAAGAATAACTCAACAGCCAAACATCAACATTGTGACGTTGCATGACATTATTATAAAGGAGTTGGATATCCATGTTGATAGGACAACAACGAGAAGAGCTAGGGCCAGAGTGTTACAAGAGATCATGGGTGATGACATTGTGGAGTATAGTAAGATTTTTTATTATGAAGGTTGGAGAAGAAGATGAAACTGGCCAGAAATTTTTTAAGAATTTTATGTTTGCTTCCATGCTTTAAAGAAAGCATTCTTTGGAGGTGCTAGGAGGTTGATTGGTTTTGATGGGTGTTTCCTCAAAGATGTGTGTAAAGGCCAGTTGTTAGTGATTGTTTGTAGAGATGGAAACAGCCAAATGTTGCATATTGCTTGGGCAGTTGTTGAGGTTGAGAATCAATATACTTGGACATGTTTCTTGATCTAGTGAGGAATGATCTTGATCTTGGAGAAGGGCATCAATTATCTATCATTACTGATATGCAAAAGGTAAGACCTTTATTGTCTTTTTTATGTTTTTTAGTTTTGCATTTTAATTATTATTTGTGTGTTTTGTTGCTTTGTTAGGGACTAGAAATTATTGTTCAAGAGGCATTGCCATTGGTTGAATACACAAAATGTGCAAGACATGTTCTTACAAATTTGTGTAAAAGCTGGAAAGGAATTGAAAGAAGAAGAGTATTTTGGAGGATTGCTAAATACACATTTGAAGTTGAGTTGAAGGATAATATACATGAAATGAAGAAACTGAGAAGAGCACATTTGAATGATCTTTTATGGTACAACTTGGATACATGGTGCAAGAGATATTTTCAAGACTATAACAAATGTGATGTTGTGGACAACAATATGGCAGAGTTTTAATGCTTGGATACTGCCTGCAATGTTTAAACAATCATCACAATGCTTGAGGAGATAAGGGTGAAGATGATGAAAAGAATTAGTGATTTGAGAGAGTTCTCAAACACTTGGATCACTGATATATCTCCTATGTCTCTGAAGATTTTGCAAGAAAATATTGACAAGTCTATGCAATGTAACTTGTCTTGGAATGAAGATAGAGGTTTTGAAATTAAGCACTATGATTTTAGTTGCAGATCTTGGCAGCTTAGGGGCATTCCTTGTCCTTATGGTGTTGCTGCCCTTCATTACAAGGAGTTGGAACCAATCAGTTATGTGACTAGTTGTTATAGCAAGGAGACCTACCTCAGCACATATGCCCATTTTATTCAGCCAATGAATAACATCAAAAATGTGGCCAACATCAAATAATTTAATTGTAAAGCCACCAAAGATTAAGAAGATGCCTGGAAGACCAAGTAAGGTTAGAAGAAAGGAGGCAAATGAAAGAAGAGAAAATGGAAAGCTTAGCAAAAGTGGTGTTGTTATGACTTGTAGCAAATATGGTACATAAGGACACAATAAAAGAGGATGTCCTACACGAAACCAAGTTGGTCCAAGTCAATCAGCTGAAACATCTTCTCAGGCAAAGGTATTTTTAATTTTTACTTTCTAGGCTACTGGTAAAGCAAGGGACATAGCAATAGGCAGTGGTCCAAGTCAATCAGCTAAAACATCTTATCAGACACAGGTACTTTTATTTGTTACTTTCAAATGTAAGCTATATGTACATGTATTAATATATCAATATACAAACTACTGATAGAGCAAGGGGTAGTAGTTCAACTCAATCACCTGGAGCTTCTTCAAAGGTATATGTATTGATTTGTAAAAGATTTAGTTATAATTATATGCACTAATATGTGAAAAATCAGGCCACCACAAATAATGAAAGTGATAAAGGAAGATGTACAGTAGGTGTTCCAACTGAATCACATGAAACTGCTACAAACACAGAGGTAATCTATCAAATTATTCTATCATTTATAGACAATATAGATATACTCTAATATTTGAGTTTCAAAGTACAGACTGTAAATGGTAGAGGTAGAGGAAGAGAAATAGGTAGAGGAAGAGGAAGAGGAATGCCTCAAGAAGGAAATGTGAATGAAGGAATAGGTAGAGGAAGAGGAATGCCTCAAGAAAGAAATGTGAATAAAGGCATGGCTAGGGGAAGAGGTATGGCTCAACATAGTCAAACTAGTTCTGAAGTAACCTGCAGTGGAAGAGGCCTAGAAAGAGGGAAGAGACTAGTAGAACATGCGGACACCAGTGGAGGACAAACAAGACCTTTTAAAAGGCCAAGAATGGTAGGTGTTGGAATATACCAAGCTGAAGATGGATTTACAACTCTCAATGTAAGTTTATATGCATACTTCAGATTTTATATGCAAGTCTAAATGTCTTTTGATTTGAATATGTATTTATTTGACTAAGCAGCCTGGATTGCCAAGTAGAAGAGTCATCAATACTGGTACAAAAGTGACAAAGAGGGTTGATATTGTTACTGGTGATATTGGCTACACACCAACACGTGGATTCAAATGGAAGGGGAAGGCAACCATTACCAATAGCAACCTAGAAAGAATGAGGGCTAAAAAGCTTCACCAAACTAGGTCTGCAGCTACTGCTAATAATCAAAGTCAAACAAGTTCAAGTAGGAAGACTCATGTGCCATGAAAGTAGGGCATTTTGATGTTGTGTTGTTCATTTTGACAAACAAATTTTAATTATGTATATTTTGGTGTTGTTTTTGGTTGGAATCAAACTCAATTTTACGTGTAACCAAAACAAAACAAGATCAACTTGATAGTTATAGTTCAAATCGAATGATTATGTTGGAATGAAGTCCTCCTTTTGACCAGATTTTGTTGCTTTCAATGTATCTTCTTCTCATCTATTTGTAATTGAACATATTTTTGAAGTTTCTCAAATGATTACTACAATAATATAGACAACCAAATACATTAACAACTTGTTCAAATCATAAATATTTCGACAACATTCGACAACAAAAAACACCAAAAAATTGAAAGTAACTAAAGATATCTATGGCAATTTTGGTTGCACACACCTACATCTTCCATCCTTCACATTCTTGGTTAGGCTTAAAAATAGGAAAGCCACTACAACGATCAAGATAATTAACTTCAAGTTACAACATGAGCTCTTCTTCTTCTCCTTCGTCACCCATTTGTTACTTTCAACACGACTTTCATAATATGCCAATGCTTCTTCCAACTCCTTAATTCTCTTCACCAATCTCGGAATAACTTATTTGGATCGTATATCAACATCTTCACGATCCCTCCATCTAAATAAATTGCATGAATTCTCCTAAAATAGTCCATAAACAAATTAAAGAAAAACAAAAAGACAGAAACATAAACAAAAGATCTCCAAAAATGATGTAGAGAGCATACATGATAGCGTGGACAAGATCAAAATCTTCGAGCCGGAGTGTGCTCTGACAATGAAGTTTTCATTGAAATTAAGTCTCCATGTTTGCATCGCAATTTCACTCGCAACATAGGATCATTCTCATCATTACAAATACGATTCAACATTGCATTTGACATTTTCCTTCAAAACCTAATCATAAAAATATCTTCATTACTCAAAACTAAATGAAATTAAGAAGAATTAAACCTTGAAAACTTCAAATTAACCTTTTATACTGAAAATTAAAAGAGAAAAGAGACGAATTCCTATTGTGCTTGGGGAAGATGATGAATTCGTAAGAGAGAGTATCAAAGTTGATGAAGAAATCGTCTGTCAAGAGAGGTACCAACGGCTCTTTTTTGAGCTTTGTTTTGGGGGAAGATGGTGAAAAAGAAGAAAATAATTAATTGATAAATAAAACAAGTGACACGTGTCACTTTAAAATTGGTCATTCGCAGTGAAAACACTGCTTCACGCACCTATTGTGCGTGGTCACAACCCAGATGAGGAAATGGGTCAAAATGGCTCTTTACAAAGATATTAAAAATATTTGTGGGGTGATAGGACACTAGTAAAGTTAAGGTGTCTTTCTGAAAATACGAGACAACTTCAGTGGTGACTTTATGTCTTTTCTCAAATTAATACTAACTACTTTTATGATACATATGAATGTACTTGTGCGTCCATGTATCATAGTCTACGTGTTCATATGGAATAAGAGGTTCATATGTGTTCATGATATGTCTAAATGTATTTGTATCCATCTGATCAAAGTCTATTAATCTCTTTTATGTATCTAAGAGGTTAGTACGTGGTCATGATACATATAAATGTATATGTGCTACTGTACACGCATGTATCTAAGTGTTTAGTTTGTTGGATACATCATATTGATAATATATACATCAAATTAATGAATTTATTATTTTAAGAGCAATAAAATGAAATTAATCAAATTACATAAACAAGATATAGATGTTTTCATCTTATATTAATGATATTAATGAATTGATTATTTTAAAGAATAAAATGAAATTAATTGAACATAATTACATTTTTTGATTTGCTCCTTAATTTAATTTTTTAAAATTAATTATCCTTGCATTTGATAAAAACTTTCCTATGTATTATCATCCCGCTATTTGTGAGATTTTATGTACATAAAGTTGTGAGAAAAGAAGTAACTAGCTCTTAAAGTAGTAAAATTTGTGTAAGCTATGATAATTTTCTAATGAATTATGGTTTGGCCAAAGCCGAATTGTAGAGGCAGCAAACGTTATTAACTTGTATTTTTCTTTAATGGATGATTGATAGAAGAGAAAGCATGTAACAAAGCCTACTAAAATTAATTCAAATGATAGTGCAGTTTTTTATATGGTATCTTGATGTATTCTTGTTCCTTTAACTTAAAGTAATCAAATATTTCTCTGTTTCAATTTGAAATATATCTATTTGGATATTTTAGATTTTGAACTAAGATAAAATTAAAAATCTCAATAAAATTGTGCTCCTTTTTTATTCTATATATTAGTTGTTTTTAGCATATTATTCTTAAAAAAAATATAAAGACTCCACTTCACATAATAATAATGTTATTATTGTCATTATTATTTATGATAATAAGCATAATTTGAGTTAATAAAATGTTAGACATGTGTTTTTAATATATTGCATTGGATGTTATTATAATTTTTTTATTTATTAACATGAAAATTTGAGTAGTTTACTTCAAAATTTTAAAATATTTCTTTTGAAAGGTGAGTAGTTTTTCTTTCTTTCATTTTTACACAAACATAATATATTTTTTTACAATCTTTAATACTATTTTTTTAAAAATAAAATCATAAAATTGACCATTTAAATTTTTTGAGCTCTCGAAATTGTGAATGCCTAAAGCACCTCAACCTTGAGCCGATATTATTTAAAACTTGCAATTTGATTTTTCAAATAGCAAAGCTTTTTATCTCTTAAATGAATAGAATAGTTTAGAAGCTCGTTATGAAATATTATTAATTAACTAATTAATTAATTACTTTATGATTTATTTTAAATGCATAGACACCCGATAGCTAATCTCTATTCCCATTAGATTAATAAGGAGCACCTTCAACCGTTATGTTGATGGATCTTTATAATTATTTTGTTAACATGTTTAGGTGCTAATGCAATTAAAATTATTAAGACTTAAGAGATTCAAACTAAAAAAAATAATCTAGAACTTGTCTCTAACAAAAGAAAAGAAAAAAATGTGTAAAAATTTGGCTAAACTGCATCAACCTAAATATTTTATTAATTAAAGTAAACTATCTAACTACACATACATCACTACCATATATACTATATTTACCTCTAGTTTATTCTCAAGTATCTTATTTTTGTATCTGAGTTAAAGTTCATAATGTTTTGAAGTTCAATTTTAAAAAGTTTTACAAATTAAGTTTTATATTTTTTATTTTTGTTGTTTCTCAAACACTTCAATGGCTGACCATTCTCAAAATCGAATTATTCTTGTTAAAGGTACTACACATTAACAATACTATACTAAATCAAACAACTTTTATTTGTTTATTTTCACTCATGAATTTCTCATTGTAGGGATCGAATCTTCATCCGCCAACATTCAAGCCGAGAATAAATCTAAGTGTAGGAACGACCTAATTAAGATGGAAGAATTACGCCAAGCTTTAATTAACAGAACAAATACACCATTAGATACACATCAAGTGCAACAATGTTGGATACACATCAGGTGTACATGTATCTGGTCAAGTGTTCATGTATGTGAGTTAAAATTATATGTATCTATGAGAAAAACTTTCAAATGCTCTAAAAAAAGGAAGAATTTTGAAATTTTTTACTTTTTTTTATTAATGATAAGACAAATACTTTGCAGTCGTGATTTGTTCCTACATTCGTGCGTTTCAGTTACATTCCATATTTAGATACACATAATTATATGTATATACTTACTATGTATCCGAGATACATGTTTTTAAATATAATGTATGAAATTGATATTTAATACATCAAATTAATACTAGATACATATAAAAGATACATGAAATTAAAATTAGATCATATAAATAGATACATGAAATTACTATTAGATGATATGAAATTAATACTAGACACATATAACAGATACACGAAATTAATACTAGATACTTCTATGATATACATGTATTTGTCTTTTATTAATAATATTAATGAATTTATTATTTTAAAGAGTAATAAAATGAAATTAATTAAACATAGATACACTCTTTAATTTCTGCCTTATATTAAGGGATTTGGTTAATTTAAATATCCAGAATTAATTGTCCATGAATTCTGAAAATTCTCAATTACTCCTCTAATTAAGAAAATCAGTTACAACCAATTAATTTAAACAAATAAAATACGTATCTCGATTTTAAAATTCGGCAGATACATGTATCTCACGGACTCGAACTCATGTATCCTAAGTAGAGCCGTCAAAATGGGCTTAGCCCATGGGGCCGGCCCAACTCAATCCGTTATTGGGGTAGGGTTGGGATAGAATTTTTCAAGCTCATTTAAAACTAGGGCTTTTAAACCAGACCCATATAAGCCCTTGGCCTTTGAGGGTTGATCGGGGCCGGGCCGGGCCGGGGTCGACCAATGGGCCAAAACTATTTATTTAAGGATAACTTACAAAAATCTCACCAGTGTATGAACTAATTACTTAAATGCAAGTTATGTTGTAATATTACAAATCTTACCAGATTTTGATACGCCTAGATATATGTATCTCGAGATACATGGACTCAAAATTAGGTTAATTTGTTCTAGATATACTTTATCTAAGTGGATTCACATGTATCTAAGATACATAAACTAATCTCGCTCGCCTCCCATCTCGCTCGCCACTCTCTTATCTCGCTCGCGTCTCTACGATGCATCGCACTAGATACATGTATCTAGCATATTTAGTATCCTAGATACATACTATCACACTAGATTTTTTGCTAGTGTCATTGAAACAACACCATTGTTTGTCATATTTGATTTGAAAATCTTCTCATCTTCTTGATGTTAAAGAATTTTATGTTTGAAAAGAAAAAAAATGAAAAAAAGAAGAAGGAAAAACTACCTAACTAGACATACATTACTATCATATATACTAAACTTACCTCTACTTTCAAACAATTACATATATTACTACTTTTAATATTTTATACCATATATTTTAAAAGATATAATTAGATACACTTATCCCTTAAAACTAGGATTGATTAATTATCTTTACATTTAAACATCACAATTAATGGTCCAATTAATATTAGTTTATTTCTCTCTCATCAACCGTCTCATTCCGCCAATCTCCTTAGCCAATAGTATCTCTATTCCCCCCACCCCCCACATCCTCCATGCCCCCCACGAGCAAAAAGGCTAGTGCCGTCAACGATTTCAAGGGTTGTATGAGCAAAAAGCCCAGCAAGAATGGAGAAAAGTTGAGCATATCCATTAAAAAGTATGATATGTTTACTTATTTTGAGGTTCCAACAATATTGGAACCAAATGAAATTGTGTACAATATAATAAACTAATTAATGTGCATCACAGAGAACTTAATCAAGTATCATATAGGAGAAGACAGCACCGAGGAAGCCGAAGAAGGATGTGATTTCATAGCCACGGAAAGTAACATTTTTTCTATTGGATACCAAATACATAAAATAGACAGTTTAGAGACACAAAATAGACAGATCAGATACATAGAAAAACTGTTTAGATACACAAAATGGACAGATCAAATATATCTAATCGTTAAGTGCATTTGTCTATCGTGATGACACGGTTGAGTGTTCATTCAATCCAATACCCAATCGTGAACAAAAGTGCAAAGTACGAAGTACACGAGATACACAAAAGAAACTATATCAGATTCGTAGAAGAATAGTTCGGATACATAGAATGAACAAATTAGATACATCTAATCATTAACCATATATAAGATACATAGAATAACCATTTAGATACATAGAATAAACATATCAGATACACATAAATTTGATTTTTTGAAATTTTTTGAAGTTTTTAAATGCATGATTTTCTCATTAATTTACATCTTTCAGTTACATTCCTTATTTAAATACACTTAATTATATGTATCTAATTAATATATATCTGAGATATATGTATCTAAATGCGCCAGATACATGTATCCAAGGTGTGAATTATGGTAGGATTAGTAATATTGCAAACTCACGGGAAAATAGGTAATTAACTCCTAAACTAGTGGGATTTGTGTTGTTTACCCGCCCCAGCTCACTGCCCTTCTAGGGTTGGGTTGGGTTGAGCATTTTCAGGCCCTTCCAAATGAAGGCCCGGCCCGCCCTAACCCATCAAATTTCTTGGCCCATGAGGCTTGGGTTGGGCTAGCCCTTTTTGACAACTCTAATCCTAAGTAAGAAATATGATACAAAAAGTAATATTTGAAACTATCGGAAATCTTAGTAATTAGGACCTAAACTAGTGGGATATATGCAATTTGCCCTTAACTATATAAGTCTTCGTGGGTCAGTTTGAGCTAACATATTTAGCCCAATGTTTAGATGAATTAAATTTGAATGACTAAAATGAGATAAATTAATAAATGAGCGGGTCTAGGTGGGTTAATTTTGCCACCTCAAGATGTTGGTGCCCTAAACCTGTGTTTGGTCCTAATGGACTTGGTGTTGCAGTAGAGAAGCCTCTGGGGGATTTTCCAGAATAATATCAAATTGAAAGAGGATAAATCTGTGTGGATGATAAGTGGTTGATTATCTAATCTTCGACTTCACCAAAACCTCAAAGATATGGGAACTCTTTCTGAATATCTCTTTGGAGTTTATAGAGTGATGCACAAAACTTAAAGCAACTGTTGAACAGTGGCAGCAGTAGAAAATAGTTAAATGGCAGAGACAGATCAATATGGAAGACAATTCCTCCATGTAGCATATGAATAGTCTGACTAGAAAGGGAATAAGTTATTCATCATTGCAGCACAATGTAATAGCAACATGAATCTTCAAAGGATCATACAACAGAATTGCCTAAAGGCTAATTGTCAGGGCTAAGAGAGTGAAAGATAGATGAGTAATTGTATGAAGAAAAACTTCCTCTATTCCTCTGAGCATTTGTGACAAAACTCTGCCTTTTCAGATGACGATGAATTATATCAATCTAAAAAAGACATAGATTTTCAATCAAAGGAAATACATACATACATCCAAAAGCAATATATATGGAAGAAGCTTGTTAGTCATATCTGATAGAATTGATTAACGAGTCCCTGCAGACATGGATCAGGAGAATTTCAGAAACTAATCTTAACTTGGGAAGGCAGTAGTTGTGCCATCAAAAGATGCCGTTCAGGCACTCATCCTAATACCTAGTATATGGAACTCTATAGACTGGTAGAAGCTAAAAGATTGAGAGGGACCTGCAATGAGCAAAGGTTGTTTGAAGTATCCTTTCATTCCAAATAAGTAATTTCCTGTACGGGGGTACGAAGGAAACAATTTCCTGTTCAACCCGTCTCTATTCGGATGATTGAGATACCAAAACTCGACATCTTCTAGCAGAAGCAAAATGCTCCACAACTACTGCCCACATTTAATTGCTATTGTTACCTTTCATAAGGAAGTAACTTTAGCAACTCCTGACAGTAGTTTCTCTCTGACTCCCTTTTTTGTCTTCAATCCTGATGAGATTGGCTCTCAGTGAAAGTGTGGTTGAATTTCACATTAACAATCTTGCTCTGGAGCTGACCTCAAAAGAATGATAATAAGAGAAGTTTCAGCAGTGACTTGGAGGGACTTTGGCATTTTGCTGTTTCCGTACAAGTATTTCTAAGTTGAAGAAGCAATCATAATTCAGATTTTTTTTCTTAATAACAACCACAAGATTAACCCGGTGTGATGAAAAATGAGAAATGGATTCCATCACATGGGCAAGGGACAAGTGTGAGTAAAGAATTAAGTTCTACCACATCGGCGCCTGGTGTGGTGTAAGATAGGAAAATGTTCTTGCATCTTAATGGATGGATAAAGGGTAAAGAACCTAGTCCAAGAGAGTCGGACAGAATAGATAGTTTGAACATAAGCTCGTTGACAGGGAATTTAATAGAATTAACGGATGCTTTGGAAGGGGGAAAGCTAATATTGCTGCCTACAGAAAAATAGGTGGACAGTCGAAAAAGCTAGATAGATTGACAACACAAGTTATAAATTATTGTATTCTGGGATAGATGAGGATAGGAACGAAGTAGGAAGCACTGTAGAACCAAGACTTAAGACAAAATTGTAGAAGAGTATTGGTGATAAAATTATCTCGTCAAGACTAGTGTAGGAAAGGAGATAACCAGCATCATCAGTGCCTGTAATTGGATGTAGCTGGACGACCAAGCATGTTGGAACAGGATTGTTTAAAGCCTTGAAAGTAGTGGATTACCTTAATGTGCAAACAATTGGATGAATTCCAGAGTAGTTCACAAATATTTTGTTTTGTTTTTCACTCAGTAGTTCACAACTATTGATATATTGCCGAAATATAGATAAGCACCAAAGCCAACTAGATTCACGATGTGACAACTGATTAGAATGTCTGTTACTAATGGTTTTCATAAGGGTAGGTGCTCTTCATCAATTAGTTAACTTGTTGGGGAAGAAGATGAACAAAAGAAAGAAAGAAAGAAAGAAATAAAGAAAGAGAGAAGGAGATAGAGAGAAAAATCTTATGTAGCTCAAAGCAAAAGGATCGCTTAGAAAAAGTAGAACTCCAGATCAGCATAAGAGTAATTCAACCAAATAGGTTTACCTCAACGAACAACTTTAAAGCGATAACAAGATGAGCATTAAAATATGAAAGAGATAAAATTTATTGCAGCAGATATTTCCAGAATAAACACTGCAACAATTTATCAAAACTCTAGATGAGACAGTCAATGGATTGAGCAAGACCACTTGACTAGAGACTGTTAACAGGGAATTCTTGTTCCCAGAGAAGCCATGTTTAACAACCAAACTTGATATGGAATGAGGAAGCAAACCCCATTTAATGAGAAGCGATTGAATTGCAGCTTTTGCAGTTAAACATCCTAACTCATTTTGCCAAGCATCTGAAATGGACAAATGTGCCTGTGCAGCTAAAAGAAAAGTGACATAATCATTGAAAGTAATGAACACAGTTGGCCACTAAAGTATATGCTTCATGTATGCTTACCTTAAGCTGCAGGTTCTGATATTTGAAGATGGTGTTCTTCAAACAGATTTTGAACCCTCTGAATAAATTCTCATGCATTACTAGATAGCAGAAGATACACTCAATTTGCTTTAGGGAAAGTCATTTTTTTTACCTTCATGGAACTTCCAACTTCTTCCAGCTTCTGTAATACTACAGCGTCTCCAGAATGAGATAATGAATCATGCCTGATGGATCTCGATGGGGACATCTACCATCACAAAAATGAGTAGATAGAAGCTGAAACTTAAGGGAGGGAGTCTTTGCTGACAATGATGGTATTTGCTATTGAAAATGCATAAAAGAGACCAAGGAACACGACGAATACAAAAGTCTTGATCTAGTGACAACATACCGAAGTAGTACAAGAATGACCAATTTGCAAATTCGAAGTATCATCAACAGCTGAAGCTTGTCTAGAGAATGCTTTACTTCTAAGATTTGATAGTTGCGTTAGAACAGCCTAGAAAATGTACATAGATTCACAAGTCAACATATCTTAGATTCATGGCATGATATTTAAATCAATAGTAAGATTGCTTAAAGAGGAATTATTAGTATCTCTCTAAGAGAACATAATCTTAAGAATAAGTTAATAGCTAGAGGTAAAACATACCTTCCTGAAATCAAGAGCATCCGTAATTCCTTGGATTTGGAGATCATCACTTGGAGATCTTCTCACACCAACATTTTCAATTCTTATCGAATAGACCCCACACAGGGACTGTAGGTAACCTGACAATTACATCAGTTCAGAAGTCTCAAATGTCAATATTGTACCAAGCCTAACAACTGACAGAATCATAGAAGTAGACTTCTGCAAGTGTCCGTTCTCTGGATTTGCAAACTTTCGATATAGTAATCCACAAGAAGTCATCTAAAAAGAAATGCCTCTGAGCAGTGGAGCTTTTCATGAACCCGATGAAGTGTTGGTTGACCAAATCATGTCAAAAGATTATTGTGAAACTTAAACCAATAGAGGACCTGACCTGCCCTTCTTGTCTGTACTAGTTTTCCATTCTTTCTTACTTTTTTTCGAAAATAGAAGCATTCCATTTTACTCAGATACTTTTACTTCTGATCCTTAATTTCCTATCACCCACATAAGAGATTAAGCAAAAGATTGTAAATTCAATACTAAACACTATTGAATGTCACAACTAAAAGAATGTTGTAAAGGTTCTTCTTTTTGCAGTTCTTTTAGGTACCACATGGTAGGTGGAGTCAAAAACTCTATCTAGATAAAATATGCACTGGCATGATTAAAATTCCCTTGCATCGTCCCAGACAAGAGATAATCACTAGATTAACATCCAGGAACATTTAAAATGCCCACGTCGTACTACCTACTATGATATTTTTATAAGAGAGTCATGCGCATTTCGGTTACTTCATGTGGCAAGGAACTAAAAAGAACTTTAACAAACCCATGATAAGAGACCCTGAAATGTTTTTCCTTTCCTTTTTCATGCACGAGTAACTCGCAAAATCCTATTGGGCTAGAAATACCAGCATTCAATAAAATGTAAACGTTGCATCCAAGTTCATTGATATCGATATCATCTCAATTAGAAAACTTAAAAAAACATATCAACTTGGCAAGAGTAGAAAATAACATTTACCTTGTTCAAGTGCAATGTCAGCAACTGATGGCAATATAACATATTTCTCCTTTTTCAAATCCCCAAAACATGGAAATGGAACTGGTCTTGTTACCTAGACCATAAAATCAAACTCTAAGAAAAGGCTTGACAACATGTTCAGAATATCTTCATAAGCAATTCAAGTAAATGTCACATTTGCAACGTAATTTTAACAAATCAACCGAGTTTTATTACTTTTTCCCATACTACCATTAATATTAGATAACTAAATAGTAGAGTTCTAAAGCATAATTAATAAGATTAGTTTAGTAAAATATACCGAGATGACGTAAAGTTTGGGGGGAAAAGAAGCAATACTCTACTTTGTAAACAATGATGTTGGGAGTGAGATAAAGTTTCCTAGAGCGGATGTCTTTGCGTAAAATGTATCTCCGAATGGGCAAATAAATCAACATGATTAGCCCTATTCCCCAAGCCAATAATAACAACAGTGAATACAATACCCGTCGAACTCTTGATACTTAACGAAATTGTCTTCTCTGTCTTCAAACGACGCCGTATAGATAACTAGTTCTTCTTCAGATTCTTCATGTTCGATCAGCAAACCCCTCTCTAACCGGTCAATTTCTCCATCATTCGATTCCATCTGAGGACTCGATTCAACCAAATAGAGAAGAAGAGAGCAAATAGCGAATTCGAATAGAGTTACCGGTAACTGATGATCGATGTGACAGCAAGTTGGATGGTTTTGTTCATGGGCTAATCCCCCAGTGGGTTCCTTTTTTCTAAAATTACAAATTTATATTCTGTTATGTATCTCAAATTGATACTTAATAAGAATATAATAGTCATTGTATTGTAAGAAAAAGAGATAATGACCCCATAAAAGCCATAAGCTACAGTATGTTTTTATCATTTTCATATTTAAACTGTCTTATTTTTTATGTTATGTGAAATAATGGTGACCTATGAATCTGAAAACGTCACTTTTTTGCAAACTTCATAATTCAATTATTTATTACTTTTTAATCTATTTAAATTATTACTATCTATGTTAAAATACATTTCGAAATTGACCGCTAAATATTTAAAAACAATCGCCAATAAATGTGTGGGGCTTACCATTGCATGGGCAGCACTCACAAGCAGAGTCGCATGCGCAATCACTCTCCACATATGCAATGATCCTTGATCCTAATAACCTTTATAAGTGCGGAAGCCCTCCTACTTATACGGCTTCGCTAATGCAACATCTAGACTGTAATTGTGGTGATATCAGATACAACAACATAAACAACTTTAAAAACAATCTAAACTTTTAGAATTAACCCTCAAAACTCGTTCAAGACCTTCTAAATACAAATTAATAGTGCAAAATTGATCATAAAATATCTTTCAAACATGTTGGAATCTTCAAACTATTAATTTGAGATCATGTTGACCGAGTGTTAACCAAGGCCAACTTGAGTCTATTACTTTAAATAAATACTTGATCTCCAATTTGAAACTTTTTTGGATCAATTGATCATGCCAAATTATTTATTTTCTTTTTTTGTTTATATTACATGCTTCTAGCCCATTCTTAAAAAAAAAATACATGTCTATAAAGCTGAGGATTATTTGATGAGCAAATTACATAAATGAATATTTGTGTAGATTCAGAACAATTCCTTAAGTATGCATTAAACATTTTTTACCAAAAATTAATAACAAATATTAAAAAAAAAAATTTATCAAATCATAAAATAAACAACATAAAAATACACCACAAAAAATACATATATAAAAAGTTGCATAAATTAGACTACAAAATGTTACACGAACTCTAAGAATAAATTCAAAATAACGGGATCTATAAAAGTATATCTCTATATAGTGTATGTGAGCTCCCACTTATTTTTTTCTCATAGTCCCAATTAGATTTAACAGATAAAATTTGGTAAAAGTTTGACACAGATTAAAAGTTTAAAACTGTAGTTCATACTTAGAAAAACTTAAAAGGGATCATCTTTAATCTATGCTCAAACATGAGGGACTGTTTTTGTCAATTTCTCTCTATTTGACAGTTCATATTATGACCCTTTTCAGTTAGAAATTAGAATGAATACTAAAACCCTAACCAATACACAGCGTTTCTGAACTTAAAGTGAAGAAACAATGGAGCTAAACATTAACAAGAGGAAAAAGCAAAAAACTGAGAACAGCTCCACCGGCAACTCTGAGGTTTTCGCTTCTTGCTCTTTCGAAAGTCTCGGTCTTCACACTACCTTATGTGACCAGCTCAAAGGTTTTCTCTTACACAACCTCTTAATTTTGTACCTGCAATTTTCTAATAATTTCATCTTTTTCATCTGAAGTTTGAGAAGAAAAAAGCTTAAGTATGTTAGGATTTAATTTTAATGTAAAATTTGATTACAGAGAGGCTTGGATTCGAGGCTCCAACTCTTGTTCAGGCTCAAGCAATTCCTGTTATACTCTCCGGTCGACATGTGTAATTTCTCTACCCTTTGATGATATTTATTCAATTATTCTAGGTATTTTTGGATGTTTTTGGCATTTGGATTTCAAGTTTTGCGTTGCTAATGTCAGAATTGATTTTTGGGTTGTTGTTAATGAACTGTGATAGGCTGGTGAACGCGGCGACTGGAACGGGGAAAACTGTGGCTTATTTGGCTCCAGTTATTCATCAGTTGCAGAAGTGTGATCCCAGGATTCAGCGGTCTGATGGTACTTTTGGTACGTGTCATATTTACTCATCTTGGTTCCGCATGCTATCCATTTCCGTAGATTTCTTATGCTTCAGAATCCCTGTTGAGGAAAGGCCTCTATCTAATAATGTACTCTCCGTGGTTGTTACCTGAAGTACATATGGTCTCATGGTATTTTTCTATAACTAAAAGCGTTTCCGACAAGTCACCAGCGATGTGATTCCAATTTTGAGGTTAAAAAGATAAATAAGAAATAGTTCTTTATCAAATTTGAAAATGAATATATGATTGTCGATTGTCATTATTAGAATAGCTGTGATGGTATTTAGGCTAAAGAAAGTGTTTGTCTTGATAATAGGTAAAAGAAAATCAGGTACTTATGTTTTATTTCTCTTGGGTGATTTAATTCGGGGTAACTGATATATTTGGTATAGCGTTGGTTCTTGTGCCAACGCATGAATTATGCATGCAGGTATATGAGATCTTGCAAAAGTTGTTGCATCGTTTTCACTGGATTGTTCCTGGATATATTATGGGAGGGGAAAGCAGGAACAAAGAGAAAGCTAGATTGCGAAAAGGTAGGTGCATTTTGTTCCCTTTTATTTCTTGTGGGTAAATGAAAGTAGGTTCTGTTTTTAGACAAAAACTTCTCCTTGTCCGTTGCTAACTTGCTAGTGCTAGGGCACTACAGCTTTTCACCCTCCTGTAGGTCCCTTCATTCCCTCAGCCTGACACGAACTTAAAAGAGAACATAAGATGGATTAGTGGTGTATTTTCAGAAGGGATTTTATTTGCCTTAGCTTTTAGACAGCTAACAACTAAGCCACTAAATAATACAACTAATAAAATAAAGTCGGTCACTTTGTCCAAATTAGATTCTATATTGCTCACATATGTTAGATTTAGTAATTGTGGGTTTCTCCACATTTTCAATGCTTTGTATAGCATTGGCAGTACATTGCATTCTTACCTCTGCTCTTGAGATGCTAAATGCTGGTTGTTTTGGTTCATCGGAGTTACTTTTGTAATTTAAAGGCAGATTGCTTGCTAAAGTAGGAAGCTATTTTATGTTGCGTATGTTCTAGCCATTTTCTTAAATATGCTGAAAATGGTGCTAAGATTTCCTTTTTGATCAGCGCCAGGTTGCTCACCTTTTATTCTTTTTGAGATGTATATTTTGCATATCAATTGCATAAGGGTTTCAGATGGATTTACAATGGCCCTAAACTTAAACTGCTTTAGTCATCTCTTTTAAGTTTTAGGTTGGATATTTAAATTCTTTCATATGGTACTTGGTAGTGCCAAATTTTACAATTCTATTTACTCACTTGTAAGCCTAGTGAGCTACTCTCTTGGATCTAGGGCCACCCTTCATCCTATGAGTTACTTCCTCTGCTCCGAGCCAAATGCTAACTACTCTTGCTGCTCTATGCTCTCTACACCAAATATTTAGCCTGTCGAGCCACTATTTTTCTTCCACCTCACATTTTAGCTTGTTTGCCGCTTTAGGCACCTCAAAAACTAATTGAGTATACAAAAGATGGGATGGAAAATAGAAAAAGTTTCAGCTCACTTTTAAACCGTAGATTAGATTGCATGTAAGGGCACCCACGGATGTTAGATATATGCAACGTACTACAATTGTATAGGAATTTTGAAGTTGGTTTATAATGGTTCAACCATGACATTCAGTTTTGGATTGAACATTCAGAAGCACCCCATGGTTCTCTCTTCTCCTTACTATGCTCTCCCATCTTCCTTTCTATCATGGTTTTATGGTGGCTTTCTTTGTTGTTTCGAACGGGTCCTGTTCAGAACAGATTGCGTGTATTTCACTCTAAAACTGATATTTTGGAAGCACAAGTGGCCTGATGAATGTGACTTCGATGCATTTGATGCCTCTCAGGAATTTTGTTAGCAAATAAGCCACAGGGGAGATGGAATTTGCTGGTGTACAGACTATGACTCATGAAGGTCAAAGATGTGAAAAACATGTCCTTTATTTCCTTACCCCTAAATCTTTAACGAAAGGAATGGGAATGGTGGATGACTAGTCATTATTAGCACCCCCACAAAGCTTCTGATTCCAGAAATACCAGTGCTACTGCACTCAGAAGCTAGTATAGTCTCCAGGTTAATTTGGAAAAGAGTGGAATAGTCCGAGTCCATTATAAATCCATTCAAGCATTCCTTTTTGTGAACTGGTGGTTTCAATTATCTGACCCTCATATATAGATGTATTTTCTCTATCCTAGTTCTTTTACTTTATTTCCATACAGCCTATGCTATTCTCTTTTGCTTTCGCGGATCGAACAGTCTCATTCATTTCCTTCCTCATGCAAGTCACTTGAACTTTTCTGTTGTGTGCCTTTGGTGGTCTTGCTGTATGGTATTTCATATTGATAAGAGTTGTCTGTCTTAATACTTCTGGAGAGTTTTCGTCTTCTTGGTTTGGAAGCATTTCAAAAGCCTCATCATAGTGCTCATTCTAGGTATATCTATTCTTGTTGCAACTCCTGGACGTCTTTTGGATCACCTAAAAAACACATCATCATTCTCGTACACAAACCTGCGCTGGATAATTTTTGATGAAGCAGACAGGTATATTTATGTTTTTATCTCTCAATGGACATGCTCTTTGACTAAATTAATGTCTTAACCCCTCAATTTGCATATATGCTTTATAGAATTCTGGAGCTTGGATATGGTAAAGAGATTGAAGACATACTCAATATTCTGGGCTCAAAACAACAAAAATCTGTTGGCAAGGGTAACACAACTTCACAGATTTCTGAGGTTCAGAGGCAAAATGTGTTGTTATCTGCTACATTAAATGAGAAAGTAAATCATCTCGCGGAAATTAGTTTAGATAACCCAGTGATGGTTGGGCTTGACAAGAAAATAGAGCTACAGTTAACTCATCAAGACGTCAAACCAATGGAATTTAATGGGAATGATATATTAGAAAAAGATGGCAAACCACTGAGCTCTTCAACTGAAGAATATAAGCTTCCGACTCAGTTACTTCAGAGATATATTAAAGGTATGATTAGGAAGTATGCATTCACGACTTATTAAAAAAATATTTATTCACGTATCACCCTGATCACTTGCTGTATGATCATAATATTCTTATGGTATCCTATTTGCAGTCCCCTGTGGTTCACGGCTTGTAGTGCTTCTTGCAATTCTAAAACATCTGTTTGAGAAGGAACCTTCCCAGAAGGTAAAGCAATTCTGCCAAACAAGCAATTTTGACTCGTAAAAATGGTAGATTAATCGTTCACTGCCATCAAGCCTTTTATCATCAGAAGTTGAGCATATTACCAATATACATTTTTACACGGTACAGGTTGTGGTGTTCTTTTCAACATGTGATGCTGTAGATTTTCATTATTCATTGGTGAGTGGATTTCAGTGGCTCTCTCATCAGCAATCAGATACAGATGTCAAACAACTGTTTCTGAAATGCAACACACTTCGGTTACATGGGAATATGAATCACGAGGACAGAAGAACTACATTCCATGCTTTTAAAACAGAAAAATCAGCACTTCTGCTATCCACTGATGTTGCTGCTAGGGGCTTGGACTTTCCAAAAGTTAGGTGTATTATACAGTATGATCCTCCGGGAGAGGCAACTGAATATGTTCATCGGTAAACTCTCTCTCTCCCCCCCCCCCCCCCCTCCCCATTTGAGATTTTCGATTCTAAAAATATTGGTCAGTAAATCGTGTTCAGTCCTGAATTTTTCTCTTTATTTTTACATAAATGGTGACAGTTTGTTTCCTTCATGTTGTGGTTGCAAATATTTCTTCCACCCTCTTCCCCAGGGACCCTAAATTTCCAAGTTCCATCAAGGAGATCAAATTTCCTTAAGCCAGAAGCACTACTAAGGGTGTGCTTGGTATGGAGGAAATTGTTTTTCAGAAAATGTTTTCAATTTTCCCATGTTTGGTTGGTCGGAAAATATTTTGTCTAGGAAAACAAGTTACATAAGTGGTATTGCAAGTTCATTATGTCTTCCTCATCCACCCAACACTTCCACCCCCTCCCCATGACCATCCCAACCCCCGCTGCCCCAAAAGCCCCACTCCTCACCACATCCCACCCCCATAGTGTTTTGCCAGATAACTTAGAAATACTTTTGAGGTAATATTTTTTTGCTTACCTACCTAACATTAGAAAATAAGTAAGAAACCCACTTGTTTTCCTCCATAACATACACACCCTAAGTCTGGAGTGATTGAACACAAATCAACACCTCAATAGTTAGTTTTCCAAATCTGAGTAGTGTGCTTGCCTGGATTTGTGGAATGATGTTAGTTTCATCCTAATGCAGGGTAGGAAGAACCGCACGTATAGGTGAAAAGGGAGATTCCTTATTGTTCCTACAGCCAGTTGAAACTGATTACTTGCCTGGCTTAGAGAAACACGGGGTGACTCTAACAGAGTATCCCCTTCAGAAACTCTTGGATAGCTTTCCGTTGTTTGGTACCAGGTACCACCCGAAGAATTTTGTTTCAGTAGACACACATCCCTGGGTTGTTTCTCTGCAGAAAGCATTGGAATCCTTTACTTCATCAGAGGTATTAGAACTGGTCTTATTTATGTTCAAGTGCTGAGTTTCCTTTTATGCGTCATGCATTGTTGTAAATTTCAACAGCATGGTACAACGTAGCTTACAATTCATTTCATTTTGACATACCTATCTGCAGTTGGAAGTCAAGTTTCTTTATTTCCATTAGTTTTTAAAAAACGAGGCCCCCTAATTTCTATTATTTTCATCTTTCTGATTGCTCCTTTGTCTATGCTATGCTATTGCTAATTGACATTACTACAAGTAAACCTAAGGAAGTCTTAAGGTTAAATTTGGCGTAAATGATCTCTAGGAACTTATTCTCTGTAGGGTGAAGCGATGGTTAGGCTTGCATTATATATTTTATTCTCCTATGTGGGTCTCTGCTTCTCTTTTCGTTGTTTATGCAAATGATCTGATTGGTGTAAATAGTTATACTGAAATAGGCTTCCTTTGGTTGAAGATTTAGAGCTGTATTTGAATTTTCATATGCTTCAATTATCTTCCTTTAGCTTAGGATGATTCCATTTTAAATTAATTTGTGAGAATTTCTGATGAGATTGCAGCACTTTTGGATTGGTCAACATGCCCACCACTAATGTAATACTACTAGTAATGCCTTTTTATGCTTATAAAGCTGATATTGGTTGATTGTATTTAAAAGTTGGTTTGGTCAAGTAGATACACCTCAACAATAATACTTAAATAGGACAGAATGAATTTTCGTATTCTTCAAATGATGGATTGACTCGTTGATGTTATCAGTTAAAGATGAAGAAAATGGCGCAGAATGCATTTTGCTCATGGGTTCGTGCTTACACTGCCCATCGTGGTGAACTTAAAGGAATATTTATGGTGAAGAAACTTCACTTGGGCCATGTGGCAAGAAGTTTTGCATTGAAGGAGCAGCCATCTTTGGTTAATAAATCCCTCCAAAAACAAACAAAGAAGAGGATGAGAGACCAGAAGCAGAAAAACGTATCAAAAAAGAGGAAAGTCGGAAAAAGATGATGTGAAACATTTGTTGTCAGATGAGCTTTGCCAAATTGGATACAACGATATGTACACAAAACATTTCTGTCTAGCATGTCCAATTGTCCTGCGTCTCAACCAATGGTGCAAGTAGTCTGATGAGCTCTTATATAATCAGTTTTTGCGGAGGAATTAAAGGTAGTTACTATTTGCTGACCTTGAGATTGTGCCAGCAGCTTGCAAACATATGCCCCATCCGGTGAGAATGTATCAGTTCTAACTATAAGCAAGGGGCATTCATATTATTAGCATTTTAATTATGCCACCAAAAGTTTTGTATACTCTAGGAAGTCTTGTACCCAAAATATTCAACATCTTCTGAACTACATTTTAAGCAGGTATACGTTATCTGTATTTACTAGGTGTATGCATGGTTTGTGTCCCTTTGCTGCCTAAAACCAAAATGAGACCGAGACATGACAACTTTTGCTTACCGAGGACTTAGGAGGGTTTGGAGGTCACGAATTAGAGTAGATTGTTAGTAGGTAGTTGAATTTTGACTCGCTTTTCGGTGAGTTTAGGCTTGGTGGGAGCTGTCTGTAGTAGTATTAGTCATATACATATATTGTATTTTCAGTTGCCACATTATTTTACTGTGTTACTAATGCTTGTCTCTGGATTTTTCATACTGCTCCTCCCCTTATTAATTGACATGTTCTCCCCACTGTTCATATCCCTTTTATCGTAAATATTTTGATTTGCTGCACTTGAGCTGTCTGTCTTTCAGAAACAACCTCTATACATCCCTCAAGGTAGGGATAGGGTTTGGTACACTCTACTCTTCCTATACTACACTTGTGGGATTACAGTGAGTATGTTGTATATTTTAGGGAAAAATATTCAGACAAAAACTTATACGTCTAGAAATTGGAAATCATTAGCTGTTTATGAATATGAAGTTAATTTCCAATTTTAATTCAGCACTTAGATGAGTATTTGTCAACTGAAATGTTTTTATCAGAGTAGCAATTTCTTCAACCATGAAGACTCTCTTAATTGAAAAGTAGGACCATATTTTATTTCAAAGAAAAGCACTCGTCAACAAAGCATGTAGATACTTCAGATTTGCTTATTATTATTTTGTGGGGTTTATTATTTAGTTGGATACTTGTTTAGTATGATCTAGTTTTTGAAACTTTTATTTTTTGGGGTCAAAAAAATAAGTAGATATTTATATACAAAAAAAGTCCATTTGATTAGTCCTACATCAAGGAACCCTACTTATCCCTTGTCCTTTAATACTTGAAATTTATGAGTTGTCTGGAGTTATGACAATGAAGTGGGCCTTAATCCTTTTCGAGTCAGTCAACTAACACAAGGCCCATTGGGCCCTATCAAGTGCAATGAGGTGTGCATCCACCCACGTCACGTGAATGTTGGGCGATCTTACTCATGGGCTCAGAAAAGTGATGGTGGGCCTTTGACCATTAATTAGCACGCCGTGCACTCGGCCCACTTCATGTTTGTTTGGCTACTTTTCTAGTATATCTCATTTTCCAACTCCAACGCCAACTCCAACTCCAACTTCAACTCGTCAATGCTGGGTTTCTTTCCTTTGACCAAATATGCAAACAACCGAAAATGACATCTACCTAATTAAACTTTTTTTGTGTGTGTTCATTCCTTTAACAGAAATCCCATCTACCCCCTAGGTCAATTTTTCTAATTTTTTTACCTTTTTTCATACTAGTGTTGTTATATATGTGTTTCACAATTTTAATTTGAACACATGTAAATCACCATAGTAATTTTCCTCGTGTCGGTTATATATTTGGTTAATATGGTTGACACTAGCTTGAGGGGTACGGTGCTATTTGAACTCCCCTTCTTAGACTCCACTTATAGAATTTTACTGGATACGTTGTATTAGCCGTTCAAGTCTGCTGCATAAAATTAACGTACGTTGAGTTTGATTCTGTTTCAGTTCTTGTCCCCCAACAAAAAAGATTAATAATGTAGAGTTTGCTTGGGGTGCAATGAATTGGATTCTCCCATCCCCCACCCCCCACGTGGAGGGAAGTATATACTAATACGAAGAAATTAAGAGGAAACATTGTTAGTACATTTTTAAAAAAATTTTGTACCCAGTGTTCAGAATCCAAATATATTAAAGCCTGGCGGAAAGTCCTACATCAAGAAATAAAATATTTTAGGTGACTCCATATTCAGAAAAATTCGAACCAGAGATCTATGTGGTACAAGTTGTACATTTTCCTAATTAGGAGGTGTCGGTGTTAAATGAGAATTTACCATATATAATTAAGCAAGCAAAACAAGACAGCCGATTCTTTTCCTTCTCCTTGCCGGCCATAACCTTGTTTATTGCCGTTAATTCCGTATTCTGTTTCACCACTACTTTCACATATTCTCTCCCTTTTGAATATAAAAGAATATTACTCCACTACTATTTTACACATTAATTTATACAACTGCATGTATGCTTTCTTCTTAAATATATGAAAATTATAAAATCAATTTCAACAAGTGTGGTAGAATTTAAGTTATATTAATTATGTCCAATAATGATATGTAAGTACTATATATACGTAACTTTCTATCGGCGGATAAAATTGACTTATTACAACATGTAACTCTTCACATCAAGTCTGATATGATAATTTGAAAAATAGAGTAGGAAGTTGTTATAATTAATTAAATTGTACTGATAGAGTCGAATATTTGTTAACATTTACGATGCGTATAACTAATTATACATATTGATATACTCTTACCTATCAAGTACCATTGGCAAACTCATTCATTATTGGGAACATAGGAGAGTAAGGCAACAAAGGTTAGTGTCCTTATTTTAAAAAAAAATCATATTTGATTATTAGACTAAAGCATAACTATAATTATTTTGACCATGTCGGAAAAGAAAAATATAATCTATAAATTGAATATCCTTCTTCGCATACCACAACACAATATCATCCACAATATTGTAGTCGTTAATTAAGAGGACTATTGTTCCAATAAGTTTTATGTATTTAAAATTTCATTTTAAATATGTTGGTCGTTTGATCAAACAATATTAATATATTATACTTTTTAGTATAGTTTTTTTTATCATCTGATTTATTGTTGATATATATAATTTATAATTATAAACTTTTGTATAACGCCCCAATCATTTCGATCTCAACAACAAGTAGGTGATGTTGAAAAGATTTGACTAAAAAACTAGTTTAGGAGTTGGAAAGAGAGAGTGATGGTAAGCTAGGGCAGCTTATAATGGTGCAATAAAAGTGGGAGCCCACAGACCTATGCAAACATAATAGAGTAATGTTTCTTTCCTTCCCTAGTGGATGAAACACCACTACTTTCCTTTCACTTCCCAGCTAAGAGATATGTTTCAATCACCTGTATCCTTCATCCATCTTGACCCTCACACTTCCCCACCCTAACCAAAAAAAGAAGAAAAAGAAAGGAGAACAATCCCACTTCCTTTGTCCTTCACTTGGCCCCATTCTTATGACCAACTCCTAACCCTACCAATGGTGAATGCTTTTACTTGAGTCGGCACTCGAGGGTTTATTAGAAACATTCGCTTTACCTTTCGAAGTCTGCATACACAGTATTTTCCTTTTGTGATCCCACTTATAAGATTATAATAAATATGTTGCTATTGAATCATATATATATATTATTTCTACTTATGAAATACATTTTTAAAATATAAATATAAAATTTGAACTGAAATTATTGAGTTTTGCTAAATTCATAGCTAAAGAACATGTGTTGATCCTGATAGTGGATCCTATTTATTATGAATTCAAGTTCAAGTTTGGTTGAGTTCAACTCAAAATTCACAAAATTTAAATTTTGAATTCGTCACGGACAAACGCTTCCTATTATAAATCGTGGAGCGTAATTTCCACAACAAAAGGTCTCTAGATGATCTCCTATTAATTTTATTCATGCAATTTGCATATTAGATTTTACAACAATATGTATAGAGTACTAAAATGGTGGAGTTGGATTATTAATCCTTGTTGGTCTATCACACTTGAAAACGTACTGGATAAAAAGGGGAGAATTATTATGAATATCCAAAGTGTGATAAATTTAAACATAATTGAAAATCCCAAGAATTAAATGGGTGAATGCGATATGTGTCACTATATATTCTATCAATTTATTTATGATTTCTATTAATTATGGAATAACACGTTTTGGTGCTAGGATAGGATATATATGTGGATTTTAATATCTGGTAATTTAGCTTTCATCGTATAGCTTTTATATGCCGGAGAAATATCTTATGAAATTTCTCCAATAAGATTGCGTTGAGTAATTAGCACCTATAGCGTATTATATGAAATTTCTTGTTAAAAAAATTTGCCTAGCAAGCATTTATGAAGATCACTATATCAAAAATGATCTTTAGCAGTAATTAATTGACGGCAATAACTTAATTGTCACTAAATATGTACTTTTAGCGGCAATTAGCACTCTTTGTAAATGTTCCTAAAGCCTATAGTGACATTAGATGCAATGATAATTAACCAATGCCGTTAAAGGTTTTAACACTTTTTGTTAATATATATATTTATTGCTGCTAAAAGCTATTTCCTCTGTTCCTATTTATATGTCACCATTTTACGCGTGTATTAAAAAACTAAGTAAGTTTACTATTCTACCCTTATTTAATGTTTTTTTGAAGTCAAGTTTTCAATCAATGAATATGAATTAATTTATTTTGATTAATTAATTTGACCAATGGACATGGATTATTTACTTAGTTTTTCTATGTTGGTCAACTGTATATTTTCAAGGCTAATAACTCACAAGGGTAGAATAGGAAGAATAATGTCATTTATGCATTGATTTTGTGAAATGACAATTACTCTCTCTATCCAACAATACTTGTCCACTATTGACTTTGCACACTTCTTAAAAAACTATAAATAGAAGAGTAATTTTACTATATCACCCTTTGAATATAATAAATACAATGTCTTGAAAAATGTAATAGAGAAATGACTATAATTAATAATAAAGGTAAATTAGGAACTGTAATGACCCTGAAGGTCTTTTTTGGTAATTTTTGTAAAATGACCGTTTTATTACCCCTCTTGGGAGTTGCCCCGAGTCATGTTTGATTGGTATCCGAAGTTGGTTTTGTGAAGTTTCTTGTTAAGTTAAGGTTTTTGGAAAGTTTTGAATTCTAAAAGCTTAAGTTGTCAAAGAGTGATATTGGAGGTCATTCGGAGTTTCGGAGGGTTTTTGATCTGTATCTGGTGTATTTTTGACCTCCACGTTGGCGAAGGGTTGTTGCCCGCGTTCACGAAGGGTTGTTGCCCGCGTTCGCAGAGTGTCGTGTGTTGAGCCTCTGCGTTCGCAGAGGGTTGGGTGTTGAACCTCCACGTTCGCGGGCTAAGTGAGTCGCGTTCGCGAAGAACAAATGAGGCCTGAACAGTGTAAAATCGGGAAACATCCCATTTTCACCATTTCTGACATTTTGAAGCTTGGGAAGGCGATTTGAAAGAGGATTTTCATGTGAACCTATTGGGTAACTGATTTTAACTCTAAAACTTGATTACCCATTGACTTTATCATGATTTCAACTTAGAATTTGGTTTTTTAAAGTGAGATTTAGGGGGTTTTTGCATGAACTCCGAATTTTCATCAAATGGTGATTGTGGGCGGGTTTGAACTCCTTTTTCAAAATGATTTTCTCTAATGGTTTTCTAATGCTTTGAGGATCATTTTCATGTAAGAATTTCCGGATTCAAACCCGTTTTCGAAATCGAATTTTTGAGTTGTTTTGCCCCTCTTTCTCGAATTTCGTGTTCTTGGCGTTGTTTGTTTCGATTTTGATTGTGGTTCATAATTTTGATAGATTGTGGTGGTTTGGATTACATTCGGAAGGGGAAAGCTCTGGTTGTTGATTGATTGCGATTTTTGGTTAAGGCAAGTGAACTTCTAAAACTTTGTGAATCTTGTAGAATTTCAGATTTCTTTCTTGTTTGTGTTGGGGAGTAATGGGATTAAAGTATGGGTTGAATTCTTGTATGAATCAATCTTAACAAATCGGCGGGGTAATAAATGGCAATATGTGCTAATGTGGTAGGCCAAGAATGCTAGGCCATGATCTTGATATGGATGTGTATTTGATGAATTACTATGATAAGTCGATATGATTGTGAACTTGATGAATTGTGCAATTTTAGGGAATAGAATTGAAATTCTTGATTATTGTTTGATCCTATTGTGATGGGGAAATAGTGAAATGGAGAATAGGTGATGGATCATGATGTGAATGATGTAATTGTTGATGTTGATATACTGTTGATAGTGTGGCGTGATTTTGCATTGATACGAATTGTGTTGTGATTGTGAACACTATCATTTTCTCATTATTTGTGTGAACATGCTTATGTGCATTGGCTCTGAGACTCTATGATGAGACACTTTGATGATTATGCCGATGGGAAATGGTTCCGACGATTGATGATTATGCCGATGGGAAATGGTTCCAGCAATTGATGATTATGCCGATGGAAAATGGTTCCGACAGATACATGGTCCATGTGTGGCCCCCATGGGTTCCGGTCTAAGATTCAGCGGATGTGTATCGTAGGACAGACATGCATCACTGTATTTGACATTGCATTGCATCTTATCTGTTATTGTGAAGTTATGTATATGCTTCTGTGACTCTGTAATTGATATATCTGATATTGTTGTGACTTATTTGGCGATACTGTGGTGTTGTTGTGGATCCTTGTGCTATTTGAACTGTGATTTGGAATTTGTTAGGTTGGGCTGATTTTTCTGTGCAGGTTGTAGTTATTGGAGGTTCGGTTGGAAGGAAAGGGGTTCGTGAGTTTTATTAGATTTGCCCTGTTTTGTTAGTTGACTTGCTGGGTACCGTGTGGTTTGGTACTCACCCACCTTCTGCACCTGTGTAGGTTCCGATTCCAGACTGTGATCTTTTTCTCTCTTCTTCTTATCCCAAGGCTTATCGAAGAGGCTTGAGAGGTAGCGGTTCAAGTTGGCGATCCCTCTTGTTCCTTGTTTATTTAGCTTTGTTCTATTTGAGATACAAAGACTTGAGATTGTACTTTTCCTTTGAATTCGGTTATTAAAGGTTTGTACATGTGACAACCAGTCTTGGGAGGGATTGTTAAGTTTTGAAAGTCTTTCGCTTATTGTTATTTCTCCTTTGAATTGCTTATTTCTGCTATTATTTCGGTCTTGTTGGGTTTTAGGCTGACTTATCCTGGTGAGATAGAACAAGTGCCATCACACCCGGTTTTGGGTCTTGACAGGAACTAAGTGTAAAGTTATCTATTGATTTCATAAAGTGGACAAGTATTGTTGGACATCCCAAAATAGTATAGTGGATACCTATTGTTGGACGGAGGAAGTATTAAGGACCATCTATTTTTAGTAAGGACGACATATAAATAAAAACGGAGGAAGTTATTTTTATTGTAGTGGATGTATGTCTAGAGTTTGTCTTTGAACAAGTGAACATAATTAATTCAAAATATTCCAACTCTGTCGAATTGTTTTAAGGTAGTTAACAAGGGAATAATCTCATTAAATTAGTACATTATATAAGTACTTCATTTGGAAAGATGTCCAAATTAATGATTACATAATGTATATATATTTGCTTTTCTTTTTATTATAATATAATATAAATGGGGAGCTAGCATGTGCATACCTAACGTGTGTAATCATTCGAATGGCATGTCAAAGTTCCCATTTTATATTATTAATACACGAAATCACTCACCTCATCAACTAATTATATATTCTTTCCCTTAATAATGACTCTATAACCATAAACACCTTTCAAGTTTAAGTTTTATGGATTCAATATTTAAGATTTTTAGCGTTAAATTTCATGATATATATTTAAATCAAGTTATAATTCTATCTATTATTTATTGTAATATTTTAATTTTTTTTCACATAAAATTTATGTTTCACATTAAAAATAATGAGGTTAGATATATCATACGTCTTTGTAACTAACTAACGATTCCACCCGTAATGATTTTATCATATCTTGACCCATTCTCTTTCAGAATGGTCGAGCATTCACGATGCTTATCACACGTCACATTCTCTTCAAGAAATGGACTAATCATTTATATGTGCTTCATAAATTTACATTATATGCACATTGTTATGCCTTTAAAAATTTATCTTTTTTTTGCATGACCCACCTCAACATCACCCTGAAAGGTCAAGTGTAGCACCACTTTATCTACCTTGCTTTTGATGGAGGATTTTTATAAATTCATCAAATAATTAGGTCGCACAATGACCACGGGTCCAATGACCTTTCATATCATATGATGACAAAAATTACCTTCACATTTTGAAGGACTATTTAGAGAACTCATAGTGTTCTTCCTTTTATAATTACTCAATAATGACTATTATAATTTTGTCCCTCAACGCCCTTATTCATACATTCAATCACTTGTCATCTTTCAGACTTATTATTCACTGCTACCACATTCATATGATAGAATGGAGCAATTGGGCGGATTTCAAATTTATCATATACTGCTACCACATTTGCATCAGGGAATGGAGCAAATTCAATAGGACGAATTTCATCACTATGGTGCATTGAGACTCAAACTCAATGTCTTATCCATATAAGGCGTGTTAGGCCATAATTCTATGGGACTTGAACCCAATCCTTATCATCATGGTGCATCAAAACTCAAATTGATGTCTTACCCTCTTGGTGCGATAGAACTTGAATCTACCGTCTTACCCTCAAACATTTTTCATTAAGGTGCATCCGGACTTTAACCTAATGTCTTACCCTCAACCAACGGTATAATAGACCGAAGTACAACATGATTCACCCTTTGAGTCTTTCAAAATATTGAAATAAAATTCTTAAAATATAATACTCAAACTCATGCTACCAAAACTCTATACCTTCTTCCATTAATTAAGGAACTTTGTGGAGCAGAGAATATTCAACCAGTAGTAGTATATATCTTTGGTTCCTGGTCAATGTTAGTGACCAAACACTATTGTATTCTAAATCATAAAAAGATTTTAGAAAATACATTCATGATTTTATGCATATAATACCTTTATTGCAGTAGTTATCATTTTCCCTTCTTGATTCTCATAACGAGATCAACCAAAA
Source organism: Solanum appendiculatum (assembly GCA_018342035.1). Taxonomy (NCBI): domain Eukaryota; kingdom Viridiplantae; phylum Streptophyta; class Magnoliopsida; order Solanales; family Solanaceae; genus Solanum; species Solanum appendiculatum. The sequence goes on along the minus strand of JAGDQO010001042.1, from coordinate 234,254 downwards.
CATGAGTTAAAGAAACACTAAAACTAAATCTCAATTGGCTAGAGTCTCGTGCTGATAACGTGTTGTAAAATATAAGCAATATACTACAAGAATTAAAGACAAGATATATGTGGAGTAGAATGTAGAGAGCATCTTATTCAAATGTCTTCATGTCTCTCTTTTTGTCATGTGTATCATACAATGGTGAATGAACAACCCTATTTATAGTTTGAGATATCACCCCAAAAGTCACCATATTAAGTGTCATAATAAATAGATACATTCTTATCCAAAATGGTTCATAGAACCTAGGGAATACACATACATGAATGTAAGTAGTTCATGTATTGAGAATATGGGCAATCCACTAATTCAATGAATGAATTTATAACAATATTAATATAATAAAAAGTATATTATAAAATGTTAATCAAAATTCATATAATTTGATTCTTGAAAAGTAAAATATGACAAATAAAAATAAACTAATATTCAACCACTCATTTCATGTATATATTGAAAATAAATTTGTATTATATCTCTACATAATGTTATTTCAAATGAATTGTGAAGCACTCCAATTTTTAATTCTTTTTCTTTTCTTGTCTCGATTAAACAAAAATGGGTATTAGTCATGTTTTGCAGTGAACAATTGCAAATGTAATCTCTGACTAACCAATTACTTATGTCTTGTCTACTCCATTGTGCTCTCCCTTTCTATCACTAAATTATTTTTTATCTTTACTTACATATTTTTATAAACATAGAAATATTATAATATGCTTATAACCATGAATCTCATTTTTTTTAAAAAAAATATTATGTATCAATCAAACTATATCACATAAATTAAAATAAAGAGAGCAGTGTTTTACTTAATCACGGCAACATACATGACATTCCCAAACTAATTTGTCTAAAAGGAAAAAGATACTTGTACTCACATTAGACTTGGTAATTTTATTAATCTATTGAATATTCATCATTTTAGGATTTGGATTTTAGCGCTCACTTTTTTTTTTTTAAATATTCAATCTTTTAAAAAACTTTTGCCTATGAAATTGGAATTTGTAGGACCAAATTATTTGGCTAATGTAAGATTTTGGGTCACTTTTGCCATAATTGTCACATATTTTTTTTATATAAGTTATAAAGTGTGAAGCATAAAGTAAATTTTTTTAAAGTGTGGTGGAAATATGAGCTTAGAAATTAAAGTGACATATTGCACGATCTTTTGTCAAGCCAAACAAATTGAATTATTACGTAGGTACATCTAAAGGGGATTTCAATTAAGTTTTAGATTGTCTAAGATTTTGTCAAGAGACAATGTGAACCACAAGAACATTTATTTATATATATATAGCACTACCATGATTATCCTATGAATAATTGAAGATATGTTATGGTAATGGAAAGTTGTCAACAGCCTTGTGATAGCAATAAGCTTTCATTTTTGTATTAATTGTTGTCATCCGTTCTAACATTCTTCGAATACCTAAATTTAAATTATGATGGCGAAGACATCTATAGTGTATACCTACTGATCGCTTTCTCTACAAAAATTAAATTTCATCACCATCATAGTAATAATATCTCATCATTGGCCATCACATATATATATACCTCTTTAAAATATATACCTAACCATATGGTCCATCATTGGCCATCACATATTGATTTGGTTCTTTAATTTTTACACAAATGCATGAAACAATGTGATGCTTCATATATAGTATCTTTGGTAGTTGTGGTGGCATTGAATCACTCATGGTGGACACCAAAATATATATATATATATAGACCTAATTTGATTGAAATTGAAAGGTTTTAATTGCAGGCTATATGTTTGACGTTAGCCAAGGCCTTCTAATTAACTACAACTTTAATTTGTACGAGATTACCTAAGATTCACCAAGTATGTGTATGTTCTTGATACTTTTAACTATTTATAGTGATAGAGAAGACAAGTGAATTGAAAAAGATATATACAAGAACCTTATACCTAAAAACCTCCAATATACGTTTCGATAAAGGCGAATTCAGAATTTTGAGAAGATGAGTATATTATTACGAAGAGGTTGATTCATGATATAAATTTGATTGGTTCAACCTTTAGATTCTAACTTTTGAACACATTAAAATTTTAAAATTACAAGTATAGTCATTAACTCATAAATTTTAAATCTGAAATGAGAAGTAACCTTTCATTTGAAAAGTTTCTAATGGGAAGATATATACACGATTATGATTGATAGGTGTCTTCTTTTCCCTTCAACCAAAGAAATTAATTGGCTTTACCGACTAGTGAAAAGTTACCGAGTTATAGTGTAATGGTAGAATTGCTTTATTTTTAATAAGTGATTTTGAATTCGAGCTTCGAGTATGAAGATAATTTTGTTGGAAGCGTCACTTTCAAATGAGTTCTACAGTGTATAATTCAAATTTAATTGAGGCTTCAATACAAGTTTAAAAAAAAAAAGCAAGTGAAAAGTTAATTGAGGAATATATAATTACGTAAGGCATACATACATGTTCTGATCAATGCTTAAAAGGAGGAATCTTTACTGAATTGGATTTAATTTCATTTGATTTGATCAGCTGCTGTTGCTTAATTCAGATGTATCGTAAATTCAACTTTAGACATATAGCAGTCAGCGTTGCAGTGCTGCATCTCTTACATTAAAAAGTAACTACTACAATATACTTCCTCGATTTGCGTCTAAACAATTTTCTCACAAATTATTTGTTATTTTAAAAGTTTAAAATAAAATTATTATTTTTTAGTATGAAGTAGGGGCTGAGTCGGATAAGGTTCAAATTTCTTTCGGTTAGAAATTATATAATTTATATATGATTAAATTTTTTGGTAAAAAATTATATAATTTATATATAATTAAAATTTTTTTACTTATATATAGTAGATGTTGATCTTATTTAATTTTTTTGTGTGTTTTCTTTTTGTTGGTGTATATGCATTTATTTATTAAAATAAAATATTAAGTGCATATGTTAGTGGGTATAAATTGTGGTAAAAGATGACTATTGGTTCTTGTAACTTATACGACCATTAATTTTTGTAACTCTCATGGTCATTAGTTTCTTGTAACTCATATGACCATTGGTTTCTTGTAACTTATGTAACATCTATCACATTTATTTACCCACATTATTATACCTCATTCTACCCATTGATTATATGAAAGACTTCTTCACCTATAAATAGTGGTGTTTCTTCCTTTGTGAAGTATCTCAACAAAGATGAGAAGTATGAAATAATATTATAGTGTGTAGTGAAAGAGAGAGTTGAGACAAAGAAAATATTCTAAGTCTTCAACTATATTCAGTATACAAAGAGAGTATTTATATGTTGACGGGAGGTGTTCTTTTGTGGAGCTTTGGACTCTTCAACTAATCCGGAGTTGCTTGAGTTGTACGACGTTGTTGGGTTGTTGTATCCTGGAGAGGACGAGTCAAGAGACAAACTGCTGGATCGGTGTAGATTATGCCGCAGTGGGCTTGAATCTCCTTTAAAAAAGCGAGATATCCGCGCCTTAGCCTGAATACTTTTTTATTCATTTTTGCCGCTTTATTTTCAACTTAATTTATTGTATTGTGATATATTACACCAACACTTTTTTATATCTTGAATCTCTATATAGTGAAAATTTTGACTCTACCACAAATGTAAAGAGTCTCACATCTATGATTTCAGGGAGGATGGTGGTCATTTTTATATGGTGGGAGGGTGGTGGTTTCTTTAACATGTTTGATAATCCTCATCTCATGAACTAACTTTTGAGATTGAATTAGAATCAAGATTCATTTCTTATCATGGTATCAAAGCAGAACTCACTCTAATTTTCATTTTTCGATGATGGCGCACTAGATATCCAACTTTTTTTTGGAGGGGAGGGGGGGGGGGGGATAAAGAGTCCCACATCAACGATTTAAAGATTTAAAGAATAGATAGTCTCTGTAATATAGCTTGGACAATTCTTCCTTTATGACTTATGAGCTAGTTTTTGCAATTGAATTAGATTCAAAATCTATTTCTTATCAAGTATAATTATTACGTTCTTAAAAACTACAAATATATCAATAATTATGAAAATAAAATAATTAAAACCCTTTACTAATGAGTATTTTTTAAAGAAATGGTTAAAAATAAATCACCATAGATAATTCAAGGAGAAAAAGAAAAGTACACTTGTGGCATAATGAGTACCAGTAATTGTTCAAAAATTGAAAAGACAATAACCCTCGTGCAATGTTTGTGATCACAAAGAAACTAATCTATAATTAAGTCCGTACTTGCAATGACTCATAACAATCATATACTTTGAGATTTCAATATAGTACTATGCTTTTCCACTTCTTTTTTAATGTACCACTCCTAGCCAGGAAGAATTCAAGAACAACCCCACCACAATTTAATTTTCTTCAAAAATAAAAGTGACAACCATACGATATATATATATATATATAGTAGTACAATATTTATTTAATTAACTAAAAAAAGAGGAATAGAAAAATGTATTGCAAAGGGCATTCCGTTTAGAAAAGAATGATGTATTCTTATTTTTAGTATCTTTCAAAAAGAAAAGAAGATTTCTTTTCTTTTTTTATATATCATTTTAATTTTTGTTTTACACGTGATATGTTTAAGGTTTTAGCAAAAGACATTCTCCAAGTATTTCTTTTGCTAGAATTTGTCAGAAAACTAACAGATCCCACAAAAATCAAGTCACCCCTTCATATTTATTATTCTGAGATACTCCAAAAATATTATCGTGAACTTTTTCGACAAATTGAGTTTAGCATTAGACAAAATCTTTTAATTTGTCAGTTTTTTTTTTCAAGTGATTTAATATTAAAAAAACTATCAGTTGAAATATGTTTCTTCTCAATCGAATCTGCTAGAAGCGGTGTTTGTTGGAGACTTCCACTTCTAATAATGGAGAATGAAGTTTGAATGCGACACATAATCAGAATTTTGATCGCCTCAATATCAGATTGTCCTGAAAAATTATTGATCTAACTACAATTTGACTTTGAAAAAGGTGAAGATAATTAAGCTTTAACTTCTTTCCATTGGTAAATAAGCAGAAGAGCATATCATGTATCCTTGCACCTTCCTAGCATTTTTTGTTTCAGCAAGCAATGGTGTCCAAAACTTTTAATTTATTTTTTTCAAAAGTTTTTTATAGCAGGTAATGAAATTATGCAGGAAAATTTTTGTTGATAGTCATGTGAACTGCACCTGTTTTGTAGGATTCCTTAATTTTTTGACAATAACTAATAGAATGATGGAAATTGTTAACTTTTAAATATTTGGAAGATGTTTTCTACCAAAAAAGATATTTTAAGGATGTAGTTTAAATTTGGGGTATAGTTTAAAGATGTTTTTAGCCAAAAATTCATACATTTGACATAACTTTAATTTAGAATTAAAATATTAATTTTTTTTATTTTATCAAATTTCGTGATATTTTATCAAATTTCGTGCTAAGTTAAACAAGGTCATTCTTTTAAAACGATGGAAATTGTAATGAAGAAAAAACTTGGGCACATTGTGGTCGGAGTTGGGAAGTTGTTGAACAGACAAAAGCCTGCTCTCTTTCACATGGGGATTTTCCTCAAAATAAGATAAATTATATACAAGCTGAATTAAGCTCTTTCATTTTTTATTATTATTATTAATAAATTGATCATTTCTTTTGAAGTTTTTTTTACTTGTAAAAAATTTGCTTAGAATAGAAGAAGAAAAAGGCCAAGAATTTATTTTCTCTTGTGAATATAAATACTATCACATATCTAGAAATGATGAATGTGTTGGTGAATATACCACATATTGTAATTGAAAATGAAATGAATAAATAATATTTAGGTTGAAGTGCATATTTCATTTTTTTAAAGAAGATTCAAGTTCATTGCGATATAATCTTCATCGATCCAGTAATATAACTCTTGACATTTTCTCTCTATGATACAATAACCCAACAACATATGTTGTATAACTCAAACAACCTCAGATTAGTTGAAAAGTTCAAAACTCCACCAAAAGAACACATTCCTTCAACATAAAACTACTCTCTAAATAAGTTGGATACTTAGAATATTTTATTTATCTCAACTTTCTCTTTCACTACATTAACCTCAAAATATAAACACAATATAATACTTCTCTTTTTTTTCATTTGAGGAGTATGAGCAATTAGTAGAAAATAATAAGAAGACCATGTCATTATCACTACATGAGTTACAAAAAATTATGATTCTATTTATTTCACTTTATACTTAATAATTATCATTCACTTAATATTTAATTACTAATATTAAAATGACACTAACAAAATATAGTTCCGGGAAACCAGAAAAAGGTATGCACATTTCAAGGGTGTTTTTGGTAGTGCGGTGAGGCTGTCTTAGATAATTTATAGAACAGGGCTGTTTGGTGTAGGGATAAAAATAAATAGTGATGGGATAAGAAAACGGTGATGGAATAAAATTTTTGGATCTTGTTTGATTGTCATGTTTGGGATAACTTATCCCACCATTTATACCATAGTGATGGGATAAATTATCCCATATACATGGTGGGATAAGTTAGCCCAGGATAGCTAATTTCAGGATAACCAATCCAGGGATAACTTGTTCCCAACCAAACGAGTTTGTTACTTGTTCCACGTATCTTGCATAAGTATGATATTTTTCAATTTTATATTATCAACGAATGTTACTCTGTTAAATAACAACCACAAAGTATAAAATAAAAATAAGAAATAATGACTTTGAATATTTGAAAAAAGAGTTGGGACTTTAGATATAATTCAATTCCAAAGTTGATAAATAAAATGACGTAATAATGATTCCCTCCATCAATATGGGGGCACTTAACAAGACCTACCTTAAAGAATTATACGAATAATTATGGAGATAACTAGGATTCATGTAATAATAAAATTTAAGTTATATATAACACTATTAATATGATTAATGTTTATAGCATTTTATCATATTTATCTAACATAGTATAATAAAATTTAAGTTATATAAACAATGTATTATAAACATTAATATATTAACAGTGTATATAACTTAAATTTTATTAACGTAGGTACATCTAGAGGGGATTTCAATTAAGTTTTAGATTGTCTAAGATTTTGTCAAGAGACAATGTGAACCACAAGAACATTTATTTATATATATATAGCACTACCATGATTATCCTATGAATAATTGAAGATATGTTATGGTAATGGAAAGTTGTCAACAGCCTTGTGATAGCAATAAGCTTTCATTTTTGTATTAATTGTTGTCATCCGTTCTAACATTCTTCGAACACCTAAATTTAAATTATGATGGCGAAGACATCTATAGTGTATACCTACTGATCGCTTTCTCTACAAAAATTAAATTTCATCACCATCATAGTAATAATATCTCATCATTGGCCATCACATATATATATACCTCTTTAAAATATATACCTAACCATATGGTCCATCATTGGCCATCACATATTGATTTGGTTCTTTAATTTTTACACAAATGCATGAAACAATGTGATGCTTCATATATAGTATCTTTGGTAGTTGTGGTGGCATTGAATCACTCATGGTGGACACCAAAATATATATATATATATAGACCTAATTTGATTGAAATTGAAAGGTTTTAATTGCAGGCTATATGTTTGACGTTAGCCAAGGCCTTCTAATTAACTACAACTTTAATTTGTACGAGATTACCTAAGATTCACCAAGTATGTGTATGTTCTTGATACTTTTAACTATTTATAGTGATAGAGTAGATAAGTGAATTGAAAAAGATATATACAAGAACCTTATACCTAAAAACCTCCAATATACGTTTCGATATTGCTAGAATTTAAAAGTAAACTTTCATCCTTTTGCTAGAATTTGTCAGAAAACTAACAGATCCCACAAAAATCAAGTCACCCCTTCATATTTATTATTCTGAGATACTCAAAAAATATTATCGTGAACTTTTTCGACAAATTGAGTTTAGCATTAGACAAAATCTTTTAATTTGTCAGTTTTTTTTTTCATGTGATTTAATATTAAAAAAACTATCAGTTGAAATATGTTTCTTCTCAATCGAATATGCTAGAAGCAGTGTTTGTTGGAGACTTCCACTTCTAATAATGAAGAATGAAATTTGAATGCGAGACATAATCAGAATTTTGATCACCTCAATATCAGATTGTCCTGAAAAATTATTGATCTAACTACAATTTGACTTTGAAAAAGATGAAGATAATTAAGCTTTAACTTCTTTACATTGGTAAATAAGCAGAAGAGCAGATCATGTATCCTTGCACCTTCCTAGCATTTTTTGTTTCAGCAAGCAATGGTGTCCAAGACTTTTAATTTATTTTTTTTCAAGAGTTTATTATAGCAGGTAATGAAATTATGCAGGAAAATTTTTGTTGATAGTCATGTGAACTGCACCTGTTTTGTAGGATTCCTTAATTTTTTGATAATATCTAATAGAATGATGGAAATTGTTAACTTTTAAATATTTGGAAGATGTTTTCTACCAAAAAAGATATTTTAAGGATGTAGTTTAAATTTGGGGTATAGTTTAAGGATGTTTTTAGCCAAAAACTCATATATTTGACATAACTTTAATTTAAAATTAAAATGTTAATTTATTTTATTTTATCAAATTTTGTGCTAAGTTAAACGAGGTCATTCTTTTAAAACGATGGAAATTGTAATGAAGAAAAAACTTGGGCACATTGTGGTCGGAGTTGGGAAGTTGTTGAACAGACAAAAGCCTGCACTCTTTCACATGGGGATTTTCCTCAAACTAAGATAAATTATATACAAGCTGAATTAAGCTCTTTCATTTTTTTTTATTATTATTAATAAATTGATCATTTCTTTTGAAGTTTTTTTTACTTGTAAAAAATTTGCTTAGAATAGAAGAAGAAAAAGGCCAAGAATTTATTTTCTCTTGTGAATATAAATACTATCACATATCTAGAAATGATGAATGTGTTGGTGAATATACCACATATTGTAATTGAAAATGAAATGAATAAATAATATTTAGGTTGAAGTGCATATTTCATTTTTTTAAAGAAGATTCAAGTTCATTGCGATATAATCTTCATCGATCCAGTAATATAACTCTTGACATTTTCTCTCTATGATACAATAACCCAACAACATATGTTGTATAACTCAAACAACCTCAGATTAGTTGAAAAGTTCAAAACTCCACCAAAAGAACACATTCCTTCAACATAAAACTACTCTCTAAATAAGTTGGATACTTAGAATATTTTATTTATCTCAACTTTCTCTTTCACTACATTAACCTCAAAATATAAACACAATATAATACTTCTCTTTTTTTTCATTTGAGGAGTATGAGCAATTAGTAGAAAATAATAAGAAGACCATGTCATTATCACTACATGAGTTACAAAAAATTATGATTCTATTTATTTCACTTTATACTTAATAATTATCATTCACTTAATATTTAATTACTAATATTAAAATGACACTAACAAAATATAGTTCCGGGAAACCAGAAAAAGGTATGCACATTTCAAGGGTGTTTTTGGTAGTGCGGTGAGGCTGTCTTAGATAATTTATAGAACAGGGCTGTTTGGTGTAGGGATAAAAATAAATAGTGATGGGATAAGAAAACGGTGATGGAATAAAATTTTTGGATCTTGTTTGATTGTCATGTTTGGGATAACTTATCCCACCATTTATACCATAGTGATGGGATAAATTATCCCATATACATGGTGGGATAAGTTAGCCCAGGATAGCTAATTTCAGGATAACCAATCCAGGGATAACTTGTTCCCAACCAAACGAGTTTGTTACTTGTTCCACGTATCTTGCATAAGTATGATATTTTTCAATTTTATATTATCAACGAATGTTACTCTGTTAAATAACAACCACAAAGTATAAAATAAAAATAAGAAATAATGACGTTGAATATTTGAAAAAAGAGTTAGGACTTTAGATATAATTCAATTCCAAAGTTGATAAATAAAATGACGTAATAATGATTCCCTCCATCAATATGGGGGCACTTAACAAGACCTACCTTAAAGAATTATACGAATAATTATGGAGATAACTAGGATTCATGTAATAATAAAATTTAAGTTATATATAACACTATTAATATGATTAATGTTTATAGCATTTTATCATATTTATCTAACATAGTATAATAAAATTTAAGTTATATAAACAATGTATTATAAACATTAATATATTAACAGTGTATATAACTTAAATTTTATTATACCTTAAATTATTCATAATACTATAACAATAGCTCTATATCAACATTACTACTAAGTGGCCAGTAGAAGGACGTGCATGTCGATGAACTCTTACCTGCTACTGGCCGCTTAGTAGTAATGCTCATATAGAGTCATTGTTATAATTTATGACTTTAACGTACAAGAAATATTTGCTCAAGGAATATTTATAAAACAAAAATATATATTAAACAAACGACATGCTTTTGGTCGTGGATAATTTTGTAACGGTCCAGCCCGTTAGTGATATTGTCCGCTCTGAGCCTAGGCCCGCACGACTTTAAAACTCATTAGTTGGTAAGGCCTGCTTACTTATATACGCAACAGCTCTCCTCTTTTTTGTCGATGTGAGACTTCTTATCTTAAGCTGGGGCGTCATATACACCCCCTATATGGACTCAGTGTCCTCGCTGAGGTTTGCCCCACCGAATGAGATTTGCCTAGACTCAGCACTGAGGTTTACCTCGCCTTACCGGGATTTGCCTAAACTCAGTTGAACTCTGTCCACCAACAAGGTTGACACATGAGTGTCTTTCATACCATTTGTAACGACCCAGCCCGCTAGTGATATTGTCCGCTCTGGGCCTAGGCCCACACGGCTTTAAAACGCGTCACTAGTTGGTAAGACTTGCATACTTATATACCCAACATCTCTCCTGTGTTTTGCCGATGTGGGACTTCTTATCTTAAGGTGGGGTGTCACAAATTTAATTTTTTTGTTTTATTTTTTTAATTTATTACACACTTAAAAATTACGTAAAAATAAATATTATAAATCACAATAATTAATAATTTAAAATCTTTAAACGATATATAAAAAATATGATTGACTCGGAATTCTATTAGTATCACGTAAATTGAAACAAAGAGAGTAACATATATTATTTGAAAATAACATTAAACGTATTATAAAACACAATAATTAACAACTTAAATATTTAAAAGACATGTATAAAATTTGGTTGATTTTCTAAATTCTATCTGTGCCACATAAATTAAAATAAAGAGAGTAACATATTGTTGGGTTTTAAAGGTGTGAATATGAAATGAAGGGTTTTGATTCTCCTGAAGGGTTGCGACTTTGCCAAAGGGTTGTGACCTTTACGAAATGTTGTGTCTTTTCTAAAGGATTGTGACCGTTTGAAAGGTTGTGTTTTTTTCCAAATGGTTGTGACCTTTCTGACAGGTTGTCCCTTTTCCAAAGAGTTGTGACCTTTCTGATAAGGCACAATTAACACATTTTCATACTACCCTTTGTTGGCTATAAATAGAGGAATTTTCTCTCAATTTTATGCATTGAATTCTTCCCTTCTTCTGCATACATTTCTTACAAACCAAAATCGATCGATCATGTCTGTGTGTGTGATCTCATTGCTGTCTTTTTGAATCCGTTGAAATTATCAAAGTTTGAGGTACCACTACTTCTTTAATGGTTAATTTATTTTATCTTGGGAGGAATTAATCTACAACCTCGGGTAATTGAGGGGATTAAATTTCTTAAGGACACAGTAAATTCTGTGGACTCGGATAGTTCTTTTCTTTTTCTTTTCAACTTTATTGTTTTTGATTTGCTAATCTGAATACAGGAGATAACAAGCTTAAGAAATTTATATATATTTTCCTATATTTGAGGCGACTGATTTTAAAGAAAAGAGAAGATGGAATTTGTCTACATGATAATTGTGATTGTAGTGTTAGGTTCAAATTCGGTGGAACACTTTGCAATTATTTTTGATACTTTTTGACAATCTCCGCCAACATTACAATAGTTGGCAATAGTATCAAAAGTGAAAAGACCCTTCTTTTCAATGAGAAACAAACTAGATTCTGAAAAGTGAGAACTTGCATATTCAACCATGAGTTATCCGTGCAGAGGGCTTTTGATTCGACTTTGTCGAGATCTACTTGCATAATAGAAATGCAGATTCTTTCGAAAAGCCAATAAAGCAAAGAACTTCATATATCTTTGTGTTTCATTTGAAAGAAAAGTGACTTGCATGACATCATTGCTGACAGATAGATATGATTCAATGGGAGTAAAAATCGGGTTCTATCTCTACTTCCCTTGTTTATTTCTTTTTCTATCCTTCCTAAGTTATGAGACTTATTTCATAAATGTTAGGATTGATGTTCATTATGTGATGATCTCAGAATATATATTTATTATTACTAATATGTATTCTGTTTGGGAAAAAAACTTTTGTAGTTTTCTACTCCATGTGAAATTTGATTGTGCCTGATTTTTGGAAACTAAAATCTTGATTTTCTACTCCTTTGATTTGAAGTATATAAAAACTTTACCAATTTATTAAACAATCTGTTTGAATGAAAATTCTAACTTGAAGAGTACAAAAACTTTGTCAAGAATATTAATACTAAACAATATGAAGAATATAAGAACTTCATCGTTAGCTAGAAACAGTGTTATATTTGAGGTTTTTGGAGATTAAAGCATTTTTGGTTTTCTACTATGTTTGAATCGAAAAATGATTTGAAGAATATAAAAGCTTCATCAGAATTCAAGGTTCATTTAGTTAACAATTAGAAGAATATAAAAACTTCATCGCTAAACTAGAAACAAGTTGTATAAAGATTGCATCTTTATTGTTAGTATTCTAAAAACTAAGTTGTATGTCTAATTGTAACGGAAGGAGGAAGGAAAACTAAAAGACTAGTGACATAATATCAGTGATTTTGTACCTGCAATGGGTGCCTCTATGGATTCAATTTTGATAATCTATGGAATTGAAGCACTACAATTCTTTTGTAGAATATTAACCCCAAAAGAGACTTCATGCTACCAATGTGTATTTTGAGAGTATATAATTTGAAAACATAAAAATAAATATGGGGAAATTTATTTTCAAATACTTGAAAAATATTATTGAGATCATATTTAAAATGTGGGGGTTCTTTGCTTGTGATAAAGGAAAAAAAAATTAGACTTTTCAATGATATTCTTGTATTATGTTAGACCTACAAAAGTCTTGGAGTATATTTGATATAGTGGCCATTGATTTATCTTTACTAGTATATGATATGACTAGTATAAAATCACCAAATTATATGTATATATATATATATACTTGTTCAAAAGAGTTGTGTTCTTTGATGAAAAAGTGTCACTTAAAATGTTGTGACTTTTCGTGAAAAGATGTCTATTAAAATACAATTATTTGTATAGACATGAGAATTGGTGAAAAGTGATCAGTCATATTTGTGTTGTAAAAGAAGCATTCGGGTTGTATGCTCTTTTTGGACCCAATGAGACTGTTCATGGGTAACTATGCAATAACCAAATTGTAGGTTATGAAAAGATTCTTCTAAAAAGGACATCTGGTAAGGTGCTGACTCTAAAACAATGTTTGTATTTGACAAAGTTATAAAAAAGTAAAGAACAAAATATTTGTGAGAAAAAGTTACCTCACGGAGGGTCTTTTCAAACTTAATATTTATGTTTGTTCTTACTTGCTTGAGTCAAACTAATCTTGACATGAACGCTTGGAACATGTCAATTACAAAATCTTGCGAAAACTAATCAACTTAGAAGTTTTGTCTAACTTTAAGTGCAATAAATAAAAATGCCAAGTTTGCGTTGAGTCTAAGTATTCTAAGCATTCTTATAAATTTGTTGAAAGAAAGTCTAATCACTTAGAGATGATTCACACTGACATTTGTGATGTGAAGTCAACACCATTTAGTGGTGGAAAAAAGTATTGCATAACTTTTATTGACAATTGCACTAGATACTATTATGTTTATTTGCTGAATGGTAAGGATGAAGCAATAGAAACATCTATGTAATATAAAACTGAAGTTGAAAATCAGTTGGATAAAAAGATAAAAAATGATTAGAAGTGATAGAGGTGGAGAATATAAATCTCCTTTTGCAAAAATATGTCTGGAAAATGGAGTTATCCATCAAACTACTACCAATACTAGACCTCAATCTAATGAAATTACGGAAAGAAAAAATTGAACTTTGAAGGAAATGTTGAATGCCTTACTTATAAGTTTATGTTTACCAAAAAATTTGTGGGGGGAAGCTATCATTACAGCAAAAGGGAACAACAAAAAGTTTTGTATGTTCAGAAATGGAGCAATAAAAATTTTTGTCTGTTTAGAAAGGGAGCAACAAAAAGTTTTGTTTGTTCAGGATAGAGAATTGCATGTCGCCCCTTAAAGTATATACATGCAATAACATTTGAAAGAGAGTGATCTAACAATTCTCAAGACACAGTTTATTCCATATGAGAATTGGAAAGAAAGAAAATCCAACTTGAAATATTTCAAAGTGTGGGGGTGTCTAATCAAAGTCCAAGTTCCTATTTTCAATAGGATCAAAATAGGACCTATGAATGTGGATTGTATGTTCATTGGATATGCTACAAATAGTAAAACATGTCGATTTATGGTTCATAAGTCCGAACCTTCGGATAGTCAAGGGTCTAAACGATCTTGGAAAGAACCAAAAGAGAATGTACTTAATAAAGAAATTCAGAGGCGTAGTAAATGTCAAAGGATATCTACGTAACATTTCTTCTTGAAAATGAGTCTCATATATTCGAAGAAGTTATGTCTTTTGTGGATTCATCCTTTTGGAAAGAGATTGTCAATAGTAAGATAAATTCAATTTTGAGCAACCATACTTGGGAGTTGGTTGATCTTCCTTCCAAAAATAAATCTTTGGGTTCAAAGTGGATCTACAAAAGGAAAAGAAAGTTGATGGAACTATTGACAAATACAAAGCAAGACTTGTTGTCATAGGCTTAAGACAATAAGAAGACCTTGATTATTTTGACACATAAATAGCCACTAACTAGGATTACATCAATTCAAATGTTAAATGTGCTAGTTGCGATATATGACCTTTAAATTCGTCAAATGAATATGAAAACAACTTTCTTAAATGGAGAATTGGAGGAAGAAATTTACATGGAACAACCCAAGGGCGTTGTGTTTCCTGGTAAAAAAAGAAAGTGTGTAAACTTATTAAGTCACTTTATGGACTAAAGATAAGCACCCAAATAATGATAAAAAAAAAGTTTGACCAAACCATGTTGGCAATTGAATTTAAGATTAATGAATGTGATAAATGTGTTTACATTAAAGACACTCAAAATCACAAGGTCATTGTTTGTTTTATGTTGATGACATGTTGCTCATCAATAGAGACATTTCTAACATAAACGTTACTAAGCATATACTAGAAAACAACTTCGATATGAAAGACATTGAAGTTGCTGATGTGATCTTAGGTGTAAGAATCCTAAGAAATCGACAAGATTTAACATTTTCATAGTCTCATGACATTGAAAAAGTACTTGACAAGTTCAAGTATTTGGATTTTAATATTGTCAAGACTCCAATAAATGTGAGCTTTGTACTACAAAAGAATGAAGGCGAAAGTGATTCACCATTGAATTATGCTAGAGTATTGAGAAGTATGATATATGTCATGAAGTGTACGCGATCAAATATAGCATGTGCTATTAGTAGTCTGAGTCGGTTCACGAGTAATCTCAATCAAACTCATTGGATGACAATGAAAAGAGTTTTAGAGTATTTAAAACATACTTAAAAACTATGTTTTGCATTATAACTAATATTCAACAGTATTGAAAGAATATAGTGATGCAAATTGAATCACCATGTCAAATGAAGTAAAATTCACGAGTAGATATATATTTACTTTTGGTGGAGGAGTAGTCTTTTGAAAATCTTCCAAACAAGTATTTATCACTCGCTCTACTATGAAATCTGAGTTTATCGCTCTAGATAAGGCCGGTGAAGAAGTTGAATAACTCCAAAAAAATTTGAAAGATATTCTTTTTTGGCCCAAACCTTTAGCACCAGTATGCATACACTGTGAGAGTTAAGCTGCAATAGGTAGGGCATGGAGCATGATGTATGGCGGATAGTCTTGTCATATATGATGTAGACATAATATCTTTAGAAAACTACTCTCTAGTGGAATTATCACAATTGACTATGTATAGTCAAAGGATAGTGTATCGGATCCACTCACAAAGGGCCTAACTAGAGAGAAAGTTGATAGATTATCAAAGGGAATGGGACTATGATCGAGGACAAGTCATCGTGGCGGTAACTCTACCTAGAAGATTGGAGATCCCAAGATCTAGGTTCAAGGAGATCAAATAAAGTCATTGATGATGGTTCAACTGTCACGACCCAAGCCTAGGGCCTAGATGTGACCGGCGAATGGGGAACCCGAAGGAACCCCAAACAAGCCTCATAGCGTATCATTACACATCCTTGGTCGCGGAAGCAATTAAATGACCATAAGCGATAAGCATAATCAAGGGGGAAATCGGGACTAAGGGAGCAAGAAAGAAAAAAAAGAAATGATACATAAATACCATAGATGAGTCAAGCTCAAGCATAATACACGACTTGTCCAACACCACCTCTAAACATGAGTACTTAGCGGGGGCCAAGACAAACTACCGGGCTCACCCTCATAGTCAAAACATAACTAGAAAGGAAAAGTTTTATACATAGCAAAAGATCATGAGCAACGTCCCCGAAATGGAGGACTCACCAATAACCACTATAGAAAATCGTACTAGCCACGCGGAGGAGGATGGTCAAGCGGTGCTCCGGTCCCTACATGGTGACATCATGTAGGCATAGAGTATGCGTTAGTACATTTGAATGTACTAAGTATATGGGATGCAATGCAATGCTACATTAGATGGACATCATAGGAAAAATGCGTAATCATACCCAATAGATAGCATATTAATGAAATGATATGTATAATGATGCTTACATAAAAATCATATTTAGTGGGACGTAGTACATGTGTGGCGAGTGACCATCAATATAGTATTTCCAAGGCCTACCACCCCCTTGGAGAGGCGAAAGAGGTACAAACCCCTCAATATGGTTACACGGGCCTACCACCCCCCGAGCTAGGGACCAAGGTACAAACCCCTCGATATGGTTATACGGGCCTACTACCCCCCGTACTAGGCAACCAAGGTACCAACCCCTCGATACGGTTATACGGGCCTACTATCCCCCGTACTAGGCAACCAAGGTACCAACCCCTCGATACGGTTATACGGGCCTACTACCCCCCGTACTAGGCAACCAAGGTACCAACCCCTCGATACGGTTATACGGGCCTACTACCCCCCGTACTAGGCTTGGTCGACTCACAACACTTATATAGAGAAAATCATATACATGTGTCCATTTCATCATCATTTCAGTAATTACATAACCATCCGACTCATAGGACGTACCTTGGACCTTCCCTTTCCTAAGAATTCTATAAATGGGCATTTTATCAAACACAAGGTGGGCAATTGTTCATGTAAATGAAATCATGTATTTCAAGAATACTAAGTCCAACCAATTCCAAAATCCATATAAATCAGCCCACCAACAACATACATATATATATCAACCTTCATAATTTGATCATGGAAGCATGTAAACCATAAACATCACATAATAATTCCATTTCATGATAATATGCAAAATGGACCATAATAGGGTGTGTAGTAGTAATTCCATAATTCAAGAGTTCATAAATAATCATAAGGACCCATAAACTTGAAGTAGAAATAGAGGATAAATGGTTGGACTTGTGGAAAGGAAGGTTTCCACAATCAAACCCACATACCTCAACTTTGGAGAATCCTTGATGAAGATTGGAATGGAGAATCGAAGCTTGAGATTGAGTCTTGAATCCGGAATTAGAGCTTGAGATGTTTGAATTTGGTTGAAGATCTTGGTGGAATTTTTGGAGAGGGCTTAGAGAGTGTTTTTGGAGTTAAGAAAAATGACTAAGTATGGGACATATCCCCTTTTTATAAAAAAAAAGTCTCCAACCCGCCTAAAAAAATAGCTCACTGGAAATTGCAAATCTGCACAGACAAGTTTTACGAAAATGGTCATAACTCCCTCATCCTAACTCGGAATAAGGTGAAACCAAGTGCGTTGGAAAGCTAACTCAAAGAGCTTTAATTTATAGTTTGCAGCCCTTCCAGTTCCTTGTGTGCTAAGAGATATGCCCCTTTAAAGTTGACCCTCCAAATCACAATTTTTGCGATTTTCGAATTTTGATACGGTTGCTCTAAAATTCGGGTTAGACCCATTTCCCACTCAATTTGACCCCACAAATAAGAATATGAAGTCGAATTTCCGAAATCATGCACGGATTTTGAGATGTTTCCGAAGCACATTTTCGGGCATTTTTGGGGTCGTTTCATCAACATTGTCAAAATTATTTTATAGTCCATTCTCATGATGAGACAATGTTCAGTAATAAGGATAAAGACATTAGGACTTTTTAATGGTTTCTAAGTTTGATACAGGGTATATCAAATGGTGTGTTTATGAGATAACACATTTATAAATCACCTTTGTACGTGTGAAGTGTAAGCCGTTTCAAGGAGAATCCCGTAAGGCCAGTTCTCTACGCACTTATAAATCAAGACGTGTTCATGGCTGAAACGAATAAAATAATGAGAACCAAAAACAGTTCAAGGGTTGATTGTGTGACTTATATTGTCTAGGTATACACCAAAGCTCGACAGTTCAAAGGTATCAAATCTACCAATTGATCGAGTATATCCAATATACGTTCACTACAGAAAGTTCAAAGGGAAACCTACTTATCCAAATGAAATTAATCTTTACTTACGAATCACACAGTTTTTTCATGTATATGTTTTAACAATAGTCATTCTCTATTAATGTGGGGGATTGTTGGGTTTTAAAAGTGTGAATAGGAAATAAAGAATTGTGACTCTCCTGAAGGGCTACGGCTTTGCCAAAGGGTTGTGACCTTTACAAAAGGTTGTGTCTTTTCTAAAGGATTGTAACCATTTGAAATGTTGTGTTTTTTCCAAAGGGTTGTGTCCTTTCTGAAAGATTGTCCCTTTTCTAAAAAGTTGTGACCTTTCTGATAAGGCACAATTAACAATTTTTCATACTACCCTTAGTTGGCTATAAATAGATGGGCTTTCTCTCAATTTTCTTCATTGAATTCTTCCCTTCTTCTGCATACATTTCTTACAAAACAAAATCGATCGATCGTATCTGTGTGCGTGATCTCGTTGCTGTCTTTTTGAGTTCGTTGAAATTATCGAAGTTTGAGTTACCACTAATTCTTTAATGGTTAATCCGTTTTATCTTGGGAGGAATTAATCTACAACCTCGGGTACTTGAGGGGATTAAATTTCTTAAGGACACATAGTGAGTTCTGTGGACTCGGATAGTTCTTTTCTTTTTCTTTTCATCTTTATTGTTTCTGATTTGTTAATCTGAATTCAGGAGATAACATATATATTATCTAACAATTATATTTAAAAAATACTATAAATCACAATAATTAACAACATAAAATATTTGAAAACCATCAGAAAATTTTACTTGACTATCTAAATTCCATCACACGCGATCAGAGAAGTATGATATATATCATGAAGTGTATGGATAAGAAAGGTCACAACCCTTTGGAAAAGGCACAACCTTTCGAATGGTCACAACCCTTTAGAAAACACATAACCTTTTGTAAAGGTCACAATCCTTCGTAAAAGTCGCAACCCTTTAGGAGATTCATAACCCTTCATTTCTTATTCACACCTTTAAAACCCAACAAAAAATGCGCTAAATGAGTTGAAATACAATATAGAATATCATTTTAATATAGGTATATAATCACATAGAGGTTAAAAGAAGGAAGAAAAGGTGATTGGAGGTAAAGGTAATGGCATAGAGAGAGAAAAGACGAGTAAATAAAATTGTATAGCCTTACATAGGGTCATTACCTCTATTGTCAATCACATTTTCTTTATCATTTGACTCCCAGATAGACACACTTGCATTAAATTAGCATTATATATTACATGTTCAAGTCGTTTAGGGTATTCCCTTATAGTGGTATAAGAGGTAGTGGGATAATGGGGAGAGAGAAGGAGAACGGAAAGAGGAAGAGAAGAAGGTGGATGTGATGATAATAATGGTGACGGAAAGAGACATCGAGGAAGGAAAAAGAAAGGGTGATTGATAGTAGAGGTAGTAGTGTGGGAAAAGGGAAAGGGGAAATGATAATAATGGTGACGGGGAGAGACACCGAGGAAGGAAGAAGAAAGGGTGATTGATAGTAGAGGTAGTAGCTAGGAAAGGAAAAAGGGAGAACAAAAACAAATTAAAAACTTAAAACTAGGAAAAAATGATCAAATTTTTCCTTGAACTATGCAAAAGGTTCAAATTACTCTCTATTTAAAAATAACGACAAATT
The DNA here is from genome assembly GCA_018342035.1 of Solanum appendiculatum. Lineage (NCBI taxonomy): Eukaryota > Viridiplantae > Streptophyta > Magnoliopsida > Solanales > Solanaceae > Solanum > Solanum appendiculatum. Next base: position 213,672 of record JAGDQO010001042.1, on the reverse strand, counting down.
TATTCCTTTTCGCACCATTCAGAAATAAATTTGACTCTAACTAATTATGACAAGAGCATATATGACTCCAATTATATCAAAACAGATCAAATTTGTTTCAATTTGGAGACTCCCTCCTAATTAATACTCATACTCCTAAGAACGTGCAATCAATCTTTATTTCCCGCTTCTTTCTTGAGATTCTATTTCTTAAGATGCATAGAAAATCATAACCAATAATTTTGAAATAAATTTTGTGATAAAGGTCGCATTGTATATCTGGAGAGAAAAGTGACCAATGAGTACTCACATATTGTTGTACTAATATGATATTAATGAGAAAAAGAAAGAAAAATTTGTGATGAGGGGCATCATTGCTAGAGAACATCAACCTAAAATGCACATGATTACTCAAAGTTCTCTTGGAAGTAGGACCTAATTATTAGTTATTCATCAATAATACCAGATCCAAAACTATCGTTATAAGTCTATTAAATACTAGGAAAAAAGCAACATTCACCAGAATACTTTTGAAATAATATTCTCCAAACATTAGGAAATTGCCCCCACATTTTACTTACAATATTTATTACTACCATTAGAGTTTATCCAAGAAAAATAGTAAGTGAATATTAACAATGTCATTGTCATTTTACCTATATCTAAAAATAGTTATCTCAAATTATTTATCATTTAAAATTTTTTAAATAAAATAAATTATTGGTTTCCTACTCTATCCTCAATAATAATTATTCTTGAAGACTACAAATACCTCAAAAACAAAAATTATTTCTTAATACATAAATAATAATAAAATAATCACAAACTCTCCTAATTAATATTTTTGTAAAAAAATACGACAAATAATTTAAAATGAATGTACCATCTTAGAGCTCAAACACAAAACTTTTTGGTAAAAGTGAAAACAAAAATTAGTTATAGAATTCATTTTCAAGATTGTACTTAAAATTTCAAGAATAAGTTTAGAGAGGACAGGAAAAAAGTAACTTTACCAAAAAATAATTAGTTTGTATATTCAATAATCCTTTCGTTTATTTTTATTTTTTTAATATATTAAAATTAAATATCCATTTTTACTTGTCTAACTTAAAAAATCTAAGAAAAATTACCATTTTATACTATGCATTTTCCAATACATGCATTCTTCAGAAGATTGATCAAATTTATTATATTTAAAGGTAAATTTAGTATTTTATTAATTATTTTTAAAGAATGTAATAAATCAGTCATGAATAAATAAAAATGAACGTAGAGTATAATTTTCAACCAAATAAATTGAACCATCAAAAACGTGGAACACGTCACCATTAGCCTTTAACACTTTAGCTATTATCATTCAATTTTTCATGGTCTAAAAAAGGCAAAACAATTAAAATAAATGCATAAGAACTATTTAGTTTTTTATTTCTTCAATATTTTTAGGTTTACTAATTATGCCTTTTACTTATAGTCGTCTATTTCATTAATTTAATTTCCCATCAACAATTACAACCATGTCAATCTCCATTATTTTTTAGGTTTTTGTTTTATTCTTAAAATGGAAGACATCGCATTGATTGGTTTCTATTCATCACATGAATAAATGAATCTCAGACAATCATCAAAATGAAATAAAGTAACTTGTGACCAATAATATTCACACAATCCAAGAAAAAAAGCTTGGTATATACCAAAAATACTTACCTAACTTTTTAATCCTAATTTGATTAGCTTGTTTATCATCTTGGTAAATTGAAGAAAAGTACAAACATCAATAATTGAGTAGTTGAGGTCAAAATACTTGGATCTAAGTAAAATTTAACATCATGCTCACAAGTCACAAGTTGTAATATGAGTCGATCTACCAAGATTAGGCAAATGTTTTCGTATTCAAAAAAAAGTTGACGTCCTTGATTTAAAGAAAGTAAAAGAGATTAAAAAATTCAAAAGTTTGACTTTAACATTATACTCCATCCGTCCAACTATAGTTGTCCATTATACTATTTTGGGATGTTCAATAATACTTGTCCACTTTATGAAATCAATGGATAATTTTACATTTAGTTCCTAATTTACCCTCATCATTAATTATAGTCATTTCTCTATTACATTTTTCAAGACATTGTATTTATTACTCCCTCGGTTCCTTTTTATATGTCACCTTTTTAGATTGCATTTGCATTAAGAAATTAAGTAACTTTACCCTTCTACCCTTATTTAATGTTTTCTTAGGTCTGCTTTTTAATAAATGATGAATATGCTAGATTTTAAAAATTAAAATGCATTTGGATGACTATTTAAATTTTTGAGTTTATTTTTGGAGCCAAATTTTTACACCAATTGATCTAAGATTTTAAAAAATTTGTTAAAGCTTCAACTTTCAAGATTATTTTTGATTTTTTCTCCATCTTTTATTTTTAATTTGTTTGTTGAGATTTCTTTTCCAAAATAAGATTTTATAGAATAGTGAATGGAGAGAGTAATTAATCAATGTATGAAGTACTCCAATGAATATTAATTACTTATTAGTTTTCCTAGGTTGGTCAAATTATATATTTTCAAGACTAATTAACTACTCTATCAAGGGTATAATTGGAAGAATATGGTAACTTATGCATTGATTTTATGAAATGACAAGTATTATGGACTAACTATTTATAGAAAGGGATGGCATATAAAAAGGAACGGAGGGAGTATATTCAAAGGGAATATAATAAAATTACCCTTCTATTTATAGTTTCTTAAGAAGTGTGCAAAACCAATAGTGAACAAGTATTGTTGGACAGAGGGAGTATTAATGTTTAATGAAGTGGATGAAAATTATGAAGGAACGGGATTTTTAAAAAGTTCAATTATTTCAATTAATTACTTTCTTTCTCACAAATTATCTGTCGTAATTCACTTTTATACGCTCCTTAAGAAACATTCACTAGAAGAGTTTTTTTTTAATGCAACTATTTTATCCTGATTTATGTCTTAACATATCACCTATTTTCATTAAATATTTACGCTATTTATGTGTGATCTTGAGGTATTTGCAGTTTTTTAAAAATAATTACTACTAAAAATGAAAAAAAATATTAATTTTATCTTGAACTTATTAAATGACAAATACTCCCTCCGTCCACTTTTAATTGTCATGTTGCCTTTTCGAAAGTCAATTTGACTAATTTTCAAAGTTAAATTAGATTACATTAATTCGATATTTTAAACAAAAAATTTAGATATTCAAAAACTATACAAAAATTACTATAAATTGTATTTTTTTGCATATCAATATGATGAAAAAAATACATCGTAAAATGTTAATCAAAGTTCTTATCGTTTGACTCTAAAAAAGGAAACCATGATAATTAAAAATGGACGGAGGAAGTACTTCATCAATTTCATATTACTTGACCTAACCTTTAAGAAAATGATTATTAAGAGTATCTTTTATTAAACTAATCTTTTCCATGCTATTTTGAAATTTTAAATTTAATTATTACTACTTTAGATAGTATTTAATACTTAATTTAGCAAGAGAAAAATATAATAAAACTCTCTTAATTTTTTTAATTGAACAAATAAAATAAAATGTCAATATTTGATACAAGAACTAAGTAATATGAAATGAGGAAGTATCTTTGCTCCCTTATGATTTGAACTCACAACTTTCGAATTGAAAATGAGAGGTACTTATTATCTGAGCAACTCAGTCTTTTTTTTTTCCTTACCTCTTTCAAGAACTTCATCTTTTTGACCTCTTAATGACTTAAACTCACAATTGAAATGAGGAGGTATTTGAGATACCTGGTTTAAAAATTACTAAAGATAATAATTTGAGAGAAGATGGAAGGATTAGTTATTTGTTTGTGGGGAAAAGAGAGATTATAGAGGAATCTAATTAAGATTGAGAATGATGGAAATAATGTCTTGTAAGAGCAAAACATGGCTTATAATTTCACTTATTATTTAACCTTGTCCACTTCATCCATGTCGGCTTTTCTCTCTCTATTTTTAACAAAACGTAACATACATACGTATCATATAACACTATATATTCCTTTAATTATTACGTTCAATATAGTCTCAAATTTCAAAAAAATCTCAATAATTCACTTGAATAGTATAGCATAAAATAGAATAGAATAATATAAAATTTTTAGTAATTCAATTAGTTGAGAATTTAATTTTCAGTTCCCATTTCTCGGTCCACTATCCCCATTTTAAAAAATAAAATAAGAATAGAATAGTATAAAGGTTGTATGTTACAGTAGCAATATAAAGCAGCTCCGTTTTCATTGGCGTCTGATTTTCCGGCGACTTCTCTGATTTTCCCCACACCGACCACCACCTTGAGCTTTGGTTGCTATACTGCACCTTGGGTGCCGTGTAACTTTATTCTCTCTGTCTTCCCATTTTCGGATAGCCTTTTTTTTTAAAGCATATTTGTTCCTTCTTGATTTTCCGGCGATCTTTGGTGGGTTCTAGTCTTAATCACTTCCTGAAATTGTAATCAGAGATTAAAAAAACAAAAAAGTTTCTCTGGGGGTGCAGTATTAGTTGAAAAGACGCAGTCTTTTGTGGGGTCCGGCCACCGGAAAATGGTGGCGATTTCTTGACAATGGAAAAAAAGAAGCATATTTGCATTTTAGGAAATTCTGGTTAATTAATGCTCGTTTTTTTTATAGAATTCAGTGATGCAATTATGGAGCTAGCATAATGGTACCTAAAAATGATGGAGATTTTTGTATTTCTATGTTGAGAAAGTGAAAAGCTTTTTGAGCTGGAATTAGGTGAAAGTAGCTTTGTGTTGGACAAATTCTTTTTTGTTACTTTTGGGAGATAAGCAATTCAATTCAAGTGGATTTTTCGCTGAAATGAAAGCGCCATCAAACGGATATCTAGCAAATTCAGGAGAAGGTTTTTACTAAAGCCTCATTCATTCATTTGCATTTGTCATTGAAAAGTGAAATTTGCTACCATATTTTTAGCTTTGATGAGTTGCTAGTGTAATAAGGCATAATATGGATGTCAATTGATTGTTTTGTTACTTGATAGCCATAATATGCAGGTTCTTGTTAAAGTAACTTGTCCTTGTAAGGTTCAAGGTTCCTGTGAATATTTGCCTTTTTTTAAAGAAACATTCCTATTGCAAAGGAATGAGAACAGAAATACACTTTCTCTGAACTGCTTTTACTTGTTTATTCTTTCATTTGTTAGTTATTTTCGTGCATTAGCAAAATGTTACTAATACAATTTGTATATCCAGGAGTTCAAATCGTATTTAGTGTAATTGATCGATGGGTTCATGTTTGCTTTCTGTGTTGGATTTTGGATTATATTCTCGATAACCATCAAATTTTCTTGCCCAATACCTGTTACTTGTTTTAAGTTTCACTTTTGACCTCTTATTAACTTAGCAGATGCCTCAGATGGTCTACTTTCTGACCCATTAGTCGTTTTTATGGGGGTTGATTATGGGCGGAAGTACGCAACATGAGCATGGGAATCGGTTCTCATTTCATTTAGAAATGGCTAAACTACTCCTGCAGCTGTTTTTACTCCATTTTGGAGAAGAAAGAGTACCTTTCAATTTCTGTGTATCATTCTTTGTCAATTAAGTAGGTTGTGCTATGCTGACATGTAAGTACTACGAGGGGTAAGAACAGAGTTGAAAACGAGGTTATCACTGGAATAGGAACAAAATTAATAATGCAAATTTTACTTGATCTGCGTTCATGATGCTTTAATAGGATCCACTTGCCATAAGTTCATATTCTCACATGGTTTTCTTTGAGGAAGGAAAATGAAAAAGTTGTTCTTTTCATGGATCAATAGATCAAGAAATTACTGTTATATGTGCATGTCATTGACATGCCTAAGCTATCCTGTATTGGTTAGTTTTTGATTGCCATTGGGTGTACAACTATTATAGGGTCACACGATATTCACATAGGTTCCTGGTATTGCTGAAGCTTTATAATCATATGGCTTGCAGAACTCATTATCTTTATGATGGGAAGCCTAGGAGCAACGGTAAATTTGTCTCCGTGGCACCCTGAGGTCACGGGTTCGATCCGTGGAAGCAGCCACTAATGCTTGTATTAGGGTAGGCTATCTACGTCACACCTTTTGGGGTGCGGCCCTTCCCCGGATTCTGCTTTCGCGGGATGCTTTGGGCACCGCCACACCAGGCTGCCATTTTTAACTCCTTATCTTTATCTACCAGTTGTTTATATTTCTGCTTAAGACAGGTTTCACTGTAATAATCCTTCAGTTGGGGCTAAAAAAAGGAGAAACGGAAGAAGATTTCCTTTTTTTGGTTGCATGAATGATGTTTACATAGCTGGTAGTCAAGCAAATAATTTCGCACATAAAGAACCTTAATTTCTAGCATATTGAAGCATCAGATGTATATATGTATAAAATTGAACTTTAAATTTCGTAATATGCGTACCTGAAAGTTTGTATCATAATGCAACAGGAGAAAGAAAACTCATGAATTCAGAGTTATGGCACGCTTGTGCTGGCCCATTGGTTTCTTTGCCTCCTGTTGGAAGCCTTGTGGTATATTTTCCTCAAGGTCACAGTGAGCAGGTGTGTATTTTTTGAAGTTGAATAGGAGTATTACACATCAAAGATATTGTCCAATGATGAAACCTTACATCAATATCAACACTATGCAGGTGGCAGCATCAATGCAAAAGGAGACAGATGGAATTCCAAGTTATCCTAATCTTCCTTCCAAGTTGATCTGCATGTTACACAATGTTACTTTACATGTATGGCCTCTTCCTCTATCCACATATTGGCTGGGGATTCACGATTTCATGAATTGTCTTTCCATTTCCATATATTTTACTTAAAATTAATGATCGAATATGGATGTTTTCCGATACCTTCTTTGTATTTACAAAGACGTAAATGGAAACTCAGGATTGCTGTACTTCTTTGTAAGTTTTGTAGTGTTTGTTTGGATCCACAATCTCGAATTGATGTTGCATGCGAATTAAGTAGAAAATTTTTGTTCTATTACGACAAGTTAAAGTTTAGTGGGGTTTCCCTTTTCCTAACATGTTATACTTGTGACATTTTTGGTAGGCTGACACTGAAACTGATGAGGTCTATGCTCAGATGACTCTTCAACCTGTAAACAAAGTAAGTCCTTTATGTTGTTTGCAATTTCAGCTGTCATCTTTTCGGTCAAAGTACTTGTTATCTCCTCCCTTAAGAAGTTGTATGAAACGAACTTTTTGTTCTGCAGTATGACCAGGAGGCTTTACTTTTATCTGATATGGGCCTTAAGCAGAACAGGCAGCCTGCTGAGTTCTTCTGTAAAACTCTCACAGCTAGTGATACAAGCACACATGGTGGATTTTCTGTTCCTCGTCGAGCAGCAGAGAAGATATTTCCTCCTCTGGTTTGTTTTTCTTCATAAAATGTCTTCAAGAAAAGAGATCTACCTTTATGCATTTGACATGGAGCTTCTTTATAGGACTATGCAATGCAACCTCCTGCTCAGGAGCTAATGGCTAGAGATTTGCATGACCAAGCATGGACTTTCAGGCATATTTATCGAGGTACTTTTTAAGATCTTTTACTCTCTTATGTTGGAAGCTTAATTTTGATAATTCTGTGTCGAACTACTAATAGGGTAACACTTTGAGTCTCTATACTAGTGGTTGACATTTAAGGTTTTTCTTCAAAGATACAGTTTCATGTTGGACTGCTAAACTAAGTGAGTCGAATAATTAGTCTTCGTTTTGTTTTTATACAGTAGTGACTTTTATCTCTAAATCCAATTCAACTTATGAGAAATATGGTTCTTATAATATTTTTCTCAAAGTTTTTGTATTAGCTTTCAAATATCTTTTAATTAGGAGAGAATATTTTGTAGTGAGTTTCTTAAAGTATATTGATGTAAAGAAGCTTACCCTAGTGAATTAAGTTTAGGTCATGTAGCGAATTGTGAACATGTTCCCCTCAATAACTGGAGCCATCAATGTATCAGGTAAAAATTGGTCAGTGATAAGTGCTAACAAGGTTCATTGAAACAAATTAACATGATTTCAGGTCAACCAAAAAGACACCTTTTGACTACCGGTTGGAGTGTCTTTATCTCCTCTAAAAGGCTGTGTGCCGGCGATTCTGTCCTTTTTATAAGGTAACGGAAAACTTGGTTACTTTTTTTTTATTGATATGATAGTCATCTTGTTGCTAAGCTGAGAAAATTTTATGTAGAGATGAAAAGTCACAGCTTCTCTTGGGTATAAAACGAGCAAATAGACAGCAGCCCGCCCTGTCCTCATCTGTTATATCTAGTGACAGCATGCACATTGGGATCCTTGCTGCTGCTGCTCATGCTGCTGCAAACAACAGCCCATTTACTATTTTTTATAATCCTAGGTACTATATAAGCCCTTGTTAAATTGAAAATATTTCGTGTTTGGATCTAGATGTTTTCCAGACCTCACTTGTGGGATTTCACTTGTTATGTTGTTGTTGGTCGGATCTAGATGTTGAATTATACACATTTTTATAATCTTGCTCTTTTTGTTCTTGACAGGGCTAGCCCTTCTGAATTTGTAATTCCTCTGGCCAAGTATAATAAAGCTATGTATGCACAAGTTTCACTAGGCATGCGATTTCGGATGACGTTTGAAACGGAGGAGTCTGGAGTTCGTAGATACATGGGTACAATAACGAGTGTTAGTGATCAGGACCCCATACGATGGAAGAGCTCGCAGTGGCGTAATCTTCAGGTACTCAGTCATCTAGGATTTGTCCCCAAGAATTTGCCTAGAATTTTGATATATTTAACTTCGTGGTCATAGTAGAGCTCTTCCCGCTTCTTGATATATATTTCTCAGTCATACCTTATACAACTATATATATATATTAGGCAATGTCACTCATTGAGTCATCAGTTGCTACTCCAGATTAGCAGTGCTTGCTTGCATTTTGTTTCATGTTTTTGGTGGTATATAAAAAACTGCATTTGCATTGATCCAATCCTGAATTATTTCTTTATTTAATTTGTTAGGTAGGATGGGATGAATCAACTGCCGGGGAACGTCCAAACAGAGTTTCAATTTGGGATATTGAGCCTGTCGTGACTCCTTTTTATATCTGTCCACCACCATTTTTCAGGCCCAAGTTTCCTAAGCAGCCAAGTTTTCCTGGTAAGCTACTTGACATTTAGCCGTCTATTATAATGTTTCATAGGTTCAGAAGAACTAAAACAAAGAACCTATTAAAGGTTCACTATAGTTAAAACTCAACTTTGACTTACAGGAAATGCTGGAATGTCCAGTTTTTCATTGCAGTTAAATATATCTTAATTAAAGGATGCTCATCAACTTAATCTTAACAGTAGCAGCATGATATCAAAGTTAGTCAGCAGTATAGATAATAGCACGATTAATGTCCCTCATCTCTACTTGTACAAAAAGGAACATAGTCTACTATAACTTCCTCGATATAATACTCAAAAGGGGTAGTGCTTTTGCAGGTGATGAGTCTGATATTGAAAATGTTTTAAAGAGGGGGATGCCCTGGATCAATGATGAGTTAGGTCTAAAAGATGCTCAAAACTCGATATTCCCTGGACTGAGCTTGGTACAATGGATGAGTATGCAACAGAATAATCATGTGCCAGTTGCCCAATCTGGACTTCCCAGTGTCTTACACAGTAATATCGGCAGTGATGACCATTCTAAGTTGTTGAACTTTCAGTCACCTACATTAGCTACACCAGGTCTCCAGTTCAACAAACCAAATCAACTAAACCAGCCATTTGGTCAAATCCAGCAGCCACCATTAGCATGGGCCCAACAGCAGCAGCAATCGTTACAGTCTCCTGTAAGTGCACAGCAGCAACAACCCACACTGCAGCAACAGCAGCACACACTGCAGCAGCAGCAACAACAACAACAACACACATTGCAGCAGCAGCAACAACAACAACACACACTGCAGCAGCAGCAACAACAACAACACACACTGCAGCAGCAGCAACAACAACACGCATTGCAGCAGAAGCAACAGCAACAACACACACTGCAGCAGCAGCAACAACAACACGCATTGCAGCAGAAGCAACAGCAACAACACACACTGCAGCAGCAGCAGCACACGCTGCAACAGCCACAGCTTCATCAGCAAGCACAGCAGCAGCTGCAGCAACAACAGGGTCCATCCCAGCAGCAACAATTGACCGGGAATTCATCACCAGTAAATCGTTGTGTATCCCCTAACCAGATACCAAACCAAACTTTTCCACAAGCTGCGGTATATGGTCAGCTTCAGCAACAACAGGTTCTATCAGCTAGTACCCAGTCACAGCAAAATGTTCCTGTCAATAGAAATCCATTTCCTTCGACATCCTTGGCACAGGACTTCCAGTTTCAGCAACAAGTGGAACAGCAATCTAACCTCTTGCAAAAATCCCAGCAACAGCAGACAATACCACAACAAGCTCCACTACAATTGTTGCAGCAAAGTTTGATGCAGAGGCCCCAAGTGCAGCCATCATCACAGCAGAGCCTTACGGAACAGCAGCTGCAACTACAGCTTCTTAATAAACTGCAGCAGCAACAGCAGCAACAAGCACAACTATTATCTCCCGTAAGCTCTACTCTGGAGCCGCGTATGGCCCAGCAACAACAGAACCGGCAACCACAAGAGCTCCAGTTTTCTCCTCAACAATTGAGTTCCAACATCGTGACCACACCTACACATCTCCAGTCAACCCATCATGCTTTCAACCAACTCCAAAGCCAGCACAAATCCCCTATAACAATCAAAGCACTTTCTGGTGGTACAGATGGAGATGCTCCTTCATGTTCAACCTCGCCTTCTATGAACAATTTCCAAGTTTCACCACCAAACTTCTTGACCAGGAACCAAGGGCAAGCGATACTGGTGGATGAGTCTGTTGTTGATCCTTCTCAAGAGCAAAACAAATCCGAATTTCGAATAAAACATGAACTACTGTTCTCAAAAGGTTCAGAGCAGTCTAAGTACAAAGGCAATAATACTGAGAACTTAGAGGCAGCCTCATCAACAACATCGTATGGGCTGGATTCTAGTGGCTTCAACTTTTCATTGCCTGCATTATGTGTGGATGGTGATGTTCAATCACATTCTAGGAACAGTCTACCTTCTGCAGCAAATAATATAGATGGTTTGAACCCTGATGCTTTGCTATCAAGGGGTTATGACTCCGGAAAGGATATGCAAAACCTGTTCTCTCCTTTTGGCAATGCCCCTAGGGATATAGAAACTGAGTTGTCTGATGCTGGGATCAATTCTCAACAATTTGGGGTGCCAAACATGTCATACAAGCCAAGATGTGCCAACGATCTTGCTGTTAATGACAACGGTGTTCTGAATAATAATGCATGGACGAACCAGGCTCAGCGCATGAGAACATATACAAAGGTCTGCAGCACGCATGCTTTGCTCCCTTGATCACTCTTTTATGTGTTTTCTCTTATTTCAAGTTTCATATGATGGATTAGTAGTGTTAAGTTTCATTCCTGTAATTTGTATTTTTAATATCTTTTTTCCAACTGTGAAGGTTCAAAAACGAGGCTCTGTGGGAAGAACTATAGATGTCACTCGCTACATAGGCTATGATGAACTAAGGCGTGATCTAGCACGTATGTTTGGAATTGAGGGACAGCTTGAAGATCCTCAAAGGACTGAGTGGAAGCTTGTGTATGTTGACCATGAGAATGATATACTGCTTGTTGGTGACGATCCTTGGGAGTAAGTGTTGACTATGTCGAAAGTTGTAGTATTACTTGTCCAAGATATTCATGTTTTCCCATTTTTTTCTCAGGGAGTTTGTGAGCTGTGTTCAGAGCATCAAAATCCTGTCTTGTGCTGAAGTACAGCAAATGAGCTTGGATGGGGATTTAGGTAATGTGCCAGTACCAAACCAAGCTAGCAGTGGAACTGACAGTGGTAATGCATGGAAAGGACACTACGATGACAACTCAGCTGCATCATTTAATCGATGAAGGTGCTCCAATTAAATGAACTAACTTTGCGATACATTGTCCTCAGGCTGCAAACAACTCAGATCTGCTGATTCTAACTGAAGGTGAGTGAGGTAGTAGAACATTGTGTTCTAGGCAGCTGGTGGGAGCAACTCATGGCGTGTTTTTGGCGCAAATTCACATACCTTTTGAAGTCCCCGGATGTCTCATGGCAGAGTCGATATTAGATTAGTACGATTGCTACTTTATTGTGAGGTGCAAAGCAGTTTTAAATTTATTAATTAATATTTTTCAGATCAAGTAGGTGTAAATCAGCTAGGCATGACAAAATTACAGGAAAAAACACTCCTGGTGTACCAAATTTAACAGAAAATGTATAGCTTTGACAGTTGTGGAGAACTTGTCTAATGACATTGCCGAGCTTCAACTTTTTATCTTCTCCTCTGGAGTGTCCATTGTTTAAAGTTTGCTTCCAAAATTGCGACCTAAGTGATACACAAAAAATGATAAGAGAAAAAGCCTACTTTATCCAAGAACGAAACCACCATAATTGTCATAATTCATAACTGGTGACCAAGAACTTCCATTGCCGCGATCAATGAAGAACTTTTTGCTAATGGATTTGCAGGTTGAATATGCTACCTCTTTGATCCACAAACATCTAGATCTTAGGACTTAGTCCCGAAAATGACAAACATCAGCTTGAACACAAGCCAGTACGTTCTAAATCAATATGAATTATGCAAAAATTATTGCTAATCTTTCATAATCTGCTGTTAGCTTGAACACAAGCCAATAAATCAATATGAATTGTGCAAAAATTATTGCTAATCTTTCATAATCTGCAGTTTTCAATCACTTTTAACATACAAAATTGTTCCTCAAATCAAGATCATAAATGCGTTCAGAAACTTGATTCAACACTTGATATTAATCATTAATTTGCAGAGAGTATTACTCCTCACTCGAAATTTGGATGCAGCTTCCTCCTTCCTAGATCTCTTGATGAAAATTTTGGCACGGAATAACTCAATAGCCCAACTAAGATAGCACAGCCATTACATCAGACACCCTGAGTGTAATGTAATCAGAACCATCAGCACCTTTGAATTCACTGCCTGCATATTTGGAGTAGAGAACTGTATTTCCTGGGGATACTGAAAGTGGTTTCCTGTTCCCTTCTTCATCAAAAGGACCAGGACCAACAGCTATAATCTGTAAATTTCGTACATTAAAGAAGGTTTAGCTTTTAGAACATCTCAATCAATATAGGGAGCATGGACAAAGGAATGCAACTTCTTCCATCTCTTACCGTGCCAATTGAAGGCTTCTCCTTGGCTGCCTCAGTCAACAGTAAGCCTCCAGCAGTTTTTTCTTCAGCCTCAGCAACCTGAGAGGAAATGCAACCACTGGTTAACAGCCAATTAAAGACCTTGCAGAAAATGCAAGTGTTTGAACCAAGTGCAGGCTAAGTTGCTCGGCCTCCCCAAAATTGTTGCACACCCGTGTCGGGTCCTCCCAAAATGCACTACTTTTGAAGGATCCAACACGAACCTGATGACATTTTTGAAGAGTACAAGCAACATAGAATGCAAAAGACAAGCACTAAGGATAGGGAGATGATGCCAGCAATCTTAAACCTATTTCCTCATATAACCAGCTTCTTTAGAACAAAAAAGGGAAAATTAAAGCCAAAATAGACAAAGACTATGGAAACATTAGATACATTGCAAACAAGGAAGGGAGGACGCGAATGACAAACCTTGATTAGGACTCTGTCATTTAATGGCTGAAGATCCTTGACATCATCTGTCTCAAGAATACCAACAATGTCATCCTCTTTCAGAATGAGGTGCTTTGATCCATCGAACTCCACCTCTGTTCCCGCATACTTTGAGTAGATGACTTGGGCACCGGTCTATACACAATAGATATTTTCAGTCGACTTGATTAATCATTAATGTATCCCAGCTCGACTATGTTACTTGAATATATAGTATTACCTTCACGCTAATGTCCACTTTGGTCTTGCCAGCTGAATGACCCTCTCCAACAGCAACCACCTCACCTCCGTTAGGTTTCGACTGGGCTGTTACTGGAAGTAGGATACCACCAACAGTCTTCTCCTCTGCGGTCTTAATCTTCACCAACACTCTGTCGCCCAAAGGTTTAAGCGAAGTGTACTGCAAAGAACAACCGAATTTAACAAATCCTCCACATAATAATGTATCTATGACAAGGGCAACAGCACAATATGATACTTTAAAGTCTGAAACTCATTAGGCGTCTAATCTTGGGCTGGTATACACAATCAAGAATCAAGTACTTCTACAAGCAGATGAAGCCTAATGCTCAATGATGCCATATTTGGATTGCAAGCATACTTCACTCGAGAAGACAGTTACTCCGTTAATCAGGCAGACAAACACACCCGAATGAGCTATTATTCTTCCCCTCAACAACCATATTATTTAGCAAACCCAAATTACAAACTGTCACACATTTGAACAGACGGAGAAGCAATAGACAGAATGACATTAATTTATGGTTAAAGTTGTATGTTTCAGTTAACTCTTCTACAAAAAAGTGAGCCAAAAACTTGACCTTTCTTATCTTATCTTAATCTTAAAATGAAAAAAACAAAAATTTAGCCGACCCCAACAATTCGTATTTACACATAGTTGATAAGCAAACAACACTCTATATCAGTACTAGATTCAGAACAAGAAAAGCATCAATAAGGTTCAAATTAACACAAAATCGGCTTAAAAAAACTAGACAAGGCAGTAAAGCAACCAATTGGGGAAATGAAATAAGTTATTGTTAGTGATTTCGAAAATAATAGGAAATTTAGATACCTTAGGAGCTACGGTGGTGGCAGCCTTGACAACAAGAGGACGAAACGACCTGCTGTTGTGCTTCAAAGGGGAAAAAGATACAGCCTTTACAATGCAAGTGGACCTGAGCCCTTCAAAGGATGCAAAACCATTGCCAGAGATAGACGATGCTGTTAGCTGAGTGGTCGCCATTTCTTAGTAACCCCAATCAAATTAAACAATAAAAAATGGTTAGTATACTCAATCGAAAAGGAAAATTAACCCAAAGAAGAAGAATATAGAACCAAAAGGGTACCTGAATTAGGATAAGTTTTTCCTTCTTCTCAACTGGAGTAGATTGTAGTGTTGTAGGTAATACGGAGAAGAGTAGGTAAGAAGAGGATAACAAAACCCTAGAAGGTTCAAGAGGGGAGGACTTTTCTGCAAAAAATAAGATGCTTCTAGAATTTTTGGTTTAAGTTTTGGCAAAAAAATCCAAGGTCTCAAAATCTTAGAAAAAAAAAATATTTTTGGGTCAAAATCTAGTTTTTGGATTTTAAAAAAAAAGAAAAATTATCTTTAATTTTTATATTTTATAAAAAGGTTCATTATTATAACTCCAACTACAATTTAATCTAATCCAATTCTTCATTAAAATCATTCTTATTAAAGAGATTGATGGTATAATATGAGAAGATTATATTAAAGAAAATTAGTTACTATCGTTGTTATAATTTATTTTTTGCATTGATGGATCTTTGTAAGTTGTAACTAATTGTAATAGCTGATAGGAAAAATGGTTTGAAATATACTTGAACTTTGACGAAAATTGCTATAACAATCCTAAACTTTGGGCGTGTCATATTACTCCCCTATATTATATAATAGTGTATTTTAAATGTATATTTGTGCCCAGCTGAACCAGTACGTGAATACACGTGCGATGGGTGCGTAGGGCAAGAAAAAAAAACTTTATGAGTCTATCATTAACAACCACGTATCTATAAAGGTGAAACTTATTTTATAATATTCTTTTTTGTAATAATATTCATTAATTTAGACCCATTTGTTTTTACCTCTTTACCTTTCTTCTTCCTCATAGCCAGTGTTCACTCAAACACAAATTACCATTATAGCTCAAAGAGAAAAGCTTTAACGAATTATTCTCTTTAATTTTTGATTGCTTTGCTTGTCTTGTTTGTTTGATTTTTAATTTGGGCTTCTAATTTCTTCTCTCCAATTTCTAATTCTTTTATTAGGGTTAGCCATGGAAGAGGTAAAATTGAATTTGAATAGCATTTGTTTTGACAAGGATGATCCAAAGTTGAATGAGGAAGTGCAATGCTTTCATGATTTGTTGCTCCCTTTGAAAATTTTTTGATCCGTTAATAATCTGGGTAGAAATTTTTGTCTTGCCCATACTATGGATTAGAAAAGTGTAAATATTTTCGTTGGATGGATGGTGTGGTGAATGAAAGATCTAAGTTCATCATTCTAATGTTGGTGAAGAAAATGAAGTACATGAATGAACTGTTAGTTGTAAATGTGAAGAAAATAAAGAAGATGGAAGCAATCTCTGTTTACAATGATAGATAAATTATGGAGATGAAAGCTCAAATATGTAGATGAAAAAGGTTGGGGGAAGATCACTCTTTTCACCTTTTAGTTTCTCAAATGTCCAAATATATTTTTTTAAATCAATTAATTAAACTAATTGACTAATTTAATTGATTAAATGACGCGTGCGAGACAATCACTTACAATTGACTGAGTAAATGATCCAGAAGTTGGACACATATATACCATTAAAATACATTATTAAATATTGCAAGGGGGTAATAGGACTCATCCAAAGTTTGGGATTGTTACAGTCATTTTCGTCAAAGTTCATATATTTTTCGGATTCCCTAGCTGATAATTATATTATTAGTAATTTTATTAAAATATTTTATTATGATTTTTAGATAATGGATTATCTAGTTCATTATAAAAATGATTATATTGTGTCCAACTTATGTGTTTTTTAATAAGTTTTAGAACTTATGAATATAAATCATGTTTCATGTTTGCCTTTTGTTTTAAGAAGAGTGAAATATATTTCCCAAAAAATGTGGTCAAACATGTGTTGAATTTCAATTCAAACTTAACCCAGAATTGATTTTCTGAAAATATTTGAAAATTTATGATCTAATGCTAGCAAAGTAGCAACACACTACACACTAATTTAAATTAGGGCTTAGATTACAATCTTTTGTGTAAGGACCACTGAACGTTTCTACTAAAGATAAGAGGTAATTAGGAATAACTACATAACTAAGTAAACATATCTACCATATATACATAACCTAGCGATACTTTCAAAAAATTATCTAACATAGTTATACTTAGTTTTACAAATCTCTTTTCCTATCTCGCTAGCAGCTCTTCTCCACCCCTTCTCTCTCTCTCTCTCTCTCTCTCTATAATTCATTGAGTGAATCTTTCTTCTTCTTCCTTTTCATTTTTTATATTAATAGGAAATCTCATTAAAATTTTAGTTGAATTAATTTTACCTATAGATATGGTTCTTGGTCTTTAATATTTTCTAGGTGACTGTTGATTGTTGATTCATTCTTTTATTGGATTAATGCCGACATATAAAAAAATCATTGTGGGTTATTGATTTGTTGTTCAATATTTACATTACTAGATTGAAAACACGTATCAGACTATATCAGACACTTCTTCGCTTTTGAATCTTCTCTTCTTCTTAGATTGATATAGCCAATTATATCAATCTATTAAAAAAATTGTATCTATGTATCAAAAAAATTGATACACCTATTATCAAACTAAACTTTTTTCGATTAATACATATTGATATAACCAATTGTATCTATATATTTGAAAAAATTATATATGTGTACGGTGTACCTAAAAAAACTGATACAATTGTTGTCAAATTGTATTTTGTATAAAAAAAGTAATATAATATTAATCAAAAAAATTATTTTTGTGTATTTATTTTAGAGGTGATGCAATATTTAAGCATTGTATCATATATTTTTTTTCATTTGTGTATCACAAAAAAATGATATGTTTTGTATTTGTGTATTTCTTTTAAGGGTGATACGATGTCTATCTGTATATCTATATTTCAATTTCAAAGTTAATGTGTATTTGTGTGCGAGATTGAGAGAAAAAGGAGATATGCAAGCAAGATTTAGAAGAAACGGAGAGAGAGGAGATTGTGTATATGTGTGTCTGTATATCTAAGATACTATTTGCTTGCCTCTCTCCTCTATCTCTTTCGATCTTGCTCGTCTTTCTCCTCTTTAAAACTATTGCTATAGACATTAATTACCTAAACTATAGCTACTATTCATAATTATAATCCAGACTATAACTATTTATGAAAATTCCTCATAAAAGAATGACCATTTGATCACTTTTACTAATCAAAATTGGCTCAATTTTCTTTTGTTACACTAATTAGCCGTTAAACTATCATACCTTCAACAAACATCATTTCTCGACTCTCTTTCTCTTGACCTGCAAATAGATGTGAAATGTTTTGACAAGGGGTAACAAAGTTTCATTAGTTCAAATGAGTTAAGACTATATATGGGTGAGTATTTATGCCATTATTTTTAATATGATACTATTCTCACTTGTTTATCACACATCTATAAATAAAACACCTCTTTGAAATCTATAAGATTTCAGCTTCCCATGGAAGAGTTTTGAAGTTTAATGTTTAAAATTTGATATGTCATAAACGTAAATAGTTTTGAGTAATAATGTATCTAGACAATCAAGCGGATTCATATTCAAAATTTGAAATGTTTCGAGAAAGATTTAAAATATATATAATGTCCATTAAAATCGATCACTGAAGAGCTTTGAAGCTCAAGTTTTAAAATTTGACCTGCTGTAAACGTGAATCTCCGAGTAAATAATATATTAAAAGATTTGAAACATCGAGAAGATCTTTTATATAAAATTTGAGACATTAGAGTGGAGATTTGAGCTAGTCGGAGTTGAAAAAAATTCAGCTCGTTGAGGAAGATGAATTGTTGTAATGCATAAATATTGTATAAGAGTGTATATAAATGTGTATATATATATATATATACATCTCTGATACATAATTGATAATTGTACATCATATATACATAATTATACACTATTTATACAGTATCAATACATTACATATCCACGCGGACAATTTAGTTGAATTTTTTTTTTGTTGGCGGTATAGTTATGTAAGAATCCCGAGACACCTATGGCTAGTTTTCCCTTTAGCTAACCATTTTTAACCCAATTGTTATTTTACTATGAAAAATTTACCCCATAATTAAGATCGATCTTATATTACTAAACACATATGCACTTCTCCTTAATTAGCTGAACATATGAAGATCTTATATTTTATAGCAAATCTAGGAAAAAGGTCAACGGGCTCAATTCCCTTTTATTTATGAGATTTCTTGTATATATGCTAAAAATATATGTTCATTTTTTACCACTTATGACGTTCTCTTGTTGTTTCTACCATATGTAGCTCATTTTTTAGGCCTTTTGATTAAAGATAAAAATGATATTGGTATTTTCTCCTTGGTAATTTTTATCTCGTGTTCATATTTAGTCTATTTCTCTTTTAGATTTGGTGACTTTTGAGGTCAATGTTATCGTGTTCAACTATATGCTCCAAGAAAAATGATCCCTTATGGGATTATAGAACAAGCTTGTCACTCGTAAGCTTTTGTTGTGTGGTGATACATCATTTTATTATCATACTTATCGAGTTTGTTGCTCGTAAGCTCTTGTTGTGTTGCAGGTTAAGTCATGCTTATGCTTATATTACTTTCACTATTAATTTAGATAAAAATAGCCACTTTAAAGGCGTTGGGGAAACATCATAAGTAACTCATTCAAAAAAATCAAGGTACGTAAAAGTAAAATCTAATTTTTTGCTATTACAACAGCACCTTGTGTCACTTATATTTCTCCTATAAAAGTTAATACAACTTATATCATACTTAAGGTATAATCTTCATTCTTTATATATATTTCACATGTCTTATCGTTGGAGCTAGTAAGTATTCATATGACATATCACTCCTGTTTAGTTGAGTATACATAACATATCATATGTCATATGTATCTTTAATGGAAAAGATACAGCAAAATCAACAATTCAACAACTTTCCGAATGGACCCTCGGGATTCGTTCAAAACCCCCGACAGACAAGCCAGATATTCAACCCCACTAAATTCGACATTTCAGACTCAATGGAACCGTCGAAAATCAAATTCGAGGTCTGCTTGACCCGTAACCCGATAAAACGCAACAACACTAACTCAAGCTTCAAAATCTCAAAACAGACACGGTACTTCTAAAAATTCAACCAAGGCCACCCTTAGGCCTAAAATCATCTCCCGAATCCAACGGAGACATCGGAATCCACATCCGAGCATCCGATCTCCAAATGTTGACCAAAGTCAACCCTATGATCAAAATTTCACAATTTTCCAACTTAAGACCTCAAATCCATGATACATCCCCAAAACTGATTCCGTCAACCCTCCTAGACCAATTTCCGCATTCTAGAACTGATGGAATCGACAGAATTTCCACTCGAGTCTCGAAACTCTGAAAGACCTCAAAAATCACATTTCAACAACTTAAGCCTTTAGAATTCAAATTTTTCCAAAACCATAACTTAACAAGAATTTTCGCAAAACCAACATCTGATATCATCCAAACATGACTCGGGGCAACTCTCGGGAGGAGTAAAATGGTCATTTAATAAAAATTACCAAAATTGACCTTCAGGGTCATTACATCATCCACCACTAAAAACCATGTTCGTCCTCGAACATAAAGTAAAAGAAAGTACCTGAAGCCTCGAAAAGATGAGGATATCTGGTACGGATGTCAGACTAGGACTCCCAAGAAGCCTCTCTAACTGAACGGTGACCCCACGGCACCTTCACTGAAGCAATCTCCTTGGTCCTAAGCTTACGGACCTGTCTATCAAGAATAGATGTAGGCTCCTCCTCATAAATTAAATCAGGACTCAACTCCACCGAATCGAGTGTAATCACATGAGACTCATCCGGGATGTACTTCTGAAGCATAGAAACATGAAACACATGATGCACAGCTGACAAGCAAGGTGGCAACGCCAACCTATAGGCTACCTCTCCCACTTGGTCCAAAATCTCAAAAAGGACCAATGAATCTAGGGCTAAGCTTACCCTTCTTCCCAAACCGCATAACACCCTTCATGGGTGATACTCATAGTCAAACATGATCACCTTTAATGAACTCCAAGTCTCGAACTCTCTGATCGGCATAACTCTTCTATCGACTCTGAGCAATCAACAGTCCACTCTGAATCAAACGGACCTGATCCATGGCATCTCTAAGCAAGTCAGTGTCTAAGGAATCCATCTCAGCCGAATCAAACCACCCAATCGGTGATCTACACCGTCTGCCATACAACGCCTCAAATGGGGCCATCTGAATGCTGGAATGATACTTGTTGTTGTAGACAAACTCTGCTAGGGGCAAATGATGATCCCACCTAGCACCAAAGTCAATCACACAAGCACGAAGCATGTCCTCAAGCACCTGAATCGTCCGCTCGGACTAACCATCTGTCTGAGGGTGAAATGTTGTACTCATATCCAACTGAGTACCCAAACCATACTGTAAGGCCCTCCAGAAGTGTGAAGTGAACAAGGAACCCCGATCCGAGACTATAGATATCGGCACCCCATGAATCCTAACAATCTGGCTGATGTAGAGCTGGGCTAACTTCTCCTCTGTATACCTCACCAGAATTGGAAATTAAATGGGCGGACTTAGTCAGCCTATCAACAACCACCCAAATAGAGTCATAACCACCCATGGTAGTAGGTAAACCCACAACAAAGTCCATGATGATCCTCTCCCACTTCCAAGTAGGGATGGGCATCCTCTGAGACACACCTCCGAGCCGCTGGTGCTTACACTTGACCTGTTGACAGGTCAAACATCTAGATACAAAGTCTGCAATATCCCTCTTCAGGCCATACCACCAGTAATGCTGACTTAAATCATGATACATATTTGATGTCCCCAGATGGATGGAATATCTAGAACAATGGGCCTCCTCTAGAATCAGTCTAATAAGGCCGCCCACCTTGGGCACACAAATCCGACCTCCAATCCTCAAAACTCCATCAGAGTCTAGTGCAGCCTCCTTGGCTTCACCTCTCATCACCTTGTCTCGAATGAGACACAACTTCCTCAAACTGACACTCACGAATCTACTCAATCAAGGAAGAACGAGGCTCAATGAACGTAATCAAACCACCACTCTTCTCAAAAACCTGAAACCTGACAAAACTGTTGGCTAACCTCTGAACATCCCTAGCCAAGGGCCTCATATCAACACTGATCGCGACAAGACTCCCCATACTAGGAGCCTTCCCACTCAAAGCATCGGCCACCACATTGGCCTTCCCAGGATGATACAAGATAGTCATTTCGCAGTCATTCAGTAACTCAAGCCATCTACGCTGCCTCAGATTCAGATTCAGATCCTTCTGACTAAAGATCTACTGAAGAATCCGATGATTGGTGAAGACCTCACAGCGAACCCCATGCAAATAATGCCGCCATGGCTTAAGCACAAACACCACCGCTGCAAGCTTTAGATCGTGAGTAGGATAATTCTTCTCATGGGCCTTCAACTGTCTAGAAGCATAAGCAATAACCTTTCCTTTCTGCATCAAAACACCTCCCAAACCAACTCTAGAGGCATCACAATATACAGTAAAGCTCACACCCTCCTCGGGCAAGGTTAACACAGGAGCTGAAGTCAACAAAGTCTTGAGCTTTTGGAAGCTCACCTCACACTATCGGACCAATTAAAATCCACAGTCTTCTGAGTCAATCTAGTCAATGGCGCTGCAATGGTGGAGAAACCCTGCACAAACCGCCGATAGTAGCCTGCTAACCCCACGAAACTCCGAATCTCAGAAGGAGAAGTAGGTCTCGTCCAACCCTTAACTGCCTCAATCTTGGCTGGATCAACCCAAACACCCTTCTTGGACACCACGTGTCCCAAGAAAGCCACAGACTTGAGCCAAAACTCACACTTATAGAACTTGGCGTACAACTTGTGCTCCATCAACGTCTGAAGTGCCAATCTCAAGTGACGGACATGATCCTCCTCGGTCCGGGAACATATCAGAATGTCATCAATGAGCACGATCATGAACAAATCCAAATACGGATGGAACACTCCGTTCATCAACTTCATAAACGCCGCAGGGGCGTTAGTCAGCCCAAAAGACATCACCAAGAACGCATAGTGGCCATAACGAGTCTGAAAAGCTATCTTAGGAATATTCGATGGTCTAATCTTTAACTGGTGATAGCCGAACCTCAAGTCAATCTTAGAAAACAACGCTGCACCCTGAAACTGGTCAAACAAATCATGAATGCGAGGAAGAAGATACTTGTTCTCAACAGTTACCTTGTTCAACTGTTTATAATCAATGCACATCCTCACAGAGCCATTTTTCTTCTTAACAAACAGGATCGGTGCTCCCCAAGGTGACACACTAGGGCGAATAAACCCCTTGCTCAACAAGTCCTGTAACTGATCCTTCAACTCTTTCCACTCAGCTGGAGCCATAGGATATGGAGCAATAGAGATGGGCTTAGTGCCCGACTTCAAGTCAATAGCAAAATCAATATCCCAATCAGGAGGAACACCAGGAAGATCAGTAGGAAATACATCAGCAAACTCCAGAACCACGGGAATGAACTCCATGGGAGGTGACTCGACACTTGTATCCCAAATAAAAGCCAAATAAGACAAACATCCTCTATCAATCAACCTCTGGGCTCGGATGTAGGAGATAACCTTACTAGGGTAAGAACCACTAGTACCTTTCCACTCTGCCCTCGGAACACCAGGCATCGCTAGAGTGACAGTCTTAGCATGACAATCCAAAATCGCATGATAGGGAGAAAGCCAATCCATACCCAATATCACATCAAAATCTACCATCCCTAGAATAATCAAGTCTACCTAAGTGTCGTACCCAGCCAAAGAAACAAGGCAGGATCGATATACTCGATCCACCACTAAGAGCTCACCCACGGGTGTAGAAACATGCACAGGCACGGGCATACGATCACATACCAAATCAAACTCAGATGTAAAGTAGGTAGACACATAAGAGAAAGTAGACCCTAGATTAAATAACATAGATGCATCTCGATGGCAGACAATGACAATACCTGTGATAACTGCATCAGAAGACTCAGCCACGGGTCTCCCTAGAAAAGCATAACACTGGGCTCCTCTACCACCTCCAGTCTGAGCCGCACCTCTGCCTCCACGCTGAGCCACATCTCCACTGCCCGATGCTCTGCCATCTCTACCTGCTGTCTGACCCCTGCCCCGACCTCTAGCAGGAGGCGTTGAACCTCTCTCTAGAGCTACAAAATAAGTACGCTGAGGCCCTGAATGAGTCTGTAGAGGGCACATCAAATGACCCGGATCCCCACAAGTATAACACGACCTTGGAACGATGATCTGCTGTGACGAACCAGATGAAGCACCACGGTCACCCTGGCCAGAACTGTGAGACCCACGGGACACCTGTCCACCCTCGACCGCTGGAATGGAAACATGTACCGGCCTCTGACGCTGGAAAGAAGTACCACCTCTCTGAGAACCCCTGCCTCTAGACAAGGCACCAGAAAACTGGCCACTAGAACGGGCCCTCTTGGAGTCTCCAAACTCCTCTCGAACTAACAATTCGCCTCTCTGGCGATTCTCACAATGGACTGGAAGGAAGCACCGTCACGGGATGATCTGAACACATAAGATCTGATGGAGAAATTCAAACCCCTCACAAATCTGCGGACCCTCTCCGCCTCATCTGGAACCAAAGACGTGGCATGGCGAGACAGTTGAAAGAAACGTGCTTCGTACTCCACAACTAACATGCCACCCTGAGTCGAACCCTCAAACCTCAACCTGTTCTCCTCACGCATACTCCAGGGAATGAAACGGTCCCGATAAGCACTAGAGAAAGCATCCCACTCAACCAGAGGAGATCCCACTGGCAAGGACTCCACACAAGACCTCTACCAGTCCCTGGCTGGCCCACGGAGCTGGAGAGTAACAAAACGAACACCCCTCGCATCTATCATCCTCACCGCCTGAAGCATCTAATGGCACAAAGTTAGAAACTCATGAGCATCCTCGTTCTTACCACCCTGAAACTGGGGTGATTTCATCTTCTGAAACCTCTCATAGCACTGATGTCCTCTACTGTCAGAACCACATCTGAAGCAGCATGTGCACCGATAACTGGCGCGGGAACTAATGGTGGCTAACCCACCTGACCCTGAATAATCGAATCCTGATGCTGCTCTGGGATCTACACCCCGACCCTAGTCTGTGAACCCTGTGGCGTGCCTGCAGCACCCTGAGTAAAGCTCTCCAAAACTCTCAGGATCCTCTATAAGGTCTCCTGAAAGAACGGTGCTGAGAACCCTGGAGGAACCTGGTCCTCACCAACCTCAACCTTTGGCTCTAGGAAAGCCTCGCTACCTCTAGCAGGTGCCGCTCCTCGAGCACGACCTCTCACACGTGCCGCTTCACGAGCATGGCCTCCAACTCGGCCTCTACCCCAACTTCTGACTGTGGCCTCAACCACTGCCTCGGAGACTGCCTCCCCTCCATCACTCGAAATAGAAGTTCTGGTCCTCGGCATCTGCCAAAATAACACGCGACACTCAGCACAAGCGACAAGACCCATGCACGATAAGAGAGAATGAAATGAAAGAAATCTCCTAACAGTCCTCGTAGCCTCTTGAAGATAAGTGCAGACGTCTCCGTACCGATCCGTGAGACTCTACTTAGACTTGACTTGTACACATGAGACCTATGAAACCTGGGCTCTGATCCATTTGTCACGATCCAAAACTGGGCGTGATGACACTTGTCCTATCCCACCAGGACAAGTCAGCCTAAAACCTAACAAGCGAAAGATAACAGAAATAAAGAAGAGGAAATAATCAAGCGGAAGTCTATCAACTTAAACAAAACCAACCCAAAACTGGTTGTCACATGTACAAGCCGCTAATATAGAAGTTTAATAGATAAGTACAAGTCTATACATTCTTTGTGTCTCAAATAGAACAAAGTATAGAAAAGGATCTAGAAGGGTCACCGGCAACGAACAACTACCTTTCAAGTATCCACGAAAGACTCGGATGAAAAAGGGAGAGAGAGAGAGATTAAATCACGGTCCGGGCTCACAACCTACACAGATGTAGAAGCAAGGGTGAGTACCAAAACCACGGTACCCAGCAAGTCAACCAATAAAACAAGGTCAACCTAAGTAAACTCACGAACCTCTTTCTTTACAACCGAACCTCCACAACTACAACCTGCACAGAAATCAGCCCAACCTATTCTACACAGTTATATCGCACATAGATCAACAACAGATCACAAATATCAACAATAGAACACATAGGCATCAAGTACATCAAATACAGTGTCACAAGATATAAACACAACTCCACAAAGTCAAGAAAAGGACAATGAAATGCAATGCAATGCCAAGTATCGTGATGCATGTATGTCCTACGATACACATCCACTGAATCTCAGACGGGAACCCATGGGGACCACACAAGGACCATGTATCCGCCGAAACCATTTTCCATCGGCATAATCATCACTCGCTGGAACCATTTCCCATCGGCATAAATCATCACTCGCCGGAACCAATTTCCATCGGCATAAATCATCACTGGCCTCACATGGACCATATATCATCAAAGAGTCTCATCATAGTGTCTCAGAACCAATGCACACAAGCATGTTCACACAAATAATGAGAGAATGATAGTGTTCACAATCACAACGCAATTCATATTAATGCAAATCACGTCACACTATCAACAATATATCAATATCATCAATTACATCATTTACAACAAGATCAATTGCCTAGTCTCCGATTCACTACTGTTTTCATCACAAGTAGGATCAATTGCTAAGCAAGATATCAAAGTCTAATCCCATAGTTCAAAATAGGCAAAAGACATATTCATCAATATCACGATTTCATCAAGGCTTTCGTAGCAGTTTACCAATTCACAATCCAACACATAAGATCAATACAATTCCACATAGTTCACAACATTAGCACATAAACCTTTTTATTACCCCATCGATCAAGTTAGATTGATTTCATACAAAATTTCATCCCATTCCTTAATCCCATTACTCCCCAACTCATACAAGGAAGAAATTCGGAATTTAACGAGGTTCACAAAGTTTTAAAGGTCTACTTGCCTTAATCACAACACGCTCAATCCACAACCGGGGCTTTTCTTTTCCGAGAGCTATCCAAAGCACCACAGTCTACTCAAAATATGAACCACAATCACAATCCGGAGCTAACAATGCCAAAAATATAAAATTCGGAAAGCAGTGATAAAACAACCCCAAATTCCGATTTCGAAAACGGAACTAGAATTCGAAATTTCTTTCATGAAAGTGATCCTCAATGAAATAGGAACTCAATAGTGAAAACCAATTTGGAAAAGAAGTTCAAAATAGCCCACAACCCTCAATTTTATCACAAACTCAGAGTTCAATCAAAACCCCCAATTTCTGTTTCAAAAACCTCAATTTTCCAATCAAAATCACGTTTAAATCAATGGGTAATCAAAGCCAAGGGCTAAAATCACTTCCCATACTGATTCACAAGAAAATCCTCTTCAAAAATTGTCCAAGAGAGCTCCAAAATGATGAAAATGGAGAAAATGAGACATTTCCCGACTTTACACTGTTTTAGGCATATTTTGTTCTCCGTGAACGTGGCTCACTTAGCCGGCGAACGCGGAGACCAATACCACATTACTCCGCGAACGCGGAGACCAACTCATGCCATTCTTCGCGAACGCAGAGACCAAACAGATCCACCTCCGCGAACGCGCCAATGACCCTCCGCGAATGCGGAGGTCAAAAACACAGGCACCAGATATAACAGAGTCGTCGAAATCCACATCCGAGCATCTGATCTCCGAATGTTGACCAAAGTCAACCCTATGATCAAAATTTCACAATTTTCCGACTTAAGACCTCAAATCCATGATACATTCCCAAGACTGATTCCGTCAACTCTCCTAGACCAATTTCTGCATTACGGAATTGATGGAATTCCCATCCGAGTCCTGAAACTCCGAAAGACCTCAAAAATCACATTTCGACGATTTAAGCGTTTAGAATTCAAATTTTTCCAAAACCACAACTTAACAAGAATTTTCGCAAAACTAACATCGGATATCAGCCAAACATGACTCGGGGCAACTCTCGGGAGGGATAAAACGGTCATCTAACAAAAATTAACAAAATTGACCTTCAGGGTCATTACATAACTTTTGGCTGATTTAGTTTATAAACACTTTGGTGTAAACACGTAAATAAACTAAATAATGTTTATAACTCAATTTGATCAAATTATAAACTTAATCAAACACCCTCATAAGCATTTTAAGAATTTACCAAATACATGATAAATAAATCAAAAAATACTTATAAGTTAATTTGATCAACTTAATTTAATAAAGAACAGATTATAATTATGATTGAGCTTAAGTTAATGATATGGATGCTGCTTATTTATCAAATACAGGAACCTACAATGACTCAATTATTTGATGTAACACGAACCACATGAATAAGAATAGAGTGGACCAAATTATGTACCAAGTAAGTCCACATAAAAATGATTAACAATATTCTTGTTTTACATCAAATAATTGTATCATTGTTTCTGCATTTTTGGTTAATAAGCAACACCTTAAAACAATATCATCTTAATTCTCATTTCTCGCCATAATTATAATACACTTTTTTTGTTAAATTTAGCTGATATGACATGTTGAAACTTATCGATCTCATGAGTTGGGAAAGAAGTTGATGACTATAGTCTATAGGGGTTTGGAAGATTAGTGAGGATACAAATTGCGTGTGGATTCCCCATCAGTTTATTTTTGCAATACTAACATCTATAATATAAACTATGTATAACATTTTTATAAATAATTATTTACTCAAAATTCTTTTATTCCTACCATAGTTCTATTTTATTTGAACTCTTTTCTCTTTAGTATTGTCCAAAAGAATGATGCGTGAATTTTATATTTTTTAATTTAATCTTTAATGTCACGCACATAAAAATGTTAGACATAACTAAGATCATATGTTCTATATATGTATGCTTTTGGTATTTGTAAAAAAAGTTTTAAAAATCCAAAAATCTGTATCCAATAAAATACCGCTATATATCTACTTATATAAAATTAGGAGGAGCAATATACAAATTTCTTACCAATGTTTTATTACACAAAGGTTAACGTAGAACGTATCCCTTATATGACAGACACAAGATACATCACTCATATTGATGTTTTATTATACGAAAGTTAACATAGAACGTATCCCTTATATGAGCAGACACAATAGACATCAATACAATGACCAAATATAGAAGAGAGACATAAGTGTTCAAACAAGAAACAAAAGTGAGGTATTTGAAGCACATACACATCAATTCATTTTGACATGGTGATCATCAACAGCTTTGGTGACACTAATAATATACTCCATCAAACTTATTAGTTCAGGCACATCTTCATTTGGCCTTTCATATTCTATTGTCCAACACACCAAATCTGTATCACCTTTTGCATCGATATGAAAAGTTGCCTTGAAGTTTTCATATTTATTCACTATATCTCCTTCAAATTCTTTGAATGTGATCATATGTTTTTCGTCATCAATAGCTTCAATTATCTGCTTCGAAATAACCTCTTTCCCTTCTGCCTTACAAAAAATTGTGTTAAATGAGAAAAAAATAGAAATGTCATTTAATATGCAAATACTATGATATATGTAATGCGTACAAATCAAATCGTTTCATTGCGATCCACCTTGGGCATAACAAATAACCAATATTAAATAAAATATTTCATCATTAGAAACATTTAATATTGTTAAAAACATTTAACATTTAATATTCTTATCAGCCTTCACTTCTATTTTGGCACTCACCACCGACTTTAGACCCATTTCTCTATAACCAAATACTACTAATTAAAGGTTTACAAAGCAAAAGGAAAAAGTATATTAATCTAGAAAAGAAATGTTGATCCTTTATAATGATTATTCAACAATATATAGATTTAGATTTTATTATATATAGAAAGGTAAAGCCAAGGACGATTAAGGACATTTTTGTCAATTATTGAAATTTTCAGCAGGGCGTGTTAGATATAAAGGAAAATATTTTTCATGGAAAATAACAAGGTCCTTAAAAACGAAGAAAATAATAAAAGTAAGAGAAACAAGTCCACAAGTGGCATATCAAATTTATTAACTCTTCTCCACCCATTCAATATCCCCAATCCCCACTCCCCACTCCTTGATCTTCTCAGTCCTCACCACCCCCGAACTTCCACTCCCCACCACCTCGACCCCCACTCCCTACCCTATTTTTTCCATATGGTGTAAGTTTTGCTAAATAATATAGAAATGCTCTTGAAATAATATTTTTTTTCTCACCAAACACTAAACTATAAATAAATAAACCCACTTATTTTCTTTCCTTTTCTGAAATTTGGTTTAGATCTTACTGAATTGATCTACTCCATCTATTTATTTTTATTTGTTTACTATTTTAAAAATAGATTTTTATTTTTACTCTTTTTATTCACTTTTATTTATCACTTTTCACAAATAAAGAAAAGATAACTTCTTTTTTTTCATATTTTATCCTTAGCATTAATTACTTATTCCTCAAATCAATTTTCAAGACTTTTAATACTAAACATCAATTAATAGAGGTAGTATGGTAAAATAATCATATCAATTATTGTTTTCTTAATAGGTGTACCAAGTCCAAATATGACAAGTAAAAGTGAACGGAGGAAGTACTTGTCAGTTTTAACATATCAAGAAAAAAAATATTTTTTTCATGTTTTATCCCTAACATTAATTACTTATTCTCTAAATTATCTTTCAAGACATATTATTAAACATAATTAGCATGGTTAATGTGGTAAAATAGCTATGATATTTATTATTTTCTTAATAGGTATGCTAAATTCAAATATAAGAAGTAAAAGTGAAAGGAGAAAGTATTTTATTGTTCCTTGAAATTTACTCTATTTGTCATGATTACTGAAGACAATTAATTTAATTTAAATATTTATTATTTTCAAAATCAAATTATAATTCATTAACACTTTTACTTTTACTCGAATAAATATAAAAAGAAACTAATATGATTAAAAATAGAATTAAAGTGAAATAAAAAAATAAATAAAAATAATTTAATTAAAGAGCATAAGAAATAAAACATAATAAATAAAATGAACAGATGAAGTAATTGAAATTAAAGTAAACTAAAAGCCTTACTAAATTTTAAAATAGTAGTTCTTGGGTTATAATTTTTAAATTTTGCAAATCAAATATTGAAAAAGGAATAAGTATTCTTTCGGTTCAATTTACTACATTGACAGTAAAATACTTTATACTTTAAAAATAACCAAACCAAAATTTAATTAATTATTGCATATTACTTATTATATTTTTTGTGTTATCACATAATACTTAATATTGTTATTCTTTAGTTTCAAAGAAGAAATTAAGAATGAAAACACAAGAATTAATACGTTGATCATGTTCTGAACATACAACTTATTAATAATTAGAGAAGTAAATGAATTTAAACAGAATAATATTTAGAAAGAGATGACAAAAATAACAAATGCGTAATTGTAATTAATTTGAAAAATTACATAATCAATCAATGTATAAAACAAATTCTGGAATAAAATAAAAATATCTGGGCCAAGAAATTAATATGGTATGTAACTTAATTTAAAATTTAATTTAGATAAAAAAAAATTAAAAATAATACACTTATGATTTGATACTATATATATCACTTATCATTTTCTATAATGATGATTTAAAAATATTAGTACTAATAATTTTTTTTTAAAAATAATAAGAAATATCTATAAATATATTTAAAATTAGACTATAATTGAGCTCATAGACTGACCTTTTATTGTCTAGTATAGGCTAATTATTTGAAAGGCCTTTTATTACACGTTGTGTTTTGCATAACAATAATTTGAAAGGGGATGTGAAGTTTCAACCACTTTTTTTTTTTTTGGGAATCCGAGGATAACCGCAGCTACTATAATCTCTATTATCTGCCACAGCTTATGTTCTTCGGGTGAGTACTCTGTGATGAACTCTTTGTGCTCACTAGGTATATATAATAGCCTGCAAACCACACATGGAATGTGCTCTTTATGCTCACTAGGTAAACTCCCACCGTGTATAATAGCCTGCAAACCACATAGAAATGTAAATCGCACTAGGCAAGTGCTATGCGACAGGGCTCGACTCAAAAGACATCGAGGGGGAATAGATCTCAGATCATCCCTTGGATGACCACCTCTCAACCAACTGTGTCATCCCGAAGTACGTTTCAACTACTTCTACTAGTGGGATACTATTTTAATTTTTTTTTCCAAAAAAGAAACGTGTATGATGCAAAATGAAGATCATTTGAAGTGGTAGGATACTATTTACCCCTAAACTCGGTTAGTTATAGATAATAATTGAATTTATATTTGAAGATAAGAGCACTTACATTATGATGATCAACTATTAATTTCTGAATACTTAAATACTTGCTTATGATAATAATGAAATAATAGAAAATATTATAAATATATTTGTATTATAATAAATATTTATTTTTTTAGAAAAAAAGATATAAACTCTAACTTAGAGGGATCAAGTCAATTTCCCTTATAAATAAATGGGAACCATTCTTCGTAAAGAAGAACTCAGGAGAAATAAGATGCCTAAACTCTTCTCTTTACTATAGTCTATATTCTTCAACACCATGCTCTAAGCCTCTAACTAATTGAGTAATTGAGCAATAATATAAGAGATTAATTTATATCCATTGTCGGTGGGATGACTATTTTACAAAAATATTTAGTATATACAAAAATATATAAGTTTTAATAAATAAACTAATGATTTTAGTATATCTATTAATTATAGTTATTTAGAATCATCCATTTAACATTTCTATTATTATATTTTATATTATTTTATTTTATCAATAAAATCAAATTTTCCCCCTAAAACCACTACCTCCTATTTTCCTTCCACTTTCCCCTAAACTACCCAACACCCCACTAAACCCACTAATATCCCACAACACACACACACCCAATACATATACACTACAACCAACAACTACAACAGACACACCCCAATTCCCTATTCCCCACTTCCAATACTCTCCTACATACAGACTCCAAAGAAAAGATACTCCCTCACATACACAAAAACACTCTCTAAAAAAGAAAACATCACATGCACAAGAGTAAAAATAAAACGCAGGAGGAAAACATACCAAGAATTAAGTTGGAGTTTAAGGTGTTGCTCGTGGTTTCAAGCTCTTGGCCCTAAAAGTTAGCTTTTGTTAACTTTGGAAATCAGTAGATTGTAGTCATTTCGTTATCGTGAATTAACCTCTTAAAGGTAACATTCAATTTTGTATATTTTAATGTCACAATCATATGATATTTGATTTCAATGTTACAAAGTTGCTCAAATTGTATATGTTACTATTTGATACCATTTTATGATGTATATTGTGAATTGTTTTAAGAATTTGCCAATATTTAAGAATTAAGTACTCTACTAGTCGAAAACCACGGAAAACATCAAATTCCTTACAAGATAATGTTGGAAAAGAAAGAAGTCGTGATACTGATAATTTGGAGTCAATTTTTATAATATTTTTTGGGTTATAAATTACAATCACACAACCAAAGTAAACATGTAATTTTCTTTTAAATTACTTAAATTTAATTGATAATGGTCACGATGTATTATTAAGGATCAGTTTTATTTGGGTCTTATGTTGTCCCTTTCAACTTTAAAGGAAATTAATTTGCCATTGTATAATATTTATAATTCAATTTTTGGGATCTTATCTCATCTTTGTTTGATTTACAAGAAATAAATTAAGGAATGCTACATATCTTGTGTTCTTTTCGGGAGTTATAACTAGACATGGAAGGATATCTCACATAATACTACTATGTTATAATATTATATTTTTGTTGACTTACATAATTTGTTACAGTAGTGATCCTTTTATGAATTAGCAAATTCAAACCTTTCTTTTTAAATACTCAGGAAACTAGTCCCTTTAATTTATAAATTTCTTTTTTTTATGTGATAATAAATCATTCGTGGAAAGGTTGGAAAGCGTCGCTATCAATACACCACACACTAATAAAAATAAGACATTTTAAAATATGTTTATAATAAATAAAAGGAGGGTAAAGGACATTTTTTATTAAGATAATAAATATAATATATCCAAAATTATCTCAAGCCATATAAAGGTGAATAAAGCGATCGTGCTAAAATCACGGGACTCGAGGGGTGCCTGACACCTTCCCCTTGGTCAACAGAATTTCTTACCTAGACTTCTAGTTCGCAGACCAATAAAATAAAGAGTCAAACTTCCTTTTTATTAGAGATTTACATAAGGTGACTTGGAACACTAAAACTCAATTCCAAGTGGAGACTCTGTAAAATAAACAATCCCTTTTCAAAATGTCACTTTAATTGGAAAAACTTTTTTTTACAAATCATGTCGTTTGAAAAAAATAGGGGTGTGACAATGATTTGATTTATATTCATCCTTTCAGTTCCACATGCATGCATAAGATGCTTTCAGATAAAGTGTTTATTTTTTTAGTATAAGCTATACAATTTATTAATATTATGCAGTTTATTAGCATAAATTCAATTGGAAGTATTATTTAGCACTGAGAGAACTTAGGAATGAAAGTTCACCCGTCAATTTAGACAAAAACCTTTAGTAGCAATTCTTAAGTCCAGAATCACATGTCACCATAGGCTAGGGTCGCCCATCAGTGTATTGACATCTTAGTCCTTCGGATATTTTTAATAAAAGTTATATGGTGTGGGTATATAGCTCGAATTATAATGCATTGTTGTCATCATAAAAGGGAAAAAATTACTGAGAAAAAGAAGAACATGAATATAGTTTTGATGATTGACAAGGTGAACTTAGGTCACTACTTGTTATTTGATGTGTTATTAGATGATTAGGTCCCTTCATACACGACGTGACTGAACAATGACAACTTATACATATAAGGAAGATTGGAGCAAAGAAGAAAAGAAATAAATAGCGAAAATAAAGAAGCAAAAAAAAATTGAAATAGAGGAACAAAGAAGTAACAAAATAAAGAGAAGAAATAGAGAATCAAAGAAGAAAATAAATAAAGAGAAGAATATTGAATACAAATAGGAGTCAAAAAGGCAAATTTCTAAATGAAAGAAAATCGCAATTATGGAATGAAGAAAAGACTAATACAATTATATAAATAAGAAAAGAAGAGTTCAAGTCTTGTTGAAATTAAACATATATCGTAAGAATTGTACCAAACAAAGTTTCCTTATAGAAATTATGTTATACAAGAAAAATATCTCCAAAGCCCTGAGTTGTAATGATGCAACCTATGAAAGTAAAAGCATAAGCATTGAAAAACTCATCTATTGCATATTCAAGATTCATCATCTTAAGTTATTATAGCAAAACTGAAGGACATCATCACAACAGAACTAAGCAAAACTGAAGGACATCATCACAACAAAACTAAACTTAGTTCTCTAGCTATTAGGTGTAATCGACTTTGTTGAGATCATTAGTTTGTGTTCAATGCATTGAAGAGTTTAAGACTAGAGTTATTAGTCTTGATTTATTTCATCATTTGGAGTAAACTGATGTGTTTGAGAGTTTAAGACTAGAGTTATTGGTCTTAGTTGAGTCAATCAGTTAGAGTAAATTAATGCGTTTGAGAAACTAGAGTTATTCCAATTTGATTTAAAACAACTCTTTAAAGTCAGTAAAAATTGTTGAAAGTTTTATATACTGTAAATCGTGATTTTTACTTTCCTGAGCAAGGAGATTTTTCATAGTATATTATTGTGTTTTACTATTCTTTCTGTCTTTCGATTTGTTGATTCTGTAAGCAATCAGGTTCCTTGAGTTGCTGAAAAAGCTATCAAGTAGTTAAAGGGTGACAAATTCTTTCAATTATTTATTAGTTCATAATATTAATTGGATCTATGTTTTTTGGTCAAGTTCTAGTCCATGATTTTATTAAAACACATAATATTTACAATTATTTATATCGCAAATAATATAATTTATTAATTAATATTTTTATTATTATTAACCTAATATGCACGGACAACACTTATTTTTAAATTAACCAAAAAAACCACAAACTAGCATAGAATCTTAATAATCTTTAACATTAGAGCACATGCGAGATCATATAATAATAATAATCACATAGAGGAATCAGTGACATTTTGTATGTTAGGCCATAGTATTGGACTTTTTTTAATTATTATTTTAACCATATTATTGGACTAAAATTTCAAACTAATATTAATTTAAGATATCAAGAAAATCATGTGTCCAACCGTCTTAAGTTTCCACCACTAAGTTAATTCACAAATATCCTCAACAAAAGACTTCTTCACAATGACATTTTAAAATTATAATAGACTAAGTATATTGCCAAACCTAAACTGTAATATTCTCGTTCATTTCAAGATATTATTACTCTTGTAGCAATTGACTATTATATATCCCTAATGTAATTGTATTTGATATTTATTTATTTAACCTTTATATACTTTATAGATTGAAAATAGGGCATAAAATCACATGTGATCAAATTCTCTAACACTCCGTTTAGATCATTGTTACCCATTGTATTATATTTTATTATTACCATACATAAAATGTTTGTTTTGATTGTTACTTAAAATGTATTGTATTGTATTGTTAAATTTCGTTGTTACGTAACAATGAAAATCCCCATTTTATGGAATAACAGATTTGGTGTATTCTCATTGTTACTTAGGCCTCATTTGTTTTCATTAAGATTAAGACGTCTGAATCTGAATGCACATCAGAATATTAAGATATGCATTAAGATTAAGATATCAGAATCTAAATGCACATCTGAATATTAAGATGTAGTTTCTAGGTCTGAACACTGAATCATTAAGATTGTTTGTTTTCAATATCTGAATGTGCATAATTTATCTTCTTCTTTTTTTAAATTAGGAATTATACACTGTATTAATAAAAGTTATAATCCAAAACCAAGATAACTTCTTCCGAAAAATTGTTTCAAGAATAAGATTATAATCCACCCCTCCGCCACCCCCCAACCCCCCGAAAAAAAAATCGATTTGTTTGTCTTCTTAAACAATTTTTTCACAAGAAACAATGATAACTTCTTTCAAAGAAGTTTTGACAGCAAACAAATTGTGACAAGAAGAGTTCTTCACAAATATCAATTCGTTCAAGAATATTGTATATATTAAAAATATTAAATAAATACTTGTAAAAGATTATGGAAAACTTACTTATTCAACATAAAAAATGGTATTTGGTTGGAAAAGGAAAGGAAGAAATATGAAACTTTGAAAAAGAAGAGAAATGAGGAAGAAGAGAATTTTTTTAATGAAATAATGCTTATTATTTTAATAGAGTCTGAATGGTATTAAGACTCTGTTATAGATCTGATTCAGACTCATTTAGACCCATTAAGAGTCTTTTTAAAAAAGGACAAAATTAGCTAACTAGTCAAAATGCCTTACATAATTATTAAAAATGTCAAAATGTCAATATTTTAGCAAATAAAATGTATCATTATATTTCATTTATCTTCCTTTTATTTCTCAAATGGGGCCCACTTCTTGACTCCATTACGGGTGAAAGAAAAATAAAAAACCTCATTATCCACTTTTCTCTCTCTAAATTTTTTAGCCAAATTCTATTGACACTCAATTTTGGCCTAACATTTTTCAAAATTCATAACTTTTATGTTTTATTTATTAAATTGTTCAAAATACATTTTTATAATTTTAAATAAATCTATCAATAGTTATTCTTATTTTTCAAAATATTAAGATTTTTATTAGTTTATTTTGAATTTTAGTTAATTTTGATTATATTATTTTTATCACAATCAGTTGAATATGTTATGAATATTGTGTCCGTTTTATTAAATTACAATTTTCTGTTGAATTGCATTTTTTGCATGCCATTGATTTTATTCGTGACATTTGTTAATATTCATTTTTATTTGTTACTTTTCATTTTGATATTTTGCGCAGTCTAGAAATTCATTCAAATATGGATAAGATTTGCATACACAGATATTTTATTAACCGGTGGTTTTGGCCCACGCTTTTAAGATAATGGTATTGTACTATCGGTGGTTTTCAATTTTCTATTTGAGCAATAGCTTGGTCATTAAGTTAGGGGTGGTGGATAAAATTTTAGGGGTGATTTTCAGATTTTTAGTGTTTAGTAAATTTTTATAGTGTTCATAATTTTCCGGTGACAAGCTCACCGGAGTTCTGCTGGAATCCGACAAGTCCACTATCCAAAACCCCCTTTTGTTTTCTCTTTTTTCTGCCATCTTCTCCCTCCCTTTCTCCATTTCCGACGGAAACAACCATCAGTGCCGGCGAGCCAACCAGACCAATAACAAGCTCCACAGTCACCAAAACCCAACACCTCCAAATCCACCTGAAACAACCATTAAATCAACTATCAAAATCAGCCCGATATTCACCCAAACAGCAACCAAAACCGCTCCAAACAGCCCTCTCCTCTCTCCCCCTTCACTCACCATCGCTGCCAAGCCATCGGAACAGCAGCTCCGATCGAAAAACACCGGAAAACGCCGGCAAAACTCCGGTGAACAACAACCGTAAAGCTTCACAAATCGGAACTCCATCAATCTTTTCCCCTTTATGACATCATTAGTGTTGCAGGTAATTTCTTTAATTCAAGTAACTCATTAAGTTGAAAGTATTATTTATTTATCATTTGTTCTAATCGCTAGCTGTTTTGATAATGTGGTGTGAATTTTGTTTGAAATTAGTGAACCTTTTAGTTTGCATTAATTATGGTTGCTTGTTTATTTATTTTTGTTACATTTCCTGTTTTGCTGAATATGTTTGCTCATTTTATTTGCCACCGAAATGGCCTTATCTTTATAATTTTGTTAATATAAATTGGGTTTATGATATACCCCTCTATTTGGATTAATTTTATTCTAGGATTTGGATAATATATGTTAGTGTTTTATTTTGTTTTCTTTGTCTGTTAGTGGCTTTGAATTTGATTTTTCTTATTTTATTATTGCTTCTCCATTTTGTTCATATATTATTGCTTTTGATTTATTAAAATGCAATTTTGATTTATTAAAATGCAATTTTGATTTAGTAAAATTGATTGTATGCATTTTCAAAGTATTTCCAGTAAGTGTAGTTATTATTTTGTCATCATGTGGATATTGTTGACATTTTATTATGCCGTTATCTTTTGGTATATCCAATTGCGTGTTATTTTATATATTATTTTGTTAGTTTCATATGATTCTGTATTAAAAATAAATAAAAAATAGTGAGTATTGGCCAATGAAAAAATTTCTCCGTTGGTTTTCGAGGCCTCCCCATTGTAAAAAACGGAAATTTAGTTTAAGTTTTATATTCTTTGTATGTTAAAAGGGCCGATGAAGAAATTACCGTCGATTTTCAAGGCTTTCCATGTATATAAGACATATTTTTATTTTCAAGTTATTATTTGATTCATTTATTTTTATTCATATTTATTTATTACTAACACTTTTACTAAGTGTCTTTATTTATTGGTTTCGTATACTTTTTGTATATTAATTATTTAGTTTCCTAGTTTTCCTAAAATTAGGTGGCGACTCCTTTTAAAATTGTTTTAAATTCTTTTAAAATTAATTATTTTTTGGAGTTACCACGACGTTTCTCCCTATTTGAATAAAGTAGGGATGTAAACACTATCCTTTCTCTTTCTCTCTCTCACGAATTCTTCCATTATTCCATATCCTCAAGTAACTTAAACCTTGCCTTTTTAAAATCAAACTCCTCCATTTTTCTAAAAAATCTCAGAAATCATTCAAAAGATTTTCAACAATTGTCGAAATGATTTCGACTGATTTGCGATTGTTTCCATTAGAGAAGAAAATTTTGAAATAATCGATTGGGATTTCGAAGTGAATTCAACTGATTTCGTTGAACTTCGAGATTGTCGGTGAAATACAAAAATGATCAGGTATTCATTAACAATCGATTCTTCAATTTGTTTGGAAGTGATTCGAAAATGGAACTGGATCGTATTTTGTATGTTGGATCTTCACCAGATCTTCATAAGTTACTATTTGAATATTGGATTTAAAGGTAGACGATCACTGAGTATTCAATTTGGAAGTTTCGGGTCAATATCTCATCCAAGACACTTTGGTGGGCGGCAT
Organism: Solanum appendiculatum; assembly: GCA_018342035.1. NCBI lineage: Eukaryota > Viridiplantae > Streptophyta > Magnoliopsida > Solanales > Solanaceae > Solanum > Solanum appendiculatum. The sequence continues at coordinate 173,341 of JAGDQO010001042.1, read as the reverse complement.
CATCAATTCTAGTTATCTCTTCAATGAATTGAAGTATTTTTGCATCTTAAGGACCCAAAGGAGAATATGCTCTCAGCCACTAATTATTAGGTGCAATACTTTTTTGCTATGTGAAGCACAGAATTAGTGTCGGACAAGTTCCTCTTTTAGTATGGCCAGAAGCCTATCATATTTTTGTTCAACTTTTGCGAACTTTAGCTGTGTTGAATTTTATATATCATATAGTGTTTTTTTTTTCATTTTTATTTGTTCAATTCTTCAAAGTAAAAAATATATTTTTTAATTTGTAATCTGTTTGGGATACAAACAGTGAATAATTGAATTGTTTTGATTTTTTTGTATGTTGGATGTTTGGAATACAAAATAATTTTGAATCCGATTTAGTAGATGTCCTATAAATTAGACATTGAATATAATATATTTTTGGAATACATAACAGATAAGAAATACATTTTTTGTCATGAAATACATTTTTTTTGAAATACAAATTTTGATTGTTACTATGATTGTAAATTTGTATATTTTGATGACTGGAATACAAATTTTGTTGGAATTTTAAGAAAGAATATACGTTTTTGAAAAATATACAAACCAATGTTTGTATCCTTTCTGAATGAACAGAGTTTACATAAGTATATGGATACAAATATGTTTCTTAAATAACTACAAGTCCATTTAATTTGGTATACCTATCGGAATGAATACAAACTAATAAAGAAATACAAATGTCATTATACAAATTCAAACATGAAAATCATAATAAATACAAATACATATATCATACATATTTGAATGAATACAATCAATTACTTTTGAAATTGTAACGGATGAGAATTTTAGATATGTTTCTTTTTAAAATATATTCTCTCCCATGATTTTCTCCTTTCTGTTATAAAATAATTATATTCTTTCAAATCAAACAAATAAAAAATACATAAATCAGAAGAATAACAAACTAAAATATTGACATTTTTAATAAATATTGAAAATGTTGATAAGAGGTCCCATTAAATGTTAAAATATTGACATTTTGAAAATTTTCCCTTTAAAAAAATGAAACAAATGGACTTAATGGGCTAAATCTGAATGATTAAGATTCAAACCTAAAAAACAAACGCACTTAATGGGCTGAATCTGAATGATTAAGATTCAAACCTCCATTAAGTGTGAACAAATGAGGCCTTAATTTCTTTTTTCAATTATATCCTTACTTAATATTTCATAATACTATTTTACTTTTTACCCTATATTATTTAATCTCAGTCAAACCTCCTACCTAGCAACTACTAGGTTACTTTGTTCCTTCTAAGTTTGGTTGTTTGTCCTTCCTCTTTTTTTTTAAGCATACAAAGCAGTATCTTCTTACCTTTTCATCACTTTTCAATTTTTCTTAATTAATGTGGTACGTGATAATTTTTAAAATTGAATATATAAAATTTTGATTTTATCAATTTTTAATTAAATCAATCTAGATACAAACGTGATAATAATGTTTGATAATATAATTATAATTGATGATATAATTTTATGTTATTTTCATATGAAATAAAAAAAATATGCATGATAGTATTATTATTTTATTAGTAATTATTGATAAATTTAGTATATAGAATAATTAAGGACATTTTAGTAAATTTATAAATTACAATACAGTACGATACAGTCAAATCAAACAATAAAAATATTATTAAACAGCAACAAATAATACAGTCTAGCCAAACAGTGTATCTACCCTAAATTTACTGTTCTTTCTACTTTTTATTTGTTGACTCGGAAAGGAATCAGGTTCCTTGAGTCGCTGAAAAAGCTATCAAAGTTTTTTGAGCAATTAAAGGATGACAAATTCTTTCAATTTTCTTAAAAACTATTTATTAGCTCATAATATAATCGGTTAAAATAAACTCTTTGAAATTAGTGAAGAGATTGTTCAAAATCTTATACATTGTAGATCCTGATTTTTACTTTTTTTGAGCTAGAATTTCATGGTATATCATTGTGTTTTAGTGTTCTTTGTGTTTTCTATTTGCTATCAAAGTTTTTTGAGCAGTTAAAGGATGACAAATTCTTTCAATTTTCTTTAGAACTATTTATTAGTTCATAATATATACTGGATCTATCTTTTTTGCTCGATTTATAGGCCATAATTTTATTAAAATACATAATATTTACAATTATTTATATGGCAAATACTATAATTTATTAACATTTTTTTATTTTTAACATAATATGCACGTACAACACTTATTTTAAAATGAATAATAAAAAAAAACACATAGTCGCACAGAATCTGAATAATCCTTAACATAAGAGCACATGCAAGATCATAATCACATAGAGAAATCAGTGACATTTTGTATGTTAGGCCATAGTATTGGACTAAAATTTCAAACTAATATTAATTTAAGATATCAAGAAAATCATGTGTTCAAAAGTCTTAAGCTTTAATAGACAAAGTATATTCTCGTTTATTTCAAGATACTAATTATTACTGTTATAGCAAGTGACTATTACATATTTGTAATTGTATTTGATATTTATTTGTTTAAAACCTTTATACTTTATATAGATTGAAAAAGGGCATAAAATCACATTTGATCAAATTCTTTAAATCTATTTTAGTAATTTTTTTTAAATAAAGATGATAAATTATTATATTAGCGGAAAAGAAGATTATTCTGGAGGAACAATAGCACGAAGATCATACTGTTATAAAAATGGTTATTATTATTATAAATATAAAAATTAATACAAATAGATAAAATATAACATAAAAAGTATTTTGTAAAAATTAACTTATTTACTTTGATATTACTACATAATATTGGAGTCCGGAGCCAAAAAAATCACTTTTTTCTTTCAAAATGCATAATCGGCCTATCAATTTTCTTTTAAACCAAAAGGGACAAATCGCTCTTTCAAGAACGATAAACTTTGAACATACTAACTCCGTTAGCTCCGTGTAAGAAAATCGTTACTCCGGCAGTGATTCCTTTAAAAAAAAAAATTACTAAAATCGCTGCCACAACACCGAATTTTTTGAATTTTTTTTACTAAAAACGCTGCACCGGCAGCGAAATGTGTATATTTTAGTATCATCGCTGCACCAGCAACGATTCCCTTTAAAAATCTTTTTTTAAAAATTTTATTTTGTCAATTTCTTTTTCCTTCTTTTCTTCATTTCTTAAAAAAAAAATTAAATAAAATCGCTCCTACAGTAGAGATTTTTTTGATTTTTTTTTTAAAAAAAAGTAAAATCGCTGCTGTTGCAGCGAACAGCAGCGATTCTTTTAAATTTTTTTTATTATTTTGTCAACTTCCTATTTTCCTTTTTTTTTTTTTACCAACATATATATTTTAAAACAAAAATTTCTATATTTGGGGAAATATATATAATTTTAAAACAAAAATTTCTACATTTGGGAAAATATATATGTTGGTAAAAAAAAGAAGAGGAAAATATGAAGTTGACAAAATAATTAAAAAAAACAAAAAAAAATTAAAAGAATCGCTGCAACAACAACGATTTTACTTTTTAAAAAAAAAAACGAAAAAATCGCTCCTATGGGAGCGTTAAATTTTTTTTTTTAAAGAAATAAAGAAAAGAATGAAAAAGAAATTGACAAAATAATTTTTAAAAAAAAGATTTTAAAAGGGAATCGCTGCTGGTGTAGTGATTATAATAAAATATACATATATTTTTTTTTAAATTGTTACCGGTGCAGCGTTTTTAGAAAAAAAAAATTTCAAAAAATTCACTGTTGTGACAATGATTTTAGTTAAAAATTTTTTTAAAGGAATCACTGCTACGGAGTTAATGGAGTTAGTATATTCAAAGGATATCGCTCCCGAGGGAGCAATTTGTCCCTTTTGATTTTAAAAAAAATTAATAGACCGATTATGCATTTTAAAAGAAAAAAATGGCCCTTTTCGCTCCGGACTCCATAATATTGTTTCAGTCCAAGGAAAAATTAGGGTTAATATATCATTTAATAGTAGTAACGAAAAAAAGGATTAGGAAAAATCGGTGGACGTTCCAACGGCAATTAGTCAACAATTTTTAGCATTATTAAATCATATAGCCCGAAATTTAGCCGGTGATCCCCACGTGTCAATCATCCTTTGAAAATATAAAAACGAAACGCCACGATATCGACACACATGGTTCCGTCCAACAAACACAAGACTTACGTGTCTTTTTATTTCCCATCCCACGTTTCTTCACTACTAAATATATATACACACAAAGAATCATTCCATTTGCCCTTATTAACTTAAGCTAAAACTAAAAAATGGTGAGACCTAAAGTAGGAAAAGAGAAAAAAGTGAAAAGGGATCGTTACAAAGGTGTTCGTATGAGAAAATGGGGAAAATGGGTAGCAGAAGTACGGCAGCCAAAAAGCCGTGACAGAATATGGTTAGGTTCTTACGATACGGCGGAGGAAGCGGCGAGAGCTTATGATGCGGCGGTGGTTTGCTTACGTGGACCGTCGGCGATGATTAATTTCCCGGACGATCCACCGGTTATTTCGTGTGATCAGTTGTTGTCACCTTCGGAAATTCAAGTGGAGGCATCGAGACATGCACGTAGTAGTAGAGTTGGTGAAGAGTCTACAGCAGCTGTGGAGAGTGTGTTTTTTAGAGGTGATGATTTGGTGTTTGGAGCTTCTTCTTTAGATCATGGGGAAGTAGTGTTACATCATGATTTGTTTGATAGTGCTAGAATGTGGTCCTTTTGATGGATTAATTAATTAAAAGTTCCAACTTACTACTAAATTAATGTTTGCTTATTGCTACGTGGTTGTATTTGGACTAATTTAAAATTTATTCGAGTTTAGCTTATATCCATTTTTTTTTTTTGTTTTTATATACAATTAATCAAGTGTAGGCGTTTGCATGTATCGTGTTGAGTTGTTAATGAACAGCAAATGTAAAAGATTAAAAATAATATGGAAAAGCATCTATAAAATGTTCCTCAATTATTCAAATTTGATACAAAATTATCCTACATGGAAAAGCATTTAAAATGTTCCTCAATTATTCAAATTTGTTTCAAAATTATCCACCATTTACAGATAATATTCCCCTTTCTAATGCTTAATTTCTAAATAATATTAATGAATTCATGATTAATTACTTAACTTTCTATTGACTTATTTTAGATTAAGTCTACTTAATTAAAATCTCAATCCATACCAAATAAAACCGGTATTCAACCAAAATTGGGGTCTCTTTGGTACCGATCGAGGTATTTCAGGCTTTTTTTTCCAAAAAAAATAAAAAATTGTTATATGTATCACTCATAGGATATAGTACCGATTTTTAAAAAATAACATTAAATTTTTAAGATAAAAATATACTTAAAAGAGGAAAGATAACTCACTATTATTAAAATTGGTGAACAATGAAATTGAGGGAATTTAAAGCAAACAAAACACTTGTTTTAAAAATTATTAAAGGGCAAAGTAATTTTTTACACACTTTTAAAACATTGAAGTGGCTAGAATTGTGCAAAATAAAGCGCACGACTGTTACCAGTTAAATGCGACCAAAATAAGGTACCTTTATGGTAGAAAGGATTGCTGGGTGTACCTATCGGGTTAGTTTGGATTTTTCAAATATCAAATCAAATTATTTGTGTCAAATTTTTAAATTTATAAACTAAATCAAACTAATAAAACTCAGGTTTTTTTGGATTTTTCAACCTCGGGTTGGTTCGGGTTTTTCAAATACCAAACCAAATCATTTGTGTCGAATTTTTAAAATTTTAAATTAAACCAAACTAATAAACCTCGGATTTTTTCGGGTTTTTGGATTTTTTCCGTAAAGTATTCATACAAAAATATAATTAACTTGTGCTCCAAATATTTCTTTAATCCAACCAAAATACAATTATCTAAGGTGTTTCTTAACAAAATAACACAAAATGTGAGGTGAATGATGACACTAAAATATTCAATAAAAAATAATAATAAAATCGTATAAAATAAATATTGCAAATTGATAAGTCATAATGAAAATGATCATAATTTAAAAGTACAAAATCATGCTAAAATAAATGTAATAAGTATTAATTACACGATTAATTATTAAAGAAAAAATGAAATTAGGTTATGTATTTTAAATGTCTAAACCAATGTAAAACTAAAGAACAAATATTCAATATTATTGTCATTCTTAGTGTTGAATTAATTTATTTTGTTAGCATTAGTATTGATTTGCTTTTGAATTGAGCTTTATTAGAGTTACTAATACCTGTGGACTATGACCTTTATTGGACCATTCAAAGTTCTAAATCTCAAAAAACTTGAAAAATATGAAAACGTATAAGTAATATTTAAAAATTACATCAAAGTAAATACTTTTATGTATAAAATAAATTTTAAAAATTATATATATAATGTCGGGTTGGTTTGGTCTCGGGTTGACTTTTTTTAGTTAAAACCAAACTAACCCAAGTATAGTCGAGTTTTTTTTTTCAATACCAAACCAAGTCAAACCAAATCATTAGTCAAGTTTTTTTTTCGATTTGACTCGATTCGCGATTTGATTCGATTTTCGATTTGATTTTGTACACCCCTAATTGCATTGATATGGATTGTATTGATACAAATTCGCTCGATAAATAGGTGGTTCAATGATTAATCGCCTTAACGATAGAATGGATTGCATTGATTGGATTGAACATGGATTGTGTTGATACGAATTCACCTGATAAATAGGTGGTTCAATGATTAACCAAAACTTAAACGAATTGAACAAATTATGTTTCAGTGGAGGGACACTCTAGTCAACCGGAAGAAAATACGCCACATCCTGCATTAAAAAGACAGGCCCAATGACATACTAGGGGCACATAGGGTGGTAGTGAAAAATTGGACCAATCCATATTTCTTAGCACAATTGAATGGCAATCCGGAAAACACTCGTATTATTCCATCCTTCTCAAGTCAAATGTAAAAAAGGTTTGGTGCCATCCGCTTTGTTATGTAAACTTTGACCTCGACCAAGTTACAAAGCAGACAAACGTGACTCAGACTATTAAACTAATGACCAACATTCTTACGAGTTTGGCCTCAAAACGGATACTTTTTGAACCCTACAAATTAAAAGGGATTCTCTCTAAATATACATACCAAAACGGAAGTTCACCCATTTATGGGTGAACTATGACTAACAAATTTAACTCCGTCATCCGTCAGTTAACTCCAAATCTAAAACAATATTACACAAATGTTAAAGGTAGTTCGCCCACAAATGGGCTACTACAATTCTTTTTATTAACTCCTCATATGAGCTATATCGCGTTCTTCAATAATAAATATGATAGTAGTACTTATTATTATCTCTTTCTTTTTATTATAGTTCACTCATAATTGGATGAACCGCCTAATTTAATTTATTTTTAAAAAAAATTGTACATTAGCCTAATTTACTCAAGATTGTAATTTACGTAATTAAAGTAGTACTTATTATTAATGCTTGCATATCTAATTATTAAAAAGTTAAAAAAATATATATTATTTTATTTATTGAGTGTCTCGATTGGAGAGTGATAGCGTAAATTAGATTGTTCTTGATTGCTTGGTTCTACAACCTCACAGTTTTGATAGTCAAATCCTATCATTATTTGTTGTTGAATAGAACTACTTGCACAACCAACAGTGAAATTAGAAATATATGTACTACTTTGAATATCAAACTCATTATCGCTTGGTTCTTCATCCTGAGTAGCACGTTGAGTTTTTGCATTATATCAAGTGTCGTTTGAGGCATGCATGTTCTAACAAAAAATCTCAGGAATACGAAGAAAGGTTGATAAAGAGTCATCAGTCCGAATTCGAATCTCTTCAATAATAAGTACTACAAGATTTATTACTGAATAAAAAGAATTGAAGTGTTTACTACCATCAATTACAATCTCTACCTACCATATATAGTTGATTACATAATATTAGTATAGAATATTCTTTAATTGTATTTACCTGTTATAATACTTACTATGTATAGTATTTTACCATGTATAATTTTCTTATAACCTTACCTCTGCTGTCAATCCTCCTGATGGTTCCTCATCTTCTCTAAACCTGCTGACCTTGTGCAACAACTTATCAAAGGTCTTCATGCGGCAGGTTTTGGTAAGCGCGCCTAAGTCGATTAGTCCTTGGATTATAGAATTGAGTGTCACTCATCACATGATTGGTGACTTGACAACCTTTGCTTCCTTCCAACCTTTTTCCATCCCTAGCACTATTACTCTTGCCAATGGAATGAACCTCGACATTCAGAGAAATGACACTTTACAATTTATCTTTCCTGATTCTCCTCCTTTTGTATTATCTGATGCTCTTTATGTTCCTAAACTATCTGCTAATTTAATTTCTGTTAATAAGTTTATTAACTAAGGGTGCTTAATTTCTTTCTCACCAAATGGTTGTCTTATTCAGGATTTGAGAATTGGGAAGGTAATTGATAGGGATCATAGACAAGGAGAACTCTTCATCTTGGATCTAGGCTCATCATCTAACTCTTACAAGTGATTTCCTGTTCCGTCTTCTCAGGAGATCATCTTGGCCGATGTTATTTGAAAATTGTGGCACAGCGGTCGAGACATTCTCATACTCAAAATCTGAAGTTTTTGTTTTCCTTTGGCGATTTAATGTCTAAAATTAATTATAAGAATAATGTTAATGTTGATTGTGAATCTTGTGCTCTTGCAAAATTACATTTGTTGCCATTTAATAAAAGTATTCATCATACTACCTCTCCATTTGAACTTATTCATTCTAATGTTTGAGGTCCTGCAAGCTCCAAGTCACTTTCTGAAAAGTTTTATTATGTAATATTTGTGGATGATGTATCTCGATTTACATGAGTTTACTCTCTTCAACACAAATCTGAGCTATTCAGAATCTTTAAGTATTTTTATGCCATGATCCGCACTCAATTTGAGAAAAATATAAAGATTATTCACACAGACTTAGGCAATGAATAACTTTCAAATGGTTTTGAGCATTTTTTGGCTACTGAGGATATTATTCATCAGAAAACATGTCCTCATCAATCTCAACAAAATGGTGTTGCGGAACGGAAGCATCGTTATATAATTGAAACTGCCCATGCACTTCGACTTCATGTCAATTTGCCACAATTATTTAGGACTGATGGTATCCACACGGAGTCTACCTCATTAATCGGATGCCCACTATGGTTCTCCAAAATTAGCCCCCTCTGTAAAAAAATTTAGGTACTAAGCCTCTGTATGACACCTTCTGTGTGTTTGAATGTTGTTGTTATGTGATTTTTTCACGATCTGAGTATACTAAAATTGAAGTCTAGTCTATTAAATGTTTTTTTTGGGATATTCAAACACTCAAAAAGGTTATCATTATTATGACTAGGATGCCAAACTGATGAGAATCTCACGCAATGTTTTCTTTTTTGAGAACTCATTCTTCTTTCACTCAACTAAAGAACCTACAGATGTTATTGTTCACTCGACTCCATTGTCGTCCTACTTTGATGATGAGTCTGATCCTTATGTGAGAATTCCCTTGGATGCTGCTACTCCTTCACCATCTCCGGATCCAGGTATCCCCTCTTCTTCTCATGTTTTTCCCTCTTTTAAACCACTACATAGTGTAGTCACTACTCGCTCTAGTCGATCAGTAAACCTCCTTTTCAATTATCTTTTTAGTCCTCACTTGATCACATTTTAATTCCTAGATCTTATAAGGCAGCAGCTGACAGTAAAAAATGAACCTTGACCATGCAAACTGAACTTGATGTACTAGCTCGAAATCATACGTAGGATCTAGTTTCAGCCCAATCGAATCAAACAGTGGTTGGGTGTAAATGGATTTACATTTTGAAGCAAAAATGTGACGGCACGTTGGATCGATATAAAGCTCGCTTGGTGGCGCAAGATTTAAGGGATTGGTTATGAGGAAACTTTCGCTCTCGTGGCTAAAATGACTATAGTACATTATTGACTGTTGCAGCAGTTCAACAATAGTACATCTTGCAGATGGATGTCACTAATGCCCTTTGTTAATGGTGAGCTATCCGAGACGGTGTATATGAAACCTCCTTCTGGCTTCTCCACCTCTCCATCCATGGCATGCAAACTGCAAAAGTCCATTTATGTCTGGAAGCAAGCTCAACGCGCTTGATTTTTCAAGTTTCTATTCTTCAGTAAGGTGGCTAACGATAGTGTCATAATAATTATTCTCTATTTTTTTCTCCCTACCACGTGGGACGATTTTACTGCTAATCTATGTAGATGATCTCTTGATTAATGACGATGATGTCAAAGGTATTTTGTAGCTTAAAGGTATGTTACAATCTTTATTTCAAATGAAGAATTTGGGGCACGCATCTTACTTTCTTGATCTGGAAATCCCTTGCAATGCTGGTGGCTACGTCTTCTACCAACGGAAGTATACCAATGAAATTTTGGACATGGCTCACTTGAATGATATGACCATTGTTGATACACACATGAAACAGAACACTCGTTACTCTAAGACTGGTGGGGAACTTTTCTTGGACTCTACCCTTTATCGATCTTGTTGGAAGCTTGGTCTACTTAACTTTCTCTCGACATGACATTGCTCATGCTGTTCATATTCTTAGTAAGTTTGTGTCTGACCCTCGACGCCTTCATCTTACGGTTGTTCGTCGACTTCTGTGTTATCTTCGATCAACTACAACGATGGGCCCACATTACAGTCATGACTTCACGTATAGTATAAAATATTCTTTAATTGTATTTACAATGTATAGTATTTTTCCATGTATAGTTTTCTTGTAATCTTATAAGGAGATAATCTCCTTCATATTAAAGGAATAGAAATCAAGGTTTTTCCCTTGTTCATATGTAGTTCGTCCATTTGTGAGCGAACACCTTTAAAATTTGTGTAATATTATTTTGGATATTGTTTTGAATTTGGGGTTAACTGACGGATGACGGAGCTAAATTTATTAGTTATAGTTCGCTCATTAATGGATGAACTGTCCGTTTTGATATGTGCTTTTAGTTTAGAGAGGGTTCTTTTTTATTTGTAGGGTTCAAAAAGTGTTCCTTTTAGGGGCGGACTCCCACAAATAAGTTCTTGGAAACACCTTAGCTTAGAGAGTTGAGGTGTGAAATGTTTGTCTAAAGAAAACTAGAAGCACGTTTACTTTTCTAGTTATACAAAAAGAGGTGATTCATGAATGAATTGTATATATATACGATTGGCCCAACTTCTCAAGTTATTCGAGGTTTTCTTTTAAGGGAAAATTGTGCATAATAGTAAACTATTAATTCAAAATAAATGATATAATCACAGTTTCATTTAATTTCAACTCGCGACAAACTCTCTTCCCTCTCCCTGAATCTCGCTCGCCACTCTCCTTAAATCTCGCTCGCCTCTCTCACTTTATACAAACACAAATGTATAAATTGTGTTTGTGTTTGCATAAAGCAAGAGAGACTGTATAACCAAACACAAATACATATTTATCTGTCCTATACACTTATAATTATACAAATACAAATCGTCCCCTGCCCAAATCTCTTTTGTCTTTCTCTCTCTTTCTCTCGCTTTATACAAACACAAATTATACAAAATACAATGTATAATTTGTGTTTGTATAAAGCGCGAGAGAGATTTGATATACAAATACAAATGTTTTAACTTGATTCAATTGTATACGAATTCAAATTTTATGCAGATATACAAACACAATCATTGATACATATACATAGTAGTTACATATATACAATTATCTATGTAATTGCTGTGATTTATACAAGTGCTGCGATTTATACAAATCTGATGCTCCATAGCAAACATATGGAGCGCAAATAGCAAAATTGTAGCAAACTATTAATTCAAAATAAATGGTATAACCACAGTTTCATTTAATTTCAATTCACGTCAAACTCTCTCCCCTCTCCCTGAATCTCGCTCGCCACTCTCCCTAAATCTCGCTCGCCTCTCTCACTTTATACAAACACAAATGTATAAATTGTGTTTGTGTTTGTATAAAGCAAGAGAGACTGTATAAACAAATACAAATACATACTTATCCGTCCTATACACTTATAATTATACAGATACAAATCGTCTCTTGCCCAAATCTCTTTTGTCTTTCTCTCTCTCTCTCTTCATACAAACACAAATTATACAAAATACAATGTATAATTTGTGTTTGTATAAAGCGCGAGAGAGATTTGATATAACACAAATGTTTTAACTCGATTCAATTGTATAAGAATTCAAATTATATACAGATATACAACACAATCATTGATACATATACATAGTAGTTACATATATATAATTATCTATGTAATTGTTGCGATTTTTACAGCTGTGATTTATACAAATCTGATGCCCCAGAGCGCAAATAGCAAAACTGTAGCTATAGAACGCTAATATGATTTTTATGTTTGCTATTCCTAAAATTTTCTCCTTTTTTAAACATAATAGGCAAAGGGCTCAAAGGAAAACATTGAGAACAAAAATTTCAAATCTAAACTTTATTATATTATACGAAGAGTTTGACACGACAGAAAATGAAACCTAAAACGAACTATTTAACAAAAATTTGCCACCATTCAACTTGCAGATACTTAGATTGAAAACTATAACATAGCAACATTATCAACAATGTAAGTCTAGCTTAACTAGCACACAGCCTCCACAATGAGTCTCTTTTCATTATTACCACACTTGGTCGTTCCAAACACACTCTCAGATGCTTCAACTAAACATTTCTCCTTTCCAACACATTCTTTTTCAACAACTGAAACAACATCTTGCTCACTTGAACAACTTCCCTTGGCAAACGATCCACAACTTCCTTCCGTTTCTCCGAAATTGGCGAAACGAATAGCACTTATAGGACGACCATTGCAAGACAATTCCATTGTTTTGTTCTCATAAGCACTTCCACATGCCATTCCAATTTCAATTGTTTGGAAGTTTACAAGAGATGGATTCCCACCGAATTCTTCGAATAAAACCAATGTATTGTCATCGCTAGACAAGAACGATCGTGGAACATGGTACCTATAAAAACAAGTGTTACACTGTCAGTATATATAACTTTATAAATTGATGAAGGATGTATAAGTAAACGAACCATCTTTGAGTAGGCTCGCCACATTTGGAAGTACATTTGTCAGCAAAATATGGACCACGATAATCACACGGATCGAGAGAGCAACTTCCTTCAGCCAAATAACTAGGCCAATAACGACCTATGCTTTGTCCATTAACCCATGCTGTTCCTTTGCCCAAACCTTGCATGTCCACAACAACTGGAGCTTTTCCTAGTGGAGCTTTGAACGTAGTCTAGGTCGAGCACGATTAAAAATACAATCAAAACTACTAGAAAATAAGGAATTAGCAACTGATAAATGAAGAACGAGATTTTATATATAGTGTTACCTTGTACCATGTCATCATTCGATTGATTGGAACATCACGGGAGTCCCATTTCCCCGTATTGAACTTTGGATTTTTTTCAAACAACTTATTGTTAATACCATTCAAACCTACCGTATATGACCATTTGTGTGAAGACAAGTCCTTAATGATACTCTCATCACCATTTTTACCAATAATTTCCACTGGACCAGGGATTCCACTTTTAATTGTATCAAAATGAGCTCCATAATTCTGTTAATTTACAAATTCAACAACAAAAAAATTAGTATGAACATTAATTAAAACATTTAATTTGGTTACGACATAATATAAATTAACCATTCAAAAAAATACCTGCAAACCAACAGTAGCACTAAGCAATGATATAGAATTCTTGCCAGGATTCAATTTAACCTTCTTCTCAAATACATAGTTGAAGATTCCATATGTTGCCCAATCGGAACCTACAAATTTTATTCATAAATATAAAACAAATACTTGATATTACGCACTAGCCTAGCTAGTTAACGTTTTTCAGTTGACTGTTATGTTAATTGTAGCACTAAGGTATTATAATTCTTAATTTCTTACCTAGATATTGTCCATTGACATAAGCATGAAGGACATGGCCACTAGCATTGACTCGTAGTTTCATATCATCACTCCAGATTGGATCAGTTTTCTTGATATAAACACTATTTTCATTCAATACACATGATATCATGTTAACTATATAGTAAAATATAATCGAATTTTTCGAGTATATATTTAGCTAGTATCGTAACTTACTTTGTCATGTACCACAAGTAGTCACTAGTATCATTAACAACCTTTTGATCAAGCAATTCATGAGTAGAAGATTGACCCCTTCCAAGAATAATAGCATCATCGATCCTCTCGGGTCTCCATGACCATTGGAGAGAAATTGGTTCGTTTTCAGCATCGTTCAATTTCTTCACCATAATCGAAGTTTGAGTATTCACCTACGTACAAATGAAATTAAAAAATTAACGATGAAAAATAAAAATAATTTTTCGAAATAATTTTTTTTTTTTTTGTTACCTTGGCTGTGTTGTAAACTTCAGTCATGCAATCTGGAAGAATGGAAACAGACCAAGCTGGAACATTGTAATTGATATCTTTATATGATATGGTTGCATCTGTGGTCTCATTTGCATTACTAAAGAAGCAACTTGATTGTCCATCTAATGTATACATAGTGACCTAAAATACATTTACAAAAATGTTGTATAAAAATGAGAAAAAAAAATTTAGAAATAGGAGAATTCATAAAAAAAAAATTTAAAAAAAAAATTAACATTTATTTTTAACATACCGCAACAGAATTTTCAAGATTAGTGTAGTTGACATTGCCACTGGTAAGAATTTTCTCCATGGAGTGCAACACATCATGAAGATCCTTCAAATGACCATATTTTGGCTGGGCCAGGTTTCCTTGAAGATAAAAACCCAATGCATTAACAACAACAAACAAACGTCTGAAGAGGGTAGAATGCATTAATACTATCAGAATATATAAAAATATTTATTTTGATTTCAATTAATAGTAGAACTATAACAAGTAATCATGAAAGATTAACAACTTCATCACATACCAACACAGCTAGAAACAAAGGTTTTTCCCATCACGAATCAAACGAAATTTATGCTATAGAACATGATTTTTCCACTCATTTTCACTCGAACCAGCTCACTTGAAAAATCATGGTAGGAAACAGATTCTCATATAAATAGTGGGAAATCAATTCCTAAATTTTTTTTGTATGAAAACATTACTATTTTTTCTTTTCTCACCGATTCAATCAAAATATCGATGGAAATAGCCATTGAACATTTTTCAGCGAAAAAATACTAATTTTTCTAATAGTTAACAGTGCATTAAAAAATAGTTAAACATTGAAAATTCAAACAACATAACTTACCAAATTCATCAAGTGGTGCGTTATAATCATATGTGGTCGTAATATATGGACCACCAGAGGTTCTACCAAAATTTGTTCCACCATGGTACTGAAATAGACGGATTTAATTTGTTACGTTTGCTATTATACCAAATTATTAATCAATTAATGCAATACATAGCATAAATCAAAATATTATAATTATAAAAATAAAAGTGAATTAAGAACATGACTTTACCATATAATAATTTTGGAATGTTCCACCAGTTTGGAAAAATCGTGCAACAGAAAAAGCAAGGTCTTCGGTTGTTCTTAGAGGATCTTTGCCACCCCAATTCTTGAACCTTTTAAAATTAATTAAATAAAAGTAACACAATTCAATTTTCAATATTAATATAATAAAAATGATTGAAAACTAAATAAATATCATCATATTTAGACATTCCATTAAAAAACTTACCATCCAGTCCAATTTTCAGTCCACATCTTTGGGCTATTTGGATTGTTGGGTGTAAACTCATCACAGTAATAACCATTGCATGTGTTTATCTGGAAACAAAGTATATATGATTTTATTAGTTACATCTAATAGAAAACCTTTTAGGGTCGTTCCAAAAAATAACTTGCGGAATTTCCATTAGTTTAGGAGCTAATAACTTAGATTCATGCTAGTTTGTAATATTATGAATCTTATCAGATTTTAGACATTGAATACATGAATCTAGCGCGTCTGGATACATGTATCTCGATACATGTGGTCAAAATTAGGTGTAATTTGGTTTACATACATTGTAACTCTCTTGCTCGCCTCTCTTCCTGTATCTAGTATCCTGGGTACATGTAGATTGTGTGATTCGCATGTATCTGGGATACGTAGACTATCTCGCTTGTCTCACTCCGATCTCACTCCTCTCTTCCTATTTTAGCGTATCTGGTAGCAAAAATGCATGTGTCTAGGTGTATCTGACTTGAAATCTGATATTAAATCATTAATTAGTGAGACAATATAATATGTAACTATTTCAAACTATAGAAAGAATTAGTAAATATGATAGGAATGTTTGTCTAATTAGATAGTTTTTTCAAAAATAACTCGTCTATACACCTACTATAAATAAAGATTTTCCCTCTCTCAACTTAGTAAAAAATTTGTGATATAGAATATGATTTTCCAACTCATTTCTAAGGCATGGTGGAAAACAGATTCGCACAGAAATAGTGAAAAACTTCTTAACATTTTCATATGTTTTACTATTTCTCTCTCACCGATTCAATCAAAATATCTTTGGGAATAGCAACTGAACATTTTCAATGAGAAATTCATTGGAAAAACCTTGCTTTTTAAAGTGTATATTAGCAATGATAAATAGAGAGAAAATAAATTAAATTACCATGGGTTGTGGAGCATCAGATTGTTGGCACATAATCCATGGAACACCAACATTAAGTGATTGAGCCATATTAGAACACCATTGAATATAAGCTTTGCCAGCATCACCATAACCTTCGTGTACATTTCCAAATTCATTCTCAATTTGTGCTAGAATTATTGGACCTCCTTGAGATGCAAATAACTTCTCTTGTTTCACCATGTCTACTATTAACTTGGTAAAATTTTCCATCTCATTCTGAAATAATAATAACACCACGTGAACATAACATTACATACGTACGTAACATAATAATTCAATTTAATTACTATACCATATAAACTCCATTAGCTGTGCGTAGCTCAATTCCAGGCATATTATGCAACCATACTGGAAATCCTCTGAACAAATATTCACAATTTAGTATCTTGAAAATTTACTTAATTACTATCCAGCACGTACGTACCCATAGTTCCATTCAGCACAAACATAAGGTCCAATACGAAGAACAGCGTAAAGTCCTTCATCTTGAATTTGTTTCAGGAACCTTATGAGATCTAAATTCCCCGAAAAATCATATTCGCGACGAGATGGTTCGTGTGCATTCCAAAATACATATGTTTCAATTGCATCCAATCCACCTTCTTTTGATTTCTTTATCAAATCAGGCCACATCTACGTAACAAACTCGAAATAAAAAACAAAGGTTTATATATATGTACATTTTCTCGAAAAATTATATTATATATACCTCGGGAGTACTCCTAGGGTAATGAATAGATCCAGATAGAAGAATTCTTCGTTCTCCATTGATAGTAATAGCTCTTCCGTCATGAGAAACTTGATAAGCATGAATTGAACTAACAAGGTATAACAAAAAAATGAAAAATAAACAACTCTTCATAATGGAAATGGCTGTGAAATTAAACCAAGCTCTTGTTTGAATTCAAATAGTTTATAAGTGGTTAGGAATATATATATATATAATGTATATTAGGAAAAAAAATAGGAATACAATATACCATAAGTTTTTATCCAAAAAAAAAAACAAACTAAAACTTTATCCTAAAAAGAAATTTAAACGGCACTTTTAGTAAATTTATTTTCAAACTAGATTTGGATAAGATCACATTCAAATGACACAGTAATATAGGAGACTTCTAATTAACTACGTTACCTATCACACTACAAAAGATATTAGTAGCAATCTTCTTCCTCATGGCTAGTATTTATTGCACTAAAAATATTTAATGGTAATTGCATTTAGAATCGCCAAAATCAAATTATATTATTACTGCTAAATATTTAAAAATTAACAAAATAATAGGTCCTTTTTTTTGTTGACCCTCATTTGAATTTCAAAATATACATATAAAAAAGTTAACCAAAATAACAACAACGCAATATATACGACAACATTTTAAATAATATTTTATAAACCACTTACTTCTACTGTTAGGATTCTATCTCCTCATATATAGTTGATACAATAATATGATGAATCTATTACTCCCATAAATAATTTCTCCTTCAAAACTTCTAGCTAAAATTAATAGTATAATTGCTTTCCCCGATTAAATCCGAATCTCACACTACACTTTAATACTAACACTTAATGAGGAAATAAATACAGGGTATATAGTTTATTCAATTGCATTTACCAAGCACATATCTTATAATAATATTCATGATTATTAGCATTTTAAAAAAAATTTGAGAAATAAGTAATTAATGTTAAGGATCAAATAATTAATCTTTAATCTTTAATATTAATTACTTATTTTCCAAGACTTTTTAAAATACTAATAATTATGAATATTATTATAAAATATGTACTTCATTTATTTTATTTTATTTTTTAAAAATATGCAAAGTCTCTAACTATCAGCATTAATAACTTTCCGTTAGCTTTTCGGCTGATTTTAAGGGAGTTAGTAGTTCAGTTTTTATCAAGAAAAAATATATATAAATCGAAGTAAGCAACAATTAGTTAACTCTTCTTAGAGAAATGAAAAAAGCAAATACTTCTTTGTTCACTTTTACTGGTACATTATTTCAAAAATAAATTTTCACTTTTATTTCTCACTTTTAACTTATCAAAAAAAATATAATTATCTAATTATATATTTTACTCTTGACATTATTTACTTATTTCCTAAATTATTTTTCAAAACGAAATACTAAATATTAATTAAAATAGTGATGTTAATCATTATTTTTGTGTTATATTCTAATATGACAAGTAAAAATAAAAGAGAAAATAAAAGCCAAGAGGTAAAGGGAAGTGGGTTGTGCTATAGGGTGTACAAATTTAGATGTAAACGTGAAATCATATCAAGAAAAGTGTTATTGATTTATTGGTATCAAGATAACGACTTAAAATTTTGAAAAGATTTAATATTTTATGCTATGGCATTCATTGAATTTTCTTAATATTTTAACCGATAATTTCTAAGGTATGTTAAATTTATCTTTTTATTTTTGGCTAGGTAAAGCCTCTTACATTACATACTATTTTTCACCGGATATTGACTTTCTACTACTCTCATTTCTAGTTTTCCCTAATTTTATTTCCTTTGATAAGAGCCAAATATAGTTATTGAAATCAATTATTATTAAAGTAGAGAATCTTGCATACATGAAGGGAGGATGTATGAAATAAAGAGAGGATTAGATAGTTTCAGTTCCACTGTTTTTCTTCTTTATCATATCAATTTTACCTATGAAATTTACTTCCTTTTATTTAATATGCGTATCAAACCAAGTGCATATGAATTTCATTAATAACTTTTTTATTTCAATTGATTTCCTATAGTAATGACCCAATCCTCCATTTTGAGCTTATGGTGATGATTTGTCATATCAGCATGTTATTTGAGTACTACGTGTCATAATTGTGAAAGACTTACATAGGATATTAAAGATTTATTTAGAAATTTTCCTACTTGAAAAATTTCTTGGAAATATTTTTAGTAATTTTGTTAGCTAATGGAAGTGATTAACAAGTTGTATGATGTAGTTAGTTAGCTAATGAAACTTTGTTAGTTAGAAAGTGATGAGTTGATAATTAGTTAGTTAAAAGTTAGTTGTTCAGAATTGTTGTATACATTCCGTTGATGTGTCCACATTCAATGTAAGAGCATAATTCATTCAATACATTTCTCCCCTTTCTTCTCTAGTTTCTCTCTGAAATTCTGTGAAAGATTATTCTCCACTCATGGAGTTATCATGGTATCAGATCACTCGTTCGTAGGGAGTTTATTATCTGCACGAAACTGCTAGGTGTCCAGACTCATCTTCTGTTAAAGGTGAGTCGAAAGGGGGCATCTCAAGGTCAAGCTAGCTACAATGGCAACTAATAGAGTTCCAACATCAAACACTAGAACTGGTATTACCAGCTCCACTACATTTCTTGTAATCGATCACAATCATCCTCTTTTTCTTCAACACACTGAAACTCCGGATAGTTCTCTAATATCTTTATAGTTGATGGTTCTCTAATATCTTTACAGTTGACTGGATCAGAGAATTATGTCTTATAGAGTAGATTATTTAGAATTGGGCTAGTAGGTCGTAGCAAGTTGGGATTTGTTGATGGCAGGTTTCCTAAGTCTCTTTTTGAGCCTGCATTGCATGATCAATGGGAGAAGTGCAATGTTATAGTATTGAGATGGATTATGAATGTTGTACGACCTAGTCTACTCAGTTTTGTAGTGTATGCATTTGATGCACGTAAGGTTTGGCTAGATCTAAGAGAAAGGTTTGATACAGTTAATGGTTCTAGAATTTTTCAACTATATAGAGACATTCACACTCTAATTTAGGGAACAATGTCTATTGTTGACTATCATTCAAAGCTGAGGGATCTCTGGGATGAGTATGATGCTTTCATGCCTTGTCCTAGTTGTCCATGTCCTGAGTCTAAGAAATTTGGTGAACATTAAGATTTTCATAGGCTGTTACAATTTCTAATAGGGTTCAATAAGTCCTACTTTCCTCCTAGGAGTCAGATTCTCATGATGAGTCTCATCCCCGCTCTTAACAAAGCCTATGCACTTTTAATTGATCAAGAGAGTCAGAGGAATCTGGTGAGTTCTGCTGGCTCAGGAATGATAGATGGTACTGCAATGTACACTCGTAAAAGTCAGCTCCAATATATGAAATATGAATAAGTAATTAGACTTAGTAAACTGAATAAGCATGAATAACCCAAGTCAACTATATAACCATAACCCTCGATCATCACTCTGACGTAACAACCATAACAACATATGACCCACATCATCACAATAAATAAATCTGGTTCACTCATGGAACCAACACACAAAAATTCAATCAACATGTACCAAATGTGGTATCCGAGTCAACCGATATAGAATTTGTACCATGCGTGGTACCTGATTCAACTGATATAGAATTTGTACCAGGTGTGGTACTCAAGCCAAACAATAGATATTTCGTACCAAACATGATATCTGGTACGAAATATCTGAAATAATTGATATTCTATACCAGGTGCATGGTACTCGAGCCAACTGATAATATGTATCATGTGTAGTACTCGAACAAATTGAGAATCGCAAACATCACACATTCACAACCATAATGAATACCACCACACTTGTTAAACCACAAGCTAATAAGACGAGTTCATTTCATGAGATTTACAACAAGAGATCATTTCACATTCGTCCTATTTTACTCCCTACCACACGCTATACAAGCAATACTAATGTACAATTAACATGCACACATAACATAAATTGAAAAACAACTCAATCATCACCTACCTCAAACAAAGCTTCAGTGCTCTACTAATCTGAGTCTTCCCCTTGTTGTGAAGCTTTAGCTTGTTTTTGGTCTAAAAATAATAGCACAATATAAAATCAACTCCAAGTAACCGAAATAACCTCGAATTACATCCACTCTCATGATCATTCCACCCAACCTAGGGCTTTCCCACTAATAATTCACCTAGACTACCAAATTACAGTTTACACTAGCGAATTATAATAATAAAATCATGAATAAACAATTTTAAATCAAAATCCAAAGTTCTACATACCACCATAATCCTTTCCGTACCGATTTTTTCCACTTTAGGTTAAGCCCAAATCCTCCCCATACAACTATCGATTCAAAGGGGAATCGAAGTACCAAGTTAGGAGGACGAACTACTTACCATTTTGAAAAATCTTGATAAAATTCTCCCCTAAGTCACCTCTGCATTTTTCCAAAACGTTCTTGAGTAAGAATGAGCGGTTTTAGAGAATTTTTTGCATTTACAACAACTTACTTGTCATAGCACCCCAGTCTCACTATAGCAGTGCTGCCGTAGCGGAATTGCCCATTATAGCAGTAATTTCTTCAATCAATACAGTGGAGTGCCACTCGTTATAGCTGCTGGCATGGGACAGAACATTAAAATTCCTCCTATTTTAGCCTATTTCAGAATATACCTTCAAACCTTGACGTTCTAGACCAACCTCTTCAAGTCAAGTTTGATATCAAAAGTTAATTCAATTTCAAAAAGTCCTACGGACTCCTTAATATCTTGGTAAAAAGGTAAACAAAATTTACTTAGACAAATTATCTAATTCTTTCCCCAGATTGTCCAAGACTTCATCTCGCTCAGATTTTGTCCAAACCTAGTCTAGTCTGAAATTTTCAACTCACTACTTCGAAAGTTTCTCAATTAAATTATTTTACATTTAGCTCACCAATAACGACAGAAAGGGCCGTTACAAATAATTACTGGTTTTAGCGATACTTTTTATTTATTATCATTTATAGCAATAAATAGCATTATTATGATAAATTTGCACTATGTATTAAAAGCGAATTATGCGTGCAATATAAATGTATTATAAGTGTTTTAAAAATATATTATGCTTGTTTGGTAAGAAATTTACACAATATATGTATTAAAGTATGTGATAAATGTATTATCCATCAATAAAATTTGTATTATATGTGTTTTATAAATTGTTCTTTGTATTATGTATTAAAAATGTATTAATACAAAGAACAATTTATAAAACACATATAATACAAATTTTATTGCTGGATAATACATTTATCACATACTTTAAGTGTTTAGTGAAAAAGAAAATGTTATTGCTATAAATAGTAAATATTTTCTTGATATAGCATATCTATGTAAGTTTCCCCATTATTTAGCGCATCTGAACGCAACTTATTTTAACCCAAACGGGTTTTGGGTTGGATTGGGTATTGGCCCATCTATTAATTCCACACATCTTGATTTGCGCAATTTCAGCTTAAATGGCTCATTTGCCATTTTTTCTATTAGGATTTGTTTAGTGTAAGGTATAAGGAATAATAATCTGCGTTTAGTTGGAGGTATTAGGCAATCCCAAAATTATTTATCTCATACTTTATATATAGTGATGTGATAAGTTATCCTATATACATGGTGAAATAACTTATCCTAGGATAATTTATTCTAAGATAATTAATCTTTGGACAACTTATTCCCAACCAAATGACCCCTTAATTATATATATGGAGAATTTTCTATATATACAAAATTAGATTCATATTTATCAAACGTAGCAAGAATTTTTACAAAAACATAACAAAAGTATTTTTAGAAAACACATACAAAATCTTGGTGAAGGCTTGAAAAATTCGTTTCAAATTTCACTCAAGACATAAAAAAAATTGTGTATGAAATTGGTATAATATATATATATATATATATATATATCTCGCTTAAGATGGGATTTCGCTCACAATTTTCATGTATGAAGGATGTATAGATTTTGTATAAAATATGTATATAATTATACAAAATTCATATTGATTTCTAAAAAGGCTTAAGTCATCTGCGGCCATTTAAAGTTGTCCGTATAATTCACTTAGACACCTCAACTTATCCATGTGCCAATGGAACACCTTATTTGTTCAAAAGTCATTCCTATTAGACAAAAAATGTTGACATGGCAAAAAACGTATAGTTCACTTTCTTTGAGCGCGTTAAGTTATTAAAAATAATATTTTTTCTTTTTTTTTCCTTTAACTTATACACTTAAATTAATTTAAAAAAAGAAAAAAATTCATTAACCAAAAAAAAAAAAAAAAGGAACAGTCGTCTTCTTCCCCATATCCCTGCAACTATTCTTCCACCATTTTCATCATCTTTTTTACACACACGCATACCACACCACACCCCCTTCACCTCTACCATTCTTCTTCTGCTTTTTCTTCTTTTTTTTCTTATGTTGATTTATGTCTCAAAATATCTCGACGAAGCTCCATTTATTACGATGAAAAAAAATATGAATTGATTTTTTTTGGGTAAAAGTTTGTTATTATTATTTTTCAATTCTAATAAATAGTTACTAATGGATAGAAGATGAAGGCAATGAGTGAAAGATGTTGATGCTATCGAAATGAAAGAGAATGAGTATTTAGCTTGAGTGGACAGCAATGGTGTATTGTTGTACTGCCGATGCCAATGGAAGAGAAGAAAGAGGTGGAGCGATGGTTTACTGGCGTCGCCGGTGCCGACTCCGGTGGAAGGGGAAATCATAAATGGGTCTCTCCCGAAGAAGAAGGGAAAGAGGGGCTGGGGCTGTTAATTAAAAAAAAACTTTTAAATTTCTTAAAATACTTTTTGGATTATTTAAATAGAGCTTTTTAAAAAAATTAAATACAATGCCACGTGTCATCATTTTATTGGTAAATCGATTATGTAATCACGTTTGAGATACACACATTTTTATTTTTCAACTGATTGTCAGTTTATGTCAAATAGGTATAAATTTCTTAAGGTTAAAGCATTCAATAGGTACAAGTCTAGATTAAGATGTCTAAATGAAATATGCAGACAACTTTATGTGGACAATTGGTAAATTTCGCTCACAATTTTCATGTATGAAGGATGTATAAATTTTGTATAAAATATGTATATAATTATATAAAATTCATATTGATTTCTAAAAATTTAATACAACTACAACAATATTATATACCATTCTCATACAATATTCATACAAATTTAATACAACTAAAAGACCATAGAAAACTTAAAATACCATATCATATAACTCATTATAAAATTATCATACAATTTTAATATATAATGTGATTTAATTATAAAGTGTGATTTTTTTTATAAAAATTATAACTATGCTATATCTCCTAATATCCCAAAATAATTAATAGAAACTTTCTCAATTGTTCATGATGAAAGAGTAGAAACCGATTAGCCCTTTTTAGTGCCATCATTTACGTACCTTCATTATAAATGGACCCAAACTCTATTCGACAATGAAACATCGAGGATGACAAAAATTAATTTCAATTTTTTCTTATTTTAGAAACTCATTTCACGCAACTAAAATATATTATATTTTTCATAAAAATTAAATATTTTTCTAGAAAAATTATTTTGAAAAATTAAGTTGTTTTCTTACTTATCTTTTAGTGTTTAATAAGTAAGCAAAGAATTGTTATCTCAAGAGAATTTATATATAATCTAACATAACATTATAGAAGTGGAAGGCGTGGGGGGGGGGGTGAGGTACTAGGGGTAACGAGGGTGACAGGGTAGGATGGTCAAGGAGTAAGGATGATACAATAAATATAGAATGAAACTTATAAAACTTATTTTCCCTACTTTCATTAAGAAAGTCATTTTGCTCATTATTAAGGAACTTATTTTCTTAGAGAGAATATTTTTCAAAAATTTTGTCCAATCAAACATGAGAAAATCAAGAAAATATTTTTCTCCATACCAAATACACTCTTAATTAAAAATATAAACCAATTTGATAGGGACATAAAACAAAATCAAGGGTGAAAATCAATTTTTAAATTTCTGAAATAATTTATAGGAAATATTAAAACCTAGTCAATAAAGACTGTGAACTGAGAGTGCATATTTTAAAATGGCACATCCCTTTCGTAATTAAAAAATTGATGTGTGTCAACTTCATTCCACCTCGACATTTTAATTTTTTACTATCAACTCACTTTTCTTGGAGAAATGAGGTGATTATATATTGATACTCTTTGCGAATCACCAACTCTCTTGATTAGTGTACTATATCTTTGGTAAATATTTGAAAATAACCTTAAATTTAGCATGAATTATTAGTTTTATTTTTGAATTAATGAGAGTCTTAAAAATATCTATTTACTTGATTAACTGAAATTAAATACATCCCCGGCCTTGCAATATGAATGAAGTACACTCCTACATTCTCGTCTAGTTTAGGTGTGTTTTCAACACTTTTATCGACTTTTTATTAAGAGTTTCATGCTCCTACATGAGTTTGAGATCACTTTCTATGTCATGTGGCACATCGAAAGTGTATCTAGTTAGTCAAGTAGAAGGGTGTTTTTAAGACTGTCAATAGGTCGCGAACAAAACTAATAATTTGCGTCAAGTTTAGGAGTGTTTTCAATATTTCTCTCTTTCTTTTTTATTTAGGAAATTAAAATCTTTAATTTATTAAACATATTATTTTAGTCGATTGATCTTTTTCATAAGAAAATAATACATGAATTCTGTAAAAATAAAATATGAATTTCTTTTTATAAATATGTTTCTTTTATTCAAATGGTAAGTAGATATACAGTTCATTTCCTATTCTCCCTTCCCCTTCGTTATCCCACTTTGTAATGATTTTCAAAAAACAAATAAATACTCTTTGTTTTAAAAGAAATTAAGAGATTTAGGAACAAATAATTTAGAGATAAGTGTCAAAAACACACCTAGCTATCCCTTTTTTTGAGTTTCATATATAAACTATTGGGAGTGTGAGTTTTATACCTAAACTATCACTTATTAGTTTGAGAAACACATCTATGTGGTGTGCGTAATACACTCTCTCTTTTATTTGAAAAATCCTTGCCACATGACATTTCATATGGATAAAATATTTCACATTGATAAAAATTAAATAAACTATTAATATCAGTTAAAATTAAAGTATTACTATCCAAAAAAAAGAAATTCGTTTTTTTTTAAAAATAATTTTTCAAAAAATAAAATTTAAAATATTTTTCTCACCCCACTCCACCACGTCCTCCCCCGTACCCCGCTCCAGCCCCACCTCCCCGACAATCTCCCCGTACTTTTATTTTTTTTAATATCTTTTATAAAATATTTTTTAAAAGTTCACCCCTCCCCCATTCCTACCTTAAAAAAATTCTACTCCACCCCATCTAATCCTGCATTCCTAAATTTTTTTTTACATTTTTCTCCTTTTGTGTTAGATATGTACATATCTTTTTAGGAAAATATTTTTTCACACACACACGGTGAAATCTTTTGTCCATGTGGAGTGTGATGTGGCAATTTTTTTAAATAAAAGAGATCACCATGATGAGAGTGTAATAAAATAGAGAGGTGTATTTCTCAAACAAATAAGTGATAGTTTAGATATGAAACTCACATTTTCAATACTTTAGATATGAAATTCACATTTTCAATACTTTAGATATGAAACTCTATAAAAGGAGATAGTTTAAGTGTGTTTTTGACATTTATCTAATTAATTAATTAGTACTATCATTTATATGTGAGATTTATTGTTCATAACACACAACAAAGCGAATGAAAAAAAATAGTTTTAAGGATTTTATTTTTTTTGGTGTGTATAAAATTATAGTTATATCTCAAACATTGAATTCAAGACAAATCTAGGTAATATAAATATAAAAGGAGTCATTTTCAATTTCCTCAATATTACGAAGACCAAGTGTATTCAAATCAAAACTGTTTTTTTTTTTATAGGAAAAGGGCTTAAATATATCATCAAATTTTTAGAAAAAGCTCATTTATATCATCCGTTAAAAGTTTGGCTCATTTATGCCATTTTAGTCTACAAATAATGGCATGGATGAGATTTTTTATCAAACGAAAATGGCATAGATAAGCCAAACTTTTAACGGATGGCATAGATGAGTCCTTTCTCAAAGTTTGATGACATATTTGAGTCTTTTTCCCTTTTAAAAAAATGATTTAATTAATGAAATGACCGAATTATAATTGACCACTTGCATGTAGAATATGAATTTGCGAAACGAAACTGTTTTTAGTTAACAAATAATGGCATGGATGAACCTTTTTCTCAAACGAAAATGACATAGATAAACCAAACTTCTAAAAAATGACATAAATAAGCCTTTGCTCAAAGTTTAATGGCATATTTAAGCATTTTTCCCCTTTTTTTATATTAACTCGTTGACCAATAAAACCAACAAATAAATTGGACTATGAATATTGTTAGACAACCACGTCACATGGACTTTGGTGTAACCTAGGAGTCCTATACAACCCAAGCTATATAAACATAATAGATATGTGATAATATTTAGTTGTGTTTGAGATATATACAATCACTAGGAGTTAGAGATCTTACCTAGAATGGACTCTCTGTATGTGTGTATAAATACACTACGCACTAGAACAAACTGAGCAGCAATTGAGTAAGAATTCAAGAGTTCAAACATCTCTTTTACTCTATAATTTCTTCATGGTATCAGAGCTTAGGTTCGATTAACACGATCCTGAATATATTCCGCTCTAAACACTAGACATGGCCTCATCTTCAAATACTACCTTAGCCCTCTCACCATCTTCACTTCATCAACTTATAGCAATATGTTCTATTAAGTTGAAACCGTCGAATTACTTAGTTTGGAGGATACAAATTCTTCAACTAATGCAAACTTTGAAAATCGATGAAATCATTAAAGGAGAACCCCCATCCCAGAACATATTAGATGAGAAAGATGAACCTATTCCTAACCCCAAGTTCACCACTTGGGAAGAACACGATGTTCTAGTTCGGAGTTGGCTTTCTGGAACAATGACAGAAGAGTCAATGTTCCTCATCATTGGATGTACCACGGCAAAACAAATATGGGTTTGCCTTGAAGATACTTATCTACAAGCAAGCAAGGATAAGGAGTTTCAGTTGTAGCAACAGCTTCAGGCCGTGAAACTGGGAACAAAATCCATAGATGAATACATAAAGGAATTTATGATAATCTCATGGCTATACACAAACCTTTAGATGAAGATAGCAAAGTTATTAATTTTGCTAGAGGTCTTGGGAGCAAATATAAGACCCTTCGAACTGTTATGCTAAGTAAGGCCCCTTATCCCACATTTAATCAATTTGTTAATGCTCTTAGGGGACTCGAGATGAGAGAAGATGGAGATGAGGAAGAAGCACCACCTTCGCTTGATCCAGCCATGGCCTTCGTGACTCAAAAGTGGCAAGGACGGGGGCGTGGTAGTTATTATCGTGGACGAGAAGGACAAAGAGGCAGAGGTCGATCATACAATCAAAAACAATACAATACAACTCAAAATGAAGGAAATCAACAAAATGAGAGTTCTAAGTCTAATCCATGTCAGATTTGTGGTAGGAACAATCATACAGCACTATCTTGTTTTTACAGATGGGACTACTCATATCAAGCACAACAAGAAGTACCTCAGGCGTTAGCATCAATGTCGTTTAGTGATCAAATTAACAACAATCTCTATATGGATTCCGGTGCTAGCAATCACATGCTACAATCTAAAGGTACTCTCTTAAATTCAACTCCCTTTAAAGGACATGATTCTGTAATGGTAGGAAATGGCGATAAACTCTGTATTACACATGTGGGAGATAAACACATTGGAAGAAACTTACATCTAAAAGATGTATTTGTTGTACCTAATCTCAAAAAGAATCTCATTTCTGTTAGTAAACTTATAAAGGATACTGCATGTTCTCTGAAATTTACTGACGAAGGATTTATTGTTAAGGACAAGAGAACAAAGATAATTCTGGCAAAGGAAAATATGAGGCATAATCTGTACACCTTGGAAGGGAATTTGCACGAAGCTTTGACAGCTACAAAGGCAGAAAAGAATTCGGACACTATCTAGCATCAACGATTAGGACATCCACATTCAAGAGCTTTAAATTATTTGCATCACAATAAGATGAATGATGTAAAAAGTTGGAATAAAAGTGTCTCTATTTGTACTAGTTGTCAAATGGGAAAAAGTTGTAATTACCTTTCAAAGAGTCAAATAAAAGAGAACTTGAGCCATTAACAAAAATACATTGCGATTTATGGGGTCTGGCCCCTGTGACTTCATCTCAAGGAATAAAATACTATTTTATTTTCGTTGATGATTGCATGAGATTCACTTGGTTTTATCCATTGAAGAAGAAATCTGATTTTTTCTCTAATTTTATAACTTTTCAAAGATTAGTAGAAAATCAGTTTTCTAGGAAACTCAAAGTATTTCAATGTGATGGAGGTGGAGAATTCAATAGCTCTAAGTTCACAAATTATTTGGCTCAAAATGGTATTCGAAGACAAATCTCTTATCCTCATACACCTGAACAAAATGGAGTAGCCGAAAGGAAGCACAAACATATAGTTGAAGCAGGCCTGTCACTACTTTTCAATGCAAACTTACCATTGTTTCTTTGGGTTGAAGCTTTTATGACATCGGTCTTTTTAATTAACAGAATGCTTACTTTAACCTTGAGTATGCAATCTCCCTTTGCTAAATTGTACGGAGAGGAGCCTGATTACAACACCTTGAAAGTCTTTGGTTGCCGACGTTTTCCTTATCTCAAGGGCTATAACAAAGATAAATTTCAACCGAAGACATTTCCATGTGTATTTATTGGTTATAGTCTGCTTCATAAAGGCTATAGGTGTTACCATCCTAAGTCTAGAAAAGTTTTCATCTCAAGACATGTTATTTTTGATGAATTAAACTTACCATATATTGTTTCTAGTTCTGGTTTGAATGCAGATTCACAATCTTCTCATTTCACCACCTTCAAAGAGTTTATGAAGCAGCATAATGATCCATCAAATAATTCTGAGGATTCATCAAGCGAACTCCTCATGCAACCGCCATTAGATATGAATAATGAGATTAACTCTCAACATCATGTAGGTGAATCACAAGGTAGTGCACCATATTTTTTTATCAATGCACATCTGCCCGTTTCCCCACAAACCCCAAAGTCTACTGCCTCACATTTACCTACAAACACCTCATCACCTATTGATTTTTCTACCACTCTAGGAATTAATAATTCCATTGATTCACCTGCCTTGGAAGATGAATCTTCACCTGAAAATATTCTTACGCATCCTGCCCCCTCAAATACTCTCATATATCAGAAACCTCGACACAATTACGCTCGCCAACCTAGTTTCGATAATACCCACACTATGCTTACCCGCACCAAAGCCCAAACTATGCCTCCTCCCTCTGTCCAGTCCCTCACAGTAGTGCTCAAAAATGACCTTCTGGAACCAAAGAACGTCAAAGAGGCATTACTCAAGCCTCACTATACAACAGCAATGGCCGAGGAGATGCATGCATTGAAAACTAATGGCACTTGGCAGTTGATCCCTCGTCTTCCTTCTATGAATGTTGTTGGTTCAAAATGGGTGTTTAAGACCAAACTTATGGCAGATGGAACAGTGGAACGCTTCAAGGCAAGACTAGTCGCCAAGGGTTACAACCAAATTGAGGGAGTAGACTTTGAAGAAACATTCAGTCCAGTGGTTAAGGTGACAACAATACGCATTGTTCTCTTTATAGCAACCACTCTCAAATGGGAAATTAAGCAACTTGACGTTAAAAATGCATTTTTACATGGTGATCTCAAGGAAACGGTATTCATGGAACAACCACCGGGCTTTAAAGATCCCGTCTTCCCAAACCATGTATGCTTGCTCAAGAAAGCTCTTTATGGTCTTAAACAAGCTCCTAAGGCATGGTTTCACAAATTTAGCTCTTATCTTCTACATCTTGGCTTCATTTGTAGTAAAGCAGACCTCTCCCTGTTTGTGTTGCACTCCTCCAAAGGCACCATTTTGCTACTCTTGTATGTCGATGACATAATTTTTACCGGCAATAGTTCATCTCTTCTGCTTGAGCTCATCAGCAAACTAAAATCAAGGTTTGCGGTGAAGGACATGGAGGACCTCCATTACTTCCTTGGCATTGAAGTCACTCGTTCCAAGGATGGTTTATTCCTCAGCCAAGGAAAATATGCTTCTGATATTCTTCATCGCACAAAGATGTTGTGTGCAAGAGCCCTTCAAACCCCAATCTCGCAGAAGCATGACCTCCACACGTCTGTTGGTTCTAATGTTGATGCAATCAAATTTCGAAGTGTTCTTGGCGCCTTACAGTACTTAACTTTAACCCGACCTGAAATTTTCCATGCTGTAAATCTACGATGTCAATTTATGCAGAATCCAACTGAGAATCATTGGTTGGGAGTCAAGCACATCCTACGTTATATTGCAGGGACTTCTCACCTTGGTTTACACATCACGGTGAAGTCATCTCTGCATCTTGTGGGGTTTTCCGATGCAGATTGGGCTGGGTGTCCCCTTACAAGGCGTTCTACAACTGGTTTATATGTCTTCCTAGGAGCAAATTGTGTCTCTTGGGCATCAAAGAAGCAACATACAGTAGCCAAATCGAGTGCAGAGGCAGAATACCGATCATTGGCGTCCCTTGCTGCAGAACTCACGTGGATTACATATATTTTGAAGGACATGGGTGTGTCCTTACCTCGCCCACCAGTTCTCTTCACAGATAACTTGAGTGCATTACATCTCACTGCAAATCCTATGCTTCATGCTCGCACGAAACATGTTGAACTTGATTATCATTTTGTGCGAGAAAAGGTTGTTCATGGAGCTATGGTTACCAAGTTCATTCCCTCATTGCAGCAGGTTGCAGATATTTTTACAAAGCCTTTGTCGAAGACACAATTTCAAACATTACGAGCCAAGCTAGGAGTTTTGTCGCTACCACACTCTAGCTTGACTGGGGATGTTAGACAACCACGTCACATGGACTTTGGTGTAACCTAGGAGTCCTATACAACCCAAGCTATATAAACATAATAGATATGTGATAATATTTAGTTGTGTTTAAGATATATATACAATCACTAGGAGTTAGAGATCTTAGCTAGAATGGACTCTCTGTACGTGTGTATAAATACACTATGCACCAGAACAAACTGAGCAGCAATTGAATAAGAATTCAAGAGTTCAAACATCTCTTTTACTCTATAATTTCTTCATACCTAAATTCAACACAAAATAATTGAAACAAGAAAATAAGTTTTTTATTAATGATGCTTCATCTCTTGACTTGATCATATTGTACTCATGCATTTTTAATAAGATGTTTTCTCTTTTATTTCTGACATTTTTTCATCACCTTTTATATATCTATTGATCTTTTCTCTTTTATTTTCCGACATTTTTTCATCACCTTTTATATATCAATTGATCTTTTTTTATTTTCTTAGGCTGATGATTTACTTAGGATTAAAAAAATATAGAGCTTAAATTCATAATCAAAAGTCGACAGATTTCATCTTGATCAATTATTAATTTCATAAGTATTTAGTATTATTCAATATTTATTAGGGGTGCTCACCATTCGAACAACTCTCTCTTGACATTTTTTTAGTCATTATCGTAAGGCCTATATGTATATCGTATGATTCGATATTTTAAAGTTTGATTTTAATATTTTATGTATGGTGAATGAATTGAAAACACAATTTGTTCGACTTTGACTCACATATACTCATATAACAAAGAATTATGACTTCAATATTCAAGAAACATCTCAATTATTATATTAACACTTTATATATGTAAAAATACTTTTTTTTTAAAATACAAATAATTTTCTTTATTAATCAATTGCATAAATTATGTATTTGAATCATGATACAGTAGTCAAAACTCAACGTGTAAATAATTAACTTTACATTAATATTAGGTTGAATGACATGAGAGACATTAGTAATTGGTTCAAATTGTTAACTATAGATTCTTCTACTTACAACTTTGCAAACTGAACACTTAAATTTAATGAAACTTAAACTTTTAAACCCCTATAATCATTGACTGAACTTATGTGACATTATGATAACTGAGTTGAACAAAATTTGTGATGTATGCGTTTAAAAGCAAGTGAATATAATATTTACATTTAAAAATATCAAAATTATAAAATACATAATGTTAGATTTTAAAAATAAATAAATAAACCAAATTCTCTCTCCTCCTTCTCTCTCCCCCGCAACCCAAGTACCCAACCCCAACCCTCTTCTCTTCTTCTTTAACCCCATACTCTCTTCTTCTTCTTTGAATACTTACTACCTCCCAAAACCAACCCTTTGTCTCCTTCTCAACCCCTCCCCCTCCCTTCAAACTTTGGAATTTGGAATTATATTTGAATAAAAAATTATCACATTTTTTAATATAGAATTGAAAGTTGATATTGAAGAATTTGAAACTTTATTAATAAGTTTAAGGAAGTTTGAAGAACAACAACTAAATATTATGAAGTTGTGAAATTAATCTAAAATTATAATTGAGATTAGTTAAGTTTGTATGTGAACTTGTAGTTGAACATTTAAATCAAATAGAAAAGAATTTTAGTTATTTGAAATGAATTTGGTACCCAACCCAAACCTCTTCTCTTCTTCTTTAACCCCATCCACCCCACACTCTCTTCTTCTTCTTTGACGAATACTTACTACCTCCCAAAACCAACCCTTTGTCTCCTTCTCAACCCCTCCCCCTCCCTTCAAACTTTGGAATTTGGAATTATATTTGAATAAAAAATTATCACATTTTTTAATATAGAATTGAAAGTTGATAT
Organism: Solanum appendiculatum; assembly: GCA_018342035.1. Classification (NCBI taxonomy): domain Eukaryota; kingdom Viridiplantae; phylum Streptophyta; class Magnoliopsida; order Solanales; family Solanaceae; genus Solanum; species Solanum appendiculatum. Next base: position 138,912 of record JAGDQO010001042.1, on the reverse strand, counting down.
TGAAGAATTTGAAACTTTATTAATAAGTTTAAGGAAGTTTGAAGAACAACAACTAAATATTATGAAGTTGTGAAATTAATCTAAAATTATAATTGAGATTAGTTAAGTTTGTATGTGAACTTGTAGTTGAACATTTAAATCAAATAGAAAAGAATTTTAGTTATTTGAAATGAATTTGGTACCTAATTTGTGAGCAAACACGAAGAATGGTTATTGAAATTTTTTAAAAACTGGCAAAAGTAACCTACTTAATTATAAATTTATTTTTTAACACTTGACTTCTTGAGTGTCATTAGAAAATGAAGTGAAATTTTATGTATAATTGATCGTATTTCTTGCATATTGATCAAATGAGAAAGGAATTTAAAATTTTGAATTTCAAGTTCATAAAATTGTGTATAGAAAGATTTAATTAACAATTCGAATCAAAGTATAGGACTCTTATGTCATTTTACTTAATATTATTTTATATATTTATTAATATTATAATAATACATATATACTGTACGTGTAAAGATATACTTTGATATTTCTCATGCATATTAAATATCTTAACGAATACCAAAAAATTTAAATACATACTAAATGTTATAATATTAAAATTATAATTTCAATATTTATCATATCATGTTCATTCCTTATCGAGTTCACTACTTATGGAAAAAACAACCTTGTCTTCATCCTATATCAAACTTATAGATGGTGGGAGGGGCGCGTATCTAGGAGGGGTCACCGGGTGCATGTGAATTCAGGCTCTCCTCCCGAGATCATATATAATATTGTTATATTTTAAAAAAAATATTGAAATATAGATGTGTGAACCCATATTCGGAGTATCATATTATAATAGTGTACTTTTTTACAATAGTGCACCCCTCATCTCGAAATTCTGGATACACCTCTGGGTGGTGGGATCAGTTTCACGTGGTTTACGAAAGCATCCAAAAAAGAAAAAGTAGAGTAATATAAACACCTACGTAACACTTGTCGCGACGAATAAATGGGCTCCACTTGGGTGCCGGGTGTCCAATGCACCTGTTGTTTCAAGTAAAACAACGGCAACAATCTTTTCTTTCTTAGCTGTCCATTTTGACCTTACATAAACAAATTATCAATATTCTAGCAACCTCCATATAATAATATACAAATAATATTATATGAAATTGAAATAATAGTTTTGTTATACGTAGAAGGTACTTTAAAATCTCATCATACATGTTACTAATATTATCTTATTATATATATGATTGTATTAAATCATGACACATGGAAAATAATAGACATAACTCAAAGTATAGCTGGACAAGACATTAATGTTTACTATAAAAAAAAAGTATAATTAAATTTATACACAAGGTTGAAAAGATAATAAATATTATTTTGATCGAGGTAGGTGAATTATTAAGCAGATAAGAAATAAATTTACTAAGCAAATAATGAATTAAAATATCTTGAGTCGGCCTTATTCCAGTAATATTGATATTGAAGATAATATCGGACAAGCTTAGCTGAAATAGTAATAAGTAATGAAAGTGTTAAGAGAAATTATAATAAAAATCGATGATTTACAAGGTGGTGATCCCACAACGTTTATAGAGATGACTTCGTTCTGAGGAGTTGATTGTCAGTAATTAATCTCATAATTCGTGATAAATAACACAATTAATGATATTTAAGAACAAAGTGTAATGTGTGACTTCACTCATGAGACGATTTTCATTAATCCAGTAATAGGTCCTTTTATCAACTTCATCTTCTATGCATGTATACATTAATCAATTTTGCAGGGTCCTATTAACACATTCTCTGATTATTTTCACGAGTCGATCTATGATCCGTGAGCTAATTTATAGTCGTGAATGATCTTTTTTCTGACTTTGATTTATTTTTACTGATTCAAAGTTTATCCAAAATAACTTCTCTACCTTCTAGTTCTGGATAAGGGTAAGATTTGAGTAAATCTATTTTTTTTAAATTTTATTTTGTGAAATTACATTGAATATATAATTATATCAAACACAATAAAATAAGTAAGTAGTCAACTTATTTTCAATAAAAAAAAAACATTTTCCTTCGTAATATCCTTCTTTTCCTTGTTTGTGAAGCTTTAAATGAGACTTAAACAATGCAATTAATTGATATCTTCTTCTTGCTTATGAAGTTCTATGCTGCAATATTGGCTAATACCATTAATTAAACATTTTGGGTGTGTTTGGTACTTGGAAAAATATTTTTCTCGAAGAGAAAGTAATTTTTTTACTTATTTTTTTTAGTAGTTGGTTAAAATAAAAATGACGGGGACAACTTTATCAAAGCCAAATTATTAAATTTCTCTACTTTCGAAATCCATTTTGTGTTAGGGACGGGAATAGATTCAATTAGTATGAAATTTATTTATGGAACTTATTTTACCTATTTTCAGTAGAAAAATTACTCTTATCAAATTTTTAAAAAAGTTATTTTTCAAAATATAAATATTTTAACTAATTAAATATGAAAAAAATCCAAAAATATTTTCCTACCTATCAAGCACACCCTATGCCTTCTTGTTTATAAAGCTTTATTTAGTTAGTATAAAGTATAATATAAATGGTATTGCCAACCCTTTAATGAAGTTAATGGACCACAAAGGTTGTGCTAGTAGTAAGCATTTTTTTTAAAAAAAAAACTAGAGGTATAGGTTTGAGTTCCAAAAATATACTGCCTTTGATAAAAAAAAAAATTATTTTTATCTAAAAAAGAAAATTCTGATGTAAATCTGAATTAGTTCATATCAAACATCATATAAGAAATTTCATAAAAGTAATGGCATATAAAATATAGGCAGGAGAAATTTCAAATATTTTAAGTGGGTGTTTAATCATAATTTTTTTTTAAAATACTTTATTTTGCATTAATAAAGTAATAACTTTTTAATTTGTATTAATCGAACATCAAGTGAAAAAAAAAAAGAAGAAAGTAATATTCTAATTTGATTAATATTTATAAGAAAAAAACATCAAATTCATATTGTAAAATTTACTTTTTACTTTCATCGTGGAGAATCCTTCATTTCAAAAGGTCTTTTTTCCCTTTTTCAAATAGAATAAAATCATTAAAAGAGTTCTTTTTTAGAAAAAAGAAAGTACATTTTGGGGGGTACTTTCGTCATTAGAATGTACAACGACCCTATGAACAGAGAACCCATAGATCGCTTTCCTATTCCAAAAGCATTAGGCCCCACACATTCCATTAGTCATAGTATGGGTCCCACCACACAAAAAACAAATAAACATAAAAAATAAAAAGAGTGGGGCCCAAACTCCATTAAGTGGTCCCATCAATAATTACAATCTTGACAATTTCTCTTGATCCCTTGACACGTATAGTTATCGCCGGAGAAGTGAACATGCCGGAATCTTTTGATCGTCAAATGTGGGTCCTACTTAGGGATTGGGTCCCAATCATTAGATATGGACGTTTCTTGAAAAATTGGTCATTGACAAGTGACAATTTTTAAAAAATTGCTTTGGAATCCTTTTTATATATGTATATATATATATATATTATATTTTTTAAGGATTGTGATGTTCGGATCAATTTTCGCTTATCTTGATTAATTAACTAGGATATATGAGAAGAATCACCTACATTTTATTTGGATGAATGTTCTTTTATTTCATAATGAAACGTATTATATTGTATAATACTGTATTATTTTAATAAATAAAATGTTTAAATAGATTGAGTCATTTTTCATCATTACATGATAGATCTACTATGAAACGATAGAATAAATAATAAAATATGATTATTAAATATTTAATAAAAGCAAAATGAGAAAAAAATAGTGAGGTAATAATACGATCACACTTAATCGATCGTTGCATAAAATGAATTTTTTCTTCGTTACTTAACAATAGATTTACACGATACAATTTTTAAAAATATATAATTAAACTAACAATATAATACAATCATCCAAACAGGTACTAGCATTTTTTATTTTCACAAATTTTTTAATTTGAGACCTCAAAATTCTTGATCATTTCATTAATCACTAGGTCACACTTGAACGTTTGGAATCCAATTTAATAATGGTACTGGTGAAATAGAATAAAGTGACTCAATTATTTCACTTCATTTTTTTTATTTTTGTAGAGCAATCATTTCTCTTTATAATAATACCAACCTAAACCATGGGCTATCCAACAACTCCATCAATTTCCTAAACCATTTTATAAAGAGCTCTCCAAACACACTAACTTTTAGGCAAAAACACCTTCATTTCATTTCTCATAAATCCCTCTTTTAACAAAAAAATTTCAATCATGATAGGTAATAGATCTAAACCAGTGATCGGAAAACTCACCGGCTCAGCTTTTTCCGGTAGCCGGACGATGGATGGTGCTACCAGCCCAAGAAGTCCACTAGATTTCAAGTTTCCATCACCAAGAGGCTTAAAAAGCTTTGATTTCGGTGGAGTTGGATTAGCTATAGTAGCTGCACTAGAAAAATCCGGTGGTAAAAACGGCGAAATTCCTGCGAATAAAGCCGTTTACAACCGGAATTCAAATAGATCCCTTCCAATTCCGGTGATTTCGCCGTCAAAAAATTCAGCTAGATTTAGACCAGAATTTGAGGAAACAGAAATGGATAGTTTTGAAGAATATACAATAGTTACTTGCCGTGCACCAGGTAACAAATCGTACACTAAAGTATACGGCGATAGAAGTAAACGGGAAAACAGAAATTGTAATCGTCCAACCGTTTTTAACATATCGCCGGCGAAAATTGGAAGTTTTCCGGCAGAACAAGATTCTGATTTTCTCAGTTCATGTCACTTGTGTCAAAAAAAGTTACATGGCAAAGACATATACATGTATAGGTATGTATATAAGCCCACAATTTTATTTTATATGCGATCTAAATTATTATTTTTATGTATATATAGTAAATATTAAACGATCATTCATGAATTTCAGGGGCGATAAAGCATTTTGTAGCACAGAGTGTCGGTACAGGCAAATAATGATGGATGATCAGAGAGAGAAGTGTAGTTCAACATCTGTTGATGTTGCAACTTCACCTTATGGACAAATATTTTCAACTGGAATTCTCGCTATTTAATCGATAAATTAATATTAGTATATATAGAACGTCCGTAAATACATCTATATATACTCGGGAATACTTTTATATTTATATACATTATGAGAAAAAGCTCTGTAACTCTTTTTTTTTTTTGTGTATTTTCACCAATTTTGATTTGAATGTAGAAATGGAAAGCTCAAATGTAGCAATGAAAAATTTTGAACTAAACTTTTCTGTTAATTTATCTGTAATTTTCTCAAAGTATCAAAAAATTTGATGTTAAATTAAGCATATAAAGATATTAACTTTTTTTATATGAATTTAAATTAATAGCGCCCAAAATAATTATCGAACGTCTTGTGATTAATTTGATATAAGCTTGTGTTGAAAATTCTTTTTTTCTTTTGGTTTCTCATTTGACTTTTTTTGTATACATTTTGATGTATACGAAGTCACCAAAACGAACTATGAAAAAGCATGGAATACAATTATGGTAATTTTTTTATTTTTTTTTTGGAGAAAAGTAATAATGTAAAAATACGTACTATATTTACATCAAACGTAAAATTTAATTTAATAATTAAAATTCAACATTATAAAGAAAAGTACTCCATATTAGAACTTTATTTATTTTTATTCATTTTTAGAACTCGAATTGAAAAGCTCTAATTAAGGTGGAAAATATATTCATTCTAGTACCATCCTTTTGTGTTCTTCTCATATGTATGATGTATCTATCATTTTCAAAGTATCAAAAAAGTTGATGTAAATTAAGCATACAAAAAAAATAGAAGCATCTGTTTTAGTGAGAGCATTTTCAAAAGCACAAAAGAGAAAAAGCAAAAAGAAGTTTTTGATTAAAATCATTTTTATGGACAACCCTTAAGACTTTAAAGAAAAAAGGGAAAGGGCCTGATAATTTATACACCCCTCAATTTTGTCATTTAGAGCTGATATATCCATCGTTATGAAAGTGACTCATATATACCCTAACCGTTATACAAATGACTCACATATACCCCCGACCGTGACAAAAGGAGCTGACATATACCCTTCATCTAACGGAGGTGAAAAAAATTATAAATTTATATTTTTGACTTTTAATTTTTAAAAAAATTCATGTAGGGATATATATGATCGTTCTAGCAAAGTTTAAGGTATATTTTAATCTTTTTCATACATAAATTATTTTTTGACTTATTTGATTATCATTATTTAAGTTCTTATTCTTATTTTATTTTTTTCTTTCATTCTTTAGTGTAAAGAAAAAAATTAAAAACTAATTTTTTTTGGCTATATTAAATTTAAAACTATTTTTTCGGCTATATTGTAATTTAGTTTTTGTATTTGTAAAACAAAATTGGGGCATCTATAATAAATTTTACAAGAAAATTAGTGAAACATAAATAAATTTGGCCATCAAAATAATAAATTTAAATTAGTCTTTAAAACAAAAAAGTCAAAAAAAAAAACGTGTGAGGAGGATCAAATGAACCCATATAGATTATATTTTTTAAAAAATAATAATAATTAAGAAATTAAATTAAAATTATTTTTTTCACTTCCGTTGGAGGAAAAAGGTATATTTGAGCCATTTATATAACGGTAGGGATATATATATGAGTCACTTTTATAACGAGGGGTATATCAGCTTTAAATGACAAAATTGAGGGGTATATCAGGCTCTTTTCCCAAGAAAAAATGTTGGCCAATGAAAAAATCTTAAAGAATTGATGGTAATTGACTTTTAAGTGATTATTGGATAGTATTTTTCTTTGATTAATGTAAAATTTGATTTAAAAAAAGAAAAGAAAAGAAAAGGGAAAATGGGAGGAAGAAAGCCGTGGTTAGAGGGAAGACAAGTGGAAATGAAGGATGGAATTGAATTGGCAAATCTGATTATTTATACAAATAAAAAAAGAAAAAAATCTTGGCAAATTTATAGAGAACAAATTATCCATAAAGTCAATTAAAGAGCAAAACAAAAATGAAAAAATTGGCACTTGGATGGGTCAGTTTGGGCCAATGTAATGGACTGATTTTGGGCTTTCTAGAATAAGAAATTTCATTAAATAGCAAAGAGATTAAATTTAACAAGCCTCATTAGCTACATTTTACTTAATTACACTTCATAATTATAATTTCATTTGTTGTAGATATTTTCGTTTGTATAATTTTCTTGCCAATATACAAACATGGTAAGTATATACAAATTTTGTATTTATATATTTAGGAATTTTTCAGAACTTATACAAATCAAATGTATCACACCGGATAATTATATACAAGCTAGGACAAGTATATACAAATTTTGGATCTATACAATTAGAAAAAATCTGAATATATACAATTAGGAATCAAATAATACTAATTCTGAATTTATATAATTATAGACCAAATTATACAAATTTTGGACATGGACCACATAATTATGATTGTAAGTTAGAGCCTGTTTGACATTGATGTTGGGAGACCAAAAGTGCTTTTTTTTTTTATTAAAAAACACTTTTTTTGAAAAATTAAGTGTTTGGCAAATCCTTAAAACTGCTTTTAAATGAAAGCAGAAGCAGTTTTTTTGCTATTGAGAAGAAGCTAAAAATTTCTGCTTTTAAAAAAAAGTATAAGCATAAGCAGAAATTATTTTTTTGATGACTAAAATATCCATTCCATATATACATATTTACTAATATATGCCTTATTAATTAATTAACATATCTCATAAGTTTGCTTAAATTCATTCAAAAAATTTATTTTTTATTTTTATATAATAAATTTTTTATTTTATTTTATGTTTATATATTATTATTTTATATTTTATATTTTATATATGATTTTACGTTTTATTTTACAGAATTAGAAATAAAGGTAACAACAATATTTTTGTAGGATAAAAAATATGAAGGACTTTGTTTATTTTTGTGGCGAATTTTTCGTATATAGTGGTTTAATTTGTGAAATGGTTTTAAAGTTTATTTTGCTTAATATTTTTAATTATATTTAATGTTAATATTATATTAATATTTAATTTACTTATTTATTTATTTATGTATAATATTGATTGAAAATTTGAAAATGTACACTTTAATTAATTAAAATAAAATTTTAATTAAAACTTTTTGTAATAGATATTTAAAATATGTTCTCTCTATCAAATAGTCTTAATATTAAAAGTACATTGATACTTACCATTTTTCGTAATTTGACTCTCAAAAGCACTTTTTAAAAGATATTAGCCAAACACAATTTGCTTATCAAAAGCACTTTTTAAATGAATTAGTCAAACACAAATTGCTTTTTTTCAAAAGCACTTTTTTAAAAAGCTATTTTAAAAAAGTGCTTCTAGAAATAAACATTTTTTAACAGCAATGCCAAACATGCTCTTAGTGGTGAATGGTAATTTAATTAAACTGTAACAAAGATAGATCCGATGGTACTAGTAACAAAGACACCATCAAGTATTTAGCCATCAAGCTCTGTTCCATTGGTCACTGTAGCACCAGAGATCCAGGAGCATAATTTAGGGAAGCAAACATGTGATTTGAAGGCAGATCTAGCAGGTAAAAAGGAACCATGGGTTAGTCTATTTGTTGGAAATATGATTGCTAGTAATGGAATGACTCTGAATTACATTACACCTGAAGTGGTTAATGGTAGCATAATAGTGAAACTGGATGGGAAAGAACAGGAAAAGGAAGAGGAGAAATGGAAACACTCGCTAATTTTGTTTGTAATTGGCGAAAAGCGTGGGTATAATTATATGAAGCGGTTTATCTCACAAACCTAGACTACTGTGGCCAGTCCCAATTTATTTTATCATGACGAAGGCTATTATGTAATGAAGTTTCAATCTGAGTCAGATATGAAGGAGATACTATTTACGGGGCCTTATAGTATTAATAATAAGTGTATGATATTGAAACAATGGACTCCCAAACTTGATTTCAAGGCAGAGTTTTTAGCAGAAATTCCGCTTTGGGTTACCTTTCCAAAAATTACCTCTAAACTGTTGGAAATGTGATTCATTGAGTAGAATTGCAAGTGCTATAGGAATTCCTTTGTTTGCGGATGAGTGCACCACCAAACAAACAAGGATATCGTATGCAAGAATGTTAATAGAGGTTGATGTCACAAAGACAATTCCTACTGAGATAACAGTCATGGATGCACAAGGACAATCGTTTCAATAGGTGATAGCATTTGACTGGAAACTAGAGTATAGTGAAGAATGCATGATGGTGGGGGCATAATTGTCACAAGTTGAGACTCAAGCAATAAGATCAGCCAAGTCCAAAAAGACAACAACCACCTCCAAAACAGATTTGGAAATCTAAGGAAATTATGGTTCAGGAACCAATCAAGGCATATGAGAAGCATCAGGCATCCACATCAGTGCAGCAAAATCATCAACCAGAAGCTGAGGAGTTTACACTAGTGATTACTAAAGGTAAGTAGCCAGTCAAAAGTAATGCTACCGTATCAGGTAGTCCAGGTATGAAGAATTATGCAGAGGCTATACCGGTCTCTATGAAATGGCTTTGAAGTCCTACAACCCACAATTGTTGTGTTGGATGCATCTCCACTTCCTAATGAAAGAGGTAGAACCTCCACCAATATTTAAATGTCTTGATTAGTGTGGAATGTAAGGGGTATTGATAAGAAATATAAGCAAAAGGAACTGGGTACTTATATAAAAGAAAATCACATGAAACTAGAATTAAGAAGAATAAAGTAAATGTTATAGCTCAAAGAATAGCTTCTGGCTAGAGTTTGATACACAACTATGCAAGTGCTATGAATGGGAGAATATGAATAATGTGGGATGGCAATGTGTTCAAAGTAGCACTGATTACTTAAGGAGCTCAATATATTCATTGTGATGTGATTAGTTGGGACAAGAAGATAGAAAGTTGCATAACTGTGGTATATGGATTTAATACCATAGATCAGCGAAAAGCTCTATGGAATGACATAAGATCTCTGGCTAACCAAAGTACTAAACATTGGCTTGTGTGGGGAGATTTCAATGCTCTTTTATACAATCAAGATAGGCTCCATGGAGCTCCTGTAACCAGGGCTGAAATAAAGGATTTTGCTGATTGTGTGCAAGACTTGTTCTTAAATGAACTGATGTGGAAAGAAGAATTCTACTCGTGGTCCAACAGGCAACTGGCTCAAATAGAATTTATAGCAGACTGGACAGGGCAATGGAAAATGATGATCGGATGATGCAGTATGGATAACAGGTGTTAGATTACATGTTTCCTTATATATCATACCACTCCCCTATGCATCTGAATATGAAACTGAAGACAAGCAACACTAAAAACCTCTTCAGATATATTGCATGGAAATAAATTAAGGTGCATATGACACAAACTAAAGGAGTTGAAGTTACATTTCAAAAAGCTAAATGATAATAATTATATAGGAGCTACTAATAGGACTCAACTCATCAGGAACTGTCTAAAACTCACACAGTTGAATCTTTCCACACAGTATACTGATAGTATGGCACTGGAAGAAAGATTTGTTAATCTAATTAGAAAAGTGGACCAATATTGAGGAGAGAATTCACTAGCAAAAATCTAGGGCAATGTGGATCAAACTGGGAGACTCAAACAACAAATACTTCACAACAATGATCAAGGAAATAAGACATAAGAAGCAGATTGTAGAACTCACTTCTTTAAATGGTGTAAGAATTGTGGAACCTACTGAAATTCAAAAAGAGATTATCACATTTTACCAATCTCTAATGGGTACTGCTATAACAAATTCTACTATAGTTAGTAAGACCATTATGAGGGCAGGTCATACCCTGAACCACACTCAACAAATGATTCTATGTCTAGAGGTAACTTAGAAGGAAATCTATGATGGACTCTGCTCAATAGGTGATGATAAGGCTCCAGGCGTAGATGGTTATAATTTTGTGTTTATTAAGAATGCCTGGCCAGTGATCAAACATGACATTTATAAAATAGTGAAGGAGTGCTTCAAGACTGGTAAGTTTTACAATGCTGTAAATTGTACTGTTGTTACCTTGCTACCTAAGGTACCAAATCCATCCAACATAAGAGAATATAGGCCCATAGCTTGTTGCACTCTCTTGTATAAACTCATAGCAAAAGTGCTGGCTAATCGAATTCAAAAGGTGATAGTAACTGTGATATCAGAAACTCAGGCTGGATTTATCCCATGAAGGAAAATGGTTGATAACATCATACTTGCGCATGAACTAGTCAAAGCCTATAAAAGGAAGAATGTGTCACCTAGATACATGATAAAGGTGGATATTCAAAAAGCTTATGACACTGTTGACTGGAAGTACATAGAGCAAGTAATGACAGGCTGGGGGTTTCCTAAAGAGTTTATAGATTGGATTATGCAATGTCACTCTCATTTCCTTTCTTGATCAATGGAGAACTAACTAAACCTTTTTACACAACTAGAGGATTAAGGCAAAGGGATCATATGTCTCATTTTTTGTTTGTTATAGTCATGGAGTATCTGAGTAGGAATTTAAATGACTTGGCAAATCATGAGCAATTCAAATATCATCCTAAGTGCCGCAGACTCATGATTACTTACCTAAGCTGCGCAGATGATCTCCTGATGTTTGCACGAGGAGACCAACCATTTGTACACCTTCTACATGAGAATTTTTTTGTGTTTACAACAACTTCAAGATTGCAAGCCAATCTATCTAGAAGTGCCATGTATTTTGGAGGGGTTTCAAGTATGGTAATGATTCAAATCCAGCAAGCCTTGGGCTATAGCCATGGTGAATTATCTTTTAGATATATTGGGATACCACTAGCCACCAAGAAACTCAATATTGCCCAGTGGCAACCACTGATTGATCGAATTGTGGCAAAAATCTCCTCTTGGACAGCTAAAAAGCTATTCTATGCAGGGAGAATACAATTAGTGAAGATGGTGATATTTGGTGTCCGAGTTTATTGGGCATAACTGTTTGTGCTGCCAGCTAAAGTGATTAAAATAATCTAAGCCTACTGCAGAAGCTATATTTGGTCAGGATCTAATGTGATCACTAAGTAGGCACTTGTTTCATGGGATAAAATGTGTACACCAAAGGCTATTGGAGGGCTTAACCTGGTGAATTTAAAGGTGTGGAACAAAGTATCAATCCTAAAAATGTGCTGGGATATAGAACAAAAACAGGACATGCTATGGATAAAGTTACTACATCAAAGGCCAAGGTATGGAAGAGCTCAGAGTACCTACTCAAGCATGTTGGATGGTCAGGAAGGTTCTGGGGGCTAAAGATTTATTGCATTTACTACATAATGGTGTTGCAGGAAAGAAAAGTGTGATTAGACAAGCTTATAATCAAATATTTGGCAGCTATCCAAAGGTTGAATGGAGAGGCCTCATATGTCGTAACTCAGCAAAGCCTAAAGCTATTTTTATACTATGGCTGCAGATCCAAAATAGACTACTCACGACGGACAGGTTACTGAAATGGAAAATACAAGTGGATCCTATATGTGTTATGTGTCACCAAGAAGAAGAAATAAAAGACCACTTGTTCTTTGAATGCATGTTTGCTAACTCACTATGGAGGAGATTGCTCCAATGGATATCCTTAAATCAGCCACAAAGCATTACTTGTACTGCACGACAACAATAGATCATACTGAAGACTAAGGAGAGAAGCCACCAAGCGCATGTTCTGAAGTTAATCTACACAGAATACATATATGCAAACTGAAAAGAGAGAAATACAAGAATTTTTGAGAAACAAGAGACTGCAATAGAGACTATAGCACGAAGAATTGCTTGTGTATGTTGTGTTAGAGCTATTGCACCAGCCAGACTATTTCTAGATAAATGTAGCTTTTAGAGTTTTTTTTTTTTTTAGTTTTAGCAGGTATTTCTGATCTATCGATATAGTCATTAGAGTATTACTGGCTTAGCTTTGTAAATACTACTTTGGTGATTAATAAAATTCCTAATTACCAAAAAAAAAGACATTTTTAAATCTTAAGAAATGGAAGGACATTTTGATTCTCTTCCATTATGAATTTAATTTTTTAGTGCACTATATAAATTTAAACATCAAAAAGTCTCTTGTAGCTCAGCTCATGCTTAATTGTGCTTTAACAAAGCTTGATTGAAGTGGATCAAAATCGACTTGACTCAATATTAAAAAAAATTCGATTAAACTTGACTCAGTTGGATTCGACTCACTTAACTGAACATTCAGACCTAAATCACCTATAAAATTTCCATACGGTAATTAGTTCTCCTCGGGTTAAAATACATTGTCCTTAAAAAAATAAGAGTAAAATCAAAGCAAAGGCTCAAAATAGTCCCCTTTTCCCTTCTCTCTCTATGTCCAGATATATCATTCTATCTCTATCAGATTTATTATAACTTTGTTTGTGTACAATCTATCTGGTACAAATGTTATTGTTGATACATAACTCAAAATTTTCAAACCTAAATCAATATGAATATGGTTTATAGGTATGTATCTGATACATAACTAATATATCGTTTGCTATGTATCGGGCAAAGGAGCAATCTATCCGCGAGTTCTAACAAATCCGAGATTATTCTAATTTGAGAAACTTTTGGAATAAGATGTAATTAACGTCCAAATTATTGGGGTTTTTGTACTTTATATCCCTAAACTTAAACTAGCATCTAATTTTCAGAAAGGCCCAAAATAATTTTCTACTTATCTTTAGACTTAGCCCAAAATGGTCAACTTTTCCGATTTTTCCTGTTTAGCCATAAATTTTAAAGTTGAAATTTTAAAATTTGAGAATTTGAAGTTATAATTTTTGAAATTTGAAATTATATTCGGACATACATTTAAGTTGAAAAATAATTGAAATTTTGTGAATAAAAGTCCAAAAAGCTATCAAATTTAAAAAATCTAATCAAAATGTTATAGTCAAATAAATATTTTAAAAAAATAATCAAAATTTAAATCTCAAAATCAGCATAGACTTTGGCCCACAATAGTCCTACTAATTGCAAGTGAATAGAAAACATAAAGAGAAAGCAAGTGTACGAAGAGGATAAAAGAAAAGGGTGTAGCAGATTTTGCTAATCAGCTAAAATTAAAGATCTATAGCAGTGTGGCAAAACATCATCTTTCTCTCTTTCAGGCTTCATCTTGTGCCACCACTCTAAGGGTTTCTTTTTCTTTTCTTTTCTTTTTTTTTCTTTTTTCTTTTTTTCTTCCTTCATTTTCCTTTCTTGAAAATCATCTTTTTCTTTTCTTTTCCTAATATAATCTGTATTTTATATCTCCTGTATATTTTTGCATTAAATTTAATTCATAGAAGATGATGCAACAGAGGCTGAAGCAGCAGCAAGCAATGATGCAGCAATCCCTTTATCATCCTGCTCTTCTTGCACCCCCTCAGGTTCCTTTTTTTCTTTATTGGGTTTTGACTTGTTGTTATTATGCCTTTTTGGATTTTACCCAAGTTCAAGTTTTGGTAAAGCTGGAATCTTTTTGTGTTTTTTCATCTTTTGATTGTGGTTTTGTTGAAAATTGAAATTTTGGGTCTTTCTTCTTTTTGTTTCTAATTTGGATGCCCATTTGAAAAATTTAAGTTTCTGTCAAAAATGAAAAATTTAAGCTTTATGTCACTGTGGTTGAGTTTGTAGCGTTGTGATTGGCAAGATGGTGCCTTTTTGAGAGGCAACTAGTTGAAGTTACTGGACTTGAGTTCAGCTAGTATTAAAAATTAAAAATTTATTATAATGGTGTTTGGTTTTTGAACTGTTTTGGCCTTTATTTAGTTTGTCTACTTAGCACTCCTGTATAGATAGAAATTATTGAGAATAAGGAATGACCAAATCTTGTGTCTTCTCTGTGTAGGCATGATGATATGGTTTTTTGTACAATTCCAAGTTATTGAATTAAAATTTCACAAATTTGGGTAAGGGAGAGATGAAGGGGCCGTGGAATTGGGGGCATGGTTACCACAATTCTCCATTCATTCACATTTGTAGCTTCTATGGGAATGAATGGTTTTTGTGAATTGGGTAGAGGCTGCAGGTTCCCTTGTCATAAAAAAAAAGGTTATTGTGAATTTTCACAATGCCATGGCATACTCCTTCTATATTGACTTGAACTAGTGTCTATACGACTTTATTACATGGGTTAAGGAAAACTTAGGGATCCTTTTTCTTTTATTTTTTTATTGACCTTTTGTAGTATTTGTTTACAGATAGAGCCTATCTTGAGTGGAAATTTGCCTCCTGGATTTGATTCAAGTACTTGCCGCAGTGTGTGAGTGCCTCATGGCCATTCTTTTGATTTGAAAACCAGTTTCCATTTTATTTTGCTTTCTTCTTTTCAAATTGTTGCCTTTTGCTTGAAAAGTGATACTCCCTCCATTTCAATTTGTTTGTCCTACTTTCCCTTTTAGTCTGTTTCAAAAATAATGACTTTTTTTTCTTTTTTGCCAACTCTTTAATTTCAACTTTCCACGTGACATGTTTAAAACCTCAAGATTAAAGGGCATTTTGGAACATTTGACATATCTTTAGTTAAAAACCACTAGATTCACAAATCTTTCTTACTTTCTTAAACTTTGTGTCCAGTCAAAATAGGACAAACAAATTGAACAGAGGGAGTATGAGGTTTTCTGTTGTGTAAGGGAAGAGTATTATTTCTGAACATTTAGTTTTTGCATGTATAACTTTGTGTAAGAATGCGAGATTGATTCTGGACTTCACTTCATAAACTTAATAAGTCCAACGAAGGATCTATGTGAAGGAAATGGTGTTTTAAAGCTGTTGGGGGCAATGGTCTGCTGTTCCACTCATAGATTTAGCCATAATGGAATGAAAAGCTGCTTTCCAAGAAATAGAAAGCTCCTTTTGAATGGATACCCTTCTCTATAGTTGTATCTTGGTACAAAAGCTCATGTAAATCTATACTTTTATATGCTTTCTTATTACTTGTTTGCTGCATGTTTAGCTGCATGAAACTGTGCTTGATCAAACATGCTTGTCTATATACTTAGAGGACATAATGTTCTGAATTAATCATTGATAATCCTTCTGGTGTTTAATGTTATCCGAACTAGGTATGTTGGAAACATCCACCCCCAAGTAACGGAACCACTTCTTCAAGAGGTCTTCTCAAGTACTGGCCCCCTTGAGGGATGCAAGCTCATAAAAAAGGAGAAGGTCTGATCTCATTATTGTGGTTCATGTTTAACATTTTCTTACCAGACAAGTCTTGAGAGTTAATTGAAACATGCCTATCTGAAGATGATTGACTGATGTCATAGTTCTAACTAGTGTAACATGTTAACACTTTAATGACTATGGAGTGTAGACACCTTGGAGCAAGTGAAGAATGTAAATTAAAATCATAAATTTCTCTTCAGTTTTGTTTTGGGAGAAGCTTTTCAGGTGAAGCTGGTTATGCTAATGATTCTGTCTCTGTGCTTTCAGATGTGTTTGTTAGGCCATATGCCTATCTCGAGGGTGAGGGCATATTGCCTCTTTCCCAATGGAGGGTGGTGTTAATTTATGAGATGTATGCCTTAGTAGTTGAGACACGAATTTGGCTGAATTTCATCAATGCATTCACCTCACTGGTGCTTGTTTGAACTTTTGGAAGGAGAGAGAGAAGTGGCAAGCTAGCATGTTTAGTTTTAAGTTTTTACTCGTTTAGGGTTATGGATAGTTTTGGTTGAAGTGGTTTCTCTTTGAGATTTTTCAAATAGGCAATATTTGTCTCACTCCCACAATCAGCCACTAACTATTGAAAAGAAACAAAAAAAAGTCACAATTTTCTATTTCCAATTTCTTCACTGTTCAGTCATTGCCCTACTTTTGTTGTTTTCTCCTTTTATTTTCTTTTTCAACTTTATGCATATACTTGTTTGAAATGAATTGTGAAAACCTCCTTGAAAGACATTTGCTTTACTTCTCGAGGCATCGCACTCACCTTAGAGCACCATGGCTTTGCCTTTAGCCTTAGAAACATTGGTCTTGTTAGTTCTTTAACTCATGAATCAGCCTTCATGAATTTAGAGTGTAGGCATTGCCTGTTTGCTTTAAGTATTTATTGCATTGGCACCAGTCAGAACTGTGAATCTTCAAATTTGATGAATCACCATTGAGCTTTTGTAGATTGAAGTATAACAAGTTTGTAAAGGTGATTCCCATGTAAGTTCTTAACTTTTAACTTGTTAAGACATTGCTGACTTTGGAGTTCATTGTGATTGTGACATTGCAGCAATTTAATGTGATGAGGATCTATTCATGAATAACTTTTAAGCTTTTAAAGCAAAAGTATTTCACATTAAAACTAATCATGTACAATGACAATCTTCACCTTCTGTCACTCCATGATTTCTACAAGTTGGGTTACACTTCTAGAACCTGAGAAAGGGTCAGGAAAGAGGGGTTGGTGTCTACCCAATGTTTGAATTGTTCATTGTCTTGTATACTGCAATATTGATGTTAGTTCCATAAAATACTTTCTGTCTTTACAGTTATAGTCCTGAAATCCTGGATACTTTCTAGATTGCCGTTCATCTCAAGTCACATAACTTGTTTGAAATTTCTTGATACGAGACTGATATGTGGTGATTCCTTGCAATGCAGTCGTCCTATGGTTTTGTGGATTACTTTGATCGCCGATCAGCAGCCCTTGCTATTGTGACTCTTAATGGAAGACAATTGTAAGTAGATTTTCTTTCAATATTCTGGTTAAAGGGTTCAGTATTTGCTCTGTGGTAGGCCTTACTAGTAAAATGCAGGTTTGGACAGCCTATAAAAGTTAACTGGGCATATACTAGTGCTCAGAGAGAGGATACCTCAAGTATGTATTCAGATATCTGAATTTTCTATCTTATCCTTAGTTTTGCATTACTTCATTGAGAACTCAATACCGTCTTCTCTGGATTACAGGTCACTTTAACATTTTTGTGGGTGATCTCAGTCCAGAGGTTACAGATGCCACATTGTATGCATGCTTTTCAGTCTACCCTAGCTGCTCGTAAGTTCTATCATTTGTAGTCCTGCAAACCCTGACATTCATTTAAAAAATGTATGTACTCTCAGATATGATTTTCAAGTTTTTCCTTGCAGAGATGCAAAGGTTATGTGGGATCAAAAATCAGGCCGTTCAAGGGGATTTGGATTTGTTTCCTTCCGTAATCAGCAGGTACTAAGGTCGCTTTGATCAACCCTCTGATATTAAGCTTCTTCTCGTGTGCATTCCACCCAAAATTGGAAAAGAAAACTAGTGCCTACCCTGTGCTTTTCTATGAACCATGTCAACCTTTTTTTCTTTTCTTTTGGGAATGTTTTGTGCAGGAGGCGCAAAGTGCAATAAATGACTTGAATGGTAAGAACAAGCTGTCGATTTTTTCTTTAATACACTCATTCAACATGGTTTTATGTACTGTCTTTAAAATTGCATATTGAGAATTTCATTCTGAATAGAGCAGTTTACCAACCAGTCTTCTATTGGGGAAAATCTTGGTTTCTTACTGTTTGTGTTCTTGTTCTATTTGGGATTTTATAGCATAGGACAAACTAAGATTACTTTCTTGTTTTCTCATGTGGGTAGCTCATTGATAGACATTCCGTCACTCTCTATGTTGGTCTTTCACTCGCAG
The DNA here is from genome assembly GCA_018342035.1 of Solanum appendiculatum. NCBI lineage: Eukaryota > Viridiplantae > Streptophyta > Magnoliopsida > Solanales > Solanaceae > Solanum > Solanum appendiculatum. Next base: position 120,205 of record JAGDQO010001042.1, on the reverse strand, counting down.
AGCTAAACAGACCATTGCATCTCTCCTCCAGTCGCTGTCTCAATCTAGTTTCATTAGGTTCTCTTGCATGCTATAGTTCAATCTTTTTTTTACTGTTTTTGCGGAGTATGCATGTAAAGAATGGTGGTTACCATCCAATTTATATAATTCTCAATGTTTTAGAAATATAAGATTTGGCATTTCTTTTTCTCCTAAAAATCATTTTCAAATGGATGAGAACTTGGTTTCTTTCATGCCACATTGCTGCATCATTCCTTGGTTATTTTATCTCCTAGATTAGTAGGCTTGATCGAAGATGGGCCTGGTTTTCTATCTCATCTAAATAGAGATCTTTTTGGTTCAAAACAAAAGGGAAGTGGTTAGGAAGCAGACAAATCCGCTGCAACTGGGCAACAAAAGGCGCTGGAGGAATTGATGACAAGCAGAGTTCAGATGCGAAAAGTGTTGTTGAGTTGACAAGTGGAACATCAGGTTAGTTTTTCTTGAATTTTATGGTTGCTTCTATTTTCTGCTTGTTGAAACAACACTGTACTTTCAGTTGTAGTATATCAAGTACCTTTTAACAGTCATGTACAATTCTTGCATATTGATCCAAGCACATTCATATTCAGTGGGTTATCGTTATATGTTTAGATTCTTTAGCCAAAGTGACGTAGACTCTGTAACTGACGTGGAGTAGTTACTAGAGCTTTATAGTTGCCTTGCTTTTACTGAATTAACCTGCATAATGAAGAATCTTGATGCTATTTATGTTGTTGTCTAGATGATGGTCATGACAAGGCCAATGAAGATGCTCCAGAAAATAGTCCCCAGTATACAACTGTTTATGTTGGCAACCTTTCTCCTGAAGTGAGTATCAGTAACACCTCATAACTCCATTTTTGAATTTGCAACTTATTGTTGTGGGAATATGTCTCCACCCTCCTTTAGGCCAGCTTACCAAGTTTTGCCTGCAATCATATTTACACATGCTCTCTTGCGGACAAACATTATGATTCATGAATAATATGAAATACCCAAAGTGGTTTAAATGTAATTGCTGTATCAGAAGTTCCACTGGTGGAGATATACTTCACAAGCTTCTTAAATAGCTTCAATTACATCTACATTCAAGCAATGGAACTATAGCCCCATTCCTGGCCTTGGGCATCTGCATAAGTATCAAGTAGCTGTTGGGATGCAAGAGATTTACCTTCGCTGCTTGAATGCCGTAGAGGAATAACATGTCGAACTAGGAAGGAGTTTATTTGCAGTTTATTATTGTTGTCTTTAGATACTTTAATTATGTATGAGGTTCTCATGTCCATGTTTTTTGTTTCAGGTTACTTTAGTTGACCTCCATCTTCATTTTCATGCTCTTGGAGCTGGTGTTATTGAAGATGTCCGTATTCAACGAGACAAAGGTTTTGGTTTTGTAAGATACAGCACCCATGCTGAAGCTGCTCAAGCTATTCAGTTGGGAAATGCCCAATTCCTGTTTGGTAAACCTATTAAGGTAATGTGTGAAAATGAGAATTCAGCTGTTTTGACTTTGTGCATGCCTCGACTTTCTGTAACACTACCTGGTTTCAATAATCTAAACAAAGTTATTGAACTGTAAAGAACACTTTAGAGTTCTCTCTTTCCTCAGACTTATGACTTATCCATTTCTGACGTCTTTAGGCCTGATATGAGGCATATTATGTAGAGTGGGTAGTACTTGAAGCACTTTGTTAGTCTTTTCCAATTTATGAAAATGAAAGTTCAACAGCTTAGAAGCACCGAAGGGAGGATTGGGTATAAATTTCTAGAGCACCTTGTGTGGTCCTATTCCATAGAAGAATATTCATATTTTATCTGTTGTAGAAAGTGAGTTTTGCTGATTGTGCAGACGTGTTTTTCTTTGAAATGAAAAATAACCTAATGTTTGGCATTTGGAGTTGCTGGATGTGTAATATCGTTTTCTTAGGGTCGGATGGGCTTGGTCGAGGTTACTTGTACTCTAATAATTACTTTGGTAGATATTGGCACCACTTGATCTGGAAGATGGTTCTCCTTTGTCAGCCGATAAAGGTATAGTGTATGTACAAATATGTTCAATAGAAAGAGGAAGAGAGGGGCCAAAAAGAGGATAAGAGTAACGTAGCTCCTGTACAGGGTAAACTGCTCTAATAATTACTTTGGTAGATATTGGCACCACTTGATCTGGAAGATGGTTCTCCTTTGTCAGCCGATAAAGGCATAGTGTATGTACAAATATGTTCAATAGAAAGAGGAAGAGAGGGGCCAAAAAGAGGATAAGAGTAACGTAGCTCCTGTACAGGGTAAACTGTTGATAACAGTATTGGTGATATTAGGTTGAAGACAAAAGTGGAAACTTTGGTGGATAGAGTTACTTGGTAACTGTTGCTGGTGGGAGGTGACAGGTATCCTGTGGAATTAGTCGAGGTGCGCGAAAGCTGGCCCAGACACCACGGTCATCAAAAAAAAAAAGTGGAAACTTTGGGAGAAGGATTTGACTTAGTCATTATGTAGCTTCATAAATGCAAAAGACGATGTGAAGGGATAGCTTACGATGACAGAATTGGCCCTTGTTCTTAAGCAGGAGTTGTCTCTGAATGTTTTTTTAATAGTTGACAATTGTTTTCTGAAACTGAAATCTAGTGAAAATGAATATTCTGCTGTGTTGGTAATTTTGTATTTTCATTACAGTGCTCATGGGGAAGCAAGCCAACTCTGCCAGGAGCCAGTTCTACCCCTCTTCCTCCTCCAGCTGTGGGACACGTCCCTGGTATTTCAGTGACTGATCTTGCAGCCTATGAGCGGCAGCTTGCTTTAGCTAGGATGGGCGGTTCACAGGCTCTCATGCATTCTCAGGCTCTAATGCATTCCCAAGGTCCGCGAATTGGTGTTGCTAGCCAAGCAATTTATGATGGTGGTTATGGAAATCTTGCTGCTACAACTCAACCACCAATGTACTACTAGTGCATAACAACACCTGCTGCTGCTGCTCTGCCGGCATTGTTTTATAGGATGCTTTTTCTTTTTCTCGTTAGTTTTTCGTGTCTCAAGCATGTATGAATATGCAACTTTGTATTATGTCTGGCAGCTAATCCAATGGCAGTTCACTGGATGAGCAGCTTCTCTTTGTTTTTTCTCTTCTTTTACCCAAGGAGATCTTAGAATGTTTTATGGTCTGAAATGTTTTGGAGGATTTCTCGCACCGGGAATCATGCTGCATATATGCATTTTTCTTTTTGTTCTTTATTTCCTAGCAATTGTGAAATGAATCTGAGTCCGAAAATGTCGAAAGCACCACCTTCGTCAATTATCTTGATGTCGAATGGGAAGAGGATAGGACCTTTGCACCTTGTACTTTTGTTCGAGTGGTAAAGGTTGGAGGGACTTGTGACTTGGTTCGAATCTTGTGTCATGCAAATTAAGCTTGGTATTTAAATGGAGAAGGGTAGGTCTCATTATCCCCAAGTTTTAAAATTTGTGGTGGGTTGTTAGGGTTAGTCTAGATGGATTTCTCGGTCATCAAGTGCGAATTTCTTGGTCATAAAAGAAAAATCTGAGCTGGACATATTTTATGTTTTCTTGAATATTGACTATTAGTTAAAATATAACGAAATAAAATAATGTAAATTAGGTTGTCTTAGTACGATTGCAAGTGAGTCCTAGAGCTCAACCCCTTGCTCCGAGAGTATCCTTGTGTGAATATGTTAGACAAGAATTCAGACACGATAAAAGTAAAATTAATGCTCAAGAAATGAATAAAGTAAACTCAGGTTACAATGGTGAGGCTTTAACCAATATGAAAATTTTATCGGTGCCCTAAAGTAATATGACCAATTACCACGTGCCATGTGGTGATGCCGTCACTAGTGCCAATCAATATTCCTGCAATGTTCAACTCCTTACAAGGCTTGTCGGCATCTTTTTTTTTTTGTGGCAATTAAAAGAAATTTTCTTTACCAAATAGCTATTCTTGTACAATATCAAAAACTACTCTAGCATGACAGCCAAGCAGTAAGCAAAAAACTATCTCCTACTTTATCAAAACACTATAATCAATTACCAAGCCTAAGAGTCAAAGGATGAAAGTTCAGCCCTTCCAATCTTTTTGCAATTTTTGGATAACGGAGTCCTCTGACAAACACCTCTTGTATGATTCTCCTTGTGATTGACCAGGATGTACTACTCTTAGCTTGAAAAATTCTCTGATTTCTCTCTATCTAAACATAGTACACATCTGCTGCTAGACACATCTTGTATATGGATGCTAAAGCTCCTTTACCCTTGACATTTGTGCATGTCCATTCAAGTTCTTCTTGCCATGACATAGCTTGTCTTGAAGCACCTATCTACACCAATAAATTAGACTAAATATCTGTACCATAAGGACATTCAAAAAATAGATGGTCAGTTGTTTCCAATCCTGCATCACAAACATTGTTGTTCATCTATGATTCCCCATTTCATCAGCATGTCTTTAGTATGTAGCCTCCTCAAAGCTGCAAGTCTAAATATGAAAATCCATTTTGGTGATCCTTGATTGTAACTTATGATTCTACTCTATTGGACTTTCTGATATGTACCCCTCATATATTTTCTTGATAGGAAACTCTAGCGCAGAACTAAGGTCATCTTATGTACCATCCATGAGGCTTGATCTGGGTTGCAACTCCACAGAGGACTGTTCTTTATGTAGTAGCAATGGACCCACTTAATCCATAGATTGTCCTTTTTACAGCAAAGATTCCACAAGAGTTTACAAACAACAACTCTGTTCCATATTGTGATATCAGTTATATTCATTCCACCAGCAGTTCTTAGAAGACAAACCTTATTCCATGCTAACAAAGCTTTTTTGGTCACATTCACCCCACCTATCCATAAGAACCTTTTACAGGTAGATTCAATAAGCCCAGAATATTAAGAATGGCAGCCTCAATTCACCCCACCAAAGTACACTGAACTCTTGTCTAAATTTGCTATCAGGTTTGAAGCTTTGGAGAAATCATGGAAGCATTGATATAATAGTTGGACAAACTTGATTTCACCCATACAGAACAAGAGTAAATCATCAACAAAATCAAGTTGAATTATTTTCACCTTGGAGGAAATATTTCATTGCAAGAACATGCATTAACTGTTTCAACATCCTAGAGAAATATGCCACTGCAAGAACAAATAGGAAAGGATACATAGGATCCCCTTTTAGCCGGAAAGGGTTCAGATGGCCAATCATTAATACAAATTGAATAGGAAACAGTGTTAAGGCTCTCCATCACCCACCTAATAAATTTAGCTGGAAAGTTTAAATGTCTCAACGCTCCACAAAAATTCATTCATAAGCTTTTTGCATATCCATTTTGAACATACACCTAGGTCATGGCTTAAGATTATACTATCACTAATCGTTCTTCCCGGTACAAAAGTTGATTGACTCTTGTCAGTTTTGATTTTAGAAATAATTTTATACGCCACTGAACAACAAGATATAAGTCTAAACTCCTTCACATATGAGGAGCTTCTGACTTTAGGGATCAATGTTACTAGTGTGCAGTTAATAGGTTTTTCAAAAAATTGGATGACTGCGTCAGTGGTCTTTGTACCTACTAGCGGCCAGGACTTTTTTGAAGAATTATGCATTAAATCCATCAATGCCTGATGCTTTAGAGTCATCTATCCCTTTCGGTGCATTAAGAACTTCGTCTCTGGTTATAGGCTGAACCAACTGCAATTGTTGGCTTCTTGTCAACACAGTCCCTTGTCTTTTTATCCACTTAGGATCCGAAGTGATGGCTCCTATTCCATAATATTCGATTATGAAAGAATTTGAATTAATTGTACCAAAGTTGAGTGATTATGTCAAATCGCAACATAGACACAATACAATAATGTCTCATTCTTAGAAGTGGTCTATTGATTTAATATGTTATCGATAACCATAGCAGTTTGTTGGTCCTCGATTATAAGTTCTCGCTGCCTATAGGAAGCGTCTCTTGTCCTTTCCCGAGTATGTCTTTTTCAAAGGGTTAGTCCCCCGAGACTTCGCGTATCTTTGGACTTCTACTAGCACGTGTCTGTTCCTTATGACGCCACATGTTCAAGGCAAATTTCCCCATCAAGAGGTTTATCCTAACCTCATTTAATGAAAACGTATACTGAAATATTGAGATCTCTTTGATTTTTTTATTTATACATAATTAAAATTATTTAATCATACCTCGAATTGATCAAAGTAGTGAACCAATGATCTGAAATATTCTAAAGTTAAATACTTTATCTTGACACATGGCAATTCTTCCCTTCTGTTAAATTTGAAGACTGATTCAAGATTTTAATTTTATGGATTTGCTTTTTTAAGGAGATTTAAATTCATAGTGTTATAATTTTTATTGGTACAATAATATTTTTCTTACCATGCCTCTATCATGATCAATAACAATAGCATCATATAACTCAAACAATTTCGAATTAGGTGAGGAGTTTAAAAATTCACTAATAGAACATGCTCTTTCAATATAAAATCACTCTCTTTTGTATAGTGATTAAGTTGAAGACTTAAAATATTATTTTGTTTCACCTCTTTTTTTTTACTACTTTCACCTCACTACACACTATAATATTTTTTCATACTTCTCATACACAATACAATATTTCTCATTTTCCTTCGCATCTACTTTTCATCTATTACAACACAAGTAGGGATGACAATGGGGCGGGGCGGATGCGGGGAGGACTGGGTTTAAGGCTATGTGGGGTGGGGTGGATTTAAGGTTGTGTGGGGCGGGGAGGGATGCGGGGCGGGTTGAAGTGGTTTTTTAAAAAACTAATGCGGCGCAGAGCCGGTTGCGGGTCTATGCGATTTTTTGTGGGTTCAAACTTAATTTTAACTTTTTACCTGTTATAAGAGTGATAGAGTATTATCTATTAAGATGGTTTCTTTAAAGTTACTAAAATATTTAAGATAGTAAATGTAAATGGTTCAATCAAAACTAATACAATTTCTTACATGCTTTCCAATTGACCTCTAAAATCTAAAATTTTAAGTCATAATCTATTAAAAAATTTATGCGGGGTGGATTAAAAATTAAAAAAAATTATTATACAGAGCAGATTAAATTTTTTGTGGGTTAAGCTCAACCCCCCTTCCCCTCCCCACACCGGCCCATTATCATCCCTAAACACAAGAAAGAAACCATATAGGTGCATGGCTTCTTTCACAAGTTAATTAATGTCAAGAAAGTAGATAGTTTTTTGAGGTGTAGTAGGGTAATTAGTAGGAGATAATTAGGAGAATGTGTTATAGTGGTAACATGAATTACAATGAATAATGACAGTACTTTCTCCACTTTATGCCCACTAATTATCACTTTAATATTCCCACCATTTTAATTTATTTGTCATGTATTGACTAGACATAACAAGAAATGAAGGAAGACTTTTCAATCTTATGATGTTAAATTAAAGTTGGATAGAATGTGTGAAAAGGTCCTTCAGTGCCATGATTTTAATTTTTAAACATGTCGTGTGAAAAAATTGAAATTTAAGGTTATCAATAAAGAAAAGAGAGATTCTTTTTTTGAAGAGACTAGAAAGAAAAGTAAGCCAAACAAATTGAAACAAATGAAATATTAAAGAATACCTAAACACTAACATTAAGTCATCGACGACTACTTAAAATTATCCGCATATTTCACTTAAACACCTCAACCTAGCCTTGTACCTATTGAACACTTTAACCTTAAGAAATTTACACCTATTTGACATAAAATGACAATCAGTTGAAAAATAAAAATGTGTGTGTCTCAAATACGAATACATAACAAATGTACCTAATGAAATGATGCACGTGACGATTGGATACAAAATTTTACAAATCTCAATTTAAATAATCCAATTTTTTTTTTAAGAAAATAAAAAGTTATTTTTTGAATGGGTGAAAATTATTTATACCGCCAAATTTTATCTTAAAAATCAAATTCCCCCCTCAATTTTGAGAAATAATCATCCCCTCTTTTTTTTCTTTTTCCAATTGACTTTTTAAATGTCTATTCTATCCTTACATTATTAATTTTTATCTTTTATATATTTACACTCCTTTAAAATCATAATATTTTTAAATTTAATTTATATAAAAAAACTTTCTATAAAAAATATAAATTTTGTCCAAAAAAAAGTGAGAAATATTGATAATGTAGCTAATATCGTTCTATAATGAAATAGATGAACAAAATAATTTTTTTATATTGATTTTAAAGAAATTTCATAATGCGATAATCATAAAAACATATTTAATTGCAAGTAATACAATAATTGTTAATAAAATAAAGATATTTCATAGTAATTTATTAAAAAAATTATCTATTTATATTGTAAATAAATATAAATTATAATTTAAAAAATATTTCACTAATGATAATGAAAATTCATTTATCTACATAGATAGTAGAGAATAAGACATAGACATAATATATAAACATGCCCTTTAACTTGTGTTCAGAAAGAATCTATGTCCTCAAACTTTGGATGTGTACAAGTAGACACTTAAGCTTGTATAAAGTTGAACAAGTAGATACACGCGTTCTACTTCTACATAACAATTTGAGTGAGATACACTCGAACTGATAAGTATTATGCCTACAAAGACATATGTCAAGCAATGTGTAGAATGTGTGTGTCTACTTGTGTGAACCCAACGTTGGAGACTATAGGTACGAATCGAAAAACTCAACTTTTAGACCAATCTTATGTCTAAAGAGATGATGGGAATAGTTGTAGGGATTCAATAGGTACAAAATTATATTAAGGTGTTTAAGTAAAATATGCAGACAATTTTAAGTGTCCGTTGAAGACTTAAACCCATACCTATACATGCATGATGCATCCAATATATAAACACATGCCCACGTACAAAGAACTAAAGAAGTAGTGATGCATTCAATCAAAAGGCAACCCCACTTCAAAGTCTGGACATGTCAATACATACAAAACTATGTGTAACATTTCACATGGGGTGAGACATGGAAAAGATCCAACAAAACAGCAAAAAAAAAAGATAAAGAGAAAAAGAATGGGTCAACAAACAATGAAAAAGTCTCTAAAAAACAAAAGGAAGAAAAAAAAAAACCTTATGCTATATTATCTTGTTATTTTATTTTTCCTCAACCACTACCTTTTGTAATGTACCATGTGATCCCAATAAATTAATATAAAGTATTATAAAATGGCTAAAACCCACCCACCAATATATTAATTATAACACAACTTTTTCTTTCTTGTGTAATTACCAAGTCCTTTTGTTTAGTGGTAGAAGACTTTTTGGTGAAGTGTGAACAACGTGAGAATTATAAAGTCTTCTTTGGTTATGTGTTTCAACTTTATTTCTAGATCTAAATTAATGCTAATATTATTATTCCCTACGTTTCATGATAATTGGGGTTGTTTGTATGTTTAGGCACACCTCCTCTCAAGAAAATTAATCATTTTTTATTATGTAAGAAATATTTTTAATGTCTTATCCTTACTGAGAAAGAAGTATTGTTTCTGTTTCAATTTATTTATTTATTTTTGATTTGGTATGAATTCAAAAAAGTAAGAATTTTTTTTAAAGATCTTAACTAAACAAAGGCTAAATGTATCAAAAATAATATTTAATCGTGTGATTTTAAATATATTATATGAAAATTACAATTAAAGAGTTGTCAAAAAATGAAAGAGATATTCTTTTCAAAATCGGCTAAAAAGGAAAGTAGGACAAACAAATTAAAATAAAAAAATATTTTTTAAATAATTTTTTGATTATGTAAAAATTCATAAAAATAAAATTGAAAGAGAAAAAATATTATCTTCCTAATTTGTGAAATATCACTTATTTTGAAATAAAATAATAAAAAAAAAAAAAAAGGAAAAATGTCACGTAATTTTAAAATTGAGGAATTTTTTTTTTTATGTATAAAGATGCATGTTCACGCCGACCCATTGTTAGGAGTAGGGCTTTTCATGGTTATGGTTAAAAAACCAAACCGAACCGTAATCCGATTAAAAAAACCAATATTTGGTTTGGTTTGGTTTTAAATTTTGAAAACCGATACTATTTGGTTTGGTTTTGGTTTTACTAAAAAACAACCGCAAAAATAACCAACCGAACTGATAAATTATATAAATAAATTTTATAATTATTTATATATTATTCATAAATAAAATATAAATATTTTGTTTACTTTTAATTAACTTAAGTCTTTAACTTTATCATTTTTCAAGCCCAACATATAAATTTTAGCCCAACTATTACAACCCTAAGTCCAAGTCCATCAAAATTAATTACTTTGGTAGTTACCTATCCTACCTCACATAAGATAGTCACACTTTCTCTTAATTGAATCACTTTGTTCGTGTAATAATAACTCTAGTATTGCTTAATTGAACCGACAATATCTTTCATGTGGATTGTTCATGTCCTAGGTGTCTGTGTCGTTGTGCCTATCGAGATACATATGTCCTCAAAAAAAATATTACTTTCAAACCGAAAAAACCAGAAAAACCGAACCAATCCGACAATAACCAAACCGACGGTTATTTTTTTCGTTTGGTTTGGTTTGGTTTTAGAAATTTAAAAACCGATTAGATTGGTTTTGTTTTGATTTTAATTAATAACCGATCCAAACCGAACCACGAACAGCCCTAGTTAGGAGTACCAATATTCAAGGCACTGGTGTTTTGTCTGAATAGCCCCTCATTTCCTCTCTCTTTAATCCTTATAGACCATGTGTTAATATTTTTTTTTCCTCAAATGTTCGATATCCACATTGAAATTTGACTAATTTGAATTTGCATCATATAGGGTCCTACCATCCTACCATTAAGGGAATAACACTCTCTATCAAGAATTTTTTTATATCTACGACTCAAACTCAAAGCCTTTAATTAAGAGAAAAACGATCTCAATCACTACATCGCATTTTTTGATTGTGTTAAAATGAGCTACTTGTTTCTACATACTTTTTTTTTATCTATTTATCATTTATGATTTTTTTCCTGGTTCGATGTTCGATATTTTAAATTTGACTAATTTAAATTCGTACTAGATAAGGCCTTACCATTCAAAGGATAACTCTTTTTATCAAGAATTTTGTTATACTCATGATTCAAATTCGAAACATTTAATTAAGAAAGAAAAGATCTCAACCACTACATCACATTCTTTGATCGTGTGTTAAAATGAACTACTTCTTTCTACAAACCTTTTTATCTATTTATGATGAATTTAGGTCCCACCTATAAATAAATTTGCTAACATCAATCATAAAAGATATAGGCTGGATACCTAAACAAGTTTCTAATATTGGTAGGAACATTAGTTAGACATTTACTTATTTATAGATTTAGTAATCTCTCTGTTTTTGACTATTTGATATTTTCTTTATACGTGTTAAACCATCTCATTCCACGGAAGGGATATGTACGCATTCATTGCGTCTAACTTTTTTATTCACGTGATATTTCTTAAAATAAACATATTCTATTTGTTATATCTTCACCCTTAATTAGAGATCTCGAGTTTGAGCCCTACGTATGGAGAAAATTCTATTGGGAGCGTCATCTACGAATAGACCCTGCAGTGCGCGATCCAAATTTAGTCGGAGCTCCAATGTGGGCTCCGGACACCGGGTGAAAAACCAAAAAAAAAAATAGTTTGATAAAAAACACACTATTTGAAAAATAATATATTTTATTTTATCCTCCATTCAATAAAATTAAGATTTGTATTTTTTTAATAAATTTTATTTTTAATCGTTGAAATTAAAAAAAACTTATAAGAATAATATGAAGAAAAATAGCGGAGAGAGAAAAATAATTGAAAAAATTAGTTAATAATTTAATTTTATGGAGGCATGAGTTTGTTAATATAAAGTTTATAAATCTAAACTATTTATATAAAAAAAATAAACATAGACCGAACATGATAAGTATTTGAATATTTTAAAAACCAAAACATGTAAATGTATATTAAAGAGCTAAACCTGATAAGTTTTAAAATATTTAAAGAACAAAAATCAGTAAGTGTATATTAAAGGGACCAATAAGTTTTTGAATATATGAAGAATTAAGGGGTCGTTTGGTTTGAATACAAGTTATTGTGGAATTGATTATGATGGAATAAGTTATGCTGAAATTATTTCTTATTGAGCGTTTGATTTGTTGTATTCAAAATAATATGCATTGCATAAATTTTAAGAAAAAATTATTTGTTTACAAAATTACCCTTCATTTTATTTAGTTTTTTTTTATCTTTACAAGCTTTAGTTATTCGTTCTTAAAAATAAAACTTTCATCTTATTTAGCTTAAATATTTTTGTGTTTATTTCCACGATGGTACCATATGTATTTTAAAATAAAACTTTCTTTTTATTTAGCTTAAAAATAGAACTCCCCTCTTAAGTTTGTTAAAGTAAAAGAGGATTTATGAGAAATCAAAATATAAATTAATATAAAAATTAGTCAAATAAATTCATAAATAAAAATTATATTTATATAGTGTAATTTTTTAATAAAAAAATATGAAGAATTATCATAAAAATAAAGAATAGTGAATATTATTATACATAGTATTAAAAACCATGTAAATATACATAAATGTGAAAAGTGATGTATAAAAATGATTTAAAGAGATATATTTATCATTTACCTATTTTATCCCAGGATAAGTTATTCCAGAATTAGTATATCAGCCAAGGGGAGGGATAACTTATCCCGGAACTAATTAATTTTTTTTATAATTATCCCAAATTTTACAACCAAACAAGAGATTAAAAGCTACTCAAAATTTATCGTACCTTTTTTTTTGGGGGGGGGGGGACTAATCAAATACCCCAAAAAGTAAAATAATTACAAATATATACCCCTTTGTATTCATACCCACTAAATAATTACATTATATACCCCCAAACTAATTTCGCTTATTTGATACCAAATCAGTATCATATACTGTATTGGTATCATTAAGGCTGATAATTTAGCTTAGTTGATACTAAATCAGTAATATATATACCGTATTGGTATCATTATGGTTTCTTATTCAAAAATTATTTATTAGTTAAGAAACCTTAATGATACCATATATATATATATATATATATATACTCTTTTAGTATAATTGATTAATGAGTAATTTCTGAACAAGAAACATTAATGATACTACAACAATATACATATACTCTTATAGTATCATTGACTAATGAGTAATTCTGAACAAGAAACCTTAATGATACCACAACAATATATATATATATATATACTCTTATAGTATCATTTACTAATGTGTAATTTCTGAACAACAAACCTTAATGATATCAATACAGTATCTATATACTGATTTAGTATTAGTTAAGCGAAATTATCATACAATATATGATACTGATTTAGTATTAGTTAAGCGAAATTATCATACAATATATGATACTGATTTAGTGTCAGTTAAACGAAAATTATCAACCTTAATGAATAGAGAGTAAGGGCTGTAATTTTTTTTGAGAGAATAAATATTTCTTAAATTACTTTGAATTAGGATAATATGTAATTATTTTGAGTTTTATGCCCATTTATGAAAATTTTCCTTTTTCTTTTACTAAAAGATGATAAGAATCTAATGGAGTAGTAGTAAACTACAAGTGTAGTAGTAGTTTGTTTATACATTTATCTTTTTCTATATGAGACCCCCTTTTCCGCGTTGCCATTTTCAAAACCGCGTGCCCTATTATTCTCTCTCTACCACCATCACCAAGCACCACTATGACTCTATACCTTTTTTTACACTTAACATTAATTAATACTACTACTCCCTCCGTTTCTTTTTTATATGTCATCTTTTTAGATTGTACTTGCATTAAGAAATTAAGTAATTTTATCCCTTTACGCTTATTTAATGTTTTTTAAGTCAACTTTTCAATAAATAATGAATATGCTAGATTTCAAAAATTAAAATGCATTTGAATGACTATTTAAATTCTTGGAGCCAAAATTTTTCACCAATTGATCTATGATTTTTAAAAAATTGTTAAAGCTTTAACTTTCAAGATTATTTTTTATTTTTTCTCCATCTTTTATTTTTAATTTGTTTGTTGAGATTTCTTTTTCAAAATAAGATTTTATAGAATAGTGAATGGAGAGAGTAATTAATTACTCCAATGTTACTTATTAGTTTTCCTAGATTGGTCAAATTATATATTTTCAAGACTAATTAACTACTCTATCAAGGGTATAATTGGAAGAATATGGTAACTTGTGCATTGATTTTATAAAATGACAAGTATTATGGACCAACTATTTATAGAAAAGAATGACATATAAAAAGGAACGGAGGGAGTATTCCTTTGTTCGATACATTTCATTTTTTGAGAGTCAAACAGTTTTAAATTTGATCTAGAATTTGTTAATGAAAATTTTAAAATAAAATTTATTTATTTGTAAACTACTATAAATCACAATAATTTATATTTCCAAATATTTAAAAAATATAAAAAAAACTTATAATTAAAAATAGATGACTTTTTTAAATTTCGAAATTTAAACTGTCACATAAATTAGGACGGAAGAGTACATTGTCGTTTTACTTTAATTTTACTGGCTAAAACGTGTTTCGGTTAGTAGGGCCAATTAAAACAAGAGTTTCATGTTGGTGGGCTACCATTTATTAAGGCAAGCAAGATACTACTACTAGTTATCTTTAAAATGTATATTTTAAGCCAAGTAATTGATAGAAAGAAAAAACTCATTTAGCGGAGAAAAGGCAAAATAAAAAAAAATAGTTAAAATTATTTGGTGAACAAGATATTAATCCATACAAAATCGATTAAGCCAATATCATCTAGATATTCATTTTCACAGTTAATCTCCGATCAAAGCAAAGCAACATAAAAGAAAAGGAGGTAATTAATATACTAAAAGAATACAGTATACACAAGAGATATTGTTGTTGCGATAACATTCCATTACAAATGAAAACTTGAGGATGATGAATTGAATACCATATTCATACCTAGAGAACAACCATATCTGGTTTTAATTACAGAAATCTATTACAGTAATAATAATAATAATAGTCAGATCTAAGTGTGGGGGGTTCAATGAGGGTTGAAGCCAAGATTAAACTTGTAGTAATTATGTTGAAGTAGTAGTATTATCTAGGCTTCTACTAAGCAATTAAAGCCAAAAACATTACTAGTATTGCTCAGTTTTCACTGCAAATTGACCACCCAATCCCAGCCATGCCGCCTTGTTTTCTTCCTGCTGCTTAGGAGCTGCTTCCTCTTTATGGTAAGGTACTTTTGCAGTCAGCCTATGTTTTCTCTTCTCCAAAAACCTTGTTAGTGATGCTCTTCTCGCAATTGGTAAATCTGCATAAACAGAAAAATCCATGAATAAAAGTCCTATGAGCGGAAAGAGAAACAGGGAAGGAAACTCAAAGGGGAAAACTATTACCAGAAGCAATTGGCTGGTTAGGCATTTGATTTTCCTGGATCGAAGTTTTTCCGAAACTGGGAACTGCAGGATTCTGTGTGTTGTTTCCCTTGGTAGTACTAGCCATAAGCATGATTTCCTTAGCTTTATCGGCCGGAAAATCATTAAACACAATAACTTGACCTGCATAAAATATCGTCATCTGTGCCTTTTCCGGTTCCGATTCAGCCTTCATTCCACCATGAGGGAACAGATTCATCGATTTCTTCACCGACTCACCAGATTTCTCAATCATTGGCAACAAATCCATAGTAGTAGAACCTGTTGAAACACAACGCATATGTTAGAAATCAAATACTACCTCCAAAACAAAAAAAACTTTGCAAAATCATCATACCAGCTGAATCAAAATTGCGATGAATATCCAGACTGAGATCTCCCAAAGAACCTTTCTTCTCCTTCAAGTATTGACTCAACAAGTTACATGTATGAGAGAAATGCGATTTCTGACCGGCAAATCTCCCGGAATCCACAATCTCCGATGAAGCCATTTGTAAATTATTTTTTCTTCTCTCTTTTTTGAATGAAATATGAAAATTAAAGCTGAAGGATTATGGTGTTAAGAGCACATGTATATATATTGACTATTTGTATGAAACACGGAAGAGGGAGGACGTGGGGTTAGAGAGGTGGGGTGGGGTTGGTTGAGCACGAGGAATATATGGAGACCTTTAAAGTACTTTATTTTTAAAAAGACGTGCTCTTTGTTGTTACCAAAGGTTGATTATTCTCCACTTGCTAATTTTTTTTTTTAATTGTAATATTTTATTTATTTAGTGTATTTGGTTGTTTATGAAATTATAAATAAATAAAAGGAATGCGCATGTCAAACACGTGTTGATTTCGCTAAAGAAAGCGGTGTCGGAATTTTCCTGCTGTTTTGAACCTAGCCAAAACTGCCCCTTATTCTCTGCTTATTTACGCCGTTTTGCCCTTGTTATTTTAACGTTAATTTTCTCTTCTCTTTTACCCGATTTTCTTTTGCCGTTATTTTATTTATTATTATTATTATTACATTTACATTTACGTAGAACAAGGATATTAACAGTAACATGAAAATCCACTTTTCTTTTTGTTTTATTATTTGTGTAACCATTTGGAGTTTATCAATTTTAAAGAATATATAAAAATAATTTTGGTTATTCCTATTCATATCACCATTTTGCCAACGAATTCGTAGGTTGGCTCTAAATTAAGATGAAGATGTTGAAATCACTAACCAGATCTCACGTTCATCATCATTGAAGTGTTAGTTTTGCTATTTTTGTTATTTAATCCGTAGTCTGTGCTAACAAATACTTATAACATTAAAACATGTACTTAAAAATACTCTCCCCCGTTCCTTTTTATATGTCATCATTTTTTATAAATAGTTGGTCCATAATACTTGTCATTTCATAGAATCAATGCATACGTTATCATATTCTTCCAATTATACCCTTGATAGAGTAGTTAATTAGTCTTGAAAATATATAATTTGGCCAACCTAGGAAAACTAATAAGTAATTAATATTCATCAGAGTACTTCATACATTGATTAATTACTCTCTCCATTTACTATAGTAAAAAATCTTATTTTGAAAAAGAAATCTCAATAGACAAATTAAAAATAAAAGATGGAGAAAAAATCAAAATAATCTTGAAAGTTGAAGCTTTAACAAAAATTTTTAAATCATAGATCAATTGGTGAAAAAAATTGGCTCCAAAAATAAACTCAAAAATTGAAATAGTCATCCAAATGCATTTTAATTTTTTAAACCTAGCATATTCATCATTTATTGAAAAGTTGACTTAAGAAACCATTAAATAAGGGTAGAAAGGTAAAGTTACTTAGAGCCCGCTTGGATGAGATTTTAAGTTGGTCAAACTAATTTTAAAATCAATTTTTGACTTATTAGAGTGTTTGGCAATTATAAGAATAACTTAAAATAATTCAAAAGTAACTTAAAATAAGTTAAAAGTTAAAAGTAATGTGCCCCCTACTTATTTTTTTTTAACTTATAAATTCTATTTTGGCCAAGTATATTACTTTTTTACCCTTAGTTCGTTTATAATGTTAACAACTTTAAGGGTATTTCAGACATTTTAATAGAAAAAATGACTTTCAACACTTTTTTCCCAAACACATCAATAAACACATAACTACTTATTTTTAAAATGACTTTAAAGTAACTTTTAAAAAGTTACTTATTTTAAGTCAATCCAAACGGGCTCTTAATTACTTAATGCAAGTGCAATATAAAAATGTGACATATAAAAAGGGACGGATGGAGTAGTAATTAATAACATAAATAGAAATTAATGACTGTAAAAAACATACCAAGATCTGTAACAGTAGAATGAAATAGAAAAAAAATCGAGCCCAGTGAATGCACAGTGTACCCTTAAGGAAATTATTCCCCTCTAGTAACCAAGGTTTAAAGGAATAGATCCTCCAGAATAGAACGATTCTATCCAGCAGTGTATTGATACAAAAATAATGGTGTCAGCGAGTCACTCAACGGGAGCAAAGTACACAAATATTTAATTGTGCAGAAGAAGAAGAAGAAGAAGAAGAAATTTCGTTGTTCTAAAATGAGAGGAAATCCCTCTATTTATAGACAACAAAGGGTAGTGTGAACAGATGCTTATTGTGCTTTATCGGAAATGTCACAACTCTTTGTAGGGGTGGGCATGGTATGGTACGGTATGACATTTTAAAATTTTGAGACCGTAATTTCGGTATTCAGTTTTTAAAACATTATACCATTACCATACCAATTTAATTCGGTATGGTTCGGTATTTTGAAGTTCGATTTCGGTATTCTACTGTATGGTAAATCGGTAGCCATAGTTTGTTCAATTTCAACTAATATATACTCGTTTAATAGAGTAATATGACTTCGACAATTTAAAAAATGTCTCAATTGTATCATACTAACACATTACACATGTAGAAATATATATTCATAATAAAGTACAAACAACTCTTTTTTCTTAATCAATTATATTTCAATCAAAATAGAGTAGTCAAAGTTTTAACATCTACACATTTAGTTTATTCTAATACTAGGTTGCATATTTGTTAGTATTTTAATAATATATATATTATTTATGTAATTCTATACTTCGGTATGGTATTCGGTATTTCGGTATGTTATTTCTAAATACCAAATACCGTATCGGATACCAACAAAAATTAAAATGTATATCATATACCATACCGTAATACCAAAATAACGGTATTGAAAATTTCAATATGGTATGGTAATTCGGTATATACCATGCCATGCCCACCCCTAATTCTTTGGAGAAGTTACAACCCTTCGAAAAGGTCACAATCTTTCATGAAAGTCACAACTTTTTATTAAAGTCACAACTCTTTGTAAAAATCGCAATATTTCATGAAAGTACAACTCTTCCTATTTCATTCACACCTTTTAAACCCAACAATTTTCACACCCAATAGTGTTGTGAAAATATTTACCAATATAGTAGAATATTAATTTATTTTAAAAACTACTTCGTGGTACTATTAATTTTTTCTTTTTTATTTATGTGACGTAATTTCGTTTAATCAGCACTAGATAAAATGTTATAGAACAATTCAAGTAAACTGATTTTAACCAATTTTCACATTAAAAAAAAACAAGTTTCGCAAATTTTCAATATTTAAAAATTTAACTTTAAATGTTATAATTTTTAAAGTATCACCAAGATCATGTTTATGTCTATTTAAATTTCATATTCTTTCCCACAATACTCCATTTGAATTAGGGGAAAGAGTATAACTTTAAAACCACCTAAGTAGTAAGGTCACAACATAACTACCTATTACCTTGTGATTGTGAATAGAAATGAAATCATTTGTCATCCTCAATAAAGTTTAAAATATTTGATTAATAGGTAAAAGAAAAATTATCTTTAAAAATTAAAATATTTGATTAAATTTTTGGAAGAAAATATTCAATTTTAAGATAGTAAAATTTAATAAACCGCAAATATTTTTGAGAAAAATATACTCGATGATACTTGAAATCACCTTGGTGCTTTTTTATGATTAAATTCTATCATTCGATTACATATGCAATTTGTTAAAATAATTCATCATTTTTATTTTTATTCTTCAATTGCAATTTTACACTTCAAAAATCAATAAAGTTTTTTGATTTTTGTTAAAAAATAATTAAAAAATAGAGGAATTGCATCGATTTAAAAAAAAATTAAGAAAAATAAAAATCGATGAATAGGGTCGATTTTTTGAATCAACCCTGTGGGTCTGTCTCTTGATTTTTATAGTACTTGTTTTTTAGTAGTGACACAAATTATTTTTCATCAAAAATATCTTTGAAAAATAAGTTTAGAAATAAATGGATTTTAATAATTGGATCAAATAAATTATTAATACTCCCTTCATTTCTATTTATATGTTACTATTTTATATTTCACGTACATTAAAAAATTAAGTAAATTTACTATTTTACTCTTCTTTAATTTTTTTTGAAGTCAAATTTCCAGTCAATCAACATGAATTAATTTAATCAATGAGCATAAATTATTTACTTAGTTTTTCTATATTGGTCAAATATATATTTTTAAGGCGAATAACTCACAAAGGTAAAATTTAAAAAAAAAGTCATTTATGCATGAATATTGTAAAATCACAAATATTAAACACTATCTAATTTTAATAAAGACGATATATGAATAGCAACGGAGAGAGTATTTCTTTTTTAAAAAAAAAAAGGAGGAGGAAACGGTAAGTTGACGTTATAGAGTGATTGGGCGTGAATGCCGACTTGAATTAAAGAGAAGCTTGCACATGCTCTCATCCTCTTACACGTGGCGTCATCTTACTGCGTTTGTTTTCTCGTGACACTGACGCTCTGCACCATGTGGTTTTTCTATCTAATTTTCCCCCTATTTCACATCTCATTTGCTTTTAGTACACTCTTTTGGCAAAGTGTATTAAAAGTAATTATTTTTTATGTTATTAGGTTTGCATTTCTCGCGTGTAGTACAAATAATCTTCTCACATGGAACTTATATTTTTCGATCATATAACTGAGAATACGAACTAACATAATTGCTTTGAGCTATTTGTTAGTTAATTTGGTTGGTAAATAAATTTGATCAAAAATAAAGAATTTGATAAATATAAATGGTAAATTAGAAATTAATTTGAAGTAATAATAAATTGTATGTTGGTGAGAAAAACGTTATATGAGTATAAATGATTTAGAAAGTAATGATATGAATTATAAATTTTATTTACATATGAAACAAATGGTTAGTAGATATAGATGTGGGGTTGTTTTTACAAAATATAAACTTATGCGATAATTTTTGTATTTAAAAAGTCCCAAATCATGATTTGAAATTCCCACATCATGCTTTTTGGAGAATTTGAGATTTCATCTCATGATATGAAATCATGAGATGAAAATCAACGTGAAATCATATGTCCAAACACTAATTTCATCTCATGATTTCATATTGCGATATGAAATTGCATGTCCAAACGTCTACTAAGAAAAAAAATGCATGCATTAATTTTGTGTATTATTTAGTACTTTACTTGGTGTGTGTGTGTATATATATGTATTTATTTATTTAGTATGTATATGCTTTATTATATATTGAGGTGTATATTACTAAATACGAATATCATGAATTTTCATTTAGCAATACAAAGGGTATCAACATATGCATTAGAGTGGATAATGGTATAACTATCCCTTAAATTCTCTCTAAATATTTTTTATTTTCCAAAGCGAAAGAGTGCGGAAGATATTTTTGTAAGCAAATATTTTATTTTTATAGAAGTTATGCAAGACTTGTTATTATTTCTAATACATCAAATTAAATAATATATAGAAAATAATGTGCATAACAAATACCATCATTATTAATACATCCTATTCAATATTATTGTGGTACACTCTATCAAACCATTTCTTAAAGTTTATGTCAAATTATCAGCCTTAATGAATGTGGGGTATGTGCTGTAATTTTTTTGAGAGAATGAGTATTTCTTGAATTACTCTAGATTGGGGTATGAACATGTAATTATTTTCAGTTTTATGGCCCATTTATGTAATTTTTCTTTTATTATATAAGAGGGAGTTGAGGCCGAAGCAGACAGACCTCTGTCGATGTATTTGCTTAAGTAAGGGCATTTTCAAAAAAAAATAAAAAAGAATATTTTTTAAATTTAATTAGCATATAGTTTTTACGAAATTATGTGATCCATTTTAGCTATGTTCTTTGGTTTTAAATTCATATCTTTTAATTATAAGTTTATTACTCTGAATATTGCTAATATTTGTATAAATTTGCAACTATTTTAAGTAAAAAACAACAATCACTGAAGAAAAATATTTAATTATGGACATCCCAATGAGCCTCTTCATATTAGATTTACAAGAAAAAAGAAGATAATTTACCCCACATAAATATATATATATGTAAAATTTAATTTAAAGCAAAAATTTAAAATTATTTAAAATTTATTTATTTTTATAATATTTATCATATATTTATTTTATACTTAATAAAATAATTTAAAATAATTTAATTAACACCACTTAAAAAGTATATTTATAAATAAATATTGATCCATGCCCGACACGATTTTTCTTGTAACTAGTAGTGTGCGTGCGTATGTACGTAGGAGTAAGCTTTATGTGATGGGAGGAGCAAGTTGTGGAGTAATTGCAAGTTGTGAATTGTGATGGACCAACTAATGCTTTAATCCATCACGTGATTCCCTCTTAAATTCTTTGGAGGTACAACACCTATGAGAAAAGGAACTCTGCACCATACAAATACAAATTAGAGTAAAACATGTACCATGAACAAGTCAACCTAGTTGTCTCTCTTATCTCTAAAAAAAAAATATAAATTGAATATTAATAGTAATATCAAGACTTAAATTAAACATGGTGCTTAGAAAGAGATAAATATCGAAAGTGAGTACATTACTAAAATACCCTTTTTAGTTGTTCGTAAGCTCAATTAGTGTGGAAGTTGCCTCTTATTAAATGATCGAATTTAAATAAAAATATTAACTTTACAACATGATGGAATGATTTGTTTCGCAATACAAGTCAATGATGTTTGCAAGGTTTGTGGTTTAGCAACATAAACGATTGAGCATATTTGTTTTAATTATCCGGAAACTCAATTAGTATGGAAGTTGACTCTTATTGATTGACCAGATTTAGATATAAATTTATGATTTGTTTCGCAATACACGTCAATATACTAATTTCCTTGAACTAATGAGGTTAAGTGTTTCTCTTTTGTGGCAAATGTGGAAATTTAGAAATTTGTTAGGCTTTAACGGTGATATGTATGCACCAAATGTCATAGTTAATAAGGTTTTATTTGATTTACATGATTATGACGATACTTTACAGATTACATGACCTTGATTTGTATACCTAACACTATGTTGTTGTTTTTATAGATGCAGGTTTACAGATAAAGAAGTAAACGGTAAGTATTAGAATGACGGCTATGAATAGCTGTGAACATTTGTTTCATGCCTTTGGCAGTTCTATCAATTTGTAGAAAAGGCCAGAACTGTTGAAGGTAGATTATGAAGCTTTCTTGATATAAAGCAAGCAAATCATAAAAGTTAAGGTTCTTAAACTCCACCTGAATATGTAGCCATCTAAAACTTAAACTCCTTTCTTTTTTAGGTAAATTATAAGTTGTCTCGTGTAATTTAATATTTACTTTTTACCTTAAGTACTATATATATTACTTTAGAAAAACCTTGCAAATAACCTGTAGATTTGATCAATGATCCCTAACAATAGACTCATAATTAATAAGAGATACATATATAATTAAGCACATATACTTTGTAGAACATGATTGGTCAAAACTCAAAACGTATCTACTATCAAAAGATAATAATTTGTTATGCCATGAGTTTATCAATGTTCCCTATTTTCTTGACATAATCCTCATAATAAGCTATCTTTCTCTTTTTATGATGGACTATATATATAAATATGAATGAGAAATTACCTTGCCTCATTCCTTTAATCCTCTTGATTTTGTGAACCATATTTCTAGTCACCTTCTCATGTATATATAAAGAAGGATATCTTTTAATTATTCACTAATTCTCCTAAATAACTTTCACATTTTATTAAGAATATCATTATCATCATCTTCAATGAAATATAATTTAAAAGTATGTGATATTATCTACATAAGATAGATGATTGATTGGTACTACTTGACTCTATTAGGTAATCCATATCTTTCGTGCTTTGTTTTTTATGAAATGTATTCAAATTTCTTGTCAGAACTTCACTTATTAGAATGAATAATGTAAAACATAAAATATCTCATTATTTGAGACATTTTATTGGGTGAAAAATTTATGTGATTGGTCATTTATTAACACTGAAATATCAATTGTTGGAGATCAACCTTCACACCATGCCTATGCTAATTTCATGAAAACCCAAGCTTCTTAGTACTTTAGTAAAAAATATCTATGATAGCCTATCCTATCCTATCCTATCCTTTCCTATACTTTTGTCATATTTTATCATCATATTAGTTGTATTAGTTCATGTGCCACTAATTACTAAATTCTTTTTATAACATTTTGCATTTAACTAATCAATTCGAAAAGTATATTTACAAATAATGAATAACGATTGAGCCAGAGTTCCAAAAGTGCTTACAAAGCCAAAGTGATTTTTTAGCTTTTGAAAATTAATTTTTACTTACTAATTAATACATAACACTTTTGACTTTCAAAAACTTAACTAATTAAATATGCCATGATAAGTATTATATCAAAATAATAGCATATTGTATTTTGTCGATTATTAAGCCCTTCCTTATCTACGGGTGCCTAAGTATCCGCCATAATCTTTTTTGGGAAAATTACGCGGTTAAGCAAACTTATACTATTTAATTAGTCATCATAGCTATAGTTTGTCATAATTACCACTTGCGACTAACATTAACCATTAATTACGTGGGCTGACTTCAGGTTTGTATAATTAGCCACATTTGTATAATTCGCAACTAACAATTCGTCGTTTGATTTGTATTTATATACGATGGTTTGTATTTGTATATGACGATGATTTCCTTTGGTTTTTCAGTTTTATCACCATATTCATTCAATATTTTTTTGTATAACTTTTTAAAGTTTGTATAAACGTGTAGTTTTCGGATTTTGTATAACATAATTTATATAATGTAATTTGTATAATATAATTAGTATAACTGTTTAAAGTTCATATGCTTATATTTGTATCAATTCGTTATTTTGAGTTTTGTCATATTTGTATAATTCCAGATTTTGTATTGCTCAATTATACAAAAACACGCGAATTATTCAAACCTACCCACAAATTATACAAACGAGATGTGGAATATACAAATTATTGCCCTCTCTCACTCGCCTCTCTCCTCCCTCTCCCAATCTCGCTCGCCTCTCTCCTCCCTCTCCCAATCTCGCTCGCCAGATATATAAATATATATGTATAATTGTTACATATATACAATTATTTTGACAGATATACATATACAATTTGCCTCTCTCCACTCTCTGCCCTCTCTCGCTCGCCTCTCTCCTCTCTCTCCCAGTCTCACTCGCCACTCTCCTCCTTATAACATGTAGCTACGAATCGTAATTAGCAAACTATAACTATGGAGCATAATTAAAATATTTTGAGTGGCTATATGTGAAAGTTCCTCTTTTATTTTTGTCGATTATAATCTTTTATACGTTTAGCTAAAGATAAAGAATGACAAAAATTAAAAAGAATTACGCACATAAAGTGAAATTCTAAAATAAGAAATGCTCTTCACGGACTAAATAGTTATTCATTCCTTTAATAACTTCTTAAGCCTATTAATTAATTGTTCTTTTAATAAAGCTTAAATTTTCTTTAAATAGTTGAGTAACGACTGGTGTACATCACATGCATGAATAATAATAGTAATTAATTAGCATAATTGGCGCGTTGAATAAGCCAAGTAAAATATGAAGAAATACACATGATAACAAGAAAAGGAATCGTAATAGGAATGCTCTATTATATCCTATCTATATATAAAATAATGTGAGCACATGTTGAATAATAGCATGGCATGCTATATAGGAAAAGGCTATGGTTGTTAGTTCCCATTATTGACTTATTAAATAAATTAAAAAAATTATAAGGTTTTGGCACATATATTCTTCATTTGAAAATTATTGAAGATGTTTCCTAGAAGATGTTCTAACAATGACCTCTCACCTAATTTTACACATTTCTTTAGCTTATTATTATTAATATTATCATCATTTTACATTTTGTAACGACCCTTGTTTCTTTGCAAACACACAAGGGTAATTAAACCATGTGATTTTAGTTATATTATATATATATATATATACTGATTATTACTGGCAAAGACTACAAAAACTTTATAATTAGGTAGACAACTTTTTTTAAGCCGCCTAATTAAGGCGGAACCCATCGACAGCCCCTTAAAGTTGACACCAATTTTCACTTAGACACCTCAAGTAGGCTTTGTTCATTTTAAACACCTCAAGTACGCCTTGCTGTGTCATTTTGACACTTTTTTGGTAATCAGCTAAAAGTGTGTGTAATAAATACACTTGCGGATGACATGACGTAATGACTAATTAAAAGTTGACATATGGCATTTGAGTGTAAAAATAATAATTTAAAATAAATTATAAAAAAACTAATAATTTTCAACAAAAATCAATAAATAAAATTACCTATTTCCTACCATTCCATCCCCCACCTTACATCACCCCATCCCATCAACCTTACCTCCGCCTCTTTTGCCTCCCCAACCTTCCCACCATTTTTTGGTTCTTCTTTCATTTTATTTTTTTAAAAAAATTATTAGATTTTAATTCTTCTTTTTTTATTGTAAAAATTTGATTTTGAGAACCATTTTACCGATAATGAGGTGAGGTTCTGATAAGTATGCCATTCTTCTTCTATTTTTTTGAAAAAAAATGTGTGTTTTGTTCTAATAAATATTTTCAAAATTAGTGTGATGTTTTTTTAAAATTTGTTCTTATAAATGTTTTTAAAATTAGTGTGATAGTTTTTTTATTTTATTTTTTCATATTTTGTAAGGTTTTTCATTATGATTTTTTCATGGTGGAAGATGAAATAAGTGGTAGGGATGAAGAGTGAAGAAGAAGATGAATTTTTTTTAAAAATTCCAAAAAAACACTCCCCACGCACTCAAAATGGGTGCAGCACACATAATGTGTCAAGTCAGCAGAAAGTGTCAAAATGACACAGCGGGACTCAACATGAGGTGTCTAAAATGAACAAAGCCTAGTTGAAGTGTCTAAGTGAAAATTGGTGCCAACTTTAGAGGGTCACCGATGGGTTCAGCCCCTAACTAAAAATGTTAAGATCCATTTGAAAAAACATACGTATTACATTTGGAGATAGGGGAAGGAAAATTTATAATGAAAAGAGAGACGTAAAGATTGAATCTAACATCTATTGTATAAGATAATATTATTAGAATGTAAGCCCCGATTAAGATATATAGTCTTGACCACCTCAATTTTTCAAAATTTTAATCCCAATACCCAACTTCTTGGAAGTTTCAGTTCCACATGGTAGCATGATTTGTTCGATACATTTTTCTAACATAAATAATCGTTCTTATAAGTATAATAATGGAAATGAAAGTTTTGGACAACAACATAAAATGTTTTATTTCACTGCTCAAACATGGTAATCGTAATGATGAAAAATGGTAAGCTAATTACTAACAAATATACAAATGTTCTAAAATTTGGAAACAAAAAGAGCTCACTCAAGAATGGGGCCGGTCTAGCATAAGCTCATTCTGATTTTGAACATAGAACAGATATAGAATTCTGAAGCACCACCCTAAATGCTACTACACGTCCACCTACGGTGCAGTGCCAACAACCAACTATAATGTGTCGGATTAGTTATCTTCATCAAACCACTTACTTATTTCTAGCTTTTCAACTTTGTCCACCGTAGAAGCTGAGTATATTGCTACAACTGGAAGTGCCAAAGAATTGTAGTGTACAATAGATAAGTTCAAAAAGTAAAACAAACTATATACATTTGAATAATGATTGTTCGTATCTGTTTACTTTTCACAAATTTTAATTCTCTTTTATCGAAAAAAAAGTTTGTACAAATCATTATAATGTATTTTCAGCAAAGATGAGCAATATCGTTAAGCAAAACAATTAGACAAAATTTTACAGGGTGTCATGTCTAATTTTTGTCCTCATAGAAAACGCAAGTAAATAAACATAGATATTCGTCAATTCTTTTTTTTTTTTTTGGAAATTCAAGGATCACCCACCAGTCCACCACAGTTACAATTTCTGCCACAGCCTCTTCCCTTCGGGTGAACACTTTGTACGCACTGAGTAAATTCCCCACTATGTAATAGCCTACAAACCACACAAGGAATGTAAACCGTACTAGGCAAGTCCTATGCGACATGCTCGACTCGGAAGGCATTGAGGGAAGATCGATCCTGGATGGCCACCCTCCAAACCAACTGAGTCATCGCGAAGGACATATTCGTCAAAATTTGTGTCTTATCCTTCTTCATTGTTTTTTTTTGTGTCATAGAAAATTGAAGATATATTACTCATTTCTGATTAATTTGAATTTGTTTGATTGAAGAAACTTGAAAAACATCATGATTGAATTTTGTTGAACTTGATTATCAAAGAAGACATAAAGTTGAGACGGAGATGGTGGAACTAGTTCCCAAGTACCATTTTGAATAAGTGCATTACACTCCTCTGACATGGCACGACACCAACGAGCATTCTTAATAGCCTGTGAATGGCAAGAAGGTTCAACTATGGCTGAAGTTGGTGTTGTAGTAGACATCGAGAATGGTTTCTTTGGCTTCAATGAGCCTATTTGTGTAACCATATTTTGCGAAGGAAGGGCCGCTTGACAAAGCATACCAATAGTTAAAGTGTTTCTAATATCAGTGGAGTGACTCGTATTAGAAGATTGAAAATTTTCTGCAACTATACTTGGTGAAATCAAGGAGACGCCATGAGAAACTACATCTTGTAAAGGCTGATTAGTAACATGTGTGTGTCCAGGGATAGGATCAACAGATGACGAGGATGTGCGATTTGTCAAGAATCCTACGGATGGAGACGGTGGGGGCTGATTTGATATGTGCATCGATATTGAAAATTGTGGCATCGTTGGTGGAATGCTAGAAGGAGAAACAGAAGGCTGGAGTGGCAATGTTACACAGAGAGGTTCTAATTTATCATTAGTTATAGATGGAGGCACCACAACATCCTGTGAAACAAAAAGAAAAACATTTACTTCAAAGATGACATGACGAGAAACATAAAATTTTGAGGAAACATTTGTACCCTTTGTGAACAAACTAAATCTAAAGGCCCGGAGGCTTGAAAACTAGACTCATGATGAAAAGGAACTTTAGGACTTTTACTAACAACACATGTAGAACATAAACCGGAAGATTTCAAAGAGGGGATAATGACGCTAGACGACAAAGCTTGACGAACAATAAGAAAGGATGTATGAGCCAAAACGAGCAAGCCAAACTCCCAAGGAAGCAGCATAGGATGCAGGTGCAGATTGTTGGAAAACACATATGCATAGTGGAAGCATATCAGGATCATACTGCTTACATGAATAATAGATAACCAAAACTTTTATGCTAGAACACGTATAAACATGCTAAAACATATAAACTTGCTGAAATTTAATTCAAGAATTACCTCTTGAAGCGTGAACAAATATTTTCAAGCGAATCCACAAGTTAGCCAGACCTTCAAGCGAATTCACGGTCTTCTACAGTTATCCCAAGTTCACATCCGGACTCTCTCAATATTTGGGTGGGCAAGTATCAATAGAAACCTTCTTTTTCTAGGTTAGGACTTATCTCTTTTTTCTAGGTTAGGAGAATCCCTATTTATAGAGATTTCCTCCCAATTCAAAAAGGAGAAGAGTGACTCAGTTTTCTTATAATTCCTTTTCCCATAGGATTCTGAGTTCTAGTTAAATATGGGCACTGGAGGGACCAGATAATTTATTACTGAGGCTTCCTATTATGGAAATAATTCCAAATAATTAATTTGAATTATTCTTACCCTAATAAATTACAAATCATTCCACTAAAAATTCGTAACTGCACTCCTCTATTTATATTTTGAAATTCCCCATTAAACACTTATGTAATTCCCCCATGTTAAGATTACAGATACTAATCAATAAATTAAATTACTGACGAATTTAATTCAATGATTAATTTCCTTTAGAGCACTGCTTAACTTATTTCATGTGTCGGATTCAAAAATGCACTTGCAAGGTTTGACACGATGAAAACTTATAAGCTTCTCAAAAAGGCATATCATCAATCTCTATATCGAGACATGAATTCCATCAACTAACTTATTATTTCACCAACACATATTATTACCATCCAATCTATCAAGCATATTGACCCATCTCAGAATCTCACCTTTTAATAAATCAAAACGATAATTAATATATACAGATCATAATAGTTATATCAGGATTAAGAATATAAGTACATTTAATGGTTTAGAGAATATGATTTTGTCAGTCAGTCTAAAGCAACTATCTCTACTCGGTCCCGTTCAATACATACAAAATGTACTAGCACAAGAAGTTGGAACTACACCGTTCCCATAATCAAGATAAATTACATATAATCTTGTGCTACAATCGTACCGATGGCATGTCCAATTTCCATCTCAGATTGTGAACAAAAAACTTTATAATTATAAGAACCGATAATTTAATCCTCTGTGTATAAGCTAAAATTCTATACACTAAATCATCTACTATATAAGTAAACAGATACCATAAACGAATATATAATCTATTAAAACTGAATAAATAAATTATTCTATAATAAATACTATATCTAAACACATGGTTAATAGTATATATCCCAACAATCTCCCACTTAGACTTTTAACCATCACAATTGTTATAATGTACTATATCTAAATGCATAGTTAATAGTATATACACTAACAATCTCCCACTTAGATATTTAATCTTAAAAATTGTTAGAATACTATGTCTAAACACATGATTAATAGTATATACCCTAACAATCTCCCACTTAGACTCTTAACTATGCATTTACAACTTTCACAGGCATTCCTTTAATTCTTATTGAAAGAATTACTAAGTTATTTTCTAAATGCAATTTCGTCTAGTAGTGCTTCGTCGTAACAAATCGATTTTGCACTAGATCTTGAGGAACCTTATTATGAAACCCTCCAAGAGTGTACTTCTTTTCTGGAGTTCTATCATAAGAGTTTTCTCAAGCAAACAAAACAAACCAATCTTTGTTATGATCCTTCTCCCACTACGACTAAGTACTACTACTACAATCACACTTACATGTTCTTGAGTCTTAATATTTTCTTCAAAACCTTTCGGTATTGAAATATTAACAACTTCTTCATGTAATGTTCTTTAATTTGCTCAACATCACTCCCAACTACTTGAAGTAGTAGATTTTCTTATGTCTAGTAACGTTTCTCCCACTACTTAAATGCACTGGAACATCAATTCTGGCATATCAATCAGATGTTCTTGAGCGTCTGAATTTACAATTGACTCATTTGTTATTTCTTTGTTTAGTTCCTGCAAAACTAGTTTACTTCTAGGAACATGGTTTACTAGATAATCCTTTTTTAGAAAATCTGACACTTGTGTCAACAATTACCTTATTTTCTTTAGGACAGTAAAATAAACCATCTTTCATTCTTTTGGATATCCAATAACACATACACACATCTCATTCTTAGTTTCAATTTGCTTATTATCCCTCTCAGGACATGTGCTGGACAATCCTATATCTGAACATGTCACAGATTAGACTTACGTCAAATTCAACTAGTTCTATAGTTGTCCAAGGTACTGACTTGAAAGGAATTAAATTCAGAATGTGATATGTAGTTCTTAGAACATATCCCAAAGAAACAAAATAACTACGAATAAGTCAATCATTAATCTTATCATCTTCATAAGAGTCTATTTCTTTTCTCTTTTACACCAATCTATAATAGAGTGTCTGGTGTAGACAATTGAAATGCAATTATTCTATCAAATAAGTGACTCATGAGCTCTGCAAAGAGGTATACGTCACTACAATCAGATTGCAGTGGCTTCATATATTTTTCATGATGCTATTTTAATTTATGTCTTAAATATTTTGAGTTTATCAAGATATTCAAACTTACAAAACATCAAAAATATATGTTTATATCATGAGTAACCTTCTGAAAATTTCAGAATACTCAAACTCACCTCTTGCCTGAATGTTCGTTTACCGCACAAATCAGAATAGATTAATTCTAACTTATCACTACCTCTATTTCCTTTTAAAAAGGAAAGGTCTCTCAGTCATTTTCCCTTCTAAACAGGACTCATACGTTGGTAGTGACTTCACTTTCAATGAACCGTTATGTCCATCCTTTAACCAACCTCGAAGTTCTATCAAGAATAAATGACTTAGACACTAGGGTACAAATAAGTTTCATTCAATTTAAAAGATATTTTCTCTTATGAGATAGATTAATATAATTCAATTCCTGAGAGATAATATTAATAAAATATTCACGCATCAATGTACCACAAGAGATAAAATATTGATCAAACTCAATAATAGGAGAGTTACAAGAAATATATGTTAAGTCTCTACCTCCTATCTAGTTAAAAGCTGAAATTAATTCCTTCTAACATAAGGTACATGTACAATGCATTCTTTGAATTAATATCTTATCTCTATCAAAAGAAATTCTTGAGTAGTACTAAGTGGGTCTGTAAAGTCTATTGAGAATTTGAGATATAATATATTAAATAGATCATAATATATCGAATAATCCCGAATAACAAAATTCAGGGCTCATTTATACATATATATCCATGCATCTCGGATAGCCAATCGATGGGATTGGAGAACTACTCATGCAATACACATGTACAATGACCGATTATTCACTCTATAAACTTATACAGACCTAACTCAGTTGGAGAGTCTACGGTTAGTTTAAGTCAAGTGAAAATCCTCTAGTTACATTGATCCTAATCATATATTACTCAGTTTAGGAGAGTTAATACAGATTATCAAAACTAGCGATTAAATACATAGTGACTTGTATTAATTTCATCCGATAGGGAGGAAGGTCTAAGCCAGCACATGAAACTAATACTTCACTAATATTAAATCTTGGCAATCAAGGGAGGAAACCCTATAACCAAATATGACTAAAAAACTCATATAACGATCCGAAAAAAATATATTTCTTACTAGGTCGTTCTTATGAATCTACCAAATTTCAGAACAATCAAAGTCCTTTTTTTTTAATTCCAAAACTATGATCAATTTGATTGAAAACAATGTTTGGCCAAAATAGAATTTTAAAATTTTCCATTCAGTAATTCTTATCACATATTATCAAATAGATATATGAATCAAGAACAAAGAACAAAATTCTAAAACTATTTACATTATCTGAGTACTATTTTCCAAAAATCAACATGTTTATGTATACATTGAATATTAAAATTCAAAACACAACTCTTAGATATTCATGTATCTTGAACGATAATTTTTGATGAAAAATAACTACTCATGCAACATACGTATGTGATGTCAGATATTCACTCCAATAAATTTGAACAAAAGCTAACTCAGATGGAGAGTATATGTTAATTTAAGCCAAGTGAATATCAATATCCCTAGATCCATTGATCCAATCATATATTACTTTGATAGGGAGAGTCAATACAGATTATCAAAAGTAGAGATCAGATTAAATCTAGTGACTTGTATTAATTTCATCCGATATGGAGGAAGGTCTAAAGCCAGCACATGAACTTAATACTTCACTAAAATTTAGCCATGAAGGCCATAGAGAACAAACTCTATCACCACTATATCATAGTCGAGTAATTTTTATCAAAATTAATTTTCAAGATACAGAAAATATCCAAAACAACATTTGAATGACCTCAAAATACCAAATCACTGCATAAAAATAGGTATTTTTTAATTTGATCGTTTCTGATGAACCTACCGAATTTCAGATCAATGAGAGTTCAAATTAATATTTATCTCCGAGGCTATGATCAAATTCAGAATCAAACGATTTGAGGAAAAATAATCAGTTATATATCCTTATCATATATCAATTCATGTTAACTCATCACGTGTAATCATGTACCACATTTAACATAAATTAAATCGATATAAAGAATTATTTTCATACTAAGTCACATTTTAATTCGAAAGAACAACTTAAAAATCATCTTAACGACCACAAAAATCATAACCGCATAGTAATGAGTATTTCTTGCTAGGCCGTTTCCAATGAACTTATCAAATTTTCAGTCAATTGGAGTCTATAAAAAAAATCTTTATTTCCAAAGCTATGACCAAATTCAAATTCAAGTGACTTAAGCATCTTTAGGAATTAAAACAATATGAACTATATTCTTATCACATATCAATTCATGTTAAATCACCATGTGAAATCATGTTACAAATTTAACATAAACATAACTGACATAAAGAATAATCTTATCATATTCAAATCAAATTTTAATCTGACAAACTATCTAAAATCCATCTAAACGATTTTAAATGGAATCATCAAATTTCAAGTCAACCAGAGATCAAAAATTCATGACCACCTAAACTATGACCAAATTTGAAAAATAACTGATTTAGGCATAGTTATAGATTAAAATAACTTGATTCTTATTTCCATTCTCTTTTAATAATTATCTCATGAACACAAGACATGTGTTGTATCTGTCCTTTGGCTAAAACTCACAACTAACCTCCTTACAACAAATTGTTCTTTTAATTAATACACTTGAGAATCCAAGATATTATATTTCTCCCTTTTAGACTAGAGAAAATCTTTAATATCTCTTCTCATGAATTAATTAGGTATTACTAGCATCTTAAGGTAAATTTCCATAAAAAAAATTCACCACTAGTATTCACTTATGACAATTTATACATGATACATTGAGGATAGTTTACTGACTCAAATAAATAGACCACGACAATAGATCACATTTATTAATCATAATTCTCAATTCATGTATTGAAATCTCACATATATAGAATATTAAGAATTTCTAATAATTTTAAATAAACAAATCTCTTAATGGTAACCATTTATTAATTATAAAATTCTTAATATATACATGTTAATATATTCACGTGAGAAAAAGAAAGACTATGCCCATTAATAAAATCCTTTTCTATTCAAAATCAACCCAACATCACTTTAACTCTTTCTAGTGAATCACTGCTCTAAACGTGACAATGAAGAAACTTAGAAATCAAGTTACTCCATGTAGTCATGATTTAAAATAAGAAGGAAAATATTTTGAGAGTAAACTAAGTCACAAGAGGAAATACTGTGAAACACCATAACATCTTAAAATTTTTTTAAAGAAAAAGGGTTTAGTCACCATTAAATTTCAAGAATACATGGCTCCATATTTTGTTTTACTTATACAAAATTTTAAATAAAAGTATTCAGCCGCCATTCAGCAAAATACATGACTACATATTTTTGTTTTTCTTAAAACAAAAAATTTCAGCCGCCATTAAGTAATACATGACTACATATTTTTTGTTTTCTTAAACAAAAAATTTCAGCCGCCATTCAGCAATACGGTGACATTCCACTTCCTCTTGAACATAATCGAACATATATACATAACATATTTCAGGTTATCAATTAAGATACAAGCATAACTCTTGATGCCAATTGTTCGTAAACATATATGCACAACGGAAGCATATTAGGATCATACTGCTTACATGAATCATAGATAATCAAAACTTTTATACTAGAACACATATAAACATGCTAAAACACATAAACTTGCTGAAATTTAATTCAAGAATTACCTCTTGAAGCGTGAACAGATATTTTCAAGCGAATCCACAAGTTAGCCAGACCTTCAAGCGAATCCACGGTCTTCTACAGCGATTCCAAGTTCACATCCGAACTCTCTCAATACTTGGGTGGGCAAGTATCAATAGAAACCTTCTTTTTCTAGGTTAGGACTTACCTCTTTTTTCTAGGTTAGGAGAATCCCTATTTATAAAATTTCCTCCCAATCCAAAAAGGAGAAGAAAACTCAGTTTTCTTATAATTCGTTTTCCCATAGGATTCTGAGTTCTAGTTAAATATGGACACTGGAGGGACCAGATAATTTATTACTGAGGTTTCCTATTATGGAAATAATTCCAAATAATTAATTTGAATTATTCTTACCATAATAAATTACAAATCATTCACTAAAAATTCGTAACTGCACTCCTCTATTTATATTTCGAAATTCCCCATTAAACACTTATGTAATTCCCCCATGTTAAGATTACAGATACTAATCAATAAATTAAATTACTGATGAATTTAATTCAATGATTAATTTCCTTTAGTTTGACACGATGAAAACTTATAAGCTTCTCAAAAAGGCATATCATCAATCTCTATATCGAGACATGAATTCCATCAACTAACTTATTATTTCATCAACACATATTATTACCATCCAATCTACCAAGCATATTGACCCATCTCAGAATCTCACCTTTTAATAAATCAAAACGATAATTAATATATACAGATCATAATAGTTATATCAGGATTAAGAATATAAGTACATTTAATGGTTTAGAGAATATGCTTTTGTCAGTCAGTCTAAAGCAACTATCTCTACTCGGTCCCGTTCAATACATACAAAATGTACTAGTACAAGAAGTTGGAACTACACCGTTCCCATAATCAAGATAAATTACATATAATCTTGTGCTACAATCGTACCAATGGCATGCCCAATTTCCATCTCAGATTGTGAACAAAAAACTTTATACTTATAAGAACCGATGATTTAACCCTCTGTGTATAAGCTAAAACTCTATACACTAAATCATCTACTATGTAAGTAAACAGACACCATAAACGAATATATGATCTATTAAAACTGAATAAATAAATTATTCTATAATAAATACTATATCTAAACACATGGTTAATAGTATATATCCCAACACATATGACTTCATCACAGGAAGAGAATACAATCCTCCTTCACTCGGGCCTGTGTGCTGTATGTCCCTCGTCACCAAGTCCTTAATCAAAAAATGAGAAGGAAAGAATTCAATTGAAACTTGGTTAGACTTAGCAAAAGAGCTAATAGACAATAAATTTTGAGCAGCGGATGGAACATGTAGGGTGTCATCAAGATTAAAATTTTTTGTTAGATATAACAACTGAACTTTTTCCCATGTGAGAAATAGGAATTTTGGAACCATTACCTATAGTAATTTCCTCAGGACCTCGGTATTCGGAATGAATACCCAAGTTATCAAGATCAACTGTAAGATGATGTGTGGTGCCACTATCCATTAACCAATTTTGTGGAGACGGAGTTCAAGCTAAATTGGAACAGGTTGTCTAGACACTTTATTGCCATTGTTAATCTTAGGAGATGGACACACACGTGCAATATGACCTTTACCTTCACAGTTATGACAAATAATTTCAGACATATCTGAAGCTTGAGGTGGACTAGAATTGGTGTGAATCGAGTTATGAAACCCACGATTTTGAGACGATTGGAATTCTTGATTTGAGAAGCGCCCACGACCTCGGCCTCTACCACGTCCAGGGGTGGTAGAAACGGAACTCTGAGTATATTGTGTTGTAGGTGCAATAACAGTAAGGGCTTCATTCCTTTTCAATTGTCGTTCTTCATTCAACAACAATCCATACAAAGCATCAAAATTAATTTCCTCTTGACGTGATTCAAGTGATCTGATAAAAGGACGATAGGAAGGTCCTAGTCCAGCAAGAACAAATTCTACCAGATGATCATTGGAAACTGGATGCTGCAGTGCAGCCAACTTATCTGTTATTCCTTTTGCCTTCTGTAAATACGACTCAATAATGGCATTGTCACGATGCAAAGCGTGCAACTGCGGTTTGAGTTCACGAATGTATGGCCTTGATCCTGAAGCATACACATCAACAAGTTTGTCCCAAGCTGCACTAGAAGTCATCGCTCCGACCAACTGAGGTAGGATACTTTCTTATACAGAAGTAACAATCCAGCTTAAAACAAGTTGGTCTTGACGTAACCAAATCGTATAAGCCGGGTTGGGTTTGGTATTGGTATCAACCAAAAATTGTGTTGGCATCTGTGTAGCACCATCAATATGATGATTCAAGCCACATGCATATATCATTGGCATAGAATGTGTCTTCCATAACAAAAAGTTCAAAGATGTGAGTTTCACAGACACAATTGATGTGAAAGGTTTGGAGAAGGCGAAACTGTCACGCCCCGAGAGGGTACCCTAGGCGTGGCCGGCACTCGGAGACAATTGCTGGTCCTAAGCGAACCACTTGGTCTGATCACTCATTCAATCACTCAACGGAAAACTTAGATAAAGCAAAGAAGACACTCAAGTGGGCTAATAATCAACAACCCAATAAAAGGATGGTTTAAATACCCACATCAAATCAACTCAACATCATAAGAAATTCAAAATGGGAACATCAACTCTACCCTGTCACTGTCTATGAAGCCTCTAAACTCATCATAAGAAGGTATCGGGATAGGCCCACGGCTATCTCAAAGGACTACTCTAATAAAGGAAATCAACTAGAATAAAATGGTCCCTCCAAAAGCGAGGAGGTCTCACCAAAAGATGGAACGGAGTGATCTTCAACGGAGCGCTTGTTGAGGATCTCTAACACCTGTATCTGCATCACAAAGGATGCAGTGTCGAATGGCGTCAGTACATGGAATGTACGGTATGTAAAATAGCTTAAAGGAAATTCGATCAATAATACTCAACATTATGCAACTCGACTCAAGGGACTCAACTCAGAAATCAACCCAACTCAATAAGCATGCGAGTTTAAAATTAACCAATGCTTTGAAAACAGACTCAATGATATGCACTTCAACCAACTCAAACCATTCTCATTTTTAGGGAGTTTCTCTAACCGACAACCATCACTTATGAGCTAGTGATGATACAATGCTTTGCACTGCCGTTGCCGCAGCCGTCCAATACCTTGCCAGAGTAAGGGATGATCAACCTCATTGGATCCACAATCAATCAAAGTCCTCTTTTTGGGACTAGAGAAGCATAGCTTCTATCATACGCTGGCTACGTAGTTTATGGGATTTGAGTTGTTATTTACTCTTACCGAAATCGGTGCTCAATACTACTCCCAAAAGACTCAATGTGCTCATATGCTCAATCAAATCAATTTATTCGAATCATTTCATCTAGTCTCATTGGACTCTCATCAAACTCAATCTCATCTCAATCATCAATTCTTTCATTTAAAACATGCTTTCAAACTCATTTATATCTCCTCAAGACTCTATCTCAATCAATTATTTATACTCAAAATACTCGTGTTCAAAATAATAGAAGTTTAAGAACCTTTAAGACTCAGCTCGGACTCGACTCATTCTCATTCAAAAACGTTCACAAATCATGCTTTAAAAACTCCATCAATGCATAAAATAACCAATGCCAAAAACTCAATTAAGGTTCATGTGAATGAAGACATGAATGTATACCTCAAATGCTCAACTCATAGACATCATCAATACCTATGTAATTATACACAAGAACTCAATAGAATTTACAGATAATTCAAGAACTCAATTGATGGAAACTAGAAACTCAAACTCAATGAAGACTCAATGAAGATGTAGGGCACGTGGACGAACTCAATCCAACGTTATAAGTAGCCTTACATACCTGGGAAGAACAAAGTTCTTGGCGGGATCGATGAAACTCGAAGAACGCTTGAAACCCTAAATTTTCTCCTCTTGGAACATTTCTCTAATGTCTTGAAGTGTTAATGAACGTAAAAGATTGATTAACACTTTCTAAGCCCTTAATTTGGTGTGAAACGACGTAGTTTAGGCTTAGAATTGGGTTAAAACGACGTAGTTTATGGTACCAAACACTTTGGAAAAAGACCATATTGACCCTAACTCAAAAACTGACGAAGGGCCTCACAAGAAAGGCTTCACGAGCCGTCTAATGCTTCACGGCTCGTACAGCTGGTCGTGAAGCTTCATCAGCCTGACAGCGCTCCATTAAAACAAGTATAACTTTTTACTCCAAGCTTCAAATGGAGTAAACTCAGTGGCGTTGGAAAGAGGACTTAAAGACCTTTACTTTGATAGGTCATGGGCCACCTAATTCATTTTAAAAGGAAAGATATAGTCGATAGAAGTTGACCCAAAACTCCAAGTCTGACAAGCCTCTTTCACGAGCCACTTCACGGCTCGTGTGAAGCTCCACGGGCCGTTTAGGTGACCATGGTTCTTCACAGTAGCCTTAAGGGTGAAACCTCACTTAAAATTGATGAAGTGACCTCCAAAACAGGCTTCACGAGCCGTCTAGAGCACCACGGCCCATCAAGTGGGTCGTGAAGATGCTCTGCCCGAAAGGGCTTCACTAAAACAAGCATAACGTTTACTCCGGGATCAGAATTAGGCAAACTTTGTGGCGTTGGAAAGAGAACTCAAAGACCTTCGATTTGATAGCTCATGAGCCACCTAATTCCTTATATGCTGAGTATGGTCGTTTGAAGTTGACCCAAGTAAAATCTCATATTGAAACTCAATCTGTAAGAAAGCTTTCAACTCAATTTTATGCTAGGGGTTCTTGTGACCTTAATTCATATTCAATTTCATTCACACACTAAAAATTTGACCTTGGTGTCCAAGTACAATTAAAAATCACTCGGTACGACCTTATACGAATTTTCAAAAATGGTTCGAGTCTTAATTTAGAAATTTTCGGGGTGTTACAATATCTCCCCCTTGGGAACATTCATCCTCGAATGATGACCAAGCTAAGGATTTTTTAAAGGCACGAATATGATGCAAGAACTCAAATACTCAAACTCAAGATTAACTTATTCAAATTATCAAAGTCGAGAAGGTGCTAACTTAAAGATAAGAATGGGGATAGGAATAGTACCTTCAACATCGACACTAGGAGGGACGAATAGGTGAGAGTACTTGACTTTCATATCCTCATCGGATTCCCATGTAGCCTCCTCAACAAATTGATTTCTCCACAAAACTTTGACTGAAGCGACCTCTTTAGTCCTTAACTTGCGAACTTGGCGATCAAGAATTTGGACAGGAATCTCCTCATAAGACAAACTATCTTTCACCCCAATGTTTTCTGTTGGAACAATGAGTGAAGGGTCTCCCAAGCACTTCTTAAGCATTGAAATATAAAACACAGGATGAACGGCATCTAACTCTGGCGGGAGCTCTAACTCATAAGCGACATTACTAGCTCTCTTCACAATCTGATAAGGACCAATGTAACGGGGACTAAGCTTCCCCTTCTTCCCAAATCTCATAACAACTTTCGTGGGTGAAACTTTCAAATACACCAATCATTTACCTCAAACTCCAAATATCTTCTCCTCACATCAGTGTAGGACTTTTGGCGACTCTGTGCAGTTTTCAACCTCTCTTGGATGGTCTTCACCTTTTCCATAGCTTGATGAACTAAGTCAGGTCCAATCAGCTCAGCTTCACCAACTTCGAACCACCCAATTGGCGATCTACACCTCCTCCCATAGAAGGCCTCATAAGGAGCCATCTGAATACTCGAATGAAAACTGTTATTATACGCAAACTCAATAAGCGGCAAGTGATCATCCCAATTACCTTTGAAATCAATAACACAAGCCCTCAACATATCCTTAAGAGTCTGAATTGTACGCTCTGCCTGACCATCTGTCTGCGGATGGAAATCGGTACTAAGGTTCACCTTTGAACCCAAACCTTTCTGAAATGACTTTCAAAACTGTGCGGTGAATTGGGTACCTCTGTCCGAGATGATAGACAAGGGAACCCCATGCAATTTGACTATTTCTTTGATGTACAACCTCGCATAATCTTCAGCCGAATTCGTAGTCTTAACGGGCAA
The DNA here is from genome assembly GCA_018342035.1 of Solanum appendiculatum. Taxonomy (NCBI): domain Eukaryota; kingdom Viridiplantae; phylum Streptophyta; class Magnoliopsida; order Solanales; family Solanaceae; genus Solanum; species Solanum appendiculatum. The sequence goes on along the minus strand of JAGDQO010001042.1, from coordinate 78,628 downwards.
GAAGTGGGCTGATTTTGTCATCCTATCCACAATCACCCAAATAGAGTCATGCTGTCTACGAGACCGCGGCAAACCTGTAATAAAGTCCATGTTGATCATCTCCCACTTCCACTCTAGCAACTCTATATTCTGAGCTACTCTACAAGGCCTTTGATGCTCAACCTTGACTTGTTGGCAATTTGGGCACTTTGAAATAAAGTCGGCGATCTCCCTCTTCATACCATTCCACCAATAGACTTCTCTAGAGCCGTGATACATTTTTGTAGAACCTGGATGAATTGAATATCTGGAGCTATGGGCCTCTACCATGATTCTGTCGCGAAGTCCATCAACATTCGGCACACACAATCTATCTTGATACCTCAACACTTCATCTCCCCCTCTGACAAAAGCCATAACTTTCTGCTTATGAACATTCTCCTTCAAATGAAGTAGAACAGGGTCTTGGTCTTGCTTTTCCTTCACTTCAACAATTAATGAGGACTCAACCCCATTTTGAACAATGACACCTCCCTCGCTAGGGTCCACAAGGTGAACTCCCAAACGTGTAAGCCTATGCACTTCTTTAGCAAACTCTTTCTTTCCTTCCTCAATACGAGCGGTGATTCCCATGGATAACCTGCTAAGAGCATCAACAACAACATTAGCTTTACCTGGGTGGTAGAGAATACTCATGGCATAGTCCTTGAGCAACTCAAGTCATCTCCTCTGCTTCAGGTTTAGCTCTTTCTGACTGAAGACGTATTGCAGGCTCTTGTGATCAGTAAACACATCCATATGCACTCCATACAAATAATGGCGCCATATTTTTAATGCAAACACCACTGCTGCCAACTCGAGGTCGTGAGTCGGATAATTCCTCTCATGTATCTTAAGCTGTCTGGAAGCATAAGCTATGACCTTACCTTTCTGCATCAACACACAACCCAATCCAACTCTAGACGCATCACAATAGATCACAAAGCCATCGGTTCCCTCGGGTAGGGCCAATACTGGGGCAGTAGTCAGTCTAGTCTTCAACTCTTGAAAACTTTTCTCACAGGCATCGGACCATTGAAACTTAGTCTTCTTCTGAGTCAACTTAGTCAATGGAGATGATATGTACGAGAATCCCACTACAAACTTTCTATAATAACCAGCCAAACCCAAGAAACTCCTTATGTCAGTCGGGGATGTGGGTTTGGGCCAGATATAACATGGCCCAAGAATGCCACAGAAGCAAGCCAAAATTCACACTTCGAAAACTTAGCATATAACTCCTTATCCTTGAGGGTCTGAAGAACAATTCTGAGATGGTTGGCGTGCTCCTCCTCATTTTTGAAGTAAACCAATATATCGTCGATAAACACAATAAAAAATATGTCCAAATACTGTTTGAACACTCGATTAATCAAATCCATAAATGTTGCAAGAGCGTTAGTCAAACCAAAGGACATAACAAGAAACTCGAAGTGACCATATCGGGTGCGGAAAGCCGTCTTTGGGATGTCACACTCTCTCACTTTCAACTGATGATAGCCTAATCTGAGGTCTATCTTTAAGAAACAAGTGACACCCTGAAGTTGGTCAAACAAATCATCTATCCAGGGAAGAGGATACTTATTCTTAATGGTGACCTTGTTCAACTAGCGATAATCAATGCACATTCTGAGGGAACTATCTTTCTTTCTCATGAATAGGACATGACTTCCCCAAGGTGAGACACTCGGCCTAATAAATCCCTTATCTAAAAGATCTTTCAACTCTTTCAACTCAGCGGGAGCCATTCTATATGGCGAAATAGAGATAGGCTGCGTATCGGGAAGAACATCAATCCTAAAGTCGATTTCCCTATCAAGAGGGACTTCGAGCAGATCATCAGGAAAGACTTCAGGATACTCATTAACGACAGGAACTAACTCAATGGATGGAGTCTCCACGCTATCATCTCTAACTCAAACTATGTGGTAGATACACCCCTTAGAGATTAACTTCCTTGCCCTAAGGTATGAAATGAATTTACCCTTAGGCACTGCTGGACTACCCTTCCACTCTATGACAGGTTCATTCGGAAACTAAAACTTGACAACTCGAGTTCTACGATCAATTGAGGCATAACAAGCATAAAGCCAGTCTATGCCTAGAAAATATCAAAATCAACCATGTCTAACTCAACTAAGTCAGCCATGGTATCTCTGTGATAGATGGACTAAATACAATCTCTATAGACCTTCTCAGCTAGAATAGACTCACCAACAGGAGTAGAAACACTGAAAGGCTCAAGAAGGCGCTCAGGAAGAATCCCAAACTTATTAAACACATACGGGGTCACAAAAGACAAAGTAGCACCAGGATCAAGTAAAGCATAGACATCAAAAGAAAAGACTCGAAGTATACCAGTGACAACATCTGGTAAGTTCTCCTGATCTTGGCGACTAGCCATAGCATACAGACGATTTGAACCTCCGCCTGTACCTGAAGTAGTACCTCTCTGATTACCTCGACCTGGTGGTGCCGCAGTAGAAGATTGAGCTCTGTTGCCCCACATCGGACACTCTCTCTAAAATGACCCATCTGACCATATTTATAGCAACCATTGGCGCCCTCTCTGCACTCTCCCAAATGGAGTCTACCACACTTGCCACAAGGTGGCTTCCCTTTCGAACCTTGAGCCACACTTTCTTGGGACTGGGAACCCTGAGCTCTAAAATTTTGGTAACTCTGTGACTTCTGATCATACCTGTTATTAGACGCAGGTGCACTGGCTGATGATGGAGCATAACCAGAAGACCTCTTCTGGAAGAAGGACTTGTTGCCCTTACCTTGTTTCTGATCATTCTCATGCCTAGTTGATTTGACTTTCTTGCTCAAATGCTCCTCTCTATCCTTCTTCTTATCATCCTCTACCTATTGAGCATACACCATAAGCCTGGAAATATCCATGTCAGAAATCAACAACGATGCCTTGCACTCATTCTTCACATGTTTGCCCAACCTAGAGACAAACTTCCTCATCTTAGATCTCACATCTGGAACCATCTCCAGAGCATATCTAGATAGCTGAATGAACTTAAAGCTGTACTCTTTCACAGTCAACCCCTCTTGCTTCAGATTCACAAACTCCTCAACCTTTGCTTCCCTCAGCTCTTGGGGAAAGAAGTGATCGAGGAATGCAGTCTCAAACTCATCCCAAATAGCAGTTTCAACATCCTCACCACGACTCTCCTCCCACTGATTATACCAAACATTAGCAACATCCTTGAGCTGATAGGAAACCAACTCAACTCCCTCAACCTCAGAAGCATGCATCGCCTTCAGAATCTTCCATATCTCATCAATTAAATTTTGAGGATCCTCCTCAACCTTAGACCCTGTGAAGACTAGCGGACTCATCCTCAAAAAATCTCTAATCCTCGTAGCAGCAGACGACTCTTGAGAAGTAGGAGCAGGCTGAGTAGTAGGCATTTATGGCACCCTTGTAGGCCGCGTAGGTCGGCCCCTAGCTCTAACCCCCGAGTGTGAGGGCATCTCAGACTGCGGAACCTCAGTGCTGGCAGCGTTCCTTTGGCTGGCGGTACATTTAGGAGGCATGAACTGCAATGCGCTAATTACAAAAGAGCTTTTATAGAGTTAAACTCTACCGCAAAAACTCAGAATATGAAGAAGTGAAACAATTCCTAATGTCCTATAGCCTCCTGATTATAAGTGTGGTGCACGACACACCCATAAGCAAGACTCTACTAGACACGGCTTCATAGACACCCTAGGACTCTAGAACCTTGTGCTCTGATACCAAATTTGTCACGCCTCGCGAGGGTACCCTAGGCGTGGCCGGCACTCGGAGACAATTGCTGGTCCTAAGTGAACCACTTGGCCTGATCACTCATTCAATCACTCAGCGGAAAACTTAGATAAAGCGAAGAAAACACTCAAGTGGGCTAACAATCAACAACCCAATAAAAGGATGGTTTAAATACCCAATTCAAATCAACTCAACATCATAAGAAATTCAAAATGGGAACATCAACTCTACCTTGTCACTGTCTATGAAGCCTCTAAACTCATCATAAGAAGGTACCGGGATAGGCCCACGGCTATCTCAAAGGACTACTCTAATAAAGGAAATCAACTAGAATAAAATGGTCCCTCCGAAAGCGAGGAGGTCTCACCAAAAGATGGAATGGAGTGATCTTTAACGGAGCGCTTGTTGAGGATCTCTAACACCTGTATCTGCATCACAAAGGATGCAGCGTCGAATGGCATCAGTACATGGAATGTACGGTATGTAAAATAGCTTAAAGGAAATTCGATCAATAATACTCAACATTATGCAACTCGACTCAAGGGACTCAACTCAAAAATCAACTCAACTCAATAAGCATGCGAGTTTAAAATTAACCAATGCTTTGAAAACAGACTCAATGATATGCACTTCAACCAACTCAAACCATTCTCATTTTTAGGGAGTTTCTCTAACCGACAACCATCACTTATGAGCTAGTGATGATACATCGCTTTGCACTGCCGTTGCCGCAGCCGTTCAATACCTTGCCAGAGTAAGGGATGATCAACCTCATTGGATCCACAATCAATCAAAGTCCTCTTTTTGGGACTAGAGAAGCATAGCTTCTATCCTACGCTGGCTATGTAGTTTATGGGATTTGAGTTGTTATTTACTCTTACCCAAATCGGTGCTCAATACTACTCCCAAAAGACTCAATGTGCTCATATGCTCAATCAGATCAATTTATTCGAATCATTTCATCTAGTCTCATTGGACTCTCATCAAACTCAATCTCATCTCAATCATCAATTCTTTCATTTAAAACATGCTTTCAAACTCATTTATATCTCCTCAAGACTCTATCTCAATCAATTATTTATACTCAAAATACTCGTGTTCAAAATAATAGAAGTTTAAGAACCTTTAAGACTCAGCTCGGACTCGACTCATTCTCATTCAAAAACGTTCACAAATCATGCTTTAAAAACTCCATCAATGCATAAAATAACCAATGCCAAAAACTCAATTAAGGTTCATGTGAATGAAGACATGAATGTATACCTCAAATGCTCAACTCATAGACATCATCAATAACTATGTAATTATACACAAGAACTCAATAGAATTTACAGATAATTCAAGAACTCAATTGATGGAAACTAGAAACTCAAACTCAATTCGACTCAATGAAGATGTAGGGCACGTGGACGAATTCAATCCAACGTTATGAGTAGCCTTACATACCAGGGAAGAACAAAGTTCTTGGCAGGATCAATGAAACTCGAAGAACGCTTGAAACACTAACTTTTCTCCTCTTGGAACATTTCTCTAATGTCTTGAAGTGTTAATGAACGTAAAAGATTGATTAACACTTTCTAAGCCCTTAATTTGGTGTGAAACGACGTAGTTTAGGCTTAGAATAGGGTTAAAACGACGTAGTTTAGGGTACCAAACACTTTGGAAAAAGACCACATTGATCCTAACTCAAAAACTGACGAAGGGCCTCACAGGAAAGGCTTCACGAGCCGTCTAATGCTTCATGGCTCGTACAGCCGGTCGAGAAGCTTCATCAGCCCTAACACTCCACTAAAACGAGCATAACTTTTTACTCCAAGCTTCAAATGGAGTAAACTCGGTGGCGTTGGAAAGAGGACTCAAAGAGCTTTAATTTGATATGTGATGGGCCACCTAATTCATTTTAAGATGAAAGATATGGTCGATAGAAGTTGACCCAAAACTATAAGTCTGACAAGCCTCTTTCACGAGCCACTTCACGGCTCGTGTGAAGCTCCACGGGCCGTTTAGGTGACCGTGGTTCTTCACAGTAGCCTTAAGGGTGAAACCTCACTTAAAATTGATGAAGTGACCTTCAAGACAGGCTTCACGAGCCGTCTAGAGCACCACGGCCCGTCAAGTGGGTCGTGAAGATGCTCTGCCCGACAGGGCTTCACTAAAACGAGCATAACTTTTTACTCCGGGCTCGGAATTAGGCAAACTTGGTGGCGTTGGAAAGAAAACTCAAAGACCTTCGATTTGATAGCTCATGATCCACCTAATTCCTTATATGCTGAGAGATATGGTCGTTTGAAGTTGACCAAGTAAAATCTCATATTGAAACTCAATCGGTAGGAAAGCTTTCAACACAATTTTGTGCTAGGGGTTCTTGTGACCTTAATTCATATTCAATTTCATTCACACACTAAAGAATTGACCTTAGAATCCAAGTACAATTAAAAATCACTCGGTACGACGTTATACGAATTTTCAAAAATGGTTCAAGTCTTAACTTAGATATTTTCGGGGTGTTACAGAAACGGTAGATAGGCTAGGTATCATGGAAGAGCTACTGATTTCACCCATCGAAAATTTATTGGTTTATCTCGATTTTCTTTGTGTGAAAAAAAATTGGATTAGTTTAACCTCTAGTGGCTTCTGATACCATGTAAAAGATGCGTCTCAATCTTTATTAGATTCATTATCTGGATAACTTAATATATATATACATGAGTTTCTTGGAGAGTAGGACTCCAAGGTTGTCATAGTTAAGGAGACCTAACCTAAAAACAATTGCACGACTTCTTTTAAGTAAATTCCTAACAATCAGCAAATAGATACAAATAGACTTTCACTTGAACTCCTACCTGACATTATCCTTACAGGGCCATTGATTTTTGAAAATTTGTGCTCGCCTGGGAAATTATTGGGATTTGACGATTTGTATTAAAATGTTCGTTATCAAATTTGAATTTGATTTAAGTCACTTTTGAAGCAAAAATTTACGTATAATTTGGACTAAACTTCTGACAATCCAATAGGACTCCTGACAAGACAATTTATCAAAAACTCATGCTAATCGTCAAATATTTTTAACAATTTGTTATTAAATTACAATATTATTTTGTAAGGGAAAATGGCTGATATAGTCTTTTAACTTTTTCACTTGTGATTTAGAGTTAATATAGTGAAAGACTAATTTTAGATTTTAAAAAAAATCATGAGGGGTATTTATGATCCATCTAAGGAAGTTCACGGATATATCTGATTCTTTTACCCATGATTTTTTTTAATTCAATGTTTAATTTGAGTTTTAATTAAATATTTTCCTTATAGATCTATTTGTTTATCATTATTTGAGTTTCTTATTTTTTTCCCTCCATTCTTTAGTGTAAAAATATGAAAAATAAAAAGAAAGAAGTGTAAATGAAAAAAAAGAAAAGAAATTTAAAACTATTTTTTTACGGTTATATTGTAATTTAACTTTTTGTATTTGTAAATTATTTTTTGGGTGCATTTATAACAAATTTTACAAGAAAATAAGTGAATTGTAAATTTGACCATAAAAAAATTAACTCAAAATTAGCCTTTGAATCAAAGAAGTCAAAAAAGTATTTACATGTGAGAATAGTCAAATATTACATGGATTTTAAAAAAAAAAAGAACTCAAAAAAATAAATTTAAAATAATTTTTTTTCACTTCCATTACGCCAAAAGAGTATATCAAGATCATTTGTGTAACAATTGGAGTATATATGAGTCATTTTTATAATGAAGAATATATTAGCTCAAAATTGCAAGTTGACGTGTTTATTAAGCCCTTTTCCCATTTTGTATTAAAAACTTGCAAGTTGCATCCCTATTTCGAGTTCGGAGCCAGAAAAATTACTTTTTCCTCCAATGCACACAAAAGGCCACTTAACTTTGGAGTTAGCCAAAACAGACATCTCGATCACTAGTAAGCAATATATCTTTTGAGTTAGCTAACATCCATTCTTTTATGTCTCGCTCATTACTGAGCGGTTTTAGTGAAAATTCTTTTTTAGTTTTTGCTCTTGGCTGAGCGATTTTATTTTTTTTTGAAGTTTCTCGCTCCAATTTCTCTTCATCTTTTTTTTTTCTTCCTTTTTATGTGGTTGTTTTGACTTGACTACTACAACTTTAGAAATAACAATCAATTTTTTATAGAGATAAGTGTCAAAACACACCTAAACTATTATCCCCTTTTTTGAGTTTCATACCTGAACTATTGGAAGTATGATTTTCATACCTAAACTATCACTTATTAGTTTGAGAAACACACTTCTCTTTGGTTACACTCTCTTCATGGTGTGTGTACTACACTCTCTCTTTTATTTAATTTTTTTTTGCCAAATCACATTCTACATGGACAAAGCATTCCACCTTGACAAAAATTAAATAAGTTATTAGTATTAATTAAAATTAAAGATTAAAATAATTATTATCCCAAAAAATAATATTTTTTTATAAAATATTTTTTTTACCCTCGATTTCACTGTACTCAACCCCCCCCCCCCTCCCCCCCCCATTTTTTTTAAATTTCTTTTATAAAAAATTTTAATTTTTTTTTACTTCATCTCCCCCACCCCCCAATTTCAAATAATAATTTAAATATTATTTTAATTTTTTTTAAAAAAATAATTCTATCCCACCCCACCTAACCCTCCGCTTTCAATTTTTTTTCGCGTTTTGTGTTAGATATATACATATATTTTAAGAAAGCTTTTTTTACTTGTCGCAAAAAAAATTTATTTAAAATTTTTATTTATGTTATATTCGATACACAAGTAGAAAAAAAGATTTTTCTAAAAATATATGTACATATTTTACACAAAACGAGAAAAATGTAAATAAATAAATTAATTAATTAAGAGCCGAGGGTTAAATAAGGTGGGGTAGAATTTCTTTTAAAATAAAATAATATAAATAAAAATAGGAATAAGTGGGTGGTTTTTTTTTTTGGGGTGGAGGGTAGTGGGGGGGAGGAGGTGGTGGAGTGGGGTAAGAAAAATAATTTAAATTTTATTTTTTAAAAAAAATTATTTTTTTGGGGATAGTAATACTTTAATCTTTAATTTTTAATTAATACTAATAGTTTATTATTGAATTTTTGGCAAGATGGAATACTTTATCCATGTGGCAAGATTTTTTCAAATAAATGAGAGAGTGTATTACACACAACACTGAGGTGTGTTTTTCAAACTAATAAGTGATAGTTTAGGTATGAAACTCGCACTCTTAATAGGTGTGTTTCTCAAACTAATAAGTGATAGTTTAGGTATGAAACTCGCATTCTCAATAGTTTAGGTATGAAACTCAAAAAAAGGTGATAGTTTAGGTGTGTTTTGATGTTTATCTCTTTTTTATATATATAAATTTCAACTTTTGTCTAGATTTCAAACAATGGATACCATATAAATAATTCAATCTATATATTATATTTTTAAAACCCTTGTGAGTGGAGTTGTAGTGGGGTTTAGTTTTTCTTTTTGTTAAAAAGCATGAAAACTTAAAATTTTGATTAATTCCCTAACGATATTAAGGGACACAGATTCAATTTACTCGGGAAAAGGAAATAATATTACTCAATATTCCTAATAAATTTAATTATTTTTTAATATCTTTTTTCTTAATCTTAATTTGAAAGTTTACATGATAGTGTAAAGAATCTTATACATGATAGTGCACAAAACTTAAACTCTTTCCTATTTTTATTTTCTTTTTAGTAAAAGAGTTGATTTCCCTAAAGAAATTAATAGCACAATCATATGATAAAAACTAAACTTGATAACAATTTGAGTTAGATATATAATATGGTCAACAAAAGTAAAAAAGCAAAACGCTGAGCGAGAAGTGAAAACAAAAAAAATATATATATATATGAAGAGAAATCGCTCACAGTGGAGTGAGAAACTTGAGAAGAAGAAAAAGAAATCACTCAATCAAGAGCGAGAAACTAAAAAGGAATTTTCACTAAAATCGCTAAGTAGTGAGTGAGATGTAAAAAAATAGACGAAGTCAGTTAACTCAAAAGATATATTGCTCACTATTGAGCGAAATGTCTGTTTTGGTTAAAATTAAATGATCCTTTATGCATTTTAGAGAAAAAAAAGTGATCATTTTGACTTCGGACTCTCTCTATTTCTATAAGAGACTCCATTTCCTTTTGTTTCAACTTGACTTGTACCATACTCCCACTTGCACATGCTTTTAGCTACTATCCAATAATCCATTATCAATAAATCTGATAATTAAAAAAATAAAAAACAGTTATTAAAACCGCTAAATCAATAATCTATTGTCGATAAATCAATAACTTTCTTTTGATTCGAATTATTGATTTCGATTCGATTTTAAACAGCCCTTCTTTTACATGCTTTTAGCAACTACTTAGGTCCCTAAGTTTTTCAAGACAAAAAATTAGAAAAAATAATAATGATAAAAAATCCCTCACCAAAGAGATAAAAGTTCAGGTAGTCAATTAATTGAGCAACTAAAAATCTCCGATCAGAAAGAAACTAACGTTGCCTGGAGTCATTATCGTATAAAATGCATAGCTATGCGAAAACGCGTTAATAGGAGCATGTTGGTCTCTGCTGACACAAATCATTGTCCCATAAAAAATTGAAACAGTTGAGTGGAAACTTCAGGCTGCTTTCACATTTCATACAACTTGAATAGCTGTTGGAAATTTTGAATACATAAAGCTGGACTTCATTGTTCTATGTACAGTGGAAAAGGAATGTTACAAGTATAGAAAAAGAAAAACTAGAAAATGACTGACTGGGCAAAAAGTAGACTTATCATAAAAAATATAGACAGAGAAACCAGAGGCTGGATACTGGGAAAATTGGCCCTTGAAAATGTGGAAATTCAAAACCATTTCAAAAGTCGTAATCTATGTCCGATGCATTCTGAGAGCCAGAACGTCGGATCAGATGTCCTTGCTCGTCATATAGGTCAAGGTTCTCACAGGGGGCAGGGAAGACAGTACCTATAACACGACCTTGAACATGAGAACACTGAAATATGTGTTTCTTCTTGTATGTTATCCCAATTGACATATCTCTAATAGTTACATTTTTCACTGGAATTTCAGAATTTCCATGGATACGAACGGGTACACGAACTCCCTCGCCGTGTATTGACACATAGCTTATGTCCTCTAGTACTGGTACAGCTTTCGGATTAAACTCCCCATCAGGATGTTCATTGTAATCTGTCTTGATGACGATCCCCACTCTAACGTTTACGAATGTCAAGTTCCTGTATGCTATGTGTCGTACATATCCTCCTCTGCCAGCTGCTGTTTTGATGCGAACAGCACGCCTTGAGTTCCAGACATGTACGTTTTCCACGGTGACATTTGACACCCCACCAGACATCTCACTTCCTATCGATATGCCCGCACTGCATAATGTTCAACTAATGTGAGCGGCATGTAATGTAAATGGTGTTACTCTTTATGATTCTAACGTGCTATGTTGCCAGATTCTTTTACGAAGGCACAAGATGAAAACAGAAGTTGCATCTCTTCAAACCAAAGTTACTAATTGTCAGCAGGTTAACAATATCAACAGCAACGAACATTTTCCCAAATATACCGAAGCAGGAAAAACTAATAATTTCCTTCCTCAGCCAGCTAATATGTTGAAATGCCATAGGTGCAATCGTTGTCAGAAATATCCAGGTCATGAAAACAAATGTAAGTGCACATGGAAACCTCACCTGACCATTGAACGAACTACAAGATTTCGAATGACTATATTTGTTGAAGGCCGGCCATAAGAGATCCCATACTGATCCCAACCACTCTTTATTGCAATGCCATCATCACCAACACTGATGTAACAGTCCTCGATCAATATATCTTCACATGAATCTGTCCACACCATACTTAAACATCAAGAACTCGCACTGAGTAAGAGGGGAATAAGTAAACAATAAAGAAGTGCATATAGTGTATCAAAGTCTATGAGAATGATATCAACCTTAGAAGAATTCCGGTTCAGCAGGCTTGCAAGAATTTTTGCATATTAAAATCTCAGAGCTTAATTCTTATTCCTTATGAAATGATAAACCAAAAAAAGAGCACACATCGCCTCTATAAGCAGGTTAAACAAATTATCTTCGAATATTTTAGCTTACTTATTATTGATTTCATTAAATAATAAAGTTCACAAGAAATCAATAACATTTAGTCTAGAAATATTATTGTTCACAGCTGACCCATATATAATGCAGGCTGATCCTAATCTGCAGATAAAAAAAGTGATTACGCTCAAGGTTTTCTATTGTCTGCAATGATGGCATATTGAACATTCACCTGGATCTATGCCATCAGTATTCGGAGCGTTGAAGATGGGTGCCAGAATTGTGACATTCTTGATTGTTACATTTTTGCAGTCATATGGATGGAGTGTCCAAAATGGAGAATCACGCAATGTTATATTAGAGATCACTATGTCACTAGACCACATTATCTGGACAAGCGGCCCTCTGGTATTGTTAAGAAGCCTCTGCTTATACTTCTTCCACCATGCTTGACCCTGCCCATTAATGGTACCATTATGCCCTGTTACCAGGAATATGTACAGAAAATCAGATTGAGTTGATTAGCTTCATACTTCAGCGAAAATTTCAAAACACTTCACTATTCAAAATCCTGTAAACAACAACTTTGTGCATGATGCGGGAAAAGTTCATTATCATCACATCACCTAGTTCACTGCTGAACCTTTACGAAAACATGCAATACATCTGATATAAAATATTGATGTGTGTGAAGAAATACTTCAATATTTATCCATGCGTAAAGTGAATAAATTTTATTTGTCAAATATGACAAATAAATTTTGGAGTGAAAGTGTCACTTCATTTGATCCCGAAATTTTTTGGATCAGCTGCTTCTCCCTGTGTCCCCTAATTAATAAACCAATAACCAGTCAATGCAAAGAAGAGTTTTTCTTCAGCAGTGCAGATGGAATATCTGTAATTTGGACATCAGCCACAGATACTTCCGGTACAAAAATTATAACAATGCACATTGACCTGCCACATGATTGATCTCAATGATTCACAATCATTGTAAAACAACAAAAGTAGCATAACAACTCCTCAATCCCAAGCTAGTTCGGGTTGGCATGAATCCTCAATATCTGTTTTGATCCATTTGGACCCACTTCATTCCAATACTACACAGTGGATTTAGTCACTAGCAATAATAATGATGACAATATAACTACTATAGAAATACATCACTATTTTCAACAACTTGGAAACTATGGGAACTTCACATTGCAAAATTCTTGCTGTTTTGGGTGAAGTTACAGGGTCAGTTTGACAGTCATAAACGTTCAGAAATAAGTCGCTAACCTGTGATTACAACATCTCTGAGATTCTGGCCATGGATTAAACTTCCATAGCGTGGTCCAATATGTTCTCTCCCATATCCATATGAAGGCAAGGGAGGCATGAGAGGCCAGTACTTCTCATCCTGTTGAGCATCACAGATACAAAGAGAAATACAGAAATATCATAAGTTCAGCCACTTGAAATAAAACAAAATTAGATATAGTTTCAGCAATGAAAAATATGCAAAATGATGGGCCAGTATGAAAAAGCTATCTGCTAATTTTCTCAATGAATAAATGTCTCTAATTGTAAAAGAACAGAGAATGCCACCATACAACAACAACAAACCCAGTGAAGTTCCACAAAGTGGGGTCTGGGGAGGGTAGAGTGTACACAGACCATAACACTACCTCATGGAGGTAGAGAGGCTGTTTACGGAAGACCCTCAGCTCAAGTGCATCAATCCCAAAAAAAGAAGAAAAAGACAGTGGAGAAATCATAATGGTTAATAAGAAAAACAGTATAAAGTCTACCCCGACTACTCTTCTACCCTAATACGCGACCTCCACTCCTTCCTATCTAAAGTCATGTCCTTGGTAATATGAAGCTGCGCCATGTATTGTCTAATCACCTCTCCGCAATATCTTTTCGGCCTACCCCTACCCCTCGGCATACCCCCTACAACCAGTCTCTCGAACCTCCTCACTGGGGTGTCGATGCACCTCCTCTGCACATGCCCAAACCATCTCAATTCTCACTTCCCTCATCTTTTCCGCCTTAGACGCCACTCCCACAGAGAATGCCACTATATTGACAAAAATTGCAGTCCCTCCATTAGGACTTGAATTCCTTTTTCTAACTTTGCACAGTCATTAGTATTAAAGTTGCAAACACACACACACACGAGATAACTTACTAATAAAATATTAAGTGTTTATAAAGAATTTAGTTATACTAGCTTTAATTTAATAACTTCAATCAATCAATCAATTGTCAAAAATAAACTTATGTAGCAGTATACATCTATAAGTATACCTACAGATTAATGACACACATTGTGCTTCAACTAATTTAACTCACGGATTTTATTCTCACTCTGATGGAGTTAAACCACTGCGAAGGATATGAGTCTATTTTGAGCATCATGACCACCATTGCTGAATTATTATCAAATTCCTCTATATTCCTATTACAGGATTACTTTCTTTTTTGTATGTGACTAAGTACCTTCGACGGAAGTCTTCAAATTCGCTCGCATTAGGATCCCTTTCCCTAAGGATCCATGAAAGCTTCTATAGTTCCAGACTATACGAAAGGAGGCTAGACCAAGGCAGAAAAAAGTGTTAGGATTCAACAGATACCCCCATCTAGCGACATCTTTGGTTGATGATTTCTACTCATTTCTATGGCACACTGAACAGAACTCCCTGCATTAAAGTCTGTCTGACCTTCCTGCAAGGGAAGGTAGAGGAAAGGGGAAGAAGAAGCACTTCTTTTCATGGTGTTAATTTTTCTTAATTTCGGTGTGAGTTGTTATTTTTGAATTGCAGTGATGTGTCATCACTAGTGTGTGATTTACACACACTTCTTCTGTTGGCTGATTCTTGGTCAAGTGTCAAATAGGTCACACCCTTGTTGAGATGTCTAAATGAAAAATTGTGACAAGTTAGGGGTTGTCTAAGTATTTGGACAAATATAAACCATCGTTTTGTTAAATGTCACTAGTCAGAGGCATAATGGAGATCATGCAATAGAAGTTCACCTTGAGTAATGGGACAATCGGGGTTTGATAAAATAGCAAAAAGACCAAACAGCTTCGAATGATAGAAGTTCAAAATTCAAACTATTTTGCGAGAAGTAGGTAATGGTCTAGAAGGCCTCAAGCAAATCACAGTTTGGAAGAGCTTTAGAATATAACCATTCTACAGGTGGAAGAGGAGAAGAGCTTTTCCCAAGGCAATCTGTGATCTTGCTATTTACCATTGTTTTTATAAAACCAGATTGGCTCAAGAAGCGAGCCAAATGATTGATATGTTTGACATACAAAATAAAATATTTTAAGCAGATTTAGGTGATACTCTAAAGCTGATAATGTCTGGTAAATTCTCACCCACCTTTCAATTGAAATGTTAAGGCCTCCACCAAGCCAATCACTAATATACCTTGAGTTTGACATAAGCAGGGCAGGTTTACCCAAAGGATAAACCTTGGTGTCAAAAAGGCAAATAGCTACATGACTTTTAGTAGTCTCTAGGCAAATAGCTACATCCTTCCCTCGTTAAATGGATGTATTTAAGGATGTCCAATGTAATAATGGTACTCGAGGTCGGAGATGGATCAATTTATAGGAAGGTCAATGAGGCAGAATTTTTTTTGCAGGACTAAGCCCTGTTTGTGTCTTTAATAACAAAATGTTTTGGCATCTTCCACAAATGTTTCTGTTTTCATGCCAAACACATTTTTCTGTTTTGATTTTAAAAACAAAATAGAACTATCAAAATAGACATGAAGTTTATTCTCACAATAAGCCCAAAAACCAAAAACCAAAAACCAAAACCCCAAAAGAAATTAAAAAAAAAAGAAACAAGAATAGAAGAAGAGAAGAAAATGTTAAGGGATCGGGGAACTTGTCTCACAGACACATGGTGATCTTAGTAAGAAAAAATACAGTCTGCCTATAACATTGACACAGAATGTCAAGCCCAAGATCACATACTTGAGAAACCATCCACCCAACTATATGCATGCCTTACCTCGATGACATAGTAATATGAAAAGCATCATTTATGACCAGCTACAATTTCCAGTTAGTTCAAAAGTAAACCTGCAACAGAACCCTCCCATCTGTAACCATACTTACCAACAGGAATTAAAAACTTCAGGCAGTAATAACTGGAGGGGGGGGAGGAAATGAATAGAGGCAATATACACATGCAGCAACTGGAAATTTGACATCATCAAATCCTTTTAATTTCGACTTAGCAAAGAAAAAGACCATGTCTTAACTCTTATACCACCCATGAGCCAAAATACATAGTCAGTGCAGGCAAACGCTGCAACAAACTTGGTTCTTAGATCACTTAATCCACTTATTTTTGGATAACAATCACAAGGAGTTGTCAAAAGCTCAGATGGATAACAAGATCATAAGGAATCATCAATCGAAGCAAGATCAAAAACCATGTAACAAATAGACATTGAAGAGAAAGAATGAGGATAAACAACCAGCAAGCCACTCCATACAGAGTATATAAAAAGAGGTGAACTATAAGACTGCCTAAACAAAGAACCTATGGAATCATAAATCAGAGATAGACCACACTCCCTGCACCACCTAGGCATTGAAGAGGAAAAAAAAAAGAGGAGAAACAACCAGAAATTCAGTACATATAGAGAATATTAGAAGAGGTGAGCTATAAGAGGAGAAACATAAAGAGAATATTAAAAGAGGTGAACTATAAGTGAACACTGAAACGGAGAACCTATGGAATCATAAATCAGAGATAGATCAGTCTCCCCACCACCTACGCATTGAAGTTAAAGAATGAGGAGAAACAACCAGCAAAATTAGAGATTATTAAAAACAGGTGAACTGAGCCAACGGCCAAAGCAGAGACCCAAAGATCTATGTTGATGCAACATGCAGATAATGCAGGTGCAGCTGGGATGTAACCCAAGAAGTGGTTGTAAAAGCAGTTAATGTTCACAAATGAGGCACAATTCAGAAGTTTTCAAACTACAGTCTCCAGTGGGATTATATTCCATCCATCCTATTCTATTAGTCCTGTTTTCCTCTTCATGCTACAGAGCTCTAGTCCAATTATGGTATGTTTCAGAATATACTGCATACTTCCTATTAGATTAGTCCTAATTTGACTCGCAACATAAGAGAAGTTGGAAATATGCGCTGTTAAGTAATTGATCAGGGAACATGTGGGGGCTATACATAGCATTTTTATATATATTGGAGAATAGAAACATAAGAGCGTTCAATAATTTTTTTCAACCTTCATAAGACTCGAGAATTCAAGATCATTTAACTAAGAAAATTTAAGTTTTATACTTTTATTGAGATATCCCCCTATTACACTAACTATAAACAATTATATTTATTTTTTGCCATTCCTATCCGTTTATACAATCCAAATTATCATCTTAAACTCCAAGATAATCAAGTGGTGTCTCACAAATGGGACAAAGGGACAGTTGAAAAGTTAGTTTGTTAGAACTTAGATAAAAGAACATCAAATCAGAATTTAAATTTGATTTATCCAAATGAACTTAGAAATTTGAAAATTCAAAATTGTATAAAATAATGATATTATTACTGTTGAGGCAAATAAATTAGGTGATTTCTTCCTATTTTCCTAAGTCATTATGGTTGAGTTACATGGTACATGTATTGGTGGTAGGATGCAGTATACAGTGGAAAACCAAGGTACTCTCAGCTGGCCGTGCACTGCCAATATGAAAAAAGTTGAAAATAATAATAAAGATATTATTAAGTGGAATGGTCTCAAACATTTTGAGAAGCATATAGGATGTATTAAGATTTTCCTATTAGAAAATATCCTTTTTAAGGAAAGTTGACTTATTTTGGTACACAAAAAGTACAAGTAAGAGATATAATAGGACAAAGAGAGTACTTCCAAGAGATTAAGGAGATCTACTCTTCTATAAATTTAGACCAATTATTAGACTTCTTATTTGTTGCCTTCTTCCTTCAAGTACTTAATCAGTTATGAATAAATTAGAGGTACAAGTATTTTTCAGTTTAAAAAAATATTAGAAGTACAAGTTTGCTAAGGATTAGGGAGTTAGGGACATCTTTACAATAAACAACAGGGTCTGCAACTTTATATTCCATTTGTATTTTCTTTATGAAAAAGAAATCCATTTGCATTTGGCTTTGATCATTTAACTTCAGATTTTTCTGAAATTATCCCAAATCTAAAGTTTTACCTTTAAAACTCAAGTGTGTTATCTTCCTTTGTTCTTCTGCTAGCAGCTAGCTAGAGACAAACCTATGGATTTATGATTATAATAGTTGCTAAACCTAAATGAATTGGAAAACAGAGTAGAATCAGAAGTTGAAGAATATAAACAAAGGCAAGTGGAAAGCCTTAAGTTATGACCTCATCAACTATGAAAAAAGAAATTCATGATGAATTAAGGCAGATGAGTTAAGATGTATTGGAGGTAATATATACCAAAATAGTTCTACACATTACTGTGATAGGAACATATGGTATTTCACCACCAACAAAGAAAGTACATAACAATGAAGGTGGATAACATACCACAATTATACACATAGAATTCCTATCAAGCATCATCCATGTTCTAATGCAATGTAATGTAACCAAAAATAGAGTTCTCCAAGTGTTTGGTTGATGTCAATAGAAAAAGAGTCTTAGCATAGATCCACTACGAATAGCTTCTCCGAGATCTCCATCTACAACTCAAGATAGGCAATTGTTTGATCCTCACTTTTCGAAACACCAAGTATGGCACAACAACAACAACAACTTACCCAGTGAAATCCCACAAATAGGTTCTAGGGAGGGTAGAATGTAGACAGACCTTACCAAGTATGAGGCACATCCGCCATATATAGCATATACAGTTACACAATTTCTCAACATCCAAATCATGTGTAGCGAGCTTGTCTACCACTATGAGCAAAAGTTCATACAGTAAACTATAAGCAATTAGCAGTTAATTTCTACTGTGCAGCATGCAAATTCACAACTTTTACACATTGCCAGATCAACAGAGTACTTACATCAATACCCAATATCACAGCACCCTCGGCAAGGAAAAGAGTCATATGACTAGTAAGATTAAACGGCGCCGTTAACCAATATCCAGGTGGCACATTAAGCTGTCCACCACCTTCCTTACTAAGCTTAGAAATAGCCAACACTGCCTTCTCAAACGCCGCCGTATTCAACGTAACACCGTCACCAACCCCTCCAAACTCCGTCAAATTAAACGCCGCCGTCCGTAACTTCGGCATCTGCCTCACCGGGAAATCCCGCCGGAAAAACAAGATTCCGGTAGTAGCATCCTTTTGCCACCATAGAACAGAAAATATGACGGCGATCCATAGAACAGTCAAAAGGGTTTTAGGGTTAGAGAATACTGACGTGATCCATGGACGTGGGTGGTGGAATTGAGTCCACCGGGATGAAGACGACGGCGTTAGAGTCTCAACCATAGTGTAGAAAATTGAATATCAAGCTGTAGATAGGATAAATGTGATTGTGTGCATGAAAATATAGCACTACAACTAGCAAAAACAATAATGTGAAGCAGAAAAAATTAAAGAATTTGGAAGGTGAAGTGTAGTAGTCTGGATCAGTGAGATGAGGAGTTAGGTAAATGGTGATGAATTGTATTCAAAGGAAGAACAATGTGCCTTTAATAAGATACACACAAGCCTTAATTTGAAAAATGAAAACAGTTGGTGTTATGTTATTTATCTGCTGACATGTGGCTATACAATTTGCCCTAATTACGATTTAGCTCTTCTCCATTACACTGTTTTATACGTATCGAGACATGTTTACTTAACTATGGTTATAATATTTATTAGGACACATATCTCTCATCTCGATAGATAAGGGGAGCTAAATCCGTAAATTTTAAGTAAATTTGTTTTAAAACAATTGACTTTTTAAAAATGAATACTTCTTTGTCAATTATCCCATTGCTTCGGATTAATGAAATATTAGTTAGTAGTGGAAAGTGTCAAAAATACCGTTCTATTTTAGTTTATTTCTAATTATGTTAAAAGGCTAATAAATATACTTATGTTATTACCAAGTTAATAAAATAAAAATATCTTTTTTAATACTTTTTCATCATGACAAAATAAGAGTTCATATAGCCTAATATTTAGGTGAAGTAGATATCATGTGGTATGTCATCTTAGAGGCAAAAAAAAATTTTCCTTTTAGATTTTAATTTTAACTTTTTTTTTCATTTCATTTAAGTTCATGTCATACAAACTTCATTTCACAATCAGATTATGATCATCCTATCACTTACAAGACACAACAAAATTAATATATTTTTGTTATTTATACGATATAATTAATTGATTATAATGACAATCACTCAAAAATATATATTAGTATATGATTTCGACCAACAATCCACCTGATAAAATAAGTTTCTATACGATTCCAAATCATCATTACCAATAATATACCAAAAGTTCAAATATGATTAGATATGGACATTATACTATTTTTCTTCATTTTTTTGAGTTTTTATCTGTCATTACGAGTTTTACATTTGAAAAACATTTCTTGATATGCATATTATTGCTAGCATTATTCTGCTATTACTAATTAACTACTCTTTCACAGTCTACAAAATATTATATCAATTCATTTTATAAATAGCAAAAAAGAGAAAAATGACTATGCAATTGTAGCCATTATCATTCTTTGTCATGAGATCCTCCATCATCGTCAACATACTCAAAAGTAATTATTCAAATATATTTCACATAAGTATCTAATAAGCAAGATCTTAAAATATTGAGTAAATTCAGGTTAGAACTTGACTTTTTCAAGATACTTTAAAATGTAAATATTTTTAACATGAATGGAACCTTAAAAATGAAAGTGTAGATGGTGATTTCCACATTCTGTATAATGGGAGGAATGAAGTGAATGCTCATTTTAATTCTATGATGGTTTAACATTGAAGAGGTGAGGCAAGAGGATAAGAATGAAACGGAGGAAAAAACACGGAATGGTAAAAAAGAAAAAAGAAAAAAGGAAAAAAAAAAAATCTACCGTTAAGACGGTATGTCACGTGCATTTACTTTATTCAATTGTCAGACCACGTAGGCTTTTACCATGTCATGGTAAAAAAGTGCAAAAAAGAAAAATATTTTTGTTTATTTTGATAATGGCCTATAGTATAAATAGGAACAAACTTAGCTAATAGACTAAAATAGAGGGATATTTTTTTATCATTTCCCTAGTTAGCACTTCAGGAGGTGACATGGTAAAATCATCCATACCTACTTCTATATGAAGCTTGTTACTTAAAATGTTTAGAGGCTTGAACAAGAACTATGTCACGATTCAAATTGTCGTGAATGGCTTCGATGGAAGAACCAATTATTAACCTAAACTTAACCCATCAAACCATTTTAAGAAACAAAGTCGTTATATAAAGCATGAAGAAACAATTAAAACAAATAAAGGATCAAGTTCCCATAAATTTAATCAATTATCCAAAATAGTTGCGGAATTTAACCCCTTAAAATCTGAAAGTCATAGCACCAAAATTCTGAAGTATCTAGAATAAGGCGATGGAACCCCAATCAATAAAGTAATAAACTAGGTCTACGAAATGTCTGAATCTGAAAAAATGGACAAAGAGCTGGAAGGAATCCATGACAGCCCGAAAGAAATAGCTCACCCTTGGATTCGAAAGTCATGAGTAACAAAGTTGAGGTCTTAAGATAGCCGCCTGAATATGCCTTGTACTCAATTAAAAAAAAAGTAAGTACGGTATTAGTACACAACCACAATGTACTGGTAAGATCACACGGCCAGTTCTAAGATATAAATATAAAAAAATAAAATTAAAATATAGTAATACAAGCCAACACATAAATTAACAAGTCACAACAGATGTAGACTCTCAGTCACAAGTTTTGACTTACAAGCACATGAAACATGTCCCACATGAACACAATAACATACATTGATTCTTTCATTGAACCCACACACAAACTGTTAGAGTACCGGCGTGGTATCCGAGCTAACCATTATTAGTGCACCAGCGTGGTACCTGAGCCAACCGTATTTTAATATGTTCATATGGAGTATTACTCTTGGGGGAGGGTTTTGACTTGATTTAGTGGTGGGAAAAGTGCTGATTTGGGTAGAATGATCATGAACTGGCTTGGTGTAGAATTTGGTTATAGTTTGGTTATTGTTAGGCCATTATTGATCGATTATTGTGCTTTTCATTATTGTTTAGACCAAGAATCAGGACAATTCAAAAAAAAAAAAGCTCAGATTCTTTAGAGTTTTCAAGTCTTGATTCGAGGTAGGTGATGACTGTGCATTTTTCAAGTTATGTATATATGCATGTCTACTACTTTTATAGTATCAGTGGTGTAATGCATGTTGGGAAAACATAGAGGAGGAATATGAAATGGCATCATGTTGATAATCTCATGCAATGAACCTGTTATTTTGCTTGTGGTTTCAAGTGTGATTGTTTATTGTGATTGTGAGTGTGCAAGCTGTTGTGATTATTGGTTGACTTGGATACCACGTCGGTACAGGAGTAATAACGATTGAGTCTGATATCATGCCCGATATGAATACTAACATTGGTTGGCTCGGATACTGCGCCGATACACTAACAGTTGGTGTGTGGATTCCATAAAAGGATTGGGTATGTGCATTTTGTGAACATGTGAGACATGTTCCATGCATTACTTGATTTAGGATATTGTGATTGGTATCTAGCTATATTATATTGTTGTTGTTGATATATGTGTTGGCCTGTTTTATTATTTTGTAGTTGCTTGCTTACATTCATATTTTGGAACTGGTTGTATGATTCTATCAGTACACTGTGATTGTGTATTGATATTGTCGTTGCTCTTTTCTTATTGAGTACATGACATATTCAGGCGGCTTCTTCGAGACACCAGTTGAGAGACGCTTGGCCATTTGAATCCAAGGGTGAGCTACTCTTTTGGGCTGCCATGAATTCTTCTCCAATTTTTTGTCCATCCTTTCGAACTGAGACATTTCTTAGACTTTAGTTTATATTTTCTTAGTTGGGGTTGCATCCCCTTTATTTCAGATACTTAGAATTTTAGTACTGTGACTTTTAGATTCTAGGGGGTTTAATTCTGCTATGATTTTTGTTAAATGGTTGAGTTTATGGAAACTCGATCTTTATCTACTAAAACTGCTGATTTGATGTTGTCTTTCTTGATTTGGCTTGTATAATTAGTCTTGATGGGTTAAGTTGGGTTAGAAAATGGTTTTTCTACTGAAGGATTAGTGTGGGTGCCACTCACAACGATTTGGATCGTGATAATTGTCTCGTTAGGATTGACAAGGTAAGACCTAGCCCCCCTGCTTGTACTTATTTCTATTGAGGATTTATATTTTAATAAAAAATACTGCTAGACACACTATATAGTGGTACAAATTCGCGAAAAGAAGAAGTTCGGATGAAAATCATGTGAAAGCACGGAAGGGAACATCAACTTTCTAATGACATAATATATGTTTTGATCTAATACTAATTAAACTTAAAGATGTGTACCATGTAACAACCAATCTAACCTAAGTAAACACAGAATATTTTAGAACAATATCCCTCTAATGATACAGACATGTTTTGTGTGAAATATTAAACTTCAAACGTAATAGATCAAATAATAACTAATCTAATTGTTAGCCAATTACTATATAAAAAAAGTTAAATATTTAAATGGGCGTATATTCATACACCTACAAAATTTATTTTGTTTTCATTTTCATTTTTTTTTTCAAATAGGAAGTTAATTTCTAACTTTATGTTATTTTCTCATTTTACCTAGATACAATAATAACATATACCCAATGTGACTCCATAAGTGAGATTTGGAAAGTATAGAATATACGTAGATTTTATCTTTATCTTTGTAGGATAATTAAATAGATTGTTTATAATATACCCTCGGCTCAAACGGGAAAAAAAGTTTAGCATGAAAGCTAAACCTTAAAGTGAGCCAAGGCTATTGTAACGTGTAAGCAAGGTTTAGCATAAAGACATATGATTCTACCAACAAAAATTGTCTAAAACTGGAATATTTTATTATCACTATTAATTAATTATTAAGTATGGATCTCAACAATTAAGCTGTCCCTTTCTCCCTGATGCATTTTACCGTGAAAAAATATCGTAAAATTTGGTAGCAATAATTAAGAGTAATAAAAATAATTAAAATAGTTGAGCTAGTCAGTTGACTTGTACTTGCAATATAATACAAGGTTGTTGAACAACACAAGTAAATTAAAGTTTATTTATGGGGTTGTTAGAATCATCTTCAGCTTAATCATTTTCCAATCTAATAAGTACTAGCCTTTTCCAATTAGCTGTTTTTTCTTCTTAGGGTTCAATGATTTATGGTCATAGGCTAAATAAATCAAAATTCCTCTTAACTTGACAATTTAATATTCATTATCTCCCATAGAATATATATATAGGCGTTGTCACATTAATTTTCTTGTCTGACAATTTTTAGAATAAAAAATATATTTTTAACTTTTTAAGTTAACCAATTATCTAAAGCATCTTTTTCTCGTCAAATTTGTAATTTAAAAAATCTAAAATAAACATTTTAATTATATTATTTGGCTAAAGACAATGATGTTCTAATAGAGTTATTCTTACATATTTAACCAAGAAAAGAAGAAATACACACTTAAATAAATAATCATTGCATCTAAAGAAAATTATATATATATATAAAAATTTCCAAATAAATATGTTACGAATTTGAGCCGAAAAAGGAATAATGCATAGTTGAATTAAATAGTCTTGCAAAAAAAAATACGCAATTTTTTTATTTTATAAAAATACTCCATTTGAACATCATTACCTTGGTTAAATCTTATTTTTATTTGGCTAAATAAATATAGTTTTATTTAACTAAGTTTAGATACGAATCCAAAAAAAGAAAAGAAATATTTAGTTGACAAAAGCTACATATAGCTCACTTTTTCAATTAGTGCACTATATATGTTCTAATAACAGATCAGGCTTAGCGGTCATTAGGGATGTATAGTCCAGACATCAAGCCAAATCGAACCGACAAAGCAAGTCAAATTGATAAAATAATTGACTTATGTTTTGATATGACTGCTTTGGCGTTGAAAAAAAATCGATTGTTCTTGACTTGGTTTGGTATTAACATAAAAAGAGTTAAACCGAACCCAAATCAAATCGACATATATAATTTTATTTTTTTACACAATTTTTTTTAATTATAACATACTTTGTAAGTATGTTTTAAATTAGTTTACAACTTTCAATGTTTAGATATATTATTTCATATTTGAGCTTGTAATATGCCTTGAAAAATTGATATGTGTTGTGCCTTTTCGTGAGTTTATGATATATTTTCCTAACACAGTGTCTTGGAGAGATCTTTGTATATAGAGGTGTGCATGACCGGGTTGGTTCGGGTTTTTCAAATATCAAGCCAAACCATTTGTCTCAAAATTTTAAATTTATAAACCAAATCAAACTAATAAAACTCGAGTTTTTTTTCGGGTTTTTCAACTTCGGGTTGGTTCGGGTTTTTCAAATACCAAACCAAACCAAACCATTTGTGTCGAATTTTTAAATTTTTAAATCAAACCAAACTAATAAACCTCAGATCTTTTTGGGTTTTTGATTTTTCCGGTAAAGTATTCATACAAACATATAATTAACTTGTGCTCCAAATATTTCTTTAGTCAACCAAAATACAACTATCTAAGGTGTTTCTTAAAGAAAATAACACAAAAATGAGATGAGTGAGACACTAAAATATTTAATAAAAAATAATAATGAAATTGTATAAAATAAATATTGCAAATTGATAAGTCATAATGAAAATGATCATAATTTAAAAGTACTAAATCATGCTAAAATAAGTCTAATAAGTATTAATTACATGTTTAAACATTAGAGAAAAAATGAATTATGTTATGTATTTTAAATGTCTAAACCAATGTAAAACTAAAGAACAAATATTCAACATTATTGTCATTCCTAAAGAACAAATATTCAACATTATTGTCATTCTTAGTGTTGAATTAATTTATTTTGTTAGCATTAGTATTGATTTGATTTTGAAATGTCTCAACCAATGTAAAACTAAAGAACAAATATTCAACATTATTGTCATTCTTAGTGTTGAATTAATTTATTTTGTTAGCATTAGTATTGATTTGATTTTGAATTAAGCTTTATTAGAGTTACTAATATCTATGGACTATAACCTTTATTGGACCATTCAAAAATCTAAGTCTCAAAAAACTTGAAAAAATATGTTAAAAGAAAAAAATTATGAAAAAGTATAAGAAATATTTAGAAATTATATAAGTAAATACTTTTATGTATAAAATAAATTTTAAAAATTAAATATATAATGTCGGGTTGGTTTGGTGTCGGATTGACTTTTTTTAGTTAAAATCAAACCAACCCAAGTATAGTCGGATTTTTTTTCCAATATCAAACCAACTCAAACCAAACCATTAGTCGGTTTTTTTTTTCAGTTTTATTTATTTAAGTGTCTTTTGAAAATGAGACATTTTAAATGCCATTAAACAATGTAATCACTCACTCATGTGCCAATGGTATCAGACGCCTTTTCAATTGAGAAGTGTTACATTAAATAACACAATCAAGAGAATAACCTCTTCAATTTGATCTCTTTTTCAATCACGGAGTAATTATAAAAAATCAAAGAAAATTAAAAAATCAAAAAAGTCAACTGAAATCGAAATTAAAAAAAAAAACTAATTTTATGTTGATTTGATTTAGTTTATAGATTTAATCAATCAACATAATTGATTTAGTTAGTTTTTAATGAAAAATCAAATCAAACCAAGCTCTGTGGTGACACCCTTAACGCTCATTCTGCTCGATGAAACTTGTATAGTACACTTTTTATAAGGAAAAGAGTACGCCTTCAACAGTTAGTTTTTTTTGTTTTTGTAGTTTATAGACGTTTGTAAGGTGATAGGACATGGATAGCATGAATATCAATGAAAGCTATAGAGGAACTTGATGGACACCAAATAAAAACATACGATGTATGGAAGGTCCATCAAAGTGAAGAGAAAAAAGAAATAAGTTATATGTGTAAGTGACCATATCTTAAATTCAAGAATTCACAAAAAAAGATAATCAAACCAGACAAAGTAAAGAGAAAGAAGAAAAAAGCTATGTGTGCAAGTGGTCATTCAACCAAATCAGACCCTTATTTTACCCCGTCTGCCTTACATACAAGTATCATTCTATCAAGACTCACGTCTTTTTTGTTGTGGAGAGGGGCACTACATTCACACGGTAGGTACAGACGCACAGAGCTGCATACCGTCCCTCTAGGCTATTGGCACTATAGTTGGTGAGCTCCAATTCTATCAAGAGCCATTTTGAACTTAAAATTCCTTTTTACTATGATTTGGTGTATATGTAGATGGGCCCTATACCTACCATATTCATAGACATTGTTGCGAATTGTATATGTTCACACATGTTATATCAATTATATTTTGTTGCACAAAAGATTTTGGGCCAGAAGCCCATATGGATATTTGTACAATTTTTTATGTTAAACTCATTTGTTATGGTATATGTCTTGTTTATATACTTCTGACTCTATTTGTCATTATTTATATCATTCGGTATATATGTTAGGTATATACGTTCATATAGGATTGTCCATCCCTTTGATTCTTTTAGAGAAAGCACCTTGAAAATAGTAAATCTTAACATACCTTGTTTTTACTCTAATATAATATAATGCTCCAAATTAATTGAAATGTCGTCCGACCGTCATCATCAAATTGGTTTGTTCATATTAAAATATCTCCAAAACATTTATAATACCCATTTAGAGTTCACAATTTGAATACAAGCCTCCAATAGCTCAAATTGTCCTATAGGTTCAATCGTTACCTTATTCATTTCGATTCTAATTATTTTTTCATTAAGAGTCATTTATATATTAGTTTTCCAACACCATCAAATTGCTATTCATCTCCTTCGTCACTTATCCAACCTTCATTACTAAACATATAAAGTTTGTGTCTGTGCTTGTGACTTGTGAGGGTGAGTGGATGTGAATGTTAATCCGTATTGAAAATAGTATGAAAAGAAAAATCCTAAAATTATTGATAAAATACAAAAATATTGAATAAACAAAAAGGGTTAACATGAACCAGTATTTTGTAAATTGAGCTTTAAAAAAATTTAATTAAAATTTATGAGCTGACATTTTGCATAATTTGTCCGATTTTTAATTAAGTTTAAGATTGCCCCATTAACAATTCAATGGCTTGTACATTTGACAAGTTTCTGCACTGCAGTACCTCTACGTGGAGTCTTTCCCTGATATTCATACTCCACTGTCTATATTGAGCTCCAAAATAGCTGCGACCAAATCGTTGACAATGTATCGATCGGCGGCAAAGCGGTTAATGCCGGCGTTTTATCGCCGGCACCAGGAATCAATATCACATATTCGAACCCTAGCAGCAGACTACCCCACTCGATTTATGACTTCAGCTGCCACCGGAAACATTCCTGATCAGAACCCTATTTCGTCTAGCTCTGATCCGACCGCATCATCATCTTGGAAGGAAGAAGAAAGGACACGATATCAGGAAACTGACGAAAAATCTAGCTCGAGATCAAAGCGGCCTAAAGCGCATTACAAGGACGAAGAGGCCCGTGTACTCAGTGCCTCTCTCTCTCATGTGGTTTGTTACATTTACTTTCTCTCTGTTTTCCGGTGCAGATATGAAATTTTGGATTATATGTGTAGATTTATGAATGTGTTGTAGTCTTATGTGTTTTTTTGTTGAATTCGTTTTTTGGGATAATGTTGTTGACTTGATGAAATTGGCTGCATAAATTGATTACTTGACCTTAGAATTTGTTGAACATGCTGGTGTCTTTCTCCCCGAAGAAATGGGATTGAGACCTTTATGCCTTGTGATTTTACTGCAAACCTCTTCAGCATAGAAGTAGTTTTGGGCAAGTACATTCAGTAATTCTATTGGAAAAGGAGAAAAAAGGTAATTTTTTTTTGAAAAGTACCTCATTTAAAAGTTAATAGAAGATATTTTGTGTGCTGCTACCCGTTCAAACTAATATGAATTCAGATATAATGGCTATTCAGTTAGCTGCTGAAATCTTTCCTGATGAAAGGAAAATGAGGCCTTGTAATAGAAGGTTCACCTTATATACATACCCAAAGGAAAGTTTTACTCTGATATGTGTTTGGTATGAAAGAAGATGATTTCCTGAAGTATTTTCTAGAAAAGATGTTTTTACTTTTTTCCTGATGGTTTTCCTCTGTTTGATTGGGTATAAAGGCCGGTGACTGTGAAGTGTATAGTAAAGAAGAGTACTTGTAAAGGGAATCGACTTCCCGAAAAGTGAAGGAAGTCATTTCTCCCTTTTGGTGGAAATATTTTCATTGGAGATTACATTTTTCGCAATTTCGGACAACCAAACACTGATAGGATTTCATCAAGGAAAATTCTTTCCGAAAAACATATTCTGACATACAAACACACATTTTCTATCCCTTTGTATATATCAGGCTTGTAATTGGTGGTGGGTAACTTGTTTGCAGCTTCGGCTAGGATGGACTGAAACAGCCATGATTGCAGGTGCAAGGGATGTCGGAGTGTCACCTTCCATTGTTGGATCATTTCCTCGGAAAGAAGCTGCACTAGTGGAGGTAAATGATGGTTCACCTACATTTACTCATAGTTCTGGATTCTTTAATGTGACTGAATTTGTGGGCATTATAGGGCTCCAACATCTTTGGCTTTGCTAAAAATGTTGATATAAGATTATCTGCCTCTCAGTTTTGTTAATCTTTTCTTTTGGTTTTCCTCTTATCTATCTGCACTTAATTTGTCTGGTATGAGTGTAACTCAATGAAACTCCATTGAGGTAAATTATGCAAAGTCAAAAAAGTAACAGTCGTGTTTCCATAATAAAAGGGTTATTAATGGTTTTTGGTAAAGTAAAAGGATTATTAATGATATATCCTTTCTAGCTTATAAGTATATAGTTTGCATAGCCATTCATTTTGTGCTCTCTATGATGACCATACCAAAGAATGAGCTAAATCCTAAGATATTGCTGATTTGTGTAGCATTTGCGAGAAGGCCTAAAAAGCTAGATGTTTTGGTCTCTGACTTTGTTTTTAATGCAAATTACCTTTGGCAAGGTTCTTAATGCTCATTCAGCTGTCAAGCTTCATCTTTTCTTGAATCATATACAACATTGCATTCAGACTTATACTGGCCTTTTACCTGTATTATCATTTAAAGTAGTTTAGCTGATCTAGTTAATGCTTGTATTTTCTCTTTTTTCCCGCGAATCAATAAGTTAATCCTCTGTTAATTTTTTATATTGAACTTCTTTTTCTTAGTATTTTATGGATGAGTGTCTGGAAAAACTCTTCGATATCATTGAATCAAGGAACGATCTGAAAAACTTGATACCTAGTGAGCGGGTAGCTAAGCTTGTCAGAATTCGCTTGGAAATGCAAACCCCTTACATATCAAAATGGCCCCAAGCTCTCAGTATACAGGTACTTATCTCCTTAAAGTTTACATCTTTTCAGGCCCCTTTCTTGTGTGGGTCTGTATACAATGAGCAGAAGTGTTTCAGATAACAACTACTGATTGTAGGCTCAACCCTTGAATGTTCCAACAAGCTTCAAGCAGCGTGCAATGCTGGTTGATGAGATATGGCATGCTGTTGGCGATGATGCCAATGAAATTGATTGGTATGTGAAGCGCACTGTTCTAGGTGGAATATACTCCACAACAGAACTATACATGTTGACAGATAGCTCTCCAGGTGTGTCATTTTAACTGTTGTGTATTTTATCCTATGCTCATTCTTCTCTAGCGATCCTTCTAAAATTATGGTATAAGTCTTGTTAAAATTTTAACATTCAATTAAAAATCGAGCTCCTTTATAATCCTAACATGCCCCACTGTCAACAGTTCTTCCTGCTTCCTACTGCTTTATTGACATGGAAGTCATAGAATTGGAAGGAAGTCTCTCAGGTTATTAGAAACTATTCATATTCCTTGTTTCGCCAAATCACTCTTTAAATTACGGAAGTAAGCATTTTTTGATGTAGGAGGAGGCATGAGAACAGAAGTATACCTCGAGATAATAACGCAAAAGATTCACTCTTGCTGGTGCCTTAGTTCATCAAACTGAAGTTGTCAATAGAGGACATATTTTGCAATAGCAGTGTTGTACCTGTGGGAATATATGAAATGTACACACTTATTCCTAAATGAATGACCAACTTTTTGGGTCATCCCATGATATTGCTGGCATACAGTATTTAAGATATTATAGGCTATAAATTTCGTATAAGGCATCCACTAATACATTTTAACGTACAATATTTTATCAACCCAATCCTAAAAAATCACATGTAAATTATGGACCCAACATGTCACTTCCCCAACTCTCGTATTGTGTCAAGTGAAGAAAATGACATATTCCCTTGTTAGAAAACATGACACTCTCCCGCCAGCACGTGATGTATGGGTTAGGCACATACGGATTTGAACCCTG
Organism: Solanum appendiculatum; assembly: GCA_018342035.1. Classification (NCBI taxonomy): domain Eukaryota; kingdom Viridiplantae; phylum Streptophyta; class Magnoliopsida; order Solanales; family Solanaceae; genus Solanum; species Solanum appendiculatum. The sequence continues at coordinate 47,115 of JAGDQO010001042.1, read as the reverse complement.
CTGCAAACAAAAGCTTGGTAATTAAGTGGGGAAGTTCCGATTCCTCGCATTAAGTTGATTAGATATTATATGTTATAAACACCATATGAGGCATCAATAATACACTGTGATGTACAAAATTTTAGGATATGCAATCCTAAAAATAAAAAATGTAATATATGGAACCAGCATGTCACCTTTCCAACTCTCTGAATACTTTCAAGTAGATAAAACGACACTTGTGAACAATCAAAATAAAACAAAAAAAGACACTTGCTTCGGAAGGAGTATTTGGTATGAGTTACTCTTAGGGGTCGTTTGGTTGGGAACAAGTTATCCCTTGATTAGTTATCCTGGGATGGATAACTTATCCCACCATGTATATGGGATAACTTACCCCATCACTATGGTATATTTGGTGGGATAAGTTATCCCAAACATGGCAACCAAACAAGACATAAATTTTTTATCCTATCACTATTTTCTTATCCCATGACTATTTATTTTTATCCCTCACACCAAATGACCCCTTATGGTACATTGTTGTGACAACTTTGCTCTCACTAGCTATGTATTAGGTGTTGCATATTTTTCAATAGAAATTACTTTGGAGGGTCCTCTGTGAGACATTATCTGTTGGATTAGGGATCTTTTGGTGAAAGGATGTAAATACTGATGATTTTGGAAAGGGAGGTCACACCTCATAACAGATATCCCGAAGGATGTGGATTTCATTTGAATTTGGTGCTTTCCAAGAATCTAAGCTTCATGAAGACAACTTTGCCTGTAATCATTTCCAAGTTACCTTGCAGCAACTTTTGATCCTGAAGTAATGCCCTCCATGAGCAAATCTTCTTCATTTACTCTTTGGTTTAGAGCCATAGTTGAAGTCCAACCCTCTGATAATTAGTTGCGTAGCTAATATACCATACAAAAGTTCCCTTGTGAGCAGCCTCTATTGGAACACTTTCCACTTTCACCAATAATTTGTGTGTTCAGAAAAGTCTCGTCATATATTCGTGGGATTTATTGTTTATGTTTATGTTGACAGATTTTCGTGATACATGGGCATTCTTGGATGCACGAACAAAAGATGCATTTGATCTGAAGAAGACTGCTCAAGAGGTATTTTGCTGCTAATGTGATGATTTTGTTTTAACTAGTAGTATGGACCCTAGAGGACATACATTAAAAGGAATGTGTAGACCCCCTGAAATAAGCTGGACTAGGATTCTATCTTGCATTTCAGAGTATTGGTTCTGAGAATAATCTGCTTCAATTTTGTAGGCACAACATTTGGCTGAAGCAGTTGGTGCAGGAATGGGAGGCTCTTTACAAGGTTTTATGAAGAGGGTGTTCACGGGCTGAATATAGTTTGCAGTGACTAATACGATCTTATAGGCGTGGTGGTTGACAAAATAAAAATTATAATTTGTGTCTATCAGTAGAGATGCTAATTTAGATTAGCAGTATTCCATGGGCATCCGGTTGCCATTTTGGTGTTTGAATATGCTTGTACATGATAATATCTTTTGTTGGCAAAATGTGATTGTACCTTTCTCCTATTTATATTCCTTTCCCTTTTCTATTTTCCTCTGGATTTTCAAGAAAAACCCATATACGCTTTATTGGGAATGAAAAATTCCATCTTTTTCTTTTTATGTAAGAGAAGATCAAGAAAAGTTGTGGATTCGTCATTTTGTTGTATTTCAGGGCTTATTTGATTTCTTGTAAGTTCTCTTTTAGGGGTATCGGTTTTTGTTTTAGTCCATTTATCAAGTTTGCTCATGCTTCCTTTCATAAATCATACCTATCAACAATGATACTTCCAATGAAATACAATTAAAACATACGGGATATGCTTTCAATAGCGTGCATAATTGATACATGTATCATAAATCCATTTCTGATGCATATATAGTGCATACACTCGAAAATATATTAACTGAAATACAAATAGAATGTATTCAACGAAATTCTGTGTGTTGATATTTGAGCGTCGGATACAACAAAATTGAGTGATTGTAGGTATTCGTGTCCCATCGATAAAAATAAATTAGTATTGTATGGTTATTTATTTCATAAATTTGGGAAGCATTTTACCTTGTATATGATTGGTTGATGATCCCAATTGTCGCTGGAATAAGTTTTTGTCATACCCTCATCCTTCTTGTTGTATATGACCTCAATTGTAGTAGCCTTGACCTCTTCAATAGGTCTTTTGTGATACTAATGCCATATTAATGTTGAGATATATTTGTTCACCCTGCTCATCAGCATCCTGTCCCATTTCAAAACCTCTAAGAGGAGAGTCTTAGAGTTCACAAGTAGTGTGAATGTAAATAAGTTGATTTACTAACATCACAGTGCAGTCTTAATACTTATTTTCAGTGTCTCTAGCAAAGTTTAAGACCAATGTTTGAGGTTGAGGCCATATCGTTGAGCAAACAACAACTTCCAGATCAGGTATAATTAGAACCAAAATTTTGATAGCATGAAGAAAAATAACACAAGATAGTTCAAGAAGCCATTCTTCTTCTTCTTGCTTTATTGTTGCATATGTTACATACAAGATAAACAAATACATCTCTTGAAATCAAAGTTCCCTCTTCCTACCAGTCTTTTATACTCAAGACTTAGGATATGATATAAACACATATACACCACACCATAATGAGTTCTAAGTGCCTTAGATTTATTGTTTATCACATTCCCACAAAGGACAATAACAACAATAATATACCAGTGTAATATGACAAGTGGGGTCTGGAGAGGACAGGATATACACAAATCTTACTCCTATCTTTGTGAGGTAAAGAGATTGTTTTCGATAGACCCTTGGCTCTTAAAAGGAGTGAAATCAAAGTTGGACTGAAAAGAAAATTATGACAACTAAATAAAAAGATGAACAAAGTAAACCAAACAACAAATAATAGTAAAAATTAAAGAATAAGATACTACATGAATACTAACAAATGCTACTAACTAAGGAAAAGATGAGCAGAGGAGACTAGCCCCCGCCTCTCCTACAAAAAAGTCTGACAACGCTTAGCTATCTACTTCCCTTCTACCCTAATCCTTAACCTTCCTACCTCCCTATCTAGGATCATATCTTCAGTAAGCTGAAAACATGTTATGTTTTGTCCAATCATATCCCCCTAGTTTTTCTTAGACTTATCTCTACCTCTCCTAAAACCTGTTATAGCCAACCTCTCACCCTCCTTACTAGTGCATTTGTGCACCTTCTCTTCACATGTTGGTACCATCTCAGCCTCGCTTGTTCATCTTGTCCGCCACAGAAGTCACTCATCTTGCCATGTATAACTTCATTCTTAATTATATCTCTCCTAGTATGCCACACATCTATCTGAGCATCCTCATCTCTACTATCTTCATCTTTTGGATGTGAGTGTTCTTGACTAGCCAACAATCTTCTCCATACAATTCCAGACGAGGGCAACCAAGGCAAATCCAATACAAGATCTAGAGTTAGTGGATTCACGATTAGTGTAATCTTATTATATATATACATTTAAATTTTTCTCTCTATGTATATACATCATTCTAGCCGAATACAATAGGTTTAGTTGAACCCGCAAAACCCACCATAAGGCCGGCTAGCACTGTTAGTTCCACTGGAAACAATTTCAACTCATCAATGAGCTAATTGTTGAAATTCCCAGGAGAGCCCGTGAACCTGATAAAAATAATAGTTCTCTAAATCCAATAATCATGAAGTATTTAGTATAGCATTTTCAGTATTACTCTCTCCATTTGCTTGATAATCAAGAACCTCAAACACAATCTGCACCACCTATGTGTTACGAGAATCAGAAACTCCATTATTTCTATCGTTCAAACCTGCAAGATATGTTACCAATTTCTGAATCTGCACATGCCAAAAGTCTGTCTATTCAAATTCTAAGATAGGAAATATAGCAAACTACAAATAGTCTGTCTATTCAAAACAACATTCCACCATAAATTCCATAAATACACAAGGGAATCACCACAGATATTTCAAAGGGCATTGTCTTACAAGCACCACCTATCACCAATTCTGCAGTGAAAGAATAACTTCTTCAGGAGGAAAGAATGTAAGGAAGGCATGCAAGCATACATCTCATTGAGTAAAAGAGAGAATGCCCACGGAATCAGTGGCTAGACCAGGATTTAATACAATGGGATTCAATAAAGTTAAATTTGGGATTTGAACCCTCTTTGTCACTTACTAGAATTTTTCTCATGTCAAGGGAATTCAAGATTTCAACAGCTTCTATATAACCAAAAAAACTTGTTCCAACACTATTTGGACAGTATAACCAAAAAACTTGTTTGAACTTCTCCAACCTAGCTCCGCCACTGCGTGCAATATCCTTCCATCTCACAATAAGGAAAGGAAATGGAATAAAATGTAAACAGAAGAGGAAAGCAGGGGATTCAAGATTTCAACAGCTTCTATATAACCAAAAATCTTGTTCCAACACTATTTGGACAGTATAACCAAAAAACTTGTTTCAACTTCTCCAATCTAGCTCTGCCACTGCGTGCAATATCCTTCCATCTCACAATAAGGAAAGGAAATGGACTAAAATATAAACAGAAGAGGAAAGCAGATAATTCTATCCATAGCTTGCAATGCTTAAGAAAGAGAGCCTTCCTGAGTTGCAGCGATCATTTGCACAAATGTTGATTATAATTCTTATTTATTTTAAAGCCTAACGGTAGCCAAGAGAAAAAAAGGCTTTTGAGATGTCCTGCATCAATTCCTCGTGTTATCTACATATTTGGGGATTAAAGAATTTGATAATGAATGAAGAAGATGACTACAAGTAACTTGATGACCTCAATTGGCAGTTAACATGGCTCTCTGACACAAAAAGATGGATGAAACTGATAATAGGACCACTAAATAAGTGTCTTCCTTGAGTCAAGAAAATTGATCTGAAAAGCATACTCAGCAAACAGTTATTCTAACAGGTATCTACTGCCCACCTTCCCCACCATGGTCTGTTGCTTAGCTCTTCCATCTGAAACAAACTAGACGGGTATCTTTTCAAAGCAACTGATGCCGTAACATAAGATATGTGAATAACTAGCATAATACAGAGTTAAAGTAGTGCCTCTTGCAATCAATCATGTCAGTCACACAGGTTGCTGGATGACAGACAACAGATCAAGCTGTCAAAGAAAGGGGAAAAGGAAAGAAACAGATCAATGTGGCGAATTGTGCCCAATGCTTTCAAGTAAAAAAGTTTACCTGTTCCCCCAATATGCCTTGGAGCTTCCTAAGTTTCTGTTGCCACTTGATCAGTCTCATGTTCACCCTGTGCTTACATGAAGCAATAGCTTATCACCGTCTAGAGGACGGTGAATATCGTGAAAAGTTTATCAGAAAAGGAGACATGAGTTAATGAAGTTTTGAACTACGAGGAAGATGCCTAATGAATTTCACTTCCACAAGTCCTTTCAAAATCATAGATACCCTATGCAGATCTGTAGCACCAGAATATCTTTATTTTATCAGTAAAAGTAGAAGATATGATGTACCTGCTTTGAACTCTGTTTAAACATAACTAGTATCATTTTAAGCATGAGATCAAATCTCTTGAACTTCTTATCTAACTCAAATGCACTAATACGATTCTACTTCATTATCTTATTAGTGTATCTTGACAGAAGAAATCTCAGGATAAAATACTTCATAAGAACAAATTTAACAAAAATATAGTTCGATAAAAAAAGATAAGAAATTGCAATATTTGCTCCTTTTTTTACAGAAAAAAAAGAGTAGAATATTTAATTAAAACTCATAATGTGTTTTTCAAGGAACCACAATTAAGTTCTTGTTCACATTGAAATATCTTTATGGACACTGCATCACAAACATTTTTATATCCCTAGCACCAAAAGGAAATCAAAGAAGAAAAAAACAGTAATTCAGATGAAGTTTGAATGTGGACATCCATAATAATTTTCTTCAGGAGAAAAGGAAACTTGCATTAGCTGATAATGATGCAGAGATTACATATATGCACACAGTTTCTGGGCTTATTGGTGGAACCAATTTGTCTGAGATAAAAATCATGGGTAGAATAAGCAAGTCTTCAGGAAAGATCATATGATAAAAAATTGTATTGATCTCCAAAGAGAACAACGAGTTATATCCATATGATTTAGAAATACTCATAACAACAAAGAAGAATCAGTAAAATAATTGAATTACATACAAAAGTATGGTTCACATGTAGGTTAAAACTCAATCACCAGTAGTCACCACAAGAACAAGTGCCGTTCTTGAATCGATGAAACCTGCTGGCATCCCTAATAACAATTTCTCGTTTAGTAATCATGGCTATCAACTTAATTGCATTGTGGCAATTGTTGCAAATCCTATGACTCTGAACAAGTTGCAGTGAGGTTGAACTGGATGTGCTTATGAGCCCAAAAGATATTGCCAACTTTTCACTGTGATAATGTGGCGATTTTTGTTCCTCTTCATCTACGTCGGGTAGTAAGGTTTTCCCCCCCATAACATAGCCATACTTAGAGATCTCCAGCAAAAGCTCATCGACTTTTTCATATATCTCCTTGGTTTGCACATGGCACTTATCTCCAGACAGGAAAACATGTGGTTGCTTCTTTATTTCTATCCATGTGCATGCAGGCTTTATTCTGAGTCCTTTTCTCTTCAATGTTTGAACAACTGCAGCAGCTTCATCTTGCTTGCCTGAGCTGTTATAGATATTCAAAAGCATCACATAGTTGCTGAGTTTTTCTGGTTCCATCCCGTAAAGTTTCTCAGCTGCAAATTTTCCTAGCTCAAAATTCTTGTGGACTCTACAGGCTGTCAGTAAGGCCGCCCACATATTTATAGTGGGCCTAAAAGGAGCATCTCTGATTAATGCAAAAGCTTCATCTAAAAGCCCTTCTCTACCCAACAATTCAATCATACATGCATAGTGCATTGCTCGAGGCTTCACCTTGTAATCTCTACTCATTGATTCAAATATTTCCCACCCATGATCTGATAAACCTGAATAGCGACATGCAGATAAAACAGCCAAAAAAGTAACATGATTGGGCATCATTCCTTCGTGAACCATACGCTCAAATAGTTTAACAGCCTCAATCCCTCGGCCATGATTACCATATCCACCAATTAAGGCATTCCAAGAAATAACATTCTTTTGGGGCATCCCCTCAAAAACATTACGAGCATCTTCTATCCTCCCCCATTTGATATAGAAATCCACTAATGCTGTATTGGCAACTATATCTAATCCAAATCCATGTCGAACTAGCCCAGCATGAGCTTGTTTAGCATGCTCTAGTGAAGCTAATCTCGTGCAAACTCTAATAATGATTGAAAATGTGAAGTGATCCATTTTGACACCAGCATCTCGCATCTCATAGTACAAACATAAAGCCTCCTCACTGTAGCCATGGAGAGCGTAACCAGCAATAATTGTATTCCACCCTACTGTGGTCTTCTCTGGCATATTATCAAAAACAAACTGAGCATCCTCTATGCTACCACACTTGCTATACATATCAATTAAAGCACAAGATATAAAACGATTGTCGCCTTCCCCCATTTTCAAAGCACAACAATGCAATTGCTGTCCCAAAGAAATAACCTCTAATCCAGAAGATGCTCTAATCATCGTTGCAAATATCCGAGGATCAGCGGCAGAATTCTCTTCCCACATCATGAAAAACAACCTAAACGCCCCCAAATAATCCCCCAAATCCACTAGCCCTCCAACCATTGTATTCCAAGAAATCGAGTTCCTCTCGGGCATATCATCAAATATGCTACGTGCATCTAACATCATCTTACATTTGACATGCATCGACAAAACCCTGTTCCATAAATACTGGTCTAATACCAATCCAGAACTAACCATATGATTATGCACCCGCTTAACCCCTCTAATCGACCTTAACCCAATACAGGCAGTTATCAAAGCATCATACGTGCTACTATCTAACTGACAATCACCTTCACACTCTAACAAATCAAAAAAATCAAGAGCCTCATGATACCTCTTATGTAAAACTAGCTTCTCTATTTGAGCACTAATCCCTGAACCTGGATCCCCAATTTGGGTTACTTTTGAAATGGTTTCTTCACTTAAATTTTCCTCCCTCTTGGAAGGTTTCATCATGGGTCTTGGCTTTATAAACCCATGTTCAGAAAGAGAACCTTTGATATGAGAAAACACATTTCTATACCTTTTCTTGCTGAATAAGGAGCAATTCCTAGAAAGGAGAAGTCTTTCCTGCAGAACATGTGGGTCTGTCAAGAAAGCCGCATATCTACAGCTGCTCCGTAGCTGATCCAGCGGCAATGTTATGTCCATGTTCAAGATTATAGAACACCAAAAGGCGATAAAGGGTGTTTAAAGAAATCAGTTAAAAGATACAGTTACCTCCAATTCTTGAATCAAATTAGGAGAAATTGAGCATCAATCAACCATCCCTGACGTGAAAACTCTCCGTCAGTTCAGTGATAATGGTGAATTTGCTAATCTCCACAACCAATTCCGCAAGAACGTTGGAATGAAACAGAATAAGTTGGTTGTTTTCGGTATTTCAAAAGTGGGAAATCGATATTGGCAGCTTTGGAAAATCCGCCGCTTTAATTTATTTGTTTTTATTTTCCCCTTACGGACGTTGGTAGTTGATAGTTGGTAGAGATGAAGAGAAGGAAATATCCCAACTCTCCATCCATGCTTTTTGAAACTTTGGGCTTAGTGAGGGACAAATGATTGGGCTCATTACCATATTAGCTCATTTCAAGAAAAGGGTATATTATAGAGAAAATTGGGGGACTTTATATAAATCCCACTAGTTTAGGAGGTAATTACTTAGATACATTCTAGTTTGCAATATTACGTATCTTACCAGATTTTGGTGCCTCCAGATATGTCTAGATACATGTATCTCAGATACATAGGGTCAAATTTAGGTATAATTTGTTCTAGAAACATTGTATCCAAGTGGATTCTCATGTATCTGGGATACATAAAAAGTCTTGCTCGCCTCTGTCCCATCTCGCTCACCACCAGATACATGTGAATCACTCCAAATGCATATAGATACATGTATCTAGTGTGTATCTAGAGTGATTCACATGTATTTGGGATACATACGAATCTCGCTCGCCTCCCTCCCCAATATTGCTCGCCTCTCTCCCTATTTTTGTGTATCTGGTATCAAAAATACATGTATCTAAGTATAAAATACGTACGAAACTCTTAATTAGTGGTAAAATACGTAATATTTTGAAAGTATAGGTAATAATAATATATATGGTAATGAAGTATGTCTAATTATGTAGTTTTTTTGGATAAAATTTCACAAAAAGGCACTTTGATGTCTAATTATCATACATAGCTATACATTTGTTGATTATCAAACGTAGCAATACTTTTCCTTAAGCGGGACCAAGCATGTCGCCACCAGAAGCAGAACCCCATATTTCTTCTAGAGAATCTCCTAATTGTTCCAGAGCAACTAGAAAGAGATTCTTTAACTAGAAAGAATTTGGTTCAGATGTAAGACAACTATCGAGAAGTTTTCGCAACTCAATCATAGCTGATGGAATCACCAAATATTTGACCTTTCTAAAGATCTTTTCCTTCTCTTCGGGATTGAACATCAATTGAAACGATTCAATAGACGACTCATTGGGATAGATGTAGATGGAATACACCTCCGTAGAAATGTAAAGGAAACTTTTTCCTCGTTCGACTTGAGAAAAATGATTGATTCGAAGTTTTGTCTCTATGTGGAATTCTATCTAAGAAATGACATCTGGATCCATAAAATGATCAAAACAATTAAAGATGTAAAATACATGTGATAAAGTGTATTAGTCCAATTACAAGGCTATATCAATGGTATATGATTCTAAATTAGCAGTTAATCGTACAAGAAATCTTTTACAAAACGCTCCAAAATTAATTAGGCACGTCCATATCTTCACTCTAAAAATAGGATAGGTGATTTGAATCCTTTCTTCTTTTTTGATTTTTCAAACTCTAATTGCAACTAAAGTGTCATGCCCCAAACTCAAGGGCCACAACCGGTACCTAATGCCAAAACATAGGCCTGAGCCTACCCTGCTGAACCATTTTCTAAAAGCTCATAATAGCCATACATAGTAAAGAAAACAAATTAGTATATCTCAGCTTAAAAATAAGACCTTGGCCGGAAGGCCCCTATCGTAGCTCTATAAAAGAAACAGTTACGCCTAATAGTTCATATAAAGAAATAGCCAGCTAGAACATAAGTCCTGTTTGGGCCGTCGAGGCCACTATGATATCTAGGAAAACATAAATGTTGTATGGGCCATCAAAGCCACCGTGATCTCTATGCAAAAGTTGAAAATAACTATGTATCAAGACAATACACCAAACAACTATCAAACTTCAGCCAACCAACAAACAAGGCTAACATGGCCAATAAAGTGGCTATACAACCCAACACACTAGTCTGGAAGCCTCTAAGAGTAGTAAAGCTTGGTCGAGATAGGGCCCCGACCTACCTAAAAACTATATACAACAAAATTTAACAAACCTTTAAACTCTGGTAGCTTCGGAAGGAAAGAGCTAGCCAACCTACTGGAACTCAACCGTGCTGCTGGGGAGGTCTATCGATTCATCTTTCAAGACCTGCAGGCATGAATGCAGCACCCCAGGCAATGGGGGCATCGGTACGTTATAAGGTACTGAGAATGAAAGGCAATATATTATATGAGCATGTATCATATTACACTAAAAGTAATCAAGTAAGGAAATCAAGAATAAGATAAGTGTGCTGACTTGATCCTGAATCTAAACATACATAAATAATCAAACAACAACCTAACCAAGCTCCCATAAGCTCGGAAGGTACAAACAACAAACAAGACCACCTACCTAGGCCTTCATAAGCCCAGAAGGTGCCAATTCAATCTATATACCCGTATCAGTAGCCCCTTAGCCACATAGGTAGTTACATAGCCCTCTCGTCAACAATATATCCCCGTAGGCAGCACATAGCCCTCTTAGGCATCAATATAGCCCTGTAGGCAGCACATAGCCCTCTTAGGCAATAACATAAATATGTAGGCAATTCATAGCCCTATTAGGCATCAATATAGCCCCGTAGGTAGCACATAGCTCTTTTAGGCAACAACATAGCTCCGTAGGCAGTTCATAGCCCTCTTAGGCATCACTATAGCCCCGTAGGCAGCATATAGTCCTCTTAGGAAACAACATAACCCTGTAGGCAAAGATTACATAGCCCTCTTAAGCAACAATATAGCCCTGTAGGCAACGATCACATTCCTGCAGCTAACCACAATAGCCCCAAGGGCAATAACAAACAATTCAATAAGATAAAGGCGAGCAATTTAGTTATAACCAACCTAAACGAATAGTCTCTAAGCCGTGCCCAACACAGGGTCACTACTAATCTTATAAGAATCACGACAAGGAAGGAATATAACCACTTGATCAGCCAACCACCCACAATTATGGCTACGAGTACATCAACCATAACAACCCTATTATATTGCTACTAAACTTTAAAGAAACATGACGAAAGAAGGGAATAGCCTTAACATCCTTTCAACTGAAGCCTCAAAGGTGTGCTTATGAAACTTGACCAACCTATCATAACACATTAATTGCTAGAATCAACAAGGCCTTGCAAATATATACCCATAGATGCTGCCAATACTCAATAAATACATGCAATCTCACTTCCACAACACCCAGGAAGATACGCCACAAAATCGATGGGGAAAACTATATCAAAATGATGAGCTCGCTATGTAGAGCAACTTCCGAGTTGAAAAAACCAATATCCATGGAGAATTTAGGGACTTTTCTTCTGATTTTGTATAAATTTTTGTTGATTTTTCTGAGTTAAAACTGAGCTCAAACAGCTTTTATAAAGCTAAACCGACATAGGGGCTAGGGGCCCACCTTGATGTGCTTGCTTGTGCAGTCTTACGAAAATATGAATATCTCTCTATTCTAAAGTCGTATGGATAAACGGTTTAGTGCATTAGAAACTAGACTTGTAGACCATCGATTTGGTAGCTCATAGGCGTTTTAAATCTCTATAGATTAGGAGAAAAGCTCTGAGATATTTGACCCAAATTTCTGAGAAATCTTTAAAACGAAACTTTTGATAACTTTCGCCAACTTTTATTTTTCAAATTGTTTGACTTTAAAACGTTAGATACGACCCTTCTCCCGAGGAAAATCTCTAATTTGGATCCCAAATTGACGGATTAGTGTGAGCTTATCCATGCGGTTATGTACTCTTTGAACAATTAAAATATATCATACCACATCCTTCTTAACTTATTAATCACTCTTAGTCTTTCCACAAAGGTACGAGTTAATTTAGACATTCCAAAAGGGCGGGGTGTTACATCCTTCCCCCCTTAGAATCATTCGTCCTCGAATGAAAAATTTGAGTCACGTGGTTAAGTCCTTAGGAGTTGCAGAAATTTTTGATTAGTCTCCTCTGTATACGTGACTATCCAGGAACCTGAAATGCAGAAAATTCCAACTTAGGCGTCTCATAGGATGGCACAAATAGATAAGCACCATAGCTCCAAGATAGTTGTGCAAGAAAAATACAACAACAACAATAATACTAATAAGCATCAATATAAAGAACGAAGAGGTATCCTACCTCACTGTACTAATTAAACTGATATGCCATCACCCTGGGGTATGAAATGAGTGAGGATATTTGGACCTCATGCCATCCTCAGCTTCCCAAGTCACCTCTTCCCTATTCTTGTTTTTCCACAATACTTTAACAGAAGCCACATCTTTGGTCCTCAATCTTTGAACCTTTCGATCTAATATGGCAATTAGAGTTTCCTCATAGGAAAACTCCGATGTGATTTGAACATTCTCAATTGGGATAACCCGAGAAGGGTCTCCTATGAACTTTCGTAGCATCGGTACAAGGAAAATTGGATGAAGAGATTCTAGCCCCGAAGGTAACTCTAACTCATAAGTCACTCGTACCTAGTGGTACCCTAAACATGAATCAATCTTCAAGAAACATTAGCAATCCTGGAGCTGGACAAAAAACCCATCAATCTTTTGTAGTGGATATGTGTCCTTTATAGTCACCTTATTCAATTTTCAGTAGTCTATACACTTCTGCAATGAGTCGTCTTTCTTCTGCTCGAATAACGCTGGTGCATTGCACGGTGGTGCACTAGTCCTCATGAAGCCCTTATCTAATAAATCTTTTAGTTGTTCATTAAATTGCTTCATTTTTATTGGTGTCATTCTATACAGGAAGCTCATTTTGAAACTTGTTAGCCACTGAAATAAACTAAAAAGTAAATATCTCAACATTGGCATAACAAGATGCCAACCAATCCATGCCCATAATAACATCAAAGTCAAGCATCTATAGTTCTATCAGGTCTGTAGAGGTCTGACGACCACAACCTCTACCGTACAATCTTGAAAAACCCTCTACACAATAATAGAGTCGCTAACTAGGGAACACATAACAAAAAGGACGCTGTAGTGGCTCTAGTACTATACATAAATTCCCAACGAGTAATGGGATAACATACGATAATGTGTAGCCTGGATCTATCAAAACATAAACACAGTGAGAGCAACCGCTCAATATACATGTTACAACATCTAGCACAGACTATTAATTTTGACGACCTGTGGTGCATATGTGCAATTCTGGCCACTGCCGAAACTAGATGCTCAATCTTCGTGTCGACTTCTACCTGATAAAATTTGGAAACCACGCTCTACCATATATATGAGGAGGATAATCTTGTTACTAATTTGTCTGTCTTTGCTGAACCTTGCTGGTCCCTAAACGGATAATATCTTTGTATATAACCGTCTTGGCCACAAAAATAGCATGTTCTGGAGACCTGATGGCATCTCCTGGCATGTGTTTATTGCATGTAACAGAATGTGGCACAACTGATCAAAACCACTCTAAACCTTTTGTTGTTGTGAGCTTGATGATCGTGAGCTCTCACCCGAACTAGACTGCCCTTGGTGATCAACTAGCTACCCTGGGACTTCTGTTGTAGGGGTGTTGGTGGTACCCCTAAAACTTGAGGTCTAGAGCAACCTTGGGCCTCTATCTAAAACTTGTGGGCCAAGCCCTCTTTTGCTTCCCTCTCTCGACTCTTTCAAATGTACACCGCTGATGTCAAAGTACCTCTATGTTCAATACAATGACATGAATTCGTGTGATGTCCATATTGTCATTATGAGCAATTAAAGTACAAGCCCGATAACAATTATAAGCCAAAGAACTCAACCCTTATGACTCAGCTCTATAACACGATTTGAGCAAGAAAAAAGGCAATTTTCCTAAAAAATGTCTGTAGTTTTCTGCTTATAAAATGTGGGGCACAACACACTTATAAACAAGACACTACTAGCCATGGCTTGCAGATTCCCTAAGATATGATGTTGCTCTAATACCAAGTTTGTCACGCCCCAAACTCATAGGCGCAACCGGCACCTAATGCCAAAACATAGGCCTAAGCCGACCCTGCTGAACCATTTGCTAAAAGCACATAATAGCCACACATAGTAAAGAAAAAAAATAAGTATATCTCAGCTTAAAAATAAGACCTTGGCCGAAAGGCCCCTGTCGATAGCTCTATAAAAGAAAGAGTTACGCCCAACAATTCATATAACGAAATAGCCAGCTAGCACATAAGTCCTATTTGGGCCGTCGAGGCCACCATGATATCTAGGAAAACATAAGCGTTGTATGGGACATCAAAGCCACCATGATCTCTATGCAAAAGCTAAAAATAACTATGTATCAAGACAATACACCAAACAACTATCAAACTTCAGCCAACCAACAAACAAGGCCAACATGGCCAATAACGTGGCTATACAACCCAACTCACTAGCCTGTGAGCCTCTAAGAATAGTAAAGCTTGGTTGAGATAGAGCCCCAACCTGCCCAAAAATTATATACAGCAAAATCTAACAAACCTTTAAACTCCGGCGACTCCGGAAGGAAGGGGCTAGCCAACTTACTAGAACTCAAATGTGCTGCTGGGGAGGTCTATCGATTCATCTTTCAAGACCTGCATACATGAATGCAGCTCCCCAGGCAATGGGGTATCAGTACAAAATAAGGTACTGAGAATGAAAGGCAATAGACTATATGAGCATGTATCATATTATATTGAAAGTAATCAATTAAGGAAATCAAGAATAAGATAAGCGTGCTGACTTGATCCTGAATCTAAACATACATAAATAATCAAACAACAACCTAACCAAGCCTCCATAGGCTCGAAAGGTACAAACAACAAACAAGACCACCTACCTATGCCTTCATAAGCCCAAAAGGTGCTAATTCAATCTATATACCCGTATCAGTAGCCCCTTAGCCACGTAGGCAGTCACATAGCCCTCTCGTCAACAATATAGCCCCGTAGGCATCACATAGCCCTCTTAGGCATCAATATAGCCCCGTACGAAACACATAGCCTTCTTAGGCAACAACATAAATCCGTAGGCAATTCATAACCCACTTAGGCATCAATATAGCTCCGTAGGCAGCAGATAGCCCTCTTAGGCAACAACATAGCCTTGTAGGCAGTTTATAGCCCTCTTAGGCATCACTATAGCCCCGTAGGCAGCATTTAGCCATCTTAAGAAACATTATAGCCCTGTAGACAAAGATCACATAGCCCTCTTGGACTACAATATAGCCCCGTAGGTAATGATCACATTTCTGCAGCTAACCACAATAGCCCCATGGGCAATAACAAACAATTCAATAAGATAAAGGCGAGCAATTTAGTTATAACCAACCTAAACAAATAGTCTCTAAGCTGTGCCCAACTTAGGGTCACTACTAAGAGAATAAAAATCGCGGCAAGGGAGGAATATAATCACTTGATCAGCCAACCACCCACAATTATGGCTACGAGTATATCAACGATAACAACCCTATTATATTGCTACTAAGCTTTAATGAAACATGACGAAAGAAGGAAATAGCGTTAACATACCATTCAACTGAAGCCTTAAAGGTGTCCGTATGAAACTTGACTAACCTATCATAACACCTTAATTGCTAGAATCAACACGGCTTGCAAATATATACCCATAGATGCTACCAATACTCAATAAACACTTGCAATCTCGCTGCCACAACACCCATGAAGATATGCAATAAAATCGATGGGGGAAAGCTATACCAAAACGACGAGCTCGCTATATAGAGCAACTTCTTTTAAACTTCTGAGTTGAAAGAACCAATATCCATGAAGAATTTAGGGACTTTTCTTCTAATTTTATATGAATTTTTGTTGATTTTTCTGAGTTAAAACGAAGCTCAAACAGTTTTTATAAAGCTAAACTGACATAGGGGCTAGGGGCCCACCTTGACGTGCCTGCTTGTATAATCTTACAAAAATGTGAATATCTCTCTATTCTAAAGTCGTATGGATAAACGGGCTAGTGCGTTGGAAACTAGACTTGTAGACCTTCGGTTCGATAGCTCATAGCCTTCTAAATCTCTATAGATTAGGAGAAAAGCTCTGAGACATTTGACCCAAATTTTTGAGAAATATCTTTAAAACAAAACTTGTGATAACTTTCGCCAACTTTTATTTTTCAAATTGTTTGACTTTGAAACGTTAGATACGACCCTTGAACAATTAAAATATATCATATCACTTCCTTCTTAACTTATTAATTTCTCTTAGTCTTTCCACAAAGGTACGAGTTAATTTAGACATTCCAAAAGAGCGGAATGTTACATAAAAGGGTTCAAAATTAGTCAAAATTTGCATTTGAAGAAACGTTGAATAATGAAAATGATTCAACTGAGCAAAAAATGAGTGATTATTAAGTTGGAGATTTCTGAACTATGCGTTTAGAAATTTGATTGCACAAGTATTTTAATCCTTCATTCGTCATTGTAGAATCTACTAAGTTCAAAAAATACTAAGTCAAACATAACAATGTTGTTTCACATCTCGCCAATGGAATATGAAAAATGTTTATATCAATTACATTGTAGATGGTATTGTTATTAGGGGTGGACCTATAGTGGGTCAAGTGGGTTCATATGAACCCACTTCGTAGAAAAATAACACTTTATATATATGTATATTTAATCAGTTCTTAAACCTTTATAGGTATATATTAAATTTTGACTCCACTAGCATAAGTGCGACGTCCAGCCTAACTGTGAAGAGGGTTCAATTTTCACAACCAACCCGAGTTTGAATCTCGCTTGCCACATTTCAGCTTTAGTTCGGTTTTTTAATATATAAAACGTCCACACACTTTTGTCCTTTTATCTAGATTTAACTTTTGTCCTTTTAGTTTCATACAAACTATAAAAAGTACAGCAACCTTTTACTTTAACATTTAAAAGTCTAATAGTCAACAACTTTTATCCTTTTTGTTGTTAGTTTTTAAAAAATATATTATTGTTATTATTATATAACTTAATAGTAAAAAAAAGAAATCAACTAAAAAGGTACTAATCCCTATTATTCCTCAATTCTCAAAACCCTTTGTCTTCTTCTTTGTTGAACGCTTCTTGAGCCTCTCTTGCTTTCCATCCCAAATAATTTGAGCGATATTTTTTTGTTGAACCTAGAAGACTCTCCCCGTCTCTCAAATCTCGCATCAATAGCCAATATCCCAAAAAATTCTTATCATTCTAAAATCAAGGAAAATTATAAACATTATTAGGTATTATTTCTATGTATTCGTTTCTGAAATTAAGGTTATAACCATTTTGTTTAATATTTTATTTTTATTTGTTAAATGTTGAGTGAGGAGAAATCATTCATAATATTTTTTATCTTCTTAGTTTATATTGATAAATTGAAATTCCATTTATTTAACAATGCTTTATTTAATTACTTTCTAATTAGAATTTTAATTTGGTAATACATGTTCAAAATCAAATGAAGAGATTTTTCTCTCCTATATCCTCCAAGTTGCTACAATCAAGTTCATCCGCTCAAAATGATCCTCGGATGAAAGAAAACTTGAACCAATTAGAAGAAACTCATCATTCTTCTAAAAGATCGAAATAAGGAGTAGATTTGGATACTTTACCGACATATCCAAAGAAAAGAATACCCATTCGAAACTATCATCCAGATGAACATGATGAGATTAGACGAGCATATATCCAAAGAGGTCCTCATCAACCTAGAATTCGCGAGTTTCCTTAAAGTGTTATTTATGGATTTAAACGACGTTTTAATCAAATGATTTAAAAAATATCATGATTGGTTGGAGTATAGTGTGACTGAAGATGCATCTTATTGTATGTGTTGTTATTTATTTCAAGATGAAAGCATTCATGAAGGTGGAGGTGAAGCATTTTCAAGTATAGGGTTCAAGAGTTGGCACAAAAAGAAAAGATTAGATACGCATATTGGTAAGTTAAACAGTGATCATAATCAGACAAAGAAGAAGTGTGAAGATCTAATGCGACAAGAAAAATCAATTCAAGCCGCATTTGTTAAGCTATCCAATCAAACCAAGCTTGAGCACAAAATTTGTTTAAAGGCTTCAGTTGAAGTGGTGAGACTTCTCTTGAATCAAGGATTGACATTTTGTGGACATCGTGAAGATGAATCATCGCTAAACAAAGGTAACTTCTTGAAATTCTTTCATCGTATACGAAGCAGTGTGATAAAATTAGTGAACTTGTGTTGAAAAAGGCTCCAAAAAATGACCAGTTGACTTCTCACAAAATTCAAAAAGACATTGTCACTGCATGTAAGCTTGGAACAATTAAAGCTATTATGGAGGATCTAAATGGTGACTATTTTTCATTGTTAGTTCATGAATCTTGTGAATATCACGTAAAGAGCCAATGACAATTGTTTTGCATTATGTTGATAGAGAGAGGTCTATGGTGGAACAGTTTATAGGAATTATTCATGTTCATGATAGTAGTGCTTTATATTTGAAAGAAGCAATTGTTAACTATTTTTCTCAACATTCTTTGAGTTTATCTTTTATACGGGGTACTGCTATGATGGAGCTAGCAATATGCAAGGGCATCTAAGTGGCCTTAAAGTTTTGATTCAACAAGAAAGTAGATCAGCTCATGCAATTCATTGTTTTGCTCACTAACTTCAGTTAACTCTTGTTGGGGTATCCAAAAAATGCCTTCAAGTTGGAGAACTTGTATTATTGGTTTCTAATGTCTTAAATGTAGTAGGAGGTTCTTTTAGACGTATGGATGAACTTCGAGAATCTCAAGCAAAAAAAGTTCAAGAGGCACTTGATATGGGTGAGGTTGAAAGTGGTAAGGGATTGAATCAAGAACTTGGTCTTGCTAGAGCTGCCAATACTCGGTGGGGTTCACATTATAAATCTTTTAAGAACTTCATTAGTATGTTTGGCTCTATTATTGATGTTCTTGATACTGTTTGTTGTTGATTATGAATCTGTTGAAGAAAAATCTAGGGCAGCATGATATCTTAAAGTTTGTCAAATATTTGAGATTGCTTTCATATTGCATTTAATGAGAGATATTTTAGCGATCACAAATGAGCTTAATGAGTCTTTACAAAAGAAAGAACAAGATATTGCAAATGTCATTCTACTTATTAAAGTGGTGAAGAAACGATTGCAAGATTTAAGGAATGAATGATGGGATCCACTTGTCGAGAATGTGTCCGCATTTTGTGTCAAGTATGATATTTTGATACCTAATTTTGATGAGTTATATGTTAATTTTGGAAGATCTTGACGCAAAGTTGATGAGTATACTATCTCACATCACTATCATGTGGAAGTATTTTTTAAGATTATTGATTATCCGCTTCAAGAACTCAATGATTATTTTAATGAGGTTAGAACAAATTTGCTTATTGGAGTTGCTTACTTGAATCCAGTTGACTCATTTTTCTAGTTTTGACATCAAGAACATAACGAGAATGGCTGAATTATATCCTGATGATTTTGGTGAAAATGTAATGGTTACTCTTAGGAATCAGTTAGAGACTTATATAGTTGATGTCCGTGATGTTGATAAAAGGTTCTCCAATTAAAAAGGGCTTGGTGATATTCCTGAAAAGCTAGTTAAGGTAAAGAAGCATTTAAATTATCCTCTTGTGTTTTGCCTTCTAAAATTTGTGTTGCTCCTGCCGGTTGCTACTGCTACAGTTGAAAGAGCTTTCTCGGAAATGAAGTTGATCAAGAGTGAATTGCGAAATCAAATGGATGATGATTTCATGAGTAGTTGTATGGTGCCTTATGTAGAGAAAATAATATTTAATACTATTTCTGATGAGAGTATTATGAATAGGTTTCAAGAAATGAAAATTCGTAGAATAGAATTGTAATGAAATATTTTAAGGATGCTACTTTTTAAAAAGAAAGCTAATATAATACATAGGGCATTTAAAAGGCATTAACATAGGATGTATTAATTATAATCTAATAGAGGAATTAGGCCCATAGAAACAAAATTAGTTAAGGGTGTGAGGGCTTGTTGTTTAGAAACTTATTTAATCTAAACCTTAAATAAGGTAAGAGTTTCAATTTTCAGCGGAGGAACCTTTCCAAACAATTTAAGTAAATACCTTAAGAGATTTCCATGTATATATCATCCTTACTCCTACAACTCACATTACAAATTATTACCAGCTTCCAAGTACCAAAATTAATTATTTCATGCTTTATAAAAACATTCAGAACAATCAGTAAATTTAGTATATTACAAAATTGGGGTTTACACACCCCAAAACAACAAAATATGCTGCCAAACTTATGTTACAACCCATGGTGTCATGATCAAACAAGCCTTCAAAATTACATATAAATTTACAACTCATGGATCACATACAAGTCCCAAGATTTTTACAAAATATAGATGCCTATATGCAAATGTGATCTTCCTTAAAGCTCTCAAGAACTCCATCTCCAATGGCCAGCTTCAAATATCTCCTCGGACAATCCCTATGATAGAAACAACTATCGCTAAGCATAAAGCTTAATGGTGTAAAAACTATAGGTGCGGAGCCGTTAGATTCACCAAGTTACCTTTCTAAAGTCATGGGCAGCACATTTGAAACATAATAAATAAATCAAATAAATAATATATAAAGAGTATCAAGTTCGATATTTAAACATCTAAGTGTCAAGAACGCTCATAGCACCATCTCACAAGAGATCAAATAACAAGGCTCGCCTAATATATACATCATGCCGTCACACCGAGCATAATCATGTATCAAGAAGGACCGAAGCCCTGTATCAAAAAGGGTCAAAGCCCAATAATCAAGAGAATCAAGAACCATATTAACAATGGCTTTCTAGTTCGTACTTAAAACAGACAACTTCCACACTTAAGACGAACCAAAAATCCAGAGTCAAGATGGTAAAAGGTCCGAATCAAGAGGCATGCCAATAGTGACAAATTCACAGCCACAAGAAGGACAAAGTCCCAACAATAATATCAAGTGATCAAGCAATCCGTACAAGTGGGGGAGTTACACAAGTGTCTTGAAAGTCTCCAAGGATACCAACACGACAATACAAAGGGACAAAGAGTAACAAAGGTACTAAGATAACCTTTCAGATATACCAACAGGCAACAAAAGTACAAGTACAAGTTTATACACCAACCTCAGCTTTTTAGCATAGAAACCGTCCAACACAACTTCAAGAGTTCAAACCGTAGACCAACCAACGTATCAAGGTCCTCAACTTGTACCCAAGTATATACAACCTTAAAAATACAATTAAATAACTTATTTAATTTCTAGTAGCTCAATAATGTCGACGTAAAATAAGGTTATCATCACAAGTAAACCTAGCCTTTACAAATACGACTATGCTCCCAAATCAGTAAATCGGGCCAGGCTGGTACATCATATCGTAACTTAGTTTCGAAAAAGAAAATAGCAAAACTGGACTTTATATCCTCTATGAAAGATGTAGGCATATATCTTAAGGTTACAAATAATCAAGAATCACCGCAAAATACATTTTGTACAAAAATATATAATCAAAACACTAATAGTTGAACTTATAGGATTTCTAAATCAGAAATCTGGATGGAACTTGTCCTATGTTGCGTCCCATATTTCGAATCGATAACTGCAAAATTAGATTTTCACATAAACATAAAAGTTGTAGGTATATGAATTATCTTTCCAAATCATATTTATTTACTGAAAATAGAGTTCTACAGAACGAGATACGCTTAAAGTACTAAACCTTACCCAGCTCACAAACAAATTTGATCACTTACCACAAAGTAGGGTGTCTTCAGTTTTTCAGCCAAATGAAACAAGTTTTTCCGTGTGATTTTGGAACTAATAAAGTTATGATATAGTTCTCAATGTTTCCTATTCTTAAAGGAACCGAATCTCTAGAGGAGGTGTGATATTCCTAGATAAATATAATACAATGAAGGAGGGGCTGCCCAAATTAAAAGGTGGCTTTCCAAAATCCTAGAAACATCTCACATTCTTTACTATTATTAGGAAGATATATATATATATATATATATATATATATAATGTCATGGAAGTTTACTGAATTACCCTAAGACAATCATTTATAATACCATCACAATTAAAGGAAAACAGGTTTTCTCACATCACAAAATTCGAGTCAAGGAATTGCGAAATAGGAGTTTCACCTAACATCAAGGAATAACTTGTTGGAGTGCCAATATTATCTTAAATAACTGGGGCATTACAACTATCTCCCCCTTAAGAAATTTCGTCTTGAAATTTACCTTACACTAGTCGTGAAACAAGTGTGGATATTGGGTCCTCATGTCTTCTTCTCGCTCTCAGGTGGCTTCTTTTCCCGAGTGGTTCCTCCAAAGTACCTTTACTAAGGGGATTCTCTTGTTTCTAAGTTGCTTTACTTCCCGAGCTTGAATTAGGATAGGTTCTTCTTTATACGTCAAGTCAGGATTAACCTCAATAGATTCAACTGGGAGAACATGAGATGGATCTGAACGATATCTTATGAGCATAGAAACATGGAAGACATTGTGGATCTTGTCTAACTCAAGCGGCAAAGCTAATTTATACGCAACCGGTCCAACTCTTTCAAGTACTCATAAGGTCCAATAAATCGGGGACTAAGTTTTCCTTTTTGGCCAAATCTCATAATCTTTTTCCATGGAGACACCTTTAAGAATACTTTATCTCCAACTTGATACTCAATATCATGCCTTTTAAGATCAGCATACGACTTTTGTCTATTCGAAGAAATCTTTAGACGATCCTTGGTCATTTTTACCTTGTCTTCCGTTTGTTGCACAATTTCAGGGTCAATAAGCTTTCTCTCACCAACTTCACTCCAACAAATAAGGGTTTGACATTTTCTTTCGCATAAGGCTTCATAGGGAGGCATTCCTATACTCAATTGGTAGCTATTATTGTAAGCAAATTTAATCAAAGCCAAGTGTTTGTCCCAACTACCCTCGAACTCCATAATGCATGCTCGAAGCATATCCTCCGAAATTTGTATCACTCTTTCCGACGACCGTTTGTCTGGGGATGGAATGAAGTGCTAAACTTCAACTTACTACCCAAGGCTTCCTGCAATCTACCCCAAATCTAGATGTAAACCTTGGGTCTCGGTCAGATACAATAGACACAGGGATCCCATGCAGTCTTATAATCTTATTAATGTGCTATTCAGCTAAGCGCTCAAGTGAGTAATCCATCCGATTGCTAAAAAGTGAGAACTCTTTGTTAGCCTATCCACTATCACCCATATTGCATCATGATTTCTTTGAGTGCGAGGAAGTCTAGAAACAAAGTCCATAGTTATTTTCTCCCATTTCCATTCCGGCATCGGCAAAGGTTGTAGCAAACCAACCGGGACCTGTTGTTCTGCTTTTACTTGTTGACAAACCAAACATTTTGAAATGAATTCTGCAATGTCTCTCTTCATACCATTCCACCAATAGTGTTATTTGATGGTCTGGTACATCTTTGTACCTCCAGGATGCATTGCATATGACGAAGTATGTGCTTCATTCATGATTTCTCTTCTCAATTTTTCATCATTAGGGACACATAGCCTATTTTGATAAAACAAGGTACCATCCTCCCTTAATGCAAAATCATGATTTTCCCCATTTTGAACTTCTCTTGTCAATTTTATGAGTTTCTCATCTAACCTTTGTGCTTCTTTCACCTGTTCAAGTAATATTGTCCTGCCTTGCAAATTAAAAATAACTGAACCGTTTGAATCAAGTGCAAAACAAACATTCAGGGCTCTTAACTCAAGAAGTAAGGGCAAAGGACTCAAAGCTAAGCTTGCGAATGATTTTCGACTTAAGGCATCTGCAACCACATTGGCTTTACCTAGATTATAGTCAATCGTGCAGTCATAATCCTTGATGAGTTCAATCCATCTACGTTGTCTTAGGTTCAGCTCCTTCTAAGTACCCAAGTACTTTAAGCTCTTATGATCAGTGAATACATGACATTTTTCTCCATACAAATAATGCCGCCATATTTTTAAAGCAAACACTATAGCAGCAAGTTCAAGATCATGAGTAGGATAATTCAATTCATGTGGTTTTAATTTCTGAGAGGCATAAGAAATAACTTTCCCTTCTTGCATCAAAACACATCTCAAACCACGATGAGAAGCATCACTATATATTACGTAGTCTCTCCCTTCAATTGGTAGAGTAAGTATAGGTGCTTGTGTCAACAAGGATTTGAGAGTTTCAAAGCTCTCTTGGCATTTGTCATCCCAAGTAAACTTTACTTCCTTCTTCAATAGTTTAGTCAAAGGGGAGGCAATAATAGAGAAGCCTTTCACAAATCTTCTATAGTATCCTGCTAAGCCCAAGAAACTTCTTACCTCAGTCGGACTTTTGGGAGGTCTCCATTCAACAATTGCTTGAATTTTACTAGGATCCACCTTCACACCTTCGGTTGATATAACATGTCCAAGAAAAGCCACTTCATTAAGCAAAAATTCACACTTGGAAAGTTTAGCGTAAAGTTCTTTCTCCTTCAAAATTTGTAAAATAATCCGAAGGTGTTTATCATGGTCTTCACTACTTTTGAAAAATATTAAAATATCATCTATAAAGACCACCACAAACTGATCAAGATAAGGCTCGAATACTCGATTCATTAGATCCATGAATATCGTAGGAGCATTTGTCAATCCGAAGGGCATCACCAAAAATTCATAATGACTATATCGAGTTCTAAAAGCCGTTTTAGGAACATCTTTCTCTCTAACGTGCAGTTGGTGATATCCAGACTTTTAATCAATCTTTGAGAATAATTTAGCACTCTTCAATTGGTCAAACAAATCATCGATCCTTGGAAGTGGATATTTATTTTTGATTGTTATTCTGTTCAATTGTCTATAGTCAATACAAAGCCTAAGACTGCCATCCTTCTTCTTTACAAATAAAACAGGGGCTCCCCAAGGAGAAACCCTAGGACGGATAAAACCTTTCTCAAGAAGTTCTTGCAATTGAGCTTTCAATTCTCTTAATTCTGCTGGAGCCATTCTGTAAGGAGTGATAGAAATAAGGGTAGATCCAGGTATAAGCTCGATCAGAAATTCAACCTCTCTTTCCGGGGGCAACCTAGGAAGATTTTCTGGGAAGACTTCTAAATAATCAAACACAGCAGGTATGTCCTTAATACAAGGACTATCCATCTGTGTATCAATTATGTGAGCAAGATATGCACAACAACCTTGACGAATTAACTTTCTTGCCAAGGCCACATAAATAATACTAGATGTCAATGATTTTTCACCTTATACGATGATGTGTGAAAATGTAGGATCTTAAAAGTCACATGTTTTGATTTACAATCCACCACTGCATGATATTTATAAAGCCAATCCATCCCGATAATAAGATCAAAATCTTTGAAAGGCATTTCTATCAAATCAGCAGGGAAGACTAGGTTTTGAATGACGAAGGGACAAGCTCAGTAAATTAAATTACACACAACTTGGTAACCCATGGGACTTTCAACCAACACATCATAATTAAGTCTCACAAATTTCACGTTTTCAGGAAGAACAAGTGATGAACAAATATAGGAATGTGTAGAACCAGGATCAAACAGTGTAAACACACATAAGCCAAATAAGTGAAATTTACCGACAACCACGTCTTGTCCATCTTGATCATCCCTCTGTCTCATTGCATAAGCTCGTGCAGTAGCCCTTGGTCCATTAGCTTGATTAGCTCCACTTGCACCCACTGCTTGGGTGTTTTTAGGTCTCTCACCTCTATCGTTTTGAAGAGTATTAGTAGAAGGCTTATGAACTGAGTCTTCAGTGTGCAAGGAAGGAACATGATTAGGATTAGGACAATCCTTCACTTTATGATCGAAGCTCCCACAATTGAAACATGCACCAGAGGCTCTCCTGCAAGTACCATAATGATTCTTTGCACATTTTCAACAAGTGGGAACGCGAGTCTTGCCTCTTTGCCATTATTTGGAGTGCTAGTTGTAGAAAAATCTGATCTGCTTTGCTTCTGTTGAGCTGACTTGTTAACACTATCAGCTGTAGAATCATCAAACCTTCCCCTTTTAGATGGACTTCCAAAATTTGATCTAGGCTTTCGGAATTTGCTTTCATTTCTACTAGCTTTTATAAAAGTTCTCATGTTGTAGGATTGCCACATTCTTTCTAATGGAATCATTCAAACTGTCTTCAAATCTCCTGCACTTGTCTTTTTCCTCTTTAATAATACCTTCAGCATAACGAGAGAGTCTTAGGAACTTCTGTTGATACTCAGCAATAGACATGCCTCGTTGCCTTAAACTCAAAAACTCCTTTTTCTTTGCATCACAATAAGCAGGTGGGACATACTTCATACGAAATTCTTTAAGAAAATCATCCCAAGTAAGAATTGGAGGTTTTACCTTGGCATTCGGAACACTTACCCACCAATCGTAAGCATCCTTTTGTAATAGTGAGATAGCATACTTATTGGCAACATATGAACACTCCAACTGCTCAAACACCCTCTCCATGCGTTCCAACCAATTTTCAGCATCAGTGGGATCAACAGTGCCTTCAAACTCAACTCCACCCATTTTCCTCATTTTCTCAAAATTTATCCCGTTGGGATCATGTATTGTTTCAGCCATGTGGTGGAAGAATTCAGCCATCTGTTGGAAAGAAGGATTCATGGCTTGATCACTACGACTCATGTGAGGATGTGTACCAACTCTTACACCTTGATGGTTTCCCACTTCAGACCCAGTAGTATGGTGAACATATTGATCCGAGAAATATTCTCCAACCCCTTCGAGTGCATGAGGTTGGGAAATAGAGTTACCTGAACCTTCACGAGCAGCTTCCATAGGTCTATTAGAAGAAGAGGCCATAACTTAATTTCTTCAAAAGGAAAGATCACATTGCATTAGGGACTGAACATGATGCATATGCACTGTACATGCAATAAAAATATTATAAACCTTGTAAGTGAATAAATAATATAACCAGAACCTTCTCAAAAAGGAAACAAGTATACAAACAATTCACAACAAAAGTCTTAGAACCACAAACCTAGGCTCTGATACCAACACTTGTAGCGACCCTCTCGAAAGGATGATACTTTTTTAAAAGAAAGCTAGTATAATACATAGGACATTTAAAAGGCATTAACATAGGATGCATTAATTATAATCTAATAGAGGAATTAGGCCCATAAAAAAAAAACTTAGTTAAGGGCGTGAAGGCTTGTCGTTTAGAAATTTATTTAATCTAAACTTTAAATAAGGTGAGAGTTTCAATTTTCAGCGGAGGAACCTTTCCAAATAATTTAAGTAAATACCTTAAGAGATTTCCATGTATATATCAACCTTACTCTTACAACTCACATTACAAATTATTACCAACTTTCAAGTACCAAAATTAATTGTTTCATGCTTCATACAAACATTCAGAACAACCAGTAAATTTAGTATATTATAAGACTGGGGTTTACACACCCCAAAACAACAAAATATGCCGTCAAACTTATGTTACAACCCATGGTGTCATGATCAAACAAGCCTTCAAAATTACATATAAATTTACAACTCATGGATCACATACAAGTCCCAAGAGTTTTACAAAATATAGATGCCTATATGCAAATGTGATCTTCCTTAAAGCTCTCAAGAACTCCATCTCCAATGGCCAGCTTCAAGTATCTCCTCAGAAAATCCCTACGATAGAAACAACTATCCCTAAGCATAAAACTTAGTGGTGTAAAAATTATAGGTGCGGAGCTGTTTGATTCACCAAGTTACCTTTCTAAAGTCATGGGCAGCACATTTGAAACATAATAAATAAATCAAATAAATAATATATAAAGAGTATCAAGTTCGATATTTAAACATCTAAGTGTCAAGAACGTTCATAGCACCATTTCACAAGAGATCAAATAACAAGGCTCGCCCAATATATACATCATGCCGTCACATCGAGCATAATCATGTATCAAGAAGGACCGAAGCCCTGTATCAAGAAGGGTCAAAGCCCAATAATCAAGAGAACCAAGAACCATATTAACAATGGATTTCTAGTTCGTACTTAAAACAGACAACTTCCATACTTTAGACGAACCAAAAATCCAGAGTCAAGATGGCAAAAGGTCCAAATCAAGTGGCATGCCAATAGTGACAAATTCATAGTCACAAGAAGGACAAAGTCCCAAAAAGAATACCAAGTGATCAAGCAATCTGTACAAGTGGGCGAGTTACACAAGTGTCTTGAAAGTCTCCAAGGATACCAACACAACAGTACAAAGGGACAAGGAGTAACAAAGGTTCCAAGATAACCTTTCAGATATACCAGCAGACAACAAAAGTACAAGTACAAGTTTATACACCAACCTCAGCTTTTTAGCGTAGAAACCTCCAACACAACTACAAGAGTTCAAACAGTAGACCAACCAACGTATCAAGGTCCTAAACTTGTACCCGAGTATATACAACCTTAAAAATACAATTAAATAACTTATTTAATTTCTCGTAGCTCAATAATGTCGACGTAAAACAAGGTTATTAATGTGAGGCCAAAAATATATTTTCTTATCATTATTTGTCTCACATTTATTATTTGTATTTGTCTTTTTTGAGCTTGAATTTTATGAATTATGCTAAATAGTGTATTTTATTTGTAGAAATAAATTGGTGTAAAGATGAAGAAGTTTGGAGCTAAAATGAATTAAAGATGAATGATTATGGAAGGAAATTAATCAAGCAGACAGGTTAATGCATTAAATTTTATATAATAATGTATAAACATATAAAGTGCATATTGCAGCGAAATCCAAAGAAATCTTGCTGCCAGTTGCCATGTGGCAGCAAGTGAACAATTGCAGATTATGTTGAGGCGGTTGGAGTCGGCTACTGTACAACTAGGAAATCCGATTCCGTTTGGTTTTGGGTTCCTAATTTGTTTTGGACTCAATTATTTTATTTAGGATTGTTTACATCTATAAATAGCCTATGAGAATAATTATTAGAGGGGAATATACTGTGTCAGGAATATATTTTGTAGGAAAAAGTCGTCAATACTTTTTAGGGTTCTTTTCTTCTACTTTTCTTAGTAGCTAAAGATTCTTGTTCTGGGGCTGCGGCTACGGGTAATTGTTGAACATCGATTGTTTTTTAATTAATTGTTGGTTATCGCTTAAATTACTTTTGTATTTTTGTTTTAGTATTTCATGCTTGATCACCATAGAAATAAATATATTGTCTATTCTTCGACTTTAGAGACGAAGAGATAGATAGATCAAAGAATACAAAGGGCTTGATCTAACTTGCAAATCACTTGATTAGATTCGTGTTTAGGAGTGACGCCCGGTCGAACACCAAACTTGGTTACGAAACATGATGAAATATAAATGCTCGCCAATTGGAACTGCCTATCCCCGCTCAACGATGTAGTTAGACAACCAATTGGAGTAGACGCTTAGAGGTCGGGAGACCATGATCAGAAAATCAACCTTGTAAATCAGTAATTTGATAACCGTAGTTAATTCATGCATGAGATGTGATACTTGAAATCTTAAGCATGCTGCAACCCTGGAATTGCCCAAATCATTGTAAGTTAATCTTAGTATTTAATTCTTGCATTCTTGTATTTCTTTTGACACTTTTAAATACATAATTAGACTAGTTTAATTTAGTAAATAGTTAATTGTCAAGTTTCTGTGGGTTCGATAATCCGGCTCCTTTAGAGCAACTATATTACTTGTGCGACCACGTACACTTGCGTGTGCAATTGGGAGCAACAAGTTTTTGGCGCCGCTGCCGGGGACTTAGAAATTAGCTTTTCTTCTAGGTTATACTTTTTCTTTTTATTTATTTATTTATTTGTTTTGTTTTTTTGATTAATTTTTTTTCTGAACAATTAATTTTTTTCTTTGAATAGTTTGGTACTCTTATTGATATGGCTGATTGGGATAAATCATGGTTGGGTGACGGTTGTCCTAACTCTTATTCCCCTCCCCCTCCCTCTATTATGATTCTTCTGTTATTTGTGATGTTGGCAGGAGTGGTGAAGTGGAGAATGCAAAACAAGAGGGTCGCAATGTGAATTCATTTATGGAATGTAAGGACATGCTGGACAAAGTTAATTTAAAGATCACGGAACAAATATTTGAATGCGTGGAAGAGCAATAAAAAATCATGGAATTGCAGGCTAAGCTTGACGCTATTCAATTGCAAATTACAGACCTAACTCAATTAGAGGAAAATATTGAATCTCAACAAGGAGAAAGTTATGAAGAAGCGGAGATAGTGAGCCAATCTTGGCTACAAGAACAAACTCAACTTCTAAAGTTTCAAAAGTCTATCCGTGATGGTCTGACATACATGACAACCCAACTGATTGAAGGATGAGTTGAACTCACACAAGAAATAGATCAATTTGGCCCAGATTTTCATGACTTGGAGGCTCACTTGAACAAAAAGGTTGAGACGTCTGATGCCCAATCACCAATTGTTGTGAATGATGACCAACTAGTGGAGCAAAAAGAGGAATTCCAACCATTCAACTATACTTTATTCCTTAATGTCGATGTTGAGAAATAGTACAAAAGTGAGAATGTTTTACTTCCTTGAGGTTAGGAGGTTAGAGGTTTGTTGTTTGTTTGGATGTCTTGCATAATGAGCGGGAATTGTACTTAATGTTTTGAAATTTCTATATGGCCTAATTGTTTGTATCAACCAAAATGATGGCGTTCCTAAGTATGATTTTTTGAGATGAGCTTTAATGTTTGCTCGAGGACGAGCAAAAGTTTAAGTGTGGAGTGTTGATGTGAGGCAAAAAATATATTTTCTTATCATTATTTGTCTCACATTTATTATTTGTATTTGTCCTTTTTGAGCATGAATTTTATGGATTATGCTAAATAGTGTATTTTATTTGTAGAAATAAATTGGTGTAAAGATGAAGAAATTTGGAGCTAAAATGAATTAAAGATGAAACATTATGGAAGGAAATCAAGCAGACAACTTAATGCATTAAATTTAATATAATAATGTATAAACATATAAAGTGCATATTGCTGCGAAATCCAAAGAAATCTTGCTGCCAATTGCCACGTGGCAGCAAGTGAACAATTGCATAGTATGTTGAGGCGGTTGGAGTCGGCTACTGTACAACTAGGAAATCCGATTCCGTTTGGTTTTGGGTTCCTAATTTGTTTTGGACTCAATTATTTTATTTAGGGTTTTTTACATCTATAAATAGCCTATGAGAATAATTATTAGAGGGGAATATACTGTGTCAGGATTATATTTTGTAAGTTAATCATAATATTTAATTCTTGCATTCTTGTATTTCTTTTGACACTCTTAAATATATAATTATACTAGTTGTTGACACCAAATTTTGGTCTGATATTTTTTAAAGTTGATACTTTTAAGTATTTTATTCATTAATTGTTCAAAATACATATTTTGCAATTTTAATACAATTTGTTGATAATTATCCTTATTTCTCAAAATATTAGGATTTTTACCGGTTAATTTTGATTACCTTATTTTTGTCACAACCTGTTGAATATATTCAAGTATTTGTTCAGTTTAATTAAATTATTATTTTTGTTAAATTGCATTTTTTACATGCCATTGGTTACGTTCGTTACATTATTTTTTAATATTCATTTTATTCGTTACGTTTGTTAATATTTATTTTGATATTTTTGCGCAGTCTAAAAAATTCATCCAAATATGGATAAGATTTCATACACAGATATTTTATTAACCGGTGGTTTTGGCCAACGGTTTTAAGATAATAGTTTTGTACTATTGGTGGTTTTCAATTTTCAATTTAAGTAATAGATTGGTCATTAAGTTAGGGGGTGGTGGATAAGATTTTAGGAATAATTTTAAGATTTTTCGTATTTAATAAATTCTTTTAGTGTTCATAATTTTTTAGTGATAAGCTCACCGGAATTCCGCCGGAATCCGGCGAGTCCACCACCCAAAGACCCCATTTCCCTTTCTCCATTTTTTCCGGGAACAACCTTCAAAACCCACCAGAAAACAAATCAGTTCCCACCACCACCCTTACTCCAGCAACCCTCACCACCAATAATGCCAACAAAAGACCACCCACTGCCTCTCCTCTCTTCCTCTTCTCTGCCTCACGCTACCAGACCCACCACCAAATCACTGGCGAACATCGACTCCGGCCAAGAGTGGCAAATAGCAACAAAAAATAGTAGCAAGCCAGTCCCTTCCACTTTCCCCCTTTTCGATTTTCTATTTCTTTTGCAGGCCAACGTTCTCCGAATAGACGTACCAGACGAGCTCCAAGCTCTGAAACTCCATTATTTATTTCGCATTTACCATCTATCCAATCTGAATGGAAAACCCATCAAAAGGGTGAACTTCTTTTGCCTTTTTTTTTCATCTGTTTCTTTTGAATATTTGTTGTTATATTTGACTATTGCTTTGTGAAAGTTGGTTGATTATTTTTATTTTTTAGTTGCTTTGTTAAATTTTTAGCCGTTGTTATCTCCATTTTTATAATCTCTAAGTCGCTGTTCATAATTCTCCGGTAAACTGTGTTCACTAATTTGTTTGGTTCATATGTTACTTTTATGTTTCTGTTTCTTTGCTCTCTGAGTGTTTGCAGATTACTTCTCCAATGACTAAATCAATTTTTATTTACTAATTTGTATACTTTGGATTAATATGGTAATATTTAACTATTAATGTCCTGTTATGCACTAAATTTATCTATTTTGTTATTATTCATAGTTAGTGTTGTAGTTGTGTTTCATTTTGATTTGAATTTAGTTTTACTTTTATTTATTCTATTATGTTATAATATTAATATTAATGTAATTGATGGTTTGGCTTGTGTCAGTATTGTTGTTATTATTTATTATTTTTACTTTCTAATTATTTATTATTATTATTATGTTTTACTATTTATCGTTAATAATATATGTAGTTGTTCTATTTTTTGTTCACCATTTCAAGAATGACTGTAGATTCATAAGTTAAATTGTTTTATTTTTTGTTCATAATTTTATTACTGTTTGTTTTCTTGTATTTTTTTTAGATTAGTTGTTTTGATCACTGCTTGTTAATTGTTGTGAATTATTTTATTTTATCTTTGTTGGTTTCATGTGATTTGGTGTTCGTATACATGTTAAAATTGGCCGATGAAGAAATTACCGTCGATTTTCAAGGCCTTCCATGTTCATAAAACGGATTGTTATTTTTAAATTATTGTTTGATTCATTTATTTTTATTTTTATTTATTTGTTACTAACACTTTTACTAAGTGTCTTTAATTGTACCCGGAGTTGCTTTCCAAGGAAGCTATTCGAATGAAATTCGAATTATATTTTTTATTCATTGTTGTATATATTATTGACGTTAGACAAATTTAGGCCGCTTCTTATATTATCGTTTTACTTTATTATTTGTTTATATTTTATATTCATTATTCTTGTATATTATTGTTATCTCCTCCTCAATTTGAAATACTGAATTCAGTCGGGACCCACAGTTGTGAATTTCGAAGGATGCCTAATACCTTCTCTTCGGAATAACTTGAACCCTTACCTAGAATCTATTGGTTTCATAGACATTTTTTTATTAACTAGTTTCCTAGTTTTCCTTAAATTAGGTGGCGACTCCCTTTTACTCCCCTTTACCCTTTCCCTTTTGAAACGACCCCAAAAATGCCCGAAAATGTGCTTCGGAAACACCTATATTTGTAATTTCCATATATCTCAAAATCCGTGCACGATTTCGGAAATTCGACTTCATATTCTTATTTGTGGGGTCAAATTGAGTGGGAAATGGGTCTAACCCGAATTTTAGAGCAACCGTATCAAAATTCAAAAATCGCAAAAATTGCGATTTGGAGGGTCAACTTTAAAGGGGCATATCTCTTAGCACACAAGGAACTGGAAGGGCTGCAACCTATCAAATTAAAGCTCTTTGAGTTAGCTTTCCAACGCACTTGGTTTCACCTTAGTCCGAGTTAGGATGAGGGAGTTATGACCATTTTCGTAAAACCTGTCTGTGCAGATTTGCAATTTCCAGTGAGCTTTTTTTTTAGGCGGGTTGGAGACTTTTTTTATAAAAAGGGGATATGTCCCATACTTAGTCATTTTTCTTAACTCCAAAAACACTCTCTAAGCCCTCTCCAAAAATTCCACCAAGATCTTCAACCAAATTCAAACATCTCAAGCTCTAATTCCGGATTCAAGACTCAATCTCAAGCTTCGATTCTCCATTCCAATCTTCATCAAGGATTCTCCAAAGTTGAGTTATGTGGGTTTGATTGTGGAAACCTTCCTTTCCACAAGTCCAACCATTTATCCTCTATTTCTACTTCAAGTTTATGGGTCCTTATGATTATTTATGAACTCTTGAATTATGGAATTACTACTACACACCCTATTATGGTCCATTTTGCATATTATCATGAAATGGAATTATTATGTGATGTTTATGGTTTACATGCTTCCATGATCAAATTATGAAGGTTGATATATATATGTATGTTGTTGGTGGGCTGATTTATATGGAATTTGGAATTGGTTGGAATTAGTATTCTTGAAATACATGATTTCATTTATATGAACAATTGCCCACCTTGTGTTTGATAAAATGCCCATTATAGAATTCTTAGGAAGGGGAAGGTCCAAGGTACGTCCTATGAGACGGATGGTTATGTAATTACTGAAATGATGATGAAATGGACACATGTATATGATTTTCTCTAAATAAGTGTTGTGAGTTGTGAGTTGACCAAGCCTAGTACGGGGGGTAGTAGGCCCGTATAACCGTATCGAGGGGTTGGTACCTTGGTTGCCTAGTACGGGGGGTAGTAGGCCCGTATAACCGTATCGAGGGGTTGGTACCTTGGTTGCCTAGTACAGGGGGTAGTAGGCCCGTATAACCGTATCGAGGGGTTGGTACCTTGGTTGCCTAGTACGGGGGGGGAGTAGGCCCGTATAACCATATCGAGGGTGTTTGTACTTGCGTCCTAGCTCGGGGGCTGGAGCCGTGTAACATATTGAGGTTGTACCTCTTTCGCCTCTCCCAAGGCGGTTGGTAGGCCTGTGGAAATACTATATTGATGGTCACTCGCCACACATGTACTACGTCCCACTAAATATGATTTTTATGTAAGCATCATTATACATATCATTTCATTAATATGCTATCTATTGGGTATGATTACGCATTTTTCCTATGATGTCCATTTAATGTAGCATTGCATTGCATCCCATATACTTAGTACATTCAAATGTACTAACGCATACTCTATGCCTACATGATGTCACCATGTAGGGACCGGAGCACCGCTTGACCATCCTCCTCCGCGTGGCTAGTACGATTTTCTATAGTGGTTATTGGTGAGTCCTCCGTTTCGGGGACGTTGCTCATGATCTTTTGCTATGTATAAAACTTTTCCTTTCTAGTTATGTTTTAACTATGAGGGTGAGCCTGGTAGTTTGTCTTGGCCCCCGCTAAGTACTCATGTTTAGAGGTGGTGTTGGACAAGTTGTGTATTATGCTTGAGCTTGACTCATCTATGGTATTTATGTATCATTTTTTTTTTTGCTCCCTTAGTCCCGATTTCCCCCTTGATTATGCTTATCGTTTATGGTCATTTAATTGCTTCCGCGACTAAGGATGTGTAATGATACGCTATGAGGCTTGTTTGGGGTTCCTTCGGGTTCCCCATTCGCCGGTCACATCTAGGCCCTAGGCTTGGGTCGTGACATTAGCCCAAGCATCCGTAATGACAAGCTAGTTAGTTTCTCAAATGTGAATGCAACATCGAATCTCATTATATAAGCATGTGATACAACTGATAACTCCTTAAGTAGTTAGTATTCGCACTTGACAATCGACGTATCCATTTCCATATACCACTAGTACTACACTTTGAAAGTCCATTAGATCCACCACTAGAACACATCATATCTACTGAGAAGATCATATCCAAATAGCCCACACATTTTTACCAATTGAATAGCTATAAAATATTATCAAATTTGTTCTGTGTCTAGCCCAAGCGATATGCATCCTTTCATAGATCAGGTTGATAGCAAAAGTAACACACTCCCTAACTTTAACTAACTAGGCATTGGTACCGTTTAGTAGTCGTATCATGACCCTATTGGATATACACTCAATCTATGACCTCAATTAGTGCAACATTATTTTCATCATTCGCTAAGCAACTCATATATATTATGACAACTTTACTAACTGCATTTTCCGAAGGTACAGTGTTCATTATCTAGCCATCCCTTTAATTATTCCACTTCTAATTGTTGAACAACTCCATATATAATATATACCACACAAATATTGTTCTCGTTGCTGGGTAACTAACCCGAAATAAACAATATGGTCATGAAGTCCCTCAAATCATTGTTCATCCTCATCATTCAGATATCCTCAAAATGATTCGTCGAGCCATCACCTAACTCAATTCTTTAAAGTCATTAAACATTCTGAATTTGACCACACATCCTTTCCACGAGTCTATTACTTCTAAACAAAATATAAGCTCCAAGCCATACAAGACACCAACTACTCGCATGAAGAACCACGCAAGAGTAATCACTATAAGTCAGAGAGTGGAATGAAGTGATAAGAATCAAAACGAACAAAAGACGCACGATAGAGAGTCAAAAAGTGAAGATTTTTCCTAAAAGTCACCATAGCCTCTCGAAGATAAGCAACAGACGTCTCCGCGCCGATCCTCGAGACTCTACTAGACTTGGCTATGGTAAACAAAAGGAAATTTTCTTACCATGTACAAGTCCTTCCAATTGCTCAATACCTGATATGATTAATCATTTCTTACCTTACTAATTCATACCTCGACAAAACTTACTATCACGAACGCATGCCTACAATGAAAAACTTTAATTCTGAATCCGACTGTGTAACCCAATACTCTTAACTATCAACATTATCTCATACCTTGAAAATTTTTATGAATTCGCGTATCTTAGCTTATCATTGATTGCCTTCCATCGATCTTATCATATTCTTCGCTACAATATCAATAGTACACTTCACCAAACTCGAAACCACCAAAAAAACTTATCACCACATGGGAATCAAACGTCTATAGACTCCTTTCTCAAATCTTATCTAACAGTTTTTAACCAATCTGATGAACCCAAGAAACTATTACCATACCCCAAACAAAATAGATGAAACCACACATCTCTGAACCCAATTCTTAACCTTGTAAAGATACATCTTTGGCCCTAATAATCAGATCATTGCTCTCGCCTCCTTTCGAAGGCTACACTACATCCTACTAATTCTTTCCATTTATGACTCTAGCTTCTTTCAATTCTATTCAAGCGGTGTTTCAACACATCCTACAACTTTCCATACGACCAGGCTACTCACCAAATAAAAGCAAACCACAACTTTAAATACTTGCAAGTCGTCATTTCCACACAGAATTCGTTTAACAAAAAAATTCTTATCTTATAGTTGCATCCTAATCATATTCTATCAAACTCTTATTACTATTATGCTTGGTAATCATTACCA
This sequence comes from Solanum appendiculatum, assembly GCA_018342035.1. Taxonomy (NCBI): domain Eukaryota; kingdom Viridiplantae; phylum Streptophyta; class Magnoliopsida; order Solanales; family Solanaceae; genus Solanum; species Solanum appendiculatum. Next base: position 9,065 of record JAGDQO010001042.1, on the reverse strand, counting down.
TCATCACGAAGTCAACCTTATCATCAACGTGACATCTTAAACCAAGTCAAACCAGCCAAATATGACTAACTCAATTTTTTATGCACTTTCTTACTAAAATCCTCAATTTCCTTCACATAAGTATATTCATGGGGCCTTCCTTTACTCATAAGTTTGTCATTCCGAAATGGATCCACTCCCTTGGAGCTTATGATGAAATCACCAGTCCTCATTAGAATCATCGAGATACACTCCACAATCTAAACGTATTAATATTGTACCAAAGATCCACCACTAAAAGCTTCCTTATAAACAATGCTTAACCCAAGCATCCGTAATGACAAGCTAGTTAGTTTCTCAAATGTGAATGCAACATCGAATCTCATTATATAAGCATGTGATACTACTGATAACTCCTTAAGTAGTTAGTATTCGCACTTGACAATTGACGTATCCTTTTCCATACACCACTAGTACTACACTATGAAAGTCCATTAGATCCACCACTAGAACACATCATATCTACTGAGAAGATCATATCAAAATAGCCCACACATTTTTACCAATTGAATAGCTATAAAATATTATCAAATTTGTTCTGTCTCTAGCCCAAGCGATATGCATCCTTTCATAGATCAGGTTGATAGCAAAAGTAACACACTCCCTAACTTTAACTAACTAGGCATTGGTACCGTTTAGTAGTCGTATCATGACCCTATTGGATATACACTCAATCTATGACCTCAATTAGTGCAACATTATTTTCATCATTCGCTAAGCAACTCATATATATTATGAAAACTTTACTAACTGCATTTTCCGAAGTTACAGTGTTCATTATCTAGCCATCCCTTTAATTATTCCACTTCTAATTGTTGAACAGCTCCATATATAATATATATCGCACAAATATTGTTCTCGTTGCTGGGTAACTAACCCGAAATAAACAATATGGTCATGAAGTCCCTCAGATCATTGTTCATCCTCATCATTCATATACCCTCAAAATGATTCGTCGAGCCATCATCTAACTCAATTCTTTAAAGTCATTGAACATTCTGAATTTGACCACACATCCTTTCCACGAGTCTATTACTTCTAAACAAAATATAAGCTCCAAGCCATACAAGACACCAACTACTCGCATGAAGAACCATGCAAGAGTAATCACTATAAGTGAGAGAGAATGGAATGAAGTGATAAGAATCAAAACGAACAAAAGAAGCACGATAGAGAGTCAAAAAGTGAAGATTATTCCTAAAAGCCACTATAGCCTCTCGAAGATAAGTACAGACGTCTCCGTAACGATCCTCGAGACTCTACTTAGACTCAGCTTGTATACACATGAGACCTATGAACCTGGTGCTCTGATACCATTTTGTCCCGACCCAAAAATGGACGTGATCGCACTCGTCTTATCCCACCAAGACAAGTCAGCCTAAAACCCAACTAATACAATAAATGCAGAAGTAAAACTAGAAAAAAAAGACTAACACCATCTAATAATGCAGAATACAAAGTCAACTTATTAAAACCCCCAAAATCTGGTTGTCACGTGCACAAGCCTCTAATTTATTACAATAGACATGAAAGAAATAAACAAGTCTCAAATGATGTTGTTTCTAGAATAGAACAAGATCATAAATAAGAAGTAAGAAGGTCTGCTGAGATGACAATCAGCTACCCCACAAATCTCCATAGGAAGCCTCGGACAAGAAGATAAGAGAGGGTATCATGAAGATCCGGGCTCATAACCTACAAAAAATTGTATAAGCAAGGGGTGAATACCAAACCACACGGTACTCAGCAAGCAAACCTCTAAACACAAGCTAAAGGTATGGAATACGGGTACTCCTTACACCCCAACTGAACCTCCACGACTATAACCTGCATAAAAATCAGCCCAACCTAATAGTTCACAATTTACATAGCACATAGTTCAACCATATCACCCGAACAATTACAGATCAGCAACACACAAGATTAAGTTCACCAGTCACAATTTCCACAAACAAGTACTCATAAGTTCACAAATGATAAAGATGCACAATGCAATGAAATGCAATGTCAAGTATAGTGATGCATGTCTGACCTAGTGATACACACTCGCTGTCTCTCAGTCCGGTACCCATGGGGGACATATCTGTCCATGCATCCGTCGCGGCGTGCGACACGACCCTCGATAATGAAATCTATCGCGGTGTGCGACACGTCCCTCGATAATAAAATTCTTCGCGGCGTGCGACACGACCCTCGAATCATAGTATCCGTCGCGGCGCGCGACACGTCCCTCGAATCATAATATCCGTCGCGGCGCGTGACACGTCCCTCGAAATGGTACATCCTCTTTAATTTCTTATTCTTTCTCAATTCACATAACACTTGTCACAACCATGTCTCAGAACCAATGCAAATAACATGTTCACATAAATAATGAGGAGATGACCATTTTCATAAAAATGCACACTTCATAACAACACAATCGTGATACAACACCAACAATGAATCAATAAGCCTTTCAAACCATTCTCATCACATCACACACCAATAATTAATCACATTGCCTTTTATTACTCCTTTTTCATCATTAAAATTATTCAATATGGACAAGTCAACCCATCACCAAGTCCCATTACTCCCCAACACATACCACAAGGAAATACACGAATTCTATACACATAATAAGGGTTGAGAAATACACTTTCATTAATTGTGAAAGTGGTATGTGTGGATAAGATGACATACCATTACAATCATAAAATTGCAGGTTACGAGCGTGAATTTTCGTGATACTTTCTATTCCCTCTTTTCTTGTCTGAGGCTTCCTGTGGAGATTTGCAAGGTAGCTGTTTGTCATCTCAGCGGACCTTCCTACTCCTATTTATGATTTTGTTCTGCTTTAGTGACAATATCATTTGAGATTTGTGTTTTCTTTCAAATCTATTGGAATACATTAGAGGTTTGTGCACGTGACAACAAGATTTTAGGGATTTCGTTGAATTGACTTATTATCCGCATTAGTATTTGCTAATAAAATTCAAATAATATTCTATTTCTGCACTTTGTCGTAATGGCTGGGTTTGAGGTTGACTTGTCTTGGTGGGATAAGACGAGTGCCATCACGTCTATTTTTGGGTCGTGACAAAATGGTATCAGAGCCCCAGGTTCATAGGTCTCACGTGTATACAAGCCGAGTCTAAGTAGCGTCTGGAGGATCGGTACGGAGACGTCTGTACTTATCTTTGAGAGGCAATGAAGACTGTTAGGAAACTTCTTTTTTTTTTTCATTCTTTTTCATCGTGCGTGATTACCTTCTTTAGTACTGAGTTATCATCTATTCTTATGACAGATGATGAGGACTAGAGCTACTGTTACTGGTGGTAGAGGGGAGGCTGTCCCTGAGACAGTTGTTGAGGCCCCAGCTAGGGGTAGGGGTAGAGCCCGAGCTTGAGGTCGTGCCCGTGGAGCGGCATTAGCCAGAGGTCATGCCTGTGGAGCGGCACTAACAAGGGGCCGTGCTAGAGAGGTCTCTCCAGAGCCTCAGATTGCTAACAGAGAGGACCAGGTTCCTCCAGAGCCACCATCCACACCTTTGCTTCAGGATACCTTACTGAGGGTTTTGAATATGCTTGAAAACTTTTCTCAGGGTGGTGGTACGATCGGCACATCACAAGACTCTCAGACTAGAGTGGGTGCTCAGACCCATGAGCAGCAACAAGCTCCAGTTATTCAGGATCTGGTGGGGCAGCCACCAGTGGATCCCATGGTTAGAAATGATCTTGCACCAGCAGTTGGAGGCCAGGGTGCACCGTTGGTTGTTTTGACAGAGGATGAGCAGCGCAGGTATGAGAAATTTCAGAAGATGGACCCACCTCAGTTTCAGGGTGGGAAGAGCGAGGACGCTCATGAGTTTCTGACTACATGCCGAGAGTTGCTAGAGGTGGTTGGGTTAGCTGAGTCACATGGGGTTCGGTATGCTACACTCCAGCTTCGTGGGCCAGCAAGAGAGTGGTGGAGAGTTTATTCGGGGTCTTTTCCAGTTGGATCTCCTCCAGTGACATGGGAGACATTTTTCGGTGCCTTTCATGACCGCTTCATCCCTTGGAGCGTGAGAGAGGAGAGTCGCTTGAGGTTCGAGAATTTGAGACAAGACAACTCATCCGTTGCAGAGTATGAGGGTCGGTTTTGCCAGCTGTCTAGGCATGCTTTGGCCATTATTCCAGACGAGACGGAGAGGATCCGTAGATTTGTGAGGGGGTTGACTTTCTCTATCAGATCGGCCGTGTTTAGGGCATCTCGAGAGGGGGCTTCCTTCCAGTCCATTGTGAGTGCTGCCAAAGAAGCAGAATTGATGGAGAGAGAGGAGTTTGGGGACCCTAAGAAGGCCCGTACATCAGGTCAGTTTCATGGTGCCTCGTCAGGAGGCAGGGGATCACACAGAGGGAGTGGTTCTTTTTCAGCATCGGGGACCCGTTCATGCATCTATGCCGACATCCGAGGGTGGTCAGATATCTCGTGGTTCTTATAGCGCGGTTCAGGGCTCGTACGGTTCACAACAGCGACCTACCGGGCTAGGCAATAATAATGGATTTTCAGGATCTGCACAGCAGTTCCCGAGTCAGAGGTTTTGCTTTAGTTGTGGAGATCCCGATCTCCTGATGCGACAGTGTACTTTCCAGAGGGGTCGTGGAGGACCCCAACCTAGTTCTTTATTTCAGGCTAGACCACCGATACCACATGGCAGAGGCAGAGGCAGAGTTCAGTCAGGAAGAGGCGGTAGAGCTTCTGGTAGTGGTACTGCAGCTCAGCAGAGTGGGGGTAGAGGTACCACCCAGGCTGGGGGTGGCAGAGGAGGCCAGTGTTATGCTTTCCCGGGGAGGCCCGAGGCGGAGACTTCTGATGCTGTTATTACAGGTATCATCCCAGTATGTCATCGATCTGCGTCTGTATTGTTTGATCCGGGATCTACATTCTCTTATGTGTCTACCTATTTTGCTGCTGAGTTTGATATGATGTGTGATAGCATGCCTGTACCTATTCATGTTTCTACACCCATAGGTAAGCCCTTAGTGGTGGATCGAGTGTATCGATCATGTCTTGTTTCTTTGGCAGGGTATGACACTAGGGTAGACTTAATCATTTTAGGGTTGGTAGACTTTGATGTTATCTTAGGTATGAATTGGCTTTCCCCTTATCATGCTATTCTTGATTGTAATGCTAAGACTGTAACCTTAGCAATGCCTGGTGTTCTGAGGGTTGAGTGGAAGGGTGCTAGTGGCTCTTATCCTAGCAAGGTCATCTCTTTCATTCGTGTTCAGAGATTGGTGGAGAGAGGGTGTTTGTCTTACTTAGCCTTCATTCGGGACACTAGTATTGAACCACCTCCCATGGATTCCATTCCTGTAATTTAGGTGTTTCCAGATGTGTTTCCTTCTGATCTTCCAGGCATTCCTCCCGACAGGGATATTGATTTTGCTATTGATTTGGAGCCGGGCACTAAGCCCATTTCTATTCCTCCTTACCGTATGGCTCCAGCAGAGTTGAAAGAGTTGAAGGATCAATTGCAGGATTTGTTGAGTAAGGGGTTTATTTGCCCCAGTGTGTCACCTTGGGGTGCCCCTGTGTTGTTTGTGAAGAAGAAGGACGGGACTATGAGGATGTGTATTGATTACAGACAGTTGAACAAGGTAACGGTGAATAATAAGTATCCTCTTCCGCATATTGATGACTTATTTGATCAGCTTCAGGGAGCATCGTCATTCTCTAAGATTGATTTGAGGTTCGGGTATCATCAGTTGAAGATTAGGGCATCAGATATTCCTAAGACAGCTTTTCGGACTCGATATGGGCATTATGAGTTCCTAGTGATGTCCTTTGGGTTGACTAATGCCCCTGCAGCATTCATGGAGTTGATGAACGGGGTGTTTCGACCATACCTCGATTCTTTCATGATTGTCTTCATCGATGATATTTTGGTTTACTCCAAGACTGAGGAGGACCATGTTCGACAGTTGAGGATTGTACTTCAGAGGTTGAGGGAAGAGAAGTTGTATGCCAAATTCTCAAAGTGCGAGTTCTGGCTTAATTCTATGATATTCTTGGGACACGTGGTGTCCAAGGAGGGTATTAGAGTAGATCCAGCTAAGATTGAGGCAGTTAGAGGCTGGACGCGACCTACTTTTCCTACCGAGATTCGGAGTTTTGTGTGATTGGCAGGCTATTACCGACAGTTTGTTCAGGGTTTCTCTACTATTGCAGCTCGATTGACCAGATTGACTCGACAGAGGGTGGGTTTTCAGTGGTCCAATGAGTGTGAGGAGAGCTTTCAGAAGCTCAAGACTTTATTGACTTCGGTTCCTGTATTGACTCTACCTGAGGAGGGCGTGGACTTTACTGTTTATTGTGATGCTTCGGGAGTCGGTTTGGGTGGTGTATTAATGCAGAAGGGGAAAGTGATTGCTTATGCTTCTAGGCAGCTAAAGTCCCATGAGAAGAACTACCCTACTCATGATTTGGAGTTGGCGGCTGTGGTCTTTGTACTTAAGTTATGGCGTCACTATTTGTATGGGGTGCATTATGAGATCTTCACTGATCATCGGAGTCTTTAGTACATCTTCAGTCAGAGGGATCTGAACTTGAGGCAACGTAGATGGCTTGAGTTGCTGAAGGACTATGATGTGACCATTCTATTTCATCCGGGGAAGGCCAATGTGGTGGCCGATGCTTTGAGTAGGAAAACTCCTAGCATGGGGAGTCTTGTTGCGCTTAGTATTGAGGAGAGACCGTTGGCTAGAGATGTTCAGATGTTAGCTAACAGTCTTGTCCGGTTGCAGATTTCAGAGAAGAGTGATGGTATAATTGCTTTTATTGAGGCTCGGTCTTCTTTAGTCGAGCAAATCCGTGAGCACCAGTTTGATGATGAGAAGCTATGCCTCATTCGAGACAAAATGTTGAGAGGGGAAGCTAAGGAGGTTGTCCTTGATTCTGATGGTGTCTTGAGGATTGGAGGTAGGATTTGTGTCCCCAAGACGGGAGAGTTGATTAGATTGATTCTTGACGAAGCCCATTGTTCTCGATATTCCATCCATCCGGGAGCGGCGAAGATGTATCATGATCTGAGCCAGCATTACTGGTGGTGTGGCATGAAGAGGGATATTGCAGACTTTGTCTCTAGGTGTTTTACTTGCCAACAGGTCAAGTGTGAGCACCAGCGGCCCGGGGTTATATCTCAGAGGATGCCTATTCCTACTTGGAAGTGGGAGCAGATCACTATGGACTTTGTTGTGGGTTTGCCTACCACAGTGGGTGGTTATGACTCCATTTGGGTTGTTGTTGACAGACTGACCAAGTCTGCCCATTTCATTCCTGTTCGGGTGAAGTATACAGCGGAGAAGTTAGCCGAACTTTATATCAGTCAGATTGTGCGACTACATGGAGTTCCAATTTCTATTGTATCTGATCGAGGTTCATTGTTCACTTCCCATTTCTGGAAGGCATTACAACATGGTTTGGGTACTCAGTTAGATATGAGTACAACTTTTCACCCTCAGACAGATGGTCAGTCCGAGTAGACGATTCAGGTGTTGGAGGACATGCTTCGAGCTTGTGTGATCGATTTTGGTGCTAGATGGGATCGACATTTACCCTTGGCAGAGTTTGCCTACAATAACAGTTATCACTCTAGTATCCAGATGGCCCCATTTGAGGCATTGTATGGCAGAAGGTGTAGATCTCCGATCGGTTGGTTTGATTCGGCGGAGATGGACTCTTTGGATACAGACTTGCTTAGAGATGCTATGGAGCAGGTGCGTATGATTCAGTATAGACTGTTGACAGCCTAGAGTCGACAAAAGAGTTATGCAGACCGGAGAGTTCGACCCTTAGGGGCCGTTTGGTTACTGGATAAGGGCAAAGTTAATACATGAATAACTTGGTTATTCATGTATTAATTTTTATACCATGTTTGGTTTGTAAATAGAATAAAAGTTATCCTTGTGTTAGTTTTATACAATGTTTGGTTATATTTTTGTAATTCTACATAACTAATACTTACATAAATATCGAAAACAGAAAAATCGAACCGAACCAAATTAATTCGGTTTTTCGGTGTCGGTTTTTCGGTTCGGTTTTTCAGTGTCGGTTTTTCGGTTCGGTTTTTCGGTGTCGGTTTTTCGGTTCGGTTTTTCGGTGTCGGTTTTTCGGTTCGGTTTTTCGGTGTCGGTTTTTCGGTTCGGTTTCGGTGTTTTTTTTTCAAAATTTTGGTTTTTTGGTTCGGTATTCGGTGTCAGGGTAAGAAAAATTCGGTGCACCGAAAAACTGAAATTGTATTAACTAAATTTAAAATAATATTTTAATTTTATTAATTATATACTTGGTAACTTGTGTTTGTGAGTTGTGACTCCTATTGTTTTTTATTTGAATGAAGTTAAGGCATTTTTAACTTTGTATTGTTTTAACTTTTAAATTTCAAGTGTTGAATTCTTGGTTTAAATTGTTGGCTGCTATTACAAAGAGTGTTTGTTGAAACAAAAAATCGGAAAGAGAAAAAAAAAACTTCTTTAGTTCTTTGTTGGAAACTTTAACTATTAAATATGTTAATTGATTATTTCGAGTTTTCAACTTTTATCTTTAGTTAAACGTTTTGATAATTTAATTTTCACTTTATTTTTATTTGCTTGCACCGAAAAATCGTTTTAAAAACACCGAATTAAACCGAACCGAAGTTTAAAAAACCGAACCGAACCGAAATATTTTGATTTGGTATTTGGTGCACATTTTTTCAAAACCGAACACCGAACCGAAATTTAAGAAAATCGAACCGAAGAACCGAATGCCCACCCCTAGTTGATAGGTTTTTAAATATTGTATAAACGTTATTTATGTATTAATTTTATACGGTGTTTGGTTTTTAGGTTTAAAATGTTGTATAAAAATTATTCCTGCATTAGTTTTATACAATGTTTGGTTGTGTTTTAGTGAATCCACATAATTAATACTTACATAACTTATGAGAAAATCTATGTATAATTTTATGCAGGGTAGAAGGTGGAATAAGTTATGTGGGTATTAGTTATACATGGATTAAA